>LR990644.1:32987653-34348654 GCA_905147715.2 Xestia xanthographa
TCTGGCACTAAAGGGTGTTTGTTAGTACTATACTTACTGCCAATTTAGCTGAGCATGTGAGATTCCAAATTCAAATCACATTATTGACCAGCGGGTCATAATGAAATCCAGTACAACATTATTGACCGGCTGTGCCCCCGGCCACTAATGACTCACTTTAGGTTAAGGTTGCTTGACATATAATTTGACATTTTCGAGCAGGTGGTGTGAAAATTTGTTTTTACACCACCTGCTCGAAAATGTCAAATTATATGTCATGCAAACCTAACCGAAAGTAAGTCATTTACGACCTGAGGTCTAGCAGGGTAGTAATATTGTACTGAATTTCATTATGACCAGCTGGTCAATAATGTGATTTGAATTTGGAATCTCACATGCTCAGCTAAATTGACAGTATAGTACTAACAAACACCCTTTGGTGCCAGAAAGAGGAAAGCTATTCTCGATACCCTTACTACGCGTGGATGATATTCTCGATTTCCTACAAAATCATAACAACTGCTTCATCATATCGTTGCCATGTTTTCGAAAACATAATAGTGTAAAAATAATTAGATAACTACGAACCATTTTTTCAAAGGAATGGAAATAACATTAAAACTGGCATTAATAATAACAAATACCGTACCGCGCCGTAATAGTAATTGGCTGTAACATTAGTTAATTATTCTTACTGTTTGTTTATTTAACAAATACTTTGTTTTCGTACTATGGCTATTATTTTCTCACAATAGGTGTAAAAAGTACAGTATCCTCCCTTGGGCTAGCTTAAATCCATCGCTGCATTCAGGATTCTTGTATTAACTCCCTCGCTGCGCTCGGGAGTTAAATCCCGAATCCTTCATTGCGCTCGAGACTCAATATGACGCTCGTGACATAAGACACAACTTTAGCCCCTCGGTGCATAATCTACTATTCCCGGTCGGGCAGTGTTATTGGGTTTATTATCTAGCAGGCACACGAGGTCTGGATTTGTATTCAGCTGATGTCAATTCGTATAACTGGTTTGGTTTGGATTGCATTGAATTTACTCTATGTAGTGCTCTTAGACTTCTTGAGAAGAGATGACGACGCTGAAACTTCAGAAGACAACCTATTTCACGTATTTGTGGGTAGAATTAAGTAGTACTCACCATCCATACTGCGAGACGACAGCTTTCTATTAGATAGAGTGCGCGCGAAGTGCGGCGGCGGGCGCTGCGGCGGAGCGGCGCGCGACTCGTAGTGCGTGCGCCCACTGTAGCGGAAGCGCGAGCCCAGCCGCGGGAACAGGGTGGACTTTGTGGCCGGCTCGGGAGACATCAGCCTGCGGGACACAAATGGGTACATGATATCATCATGGCTTGTACTTGCTAGGAAACATCATGACGGGACACTCCTGTCTCCAAAATTAAGGGACCATGCGCGAACTCATGTGACGTCGTTCAACGCGGGCCTGAGTAATGGGCTCGCCGTCCGTCCGTCTTGTGACGACGACAGGCCGTGTCGACGGCGCGTTGTGTTCCACGCGCGCCTCAAAGAGAGGCAGCAATAGGAATGGTTCGAAAGAGATACCGTGGCCCCGGAACACAAAGGCCGCAGAAGGAACATGGATGGTTCTTAGTCAATGAAAGTCTGACACTCTCTTCCGCTCCGCCCAGAGCGGGAGGAGTCATGATTACCCATCCGAAAAAAACTTTGCACGAAGTTGCTAAAAACATCACTGGACAGAAAGTAATATTCGTGGATCATAAGATTCGTATGAGGTAGAACACTCTCTCTAATGATTATCTTCACGTAAGAACAGATCTGGAGACTGGATCTAACTAAATTCGAAAAACGCTGAATTGATAGATGTAATGAAAAGCCGATATCCGCCAGTGGACCTCTTTAAACAGACTCATAATGATGAATGTTATCTGCAGAACGTATAATGTTCCACACAAGTCAGATGACCTTTAGTGTCAAAAGGATGGAGTTGTACCGGTGTGACATAACATTGTTTAGCCTTCCACAAAGTAAAACTTCGCGAGAAGCTACCGACCGGTCGATTACTCGACGCTTCGGGCAGAGTTATATCCAGCAGGGTCTTAGGAGCCTATACTACCTCAAATTAGCAACTCTATTTGTGGTGGTTCAAATTTCGTTTGAAATACTGTTCGAATATGGTTCTAATTAGAGATGCAACGAATATTCGGCAACTATTCGGTATTCGGCCTATTCGGCTAGTTTTTTTAGTATTCAGTATTCGGCCGAATAGTAAGTAGTATTCGGCCGAATACCGAATACATAAAAAAGTAGCAAATATCTTATAAAAGGAAATAAAAAAAGCAATTTAATCGAAACATTTAATTATCCAACAATCATTAATTGCAAAACTTGGAATCTTCACTGAAATCTTCAAAATATTTCCAAATAGGAGTCTTTTTATTCGCAACTAAAGCGATTTTAGACAAAGTACATTTAAAACACTTGTTACACGATTTGCCGGCTACTGAGCCAAATACTTTCCGCCCCGTCACCGCCGCACGCACCGCATCAAAACGTGTCGTTACTTGTTAGCGTCGACGTCAATTGTACTGGATCACCCGCCGAATATTCGGCGGCCTAATATTTGGTATTCGGCTGAGAGCGCCGCCGAATATTCGGTATTCGGCCAAATCACTATTCGTTGCATCTCTAGTTCTAATCAGCCTGCACTACAAAGCGGTTGTTACGTCAGTCACTGCGGCCGAATAGTGCGAAATGAGTGGTTTTTATTCTTTATAAAATCAAATTATCGTCTTTTGGAAAAAATAAAAAACATAAGACCTGCTTTATAGTTAGTTCAGTTAGTATGCAAAGTTTCATGATCTAATTTGAAGTACTTTTTGAATACCAGCGGTTTCTTGTTCGGTTTGGAGGTAACTATGGAATTTTTTTCTATCGAGAAAATTTTATGGAATCGTGTTTTCGCCAAACATAAGACCTAACATTAATCCTCAACTTTACCATATATTTATTTCAAAATTAATGGTACAGTATTTTAGGCGTAACGGAGGATCATGCTAAGCCATTTGAGGTAGTATAGGCCCTTAATACTGATAAGTGTTACCTGAAGAACGTATGATGCTCCACACAAGTCTTCCACAGCTTCTTAGCGGCGCGATGGTTGGCGAGCTTGAAGCCGACGGTGGACTCGAACTGCTCGAACTCGCCGGGCCGCAGCTTCACGTAGAAGTTGTGCCGCTTGTAGCTGATCTTGAGGATCTTCGGCCACGCGAAGCGGTTGATGCGTAGTCTGTGAGGATGAATGAAATAATATTGGTTAATGTGTCAAACCTAAAGTCGGCTGCGGTATGGGCATGGAAAAATAAAGAAAATGTCGTTGGTGTCAATGCAATAAGAGTAAGGAATAACCAAATAAACGATGGTTGGACTGTGTGAAAGATGATATTGCTAAGGGAGCGTCCATTAATTACGTGAGACGTTTAAGGGAGGAGAATCTCATCCAATGTCACGAGGGAGAGAGAAACATTGAAAAATTGCGAGAAACAGGGTTTAAACTGTGTACTAATGTCTGTCTGATGGACGCCCCCTAAAAAGGAGGTGACTATTGAGAAGAAGACGACTAATACAGAAGAATGGAAGTTGCTTCACTTCACATTTCTCATAACCAGATGCAGTTCCACCACTTGAAAGATCGTGAAAGGCAAGTGTAGAAGCTTTCGTCATTTCCTCACATGCATTTTTGTATCTAAACACACATGTCACAATGACTCACTTCTCTCGATGCACGAGCAGGCCGGACGAGCACACGCCGAGCGTAATGTCCACGTTCTCCGAGTCCTTAGCGGGGTGCAGGTCCACGCCGTACATCGCGAGCTTCTTAGCGTTCTCCAAGTAGTTCAGCTCGGCTTCTGCTGGCGTTTGACCTCTGTGAGGGAAATACATTGTTTGGAATATTGATGGAAATTGTGTTGTTCTTCGGGAAAATGACAAATAGGGACAAGATGCTGTTGGCCAAATCTAGTTTCTGACTAGTCAAAGTATTTATTAGTGTGATTTCATTAAACATCTTACATTTATTGTTCTGTCATCGGCAAAAAGAACCATAGGAAAAGCGACGTGTTTAGGAAAATCACTTATGTAAACTTTAAACAATGGCGGGCCTTATATGCTGCCTTGCGGTACCCCAAAAGTGATTTTATATTTTCCTGAAATATATTTAAGTTATATTATATCAATTTCAGAAATCCTGCTTTCTATTTTTTTAATAAAATTGTATGCGACAAAATGTATTGCCCCTTATTCCATACTCGATTTAGTTTGTGTAACAGTATGATAATATTATGATCAACTAGATCGAAAGCTTTCGTCATGTCCATAAATATAGCGATTGTGAGAATTCTTTCATTTACTAAGACAGATGTTAAATGGCTTAATGCTTTTCAGCATTAAGCCATTTAACATCATAAGGTCAACATTAAAATTAAGGCGGCAACAAGAAAAATATTTTCGTCAGGTGTCATTTAAGTGTGTGGGAATGCGTATACCGCATCTGGAGTTACAATGAAAAATATATTTGTATTAATAAGGTTTGCTTTAAGAAACCTGAATCCTGGGCTAAGCTCGCTTTTATACTAATTTGTACGTATATCTTTTAATGTTGTGTTATTTTTTTCTTTAAGTTGGACAGCGCATCAGTGAATTTTTCCTAGAATAGCAGTGAACACACGTATCAATGCAGAATTTGCTTGAGCCGGATATAAAGAACTCTATGTCGATCTTAGACCAAGAGGGTATAATATTATGCATGATTTTTTTTTATTACTCTAAACAAAGCGTATTAACATCAGAAATAGCATAGTGAAATTATTTTTTTTAATATCTATAGAAAATAGTAAGTTATAAGCATTTGAAACTGCTGATTAGACAGAGAGATCCGATACAGAGAATGACGTCTAGAGAAAGACGTCATTCTCTGTACCGGATCTCTCTGTCTGCATCGACGTACAAAATCCATACTAAATTCCGTTTATCTAGAAAGAGATAGAAACAAAATTTTAAATGGTTTTAACTTTTGTGTTGTTTGGCCGATTTATGTCTTGTTTTCGCTTTTTGTCATTATTTTTATAGTACTTTAAAATTCCGTGTCGAAATAAAAAAAAGAAAATGTATGAATATTCCCTATTCTGCGTAGATAAGTGTATTCAGTCTGTTGCGGGTGGTATAGTAGCGGTATGAGTCGGTACCGGTGCGTCTTGTGCAGCTCCAGCACCTTCTCCTCCAGGTCGGGCGTGGCGGCGGCGGCCGGCACCAGCTTGAGCTGCTTGCACAGCGCGGCGCCCGCCTCGCCCGCCTCGTAGTCCCCCAGCTCCGACTGCAGCAGGTACGACGCCAGCAGCGCGTGCGTCACCGTGGAGCACGGGAGGCGCCCTAACCAGAAATAATAAACACTGTCAAACACCAACGTGCGCGATATTTTAACCAAACGCGTCGTCGTGATCCTCAGCACTGAGGGAAAGACGAAGAAAGAAGGAATTAACCGAAAACACGAAAATTTCAAGGACAAACCAGTCAAAGGGTGAGCCTTCAAGTGGTACCAAATAGCTGTCGTCTGACATACATCTGATTCTGCCATTAACCAAAAGACTTCGATAACGACGTCTAACAGACGTCCTGATATGAACATTTTTGTCAACTGCCAATGAAAATAAATTTATTGAACTGATGGACGCTACTGAAGGTGCCAGACTCGAATTCCGTCGATTTAATTTAAATTGCTACCAATACGTTACGAAGAGCAGCTTATTGACCAATGGACAGCAAGTACCAGTTAAATTGCGCAGTATCACCAAAATTCACAAAAAGACAATCCTTACCTTCAAGCAAGTCTTTCCTGACAGCCAACACTAGCTGGTATCGCGTGAGCTCCTCCTGCAGCTGCGCAGGTTCCGGCGGGTAGAACTTTACTGAGAACCGCACCGACCATGGCTCGTCTGAAATTAAATATATGAAGAGATTTTATAACACGTTTTAAAATACAATTTTTGTAATAATATCAGCCTATGTAGTGTTTGTGTCATAAGATTAAAAGAAACCGGAAAATCTGCAAATACTGAAGGCACACGAACGATCGTTGTACCGGTATAGGTACACAGTACAGCTATTAACAGAAGGATGAACGTAAACCAGTAAGGGAACGTCGATTCATCCATCAAGTCATATGGTGACAATGTCCAGGTACGACCTTCTCCCAAACAGGTGGCGAGCGGCGTTCCTTGCTTTTTGGATGAAAGTGTGATCATGGGATCGGCAGAACATGGTGATGAGGCCCGTTACGCATTGTGGGCTGATACCAGTAGGATGTGTGCACTAATCTATGATTCCTGGGCACCCATGGTCGTAGTAGAAACGGTGGCGTTTTATTCGGAAAGAGTCCGACGGTAACCCATCATTCTCTCCATATGGACGAACCATGAGGATTCCCTATACCAAAAATAAAACGGTGCAAGCGTTTTAAAACAAACTTTAAAATATATAGAGATTTTATAAATAACAAATACTCACATTTGAGCATCTTGGAAAGCCTCTTCTCGAGATCGATCCAGATGCGCGGGTCGCCACGGTCCTCGTACAGCAACCCGAAGTAGTCCTTCTCCACCAGGTTTAGCTTGTCACACACTTTGCCGAGCAGCTCCTGACCCCGGATCTTTCTCTGAAAGGTAGAAATTAGATGAATGTCAAAGAGGTACATTTACTTATTAATTCACTTATTCAATCTACACAGGGACAAAAACACAGAACACAGTGTTTTATACAGGGATAAAAATATACTGTACGGAAGTGGACATGCCCGAGGCATTTTCTACCTTCTGTCAACCTAAGAGTGATGCAGAGACGACATGGCAGCTACATCGGACCGCAGCGCATCGTATTGCCAAATTTCAGTTCGGCCTGTCTGTTGAGTACGGTGGTAACTACTTTGAAATATCGTTTTAAGAGTTATTCGTTTAGAACCACAATAAGGCTTCTATAGACTAATATGGAATAAGTAATAGTATATTAGGCACCACGACGTCGTTTAATTATCTGATCAATAGTTTTGATTAGTTGTGATCGATCGACTAGAACCGTATGGTAGTTCTCACAACTTTCTGGAACATTTTCTTTCTTAGAAGTGAAGTGAATGACCTGCTACTAAGAAGAAAAGTTTGGCTGCAAACGGTGTTCCGACCAGTTGCGACCAAGCTGACACCCAGCTTTACTCGCACCCTGGCGACGTTGCCAGCGGGGCGGCGCCGAAAGGAGGCCTCCTTAGCCTTGCTATATTTGTACTAGTACTTACATCGACATCCAGCTCCATGATGGAGCCATCTAGCAGCTCCACCCGCACCCTGGCGACGTTGCCAGCTGGGCGACGCCGCGGGGAGGCCTCCTTGGCCTTGCCCTTCGCGTCGCCCTCTTTGGGCACTCCCTCCGGCATCGTGCCGCGCGACCTTCAGACCCTGGAACGAGGAAATGGTTTTATTAGACATTTGTATCGGAGGATATTTTATTGGCTAGAGTAATTGAGGTTTATGGTTGTTTTTGAGAGATGGGACGGAATAAGTAGGTTAAGGTCACTAAATTATACAGTTTAAGTGTACTTTCAGCAGGAAAAGATACTAAAGACTTATTGGGTCATATGAGTTGCTACAAACACGAAAAACAAGCTCATGTCGATTGGTTACTAAGTACAATATTTTTCCCCGTTAGGACACCTTGTACTGGTTTCAAGTTGTCCTAGATTAATTCTAAGTTTAGCTCAAAGAAACACGACCAATAAAACTTTTCGAAATATAAACATTAATAAACAATAATAAGAACATTTAATAGCGGTGACTCAAGCCGTGGCCCATTAACAGAGAGGTCACTTTATTGGCACTGAAGATGCCCACACAATTACAACTATCATTCGCTTTATTAACAACAACATTACTAATGAACATTTATACACGAAAATTTAAACAAAAACACATCTGAGTCAGACACACATATTAGATTCTTCTCCACGAGACCTATACGAGAATAGCTGAAGCCCTAGTGAAATGCTTAGGCAACGCTTAATGTTAGTGGTGGAGCTAACTGCAAAGGAATTTAAATGCTTTGGGCTTTCCCTTTTTCTCTTTTCCAAGAGTATGTCATGGTAAAATTTTCGAAAGGAAGGTGGCGCAGCTTCGGATACGCTTATGTTCTGCAGTGGACTGCAATAAGTTAAGTTGATAGATTTGACAGGAAGGTGGTAGCAGGATTGAAATGCCCAGGGTGCGCTGAAAGTATATTTAAGTATAGCCACTCGTGGAGTCTATTTTAATGCACCACAATCCAGTCAATGCATCCACAACAATGTCTGCAGTTTACTAGTTCCTCTTCGCAACGAAAACAACTAAACTTGCTCGATGGAGTTTATATAGGAACTGAGCTAATAAACATCGTAATGGCCACATGAACGAAGAAAACCGATCAAACAGTTAATAGCGCTGCATTAAACTGTATCTGGTGTGTGGTCGTGGCTATGAATATAACGCCCCATGAAGCAGGAACTTCGGTAGTAAATTCCAAGTACCCCATAGCTTTACTATGACTCAGGAAAATGACGCTTTAGATAAAGTTGAAATTCCGGCAATGGCTTTCCTGTGCCGAAGGACCAATAGAATATCGCAAAATTGCGAAATGCGTTCTAGATTTTTAGTTAGTGATGCTGATTTTTATGATCTACTTGAAATTCTCTGAACCATATCCTAACCAAAGTAAGGAAATGTAACTCCAACCTTGTCAAGGGGTAGGCCACTTGACGAACCCTATCGACGATGTGAAGCTGCGTCGCAAACTATGATCGTCCAACCTTTGCAAACATTCTTAGGGGAAATTCCAACTCAGTATTTATCTTAAAACCTAGAGGATGACTAACACGACTGGAATCATCCTCGACCCCAGTGGCATAAACGTAGATTACACAAGACAGCTCGTACGATACAATGGCATGGATCGACTGCGCACAGCGTGGGAACCCATTGTTGACAAACTTAGTGTTATGTGGTGTTTGGTGTGCAGGATAGATTCATTTACTTCAATTATATAACCTAGAACATACTTAAATCATGTTTGAGAATAATGTTTTACGCGGGAACAGTTTGGGGGACGATATCTGGGCTTGAGCTTCCATAATCCTTTCCTTTGATCTTCAATTTTGCAGTTTAGATTTAGATGATTTCAACCGCAATCGCTAAGACGAAATAAGAAAAACACTAGAATTAATAATTTCTATACCAGACGTGAATCTTAAGTCAATAACGCGCCTATTCTCCGATTATTAAGCCCTAACAGAGATGATACTATTGCCATTGATCGAACAGAGCGCCAATCTCGTGCGATAACTAAATTATCTATCTCTTCATTCGTTGGATAACTGAAATGAATTACGGCCATCCCTTCACTGGTAACTGTGGTAACGGCTTCTGTTGATGGTACATCGTAGAAACAAACCGCTATGGATGGGATTCAGAGTACGTTGACACTTAGAAATTATGAATAGCGGAAATTGGCTACCGTTTCCTAAGAATGGAGGAGGGTAATATTAATAGCGATTGAGAAGATAATAACTGAATCATATGACAGTGAAATACTGACAATATTATCTTCCGTTAGAACTCTACAATTGAAGGTAGATTTAACAACTGAGACAGGCTAGAATGCAGGAGAGAATACCGCATAGCTCAGAAGAGACCCGCCCTGTACTTCAGACCGATTTGGTTACCGGTTTGGTGGGTTTGGTTAAAACCGCTTGGTACATTTATTTCCCGTTTTTCTACATCCTTCTATATACTTCCGAGTCTTCCAATACAATGTCCGTTACTATTATAGCGTGCTATTATACCATTAAAGCGAGTCCGTCTGTACGACGATTACTTGCGAAGCCGTTTGATTGCTTTGGTGTCGCGACGAGCACAATTATTGTCAAGTTATAGTTGTATACTTGAATTGAATGCGATAGAATTGCAGATTGGTCTTCCGACTACATACCGGGCCAGTTCTCGGATCATCTTCTCCGAGTCGATGGTACGGCGAATTTTTTAAAGTGTAGACGCCTCAAATTTAACATGAATGACATTGACGAATCGTGGTATTTGAATAATCAAAGTCCTATGATGTCATACCATGAAATTATTCGCGAAACATAAACATGTTTGTCACTATATTTTTTTTGTTTTCGGGGTGAATACTCAAGTACTGAATAGAAATAAGATATCCTTGACAGACGTTTGTAAAACTCCACAACTATAATAAATTACTATTGTCGTTTTAGTCTACTGTAGACTGAAGCTGTATTACCAAAGTAAATCTACTATCTACGTATATACTACAAAACACAATAATTCTCCCTACATTATCATAAACTACAGTGTTTCACAATATTGTGTTTTCCGTACCTCCTGCTGTTATAAACGAGCGGCTGCTCCTCTAAATGACAAAGAATGGCAATAGGAAGTAGAGGAAATTGAACATAAAAACTTATTATTGAAAAATGAGAAAGTCAATCTTTTTTGCTAATCTATGTCACAAATCTGTGCGAATTGGAGGAAGACGTTCCTCCAATTCTTCGAACTCAAGAGAGCAAAAGTCATCGAAAACGGAGCCGTTGCTCAACGATCAGTTCGAAGAAAATCTCTTTTTAGCACGGTTTCCTCCCGATCTCTTACGACTTACTAATAACAGAAGTCCTACATTTACAACCATGAAACCATGGTGCCGTTCATAAAACGGTCGGACTGGCTTTACGTCTAAATCTCTTTATTCGCAGAAACTTTGCCGGCTTAACAGCCAGAACCCAGTAATTTGTTTAATGTTTCGGATACACGCTTAATAGACATTTTGTCGGAATATGGCATACGCTGGCAGACGTCCAAACGTGACTCAGTAAGGCTGGGAGCATACGGACTACGGACTTCTTCGGATTTTGTCAGGAAGACAAATTTAAGGCATTAGAAGTACGAGTATTAGAACCAGAACCGTCTCGGTTAAACTTTCTTAATGGTCTTCTAAAAGGTTTGACTTTATCAAACACGCATTCGAACTTTCCGGTGCAAATTGTGTTTTCACTATTTTGTACAATAAATTCAGTTTGTCTTAAATTCGCCTGATTCTGGGTAGACTGTGTATTCAAGACCTAAGAGCATAACACTCCTTGTATTCTCCAGTTGTTTACATATCGATAAGTTTATTAGGCAGTATCGATTTATTGAGTAAACAGCGATGTGTGAGACTGCACGAACAGACTCACGATGTCCGCGATTACGCGGAGCCCTAATCACAATATATTTGTCCAATTGACAAAGGAAAAACAACTATTCAATACACTTACCATCACGCTGGCACCGGTGATGTGACGTAGTCCTGGTCACGTCTCATCTGGGTGGGGTGTAAGTATATCTGTGGTGTGTGTGGTGTAGGTATGTATAGTTAGGTAAGATTCGACGGTAACCAAAGGACGCGCGCGGCTCGCACCGTCGACTCCAGGATCAAACCTTCAGATCCCACACGTGGCACCCTCACCAATGTCCAACTGAATTTTATCCCGGTTTGCTGACCCAATCGGGGATGTAATAGTCCAACACTGAATTTAGGAAATTACCGGCGTTCAAATGACACAAACAGGCCGGACATAACCAAAAAAATCACTCGCGGTCAAGACCCAAAATGGCGAGATTTCTCAATTTTCACTCAATTATCAACAAAATATCAAACACCGATCAAGATGGTATCGGATTAACAATAACTCAAAGTTTTCAACCAATAATTACACGGAACAGCGTGTACCAAAAATTACAAGCACGGAGCGACCATTATTCAACCAAAATTGCACTGACAAGACAACGTCATCGCACCACAGACAACGAAACGTAATCTGTCAAACGTCAAAAGGTGCGTTCCGAGTCTTGGTGGACGAAACATCTACCCCCCCCGGACGGGCCGTCCCGTCCGCTAATCAATTGGCAGTCTTGACAAGGTTGCGACCGCTCTCTTCATAACCGACCCATCCACTATAACCTCAGCAAAACGAGGTACCCCGTCGGTGCCAGCCACCAAATTGAGAATGCGCCCCCGGCGCCAATACAGAGGCTTAAGGTTGGCATCCTTAATAAGGACGAGGTCTCCTATCTTGGGCGGATGAGTTTTATCAGTCCACTTGACGCGCTGCTGGAGCATGTGCAGATACTCTAAGCTCCAACGCTTCCAAAAGCTCTGAGTGAGCTGTTGCACCAACTGAAACCGCGATAGCCGATTTTGGCTCACATCAACAAAGGGGTACTCAGGCAGAGCAACAAGTGGCTGTCCAATCAAGAAATGGCCCGGGGTTAGAGCCTCCAAATCGTTCGGGTCCGAAGAGAGCGGGCACAATGGACGCGAATTTAGTACCGCTTCAATGCGACAAAATACCGTAGCTAATTCCTCAAAGGTGAGAACGGTGTCTCCCAACAATCTCCGCCAGAGTCCCTTTGCCGCTTTCACCGCGGCCTCAAAAATACCCCCCCAATGGGGGCATGCTGGCGGGTCAAACAACCAAGTGACCCCTCGACGGGCCAATTTGTTACCAATGTCAACCTGGCTCTCATTAAGAAAGTCATACACTTCCTTCAAATAGTTACTTGTACCCTTGTAGTTGGTACCGCAATCAGACCTGATCAGAGAAGGTAACCCTCGGCGAGACGTAAATCTATCCAAAGTTGCCACAAAGGCCTCCGTCGAGAGGGAGGATACCAGCTCCAAGTGCACTGCCTTAGTTGACAGGCAGACAAATACGCACAAATAAGCCTTGACAATTTTACTATTGCGAAGGGTAGACGTCTTTATCGAAAAGGGACCAGCAAAGTCCGTTCCTACGCCTGCAAAGGGCTTCGCCTCATTGACACGATCAGCAGGCAAGTCTCCCATCTGGGGCTGCATCGTTGGGGCCTTAGTCCGATAACACGGTATGCAACGGAAGACGATGCTACGAATGGTACGACGAGCCGACAAAATCCAAAACTCTCGCTGCAGAATGGCCAACAGCGCATTACAACCGGCGTGCGAGTTCTTAATGTGACGATCAGTCACAAACAATTTAATCAAATGGCCCGCCTTGGGCAACAAAAGGGGGTGACGGACCCCATAAGGAAGGCTAGAGTGCCTCAACCGTCCTCCAACACGCAAAAGACCCGTTTCATCCAAAAAGGGGTTCAACTTACTAACGGCTCCCGACAACTTAACTCCACCGGACTTCAAGGTCTCGATCTCCTTCTCAAAGTGTACGCTCTGCACAGAGCGAACCCACAGGAGGAGTGACTCCTGTCGCTCTTGAGGAGAGAGAACCGGTGACAGGCGCTTGTCCCCTGGATTCCTAGCATTGTGACCAAAACGCCTGATCCACGAGGTAACGTTCAACAATTTTTCGAGGGAGCTGTATCGATCAACAAAATATCCGGATCAAACGGAGGGTCCTTCGTCCCAACAGCGAGCACCTTAAGCCCGGGCAAAGGATCCGACATCAAAATTGGCGTTCGAGGCCAATCATCCTCGGGGCGAGTCAGCCAATCCGGTCCCCACCAAAGGGGGTGCACAATCAGGCTCAGGTGGAGGGGCAGCCTTCAACACTGGGCCCATCACCGCAAAGCCAAAGATGGTCGAGACAGCCACCAAACCGTTCGGCTGCAAGACTTTCATATTACCCAACAATATTCTCCCTAGTACATCGGAACCCAATATCAAATGAGCTGTATTAGGGGAATCAAACCGGCGGTCAGCCAAATCCAGGCCTGACGTCAACCGGACAATATCAGGCGACAGCTGACGTTGGGGATGACAGCCCAAAATACTCGTCAGAACAATGGCCGAAGGAAAAAACTTAGGGTCCAAACAACTCACAGGAGTGAGCCCAAATAAGGTTTGTCCCTCAACAGTCGGGATAGGTGTTTCGCCTATTCCATTAATCGTGCCTGAAAAGGCACGGACATCCAGGCTCACCCGACCCGCTAACCAAGACGACAAAAGGCAACCCTGGGCTCCCGTGTCCAAAATGGCACGGACCACAACAGAGTCCCCCGTGGGTCCCCAGACCCTGACCGATGCCGTTGGCAACAAAACCGTGTCGATCTGGGGAGGTACGTTAGCGGGACAGGCGCCACTTTCCTAGCAATGCCTGGGCGGCGACCGATCGCCGCATCCAGGCTGGGGTCTATCCCGATGAGGATAGTAGTCAAACTCCTCATCCGCGCGATGTCCCGAGCCGCGCGCCATCGCTGGAGGGGCATATCCCACTTGGCGCCTGAGTGGCGGGGGGCGCGTCTCCAAACGGGGACGTTCCGCCAACGGAGGGGAGGGAAGGCGGTGCTGGTCTGGCCAACGTCGCCTACCAGCAGCTGCATACTCGCCTTCACGAGGGGAGGTCAATCGGCGGTCGCGCGGCTCCCGATCAACTGGCGCGGGGGGTGGAGTACGGCGGTCAAAGTTGCAGGCCCCTCCTCGATTCTGAACCGGCGAGCGAGGAGCCCGGTGCTCATCTCCATCATACCCCCCCCTGTGCGAACCCCCATCAGAGGCTGGTCTGTCAGAGCGGTTCGCATTGGCGCACAAAACTTCAAGATGCGAGCCCCTACAAATTGAACAAGGGCGGGGGTTGGGGCAATCCCGATGAAAATGATTCCCCAAACAAGAAAAGCACAGGCGGCGTGCATTGGCAACTCGGCGGCGGGCACTCACGTGCAACTCTAAGAAGGCCGCGCAAGTGACTACGGCATGTCCCGTGGCCTTACAATAGCCGCAAGTAAGAATACTCTGGGTTCCACCAAAACGGGGGGCAGGGCGGCCATCACCAGGCCCGACAGTCCCAGTCCGTCCCTGGGCCCTCGGCCGAGAGGGCGGTTGGCTTAACCCCGTGGCACCACAAGCGTTGTCGAGGAAACGACACTCATCCTCCAAAAATTGGACGAGGTCTTCAAAGGGGGGAAGATGGGTGGCACTATCCCCACCATACTTCTGCTCAAAACGGGACCTCAAATCTGACGGAAGCCGCTGCAACACTAAGTGTACCAACAAATAGGACCAATAGTCCACCGGCAACTCCATTCGTTTCAAGGCGTTGGTTGCTGCGAGCAACGGATTCAAAAGGTCAGCACGCAACGCTGACATTCTGGTGATGGCCGGCAACCCCAAGATCTGGTCAATATGGACATCAGCCAGGCAACGTTTGTTCTGGTACCGTCGGGATAGAAGTTCCAGAGCAGTGGGATAGGCCGAGTCGGTCACCGGCAAGTGCTGCACCAAGGCTCGAGCCTCACCTCCTAGGGCGGACAACAAATAAGCCAACTTCTGGGCCGGTCGGAGGTCAGAGCGCGAATCAACCAAACTGTCAAACAGGTTCCTGAAGCTTAACCAGTGGTCCAAGTGACCGTCAAAATGTGGCAGCTCCAGGGTAGGCAGTCTACCCAAAAGTCCAGGGCCTGCAACAACAGAGGTCTCTGTTTTGACCTGGGCAGGGTCCCGACTCTTCAAAATTTCCCTGGCGCGCATACTTATTATGTCACCCAGGTTCATCATCTGGTCATAATCCGCAACAACCTTATCACGGGCTGCTTGACCCAATGTTTCCAGGTCCAAGTCCAAAATCACTTCATTGAAGCGAGCAAACAAAGTGTCAACCGCACTCAATCTCGCATTCAACTGCTCATACCGGGCAAGCGTGGCCTCTTCCAGGTCTCGACGCTCAGCGGTCGCAGCAGCTGAGGCAAACCATCTTAGCTGTGAGGTCAATCCACCAATGGCTTGGTTTACAGCTTTCAATGAAGCCATTGGGACAAATATCAAATAAACAAATTAAATTCAATTAAATAAACAACAGGAATAATTTTCCCGGACCCAACTACAATTTAAACCAAATAATAAAACTTAGTTTGAATTATTACAAGTTCAAATCCGACCCTGTACAAGCAATACCTTGTTTATACAATAACAAATTAAAGTACAAACCACAAGGGACACTACATATCATAATATATTATGTCAAACAATCTATGTTTAATTTGAGTCAGGCCGACGGCAACAAATCAGACTTATCAATACTTTTAACTCATAATTCAATATAAGTGGTGAATTTAACAATTCAACCACGCTCTGCTACCAGTTGTGTGAGACTGCACGAACAGACTCACGATGTCCGCGATTACGCGGAGCCCTAATCACAATATATTTGTCCAATTGACAAAGGAAAAACAACTATTCAATACACTTACCATCACGCTGGCACCGGTGATGTGACGTAGTCCTGGTCACGTCTCATCTGGGTGGGGTGTAAGTATATCTGTGGTGTGTGTGGTGTATGTATAGTTAGGTAAGATTCGACGGTAACCAAAGGACGCGCGCGGCTCGCACCGTCGACTCCAGGATCAAACCTTCAGATCCCACACGTGGCACCCTCACCAATGTCCAACTGAATTTTATCCCGGTTTGCTGACCCAATCGGGGATGTAATAGTCCAACACTGAATTTAGGAAATTACCGGCGTTCAAATGACACAAACAGGCCGGACATAACCAAAAAAATCACTCGCGGTCAAGACCCAAAATGGCGAGATTTCTCAATTTTCACTCAATTATCAACAAAATATCAAACACCGATCAAGATGGTATCGGATTAACAATAACTCAAAGTTTTCAACCAATAATTACACGGAACAGCGTGTACCAAAAATTACAAGCACGGAGCGACCATTATTCAACCAAAATTGCACTGACAAGACAACGTCATAGCACCACAGACAACGAAACGTAATCTGTCAAACGTCAAAAGGTGCGTTCCGAGTCTTGGTGGACGAAACAAGCGATGTTTCATACTAGTATTTACGAGGTATTTGAATCACTACTGCGCTGCACTGCACTTGTAGTATTTCTATTTTAAGAATACAAGTGAATCAACTCCTTTGGCTGTAAAAGTGATAATCGATTGAGGAAAAAGGGTCCCAGTTTTATTTTATGCGGCACTACTAGGCACAAACTTTCTTATCAGTAGTTGCCACAAGTCAGAAAGAAAGGAAATTGAGTTCTTGATAGCGTGACTATTGATAGCGGAATGTCAGAAAAAAAAACGTGTTGCGTCCACCCTAAATAAAATGTTACGACGACGGCAGGAAGATGATGACGTTTCATTAAACATTTGACACGAATTTCTGATCGTAATAGTATGTTAATTTTGGCACTATTGAGGCCTATTTTTGGCCGCGAACCACATAAACTTACTAATAGTTATCCAAACAAGTTTCCACAAGGCCCGGGGTTCAAAACTGACGAAGTCCGTACCGTTCTCTTGCTAATTGAGCGACAACGACCAACTGTGCTCTTGGGTTCTTCCAAACTTTTACTTCGCGCTTTATAATTTTATTTGGAAATATTTTTCGATGGTATTGTGAAAGTATATGCAGCCAGAGGATGTTTTTGACAAGGAATTATAAATATGAGAAGCATAACTGTGCAATGAATGAAGTCGATATTTTTCAGTATTTTAGTAAGTATGTTTCACGAACTGCCTCGGGTAAAAGGTTTTTAAATCGATCTACAGGGTCCGGAGGCTTCTGGGACCAGGACCGCGGTTCCAGATTAACCCTAAATATTTTTGAGTGGAATTTTGGGACCACAAGAAAAAAAAAGTTAGAGTACAGTAAGCTGAAAAAATATTGTGATCAACAATTACATGAATTTATTCGCTTAGGTATTATTAAGCTCGTGTTGATAACTATCACTCAGCCTTATTCAGAGTCAAGTTTTGCCCACTTGAGCTCCGCCAAATTACTTGGTGAAAGCCTGGAACTCGAGTTTAGTGTAAATTCTGCTCGAATTTACAATGACTGTCTCTTGTAGATAAGAAAAACCGTTTGAATTGATAATACAATTAATTTGCAAGGGTAAAAAAAAAGGCTATGTTTATTTTTTAATGAGGATTTTGCATAAGTCAATAGTATGGCCCATGTACGGTCGAACAAGCTATTTGGTTTACATTTTAAAATGTAATTTGTTGATTAAACTGTAAACAAAATAGCTTCTTCGACCGTACGATAAGCAATACAAGAATCGAACCCAAAGTTAATTCTAGTTAGTCCAAATTCGTAAGGACTAATCCTTGGAGACTCATATCCAGTAGACATCTTTATGATGCATATAGAATGATGTTAAAATTTGCAAGTATAGGTTACCCAAAGCCAACAGTACATTCCCGCAAAAATGTACATAACTTGTACTCACCAATCATTAGCCATCCTTTAGCTAGTTACACCTTTAGCAATGACCTTCATTACACACATATGACACAGGACATAAGCTCAGCAGTCAGCACTTAAAATAAATCAATGCCAGCCCCTGACCGTCCACAACGAAGTGACATCATGGCGACTGATGCTAATTCAGCACAATAGAAACTTTAAACGGCCCTACGGAGTGACTCAGTGGCGCATTATATTAGCATAATATATTCGCAGCTAAGGTCAATTGGTGAGGAGCCGAAGGTATTGTGACATAATAGTTTGGTGGTAGGAATAATTATTAAATTCTACAGGTGAATAACTACTATATTTAGCAGTTTACTTGAACCTAGAGAGACGGGACGTCACTGGTACAAATGTAGATGAATGAAGTAAAAAACGCGTTTGACCAACATAAGCATAATCACTGCTAGGACAAAAGAGGGCCATAATCCAGCGCATGAGTAACTTGAAGGAGAGCTTTAAGAGATTATACATAATATCTAATGCGGTTGCAGACTGCAGAATCTTAAAATAAAAAAAATGTATACACACAATTTACACAAACATATCCCGAACCACTACTAGTTAACACCAAACAAAAGCAAACCCCAGTAATCAACAAAGAAACGTTCTAAATAGCCCCTCTAATGAACAATAAAAGCCACAGCTTCCAATCTAGATCTCATTGGGACTAAAGCGATCTCATTTACCCTTCCGAGATAGATTTAGTTAGACTAGACGGCGCTTCAGCTAATTAAAGTGACAATACTGTCGGTAACTGGCAGTCTGGGCTCCAGAAACTCTATTTAAACTGAGTAATGGAGTTAGATGAAGTTGGTGTGAAGCGGAGTGAACTTCGGAATGAAGTGGTTGAGCGGAGATTGGGACATTAATCTGATTGATGGGAAAGGGTGGCGATTTTAATTTGGATATCAGTATTTCTGAATATCGTTATAAGTACGATGCAAACGGAACACCATTTGAAGTAGAGACTGATACTAATATAATAATATAAGACGTGTTAATGGCTAAGTAGGTGGCCATATCGCTGAAAGCGATCAATTGTGCCCCAAAAGTGTTTCAATTTAATCAAATTTTCGCAATTGATAACCTGCTGCAGATGGTAGAACGAACCTGGTACCTTGACGACCGAGTGGAAATAATGAACAATAAAAGTGCTCTAAACTAGGACAACGTAATTTAAATCTTTATTTAGAGCAAAACCTACTCTCCTCTCTCGACAGATGAAAAGCCATAATGTATTACAAGATTACAACTTCCTCTTGTAGTAAAGCAGTACTTGGTTAAGTACCAAAACCAGACGCCGAGGGCGATGACCTCAAGAACAAATGCGTAGACCTACTTTGCAAAGCGCGTGAATATTCGTTGTAACTTACTATGACAAGCTAAGATATTTCGTACACAACTTACTTGTAAATATTATGTCATATTTCGGAGTTTATTCGATAAACATTTGTGCGAGAGAGTCAACATGGCAGTGGATCATACAGTTTACGATGTATAGGCGTGTAGTGCCAAACATGGAGAATGTATGGGCCAGTTCCAAAGATGGAGAAAGTCATCGTACTCATTGTTTTATTGATTACCAATTTTGGCATGCAGCTGGTGCCTAAAAAAAGAGTGAACGTTAAAGGTGGTCGTAAAGCTGATCACTAGCTAGTCATAAAGAAGTTTTGCTGATCATTCAGTCTACACAAATGAAATGTAGCACAATTTCATAAAACAACGGAACTGCACACTTAACTAATACAAGATTGAGACAAATAAGAACATAACCCATCTGCTTTATTCACTACAGCTCCAATCGTGGGCGATAACGATCTTAACGCAGCGGAGGGAAGAAATCAGAGCGATAAGTACAGACGAGCGAGCAGCGAAAAGGGAACATGAAGTCAAAGGAGTGTAGCAACCTGATTCGAACAGTAAACATTATTTTGCTGTGATGATTATGATAAACGACCCTAAAACAACCCTATATGCACATACTACTCCAACAATAGATACTATGTCGTTTCAAAAACACCAATGTTGGTTGTTAGCCGTGTGGTATCCGGCATAGCCGTGTGGTATCCGGCAGAGTAGAATAGAACCAACCCATTACACTCACGGGTGTCGTATAAGGCGACTAATGTCTGAGGCAGAACACCTTGCACCTCCGTAGACCTGAGAATGGGCAGCAGCGTTTTCTGTTAGTCTTTCATCACTGCGATCTCCAATCCGCCTGCCAAGCGTGGAGATTACGGCAAATTCCTCCCATCATGGAAGAGGCTTATGTCCAGCAGTGGACGTTATGGGCTGTTGTAGTAATGTTGGTTATTAGAGCCGCTCGAGGGAAACAAAAAACCGCTAGTAACTTCGACGAATAAAATTCAATGCGAAACTGAGAGGCATCGTTCACTATTTGGTTCTCCCAGAGGAACTCACGAATTCGACGAAAGATATTCAAAGCACCTATGCAGCATAGCAGTATTCTATGTTAACTACCTATATTCTTGCAAATAAATGTATCATTCATTCATTCAAAGGACCAAATATGTTTCAAAGCACTCCATTCATTAAAATCTCAGCGCTCCAGGTTAAGCCTGCTAGGCGCCGACGCGGCCGTATGGCGTCATCCACTTAGCTGTTTTATTAGTTAATTTACTGAGCCCGTCGCCTATTTGAGTCTACTACTATATTGAGATTGGCAACTTAACGGCTGGAATGTTAAACACTTTGTTTGTGGACTAATGGAATTTATTGTAGTCTGCCCTTCGGTCGCTATTTTTGGATTGTGAGTAGCTGGGAAGGGATTCGGTGGCATAAGTAGGATGGAACTACTTGATGCTAAACAAAACACAATTAATATTGGGAAATCTTAACTTCTACAACGCAAAATGGAGAAGTACAAAAGTTTGCAGATTTTGACCATCTGTGACATCATAGGTAGTAGACGAATGCTCTGATTGCCATTTTCCCGATTTTCATTTTCTTTAAACTCCCGGTAATGGACCATGGATAACGACTAACGAGTGGTTATGCACGCCTAAAATGGATAAAAACTTATCCACCAGTTCCGAGCTTAGAAAGTATGACTCAAATTACTTTTATTCGAACTTGAACCTATCACGCTAAGGGCAAAAAGGAAACCCAACACCATAACATTGTCAGGGCCGCAAATAGTTCACCATGGAGTTCTAAACATAGCTGTACCTTCATAGTGATCTGATTATTTATAAAGGTTATAAATACATGTGTTTATATTACAACTACGTATTGAATCATCAGACACGTGCGCTTTTGCTATCAACTCGTAACTCAGTAGCACAAAAATATTACTGAACCAACATTTTATTGTATGATTCAACTGTGATTTATCGTTGAGTAATGTGGGTTTTAGATAAAAGCAGCAGTATTTATTTAGGTCTGAAAATGTTTCAAATTCACAACCGTCATTTCTTCGTGGTGTCTGTCCTAATTAGATGACAAACTTACTATCTACTGGGTTTTATGTCATCAGAGCTGCTTGCCTTTCACGCGAATCTGCACAAACTTTTGCCGTGTACCAAACCAACATGCAATTCCTATACAATCCTGCAAGTTGATCTAATCAAATAATTCCGGAATTCTTTACAATTACATCTGCAACAGCAGACTATATTTAAAGCTTGCTTGGAATTTGGAAACTATAATTTAAAGCTTTTGAAGCTTCGCATCCAGAGTTAAAACATTCTCAAGATGTTGTCGCCATAGACATCGCCTTATTCAAACCTACATACTTTAAATCTTTTTTACCCGACTAACCTAACTTAAGAAGGGTAAATGTTTTTAACTTTATTAGAATGTGGCGGTAGTTTCCCATCATTTCCTTCCTTCCTATTCATTCCTGCAGCGTCTACCATAGGTCAGAGCGAAACAGCAATACAAGGCTGGAAGAAGATGGAACGTAGCCGCAGCCATATTGAAATAAGATTCGTCTACTCCGCCGCCGCGCGCCGCGAAAGCACCTCTCCAGGGCTTTACCGCAATAAATCTAGATTTCGTGATAAATCCAGGGTTTCGGGTCTATAATTCAAATTAGATCCACCTAAATATTAAGCTACAGTGATTTGAAGTGCTGCAAAAGGGAAGGAACCTTTTATCTGTGGAACCACGCTGGCCGCCGCGTGGTTAACCTGTACATCGAGGACGTGCAAAGCCCTTACACCAGGAAGGCGACTCCAGACTTCCGCAAAAAGGTAAGACGCTGCATCCTGTGTCCTTCTATTGTTCCTGTTTCTCCTTACCAAAAAATAGCCTCCTTCAAAATCAATGAATGCTGCCACATAAAGTTTATTACAGTCCACAAAACCGCCGATTCTCATAGCAAAGCTTTGAATCACCGCTCCAGGCTTTTAGAAGCCTGGAAAGAGCTGTTTAGACAGTTCTTCCATTTCATGGTAAATTCCCCGCTCCCCCATGTTAGCGTTTAAAGGTTTTCCAAAAAGCTCGACGCGCTAACACATGATGCGTAACTTCGTAGTTATGCCAAAAATACACAACACCACATCGACACTTCAGCTGGGTTCCACCAGATAGGAAGGTACCTATAGGTTACGGACCGTATATCGTCCGAGCTGTAAATTATAACCGATGGTTACGCGCGTTTACGACTGGATGTGATTTACGATTGCTTTGAACATGGTTGTTCAGTCACTATGTGTGGAATGCTGAACGAAGATGTGGTGGCAAACAAATCATGCTGATCCAAAGGTTTCAGCTAATTTATGAGCACGACAAATGTTTTGAATCGTAGAGCTTTTAATCGTGTGTGATTTGTAGTAGAACCACCCACAGTTCTTAATTCCGCGTTGCTTTCCATAAATAGCCAGACATAAACGACAGATGCCGATTCCGCTGAAGTAGGGTGTGACTACGGTGCCTAAACCAGTGCTGCCAATCGCGGGGAAAATCCCCGATTTTCGGGGAATTGAGGGTTAGCGCGGGGAGAGCGCGGGGAATGACAAAAATCGGGTAATTTCGGGGAATCCAGGCCAACTTTTTCCATGGGCTCAAACTATTTTATGTCGGGTAACTTACAACTATAAAACTATCATTCGAACACGATTTTGTATGATTTTATACTTTTCCAAATAAAATTTTATTTTATAGATTTAAATAAAAACTTTTTTTTGTACTCTGTTTTGACTAGTATGTATGAATTCTATAGATGTACTTAAGAGTTAATTTTGCTATGAAGTATAGTATTTTATTAAAGTTTAAGTAGTATATTAAACAAATTTTGTATAAAACAGTATTTTTATTCCAAAAATATCATTGTGTGGATTATGTGGCAAACTAATCAAAAAGACGCGGGGAATTTCGGGGATTTGGCAATACTCAGTCGGGGAATCGAGAAATTTTCATTGGCAGCACTGGCCTAAACACAAACTGTGGCTCACTCCCTGTCCTGCTCTATGTTTCATTCCACCTAAAGTTTGAGGGACCTGTCCGAAGCCACCACCGACGGACGCCCGTCGAGGTGGCAGAGTTCAGGGCCCTGTTTTATGAAGCTGACAATCCGACAAGTCGACATATGTCAAAAAGTGTCAATTGTAATTTTTTTCTGTTTTATGAAGCTGACAGGTGACATAATATGTCATGGTGGAAAATTCACAAATATGTCGAATTGCGACAATCCGACATATCTCTGTTTTATGAAACTTTATTAGCGACAGGTCACGACAGGACAATTTGTCGTGAAAAGCTTGTCAAATCTGCTTTATAAAACACACAATTGTCATGACGTCACCATGACATATATGTAGAATTGTCCGACAAGTCTGACAGGAGCGTCCCTCGCGAGCCCTCTGTCGCGAAATAATTCGACTGTGGTTTTTTGACATAATATGTCGAGTTCCATAAAACGCGTCCTTAGGTGACAATTATGTCAAGTTTTCACCTGTCGCTTTTTGACATATATGTCACGTTCATAAAACAGCCCAAGCGCGAATTCTATAAATTTGTCATTTTTTGACATATATGTCGGATTGTCAGCTTCATGAAACAGGGCCCTGGTCAAAGCTAATTTGATGGTAAAAAAGGAAATTATCTAAACGACGAAGAAGAAGAAGGCCTCAGCCTGCAACTTCTGAACTTATTCAAAAAGACCACAAAAGCCTATCTACAAAACGGCGCCACACAGTCCAAGTTAGACTCAATATCATTGGCATTTCATGTCAGGCTTCAGCATATCTTAGCTCCGATCTCCGTTCCATTCCTAGCGAAAGAGCTAATATTTTAGTTCCGCCAATTTAATATAGATCTGAGCATTTAGATTAAAAGGAAGATGACTCGAAATTTTATCCGTATAATATGGTTTTAATTTGCGTTACTTATAACGCAAATTAAAAACCAAAGCTCTTAAGCTTTTACGAGACGATTCCCTTTGAAGTATTTTAATCTCGATTGAATTTCACAGAAGTACGCAAAGATGTTTAATAAAACATGTAAAACGAACATGGATGGAGCAGACGGAGTATGTAAGTAAGGATTTGATTTCGGTAGTTTTTGTTTGCTACCATGGGAATGTTCGGTACATTATTTGTAACCGAACAGCTCAGCACTTTTGCCTCCGTGCACTTCCATAAATGCATGTATCGCAAGTATTATCGAGTTAGTGCGTGTTCGGACACCAATCGCGTAACTCAACCAAATCATATCAAACCATCTTAGTGCTAATTTAGCTTAGATTTACCAGTCTCAATATAAACTTTAAACCATATAATTTCGTATAATTTAACCAGTCATAAACCAACAACCAAACCATAACCAATCAACTAAATATCAACCAATCCAGGATTTAGAGCTAAACCAAACGAGCCCTAAATTCTACAGGGAAAACGGCGTGAGTTTATGTATTATGCATTAATGGAAAATGAATAAACATTATCAGATTTAGAGATAAAAGTCTTATGGTCCTCAATGCAAAGTTGGGTAGACATTGGTATACCTAAGACCCTTAAACCCGTACAAAGCCAATAAATTGTTACATTAAATCCTTCCCAAATTCAAATACATTTCCAGTCATAATATCTCATTCCTAATCCTTTAGTCCACACGCTCGGTCTGGATCGATGGACACCAACAGACAGACAGACGGTAGCGAATACATTATTCACGCCTCCGACACAGTGGGGTGGACAGACGCCTGACGCCTGTCGGCAAACAGAGGGGAGTGTGGATAGAGATATGAGGAGAGGAATATTGATCTGTTTGTTTATATTCTTCAAGTAAATACACGTGTCTTTAGTATAAATATTGATCTTCAAAAAACGGATGAAAGACACGCGATACATAAACGCATGCCCTTTTCACACGAGGGTAGGCTGAAGAGCAGCTACAAAACAAAACCTGTTACTATCCTTACACACAATTTTTCATTCGTCTAGATTCACACATCGGTCATGTTCACACCGGATGAGAGTACTATGCACCTGATCTTTCTAAAGAAGATCACCAACAAAGTCAATGTACTATGTCCTTTTAGGAGGACATCTTCCTTGTTCACTGACTAAGTAAATACCTTTTATCAAGTCGTTTTCATTCATCTTCTCAACATGAAATCCTTGTAGCATTTCCATTTTTGGCATCAAATCTCGGATTTTGTCGATTGAGAGACTGATTGGGAAATTCTTGGGGCACCAATCACGGACATGCCTCTTACTCTAGTCCTCTTTCGTGTCCCCCTTCGGTTTGAACGAAGAAATCTCCTTAAATCTAGCCAACTTACCAACATTGCGGATGCTACCCGTATCTAACCCTGACAGCTAAGATAGCGACTGAATTACTACTAATAAAGACGGAGACGATAACGGATTTACTAAGAAAGTTTGATATAAACTTGAAGAAGTTTAAGAAACTGATCACTAGAGTGAAGCGAGCACTAATAGAGGAGGGTGGCCAATTGGTCAACAATAGGACAACCAGGGCTTAAGAGGCGAGGGGATGTTGCTAATGACCTAACAATCTGTGTGTTCAAGTAAAACCGATTGAGGCAATATGCCAGCACAATAATAGATGGATAGAGTATGCTTTTCAACCGACTTCCAAAAAGAGGAGGTTCTCAATTCGACTGTATGTTTGTTACCTCAGAACTTTCGACTGGGTGAACCGATTTTGATGGTTCTTTTTTTATTTGAAAGATAGTGCTTCCCGTGTGGTCCCATTTAAATTTGGTGAACATCTGATGCTGATCTTCGGAGATATACAATGGAACTCTTCAAAAATAGACGGCAAATGTGCCGTGAATGTTGCAATCGCTTGGATGTTTATTGTTAATACAACATCATGACGTAACATCACGCCTGTATGCTCTGAGGGGGTACGCAGATGTGTACAATACACCCAGGTTTCGAAAGTTAGGTATGTTAAGTTGGCGCGATCGTGTTCCGCGTGCGCCTCAAATGACGTAACATCACGCTTGTATGCTCTGAGGGGGTACGCAGATGTGTACAATACACCTCGATTTCGACAGTTCGTTCGTGTTCCGCGCGCGCCTCAAAGAGATGTCAGCAAAAGGGACGGTTCTAAAGAGATACTGCGACTCTGGAATACAAAGGGCTAGGATGGAACATGGATGGGTTTTAGTCATTAAAAGTCTGACATTCCCTCCCGCTCCGCGTTCCATATATTAGGGATACGCCTATTCATCATCAGCCTATTAATGTTCCCACTGCTGGGACACAGGCCTCCTCTCTATGAGAGGGAATGGGCTATAATCCATCACGCGTGCCCAGTGCGGGTTTGTAGATGTCACATGTCTTCGAATGTTTTGGTACTAGGACATACCGGTTTCCTCACGATGTTTTCCTTCACCATTTTGAGAGCAGTGGTGATGAAATAAATAACACAAAGTAATACGCCTGCCAGGGTTCGAACCTACCAGTTACTGTTAGTAAGTCGGGGCCGCCACCACTGGGCCACCGCTGCTCACGCCTATTACCATGACATGTATTGGTAACAATGTCAAATAAAGTCATGGCAAATATTTGTTTGGGAACAACTAAAAATGGATAAATAAAAAACTTTTTTGCAAAAAATAAAACCGACTTCAAAAAACACGAAAAAGTGAAAAATAACTTTAGCTTCAGAAGGCGGTGACAATAAAACTAAATCAATCAAACAAAGGTCACCGACTTCTGAAGCTAAAGTTATTTTTCACTTTTTCGTGTTTTTTGAAGTCGGTTTTATTTTTTGCAAAAAAGTTTTTTATTTGTACACCAAAACTATTACTAACACCTCTTTTACTTATTAGAACAGTGGTGGTATTATCTCTGATAGCGATATCATTGGGGACAACCTAAAATAATGCAAGGACAGTTAAAATATTTCTTCGAATTCTGGTTCTTGCACCAGAATAAGGCACCAAAATCAATTCCCTCGAATTTCAAAGTTCAAAAACTTCTTTAGCACGAAACCCAACAAATATTCAAACTCAGTCAGGGCATACAATTCCGTGGAACACATAAAATCCATCAAAGCATTGATTCCCCTCATCGGGTGTACAAAGTTGGAATTTAAAACGGAACTTTATTCGTAGAGGCACCCTAAAACTTGGGAGTTTACACCAATATTGTGAAATTGAAGAGTTGTGGCTGCACGCGTAGATTGATCACGGAATCGAGCTACGAGGAATGTTGGCGAACCGAACGGTGCTGTTGTTTAGAACTGTTTACTTTACGATTTAACTGTTTCTTCTTTATTACTCGTTGGTTTGTTTTAGATTGGAACTGAGAGAACATTCAGAATCAAATAGCGAAGTATGGAAGAAGACATTCTGCCTGGGGAAATTATGAGAAGATGCAGAATCTATTATTTGATCTTAAATTAAGTATAATTCTGAATAATACCTTCATAAACCTAGTTAAGTAGGTACATTATTAATATTATTGACAGTGTCGATTCTGTTGTGGAGAAACTAAACTTAATTTAGGCTATTGCTATATTTTTCTCTCTAATAAAACGAGAAAGAGACGGACGTAATTTAGCGCTGTCAAATTTAGTTGGAACTAATATTTCCATACAAATGAAGGGTGCACGTAAAAACATGTCGACTAAAAACACGGTGAAATGCAAGGCATAAACTAGTTTGACATCTCTAACTTAGTGCATAGTTATAGCCGTCCTTTTCTCGTACTGCCTTTTAGTAAAAGATAGCAATAGCTCAATTAAGTTTAGTTTGTGCACAACAGAATTGACAACGTTGATGTCTATTTTAAAAGCAAAACATGTAAAAAATAATAATGTTGCGCAGGTTAGGTACCTACCTATGGTTATTGTGAAAATATTTACCCTTTGCAATTAGCTCCAATAATTTTCCTAATTTCCTGTTTGAAAGCAATTTATTTGAATTGTTAACAAATTATATCAACACCAGTACCTATCGCGAAGTATAACAACTACCACACACATTAATTCCGGTTTTCACAAATACTTAGCGACGTCTAAGTCAATGCTCAAATAGTAATGCACTCATCATCATCAGCCTAGCCTTTTCCCAACTATATTGGGATCAACTTCCAATGTAACCGGCTGCAGCTGAATACCCGTATTTTACACGGAGCGACTGTGTATTCAAATATTGCTATAGAGGATATCAATATTATAATATATCAGGAGCAGCGGTGGCCCAGTGGTGGCGGCCCCGACTTACGAACAGTAAGTCGTGGGTTCGAACCCAGATAGGCGCATTACTTTGTGTAATTTATTTCATCACCACTGCTCTCAAAACGGTGAAGGAAAACATCGTGAGGAAACCGGCATGTCCTAGAACCAAAAATTCGAAGACATATTACCAACCCGCACTTGGCCCGCGTGGTGGATTATAGCCCATTCCCGTTCATAGAGAGGAGGCCTGTGTCCCAGCAGTGGGAACATTAATAGGCTTATGATGATGATTATTGCTATCCATGAACTATTGGAATAGAATTCAACTTTCGGCCGAGCGTCCAAAAAACGCGCTTTTATTGGTATCCATTTAGGTACAGTGTTAGTGAAAACAAATTTAAAACCCGCTTCCACCGCGGTAACCATCGACATGACTACACAACACAATACCTGATACCTTAAACCGCATCGGAATTGCTTCTAAACAGTTGTATACCACACAAAGACTGCATGCAAGCATGTTCTGATAATAAAACTCTATGTAAAAGAAGTTTATGGATTTTTCATTGAAAATTATGTCTATGGGGAACGTGACATTTAAAGTTTACAAGCGGATGGGTTAAAGTTGAAGCGCCTCTACAGTACGGATATTGAATTTGGTATTTATGATGGCTTATAGGCTCCTTGTAAACACGTTGTGGTAGGACGGTGCCAATCTGCCAACACACGTAGTCTGGGATATATCTAGGACATATTTACTGTTACAGGCAGCCGTTACAGATCCCGAATACTCCAGACTATAAATAACCAGACTTTTGACGTAAAAAAAAAAATGAAAAACAATCTTTTATGTTCCAACCAAAGGGCAACTACAGTACTTTCACAGTTTTTATGTCTTGTGTCTGGGACTGTAGCTACATTTAATTTTCATATTTGTTTCGACAATTCAAAAGTGCCTGTAACTGGCCTACTTGAAATAAATGCTTTGATTTTGATTTGATTTTGAATCTGTATCAGATCAAAAACGGTCTGATAAAATCTTCCCCACTCATTCCCCTATATAAATAAAATTGAAAACCAACTCAACTATAAAATCAAAGGCAAAGCTTCTCACTGGCTTATCCGTCAGCATAAGTCAAGTCAGTAAAGTTTGTGAAGATCGATGTAGGTATGGATGTTTGTTACTCATCATCTGCCTCATCTGCCTGCCTTTTCCCAACTATGTTGGGGTCGGCTTCCAGTTTTACCGGATGCAGCTGAATACCAGTATTTTACATGGAGCGACTGCCTATCAGACCCCCACAACCCAGTTAGTACCGGGTAATACGATACCCCTTGGTAAGACTGGTTGTCAGACTTTTTGGGCCACTGACTACCTAACGACTGTCAAAGATCTACAAATGACTGCCGGGACCAACGGCTTAACGTGCTTTCCGAGGCACGGAGGAAACTCAGTATGTATTGGCGGTCACCCATCCAAAGACCAACCTAGGCAAGCACGGCTTAACCTAAAGATTGATCCGAGCGGCAGTTATTATTTAGCCACGAGCTCCTCCTGATGTTTGTTACTCAATCATGCCAAAATTACATAACTGATTTGGATGAAATATACACAGATAGTTTCTAACTTGGATTAACACATTTTCACACAACGAATATTTTTAATCCCGTAAGTACCATCCCGTGGGACACTTACCGAACGCCACGCAGCAGGCGAAGTCGCGGCCATAAACTAGTTTGTAATACATGTCGTACTCATAACCGCATAACCGCCGAAACACGCTGGCATGTAATACAACAATAATACAATTAACGCATAAGTTTAATATCGCGAGTGCGTCGCGTTTGCGGCCGGCCTTGGACACGCCACCCAAATAATTCACTTAATATGACATAAGCGACCTACATGTGAATTAATTAACACTACACTCAGGGCTGGCGAAAACACCAAGAATGCAAACTCAAATTGATTTCATGGAATCTTTATTCCATCTTGGGAGATTATTGTTACATTCAGAAACGACAGCTAATTACAACCTTCCCATCGGAGCGTTTCAAAAGCCCAAGTTACAAATCAAGACAGGGCAAATAGTCAAAGCATCTAAAGGAAAGGTAAAGAGCAAGAGCCTATAATAGTCGCCTATCCAATGATACGATCCTTTAGCTCCAAATACTGCAACAGACATTTTATTTACATAAATCAATACGCAAATGGTCCTTGGAATCGGATCCCGACGGACCAAACGTCAAACATTACCTATCCTTGGTGTCTCTAAAATTAGGAAAGGAAAACCAATATAACCAACTGTAGTTAAATAACCCATTTGTCCTCGGTAGCAACCATGGTTATGTTATGACCTAACCGCAAGGGCGCGGCTCGCAATCGTGACATCTATGTTTGGGATCGCCTGTTTACCCTCAGGAGCTCGCTTCAGCACTATTTGTAGGCACGCCTCAACCTCATATAGAACTTCAACAGTTAAGGAATATTGGAAGGATTTCACGAACTGACCCAGTTTGTTTATTTTGCCGGGAAATTGGAAAGTTTACTTTATAAAGTAGGATGCATACGTTTGAAGTGTTGTTTAATTAAAGAGCCCTCGAATGAAACTCCGAAATTAAATTCAGTAAAATAAAAGCGACGGTATATCTGTTGGACTCCCATAAAATATTTTGGTCCCAGGTGGCTATACTCCTACGTACAGCTTATCCTTCCCTATTTTCATTTGTTCCCATACAAATGATCATCCTTCCTCATTGGGTTTTCCCCTGCAGTATTATTATATTATTATAGGACTTATCACGAAATGTGGGTGTACTATTAGGCACACCCTATCAAACCCTTCGGGTACTACAGACATGATGTTATGATAAAATTAAACAATATGGACTCTGTCTCCAAGCCGTTTATTATCAAGAATGTCTGGCACAATAACATCGGTTCATAGAATCATAATTAGAAACCACGAGGTTTTAATTACCAGTCTACAGTCAACACAGCTTCTGTTGACACTTCTATGTAGCTATTCATTGTAATAAAATATTCTGCACCTCACAGAATACAAATTGCCTATTTAAGTATAATTAGCGTCTGTATGCAGTCAATCTACACATGTCTTTTGTGTAACCTCTATGGACTTGTATAATAACACGATGCTTGTTCTGCAAGGTATGGCAAATGTGGTCCAGCCACATTTCGCCAGTTATGTATGATTAAGTTTAAGTTAAAAAAGGAGCGAGCCTAATGCCATTAAAAAGCTGTATAACCTGAAGGAGCTTAGTAACATTTAACAGAGGTATTTTAAGAATTTATCCTTTAGGACAAACCCCATAAGAATCAGTTCAAGGAATTACACACCATAAAAATACAATACAAGACATGGCCAAGGTTACTTAATAAACAATGATAACAGACTAGAACCTGCTAATAACGTCCTCCATAAAAATAATGATGTCATTGCAGCAGTGGTGGAGACAATACAATATGCAGATGATTTTGTTCTGAGCGTGAGAAACTACACAGAATGGAGTCTTGGGTCGTTTAGACTGTGGTGACAAATTATGGGCATGTGGTGCACAGTAGGTCCGGAAACAAATGTGGTTGTAATTAAATGTCTAGGTATGGATAGATTAGAGTTTGTTGATACTGGGCTGGATGGCGATAATTAAATTCTACGGTTTAGTTAAAAAATCTTCTTAAATCAAAACGCTAGTTTCAATTTATTTTTTACTAGCTGACGTCCCGCGGTTTCCCGTTCCCCTGGGAGTACGGGGATAAAATATAGCCTATGTTACTTGTGGATAATGTAGCTTTTGAATGGTGAAAGAATTTTTTAAATCGGTCCAGTAGTTTTTGAGCCTATTCATTACAAACAAACAAACAAAGTTTTCCTCTTTATAATATTAGTATAGATTAACCCATGTATTCCCACTGCTAGACAAAGGCCTCCCTTCACTCCTTCCACTTTTCTTGATCTATTGCGAGTGTAGACCAATCCTTTAGAAACGAGTCCAGCTCATATCTTTATGGGCCTGCCGCGTTGTCGTTTCCTGCCAGTTAGGATCCACCGAGTAATTTTTTGTAGGATCTAAATCTACAGCTAGCGATCGAACATTAAAGCAATACTGTAAGCACGGCTAGCCATCAAAATAATCAAGACAGCAGTCTTAGAACATTTTTGGACTATTGTGTGTGGGTGACAATAAGATTTCAGTAGCTATCACTCATTCATTTCAGCTATCATTCATTCTTCTACGTGCCAAGCTTTTCATTAGGCCGTGTACACACGCGCTCAGCCAGCAATTGACAAAGAATATTAGCGCACAATCGCGCACACGTTTGCATGACAATGTGCTCTGATTAAATGTTTAAACAATGCGATCGCGTGTGTATGAGAATGGACGTAGTTCCTCGAAATGAGAGATTTTCAACCAGCACCGCATAATGGTAGAGTACTAATGGAGTATTACGTGTAGATTAAGTTTTGAATAGGTAGTTTTATGGCTTTACACTTTTAACCTAGTTTTCGCGGACGGAAAAACGTAGACTGAACGTCGCGTCGGCGTCGTCAGGAAATAAGGCGACCTAGGTACTTGTATTTGACTTCTCGGTTGAATTAAATGGCAATGCTCTTGGAGTTTGTTTACTATTAATATGAGATGGATTATATTGTGGAATGCTAATACAGACTCTTGATTGCCAAAAGCCGTTGATCCGTTGCTGCTAGCTATACTAGATGGGTAGATTCTAGACTTCCACTACTAACTGTCTGTTCACGCTAACCAAACTAAGCAAATTCAGAAAGATCCAGATATATCCTACTCCGAATCTAACCTGCACCCCTAGCCAAGTTACATCTATTCTCTTTCTACAATCGTAAATGCCTCGGCGTAAGCGATTGTAGAAAGCGCTAAATTGGTAGCCAAGTTGACACGACTGAAGTCGATCGCTCGTTCTCTAATGTCTGTAGAAAAAAACCTACACTTTAAAGAGTATAAGCGATCAACATTGTAGAAACGATTACATTCTATTCTATCATTTTGAACGATGTAAACTTGTCTACGAATTTTCTATTCGTTTGTGTTGATCACGTGATTTAACGTTGAGATGATGTCATTCCCACTTATTTGATTAGTTTTCTACTAGCGTTACCGATTGTAGATTGTCAACTTTGCTAGGGGTGCTGAGTAGGTTACTGAATAGGATTATTCGGTTAGTATTGACCGCAAGGTAAATAAAACTTGACCCAATTCTATTCGTTCCCACAAAACTGTGCTAACGAAGATGAAATAAGAACAAAAGAGGTTGAAAATGAATTTAGGCTCGTTATTCAGGGCATTGTCTGAACTGAAAGATGAAGTGTCTGGTTCGAAAGAACGAAGACTGACATACTTTCGTAAGACATGGATGAGATAGATTCTAAAACCGGGCAATTGATATATTTCCAGTACAACCATCTCTTATTGTTATTGTAATTAAAACATCATTATGGAAAGATAATAAAGTCTTATTAACTGGACTATTTGTCGGTATATATTTCAAATCCTTTGGTTTCATCTTTGGTCACCGACGTTTGACATTTAATTATTCAAAACGAGTCTCTTCTTGATACCAACACAGTTATCCTTGGGAACTATGGATGGATGTCAAACCACTACCATTACCCTTTTAGTTTCGCTATACCACGAACAAATCACACACATACTATGTTGTACTATCAACTATGTAGTACCAGCTATTATCAAAGTACTCGCCAGGGCCGGCACAGTTAGGCGTGACGTCACGGGGTCAACGATCGCTCGCACAGCAATCACGGAGCAGGAACGGGTTGTATGACTTGTATGGTAGAAAAACTATGAGCTGTAGTGTTATTAAGTGCCAGAAGTGCCAGAAAGTGGCTGTTGTACAAAGTGTACTTGTAAAGCCGAGATGTTTTTATATGAAGCGAGATGGGATAAAATGTATTCATCTGTCAGATAGTCTAGGATTTTATAATTTCTTCAAGACCAAATCGCGATTCTTTTAAGTAATTTGAATCATTTTGTACCATTGGGAGGTCTAGCTCTAGAAGTAGTATGAAAACAAGTTAAATATAATTTTATTAAATCATGAGTCAAGCAACAATGCAGCACATACTAAAAGCATGAGTAAACCCATTAAAAATCACCCTTGCCTTATTTGACTCATAAAAATGGCGTAAAGACCAATATTTCATACAAATTACGACAACTCGCAGAATATAAATACACCAATTCAAATAAAACACCCCATATCTAAATAAAATTAGCCGTATCTCCATAAAATTATTCCCAGACAGACTCACACTACTAACATATCTTTACAAATTAAACGCATAAAGACTGCTTAGAATTTACTCATACAATCAAAGTTGCAAGTCTGAGACCGCGGGTAAAATACGAGTTTGTCCCGAAACTCACTGAACCGGTTCCCGTTGTTAGGTTAGACCCACATCTAACTGGAGTTACGCGAACATCCGTGGACCGGTAGTGGAACAAGTAAAATATTAAGGCTTGGTAGTTGATAGCTTCTACTGACACGATCCGTTGTTTCAAGCTCAAGGTTTATTAGACATTTGAAATTCTAAATTTCACGCTACTACAAAAAGCACCGAAGGCGTTTTAGAGTGTAGTAATCAAACTGCAAGACTGCTTAGCGAAGTTTTCCTAGCTATTACTTCGGAAATTTTGAAATATAGGTACAACTTAGATTTGACCCCAACAGCATATGAATCAAATATTGTGAGTTGCATGCAAACCGTTGGTACAGCAAGCAACCGGTATAACGCAACGTATCTTCGGTCAGGTATGGCCATACCCTAAGACCAAAACAATTACCAAAAATAAAAGGGGAGTAAAAAGATAAAGATTAGTGGCCTCAGACACAGACAGAGAACCAGACGATAGGGTGGGCACACACAAACGACTTCTTTGTTGTATTTAATCTTTTAATGGTTACTCGAATGCACCACTGACCCATCTCTAAAGAGTTATTTGTTGGAGATAAACAGATGTGACAGCAGTCCCAGGGGAACGAAGGGTCGAGTCAAGACTCGTTTGTAAGATTCAGCAGTTGGTGTATCGTTTGATCAAGATTATTAGCGTACTATGCACAATAATGTGCACCCTAGGACTTACACTGGCCTAATCGTTAAGGTTCTTCAGACAAATCAGGTGCGTAGTACTCGCAACCAGCCTGCGTGTATGATCTGATAATTATTTTCACGCCATTATTTGGGTATAACAGAATGTTTATTCTGTCTGTTCTTATACTCTTTATCATCATTTGTCATTGATCCATCATAATTATATTCCTATACGAGTCTCAATAAATGTTATTTCTTTCTTTCGTCAAAAAACCGAACTCAACATACAAAATGAACGTCCAAAAATCACGCAGTGAATCAATGGCGGCATAATCCCTGTTGATTGGTGCTCAAGCGCCAGGTTTCCCCACATTACCACACAATGGTCGACAATGGGTCCCTTCTACGTCACTCGCTCATTGTTCATCTGTCAAACGCTCTTTAACTTTCATCGATGTGTCTGTCGCATGGCGTAGGCATTTTTTATTCGGCGGTAAATTGTTTGGGGCAAATCGTGCGTTTGTGCGGTCAAAGAGTTGTATCATTATCTTTCTGCTACTTTAAGAAAATTTTGAGTGTACATTAAAATACCAATGAATACGACTTGAGGCTCAGCCCTTGATTAAATAAAATATTTACGGACGCGAGAAACTATTGGTCCTTCGAGCCGGATTTTATTTGACCGGTAAGAAAAACACTTTCTTCATCGTAAACTATTATAATTATTTTCTTCATTCATTAAATAATTTCCTTGAAATACTTGTAAATCAATGCAATACTGGCAATAATAGCACTGTTATCGTAGCACCCGTATCCGTTCACACACAAACATATCATTGGTACTTAAGCAGTAAATGAGCATCAGTCACGCAGACACGCATACAAAACTTACTTTACGTCAAATCGATCAAACAGTCAAACATGGAGTTTTCCAAGAGGCGTGTGCTCAATGTTTGAAGAAAGAAATTAGTTATGTTGACACAAGTGTTGAAAGTAGGCGGTTTAGAATAAGTATTAGAAAAACTTGTCCTCTTTATTCAAATAAAGTATTTGGACATTACATCTTTGTGGTGCACTTATTTTTTAGCTAAACCACTTGTAAAATCGGTATTAGGGACTCTGTCTGTTTGCTACGCTTCCTATTCTGAATCCCTTCAAATTGAGTGGTCCTTTCATACCGGAAAATGAAAACCTGCACATATGCGTTTGTGGCGTTTAACTGTATCAGAGTAGTATTTGAACACGACTATACTGCGTTCTTTCATTGAACGATACTCACTATTGCGTAGATATTCCACAATGGTCGTACCTTCACAGTTGAGTAGCTCGGACCTACAGCATATCCGATAATGACAAGCCATTCAAATTGTAAGATTACTTCAGTTCCATTGTTTACTACTCAATAGGCGTTTTTTTACAAACAGAATTGGTCACAGTGTTCACCCTAGAGTGATCCCTGTATTGAGGACGTGGGACCATCCAGACCTGAAACTTTCTGCAGTCTAGTGAGTCTAGCAAGACTCGAAGTTGTCTGTTATAGTCCAAACTCAAATTATTGTAGCACAGAAACATGACGATTAAGAAACTACCAAAGCACATGTTCCTGCTACCTACATACGATACATACGAGTGCCTTGCCCTGTGAACGGTGACAAATTGCGACGCCAACATGGTCAATGAGACCTTACCACATTAACTCACATATAATTAGCATTTGATAGTTAGTTTATTATTTTTGACAGGAAGGAAGAAGCTATGTGTAACAGTTTCCCCTGTATAATTAAAAACTCGTCCACTTGTACCTGTTGGGAAAAAAGCTTTGTGTCCCGTCCCGGTAACTGCAGTCAACAGAGCGTTAAGTTTTTCTGTAGGTCAACGAATTCGTAAACTACAAAACGGCCAATGAGTGGCAACCAAATTAGATCGTACATTCCTTTTGGACAAAGAAACCTATGCAACGTCATTAATATTTATTGTTTTTTTTTCTTTTGTACGCTGTGATAGTAAAACGAGGTTACAGTAGACAACGACGAAGATGGCAGGACGAACTAGACGGATTCTGCTTAAATAATAGTGGCTTACAGTTAAGCTAATACTCTTTCCATCTTTCGTGAAAGAACAGGCAAATTATGAATTGACCAGTAAATTAGGTTACTGGAAGCCGGCAGTCTGGATGACCCCATTTTTGTCGATTCACGCCTTTTTTACTAGACTAGAATCGTAATCCAGCTGATTACGATTCCATTCCATTTATTAGAGCCACATCCCCATAAAAGCAACTTTTTTAATCCTTTCCCTCAACTACTGTAAAATCCACCGTGGCCACCGGAACAATTAACAGAACTCTTCCCATAACAGTAAATTAAGCCCGTTCTAAACCAAAGCCCGCAGTTTAATCCTGCGTTCAATAAACGGGATTAACTTTTCACATAACTAGATAGCTTAGTGGTGCCCCAGTTTAAAGGAGTGAGGTAGATTTTTAGGAAAAATGTTCCTTGCTGCAAGATGAAGTTGAATAAGTTGAATAAAACTACCTCCTACTCGTTTCATGAGTAGGAATGGCATGCTTGGATTCTCAAAAAAATGAATGAAATTGAAAGGACATTCGGAAGCACAAAGGTTTGAATAGAATAAACACAACGGGAAACACGAAAATTGGTAGAAAAAAATGGCCTGTAAAAGCTAAGTTGGTATGTCTTTGTTTGACAAGGTCAGTCAAGTGCAAGGACGATAATATTAAACTGGTCAACAGAGCTGTCCAGGGTACTAGTCGGACAAATCTGAATCATCGATTTGAAAAGAAAAGGAAGAACATCAAACTTTAACTTGTGCAAGTTCTATAACAAAGCATAGAATTAACATGACCAACAGCGGTAAATAAAGCCACTGAAAATAATCGAAAACCGAAAAGGACCAAGTAAATAACCAACAAAATTCATGCAACTCGTTTTAAAAGCACCGTAGTAGGGGCTTTGGCAACCCGCCAACACTTGGTGAATCAATTACCACGGGTTCAGTGCCACTTTATCATAATATAGCTACCTGTTGTACTCTAGAATATTTTACATATTACGCTATGCAGGTGATAACTCAGGCGTCTTTGGCGCAAAGTCAAAAAGTTTTGAATAGATGGGAAAGTATAGGTGAATGCTGTAAGAAATATTTTGCGTTCTTTGTTGTGGTTACACCTGCTACGCAAACTGAAATGACTAAGAGAATGTTTGTATGAAGATGCTGCGCCGACCTTAGGGGTTAAATTGGATAGAAAGATGATTAAGGGGATGAATTAGGAAGCGCGCAATGACCAGCATATCTCAGCAATCCACAAAAAGGTTTCGAAATGAATAAAAGCTATATGACAGTGGATATCGCACCATCACGCAATGACTATCACTTTGCCTCCAATCCGCCAACCATACACTTACATAAATGAAAAGGCTGTCAATTTATTTACCGTGCTTTTAAGCTTATTAACTTTCGCCGAAAATACGTGTAATTGCTGACAATTTACGCGCGCAACATGGCACAGAACCATCATGGAAGTATGGGACCAATCATGACTTCAAAACATATATTTACAGCAGAATTTTCACTAATAGTATAAGTTATGATTATCTTGGCAATTCCAGATGCGGAAGATAAGAAAAGGTAGTCATCCTCCTACAATCTCAGTAAACTTTTCCAATCTCCTGGACACATTCAAACTTTGCACCGCGCGCCTGCCTTTGTCAACGCTGACAAAAGAAAGTGTTCAGGATGAAAATGATTGTCCTATCCCCTGTGGAAGACATTCAATGGAAGGATACTATTCAACTTACTTGCCAGACAGTATTCAAAGCACTGTCACTTTCTTCAAGTACACTCAAGTCACAACAGAGATTTCAAGACAATATTGTTTGAACGCGAAACAACTTCTGAACTGCACTTCAAAACGATCCCGCACAGTACTAAACACAATCTTTAAATCATTATCCGTCTTCTGCAAGGTTTTTAAGAATTTCAATTTATGTACTTGAGTATTTTAACACCCGGATCCCGAAATGAGAAACGTTTTAAGAAGAATTCCAAGAACGAGTTACAACCATAACACAACAACAACAGCCCATAACGTCCACTGCTGGACATAAGCCTCTCCCATGATGTGAGGAATTTGCCGTAATCTCCACGCTTGGCAGGCGGATTGAAGATCGTAGTGATGAAAGACTAACAGAAAACACTGCTGCCCATTCTCTGGTCTACGGAGGCGCAAGGTGTTCTGCCTCAGACATTAGTCGCCTTATACGACACCCGTAAGTGGTTGGTTCTATTCTACTCTGCCGGATACCACACGGCTTATGCCACAACACACTGTTTTCTTAAGAAGAAACTTTAACTCTCCAATTTTCAAATCTGGCATCTTTACAGAGAATACTATGTCATCGATGCAACCACGCCCAGAAACAATTTTTCCGTAAATGAACAGAACCATACACCTTAGTGCATGCAAACGTTCCCGTCACCTGTCTAGATTTAACGCAATATTGATCGTGCGTCCGGGATTCGGTGGCGACATTCGTACGGGTTACGTCCGGTCGACAGCCTCCGGGTCACGAGCGTTCCGAACCTGGCGGCGGCAGGACTAGTCAGATACGTCATTAAATCACGGAGAACACGCTAATTGAAACTGAAACTATTCCGGATTTTCACGTTACTTTGTCGATTTGTTTCAACGTTAATTTGGGAACGAAATGTTTTGGAGTTTCATTGTTGGTTCATTTGTATGAGTCAGATTCAGATAAGGGTTGAATAATTGTGTTTCAATGGTTGCCAAGTCAATTAAAAATCCAATCAGGAGTTGTCTATTGAATTGGCAGCAAAAATAGCAAAATTAAGTAGTAATTGGGATGATAAACCTGGCGGCTGAGGTCTACTCTAGAATACAAGGAAAACAGACATTACATTTCAATTTGGGCCACATAATTTCGCAACTGTCAAAATATCACTTAATATCGGGCTGTCACTAAATACACACGAGGGTGGAGTACCGAAAGTACCGAGGGAATTGCAAATAAAATTCCATAGCACAACTCGACAAGGGGTGGCAAAGGTCGCCATTTTAGTTCAACAGGGAGGCACAGTCTAAACACCAGTGAGTGACGGCGTTGGAAAAGATCAACATAATTTGGTAGCCGGTCGTAAATTGAAAATCAGTTCTTTAAAATATGTAAAGCCTTTACGAGGTAGCAGGGAACCGTGATAGATATCAGCCTATCAAGTTCTCCGTGATCTTGATGGTATATTGGCAAGATCTCCAATTTACAAGACCTTCGTGAAATTTCAGTAAACGAGGTAACGCCAACTCTATATTCATGACGCAAAATTATTTCTCGCATAATCATACGTTTGCAGTTGAAAGAATTGGGAAATATGAAAGATCAAAAGATTGTTATTTACACACACAACCGTCCTCATATTTCAGCCGACATTCCGTACATTACCGGAACACCTAAATTTCTTGAAGAGTGGAATTACTTCTCACATTTCCTGTTGCCCTGGTATATTTATTACGGTACAGGACATTTCAGCTTACTCGGGGGACCGGTTACATATTTTGTGGGCAAAATATGGTTTGTTTGCTGCATGTTTTTGGGATGCTTGTTGAAATAATCTGTTTATTTTCTGGATTGGCTTTGCAGAATGGGGGAAGGTAGGTCAAAGCTTAATGTAATGTCTATAGCTAAGTCCCAATCTGACCAATGGTGACCAACTATAAACTTTTTAATTAAATAGAGACGAGTATGAAACCTATTTCTACGCAGGTTTTATTTAATGACGTGCTTGTGGCGGCGTGGTGTGGTGTGTTGTAGTGGTGGCTTGAAAAGCAATCTGAGCGCAAACGTGGGAGAATGCTGATGACATGTAAATGAATAACGTGTCGGAGTTGTAACGCTTCATTATCCGTCGTGGAGGCTGCAAGCATTGTTTTGTTGGAGGCTTTTAATTTCCAGCCTTGCCTTTGTTTGAATTTTATTCATTGTATGTTTATTTAGATGCAATTGAAGATTGAATCGCTAAAATCGATCGTATCTTTGACGACACAGAAAATAATTAAATAGTCTACCTTTCTACATTTCATCCATTCTTTGCCAGTCCTTTGTGTCCCTCATCTTGAATTCCCGTCATTTATCAACCCCATAATATCATAACAACAAATAAACCGCCCCCCAAAAACGACAAAACACGCAATTCCTGACGACAAAATAGCCTAATTCAAAATTGCGTCACTTAGCGTGACATCGCATAGTATTATGGTAAAAATGAAAGGCGCAATCCTCCCCTAGTGACGGTTGAGGGGTGTAGACAGCCTTCCCCAAACCCTCCCTGTCTGATACAGGGTTGTGATGGACATGGCTTAAAAGATATTGTGTTTTTATTTTGATGTGATCCTATTATGAAGTTTCTATGCTTTCAGCGTCAAAAGTGATATTGTTTTTGTACCTTCGGTGATGCGGAAAAGTGCGGAAGTTTTCGTCAGGGAAGTTTTGAACACGTGGATGCTTATAAAAGTAGAAGAGGCAAGAAATACGATAGATGGGTATGAACTGAAGAGTAATAGAGAAGTATGGAAGAAGAAGATATGCTGCGCCGACCACTAATAAATTGGGATAAGGGTAGGGAGTATGATGATGATCTTCGGTAAATCCTTGTTCACTGGTAATCTTAGCCGTAATCAGAGCCAGTAATGCTATTGACATGGAAATTGCAAGCTATCAGATGCACCAACACAGCTTGAACTACACCCGCTAGCAAGATTATTCTGATTGATTTTATAAATAAATCTTAGTTAAAACGATTGTGGGGATTTACCCACAATACCCAGTAATTCTGGGTCGACATCCCTACTCTCTCTGTTAACACAAAAGTCGTAATTGTTTATCTAATGGGGCGACGTTACGCACGATCGATCTAACTTCGTCTGGAGACTGATCAACTGATTTTGTCTCTTTGGACCAAATTCTTTAACTGTTTGTTTGTGGGACGTGATCTTTGGCTTTGTTTAATTGTCGCGTGAAGTTTTTCGCCGATGAGTTTTATGAGCATTTTCTTAACAAATTGTTTCTCGTAAGAGTTACGAGATTTCGTAGTTTGTTTAATGACTCAAAACCATGAACAGCACATCACCGGTAACAATTAATTTGACATTAACAGCTGTATGCTGTAATTGCTCTAGCAGTAAGTTTGATTTTCGTGAAGCTAGTGCGGGTTACTGTACTACATACAACATAATATATGTTACATCAATTTGTGTAGCAGAGCAGTAAATTTATGAAAAAAGTTAGTCCTTCGGTACAAGTCACAAAAAACATTCTAAGGGTGAGGCGACGCAAAAACAAAACTTTCATCGTATCTCTTCAAGGTACCCAATCAAAACGCACCAAGAGTCACGCATTCAAGACCACTTCTACACGAAAATAGAACTTTATCCTCACCATATAGGGTTAAAAATTAAAACAGTCATGTATGTGACACCATGTATAATTTAAATACGCAATGGTACGTCGCATGCAATTTCCATGGCGAGGGAGCATTTCCTATTGGAAAGGGGACCAGCATAGTTTATGGTGGTTTTACGTCATCTAACTTTATATGGTTGTTATAGATATAAATGATATCATAAATATTACGTCGTAAAATTATTGTAGTACGAATCGTTTTTATGGTAAGCTAATAGGTAGTTTCAGATTGAATTTATGTTTTGTCTTTGATTTATTTGGTTTGGATCAATTATTTGATACCGTTCGTTAGTAATATTGTTAAAAGGACATTTCTAGTGACATATTGCTTGGGGTTGCCACAGAAAAACCTTTGTCTAACAAAAACTGAAGTTATCCCCAATTTTTCCTTTTGTATTAATGAACTTGAGGAAAGTAAGAATTACTGCATGTAGGGGACAAAGGACCAAAACCTGTTTCGTAATTTTGTTTGGCATGTTGACACAGGTTGTAGAATATTTTTAAAACATTACACCATGTTAGTTAAATGTGTTAGAGGTTTAATTAAAATATAATTCCAGGAACATACTAATGCAATGTCGTACTCTAACACGACATTTAACCATAAACCTTAACTACATTTAGTTTTGCAGTTGCTTTTTAAATAATTAAAGGAATTACGTCACCTCCCACAAGTCTACAACTAGACGACCAGCTTGTGGTCACTGTGGCCCCGTCAAACACATAATCACTCGCTATAAGATGCCTCATTAAGTCTACCATATTGCGTGCTATTCTGACAGAAAATTCATAATTAGTCATACCAATTTCTTGATGTGTAAGCAAAAATTGCGACCGTACGGGATCAACTTTCCTCAACATAATTAGTTGTTTTCGAGTCTTCACCTTCTTTCGTTTCGATGATAAGACTTATTACATATTTAGGCCCAGTAGAAGGCCATGTTAATTGCAGTCTTCAATGTAAAATGGACTTTACTAACCTAACACTTAGAAGATCAAATTCTGCATCCCTTAAAACGAAACCTCAATTGCAGCAGCTTACTACTATGATTTTATACACAATTTCCTTCAATCATTTAGTCTATGTGTCACCACATTAACTAGTTACCTTAATACCATCATAACGATGAAGTCACCAGCAGGTCTAGATGACCAAGCTAGTCTAAATGTAACCACAGCATCACTTTACCTGAAACAAACACAATAAAGTCATTAGTTAGATGATCGTGATTGTTAATGAGTTTTGTTCACGCGATTGTGAGAGGAACTGTTAAGAAAAATATTTGATTAGTTAGGTATTTGATAAATCAATTATAATTGTAGATGTCAAACTGTAGGCTAACTTAAAGGTCAGTTGCACCACGAAAATAAAGGTTTTATCTGCTAAAAACGGAAAAGAAGACATCTTTGTAAAACTATCTCTTGGACTAATTAACTTCTCTATCACGTAGTGAAACTACCAGTCATCTAGTAGAAGTTACAGAAAACCGTCATCAACTAAACGTGGGACTAAATACAGTCCCTGCAGGAAATGAAACCGTAATCTAGCAAGTTTAAAAAACGTAGGCTATGACTTCATTACAAAACAACTCATTAGATAGGACTCAAATCTCAATGCTGCTTTCAGGGTTATAACAAAGTTCTCAGACTAACTACGTAATTCATGTAATCGTGATAGGTCACATCACAGAAACTAATGGTGAATAACATCCATAAATTACACGTTTCAGACGTACAAGACTATTTTTCATTAGACGTCTTTCTCGTTTACTTAAGACGGAGGATCTTCCTCCATAATCATTTGAGTTTATGCGCGGGTTGGCGACCGTTGCCATCCGCCTAGCGTCATAATTTAGACGTCCTATGACACACGTTGGAAGTCAAGATCTGTGGCTTAATTGACACATATCTTTACTTAAGTGAATTAGATTCAGGGTATGTAATACATGAAAGAGATTGTAGAACTCGTCGCAAAGGACCATATTGAAACATACGGTATCGTCGCGTAGTCTAGTAATTTATATTTATGAGCTGCGAGAAATATCTTAGTTCTGCTTATAAATCAAACCCTTTCTTTTGAGTACCGGACTGTGTACGATGGAAAAAATAGAACCACATCTTGATTCTTGAGGTTAACATCTTGAGATAGACGGATATGTGTTATGACTTCTAAGGACCAAACACGACACAAATCGGGCAGAAGTTGTTCCGACTTCTAAAAAAACACAAAAATTGAAAGTAGGTAAGATACCTTTGTCACAATCGTAGCATTTGGAGTTCTATGGCTTCCGCCTATATAGACCCATGGGTAAAAAGACTTAAGTTTATGTATGTATTCCTCTCTAAATATGAATCGGAAAGATTTCAGAAACAGAAGTTTATAGGTCACCCAACATAACTACAAACCGACACGGATATATACACATACGGAACAGAGGCAATGTTTACTCCTCGTGTTTCCTTTCCAAGGCGTACAGCTTACTCGGAACATTTTCACCAAGCTATACAGTACACACCAACACACGTCCCCGATGGAATTGTACTCGTATCGGGTAAACATCACAAGGGGTGTTGATACTAAGTTATAGAAGGAGGGTGTATGTCTAAAACGCCTTCTTGATTTCAGCAAATTGCACTCATGAGAGTTGCTTACAAAAAGGAAGGCGACATTAGTTCATTAGCAGATCTCTGGCAAGTAAAACAGTTGCTTCCCATTTGAGTAAAATAGACGGACAGGTAAATTGGTAGATATGCTGGTTGCTAGATCAACCAGATGTTTAAAATTAGAGCCTTACATCAGACAGGGACGAGGACGGTTGACAGGGAATAAGGGATAAAAAAAGAAACCGTGTTGCGCCGACCCCAAGTAAAATAGAACAAGAACAATGTTATTGCCAGAACTAGCACTTCATTCCTTATGCACTCATTTATTTAAGTATGCTTCGGAAGTATGAGCTATTCTTATGGTTTGATGTCGTAAGAAGAAGATTGACATCTTGCGATCACCATTCTCAACTCAGTATATAGCTGTTTTCTTTCATTGGTGTCTCGCTACGCCTATCCCTTGCACCCTAAATAAGCTTCATATCTCCATCGCACCATGTTCACTCCTAATATAATATTAAATAACGTCCAGAACGTGCGGTGTGGTGCTTTCTCGGACATTTCACCAGGCTGTCTCGACAAGGCGTAAACACAGACGGTCGACAAACACTGAAAGATTTAGTTGGAACATATTGAATTGACGTGTGTTTGTTTGTCTAAGTTTATAGAACTGTACCGAAGACACGTTATGTTTGTTGGTGAGGTCGTAAATTCAAAATGATGGGTTAGAGATACATATTTTTTGAGATATATCGTAAACAGATAGTTTTGTTCGAGCGCTCATGGTCTGTTTGCAGTTTCACTATTGCTCTCGACTCGAATCTTGCACTTTCCAAATCTATATGTTTCTTGCTATTTGTGTGTGAAAATTCTGTCTGCGAGAAAGCGTTCTGCATATCGTGTCTCGATTGCATACCTTGCTCAAGTAATAGGTAATGATGGTGAGATGATATAGCTAGAAAGAGACTACTAGGATGGGCGACTCATACAGAAGTATGGAAGAGGAAGACATACTGCGTCGAGCCCAAATCAATAGGATGCGTAAGACGGATGCTTTTAATACCCAGTTCGAACCACCTACCAATCACCCTGATCAGTTATCACCCTTCAGAATGCCAGATATGTCAGTACAAACTGAAACATCTCTGACATCGGTACATTAATCAAGACAAGATAATATCGTTAGCGCGATCACGCAGACTCTAATTGGGGTCAACAGTCCGCTATCGACGCCGTGACTCATCGCTACGATAGACGGTGAGGGTTAGAGGGTTCAAGATGATACAAGGACTGAGTTTAAAGTGAAGAATTGTAGCTAGAAGCGACACTCAGTGCCCCCGTCAAATTATTGTCCCCCATAACGCAGGCAGCACGTCTAGCAGTTCTGCCATGCTGTGATCTGTGGTTGGCTCAGCTTGAAAATTATCTATGTAACAATTTTGGTCTATGAGTATACTCTATCTATCCATCTGAGTCAAAAGGTGTGTGGACCTGTGGACAGACTGTTGCTTTAATGTAATATCAGACGATGATAAGAGTTGCTTTGTATAAACTAAACGCTGCACCGTTTAGTTTAAAGCCTAAGATAGAACAGACTGATTTTAGGTCGAATTTAGGTCTTAACGTCGCCCAAGACTTCTTTTTCTTAGACATAGCGTCGTATAAGGAAACTAGGTTATTCTCGAGTTCTCGACGACGCGACGATGAGCAAAACAAGCGCGAAGAATATTCAAGTATGTCAATTCAGACAATTGAATGCCGAGTGGGCTATAAATATTTAATGAATAAATTAAATTAAATGAAGGCAATCATTATGTCAATATTCGCTTACAAGTACGATATTTAATAATAGAATTGTGTTTGTTTATGGGGGAAAATATAATGAACACCAAAATTAACTTTGTGACCACTAACATCTATCACCTAAAATATCAATTGATCACCAAATTTAGTAAATTGAGCACCAAATTTTAATGAGGTGGTTGATGACAAACTAGTTTTGCCTAGGCCGACTTGGGGCACCCCACACATTTTCTTACACATTTGATTGACACATTTTTTTATAAATCATTCAGAAGTAGCGGGGCTCCGTCGACCGGGTCTCCCTCGACTCGCGACGCAAGAGCATAACAGTTCAATTTCTGGTGGTCAAAAATAAATTCCTGGTTCTAATTTCACAATAAAATGGGGATTAATTTTGATGATCAAAAGTGATTTTTATGCCGTTACATTTTGCTAAATCTGGTGGTTCGTTAATTGTATGCCTTTGTTTATTAGGAGGACGAAGACCGACGATACCGTGGACGTGATGAAGTATTGGACCAATACGGTTTATTAGTATCATCGAAGAAGCGAAGGACCGAATATAGCAGTGGTCCTTCATCATCATCCTAGCGTTTTACTTTGTTGGGGTTGGCTCCTAGTCTTACCAGATGCAACTGAATTTTACATGGAGCGACTATGGCAATGGTTCTTATATCCCCGAAATAACGTACAGATTTAAATAACGCAACACAATTTGCAATAGCCCAGTATCACGCATCACTCCTTAGGACATATTCACTACCAGTACCTTTAGTATAGTATCCTCAGGAGATAACATTACCATTCATTATTCATACTGGGTTGCAAATTGAATTGCATTATTGATACTGTAGCCTTTAGGTCAATCAATGGTACAGGCAGCATCCAAGTGAGATCACTGACATCACTGTGTTAAGTTACAGGCGTTTAATAAAAAGTTATACAGTAAGGTGCTTTTGATAAGTGAAAGTACCTATGTGTTTGAAAATCGACCAGCAACTTAGTGGAGAAAACGATTGTCATGGTATGATGTGACATTGTCCCCATTGCAGGAATGACACTCGGGGACAGATGGGAATACTCCATGCAAAGGTATGGAAACAATTTCGTAAATAAAGTTTTAAGTATGAAGTACCTGGATGACCGAGCTTCGCTCGTTTTTTTTTTGGTAAACGACGTTTTCTAAAAATGAAACCTAGCTAGATCGATTTATCGCCCCCGAAACTATCTGCATACCAGAATTTCATGAAAAGGTTTTAGATGTGATGGCAATAAGATTAGAGAAAGACCGAAAGTTGACCGCAAAAGTATTTTTTCCAATTACAAAAACTAATTTCATTATCAATTTGAAAAGTCTATACGTGCCTATCAAATCCTATCGGACAAATCATATCGATAAAGAAAACCCAGCTTTTCTCTACTTTCATAAATACTTAGAACACTATCTGCAGTACTTATACAGGAATTCCTCGATAATAGCTGAATCTTCAATGCAGCACAGATGCATTTGATAAGATAACTATTGGTGTTTTCGGATTTGTTTCGCTGGCGATCGCGAGTGCATTTTTGGTCGCGAGACTATGTAATACATATGCATTTATGTACATGTCATCATCATCATTATCATCATCATCATCATTCTCTTGCCCTTATCCCAATTCATTTGGGATCAGCGCAGTCTTCTTCTCCCACACTTCTTTATTACTCGTCATCTCATCAGACACCTCCTTTGCGCACTATGTATTGGATACTAAATAAACAATCACGACTCTTACTCCAAATCAAACTCTTGCTTTATAAATGCATAATAAAACCCACATGGACATATGGCCTACAACTCTGGGGAACAGCAGTAAAATCAAACATTGAAATAATACAGAGATTCCAGTCAAAGATACTTAGAATAATAACGAACGCACCTTGGTATGTCTCAAACACTAGACTCCATCACGACTTCTGCATCAAAAGTGTTATAAAAGAAATCTCGGAAAGGACAAAAGCGTACAAGAAGTGAATCACTAATCATCCAAATATGCTGGCAGTCAATCTAATGAACACCCAAACAGTTGCTCGTAGACTAAAAAGAAAGATTTCTCAAGACCTCTGACAGGCACAAGAATAAACAGAGCAGTCACTGGACGGCTTTCGTGCAAGCCCTTTAATTAAATATAAACCTTATACAATATTGCTGAATATCTGCATGATTGATAGATTGCAATAATGGAAAGAGAAAAAAAAATTGTCGCATCGCACATAAAGTCTAGAAATGAATTAATGCAAAACGATTTAAAATTGAAAATAATTATGTACTTTTTTCGTAAATAATATTAGGCGTACTATAATATGACTAGTTCAATGTGTGTAAATGTTATAGGCAATGTGTATAATCCGGCATTGTATAGAATGCCTAGGCTTTATATATATTGCCTAAAACGTTCAGGCAATGTATATAATACGATTCATTTCATACATTGCCTAGGTATTGTATAAAATTCCCAAAGCGCATCAGGCAATGTGTATAATGAACGACCACGAGAAGGAGACACGTATGTGCGTAAGTGGTATAGGATACTACTAGGACTTGGGGCACCCCGACGTTAGGTTAGTTAGGTTCCTTTAAACCCTGCAGACAGAAATAGGAGCCCCACGTACCGGGGCTCCGTCGCTTTCGCTTTTTAGGCGAATATAAAGTGTCCCCCGTCCCTTCTCCTGCCAAACAATACTAAAGCCAACCCAAATTTAGAAGGGACGGGGACGGGGGACACTTCATATTCGCCTAAACGGCGAAATCGACGGAGCCCCGCTAAGCGGGGCTCCTATTTCTGTCTGCAGGGTTTAAAGGAACCTAACGTCGGGGTGCCTCAAGTCCTAGTAGTATCCTATACCACTTACGCACACACGTGTCTCCTTCTCGTGGTGGTTCATTATACACATTGCCTGTGCTTCAACTGGCATTCTATACAATGCCAGGTATTTTATACATTTCCTAGGTAAAGTGAAAAATAGTTTAAACATTGAACATCATTTCATACATTGCCTAAACGACCGCGGCATTCTATACATTTCCTAGGTATTGTATAGAATGCCTGCATTGTACACATTGCCTATAACATAAACATAGTGTGGTAAATATTATTTATGTTAAAAATATGATGAAAATTTCAGCATTTATTAAGCTTCTGAATTTCCGCGACTTTTCAAAATAACAAAATTATTTTTCAAACTAATACAATTTTTTTCAACCAATAAAAATATTTGCTTCTGTATTTCAGGGTTCACACTAAGCGGGCTTGCGAATTACGTACTTATCTGAACTCCGCATTTTATTAGTTTTGATAACTAATAAAATTTGACCTTGTGTAGTTATTCAAAATAAGGTAGGTATTTCTTCTGTTGTGATTGTGTGTGACTAAGGACCACAAAATCAGCCAATCTATTATTACCGCACATTTTCCTCCAACGCTATCAGCAACATTTACCATTACAAAGCAGCGATCTTCAGATGCATGGTGCCGGTGACGAATGCACGTGAAGTCATCTTTTAGTATTGTGTACCAATTGGTCCTTTGTGTGTGTAGTTTAGTGCTATTGTTGCGCCTGTATGGATGGGCTATAGACGGCTTGGAGGTCGCCTCTGCCAATTGGATTAGATGAGGCAGACATTTTTAAACGAGCATTCAGAAAAGAACATCACACCTGTGTCCCTGAGGGGTTAAGCAGACGTCTACGGCCAAGTGAGTTTGCAAAATGTGGGTATAAATAGATACATTTCGTCAGTTGTGTTTAAGTCCCATGCAATAAAGAGTGAGTCTATTAACATACTATTGACACAAATTCAGACCTCAGGCTGCTAAGCTAATGACAAATTCATGACGGGAAACACAACCTGACCTGAGATTGACATCAGGACTTCGTTTTCGGTAGTAGCGTTTGCTACCGCAAAACCAACGAGGCCGTAGCAGATTTAAAGAAAAGTAAAGCTATTGAAGAGCAACATTCCCACCACAATAAATAAGCAAAAGAAAACAAAACAATCACGATTTCGCGTCTACAAAGAATCTATTGGACAGTCGCTCGACTGGCAGACGGCAGTGATCTGAACACGCAAACAAAGCTAAAATAATCGACATTGTTGCCAAAACTCACGCGTAGCAGAACGATACGCATTTTTTTTTATTGTTACATTTTTTGAAAGGATTTGAAGCGAAATTGAGACACGAAATCGTGAACATTGTTTGCTCAAGTAACAGAGCAGGTTTAAAACTACAGCTCTGTTAATTTTATTTTTAATAGGGTATATGCATGATTTTTTTTTATCACTCGAAACAAAGCGTACTAACGTCAGAAATAGCAAAGTGAAATAATTTTTTAATATATATAAAAAATACTAAGTTATAAGCATTTTAAACTGCTGATTAGACAGAGAGATCCGATACAGTAAATGACGTCATTCGCTGCATCGACTTACAAAATTCATACTAAACTCCGTTTATCTAGAAAGAGATAGAAACAAAAGTTTAAATGGTTATAACTTTTGTGTTGTTTGGCCGATTTATGTCTTGTTTTCGCCTTTTGTCATTATTTTTATAGTACTTTAACATTCCGTATCGAAATAAAGAAAAGAAAATTAAATTTATGCACATTCCCTATTGTAGGGTCAAGTGGTAATATTGCAATGGTTAACTGACTCATCATTCTCCAGCCCTTACTACAGCCTACTTTATTTGTGGTCGGCGCAGCATGTCTTCTTCTTCCATATTTCTCTGTGACTCGTGATCTCAGCAGTCACCTCCTTTCTAGCCATATCATACATCACACAGTCCATCCATCGTATCTTCTCTACTCTTATAGCCATCTACATTCATACTAAATCAACAGAGGACGCTACCTTGGAGCTCACAAGTACAATAGTCGCACACATTAACAATAACCAGAAATCTCTTGGTGTCTTCCTAGACCTTTCGAAGGCGTTCGACACCGTTTCTGTCCCCAAATTGATTGACAAGTTGGAACAGAAATACGTGGAATTGCCCTCGAAATCTTTCATAGCTACTTATCGGGGCGTAAACAGGTTGTGAAGGTCGGACCATATATGAGTGATAAAGAAAATTTGTTTGATGGGGTCCCTCAGGGCAGTGTCCTAGGACCAACCCTCTTCCTCATATATGTTAATGACCTATGTCAGTTATCTCTTCCGAACAAAAAATTATTACATACGCGGATGACACAGCTTTCATAACCCATGGCAAGGACTGGTCAGAAACTCGTGAAAAATTGGCAGAATTGGCAATAAGCATGGTTATGAGGTGGTTAACCTCGAACCTGCTCACGTTCAATATCTCCAAGACTAAGTTCATCCCCTTCACCCCAAGTATTCTTAGCCAACCGCCTTTGTCGTTTGAGATAAGGACCCATGTGTGTACTAACCCAGTCTCCAACACCTGTAACTGTGCCCAAATAGAACGGTCTGATAGCATAAAATACCTTAGAGTTATATTGGACAATCTTTTGACATGGAAAAACAGATTAATTCAGTTGTGGTTCGAGTCAGAAGATTGATCTACTTATTTAAAAAAACGTCGAGCGGCTGCTGATTTCCAATGCCTTAAAATGGTCTACTTTGCCCTCGCTCAATCAGTACTCGGTTACTGCATAACCACGTGGGGGGAACGCACAAGACAACCATGCTGCGGCTAGAGAGGGCTCAGAGAGCAGTTTTGAAAGTATTAGCTAAGAAACCTATTAGATTTCCCACATCTGAGCTTTACTCACTTTGTGAGGTCCTCTCTGTGAGACAATTGTTCGTACTGCAAACTGTTCTTAGGAAGCACCTACTTCTCCCTTACGAACCTCAGTCCCTTACAAAGAAGCGTCGTGCCGACAGAGTCTGTAAGACTGAACGCTGCAGGTTAGCGATGGTCAGTCGCCACTTCACGCACACCAGCTCCAAACTTTATAATACCATAAATATAAAAATTAAAATATACCCTATGACTAGGAATGAACTGAAGAGAAATGTGACCCACTGGCTTAAGTGCTTATCCTATGATAAGACTGAGCAACTTATGGTGTCATAAAAGCGGTAGAAACACACACACAAATACACACCTCATCCCCACCTCCACCCTACATTATACAACATAGTGTTCTTTATATTTTTTCTTTTTTGTTCTATTTTAATTTATTTTTGTCATCCTCAATTTAACTTCTTTTAGGTTAATCTGGAACAATGTCTATGATTGAATGTATCTTGATTTGGGCGTTGATAGCTGCGCCACAGTACTTTACTTGTGTAGCTATCTTCGTTTTTCCTGTGTACTCTGTAAACTTAAGTTGTTCCAAATAAACTTTATTTATTATTATTATTATACTCAACATCTTCCTCACTACATTTTCCTTCAATGGTTAACTGACTGGCAAGCTAAAATGTGTAATTTCGAGCCCATTGTTATTCTTTTTTAGGAATGTACTACTAATACTGCCACTAATTTGAATAACCGACTAGAATTTTGCTGATGACAGTAAGCAAAGTAGAAGAGCAAACTAATTTAACCCGTATGCTCCCGGCCGTGCCTCCAGAGGCACAGTGCATTGTTATTTTAATTGTGTCTGTAATTGCGGGTATTGAAGTGTTAAGTGTCTTTTAAAATAAACATGACAGCATGATTCATCATCAATTAACAAATAGAAGCTGACGCAGGCGTCACAAGTATTCATAATTTTCTTACTATAAACTATTTACTACACTAATAGTAAATAGTTTTTCTAAGAATAGTTACCGACTTCTTGTTCATAGCGTTAACGTGCAACTCACGCTTGACTGGTTTTCCTTTCAGCGGTGACGCGACCACGAGGTAGTAAAGTTTAAAATTGTTCGACCGTAAACACGGTGATTTAGGGTAGTCGGTGAAATATTAGAAACTTGATAAAACTTTACGGCCACTGCAGAAACGGTCAGTGAAATGTCTTGCAGTATGTGGGTAGAAATAGAAAAATAATTTATTATTGATGCAAGCTAGTGGATTTGCTCGCGATATTACTGGCTGGTCCTAGGTATTGTGTGGTATTGTCTGGTCTATTTCAGAAAATCCAAGAATAGTGCAGACACTGCTAAGCACTCCTAAACACTTGGATTCAAACTCTAGCTAGATGAATCATCACGTCGCCGATTAGAAACACGAGATCTTGGTAGTTGGGGGACCTGTCTTTTTAATTTGTCTATCGCTTAATCATTCATTGAAACATTGATTAGGAAGCCTGGGTTAAGCAGTGAATATTTACCGTCTGTTAATTAATTGACGGTTACCAATCGGTGAGTCATCTTCTAAATCGCTGTAGGCCATTTAAATAGAAACTTTCAATGAAATTGTAAACACTTGACCAAGATGCTAATCAGTTGTATAATTGAATCAATGAAATGTACGGCTTTACTTTCAGACGATCCACGGCCATAGGGCATACCACGACACCCTTCGCTAATTACATAATCCCGTACTTTTTACAACTTAGATAAATATAACATTATGGATAACATACATAAACATTCAATACATCGATAGCTCGTGCCTGACAGGTGTCGATCATGACAGTCATTCTCAGCGCAAATTACACGCGACTATTTCTATATTATCATGTCATTTCCTCTCCTTGATTGGCTTTACCACTTGTACGGTTGGTCGTAAAGATAATTATATATGCAAAAGTTAAGTGTATTCTGGTTCTGTTTCAACTTTAGTCATAACTATTTGTTTGGAAAGCAAGCGAGCTGGTCCTTTGCTCAATAGACCAAAATCTTCGTAAGGACCAAAAGCGATTACATAAATAACAGAAAATTGCTTTTTAAACCTTTACAAGCTACTATCACGTACTTGGATAATTAAAAACACATTTTCAAACCATTACACCATCGTTTCTTTGACGTGTCCTACAAAAACAACTATCACTTCAATTCTTCTTAAATGGCGGAACGAATCGTGCAAAACATGGAAATTACAACACAGGTTGAACATACGCCTGCATGCTATATAATAGTGTGTTTAAAGAAAGGGTGTCCAAATAATTGGCCTAGTATGTGAGCTAAGAATAAGAAGGTCGGAGTACAATCGTACGTTAACGTTTACATAGCGCCAGTGTCTTGGCAGACAATCTTGGGGACAAAGCAATTCAATGCAATGAATTCCGTAGCATATTTCTGTCTGCTTTTATAAACTGTCTACACACTAGCTGTTGTGCCTTTATTGTCGTCTCGATGAATGAATGAATATCGGTATTCTCATTCATCAGCTTTCATTGATTTAACTCAAGTGGTCGCACAGCAACAAACGTTTATTTTGTGATACAATTGTACTAAACGAGAGCCACACAATCTGTGTGTTGTTTAACCGCTAGGTGTTTCGCAGTGGCCCAATTCTAAATCATCTAGCCTTTTCCCAATTATGTTGGGGTCGACTTCCAGTCTAACCTGGATGCAGCTGAATACCAGTATTTTACAAGGAGCGCCTGCCTATCTGACCTCCAGAAGCCAGTTATTCGGTAATACGATAACCCTTATTAAAACCCTCCTAATCCTTCCATCATTGGAGAGGCTTATGTCCAGCAGTGGACGTTATTGGCTGTTGTAGTTGTAGTTGTTAAAACCCTCAGTTTCAAATAGGAGATAAAATTTACTAAACGCAATTAACGCATATTCTACAATTGAGTAAATATAGAACCAAAAAAGAATACGTAAATTCTAGGCTGTTTTTCCATATTTTAAGAATCAGTAAATTGGTAATGGGTCTATCTATCTCAGCGGCACTTGGTCTTAGTGGGCGAGATCCTACTTTCATATCAGCTACATTACAAATTGGATCTTAACATTTGCTACAAGATTCAGCAGAACATGATCCCTTCGTCCGTTCCCTCCATAGCAACTTCACACTGCTAATCTCCTGGTATTTCGGTATGTAATCGCTTATAAAAGAGTTTCAAAATCAACTGACGTCATTTCCCTGCTGGTCACTGTATTTATATCTGCCCTGCGGCCATTACTGTGGAATGCGTGCCATCTGGTGTTTTGTTTGTAGGGCAACAAGCTACTTTACATTGAATAGCGGTATTGAATGGTGGTGTCTAGCACAGCATGAAATTGAAGAGAATTAGGATCGGCTCGGCATGACCTGGATCTGAGTTATGGAGACTTGAAGACTTGGGTCAGTGTCAACTAGCATATTGAGGTGCATCCGACCGCTTACCACGCTTACCAATATGGCGCTACGGGCCACCATATTGTATGTGATGTAAACCAGTCAACAAGCAGGCTTAATAGAAAAATCTAAGGGGGCTATGCAGCAAGAATCGAGAAAGCAACCCTTTTGTCTAAAACGTTGTGTTCGTAAATTTGTAATGTGATCATATATTTCAGGACCCGCATTTTTAATTTATGATTCTCTCCTATAAATTTTCTTGAAATGACATAATAATCACAATCTGTACAGTTACAAGAATATCAATAGATTTTAGCTTATCAGTCTTTATCGTTAAATTCTTCACTACTAAATCCATTTTAAAATGAAAGTTAAACAGATAAGATATTGACACTCCCAATATTATTAGGTCACTGTGGTCTTTTGTAAACATAGCTGATATTGACTACCTTACAACTTATGAATTACATACATTTCTGTGAAATTCTGTAACTCTCTGTTGGCCAGCAATGGAAACGTGCTACCATGCTAACCTAACCATACACCTTCGTTGTGGTAAAATTCGAGTCAGTCTCGGCTAATCAAATGTTTTTCTGTGTATTTCGTAATTGGCGTTGTGTTCGATTGATATTTTTTTATGTTAATGTACTGTCAGCTGTGAAGCTACCTTTTATAAAATAAATAAATAAAAAAAAGAACAGAAAAGCTTATGGAACGAAGGATTATTTATTTTGGACGTGTGTTGGGTGGTTTAAAAGTTTCATTCATTGGCTGTTGTAGGTGACCAATTATCGCGGGCCTATGGATGGTGGGCTATGGGCTAGCTCGCCGTCCGTCCGTCTCATGACGACAGGCCGTGTCGACGGCGCGTTAGTGTTCCACGCGCGCCTCATAGAGAGTCAGCAATAGGAAGGGGTCCGCAAGGGCCGATGCCTGCCGGGGTTGCGGGACTGTTCGAAAGAGATACCGTGGCCCCGGAACACAAAGGGCGATGAAGGAACATGGATGGGTTTTAGTCAGTAAAAGTCTGACACTCCCTCCTGCTCCGCCCAGAGCAGGACGAGTTATTTGATGACTTCCCATCCAAAAAAAAAAAAAAGGTGACCAACAATGATATATAATTAAACAGATATGTTATGAGCGCGCAATCGTGAAGACTCGAAAACGAGCCAATTGGCCTGTTTTTCCTTTATTCTGCGTCACTACGTGTATGTGAGCTGGCTCTCCCCCGCGGAACACTTTTTTCGGTGGTTTTGTAGGTGTATAACATATCTGTTTATTAGAATATCATTGGTGACCAATTATCATTATCTTGCTCTTATTCCAATTCATTTGGAGCTTGAATACTTCTGTATTACTCGTAACCTCAACAGACACCTCTTTTCTTGCTATTTCATTATTTTATACAGTTCATCCATCGTTTCTTTGGTCTCCCTCTACTCTTATACCCACCCATCCACATTCATACTCAGATCTTACCCATATTTGAGTTAAAAGGCTCAATCTATCAAGTTTGACATACAGATTGGTTTGTCCTGTGTTAATGCAATTGCGACTGATAATAATTGAATAGCCTATTCCTACATCAGGACAATCGTTAGCAATATTTCGTGACAGACAGTCATAACATTCAATTACATGTATGAATTTATCCTTAACCGGCGGCGGCGTCAGTAGTGCCAACCGCACGTAAGATTATTATGCAGGAATGCCAACATTCGCGTTTGTACCGGAAATGATGCTATGCTTATGATGTGAGGACGTGGCGTGAGGATATTTCGTAATATGTTGCACGAAAGCAAGTTTTATATTATTAATTTTATATTTTGTTAGTCGTTATGAATTTTAACAGGTTGTCAAAGTCAGTGGGGCGAAGAATGCATTTGATGAGACTAAAGTTGCGTCAAAGATCATTTTATTCAGTCGGTTTCGATTTTTATTGTAATTATAATATGAACAAGAATTTATATTATACAATTCGCGGGACATTGTCATGGCAAGACCAAGGACCATTCATTGTTCTAGTTTATGGAGCAGATCCATTTCTGGCATTGGAATGTACGTTTTAAGAACCACAAGTGTATGATGAACTTCATCAGGGCTGTACCAATTTTGCCAAGCGATTTTTTCGTTTGAAAACATTTTATCCGCATAATTTGCAACTCTTTAACCGACTTCGAAAAGGAGGAGGTTATAATATGTTCGTGTGATGTATTTTACCTGATTTTTCACTTTTATTTTATTCTTTTTTTTTTTTTATCCTTTTAGATACGGATAAAAAGAAGGGTATATCCATCCACCTCCCATGAAGCAAATATTTTTTTTCATTTCGCACTATAGTTTCCTCATTAGGTACACAACGAAAATCACGGTCAGGTCATAATTTCTAAAATAGATTAACTATTAATATTGTTATTACTAATTTTAACTACACGTATGTTGGATCATTACTTCATTAGATATTTATTTTAAGTTTGCGTTTGTAGTTAGGTAGTCGTTATATTTGTATTGTTATATCGGTGAACTCACTACGAAGGTTTGGTCTGTTTAGTTTTATAATTGCTAAATGTTTGATTACTACCTATTATTAAATTTACGCACTATTTAGTTGGCTCACAACATAACATCAAGCCTGTAAGGCTGTAACCCCAGACAGGTTAGACAGAGGTGTTCGAGTGTACTAAAGGTACACCCACATTTCATCACTTATGTTTAAGGCCCTTTTAACTCTAAAATTAGCAACTCTATTTGTGGTGGTTCAAACTTCGTTTGAAATACTGTTAGAATAAAGTTCTAATCAGCTTGCACTACAAAGCGGTTGTTACGTCAGTCACTGCGGGCCGAATAGTTCGAAATGAGTGGTTTTTTGCGATATACAAAAAATCTATTGATTAGACTAAAACATAAAACGCATAAGACCTGCTTTATAGTTAGTTCAGTTAGTATGCAAAGTTTCATGATCTAATTTTAAGTACTTTTTGAATATTAGCGGTTTATTGATCGTTTTGGGGGTAACTTTGGATTTTTTTCTATAGAAAAAAGTTTATGGAGTCGTGATTTCGTCACACATGTATATAGGACTCAACTTTACAATGTATTTATTTATTTCAAAATTAATGCTGCAGTATTTTAGACGTAACGGAGGATCATGCTAAAGCTAAGCCATTTGAGGGATTTATAGCCCTTAAGTCCCATGAAATAGGGTTTGGCTTCAATAAACGAAACACTCAGTTGAAGTATTCAACTCCCACGCTTTACAATCGACAATTCCATTTCATCTAAACGTGTAAAGTTGGGAGGTGTTACAGGTTTTGGTCTTTCTATCCAAATCAATCAAATTACAAGCTCACCCGATGTGCTGTGGGCCAAAATAACCAAAATGTGGATGGAGCCCTGGCAGAGTTAGAAGCCGTCGCGGCAGACTTCGCAGGAGATGGTAGGACAGGCTGGACAAAACCATCAATCAGTGGTCCGCATTAGTCCTAGATCTAAAACAATGATGTCATGGGGCCTTTGAGACTAACAGTAACAATCAATTATAAGGATTATGCTTTCTGCCACTTTATGCAATATGACAATTACGTACGGCGGACACGATTGCCACTTAAACGCTTCGTTCACGATAGAACAATAGAGCTAGAAAACTCGTGAGATTAATCAACGTAGTTTTATATTGACTGTAGTAATGGCCCAGCTTGAGTGATCTCGTTGATTCATTCAAGAGGAAGATTGGTCAAAGGAAACCGCTTAGCGTGTAACTAATCTTTTGTTAACGAGAACTCGTTCAGTCACGTCTGAATAGCACTAAAATCCAGGAATATAAATGGCAATAGCTTTCACTGCACATAGGCGTGCAAGTAAATAGTTTCAAAATGTATACTATAGACACCTTTCCTGATAGTAGAGATGACCTGATCATGCAACATGGATTATTGGGCTACCGTGGAGGTGTAGTGCGTCATGTTTGCGGAGAACAGAGTAGATGATTTCTATACCGTATTAAGAAAAGCGAAGGCCTCCTTTATGAGCCGTGTACACGATTCTGACAATAGAATATTGAGAGCCTTAAATGAAGCTAATTATTTCTTTGTATTTGGCTGTCAATATTCCTGCTAACAATTTTAATTAATAATTTTATTTATTAATGATTTAAATGCAATTGTAATGTGTTTAACTTATTTTTTATAATAATAATGGATAACAATAGTGTAAATTTACCTCGTTCTTATTTAATTTGTTTTTTGTGGAATAGTATTTACTTGTGAAAAGGACATTGACCACAATCAGAGTCGCTTTATAGTAAAAGAGTATGGCCATAAAAATAAACTCATAAATTATAAAATATTTTTTTAACTTCTCTTAATTCACTTGAACGAAATCGTATGTGGGGTTACTATTTTGTATTTTATTAGCTACAGTATTGGATGTTATTGCTTACTTTTTAAAATGGCGTATTTCGGTAAAATCAATGTTGCCAATTTATTAAAACCTGGGACATAATCCGTCACTCAGTTTTAAAAATAAATTCAACTATGACTTTATCCTCGTTATTTATATTTTTAATTAGCACAATTGAAATAACATATTTTCTTAGTTCACATCCTATAGATAATATTACTTTGCTAATTAAAAATCTTTCTTTGGTTGACAAATCAGTTACAGTCAGTGTGATTTATATTGACTGTTGGTAACACTATCACAATGTGATATGTGAACTGTCTCTGTCAATTTGTCAAACAAACAAAACAACACCGAACTTTTGTTTTCACTTGTGCATCGATAGTTGTTGAGTTTGTTGTGCTTAAAAATAACTTATCATTGCGTACAGTTCGTGTCTTATGTCAATTCAAGTCATACTATTGTAATGGGCTGCTGCTTTTAGTGGAAGGTTCGTTACAAAACTAACCTCAAAACTGAACAGAAATTCAAAGAACAACTAAAACCCCCACAAAATAAATGGATATTTTTTTTTTCCTTGGAAAGTACGACATTACCCCACTTTTATATTCAATTTATGCTATCATACAAAAAGTTTTGATGCGCAACGGCGGTCAGTAGAAAAATGGGCATTCTCTTTTGTGAAAAATGTATCTTCCGCCTTGCCTGAATTAAATGAATTTTATTTATTTTATTGTATTATGTCTGCATAAAGTAACACGTTCCTAGCACGGTCATAGTATGATACGGTGTATGGGCAGACTCCTTTAAACGGTATTTTCCTAGGGCTCTGTTTTACAAAGATTTTCCTTATTTTCAATATCATAGCTGATAAAAACATAACGCCCATGACAGTCACAATGACAAAGCTCACCACAGCGACAAGCACAGATATTCAAATTGATTACTAGCACAACAATGGGTAATTCATATACAGGACTTATCGCGTATAGAGGCACGCAGCGTGGAATATGAACTACGATAGCATAATGTGATTTTATTTTATCATGTCTGTCGGATGAATTGTGAGTGAATGGCTACTGTTTCAAATGGGTGTTTGATGACCGCTAATTGATTTTAACATTAGTTTTTTTTTAAACTATACTACATTGTTACATTTTATAAAAGAAGGTCCACACGCAGTCTCTTGCTCACCGCTGCAAAATATTTGCAAAACTTTTCTGTCGGCGGCATATTGTAAAACCCGTCATTTTGTAATCTGCCTAATCAGATTGTAAACTGTCGCAGTGACGCCGACATACATTGCTCCAGTCGTACATTAGTCAAAATAAATAAAAAGGACAATATTATGCTTTAAAATGGAGGGACAGGCAGGTACAGGCAGGTATGCACACTGCTCAAAAACTGTTGAAAAAAAGCGTTATATTCACACTAGTAACTAGCTAGTGGGATGACCGCTGACCTCGCGAAAACCTACTTCCGTTTACAACCCTAAAAACATTAGGCAACTGAAGGCCATTTATTTTTAGCCAAAAAAGAGTTCATTGAACTGCAAAACTCATTTCCCAAAAGCGCCACAGAGACGGGATACCAAACATAACTTTGCAAAAAGGCATGTACATTTTCGTCTCTACAAAACTCAAAAAGCAGGGTTTTTGAGTTTTGTAGAGACGAAAATGTCATGTTCATCTTGCAAAGGACAAGAAGAAATACTTGGAGTTGATGGTCAACCTTCAGTAACTGGCACCAGAAGAGGAAAAAGCTTGCAATCTTCAACACATAGGTATTTTTAGATAGTTAATCGATTAAATACCAAACACATAGTTGCCATACTAGAATGCATCTAGAACCCGTTATTCATTAAAGTGCCGTCAACTTACACGTTATAATGAAACTCCATATATGGACACACATCCACATTATACAGTCCACATGTCTACAGGCAAAAAAATAAGCGAAATTCCTTTTAAAAGTTGCCATTCAAAATGTTAATACGCGACCAAATTGAAAACGTGTTTGGTGGCTTTAGAAGTTTCAAGCTAGGCTGTTTCTTTTAAGGATTTGGCGCCTTTTCTCTTACTGTCTATGTCTTTCAAACAATTATTAGCTAGAGAAAGTGCAGAAAATTTTTATTACGAGTGAAAAACTGGATCTTTGAAGGACCTTAGGACCAAGTTTAGAAGGCAACGTACAAATTGTGTCTCAAATCGGCCGGGCTGTAAGATTGTGACCAAAACGGTGACATCACGCCATTAAATATACGGGGCACGGGCTGAGACCGGTTTCGTTTTTTATGGATACGTATACCAAGAACGTTTGAGGGCAATGGATCGGCAATGCAAAGATTTTGATGTCAAGAGATACACACACATAGTTATATTGTAAAAGCTTGCAATTTGGCGAAGAAATTGCGTTAATAATAATGATAAAAGTATTTAATTCACTATAAAGAAGGTCGTTAAAATAAATCAAGGACCCAATCACGTTTCAAGTCAAGAGTCATACAATTCGATTATGATGGTGGATCACAAATATGATTCTTTCAATCACTGATTGGAAGTCATTTATCAAATGCCGGACTAATTGACCTATATTGCGCTTGTTAACTAGAAAATTAATAACGGATTGTATTGTATGACTAGCGGTGATCAACAATGTTCGAAGTTACGCGTTCCGTATTGGACAATGCAGAAAGGACCCAATGTAAATTTTCGCAAACTGATCTGATATTGAAGTACTTAATATGAGTAGTTTCTGAATTTTAGAAGTGCTAGTAACTTTACTTCTAGGAATGACAAAAAATTCGAAGAAAAGCATCCGTCTACGCATGCGTCAAAAGAATGAGAACGTTGACTAAAAATAATTAAATTCGCAAGAAGAGGCATTTGCTGCGTGGTAAGAACGTGGACGTGGAACGTCGTACAGGACCGGTTCTCAGATCAGGTTGGTTGTACTGATGAGGCTAGATCACCTACATATTGGCGATATGACGCTGCAGACAGGATTTATACAATGAGATTATCCTCGGTCCTTCGGTGATTATACGAAGAAAGCTACTATTCCGAATCTCAGCGTAAAATAACTGTTCTAATATGTATGTCTGGCAAAACAGAAAGGTAAATGAGAAGATCAAGCACCGTTCAGTTCCAGCAGATCTAGAATTCTAGATAGGGCAATAATAAGAGAGTAAACAGAAAAGTATTCTTTGACTCAACTAGAAAACTGCCTGCTACAATCATCTGAAATTATAAACCAGACTGTATCTGATCATAAAATGTAATAAAAATCTTTCTCGAGCCTACAAGACGCCACGAATAAGATGCCAAGTCTGAAAGCTCCCTAACTCGATGCTATCTAGTTAGATCGGCGAAGCCAATCTCTAACGGTGCCAGCTTTTAACGCGAACGATAAATTGCCGGTATTAGAAAGTCTAGAACTGATGAAAAAATTGATTTGCGATTTATTTCAATAGATTGTTTATATCGATATCTGATAAACGTATCTTTTTGTTTCATTAAAGTGGCTGATGAGAATTAGTAGATAGGTCGCTCTTGTTCTTCTTCGAAAAGGATCTTAATTTGGTATGCGACTGTGCAAGATCAGTTTACCAGATTAAATTACAAGTCCGGAATGTTTGTGCATTCGTGGTCTGAATTTTAAGCTCAGGTATTTTTGGCAACAGAATTAAGATGGTAAATCATCGCAAAAATAAAAGTTGAGAAAGTAAAATCATTGTTGATTATTTCGTATAAAGCCAAAGTCACATTGTGACAGTCGGATAAACAGTTCTACCGCCAAAGTCCCTCCGACAAAGTCAATATCAGCCAGAAAATGTACAAATCGAGCCAAATTATTCAGAATCACAACAAACTCGTCGATTATTATGACATAATTAACATCTATCGTCAGTTCGTCGAACTGGCCGCAGCGATATCACGCCCGCATCCGGTAAGAACCGGTAGGGTCCTTACTTGGCGATACAGCATGCGTTGTAGGAAGTACATGCCTCTAATAACGCTGATAGGTCATTACCATCGCTGAAGATACGCATATGACTCATCAAACTAGAAAGTTGAGCTTTTACCAACAAGGTTAGATCCCAGACTTAATCAGCCAGAGGGACGGGCGTAGAAAAGCACAGGAATTAAGTCATAACTTGATTCTGTTTGTGATTTTGAGAGATGGGAATTGCTGGTCCGAACATTTAGTTGGCCACGCAGAAGCTAAAGAAAGCACAGACCACATACGACTAAAGGAGGTTAATATAAAACAAACATTGATACTTGCTTTATATTTAATCAAGCAGACAGACAGCTTAGTAATTGACTACGGTAAACAATGTCAAGGCGACACTGATACTTTTATCGGCGTGCACTAAGTGTGCGCCTTGGTCGTGACCAGACATCAAGCTGTTAGGGGACTGTAAAACTGGCCACATATTATGTACACCTACCTACATAATATGTTCTGAAGGCCTCGTAGTCGTAATTTTCGCGACTGGACAGAAAACTGTTAGGAGACTAAACCTGGCCACAAATGTGAACACCTACTTGCATGCTATGAAGTCCTAGTACTCGTAAATAACATTTTACTAACGTGGCCTTTGCTTGTTAAATAACGTACTAGTGAAGACTATTTATATAATTTACTAGCGGGTTTGTGCTAGTGGAATTAGACGCCAAAAGGTTGTTAAGGAAAATAAAATCTATTTATGAACTGGAAAACTGTGCAATGCCTACTTCATTAAAAGCACGATGCAAAAATGACTTCATGGAATGAGGTAACCACTCCAAACGAGAGATCGTTAAAAAACCCTAAATCAGCCTATAACATTCCCACTACTGGGATAGAGGCAGTGCACGGCCCACTCAACCACGCACACAGTGCACTGTAGTTTGTACACTGTGATAATCTGTCTTTAATTGATATTAAAGAAAAAAACTTAAATGTAGATATAAATATACAGCTTTGCACTTTGTAAGCTTTTCTGGACGTCACAAATATCTTTAATGATTAAAGTCTTAAAGTAACTGCATTACGTGTCCCCCTAATGATGGCCGATGCAAGCCGCAGTGACCTCATGATGAGGTAACCTGCTTCGAAACGTGAGCTCGTTACCACGACTATACAATACTTAAACGCTACTTTCTTGGAACAAGACAGGATTACAGAAGCTTTTCTCTCAAGTTGAAGGCAACATGGTCCTGCAATAATCATTCGCAGAGCAAGCGATGTGCAGAGCAGGTCAAGGTGACAGTTAACAGGTGGCGCGCACATGGTACAGAATCGAGTAATATTGAGTATAATATGGCAAGTACGAAATAAAATGTCCGTGAAAGGCTGACTATCCTTAAAATACAGAAGTACGTGCCTCGGAAAATGATAAGCTGTTGGTCCTGGCTGTCGTTAGTAGATCCTAGACACTACTTACGGGTAGTCTCGAAATTCTGACAACCAATTTTACTAAGAGTTACCGCGTTACCCAGTATCTGAGACTGGGTTGTAGAGGTAATATAGGCAGTCGTCCTATGTAAAATACTGGTATTCAGCCGCATCCGGTTACAGTGGAAGCCGACTCGAACGTAGTTGTAAAAAGAGTGTGGTATGTGCATTTTAGTAGTTCTTAATTCTATGAATAAATAATAACAACGGCAGGTTCAAGTTCATTTATTATTTGCGAGACTACAACGTCGATGACCTCAGTCATTATATTCTTGCAGGAACATTCTCAAAGGAGACTGTCGAGACACTAGATATGGCTGACACGAGCAACCTTATTTTTAGCCTTACATTAAAGAAAGATGACGTAAGCAAAGGCTTCGAACATGACGAGTGTGGTAATGTTTTAAATATAGAAAATGATTATACTTTGTTTCATGGCAAACAAGTTTAAATAGCAGTATTATTAGGTTAATATAGGCAGTATGCCTGTCTTATTGACGTTGTAGAAAGGAAGGACCACAACCCTGTGAAGAAAACCAAAGTTGATGGATTCTAGATAAACCATAAGCAACGCAATGAACCATAGCATTATTAACATCGTGATATCGAATCTAAAGGAAATGTTTGAGGAAATTTAACTAATTAAAACAACGGAAGTTCAATCCTTATCTACGACCGGTATTTTGATCAGTCTCGTAATTTTTAAAGTTAATTAACGGGGATATAACAGGAAATTAAATCAAGCAAATTAATTTGTTCCAAAATTGCATATACAGGAAGTCAGTGTTAAATTAATGAGTTGTTTCAAATATTGAAGAGGACAAAATAAAATCTTTGTGTGAAATATTCGCAACGGAAAGATGTGCCGCTTAAACACTAGAATAGCCATTAGTATAACCGTTTCAATAATTAATTAACCAACATCATCATTGCATTTCTAGTTTTAATCAGGACTTTTTCTACAACTAATCAGACACGGACAATTTTCCAATGATTAAGCAGTGCCATTGCAAAAATCTGCTAAGTTTTTGACGTCCAACGTTTTTACGACAGTCGAAAAACAAAACACGAATCCTACACAAAATTGCACAGTTCTCGTAAACAACCGTTTCCATGGCAACGGTACCATGGATGCCAACGATGAGTTGGCAACGTAAGCTGTAATCTAGCCGGGCTAGACCCGGCGCCCACGCAGTTAAACGAGCCGAGATCGTAGGCGGGTAATTGCTAGGGATGATAGATTCGATCTGATGGATGTCAGTCTTTATCAAGCACCACATTTGCGTACTGCGAAGGTCAAAGTTGAAGTGGTTCCATCCGTTTGGGCTGGTGACTGAAGTTGCTTTAATGTTGAAGGCGGAGAAATTTAAAACACATTATAAATTCTGCCGATTGGTTATCAAAATATTCAAAATTATACAGTCAAGGCCATGGTCATTTCGTTTATATTACAAACAGGTTTCGATAGTCACGAAAGTGTCATTAAAATCGAAATAGGGTAAATAAATTAACTGGAAACCTAACAATTGCCACAATCCCGAGACGACAGTCCTTCAAAAACAAGGAAGTACTGAAACAGTCCCCATTTTCCGGAACTGTCAACCCTACGCATAGGTACATGTATGTAGTTATGTACAAACTACATAACTCGTCTCATTGTCCAACAGTTTGGGCACGGAACACCTTAGTTTGTTTCAATTCTCCTGACAGCTCAGGATGTTCAAGTTAACAAATCTGACAGATGAAACAAATCAACCAACGCAACTGTCTGTTATGATAAGAATATACGAAGCAAATATTTACGCGAAACTCCATTAAAATGTTGGAACTATAATAATGGAAAGGAGACATACAATGCATTGCATAAGGAAAGTTTTAAACGGAAGCAGGATGCTTCGCGAAGTAACTTTCATTCAAAAGCCTAGAAAACTTTTGCTTGAGCAGAATGAGGCGCAACTTTGCAAATTACGATAGAAATCTTCACATAAACATGTACCATGTAACCAAAGAAGCAAGTAAGCTTTTAATTACGCCGCATGCCTAAATATAGCCAACCAATAAATACCGAGCCTGTCTAAGATCACATTATACTTGCAAAGTCTCGTTAAACACACGAGCCAACCCTTTCTCGGCCCGTCAATAGACAGTTAATCAAGTTCTATTTCGAAAAGCATTCGTAGAGTTAACCATATTCAATTAACTGGATCCGACGGTCTAACAGTTCCTAAGGAGGAAATGTCTCTCCGTTATGACAGTCATGTGTAGACTTAATAGGTGGTCATAGAGAATTCGTTATGAGGGCTCAATTTGTAGACTGTGGCGTCATCGCGTCATGCCGGGACTGACAGACTAACGGTACTCAATTAAAGGGGTTTTGCTTTGAAGAAGTCATTTACTATAATTGGTAGAAGCTCTTGGCTCGTAGATTTTTTGCTGTGGGTGTTTTATTTCTTTTTGCCTGACTTTCAATGGAATAGAGTGCGAACAAGTATTCATTTATGTTTCAAATTCTTTCTCTCTATAGCTTTTCCCAAAGTGTTTTAGCGTCTTCTTCTTATTTCATTACAGCCTCAAATAAAATAAGGAAGGTTGCTACGACAAATGCCTGATTAAATAAAAGATCGCGGAGCCAAGTCTCGCAATTCCGAACATCGCAAAAACTGACGCATCCTTTTTGGGTCAAGCAAATATTCTTCGACTGGTTTACGAGTACACTTTATTTATTATTCCCACAATTTTGTGTTTATGCCGAGTGCATTAATAACTGTTTTTCAGTTTTCGCTGTCACAGGATTCACATTTCTGGACGGAATCCAAATGCATTCGGCGAACACAATTAATTTGGAGCCACTTAAGAATTACCGTGCTACTGTTATCCATGAGTCGAGGGTGACGTCATCTTATGGTGTAATCAGTAGTGGAGAAGCAGCGTTGTAAATGTGGGATGATATTAATAGGATTGTGTCAGGGACTTCAGGGTACACGTGGTCATAAAAAAACGCAACTGTTACGAAATAATGATCCAATTACTTTATTTCACTACTCAGTTCAGCGGAACTATAAAATATTACACGCCTCATGAATTATTAGTATCGTTGTGAAATGAGAATAAAATAATATTGACAGTATCGGAATGTGTGACTGTGAAAATAAGCCCGGTGCTCGACATCCGCTATTTTCAGTTGCGAGTTTATCATAACAAATCGTTGGAGAATTTGTGTTTGTTTATAATCACTGTAGTACGTGGTGTAGTACACATTTTCACAAATATTTTATCTACTTACATAATGTACTGACCGCTTGAAATGTGTATGTATGCCAAATTACTGTCATGTAGTTGTGTAGCCAACGATTGCCCTAATTTGTGACTAACAATTCGTTAACATAACCATATAAAATTAGGCCGGTCTTCTAACCAAACCTACTTTGCACTATTTTGGACACTAAACAAGGTCAAAGTACGGTAAAATGTCTGTCCAACACAAACAATAACAAAAGATCTTATCTCCAGCATCAATTAAGCCTAATCTGTGTACATGTGTAACCTTATCTGAGAACAAATAGATGAGAAAAACTGTAGCGCAGATAAGGCCCAGCTGATGGGGCAATATGATACGGTTACTCCTAGATAATGTGACCTAGTAAACAATTTTGTCGCATGTCTTTGATAGTAATAGTCAAAGCAAAACTGATTTCGGTTGTCACAAGGTAGCTATGGCAGCTTAGTTTTAACTAAGACAGATGCTTGGAGTAAAATTGCAAATGGATGAGATGTCGATCTAGAAGAAGTAAATTTATTATAAAATTTTTACATAGACTTTCGTTATCATCATCATCCTAATAATTTTCCCACTGCTGGGATAAACTCAAACTCAAACTCAAAGCATTTATTTCAATTAGACCATTACGGCACTTTTGAAAGTCAAAAATACAAAAAAGAAAATCAAAGCTACAGTCCCAGTCACAAGGCATAATAACTTGAGAAAGTACTGTAGTTGCCCATTCCCTAGCGTAGATCTCTATGGAGAAGAACGGGCAAGAAACTCCATGGACACTCTTTTAAAATCAAAATATTGTTACAAAATCTTGGTTACATCATTAATTTTGAGATTATACATATATGTGAGAACGATGTAGAAAGACGTGCACACTAAGAGCATCCAGAGTAAAAGATTAGATCAAAAATTTAAACACAGGCCTATTATAGGCCATATATATATCATAGGCAATTTATACAGGCCTCCTCTCTATGAGAGGGAATGGGCTATAATCCACCACGCGGGCCCAATGTGGATTGGTAGATGTCACATGTCTTCGAATTTTTTGGTTCTAGGACATGCCGGTTTCCTCACGATGTTTTCCTTCACCGTTTTGAGAGCAGTGGTGATGAAATAAATTACACAAAGTAATGCGCCTGCCTGGGTTCGAACCCACGACTTACTGTTTGTAAGTCGCGGCCGCCACCACTGGGCCACCGCTGCTCTCGTCCGCTGACTTTCGTTATAAAAGGAACTAATGCACATAATTTCATGCATCCTGGTCTCAGCGGTTTAGACAGTGCCTACAATGTCAGTGAATCATCATTAGGCTCCTGCCCTTATTACAATTTATTTGAGGTCGACGCAGCATTGTCTTCTTCTTACATATATATCTCTCTTATTCCTTCAACTGTTAGCGAAGTAGAAACACTATGGAGTCCCGACCGAATCGGTCAGGTCCACAGACGAAGGTACGTCATCTCAACAGTCACCTCCTCTTGAATGTCAGTGAATGTTTAAATGAATATAACATTTGTATTAAGTAGATCATTGGATCTCGAATAATTTATCCGACCTTCTTTGATATTCAGAAACCAGAACACGGCATCGAAATAGATTTCATTAATATAAAACCGGATGCTACAATCCATCACCCTCATTTACCATTTCAATCGACAAACGCTTAACATTCTTCATCAAGAGTTAAAGAAAGACGACCAAGTGAAGTGGCGAGTAATGTCGCATTACAAACACGATTATCATCATCACTGATAAGATTACCTGCCTAAGATAAGCACATCACTATTACGAAATCATTCGTTGGAACCAGACGAAGAAACGGTATCATCTTCGCGGACTGAATTATTTATTGGAAGAAGAAATATTATCCGCGTAAAGTTCATTCCGAGTACCCATGATATGTCAGATGTTCCATATTCATGAAGGAAGGACTACTCAAACTGAATGAAATGTTTGGAATACATCATATTGGAAGTGGAAAAAGAAAAGTAAATAATGATTCAGTAAGCAATGACGTTCTAGAACTTATTTTGTATTTTCAATTCGTTGGTGGAACCACGTGGAACATCACGGTGATTATGATGTTTGCTGACAATGGAACCAAACTGACAGATGTGTTGCTAGGGAGTTTGTTTCGCCACTTATGTCTCCCAGCTAAAAAAGTAGCCGTTTGAAGATAGGTACTGTCTTATAGTAATTTTGACGTTCAATAGATGCCGATTCACAGCCTAATTCGAAATGATAAAAGAAATTGTGAACAGATTTTACTTTTAAATCACCACGGAATCTGTCTATAACGCCCAAATAACAAAACAGCACGAGTATTTTTATAGCTAAACCCAGTTAGATTTATCTACAAACGTCTGCTCCCAAAAATAGACCGAATTAAAACATTTTACACTAACATTTGATCTAAGAATGTTATCATTTCAAGATTCTCGTGTATGAAGAGTTAATATTTATAAAAACAAAGTAACTCCAACATAATTAGCGGCAATAATGATATCTACACTGTAAACAATGTCAAATGAGTCACAACGTGAAATAACTTTGAGTCTGTATGGCTCAGATAACACACACATACACGGCGATATGAGTGTAGTAGTCTAGTAGTCAAATATGGTGAAGCTTCTGTGGACGCGGTGGACAAATCGTTTCATAGGTTTTTGACCATTTAATCAATTTTATTGATCTACGTAAAACTGTTGATTTCTGGTCGCTAAGACTCCTTTAGACAATACGCCACATTGCCCGTGGCTTATTCACAATTTCTTTATGATTGATAACTTACTACGTTAACGATACGCTTGGTGAAATGTGAATTGAAATCGAGCCAAACGGGCCAATGTTACGATTATTGTGTAACGATAATAATCCTACTTTTCAAGAAATAGGCCAAGTATTAACTGATAATGTATCTACACCCGTTGATATAACGTCCGTTTCTCTAAGCCCAGACGTAACGTCTGGGTCAGAATGAGCAGATATCTACACATTGTATGTTCAAGCCCTTAGCGAATTTTCATGAACCAATTTGGGGACATTTGACCCGAGAATATCGTCACGAAATAATGCATTCTGTTCACGTCCTGCGGTTTTACACGCATTCTGTTCCGACATGTCCTCGTTGGGGCGATAAAATACAGTTACAGGCCTTGGAAGCCGTAATGTCACCACAAAAGAAACATTTTAGTCGGTATTACAAGTGGACTCTTTCTTTGAGGATCAGAATTTAGAAGATGAATTAAGATGTAAGTCGTTCTGAACTGTAATGACATGACTTTGCTGAGCGCCTAGTGCTTCACTTAGGTATAACCAGTTAAAAATAGCACGTACGTTCTCGCTAGTAAACGCGAGGACACTAGCTAAGCAAAATGTTGCAGAAAGACCGATTCCGCATATTCTAGGGAGTTCATTGCCTGACACATTTCTTGGCAGCTGGCGCTATTAAACTTAGGTGTTGTTTCGAGTCCAAAATTACGGAACAAGTGCAATATTAAACCCTCTTATTCCCAAATAACGGTAATTTACGGAATAGATGTGCAACTTCTTGTTAGATTTAAATCACTCATTTTACTTCTAAGATGTAGATCCAAAGCCCTGTTAGTAACAGGACTATTGTATCGTAAGTAGGTACAATGATCTCTGTTAAGAGTCTGCGGTTAGCGATTGTCGTTATGAGGCATCTGCGGTCAACTTGAGATTTAACAAACGAAAGCAAGAAAGAAGCAAATCCTTAAATACAAGCTGCGATGTTGTTCGACTTCGGACTGCGAAGATCTTGTGTGAAAAAGCAATGAAAGAAAGGAGAAAAAGGAAAGCTCATTCACCTAATGCTCCCTGCATTAGGTGAATGGGCTTTCAATATATTTTATTTTTTCTTTCTTTCTTTCTATATAGATAAATTACGAACTATTCTAGCTTAGCTAGATCGACTAGGCTAAGCACATAGAAAGGTGGTTACTTTTTTCGAATTCTTAAGTCTGTAATATTAAATTGCCCCAAATCAAGACTCTTTTATACAAAGTGATTTAAAAATCAAATCATTTAGACCCTCTTAATTACAAAACTAGTCACAAAAGGGTCCTTCCCCCTCAAGAGGTCTCTTAACTACAGTCTCATTCACAACAATGCGTATAAACTATACATTCACACAACGTCACTTTAATCAACCCAATCAAGCCCGAGTATAATTCAGTAGTTGCTAAGATTTTTATCTGCGCAGAAATAAGCATGAGCTACATAGCTAATTGGGGCAATTGTTGCAGCCAGCAATTATGTCAATGTTTTAGATACAGTACATCTATCTGTGGGCGAGTTATTTGAGGACAAATTGCTGGTCATTCACGAAGAAATATTGGAGCTAATTGATGAGGTGTCTTCAAGGACTTCGTTGAGAATAGAGATTGATGCGGTTTACATTGAGGAGTGTTTAGTCGACCAAGTTTTGACAGGAAGATTAAGACCCAATGACATTAAATAAGATGTCGTTTATACAAGTTTATTCTGAATTAGTCTTTACTGAAAGGAGTATTATAGTAAACGGCAAACGCAGTATTTAGTTGTTTTCTTTAACCATGTTTGCCGTCTTTTCTTGCTTGCAAAGAAACTTTGATTAACGATAATTAGTATCTCAACGTTCTAACTCGTTGATCATTCATCAGCACCTTAGCCCACGGTAATCAATAAAGCAGAGTTAATAGACTATTAACACATTAAATCTGAACACCCATACCCGGACCTAAAGCCCAAAGGCAGGCACCGATAACTTCCCGTAATTGCCTACTTAAGGACCTCGGTAAAGCCAAGCGGGACTTGCGTCCATCGGAGAACCGGCGGTGCATCTAAATGGCATGTTTAAACGAGAAGTACCTGGCTCTGGCATAATCGCTGCGAACGAATGCGATGGAAAGTTATGTTCACGCGTTTGAGTATCTTTGTGGTAACCTCGTTGGGTGTAAGCTGGGATTTAACAAGAGTCATCTTTGACTAAGACTCGGACTTCACCAAAGCGGAGACTAACGGAGCGGAGTGGAGATATGCAAGATTCGACCAATCACAGGTGAGACGAGAAACGTGATGTAGATTTCAACCAATGTGATTGGTCGGTTTCCGCACGTCTCCTCTCATGTTTCTTGGATGCATGGTAAGTGTCCGAATGCAAAACAGAATTATGACTACAACTTCAAAATATATCTTGAAACGAGAGCTTCATAGATGAGTTGCGAGCGAAAACGCTGGCAGTATTAACAGCAATCATTACAGAGACAGATCCGCTCATTTTCATCCAATTCAAATACAAAGACTAGGCTATCACTTCCCATTCCTATTTCCGTCTCTTCCTACTACGCGCCGCATTAGCCACCATTAACAAAATATACAGCAAGCACGCACAAACCGGCGCCGTATAAACAAGCTGTTCATTAATATAGTATTCTAAGCGCTGACCGTAGCGGAAGTTTTGGTTTAGAAGCTAATGGTATTCGCTGATGGATTCTTACGAAAGAATGACGGGGTAAATAGGAGATTCGTAACCAAGGAGTTTGAAATTATGTAATTTTTATCGAGCTTGTCCTTACTAACAGCTATGCATGCCTGCAATCTTAATCATAACTGTTCTACAATCTTATTTGGCACAGCCGTAAAGCACACATTGCTATATTTCTTTTCTTTTTCCTGTGTATCCTGCAAAATATGTTGATATCTTCGTCTATGCTAAATAAATGTATTTTCTTACTTTCTTTTTGCTTTCAATCTGAAATGCTTTCAGGGCAAGATTTCTCTCACTATAAACTTACTTTTACCCAGAACCTTTCGTAAGGTACAGAATTGCTGGTGCAAGCCATGGTCCGGAGCGAGACGGAATGGGACGCCGTCACCTCCTTCTGCGAAGCAGTAATGCTAGAGAAGGAGGTGGCGGAACGTGAGAGGGAGAGAACCTCTCAACGTCCCGGCCGCCGCGGGAGACGCCCCGGGCGTCGGGGGCCACCACCACGTGGCCCCCGGCCACCGTAGGCGCGGGCCTGTGGACGGCGGGCTATGGGCTAGCTCGCCGTCCATCAGTCTCATGACGACAGGCCGTGTCGACGGCGCGTTCGTGTTCCACGCGCGCCTCAAAGAGAGTCAGCAAAAGGGAAGGGGTCCGTAAGGACCGATGAGGCGCCGGGGCTGCGGGACTATTCGAAAGAGATACCGTGGCCCCGGAACACAAAGGGCGATGAAGGAACATGGATGGGTTTTAGTCAGTAAAAGTCTGACACTCCCTCCTGCTCCGCCCAGAGCGGGAGGAGTTATTTGATGATGATAAAAAAATAAAAAAAAAGGTACAGAATTTGCAAAGTAATCAATACTACAGCATCTCAGTAGACCGGTTTCGCAGTATGTACCGTTTGGTCAAAAGCTCGTATACTCAGAAATACACATTGAAGCGTTTCCGATTGTGAAAGTGTTACTCAATAATGATGCAGGTGCGCTTGGCTATATCCAGCCGACGTTTTCTGTTCTGCATCGATTCATTTTTGCAACAGGACATTCATTAATTCACGGTTATTTCTCTTGTTAATGAACATTTCAAGTAATGAAGTATTGAGCGTCAAAGAAACAATCCTGCCAAAATTCTCTCAGATTTTGTCAGATACTGTTTTTGCTCGTATGATGTTCTGGCCAATTTAACAGACACAAAAGTACTGCTTTGTCATTGAACTGACCTACACAGTACAGTCATTTAAACAATTACATCTAATACCTAGTTCAAACAGTTTTTGGTACAAAAGATCTCAACGAAACTTAGTAAATAAATACCCGGTTGCGTCATTCGCTTAACCTGCAAGTCAAGTGGTTTTTATGAGACCCGCCATGATGAGGTGTCTGTCATGCAACAAATTCTAAATCAGGCTTTATTGCAGCTCTTGAGTTTGCAACGTCGGATCTTGGAGACTCTTGAAAATGGCTTACGGAAGTTTATACTTAGTTGTATGACATATTTGCATCCGGATAAGATATTAAGAATGACTCATATTGATATTTTGTGCAAACTGCAGTAGTAAATCAGAGCGCTCAACATTGTTGTCGTCACTTCTAAGGGGATCGACAGGACTCATGCATCTCGGCCTAGAGACAGATTTTTTTCGCACACTTTTTACAATTACATACTTTGGACTAGCTAGACCCTTTGGTTTAAAATCGGGTTCTTCTAAAAAGACACTGATTTTTTGCTGGAGAGTTTGTTGCGCCACTTCCTTTGAGCCACTGGGAAGGTAAGACGTATTTTTTGCCGTCTATAAATTAGTGCTAGCTATCAGCCTAGTTTGAATAAATTACTTAATTTTGGACGGCTTACGAGAAATATCGTGTAGGTACCTAATCTCTTGAATGAACAACTCATTGCTCTACATGTACATGATCTAATCTCAATGACGATATCTCAGGGCAGTAGAACGTTGTTAACAACTTTTTATAGTAATACACAGATGTCCAATTTATTGAATTAAATCATAGATGACGCGATTGCACCGGAACCGATGATCTAATCAGCTCGGAACCTGCGGAGGTCAAATGTTAGAAACCTAACATTACTCACAAATCATATTGATATCATGACATTATTTCTATTTAAGTCAATGACATGTCAAGTTGTACATAGGTAGTCCGTTATCGGTTCATTTCCCGGCCTCTCATTACTTACGCCGATTTACCGTTTCCTTTACAGATTGTTTAGCGTCGAATGGTAACTGATAAAATTAAGATACTATCCGCACTGGGCCCGTGTGGTGGATCACAGATAGGATGCTTGTGTCCTAATATTGGGGAAGTTATACCCTGGATGATGTGGTGGAGGACTAAACCATGAGAAAAGTGTTAGCGTCTGTCGAGACACGTAATAGAAACTATGCTAACGAGAGCAGCGCAGTAAAATCATACGACTTTGTCAGCAAAGCACTAACTCAAAATCATAAAAAGCAGACGTGATTCGCGCCAGCCATCATGCATTTACAAATGGAGCATTTTATATTGGGCAATCACAAAAAGTGTTGACATGATGTCATCAGGAAACCGCGGCCATCGTCGGCCATTGTGGCCCATTGCTTATCACGGTGATGTCACCGCCTAAAGGTCGAGGTTGGAATGAACTTGATTTTTTAAATATTGTTTTTTAATAGGCACTGACTTTTACTTAAAGGTTATTGACTGAAGAAGTGGCTGATAAGGTTTTTTTTATGGTTTTCTTTACTTGTGATGATAAGAGGACAAGAATCTATCAGAAGCAACCATAGCAACAAGTACAATCAGTTATAGAATTTAAACATTTTATTAATTTTATGAGCAAGTTTTGGTTGACCTTCTGGGCGGATACTTAAAACCCTGAACCACCCTGTCTTGTGTAATGGAAACTCTTTCAAAATGTAAATTATGATATTCGAAAGCTTCTGTTTGTTTTCTCACTTCTACTACAAAACGAGCTGCAGCGACAAACTTTAAAATAATTTAAATTCACAAAAATAAAGACAACAAACGAAGTATTCAAGGTTTTACCAGCATTGACAGTTCAAAGTATATGGCATAGTGACATAAGCACCATCAAGGCTATACTGCACAACAATGATCAAGAAAGGCATTGTCAACAGTTGGGATAGGTACCTACTTTGTAACAAATAACACCACCATTATTATAAAAATTATACATGTGAGAAAATACTGAATTGTATAAGGTACTTTGTTGGTGGATACACCGATACAATGTGGTAAAATAATCAAGTTGTATGTTTGTTATCTTCTGTTAGGCAGGCAGACCACTATTAAATTGGTATTTCAGCAGTGGTGGCTAAAAAGAAGAGAAAACTGATGAAACTTTGTTTAATTTTATTCTAAAATAAGCTAAGGTTTTTCCTCACATTAGCTCTCGACAAAACTTGCTTAGCACAGGATGATTAAACAACGACTTTATTGAAATTATAATATAGTGTGGTTTTTACAAAATCTAAATAAAACAAAAATAAAGGTATTTTAATCCCAGAATAGCTTTCCAGTGATGGGTAATCCTTTATAATAACCATGAAATCAACTGTATAACCCTGACAGAGGAAATAATTTACCATACTTTTCCTCAAATCACCTCATGATAACGTTGACAAATTATGAATATTACACGGCTAATAATAGCTTTCTATCCTCATAGTACATGAACATAGCAGTTTATAAAATAAATACCTATTATAAAATAAGGAATAATGTGGCTGCAAATAAATAATAATATGATAACAATTGGCTTTTAAATTATTGTAAGGTTTTGTTCAAACTTTATGCTGTTTTGGAAGTTGGCTGCGAGTGAGTCTGCACAGGTATAACGGTTCAAACAGGTGGCTTGAAACATCTAATGTAAAGCTGCATAGAACAAAATTTTAGGTATCTGCGGGGCCCAGAGGACGCATCGTATTGACCGTATAATGCACAGACCGGTACTTGCAGCTAAGTTCTGAGCCAGCATAATGTTTGAACAGAACTAGGTAGTATGATTACCTTCTAATTCACTTCGCCATCCAGGATTTAAATGAAGTCATTGCGATAGACCTATGAAAGATATATTGGGAGGACACAAAATAATGGCAGGAAATGGGAAAAAGAGTACTTGATCTTGTGCTAGCAGATGAAACTGTTTAATTGGCATTTACATACGTAACAGACAACAGTAGAACGAAAGTATCCTTTTGTTGCTCAGAGTAATCATTTACAAATAGGTAAATGAATTATATTACAAGTTGTTGCTGAAACTAAATCGGAACATAAATCAAAACTTTTATCAAACTTTTTGTCATGCATGACTAAGATTGTTGCTTTATTAACATTGGTAATACTTAGTAATTAGTCCAATTAACAAATGTTATGCTAATGAAATTATTGCACAATTAGTTATACAGTATTAGATTCTGAGTAGGTGACTAATGAGAAAAAAATAGTTTTCATAGTTTAATATCCGAGTTTTAAATGTTTGCACCTTCTTGGCTCCATTATTTAATCACCTGATTTATACGAGGCTTAGACCTTTTAATGGTATTTTAACGGCGTTTACGAGTGAGTAAGTGCTTCTAAAATATCAGTAGCCTCCCAAAACATTACCTAGCAGTCTAAAACTACATTTAATTGTCCATAAAAGTGCAGCGTCGTAGAAACGTGCCAAAGTTGTAAACAGTTCGCGTCTCACGAGCTACCTACTGGCCAAAAGTGGGACAACCGGCACCGCGCCCAGGACCCCGCCCGCTCACCGCGAACGCATTCCAATAAGAAAAACAACGTTTTTTTTACCACACAAACACTTTACAAAAACAACAATAAGTTACTCATTTGCTCCACTCCCAACAACTTTACAACTTCGCAACATTTACAGAGCGACAGGAAACGCGAAAACAAGCGGTTGTTACCTTCCTAAGCCGCGACTAAAAAACGGAATTACATTAAAATAGTTTTCAATGAGAACTGCATAAAAATTACCTGTTGATCAACAAGATCCCATTAAACACTGCACCGGTGACTCCAGAGACCTGTAGATTTTGCACTCGATGATTTTCAGCACGTAAACACAACGGTCTCACAAAAGGGAGAACTGGTAAAAACACAACCACGAATCCACCTTTCGACGCACTGTTTCACAATACACCTTTTGTGTCCGGTGATGAGTTTATTATGTGAATAATTCGCACTTGGACTGTCTACAACAATTTTCATTCATCGCAAGGTGAAATCATTCGAGACGAGTGGCAGTTGGTGAAGAAACTACGAGCGCGGGCGGCAGGGAGCGCGCGCGTCATCCGCCATATTGGAGGATTACGTCATTTTGTCGTTACTTTTTTTTTAGCATGAGTAAGCTTTGAAAACCTGTTTTTCTACCAAGTAACGGCTTATTCTACACTGTTCGCTACACTTGCAAGTGTATCCGAACATACTATTCATTCTGCAATTAATTTCATTCGGTCATTTAGTTCATTCATTTCTTGTATTACCATTTCCAGAAAAGTTTCCTTTTAATAAGGGTCACAAACATTTTGTTACTTACTGCCATTGCTTTTTTCTAGTTTTTCATGCCAGATATTGGAGGAGCTTGTGGCTAAACAATAACAGCCACTCAGGTCGATCTCCAGGTTAAACCGTGCTTCCCTAGGTTGGTCTGTGGATGGGTGACCGCCCATTACATACCGAGTTTCCTCCGTGCTTCGGAAAGTACGCTATGCCGTTGGTCCCGGCTGTAATTTGTAGATCTTTGACAGTCGTTACAGGTAGTCGGTGGCCCGAATGTCTGACATCCAGTTTTACCAAGGGGTATCGTATTACCTAGAAGTCAGAACTAACTGGGTTGTGGTTGTGGAGGTCAGATAGGCAGTCACTCCATTTAAAATACTGGTATTCATTCAGCAGAATTCAGCTGCATCCGGTTAGACTGGAACCCCGAACCCGACACCAAAATTGTTGGGAAAAGTCAAGGCTGATGATGACATGCCAGGTATTAATTCTAATCAAAAGCATTAGGTCAAAACTCTAACCTCTAGTGAATTACTACTGCAATTCTCTTGACCAATGATATTCCATTACTATTCAGATATGTTGCGAGCACGCAATCGTGAAGTTATTTTCATAGTATTATGTCATACGGTATTTTACTATGGGGACGGGCTGCAGACATCGAGTCTATATTTATTCTGCAGAAAAGAGCCACAGAGCCATATATGAATTACGTAGACGCGATTCTCTAAGAGAACTGTTTAAGGTGGATGCTCAAGCGTAGCCCGCGAAATTCAAATTTTCTTACGATTTTTGCAATTTGCAGGCCAGTGCTAGGTTGTATGTTGATTAATATTTTGTTTGCGACTGTAAGACGTATGTAGTTACAGAATTATATTCATCAAACTCATCAATACAACCCTCAAAGTTCATATTGGTGTCAAAATTACTTTTCCAAGGTCAAAATCATTCTTGCACCATTATGAACTTGGAGGGTTGTATTGATGATTTTGATGATTATAATTGTGTTACTACATACGTCTTACAGTCGCAAACAATATTTTAATCAACATACAACCTAGCACTGGCCTGCAAATTGCAAAAAACGTAAGAAAATTTGAATTTCGCGGGCTACCCTTGAGCATCCACCTTAAGGAAATAAATATCATGACAGTACCTTGTCAATACATCTATGAGAATATCATGTACGTTAGGAAAAATCCGCATTTATTCAGTAAAATAAAAGAGGTGATAGACACCACTATAATACTAGAAATAGGGCCAACTAGTTCAGCCAGGTTTCAGGCTTGCTAAGGTAGATTCATCTTTCATGGGGTACTGTTTAAAATGTTACAATAAAATACCTCCCCACATTCTACAACTAAATGAGGCGAAATTTAAATCTTGTATAAAACGCACACTATGTAGTCAAGCATATTATAAGTTAGGGGATTACATTAATGATAAAAATGCTTGGCTCAATGCTGGTCCTGCTCCACAAACATAGGGGAAAACTAATTGGGCAAATTATTGTGGTAGCTGCAGAAGATTGTAAAAATATCCTTGCTTTGTATAGACTCCATCTCTTAGTATTGCATAATGGGGTTGGCTGGTTAAAGCTTATTGTAGATGGCGCGTCTATAGCTTAGACCCATCTGACCAATGCAATGAGGTCAAACTATTTTAAAATATAAAATGACATTGTCAGATTTTCAACCAATGACGATGTTTGGTTCATGCGATGCGATGCTAGAGCCATTAGTTCCACCAGTTGCCCACCCCATTGCATAGCTCATGTGTGAGTACCATGTACTGTAAAGCATTTGCATTTAGTTATCTTTCATTGACTTGAATATGCCTTGGTGGCCAAGAGAATGTCATGCTCACTCAAATGTCTCGCTGATGGTGGCGGGTGTGTCGGGTCATTTAGTTCCCTTCAATCTGGTTGAGTTGAATGGCGCCGATACATGCGTCATGTTCGTGTACGGGCGCTGTCAGTTGGGACTGGTCATCTCTTAGCTGCCATGGTTAATTTTAATTACCTACTTTATTTATACATTTTTGATTTAATATTTTGCTCTGAACGCTCTTAATGTGCACGTCTTTCTACATCGTTCTCACATATATGTATAATCTCAACATGAATGATGTAACCAAGACTTTGTAACAATATTTTGATTTAAAAGAGTGTCCATGGAGTTTCTTGCCCGTTCTTCTCCATCGAGATCTATATATACGCTAGGGAATGGGCAACTACAGTACTTTCTCAAGTTATTATGTCTTGTGACTGGGACTGTAGCTTTGTTTTTTTTGTATTTTTGACATTCAAAAGTGCCGTAATGGTCTAATTGAAATAAATGCTTTGAGTTTGAGTTTGAGTTTGAAGACTTGAAAACCGGCCAATTGACCTGTTTTTCCTTTATTCTGCGTCACTGCGTGTATGTGAGCTGGCTCTGCCCCGCGGCACACTTTTTTCAATGGGTTTTTATGTGTATAACATAACTGTTTGTTAGAATAACATTGCTCTTGTTGACTCTAAAAGTAATCGCTAGAAAAGTTAATACGTACACAATTCTAAGAATTTTAATTACAAGTGACCACTTTTAATTCTGTAATCATATCATAATTTATAAATAATTGAGACCTTATCTTCTATAATCATAAAAATATACATAGGGTCTGAACTTTAATTCTGTACAATCAGTTCAAAAATTTAGGTAAACTTTTTTTAGAAATTGGCAGCCCGTTATATTAGTGTCAATGTCAAACGAACTGTCAAAATTGATAAGATTGTGGGACTTGTCAGAAAAAACGCGGGAACCCCGAATTGGATAGGCGCCTTTTTTTTAAATATTTTATTTAGCTTGGACCAATTACTTACTTTACTACTTTTTCTCAACTTTTTCGTCATGGGAAAACGGAAAAAGAAAAAGACGAAGGAAGATACGGGAGGAGATAGTACATGGGCTGATGAAAATGATACTTCTGAGGAGTCAAGTGAAAATGAAGATTTTAATGATGAAAGGAAGTATAAACCATATTATATTTCAGATTATAACAGAAGATATCCGGAAGACTCTATTCTAACTGATTATATAGTATTCGTAGAATCCAGTGATGAGAAAAGATCTATAGGTACGCGGGACATGATGTCTCTGTCGACTCAATTCAAAAGATTTAATAAGGGCATAAGGTTTCTACAGACTATTAATAAATATAAAATAGGTGTGCATTTCGAGAAACCCACTTTAGCGAATGCTTTTTTAAACAATAAAACTTTTCTGATCGATAATTATCTTAAAGCGTCGATCCCAGCAGCAGGTACAGAGGTGACAGGGGTCATTACTAATGTCCCCACGAACATTTCTAATTTCAAGATTTACAAGCTAGTATCTACCTATAGAAAAATAATATGTGTTAAACGCATAATGAAAAATATACGATCTGACACAGGAAGCAGCAGCTTGCAGCCGACAGGGGCAGTAGCAATCACGTTCGCGTCGAATGTGCTGCCCGACTACATAGACCTGAATGGATGGCGATTTGCTGTCAAACAATATATTCCACCTGTGAAACAATGTTACAACTGTCTCAGGTATGGCCACCTTGCTAAATATTGTAAAAATTCTGTGAAATGCTCCATATGCAGTGGAAATCACACATACAAAGACTGCAGCACTCCAGTTGAAAAGGCTATATGCACACATTGTAAAGGAAATCATATAAGCATCTCTGGTCAATGTCCAATTAAAAAACAGAAAATAAAAGAAAATCAAGCAGCACTTAACAAAAGTATTTTTGCTGATCTATTTAACAAAGACAATTTTCCTGAACTTAAGAAAAAGAACTCAACAGATGTTTTATTGTCACTATTGAATAGTGATGATATCTTAAATATTATTTTAAATTCTATCACTAAAATAATTACTCTTAATAAAGCTCAAGAAAAAACAATATCTTCCCAGCTAATAAAAGATGTTCTCATAGATACAGTTAAAGCAAAATAATTTTTTTTATTTTTTTTATGGACCAGTTAAATGTACTTCAATGGAATGCACAGAGTTTAATTAGTAATCGTTTCTTATTTACACAGTTTCTGTATGAGAATAATATACACATTGCTCTTGTCTGTGAAACTTGGCTCAAGTCACGACACAACTTTAGGATAATAGGATATAATATTATAAGACTTGACTCAGGTAATGATCACAATGGTGTAGCTATACTTCTACATAATAAGATTCATTTTCGTATTATTGATACCTTTTCTGATGATTCTATTCAAAATATTGCAGTTCAAATTACTTATGGTAATAAACAGTTAACATTAGCCAGTGTTTACAGTCCTCCTAACCCACCAATTAATTTTACTAAATCTAAATTAGATAAATTAATCCAAAGTCTTCCAGAGCCTGTATTAATTGCAGGTGACTTCAATGCACATAACACCATGTGGGGGTGCTCTGCATCAGATTCACGAGGCTCTAATATTCTTGCAAGTATTGATGATAATAATCTTGTTATCTTGAATGATGGTCAGATGACTACTGTAGGTTCTCACAGATGGAAGCAAAGTGCACTTGATCTCACTTTAGTATCTCCTTCATTAGCTTCAGCATGCAATTGGCAAGTGTATGACGATGACTCTCTTGGGAGTTATCACTTTCCTGTAATCACAAATATCACAGTTTTTAATGACAGCTTCCAAGAAACAACATCCACAAATAAAATTAATTTAAAACTAGTTGACTGGTCTAAATATAATATTACAATAGCTTTTCTTATGGATACTTATAACTTCAATTACTCTAATCCCTTGCAATGCTATACTGATTTAGTAAAATTAATTAAACAAGCTATGCATATGTCTCTCCCTTATAATCAGGTTTTCAACAATCAATCTTCACAGACAATTACCAGATTTAATAGAAGACCACCTTTGCCTTGGTGGAATAGTAAATGTAGTGAAGCTGTTTTAAATTGTAAGAATGCTTATTTGACCTTTAAAGCTGATCCTTCAGAATCAAATTATATAAAATTTAAAAGGTTACAGGCTGTTAAAAAAATCATTTTAAAAACTGAAAGACAGCTTAGCTGGAAACATTTATGTGAATCTTTTAATCGCTCTACACCAATATCTAGAATTTGGTATTATATGAAAAAATTTAATAAAACATTTATACACAATAATACATCTGTCATTGACTCGAGTTGGGCTAATGAATTTTTATCAAAATACACTCCAGACACAGTTGAATCACTGCTGAGTTCCCATCCATGTAGTAATACAACTGTCTTTGATTATCTTTGTAGGCCTTTTACTTTAAATGAATTTAATTCTGCTATTAATTCTAGAAATGATACAACATGTGGCTTAGATTCTATTCCATATAAAGCTCTTAAACATATGAATTCTACATGTAGAGAAATTACATTGAACATTTTTAACAGCCTATGGTCCTCATCCCTTATTCCAGATGATTGGAAAGTTGATTGTTTAGTGCCTATTTTGAAACCTGGCAAAAAGTCACACAAAGCAGATTCTTACAGACCAATTGCTCTTACTTCTTGTATGAGTAAAATATTTGAGCAACTTATAAAGAGTAGGCTAGAATTTTATATAGAAAGCAATTGTCTTTTACCATCAAATCAATTTGGTTTTAGGCGCGGAAAGTCTTCAAGGGAAAGTATTACTCACCTTCAATTGGATATTTTCAATTCTATTAAGAAAAATAATGTTTTGATTGGTGTATTTTTTGATATTGTAGGTGCATTCAATAATGTTAATCATCACATTTTGTCTGTAGAACTGAGGTCTCTCGGTATTCCTGAAAAAATAGTTCAATGGGTGTTCAATTTCTTACATGGCAGAAAAGTATTTGTTAAAGTTAATAATAACACCACAATTTTAGGTCCAAGACTTAGTTTTAAGGGTGTATGTCAAGGAGGGATATTAAGTCCTCTTATTTTTATTTTATACATTCATAAATTAAATATTATTTTAGGATCTAAAGTATCCAATTTACAATATGCAGATGATTTAGTAATTTATGCTTCCGGGTCTAACATAAGAGATTTAGTGTCAACTTTAAATGAATCATTGGGAAAACTCCATTCATATTTTTCTTATTTAAATTTAGATATCAGCACAGAGAAGAGCAAAGTTGTTGTTTTTAACAAAATCCGTCCATTTAATGTAAGATTACTCTATGATAACTCTATTTTACGTATTGAAAGTTGTGTGAAGTTCTTAGGCATAATTTTTACAAATAATCTATCTTGGACTAAGTATGTCAATTCCATTGCAGACAGAGCTTCTAGGGCATTTAATGCTTTAAAGGCTCTGGCTGGTACAAGTTGGGGAGCTGATCCAAAAATTCTTTTGATGCTATATAAATCAATAGTAAGGAGTCACTTTGAATATGGCTTCCTTTGTTTTGCTTCAAATAAAAGATTAGTGGACAAGTTAGATGTTATTCAGAACAAAAATTTGAGGCTCATTACTGGGGCTATGAGAACAACTCCTATTGTTTCTTTACAGGCTGAATGCCTTATACCTCCTCTTATATTAAGATTTAAATACCTCAAATTCAGATTTCTATTTAATATTATTTCTTTGTCAAATCATCCCCTCTTTCGGAAAATGTTGTCATATTATAATAGCCGTTTACCTATTAGTGAATCCGCTCCATATATACTTCATAATTTTTCTGAAATTATACAATATGATCAGCAATATACTATCCACAAATCAATTAATACTTTGCCTTGTTATAATGGTGCTTATGACAGTAAATTTGGTAACATGTGCATCAATATTGACGAAACTCTGAGTAGTAAAGAGGAAGTATATGAGCTACTATCCAGATATTCTGAATTTCGCCACATATACACTGATGGTTCAAAAAAAAGAGACAAAGTATCTTGCGCATTCTACGTACCACATCTTAAATTTGGTCGTGGTTTTCCACTTCCTACACCAGCTAGCATATACACTGCAGAATGCTATGCAATTGTGGCTGCACTTCATTTTATTGTGGAAAATCCAGCTGTATCATTGAAGTGGTTGTTGATCTCGGACAGCATGAGTGTTCTGAAGGCATTACAGTTTAGAACTTTAGACGCTAAAACTTCTTTCATTATTTATGAAATCAAGAATTTATGGTGGAAATTACATGAAGAGAATATTGAAATTAAATTCTTGTGGACTCCTTCACATATCGGTGTCACAGGAAACGAAAATGTTGATTTCTTGGCCAAAACTATCGTTGATACCAGTGTTGCCAGCGAGGTCTTGTCAAAGTTACCTGAAATGTACAAAAAAGTAACCTTTTTGTAGGAAAAGTAACCATTTACATTTTAGATGACCAAAAGCATAAAACTAAAAAAAAACTTACAGGGTAAAAAAAATGTAAAAGTTTCTTGATAAAGTCATTTTTACACCTTTAGGAACTTTGAGGGTTGTCTTGATGATTTTGATGAATATAAATCTGTAACTACATACGTTTTACAACCGCGAATAATATTTTAATCAACATACAACCTAGCACTGGCCTGTAAATTGCAAAAAACGTAAGAAAATTTGAATTTCACGGGCTACCCTCTGGAGCATTCACCGCTATTTTGAAATACAAAATGACATTACCACATTTTCAACCAATGACGATGTTTGGGTACCAGCTATAGCAGCGCTATAGCAGCGCCTGTAGTTCCACAGTTTCCTTCCCCATTGAAGTGACCGGCGATTAAGTATAACGGACGGTTGGTGTGATAGAGAAAGGTATGTTTGATTTGATTCTGTGATTGCACTACTGCCACTGAACATAACACCTAATACAAGCCACTGGAGGAAATTTAAAAAAGCATTCCGCAAGCAAATTCCAAAAAATCACCTAAATGTAACCTTTTGTGTTGTGTAACCTAGAAGTAACCTGAAGGAGTTAAAAATCACCTAAAAGGTTACCTAAGTAACCTTCTGGCAACACTGGTTGATACTGACATTGACAGTTTATGTTTATCTGAAGTTGCCATACCTTACACAAATTTTTATTCAATACTAAGAAAGAAATTAAAAGAAGAATGGAAGTCTTATTGGGCAAGTATTTTGGAAGGTGGAAAAGGCATATGGTATGCATCAATAAATCCCGAAATCTTATCAACTCCCTGGTTTTCTCGTAACAAGGACTTCATCAACAGAAAATTTTATTCCACAATATGCCGACTCAGATTTGGACATTATCGTTTAAATGCACATCTCGCACGAATGAAAATTATCTCATCACCATCTTGCAATCATTGTAACTCTGAGTGTGACCAAACTGCAGAACACATAATTTTCACTTGCCCTGCTTTTACAATAGAAAGATTAATGTTGATTGAAGATTTAATTAATATTTATGGAGAATCTGAGAGTGTCCCGCGTGCCCTCAATGATATTTTACGGAATACTAACACCTACATACCCTTATATAAATATATATTAAGAAGTGCTATAGAAATTTGATTATTTTCTATGACTACGGATACGACAAACAAATACCTATAATGGAAAAATATTGGATATGACTGTTAAGAGACATGGCTTCTAAAGCCTTTAGACTTTGAATAAATTAGACATGGCTTTGTCCTTATTTGGGAAAAAACAAAACAGACATGGCGTTGGCCTTTTGAAATTGGACAAATCAGACTTGGATTAGATCTTCAAAAATACAAGGAAAATTCATTGGAAAATTCAAACAAGACTAGGCTGTATGGCTCTGTTCCTTTGCCTGCCTTTTGGCGAATTTTATAAACAACAACTGATAAGATTGTGGATTGTTATTTGTCATCGTTTTGTTGTTTTATTAAATTTGATTAATCATAATATATAAGGAAATCGCGACAATAATCCATTACTTTGCTCAGATTTAACAGTACCTAAGTTTGAGTGCAATAATCGCTTTAAAGTTATTGATTCAAAATGCAAGGTAATGTTGGTAATCCTTTGATTTTTCAATCGATCTCTTTGTTTTCGTTTTCCTCAAATAATTATTCTTTTACAGACACAAGGCCCGAATTATATGAGGAAGTAAAGCTATACAGAAATGCTAGGGAACGTGAAAAGTAAGTAATATAACAGATTATTTACTTGAATATTTTAGACGAATAAGAGTCATCGTTCTACACAAGCTGCGTTAGTCCCTGTAATTCTGAAAATGTAGCAAAGTCCTATGACAGTAACTATCATCATCGCAATGTCAGACAACAGACTCCCATGGTGTTACAACTCGCATAAGAGTCACAAATACAATAGACATTAGCATTACCAAGAATAAACCAAACTTTTTACTAAATTCCAGGCATGATAACATGGCAGAGTTATACGCAGTTGTCAGCACTCTGCAACACCTAGAGAAGGCCTACATGAGGGACTGTGTGCGAGCTCAGGAGTACACCGCGGCTTGCAGCCGACTGCTTGTACAGTACAAAGTGGCATTCAAACAAGTGCAGGCTGATGAGTTTCCCAATATCGAGGCATTCGTTGCCAAGTATAGGGTGAGTTGGGTTCATAAATTGGTTTTTAATTCAATGGAAGGGACACCGCTACTAAAATAGTTAAGTGTTATAATGAAACAGCCCTGCTTTCGACTTAAGGGTTTATTCCACATGACATAACATTTCTATAGTTACCTAAGTACACTCTCAATATAAAACCTACATCATTCTTCCCTCGTTAAGTTCGTTTCGTAGTCCTGTAGATGAGTTGGCGGACGCCGGCTTCTTTCAGATCGCCGAGGGTCAGGTGGAAGAAGTTGAGGAGGTTATTCTGTGTCATGAAACTCAATATCCTCAGAGTCTGAAGTTTCGCTAAAATCTGTGTATATTCAGTAGGTATATCATTCTGAACCTGCGGGGGGGCACATAGAAAAGTTTTAACGTTGGGGCTTTTGTATTAACCACTTATTCCCATTTTCAGTAAAATCTAAGTAGTAAAAGCCACAGTAAGTGTCAAACCTTACATGTCAACTCAGTGCAAGAGTTGAATTTCCAGCAGCAGATGAATAATTATGCATTAGTAGCAGCATTAATAAAGACCCTCTTTAATTGTGTAGTAAATATTTAAACAAATTTTGTGAATACAAATTATTAGTTCCTGCAAGCAAACTATGAAAATGCTTTTGTGAATCCTTGATAAGACATTTTTTTATGTAAACATTATACTCATTAAAAAACATACAATCTTAATGTAAATATGAATCATGAATAAGATAAGATGTGAATAGGTAGCAGTATGATGTGTTTGCCCCCTCCCCCCACCTCCCCCTGAAACCGACCAAATCGCCAATATGAGTATTATAAACATTTTTAAGTTTAAAATCATCTTAATGACTTGTTTACAAAAATTGTTACTAATAAAAATAAAATAAATAAAAATAAAAATAGCCTTTATTTCACTGACTTCCTTTTACAATATAGTTTTTTAACTGAACTTAAATAATGTTTTCTTTGTCAGGTTGTCCCTTTGACAAAGGCCTCCTCCAGGCTGCGCCAGGCCTCTCGACTCTGTGTCAACCTCCTCCACCCCTGTGGTAGGTCGTCATCCCACCTCTTGAACTGTCTGCCCCTGCGTCTTTTTCCATCGCGTGGGTACCACTCAGTTACTCTTCTCGTCCACTTTTCGATTCTAGTAGTTCGCATTGTGTGCCCTGTCCATCTCCACTTCAGTCTCCTGACTCTGTTGGCTACATCTGCCACACCTGTTTGCTTTCGTATGTCTTCGAGTCTACACTTGTCTCTGATACGGATACCAAGCATGCTCCTCTCCATCCCTTGTTGGCAGACTTTTAGTTTTTGCATGCTTAACTTTGTTAAGGACCATGTTTGGCATCCATAAGTGAGTACCGGCAGTATGCAGCTGTCATAGATCTTTTTCTTATCTCGTATTGGTATGGACTTGCTCTTCACAACTTCCTTGAGGGACCAGTAGCGGGACCAGGTGTTGTTTACCCTTCTTTGTATTTCTTTTGACATTAGGTGTTGGGGTGATATTAGGTGTCCAAGGTATATGTATTCTTCTACATATTCGATTTCTTGTTCTGTTACTGTTATCGCTACTTGAGTGCTGTTGGTGATCACCTTCGTTTTTGTGAAGTTTATGGTAAGACCCACCTCTGCGCTAGCATCGGATAGTTGTTGTAGCATTCTCTGTAAGACTTGTGGTTCCTCTGAAAACAGCACTATATCATCAGCAAATCTGAGGTGGTTCAATCGTTTACCATTGATGTTTAATCCGAGGTTATCCCATTGTAGTTCTCTGAAGACATCTTCTAGAACTGCGGCAAATAGTTTGGGGGACAGCGGGTCCCCTTGTCGCACTCCTTTTTCGATCCTAAATTCCTCCCCTACCACTTCTAGCTGTATTCGGGCCGTGCTTCTGTTGTATATTTGCCTGATGATATTTATATACTTAGCGTGGACTCCTTGCTTTTTGAGTGCCTTGTATATAGAGCTGTGATAGAGGGAGTCAAAGGCTTTGTTATAGTCTACGAATAAGATGTAGTAGGACTTCCCGTATTCGTTATACTTTTCGATGACTTGTTTCACGACATGTATGTGATCAACCGTAGAGAAGTCGCTTCTGAAGCCAGCTTGCTCTACTGGTTGTTGTTCGTCCAGGCATTTTGTGATCCTTCCTAGTAATATTTTGGAGAATATCTTGTATAGGTTGGTCATCATGCATATCGGCCGATAGTTGTCTATTTTGTTTTTATCTCCTTTTTTGTGTATGAGAACTATTGTGGATCCCGTCCACTGAGTTGGTATATGTTCGTTATTCAATATTTCATTGAGTATTTGTGTTAGTGTATCCCCGATAACATCGACAAGCTCTTTTAATAGTTCATTGGTTATTTTGTCGTTTCCTGGTGCCTTGTGGCTTTTCTGTGTGTTAATAGCCTTCCTTACTTCACTTGCCATTATTGCGGGAACATTGCCCTCTTCTGTATGATCATGGTCTGGTTGTTCAGCGGTATTTGTTGGATTGCTGTATAATTTCCTGTAGAACTTAGTTGCCTCTCTTCCTATTTCTTTCCTATGTGATGTGGTTTTGTCTTTCCCTTCTTTGTTTTTGGTTTTTACTTCTGGCATCCAAGTGGAGTGGTCCTTGAGTTGTTTCAGTGCTTTTTTGATCCCTCCCGTTTTTTCTATTTCCTTCTGTATTATGTTCATTCGCTCTAGTTTTTTATGTTTCCTAATGCTCTCATTGATTTTCTTGCTTATTTTTTCTATGTGCTTTATGTTATTTGATCGATCATATAGCAGGGTTTTCCTCTCTTCGATTAATTTCCTAGCTTCATCACCTATTTTGTCCTTCTTTTTTCTTTCCAGGCCAATTTCTTTATGCACTTCCTTTAAGTAATTTTCTAGTTCGTCATATTTCTGTTGGGTTGTCTCAAGTTTTCCCATTTCAGGGAGATTTGTGCTCAATTTATGTAGTGACTCTTGTGAAAGTGGTGGAATTATGTGTATAGGTCCGTTTCTCTTGTTTCTTCTTGCTTTCTTTTTATGAGTTATAATAGTCCCTCTTAGCATTCTGTGGTTTGTGCTGAAGTTCACCTTATTTATTACTTCTACATCCCTAAAGTTAGAGGGAATATTAGATAGTATAAAATCTATTTCATTTTTATACTTTCCGTCCGGTGAGATCCAAGTCCACTTTCGGGATGCTTTTTTCTTGTAATGGGTGTTCATTATTTGTAAATTGTTACTACTTATACGTAAATTACATCTACAATACTGATAAAAAGACATCGCGAAGTTTGATTAAACAATTCAAAAAATCAGAATTTTGAATCTTCGCGATAGTCCAGGCTACGCCAGGCGAAATACTGCGACTATGGCCAAGAAACTCTATAATGTTTTTACCCTCTAATAAAATATGTTGTGTCTCTTTAGTCAGCTTGCTATGGTTATAAAACTTTGATAAGATTAAATTTAGAATATTGGATGATATCTATGGGGTCTAAAATGGGCGCTTTAGTAGAATCATAAATAAAAAAATCGGAGCAATCTTTGGGGACTGCCGATAGAAATGAAAACAAAAAGTACACAGGCCCCGCCCCAGTCGTAGCACTGGTAATGCCCCGCGCAAGCCTATGTGGTGCTACGCCGTAGCGGATGCTACGAGTGCTACGAACGGTTACGAAGCGTGACCGCACGTTACGTTACGTGACGATGAGTTCAATGTTTTTCCTTCACCCAAAAAGTGCTCAACGCTCCTAAAAAAGTTTTCACTTCAAAAATAAAAATTCATATAATGGAGTTTATGTTTATAACCATAAAGTCCATTTTAAGAATTTTAAATTTTTAATGTTTTTCATATTACGATTCTGGTAAAGCAGCCATTTTGGACCCCCCGTAGATTCCTTAGCTTATAAAAAATATGTTTGTTAACCTGGAACCTATAATATTTTCCAGCTGGACTGCCCAGCAGCTCTGGAGAGGATAAGAGAAAACAAGCCAAACCTGATCAAAGATGACAAGGGCAACACCAACAAATACATTGCTGAGATTGTGTCTGTAAGTATTTTTACTATTAAGGGCCTATACTACCTCAAATGGCTTAGCATGATCCTCCGTTACACCTAAAATACTGCAGCATTAATTTTGAAATAAATATAATTATGGTAAAGTTGAGGATTAATGTTAGGTCCTATGTTTGGCGAAAACACGATTCCACAAAAGTTTCTCGATAGAATAAAATTCCAAAGTTACCTCGAAATCAAACAATAAACCGCTGGTATTCAAAAAGTACTTCAAATTAGATCATGAAACTTTGCATACTAACTGAACTAACTATAAAGCAGGTCTTATGTTTTTTATTTTATCCAAAAGACGAAAATTTAATTTTTTTATAAAGAATAAAAACCACTAATTTCGCACTATTCGGCCTGCAGTGACTGACGTAACAACAAGCTGATTAGAACGTTATTCTAACAGTATTTCAAACGAAGTTTGAACCACCACAAATAGAGTTGCTAATTTGAGGTAGTATAGGCTCTTAATGTTCTGCTGTTGTTGAAACAGTAGTGTCGTCCGGCAAATTGTTAAAACATGCTGTAAACCAAAATCTTCTCCTAAGTTATGAATGGGGTAGATGACACACCAATCAATTGAGATACTTTTTAAGAGCTGTCAAAACGCGGTTCTCTCATAGATTTTGTACGGCAATAGCAAACAGTGTCGACACTGTTTATTCAACTCAATGACTCAACTATTTATTGATTTCTAAGCAGCTAAAAATCGAATTTGGCAATTAATTGAAAATAAATCGGGTTTTCAGGCACAAAATAAAGTGTTTTTTTAAGAGATTGGTGTCTTGGAATTATTGTTTTATAGTGTCATCCTACCCTATTTGCCTAGCCTTTACCAAGTATGTCTAAGTCAGCTTACAGTCTAATTGGATGCAACCAACATTACACATAGAGCCACTGCCTATCTGACCGTCACAACCCAGCTACTGGGTAACTTTGGGAAGACTGGCTGTCAGACTTACGGATCTTAACCTTTATTAATTTGACATAAGCCACAAATTGCAATCACCAAACTGGCATGGTTGTATTAATTTTCTGTGTTACTATGAATAGGGTAGATGACAAAAAAAAAAGTAAATAGCCCGTCAAATAGATTTTCTATACATATAATAAATCTGTAGAAAAGTCATTTTTGTACATTGAAGAAATTGAAACAAAAAATAGCCAGCGTGTGAAAAGATAAGTAACAGAACCCATTTTTGAAATTTTTGTCTGTTTGTCTGTTTGTCTGTTTGTTTGTGCGCACATCACGTAAAATCTACGAATTCAATGCTGACTATGTTTATACATAAAAATTGTGTGTAACTTGGGGTATGATTTAGTGTTTGTTTCATTGAAATCGGTTAATTCTATCAAAAGATATATGAACTTAAAGTTTTCAAGAAGAACTAATCATCAAATGTAAGATACATACATGCAGCGACATCTGTTGAACTAAAATGATACCAATGACTAAAAATGTGCTCACCACAGTCATAACTTTTAAATCGACTGACCAGCTTTAAAAAAAAAATTATAGCATAGGTAATATACTTTAGCAGTTTAACATTTTGGTCGATAGACGGCGTTGTTTATTTCACTCCATTTTCAGAATTGAATTTTTTTTTTTTTTTTTTCGGATGGGAAATCATCAAATGACTCCTCCTGCTCTGGGCGGAGCAGGAGGGAGTGTCAGACTTTTACTGACTAAAACCCAGCCATGTTCCTTCATCGCCCTTTTGTTCCGGGGCCACGGTATCTCTTTCGAACAGTCCCGCAACCCCGGCAGACATCGGTCCTTGCGGATCGGCCCTTCCTTTTTGCTGACTCTCTTTGAGGCGCGCGTCGAACACGAACGTGCCGTCGTGCCGTGGGTTGCGGGACTTTTCTAAAGAGATACCGTGGCCCCGGAACACAAAGGGCATGAAGGAACATGGATGGGTTTAGTCAGTAAAAGTATGACACTGCCTCCTGCTCCGCCCAGAGCGGGAGGGGGGGGGGTCAATTGATGATTTCCCATCCGAAAAAAAAAGAGCTATTTGGTCCCATATACTTATATTGAGGAGTCTGCCTCCTGGTCCGCCCAGAGCGGGACTCCTCCCGCTCTGGGCGGACCAGGAGGCATTTGATGATTTCCCATCCGAAAAAAAAAGGCTGTCGAGGTAAGCCCTTTTTTGGAAAAACATAAGTAGATTATTTTAGCGATTAATGCAAATATATCGAAGAAATTAAATTGTTACCCACTTGGATCTACGTAGGTATATATCTACTAATATTATAAAGCTAAAGAAATTTTGGTTGGTTGAACGCGCTAATTACAGGAAAACTTTTAGTGTTGAATAGTTATCGAGGATGGCTATAGGTTATCTAACATCACGCTATAATTAAAAGGAGCGGAGCATCAATGATAAATGTTGCAAAAACAAGGAAAATTTATTTCTTTCGAGAGCTTCCTTTGCGGGCGCTGCATATACGGTTAAAGTTGCACAACAATCATGTATTAGGGAATTGTTCGTTTTAAAGCGTTCTAAAAAAACCGCGATAGCATTATATCTATCTTTCAAGGTTGACTCCACTCTCTCTAACCCTCTCTCTCTCATGTGACGCAGACGAAGTTGCGCGGGTCAGCTAGTCAAAAATATATTTTTTCACTTAAACAAAAAGTGAAGTCGATACAGTGCGTAGAAAACTCGTGTGACGTCACATTTGAGTATATTTTTTACTCAAAGGTGACATCATAAGCCCCCACTCATAATCTTTGACACGTTTTATCTTCGTCAATTTTTATTAATTTGATTAAACAAAAAACACGTATCCAATATTTTTCGATAATCTGACTGACGGACTAAACAGAATCATATTTTTTTTAGTCAGCATCGTCCCTATTGTAGTGCTGGGGCTTTGTAGAACAGGGCTTTGCCTTTTAGTTGAGTGGATACCAAAATACTACTCTATACTAGTTAGCAGTCATCAGTTACTCTAACCTTTTATGCGGTACCAACATTAATTTTCACGTTTCCTTCCCCACAGCTATTCATTACTCTGATGGACAAACTCCGCCTCGAGTTCCGTGCGATGGACATGATACAGCCAGAGTTGCGAGACCTCCGCGACACCATGGACCGTCTCATCATGCTGCCTGAGGACTTTGAAGGCAAGACAAAGGTAAAAACTCTTTGCTACTCTTCAAAAGTAACAGAATTATTCAGAGGATTCTTAAAACCTTTGCTTATAGGACCTCATATTTCATATTTGATGTTCTATGACCTTGCAGGCGGTTTCCACCGCAAGCGGAGCGGACCCATTAATGACTTCTTTTACCTCGCAAGAGAAAAGTGCTTAAGGGGACTACATGAGCTAAACGCGAGTTTTATAATGCAAAAAAGCATATGATTCACTGCAATAAACAAAACCAGAAAATATATGATATTCTTCAGGATATTATGCTAGTATGATAGTGTTTTGAAAACATAATACAAAAAATAATATTTGATACAAAAAAATGACGAACTTATCTCTAAAAATTTCTTTTAACTATTAAAAACCATACTAAAATGGGCCCGACTGCTGGGGCAATCAGGGAATTGCTCAAAGTTTGTGAGACTTATGCTGCCTCACATGGACTTATTTATAATGTCACCAAGAGTGAATATATGATATTTAAGGCCGCTGGTAGATGTCCAGACTCTGTTCCAGAGATTCTAAAGCTTAATGGACTCCATTTAAACAGAGTCTCCAATTTCAAGTACCTTGGACATTTTATCACCGACGACCTTAAGGGTGATAAAGATATTGAGAGGGAGCGTAGGGCACTGGCGGTCAGAGGTAACATGCTGGCCCGTAGATTTGCTCGGTGCTCTGACCTAGTAAAAATTACTCTTTTTAAGGCCTATTGTCAGAGTTTTTACACGAGCAATCTATGGGTCAACTACACCAAGAGATCGCTGGATGTCCTCCGCGTTCAATATAATAATGCTTTCAGGATGTTGTTGCGACTGCCTCGTTTCTGTAGCGCTTCAGAAATGTTTGCTGAGACCCACACAGATGGCTTTCATGCCATAATGCGCAAAAAAACAGCTTCGCTGATGTGCAGAGTGCGGAGTAGTCGCAACTATATCCTGAGAGCTGTGGCGGAGAGCTATACTCCAAATATCAGGCATTTTGTGCGGAGGTTGATTGGGTAGGACTTTCTGCCTGGTCGTCCTTTGTTTTAATAATATTATTTTTATATCAATGTTACTAACACTAGAATATAAGCTGTGTGTAATACTAACAAAATATGGATCTTTGTTGTCTGAATTAAATGAATTTTATTTATTTATTTAAAATACATACGATCATTCTGATTTTTTGGCAAATAATTCTACAAGCAACATAATAGCATCATTGTGTTTTACTTTTTTAGTCCAGTCAATGGATTTTTTGAAAATCGCAAAAAAACACTCATTTCTCACTATTCGGCCCGCAGTGACTGACGTAACAACCACTTTGTAGTGCAAGCTGATTAGAACCTTATTTTGACCGTATTTCAAACGAAGTTTGAACCACCACAAATAGAGTTGCTAATTTAGCTCCTGTAATCGCCTTAAGTACATGTGTTTCTACCAACAGTTGAGCAAAATGAGTAAAAACCGGCCAAGTGCGAGTCGGACTCGCGCACGAAGGGTTCCGTACCATTATCTATACATTAAACAAAACACGTTTGTTGTATGGGAGCCCCCCTTAAATATTAATTTTATTCTGTTTTTAGTATTTGTTGTTATAGCGGCAACAGAAATACATCATCTGTGAAAATTTCAACTGTCTAGCTGTCACGGTTCATGAGATACAGCCTGGTGACAGTCAGACGGACAGACAGCGAAGTCTTAGGAATAGGGTTCCGTTTTTACCCTTTGGGTACGGAACCCTAAAAATGACCTCGCTCTGCCCATTCTTGTTTCATTTCTCTTTTGCGGTGGGAATCAGACGACTGAACTCTTTCTTCGTGGAAACTCAAACCTATTTCATGAAAACGAAGTCCGCTTCGCTTAGCCATTTCCGGCTCATTACTCTTTCGCGGTGGAAACCGTACTTAAAGACCTGCATACATTATTTTCTATTGTTCTCCCATAACCTTCCCCTATATTCCAGGTACAAGAATGGGTAGACAAGCTGTCAGAGATGTCGGCGTCCGACGAGTTGTCGGAAAGTCAGGTGCGGCAGCTGCTGTTCGACCTGGAGACAGCGTACGGGGCCTTCAACAAGTTCCTGCACAAGGACTGAGTATGTTGCTGTGAGGTAAGCATTTATATTGGTCAGACTTGTTGGTCAGACTATCAGTAGTGAAGGGTCAGTTTTTGTTAGCCGGAGTAGTACATATCTTTAATGTGATTATAGATTGTAGTGCCATTTTCAAAGGGAACCCAGTAAGAATCGAGTTATATGCAACCTTCGCCACTGCAGACTATATATACGTAGATACAGCTGCAATTTTTTTTTTTCGGATGGGTAATCATCAAAAAACTCCTCCCGCTCTGGACAGAGCAGGATCCCGGGAGTGTCAGATTTTTACTGACTAAAACCCATCCATGTTCCTTCATCGCCCTTTGTGTTCCGGGGCCACGGTATCTCTTTCGAACAGTCCCGCAACCCCGGCAGGCATCGGCCCTTGCGGACCCCTTCCTTTTGCTGACTCTCTTTGAGGCGCGCGTGGAACACGAACGCGCCGTCGACACGGCCTGTCGTCATGAGACGGACGGACGGCGAGCTAGCCCATAGCCCACCGTCCACAGGCCCGCAGATACAGCTGCCATGCGCTTCTAATTTACACGAGGTTGTCTTATTAGGAGAGTAACGAGATTACCTGGTACTCTCAGCAAGACCAAGGCATAAAATAATATGAAAAAAAATATTCGTATTCATTATTTGCGTTCTATAAGCTAAAAACATGGTGTTAACAAAAAAAGGCTTAGAGCTAAGAGCCGTTGTAGACCCTGTCAGGGCACAGCAAAATCTAATTCTTACAAGCTAAACATTAAAATATACATGAAACCAAATAAAAATGTTAATATACATAAAGTTAGATGTTATAAATGTCAGTCGTACACAGTCAAAAATTTAAAGTTAAATTATACATGAAAACTAGATAATAATATTTCTCAAAAACAATACCAATAGGTTCGGATGCTAATGCAAATTTTCGCGTTTCCTGCGTGTGAATATTTTTGCAAGCGGGAGGATGGAACACATCCTGCAACTAAGCCTCGATCTTTTTCGAAGAATTAACACTTTAAAATTTAACGTCATGGATTTCCACCAAGTAATTCCTGATTTCGTAACTTATCGGGTAACATCAAGGCGTTGCCTTGCTGGCCTTTCTCGGAGAACTAGGGTGAATGAAATGGTCGATTCTCCCGCCTGTACGCAAAATATGCGCGTTAGACGTGGAGTTGCGGACACGGGCTCAATTATGTACAATACAATAGTCTAGTAGTCGTGTAAAGTGTAAAGGAATAGCATGAGGTACTGCTACTGAGAAATTCTTGATGGAACAAATTTATTGGGATTTTTTAGTAGCATTACCTGGAACCCAGAGGCTGGATTTATGCCAAGTTGATGGTAATAGGCGCACCCCCTATTACAAAGCCCTTAAACATAAATTAGGGAAATGTAGGTGTACTGGTGCACCTATTGTTTTGTTTTTTTTTTTTTTAATCCTTTTGTCTCACTGTGTCCTACTTGATGGTAATAGGCGCACCCCCTATTATAAAGCACTTAAACATAAATTAGGGAAATGTAGGTGTACTATAAGGTATATTGGCTATAGGCTATTGATTTGGGGTTTTTTAAGGCTTGGGTGTCCCACTGCTGGGCAAAGACCTTCTCCATATCCTTCCAGGTACTCTTCTACTGAGAAATGGTGAAGTTTTATTTTTCCCAAGTTTTATTTTTACCAAGTTTTATTTTTACCAAGTTTTATTTTTACCAACTTTTATTTTTACCAACTTTTATTTTACCATGTTTTTTTTACCAAGTTTTATTTTTACCTTGGCCTAACCTAACTGTTATTATACTTAATTATTACTATTTCTTGTTTCAGATGTGACCCGGCTCAAAAGCGTTGTGTATATTCACCCGTAGCTTGTTCATGTGATTATATTAAAACATTTCTAATATATTATCTTGTATGTAAATTATTGTCTCAAATGTACTATTTTAATATTTTACTCTTGCATATCGATTCATAGAAATTATATAAAGATTTTTGGTAATTCAGTGTGACCAGTGGTCAACTATACTATGTGCTTTTTTATGATAGTAGATAAAACAACTTTACCTATCTTTATTATGTAATGACAATCAGGAAATAAAAAAGAAATCAGCTGTTCCATACATTTATAACGTAACTCAATGAAATGTATGGGACAGACAATTTTTTTCGCGATTTTAGGGGTCCCATAGCAAAAATTGTTCATAATGATGAGTAGGTAATGCCCACACGAAATTCTAACATTTAATTTTATAACACCTTATTTATTTAGTTGAGCATGTGTCTTTTGGCGCGTGGCCCCAATCGACACTTACGCCGCCATATTTTTCAATACAACACAACTATTTCACAAATATTCACCAATAGCTCCTCCTGACATTGCCATTGAAGCGTCAAAACACCAAAACGGGGTGTTTTTACAATTCACTACACCACCTGTTGTCATGTGAGCTGTTCACTTGTAATATATTTACTTCAAATTGTTGTTATTTATGATAATTTTCGTTCAGTCCAGCATCAATGTACGACTACTGACGAAAAACATAATAAAAATCGGGGCAGTCTTTGGGGACTGCCGATAGAAGTGAAAACAAAAAGTACACCCGCCCCAGTCGTAGCACTGGTAATGCCCCGCGCATGTCTATGTGGTGCTACGCCGTAGCGGATCCCTACGAGTGCTACGAAGCGTAACCGCACGTTACGTCAAGTGACGATGAGTTCAATGTTTTTCCTTCACCCAAAAACTGCTCAACGCGCCTAAAGAAGTTTTCACTTCAAAAAAATTATTCGGCAATGTCGGTAATATTTTTAAATAATTATCACAAAAATATATGACAAGTGACCGGCTAAATATTTCCACATTTTAGATCACTAAATTGTTTCTGATAGAATGAAATGTATGTTTTTATGTTAAGTAACTTCTGTACCAATGTTTGTGAACACTATGTTATAGACAATATGATGTCGTTATATTTAAGCGAATTTATTACAAATACATTTTATATTCCACACCAATTTGTTGTTTAACTGTGCTGTGCATTACTTGGAAACTGCTGGACGGATTCTGATGAGAATTGAGTTGTTGTATAGCGAAATACTCTTCGAGGTTTAGTAGTCCCTAAATGGCACAAAGTTAAATTGAAATAATTTGGCACAAAATAGTTTTTTTTCTCTCTAATAAAGCAAGGCTGGTCGCACGCAGCCTGCTAATAAAACGTAGAATCGGTATTATCAATAATACGCTTATCAAAAAGTAAGTTGTATAGTTCGAAAAGCATTCTACAAAAATTAATTACCAAGAACAATTTTATTAACTTTGGTTAATCAAAATAATTTTATTACTACTGCTGTACTTGTTGTGCAAAATTAAACCTTAGTTGCTAGGAAATAAATGCTATTTTCTTTTTTTATTACTTGTTAAGGCAAAAAGATTATTCTGAGTCTAAATTGCCCTGTAGCCAGTATTAACTTACTGACTTTTTTTTTCTGAATAAAAGTTAAATTAAACAAATACCTTGAATAAAAAAAACAAGGCTAGTTTTTGTCTGTGATGAATTTTATCAGCAGATTGTGTTTGTCACTCGTGTTCGTTATTGCTTTAATACATTATCAAGAGGTAAGTAAGCAAACTTGTGGATATTATTCCGAAATAGGGTATTTTTCTCTATATGAGGAAAAATCTAAAAATATATTATTGAGATAGCTTAGGCAAAAACCAGACGGAAAACATTACTATTAATTCTTAAAATAACAAACTAAATTTTAAAATTCAATTCAAAGGTTTCAGTTTTTTTAATCTGTTTCATAGCACCATTAAAGTAGTCGCCATGTTATACGGCTATGTACAAACTGACGTCATGACCACAGAGCAATATGGCGTCCACTGCGTCCAGCGGTCCAGCGTTTTGGACAAATTACGCGCGAACTTTGGAAATCCAAAATTTAAATGCATTTTTATGGCACTTAACGATTGAATAAAAATTTTATGAATTTTTTAGTGGTTTATTAGCACTATAGAATTGAGACACTTTTCAAAAATGGGTGTAAAACTGTTGGCGCAGTGAACAAGCAATTGACTGCTGCGCTGCGTGTCGCGGGTTTGATCCCCGCACGGCACAAATATTTATATGACCTACAGATAGTTGTTCCGGGTCAGAGGCCCTACTCCCTAACGCTTCGTCCGTATATTCGGATGTATCCGCCTCTCTCACTCGCACTTATCTGCATACGTGCGCGAGAGAGACGGATAGATCCGAATATACAGACGAAGCGTTAGAGAGTAGGGCCTCTGGCTGTTTGTGTATGTGAGTTTAAATGTTTGTAAGGCACCCACAAAACAGGAAAAAATTCTAGTGTCGGCCAAAGTTTAAAAAAAAAAAAACAAAAATGGCCATTCATTGAATACCCTTCTCGATCAATTCATAGGTTTACATTAACCTACACTTATCAATACCTAAATCTTTTTGCACTGTTGGATTTACACTCTTAGCCAGAAGCCGACCGCTGAAAATCTCTCAGACCCAGAATTCCTTGCTTTCATGTATCATGGTAATGTAGGTAGCGCCTTGTATTCGTAGAAATAAAATATGAAAACGATTTACAGTCTGCAGAGAATAAGATTAATAGCCACTCAACATAGGCAAGCAAGAAACTCATTAGGTTTATAGAAACTTCCTAAATGATAGCCACATTTTTATCTTGCAGTAGGTATTTTTCATCTTTGATTTTACTACACAGTGCACAAACAATGTATTCCAAAAAATTGACAAGAAATACTACCTGGTTTCCGAAGCCTACAATATGGCGAAGAATCTCTTCAACCAGGGCAGGGCCAATTACATCAGCTTGAAGAGCAAGTCGTTACGGAACATAGATACGTTCCTCGATCTCGTCTATATCATGAACGATGAGATGTCAAAGGAGTTGAGGAGTGCTGTCTTGAAGTTCTATAAAGTGAAATATCTGCATGATTTCACGAATTATATTATTAGTATGGAGGAGGTAAGTATTCCTTTCTGGAGATCGCAATGTCTCACAGGTCTACCTCGCTATTTACTTATTGTAAGAGCGAATTTTTTTTTCATCCCACTTGGCCACGGCTACGATAACGTATTACGTCTCAACAAATGCTGCAACAAATGTTCTCATTTTTTTTGCGAGCCAGAAGCCAAAATTAATGAGGTTAGCCAGATTCGATCTGCAGGAACCAGGGACCTTCCGTACCAGACAACCTGGATGAACCATAAGTACTACAAGTGGCCCAGTATTTCCAGATTACTTTGTCGAATTCGAAATCAAAAGGCAGGACATCCTGGGCCAAGGATCATTGCAGTTACTGAACTATACATATTAGTAGGTTAACGTGGATATCTGAAGATCTGCCGCATAATTATAAATCTTAGTCTGCCTGACATTTCTCCCAACATCCTCAGATGATAGAAATAGTGGAACACTGCCTAATGGATCCCAAGGAGAAGCTGGAGCAGATACGCACGCAGTTCCACAGCGTCATCAAAAACTTCCAGGATGTAAGGAACTTCGACTCTGTCAACAAGTGCCATAAGGAACTGCCTGATGAAGTCGCTGCGGCTCACTGCTTGTTACACCAAGCTGTTCTGTAAGTATATTTAGAAGAATAATAAAGAGAAGCGATTATTGATCAGGGGTACAATACATGAACTGGCAACACTATTTTGGGGAAAACCCTAGATCTTGGATATTACAAAAAAATTAGAGAGCGAGTGGAGATAGTTTTTTTCTATTTTTTGCTACACAGTTCCTCATTTTTCTTTCTCTTTAGATTCAATGAAACGATGCAAGAAAGTTTAGTAACCATAGTCGAAATAAAGACAAGGCAACACGCTCAAGACATGAATACCTCGTTATACAACGTTCAGACGTGCATCAATGACTTTGTTCCCAAGTTCTTCGAGCAGCTAATGCTGGACGCATACACTGAAAAGTGCGGATACTTGCGGGTAGTCAATGCGTCTATTGCAGATCTTGTCAAAGATAAGTGGATAGGCAATGAAACTGTGTTCCCAGAGAAATGGAGCCCTCTTGTGCGATTGTTGAAGCAGAAGTAAGTTTTCGTCTTGTTTGATCAGGAAACACTAAACCTGAAGTCCCTGGACATAGGTAATTTTCCTTCTCTTTTTTTTGCAGAACGAAACAGCCGATAAGTGCCTTAGAAGAGCCGTTACATTTAACTCTTTTTGCAGCAAATCTATCGGCGCAGGACGTTGTTAGGACTTTGTATAAGAAAAAATAAATCTTTTATACCTACATAATACAACAGCAGTTTAGTAAATAAATCATCATCTGCCTAGCCTTTTCCCAACTATGTTGTGGTCGGCTTCGAGTCTAACCGGATGCAGCTGATTATCAATATTTTACACGGAGTGTTTGCTTCTGACCTCCACAACCTAGTCATAACGACTGGGCAATACGATACCCCTTGGCAAGACTGGTTGTCAGACTTTTTGGGCCACTGACTACCTGTAACGACTGTCAACAAATGACAGCCGGGACCAACGTGCTTTCCGAGGCACGGAGGAAACTCGGTATGTATTTGGTGGTCACCCATCCACAGACCAACCTAGGCAAGCACGGCTTAACCTAAAGATCGACCCGAGCGGCTGTAATTATTTGGCCGCGAGCTCCTCAGTTTAGTAATTAAATAGTCTCTCCGAATGGAAATAAGATAATTTTACTATGATTAATTTGTAAAGCAGCAAACATGCCTATCGCAACCAAATAAAGCACGTTTTGCTCGTGTAACTTTTGTTTCAATTATTATGTGCCCTTGTCCGCATAGTTGACTTGATAACAAGGAAAAATTACAACTACCATACTATTTACGAACCAATAGTTATCTCCTTGCAGTGAAAGGCTGTATGACACAGTTGTGTGTGCCGATGACAAGTGAAGTGAATAAAAAAAAAACAAGAGTTAGCATCTGTCAAAAAAAACGCGCGTTTGTTTGTTGTTTCTTGTTTTGTTTCAGTCAATCAGTATCAGTCTATTGTTTGTTGTCACGGTTGTCGCAAACACAGTCACAGAGCATTATTTTTATTTTGTGCAGCACTGCAGAGCCATGAGCATTATAATTATTTTGTTGTTTTTCAAATCTTCATGATGTCTAGGTAAATTTTTATTAACATAAAAGGTGATTAAAAAACTGCCAAAATGACCAAAAAGGTCCGTGAATTGCTCCAAAATGAGAGGTCCTACGATGAACCGGATCGAATGCCTAGCAAAATAACCATAACAAACTTAGATCTGATCATGTACATGGTGGCAATTGTTCTTCATATAGTGGACTTGGGTATTGATATAAACATCGCTGTGAGGTACTGCATAGACCAAAAGATGACTGAGTTTGGGTGGACGCTGGCGTTCATACTTGTACCTGCGTTTGTGAACACTGCAGTCTCTATTAGAATGTGAGTGCCTTTGTTTTCATATCTCTTACCCATTAACATAATAATTACTACTGCTCTTTTAGACAATCTGGTATTTGATGTAACTAATCAAACTCTACCTAAGGTAATTCCTTCAATGTAGTGTAGCCATTGATATGTAAACATGTCATAGCACAAAAAATTCCAATTTTAAAACAAAAGTAAGTCCTAAACTTTAAATAATTCAGATCAGAAACTGGTTATATATTGCCCAGTGGTGTAGGCCCGGACTTACGAGCCCAAAGTGGTGAGTTCGAACCCAGGCAAGCATATTACTTTGTGTAACTTATTTCATCACCACTACTGCTCTGAAAATGGTGAAGGAAAACATCGTGAGAAAATTGGCATGTCCTAGAACTGAAAATTCAAAGACTTAGGACATCTACCAACTCGCACCGGGCTCGCGTGGTGGATTAAAGCCCATTCTCTCTCATAGAGAGGAGGCCTGTGTCCCAATAGTGGGATCATTATAGGCTGATTTTGCAGCAAAAATAAGTGATAATATTAGTAAGTTATGGTACCAATAATTTTTATCTTGTATTAAATTTATTTTAAGTAGACAGTTCATTGTACCCATTTTCCTTGATATAATCCCTTTGTAATATTTTTATAATGTTCCTTATTAGGATGATTATAAATTATTCACTCAGTACAATCTCTCTGTACAAATAGTAAAATTATGTTGTGGTTTATGTAAATAATTATTTATAGTACCTAATGTGGTTTGCCTTACTGTGCATTTACAATCAAAACACATTTATAATCAAAACACATTTTCTGATGAAGGTTTAACACAATATATTTTACACAACATATTTAAATAAGACAACACAACAACATATTTTATGTGAATGCTTTGTCAGGAAGAAGCACAGTTACACCCAAACCATTTGACATAAAATAACTTAAACAAAGTTAGTACAACCTTGAGAAAATATCACAAAAGTAGAACTAATATGCATGTCCCATATCTCCAGGTACTCTCAAGATAAGAAGCAGAACTCGTTATCAAATGAGTTCACAAAACGTAAGTGGCTCCGGATCTTCATCCTAGCATTACAAATGGCACCAATCCTGCGGTTTGCTGATGCTCTCATGTAAGGAGTTTGTTGACTTATTTGATTGATATTTAATATTAAGGTGACACAGCACACGAGCTCGAACTCATTGGGGGGCGTGGCTAAAAAGCACGCTGTCTCACCTGGCATCGTGCCCGACAGAGATAGTATCAGTGATGAGCAGTTAGACGCTAGTCTACACGTGCGTCTAGTTCGTACGCACACACTCAGCGTTCCGAACCATTCCGAACAAAAACGAAGTTATAATACTTTCGTCTGAACTTTTATTTTAATGCGCTAAAAAGAATAAAATAAACTTTTTCTTTAAAACTTTTACTATCAACTTATAACGTCATCGTCACTACACAATTCGCGAGATTAGTGGCAACAATAATATTGTATAACTATATTGTTTGTTATTGTTGGCCTGGGGTCACGATGTCCTGGACGCTTTCCGCCAGGTCTGCTAATCCCTCGAGAGAAATAAATAGCTGTGAAGCTAGCAGAGTCTGGACGTTGGTCGGCAGACGACTGCTTTATATTGTCATCGTGGTACTGTGGATTTCCTTGGCCTGATAAAGTTTAGGATTTCCTTTTCAGGGCGTATCACGTCGGAGTCACCAATTTAGTGGTTGTTGTACACTAACTAAATTAAATTAAAAATGTTCATAATTCTATATCAATTTAGTCAACACAAGACAGAGAAGTGACAGATCAGAAGAAAAGTAAAAATTATATCGTGAAGGTTTTATGTATATAAAGTTTCTAAATAAGTAGGTCGCTACACAATATTATAGGGTGTGCGTTTCGATGGCGCGACCACGGCGTTTTTTTTTTAAAATAACTATGCCATGATTTTGTAAAAATTATGTATGTACGTGGTTCAAATTTCCCAAAACCTTAAATTTGTCAAAGTTATGGTTAAAAAGTTATAAGGGTTTGAACGTGGCCACGCCATCGAAACGCGGAGAACCGCGCGGCCATAGAAATCTTAAAAACTAAGCGTTGCAGAGACCTGAAATTTAGGTAAATAAAAGATTGAATTTGTAAAAAAAATATAAAAAATCCTAGGTTTATATTTCAGGAGCATACGTATGGTATCGCTTATCACCTTCAAAATGTTACGAATGTGAAATATTTAATTAATTAATGAATTTAATTTTAAATTATTTATTTTTTACAAAATCTTGCCATAGTTTAAAAAAAAAGGATGCCGTGGTCGCGCCATCGAAACGCACACATTATAGGAGTGCAATAAAAATGCACAGGCCCTTCAACTTCAGCGAAAAACAAATGACACGTCACTGACGTCATGCATGAAATGAAAAGGACAGAAATATAGGTCTTGTTCTTCTATCAAACGAAGGACATGTCAATATGGCGTGTCCCCCTCCCGCACCGCACCGGGGGAAACATTATTCAGTGAGATGCACGAAAATTCATAGTAAAAGGCGCGCGTAAAAAAATATGAAAAGGCTTTTGGGAAATCGAATTTTATGAAAAAACCACTGCATAAATCATTATCAAATAAAATTTATTGAATTCTTCGATAATTTTGCTGTGTCGGTACCGACTTTGTTTTGGAAATTTGACACTTCTTTTATTACTAATTTACGCCCAAAGTTACGTTAAAATTGGCAATAAAAATGAATCTTTGGTAGCTCGTAACTTTTGAATGCCTTTTTATTTTACTATTCTGTTTCCGCACAGACACAATTAATAATGAGACAAAACGATATCATGTTTAACTTTAGATGTACCATGTCAAACAGTGGAGTAATAGTCCCCCGAAATTTGTATGGAAAATATGTTGTGCAGATCAACCTTAAAATGTCATAATTATTCTATTTGGTACTAAATGTGTCAAAAACTTGGACTAGGTAATAAATGGAGTGTTAAGTCTTAGTGCTATACACATATACACTATGGCAGTGTTTTTCAACCTTTTTCATGGCACGACCCCCATAGTATAAAAAAATATTTGGTGACCCCCCCCCCCCCCCCTTCGCTGCGTGCATGCATTTGCATAATTAAGATTCGTAATATGTAGGTATTTAACACTTTTTTTTATTTGCGATTCGATTTAATTCTCAATGTAGCAAAAAAAGAAAAACCAAGGATCCACGATGGGAGAAATTAGTTAATGACAAACAAAGCGAAACCTCAATAAGATGGATGAGTACTAATAAGTTTTTATTTTATTAATTTGTATGAACATACAAATGTTTAATTTTGTCATTTTCTTATTAAATCTATCTTTCTTTTCTAGGCTTTATTGTTTTGTTTATTGAGGTAGTATTCGCGACCTCTTGTGACTGCTATAGAGGCTTCGCGCTTCGCACCCACAGGTTGAAAAACACTGCACTATGGTATAAACGTGAATAATATGAGTTGTAGATGGGTTCAAACTAAACAATCAGGATCAACACACAGGCACATTGACCTTTTAACCTTTTGACCGCCACTATCACATATACGTGACAAGCAAGCGTGTGCCCTGTACGCCAAACGACACATATATGTGACCAGGTGGTAGGTGAAATTGTGGCTTTGCGTGGAGGGCACGCGCGTGCCTTAATGCTATATCGTTCAAAAGATTAAACAGATTATCACGAAGACTATGCTCCTCCGCAAGTCCGCTATTAAACATAAGTAAATATAACACAATGGTCTTTGGTTGTTTTGACAGATTTACCATAACAATATGTCAAAAACAGACTCGCAGACCACTGAATCTTTTGTATCATTTATTCAGCAAACAAATATCAAAGATATTTTTTACAAACCGATCAGTTACGCAATCAAGTCCCGTCGCGCAGACCGTAGCGCAGACCATGCAGCCCAGCGAAAGTACTACAGACTGATGTTGAAGGAGGACTCGGATGCTGCTCTGCTGAGGATCTTCGAATGCTTCCTCGAGGCCGCGCCGCAGCAAGTGCTGCAGACCAGTCTGGTGCTTAGAGCTTACCCGGATTTTAGTGGTGAGGCACAGAACTAAGTTATATTAGATTAGGAGGACTCTGACGCCGCTCTGCTAAGGATCTTCAAGTGCTTCCGCGAGGCCGCGCCGCAGCAAGTACTGCAAACCAGTCTGCTGTTGAGAGCTAACCCACTGGTTTGGTTCAGAAAATATGTTGTGGACTGTGTTGTGTTTAGTTAGGAAGACTGACACCGCGGTGCTAAGGATCTTCGAGTGTTTCCTAGCAGCCGCACCACAACAAGTGCTGCAGACTGCATGTTGTTGAGCACACTAACCCGCAGTTTGCTGGTAAGACTTGTATTGTATTTTACGTGTATTTGCGTGTACCAAGCTGATGCACGCAAATTCATGTCGTAAGCGTCACGATGGGACTTATCATTATAGCCATGTGTATTCTGTAAGACAAAAGAAATATTTACTTTCGGATTAGAGATTCTCTTAACTATCAGACTTGCCATGACCATTGCTTTTATGTTCTCCTCGGGGTCGGCCTAATTATATATTTTTTTAAACAATAAATTGATATCTTTTCGTTCTCAGTCCACCAGGTCCTTTCAATCGCGTCATCCATCATAAGCATGGGATGGTGCCTGGCGGCGTACCAGCGAGCGGTGCGGTTCTACCAACAGGACAAGGACAATATGAGCTGGCCTGGCACCGTATTGCAGACTATCTGGCATTTCCTTGTCACGCGTAAGTATTATTAACAGGAATTTTTAATTAACTAATAGACCTGTAATCACACTGGTTCACCACTTCGCGAAACATGACTGGTGAAACGGTCGAATGCCCCGTACTATAAAGCTCTACCTGACGCCTATCGGGATTATACATACACTGTTGATTTTAGAGGTCGTTCTGAAATAACTAAAAAAAATCAAATGTAAGTATTATAAATTAAATTTTTCGTGTTTTTAGGGTTCCGTACCCAAAGGGTAAAAACGGAACCCTATTACTAACACTTCGCTGTCTGTCCGTCTGTCCATCTGTCCGTCTGTCTGTCACCAGGCTGTATCTCATGAACCGTGACAGCTAGACAGTTGAAATTTTCACAGATGATGTATTTCTGTTGCCGCTATAACAACAAATACTAAAAACAGAATAAAATTAATATTTAAGGGGGGCTCCCATACAACAAACGTGATTTTTTTGCCGTTTCGTCTAATGTATAGATAATGGTACGGAACCCTTCGTGCGCGAGTCCGACTCGCACTTGGCCGGTTTTTTTTTTTGTTATTAAAAAAACTGTCCCTATCGTTCCGAGTCCCATGATCGAGTATATGGCTTTCGGTTCCAGAAAGACCTAAAAATAAGCGTGTATAATGCGCTTAGGAACCCTAGCCTACCTAAGGTGTACAATAAAGTAACCATTGTATTTCTTTCTTTCCAGTGAGCCGTATAATTTCAATATCAGTGATCGCATACCTCTTCCCTCACTGGGCGATCCTAGCGTGCCTCATACACGTCTCTATAACAGCCACACTCATACAAGTTTTCGACCGTTCCCCGTTCTGCTCGCACAACCGCATCGCCGATGTCGCCTTCTCTTTCGCACTTGGAGCTGTATATCTCTTCACATACATCCTTCCCGTTGAAGGCAAAACTAGGTATAGATATGCTATCTACTATAGTATATGTTTTGTGCAGAATGTAACTTGTGCCGCCATCTGGTATGTCTATGTCAGTGATGAAATGAGAAATTCGTTCTATTTTTTTCCTGTTTTAGCGTTTACTGTTGTGCCCTATGTGGTGGGGTTGGTTATAATGGTGATATACTACAGGTTCTTCCATCCTGAGGTTAGTAAACGTGGGTTAAGCGTGACGTTCGTTAACGGTAGGGAACCGGAAGTTAGTTAGGTAGTTACGGGCAAAAATTTAAAATCGTTAAATGTTCTTAGTTCGCGCAAAATGCGTCTACACTGAGCTGACATCCTACATGGATCAATAGATTTCGATTTTTAGTAAGAGTGAGTGAGACACGACTGTTCAAATGTCATTGTCAACGAAAGCAACGGTTTATAATTTTATGACGCGGTCGGGCGAATATTACGATTTGAATATTAAGATTTGATCTAAGGTAGATTTATGAAAGCCTTGAGATTACTATTAATGTAACATGTTATTACATATCAGCCGATAGAGATCCAATGAAAATATATTCTCGGTTCTATATTCGGAGTAATAGTCAAGAAAAGTGAATCTCTTGTGGAACTCAAAAACGAAAACACTTAGGAACGCCACCACTACGCCATTTAAAATAATGCAGAAACTACATAAGGTATGGCGCAACACTCATCACCAAATACTTTGCCCACGTTTCTCACAAATCGGTTTAGCCTGTACGTTGGCGCTCCATTTGTTTACTACTCCGTGGTCAAAACTTGATCTGCTCAAATTTAGCAGGCTTAAAAAAAGGAGGAGTTTCTCAATTCGTCAAAAGGAGGAGGTTCTCAATTCGTCGGAATTAGGTTTAAAAATGTTTTTTACTATGTTTTTAATAGAAAGTACTCTATATTGAAAAATCTCTGTGTTTCGGTTAAGCATAATAATTATTGTTTGTAACTTTTCTATGTTAAACTGTTTGCGTGCCAATAATACAAACCTGTGTTCGAAAATTAGTCTATAAGATAGAAGTTAACCCAGTATTGTGTAATTAAGTGTAATCTCTACCGAGCTTGCAATTTAGAAGATTAGTGCATAAAGTGCATTGTGTAGCCAGTGTACTGCATGACCAGTAGGGCTATTACGTATCTTTTTGATCTCCAGTGACTATCAAGCTTCGGTTGTACACCGAACTTTGATGACAACCGAGAATGTCAAAATATTGGTACCGTAAAACGGGGCTATTTGGGATGACCTAGAATTTCGAACAAAAATATCGATTACTGTCGGTTGGTGTATGGTAGAAGAATGTCTAGAAACACTTTGATTGGCTAATACTGAAAAAATCCTGATGGAAACACCGAATAACATTTTGGTTAAGTATATGGGACCAAATAGCTCTTTTTTTTTCGGATGGGAAATCATCAATTGACCCCCCCCCTCCCGCTCTGGGCGGAGCAGGAGGGAGTGTCAGACTTTTACTGACTAAAACCCATCCATGTTCCTTCATCGCCCTTTGTGTTCCGGGGCCACGGTATCTCTTTCGAACAGTCCCGCAACCCCGGCAGGCATCGGTCCTTGCGGCCCCTTCCTTTTTGCTGACTCTCTTTGAGACGCGCGTGGAACACTCCTGCTTGTCGACACGGCCTGTCGTCATGAGACGGACGGACGGCGAGCTAGCCCATTGCCCACCGTCCACAGGCCCGCGCCTACGGTGGCCGGGGGCCACCTGGTGGCTCCCCGACGCCCGGGGCGTCTCCCGCGGCGGCCGGGACGCTGAGAGTTTCTTTCCCTCTCCCGTTCCGCCACCTCCTTCTCTAGCATTACTGCTTCGCAGTAGGAGGTGACGGCGTCCCATTCCGTCTCGCTCCGGACCATGGCTTGCAACAGGGCCGGACGCGAGAGGTCGCCGCCGCCAATCGCCGCTTCGAGGACACGGGGCCCATGCAGGGCACACCTCCAACGTGTCCTCCGGTCGATCCTCGCAGTGGAAACACCCGGGCGTTTCCTCCCGCTCGATTCGGTGCAGGAACCTCCCGAAACAACCGTGTCCGTCAGGCGGAAGGTGAGAACGCCGTGGCGTCTCAAGCCACTCCTCTCCTAGGGGACTTATCGCCACTATCGTGGAGTCCCCTGCACGGGGTTGCGACAGTCGCTCTCTCCATGTCGCCATGAGATCCCGCCGGAAGTCTGTTCGCTGAGCGACAATTTGCCGCGGCAGCGGAGTTTCCCCCCGGCGTAGCGCCTCCGCGCGCCAATCATAAAGGCCCCTAAAACCCAAATAGCCCCGTTTTACTTACGTATAACACAGAGTGGCTATCACTTTACGGTGACTAACAGCCCGGGTACGGTGTAACGGTTTTCACGAAAGCCACTTCAAACTCAGTTGTCATCAATTTGATGTCCACTATGCTTACATAATCGCAATATTAGAAGAATCGATACGAAAGCGTCTGTCAAAATGAGTTACGGTGACTATTAGCCACGATGGGCACCGATGACGTCATATTTGATCGCCACTGGTCATACATAACACCTACGAAACTAACCTTTTGACAGTTATTTGATGAACACTGAGCCCAGTTACTATCATTTGAGCTGTCAACAGAGATACGTAATAGCCCTGCTGATACTTCTTCTTACAGAGAAGATGGGTAGGGGTAGGGTTGCCATACGTCCGGAATTTTAGGTCAGCGTACGGGGAACTCCTATTAACCTCGGGAATTCTGAAGTCAATTTAGAAAGTTCAGCAACAAATCTCTGCAGTAATATTATTCGGCATAGATTCCAACGAAAGAAAAGTCTAAGAACTGTTTTATAGATCTGGTAACCCTAGGTAGAGGGGCAAGTATAGGCTTACTGTACAAATGCTCAAAAAGTAGCCAAATAATTATTAAAATATCAGTAGGTGCTCTTTTAAACATAAAAGACTGTCTAATAATAAGTAATATCAAATACTTTTTACAGTATTTTATCTTAAGTTACTTACTAACTTTTTTTCTACCTATGAATTATAAAATATTTTTGTACTTAAATATGAAAATTGTCAGTTCAATGAAAACTATTTTTTTAATAAATTATATTAATATGTGGAGCGGAAGTGTTTTATTTTAGATGTTGAAGTTTACCCAGCATTGTCTATGTTACTTGTGGTTGGTGCATCTTTTATTTATTTGATCTTGTCTTTTCCTTTTGTCATATTTTTAATTGTTCCTTCTTTTTACCCGACTGCGCCAGAAGGAGGCTTATGTTTTTTCTTGCTTGGGTTCGATACCCGGGTCGGGTAAAGTGTAATTGGGTTTTTCCATCAGGAATTGATTTGCGCCCGGTTGATGGAAATAGACTCGCACTCTACTACATGGGACTTCTTTTTTTATTACAATATCCTCTCCGCAGCGAAACGCGCGGATTGCAAATCCCTCAAGCGCGCACATGCAAACATTTTTGCAAGTTTTCAAAACATTTTCTGCCCGATCCGATAAAAACACCTGCAGCTCAAAAACTACAAGTCCTAGAGCAATTTCAAAAATACTGTTGTCAAGCTGATTAGATAAGGAATCTACTTATCTGGAAATCAAAATGTAATACTTTAATTATATTGACCTCGATCTCGCCGGATGGAAAGCGATGGATGAGATCTATGATGGAACGAGCGTGCCCAAAAGATGGACTTAAACATAATTGGCGAAATGTGGATATACCCATTAGGCACACCTCTGCCAAACCCTTCGGGGATTACAGGCGTGAATGTGTTTTCATATTATTATCATTCCTTACACAAACCATACATGTTTTCTTTTAGTTTTAGTTTTCTTTCATAATTGGAACCGTTGCATTTGATACCTCTTCATAAACAACCATATTTGTCGAGAGAGACTGGATCCTGCGACACAGGGTATCCTAGTGCAGGATCCAGTGTCACATCTTATTGTAACACTTTTATGAAACAATAAAAATTTATTATTATTATTTTGGGAAAACATATATAGTTTCTTAGCTTTTTAGCTAGTGTTAACTACGTTAACGGGCCTATACCAAGTCAACGTAGCGTGTGTGTGTGTGAGTTGTGGGGAGAAATTTCATTTTCCTCGATTTGCATGAACTTCCTTACTATTCTGCAGGTGTTTAAAATTGCGGCTTTTTGGATTGTTATGTAGATTGAGTCCTTGAGGTCTATTAATTTGAGGCTATGGTGGAGGTGGTTGGGTATAACACCCGTAGTGGAGACTACTATCGGTACTACGTAAACTTTTTCCTGTCTCCATATTCTGGTCACCTCTTCTTTTAATTCTGCATATTTACTTATTTTCTCACCTATTGTTTTTTGCAAGTTATGTGTGTTAGGAACTGCTATGTCTATAAGGTAAGTGACTTTATTAACTTTATCCTGAAGTATTATATCTGGTCTATTATAATGAATGGTCCTGTCAGTCATAATGCCGCGGTCGTAGTAGAGTTTGTGTGTAGTATTTTCAAGAACTCTTTCTGGTGTGTATTTGTAGTAAGGACTAGTATCTTGTATCAGTTTATGTTTGGGAGCTAGATGTTGGTGAATGACGTTTGCAACCTGATTATGTCTATGGGTGTAGTCTGTTTGTGTTAGTGTTGTGCAGGCCCCAGTGATGTGCTGAATGGTCTCCGGTTGGCTGTGACATTTGCGGCACTTATCGTTCGTTATTGTGGGGTCCTTAATAATATATTTCCTGTAATTTTTAGTGTTTATAATTTGATCTTGTATTGCAATAATAAATCCTTCGGTTTCCGGGAATAAACTACCTATCTTTAGCCATTTATTTGATGCTGTCGTATCTATGTGAGACTGGTCTAAATCATGGGGATGTCGCCCATGCAATACTTTCTTTTTCCAATCTTCGATCTTTTTCTTCTGTGGGTCTTCATTGTTAGTGGGTTGTGAATCTATTTGTTTGTTTAGGTGAAGTGGTGTGTAGTTGACATCGTTCATTACTATGGCTTTATGTATGTTGCTTGTGTTAGATTTAGTGTGAAAGAATGTTTTCAATCTAGTTATTTGCTTTTGCCAAAGATCATGGACATCTATTAGTCCTCTCCCTCCGTGTTGCCGTTTGATGGTCAGCCTTTCTATTGCAGATTTAGGGTGTAGGTTATTATGTTTAGTTAGTGTCGTGCGTGTTGTTCTCTCTATTTGCTGGATGTCAGTTTGTGACCATTTGATCACTCCAAATGAGTATGTTAGTATTGGAATTGCGTAGGTGTTTAGCGCCTTTATTAAATGTTTTCCGGAGAGCTGGGTTTTACATACTGCGACCACTCTTCTCTTGTATTCTGTGTTCAGTGTTTGTTTAATTGTTGTGTGATCTAATCCTTTGAGTTGTCTGTATCCTAAATATTTATATAAATCAGTGAGTTCCATAGCAGTAATACTGTCATTAGTGTTAATTGCATAATCACCGGGCTTAATTTTACCTTTAATGATATGTAGTGTTTTACATTTGTCTAATCCAAACTGCATGTTTATGTCTTTGCTAAATTCGGTCGTGATTTCTATTAATTTTTTCATGTCTGTTTCAGTTTTTGAGTATAGTTTAATGTCGTCCATATAAATAAGATGTGAAATAGTAGTTTCTCCTGTTGTATGTTTAATACAATATCCGGCCTGGCAACGCTGCAGTAAGTGAGATAGAGGGTTTAGAGCGAGACAAAACCATAAAGGGCTCAAGGAATCTCCTTGATAAATGCCCTTTTTTATGGCTATCTGTTTAGTTGTGACAGTGTTATCGTGGTAATTTAACTGAAGGGTAGTTTTCCACCGGGACATAATATTTTGCAAAAAGTCAATTATTTTTGGGTTAATTTTATATATCTGTAAAATTTGGATCAGCCAGGAATGTGGAATGCTATCAAAAGCTTTTTTATAATCTATATAGGTACAGTGTAAATTTTTATTTTTTGTGGCAGCATGTTTGTGTATTACCGAATCTATTACTAGTTGCTCCTTACATCCCATGTGACCTCGCCTGCATCCCTTTTGTTCCTCTGCAATAATGTTGTGATGTTCTACGTGTTTATTGATTTTAGTAGTGATTGCTGATGTTAGAATCTTGTATATAGTGGGAAGGCATGTTATTGGTCTGTATTGAGAAGGCTGTGGAGAGTACTGTGTTTTTGGCAACATGTAGGTTATTCCTGTAGCGAGGAATTCGGGGACATATTGTTTCCCTAATATAATATCTGTAAAATTTTTGGCTAAAACTTTGTGCAGTGATTCTAATTTTTTATACCAGTAATTGTGAATTTTATCAATGCCGGGGGATTTCCAGTTGTGAAGTCTCGCTGTGATACTAGTAATGTCAGACTCGGTTAACTCAACAAAATCCATTTCTTCTAATGAAATCCATTTTGTTTTTTCGTCTGTAACCCAATCAGATTTATCATTATGTTGTACTTGCTCTTCCCATATTCCAGCCCAAAACGATTCAAGTTGTTCCGCTGTTGGTAATTCTATACTGTTTTCGGGTGTTGTGTCAGTTTGTGGTTTGGTCTGTAACTTTCTATAGAAATTCTTTTCATTCATAGCAAATAAAGAATTATCATTTTTACGCTCTTGCGCTTTCTTGTATCTTCTTAATCTGTGTACTTTTACAGCTAACTTTTGTTTTAGAGTATCCAGAAATTCTTCTGGTTTCCTATTATCTCTTTCGTGTCTGGTGTGGATAGCCATGTTTTTAAATATGACTTCCACTCTTTTAACTACTTTGCTTGACCTATTATTATTAATGTATTGGGTAAGTCTACCGCAGTCTGCTCTAAGTTTTTCTATGTCTTGTTCAAGCCTCTGCTGCCATGCTGGTTTGTTAATAGTTTTTGGCCTTCTATTGCCTGGGTATTCTGTGATTTTATAATTAAGTTCTTCTGAAATTACTAATGCTGTGCAGTATATAAGAGTATGCACGTCTGTGAGTTGTGTTTCTTCACTAACATATTGGTTTAGAATATTTTGATTGAATATATTAACTAACTGATGAAGTTTTGGTGTGTACCTGAGTTTGGGCAGTTTTGGTCGAACTGCTGGGTCCATGCCAGAGTATTGAGCGAGAGCTGTTTTAAATTTATCGTGAATTTCTCGGGTAAGTGTATCTGTGGGCTGGATTAGATGAGTATCTGCTAGAATGTGAACATCATTTTCCAATATTATTGTTATACTTTCGGTTTGTGTGGATGTGTGTGTGGTTTGTGAATATGTTTGTGATTGATAGCATGGTAGAGATTGAGTGTAAGGTTCTGATTGATTATAGGGTTGTGGCTGTTCTTGTTGGGTATTTTCTAGTGTGTTTTGTGTTATTATGCAATTATTAGTATTAGTATCTTCATTATTTTCTGTTTCTAATTGTAAGCGTACTTCTACTTTTAACCTATCTATTTCTACCAGTGACAGGAGTTTATTCCTAACTATGGCTCTTCTTTGATCGGAAATCCTTTGTTCTGAAACACTAGTCTCTGGATATTGGCGTGTAAAAAGTTCATGCAGTTGTTGTCTGTAGGTGGTCATATCTGTCTCTAATTTAGTGATGTGTAAGTAGGTTCGCATGATAAATGTGTTTACTTCTTTGCTCCATTTCATGCGAACTCTTGCTTTTCCGGCCTTGGTGGACGCGGGTAAGAAGGTAGATACCCCCCGCGCAGCATTCAAGGTCGGCGTGGGTGGAACTGTGTTTGAACTAATGATGGGGGGTGATGAAAGTGTTGGTGACGATGGTATGGATGATGATGATCGCCTAGAAGGTGTGTATGACACTGTGCTTGGACTATACGGTTCTACAGGGGTGTCTGTCCTGTATGTCAGTCTGTCACCATCGTCAATGATTTCGGCTGTAGTATCTTTGTCGGTGGGAGCCCGCCTGTTCAACTCCTCACCGCTGACGGATCGCATGCTGTGACACCTAGCGTCAGCTCCAGGTGCGCCCCGGCGATCGCCCCCGGGCAGCGGTCCTATACGTTTTCTCTTTGAACGAGTCTCCATTTTTAGTGGGTTTCCAGAGCCACGATTAGCCACGCCAGTAATTTCAATTTCGCGTATCCGCCCCCCACGTGATTAGATGTTCAATCAGGACGAGTGGTTGTTTGGGGGGCTTATTATTATTATTATTATATTTTAATTCCTTTGCCTCATCATTTGCCTAGCCCAGGGGTCACCAATTAGTTTGACTCGGGGTCCGTTTTAAGAAATTATGTTATTTTAGAGAAAAAATAAAAATGTAATTTACTTGCGTATTTCTTACATAATTAACATTATGAAAAATGCCATTTTTTTTGTTGCGGACTATCTGTCTTGCTCTTGACGTCAACAAAGCTAATGCGGGGTATACATTTTTATTAAATTACGTACTCTGAGTACAAGCTGCTGTGTTCTCGCGGTCCGAACAAAATGGGTCGGCGGTCCGGATGCGGACCTCGGTCCGCCATTTGGTGACCCCTGGCCTAGCCTTTTCCCAAGTTTTATTGGGGTCGGCTTCCAGTCTAACCGGATGCAGCTGAATACCAGTATTTTACGTGGAGCGACTGCCTATCTGACCTCCACAACCCAGTTAGTACTGGGTAATACGATACCCCTTGGTAAGACTGGTTGTCAGACTTTTTGGGCCACTGACTACCTGTAACAACTGTCAAAGATCACAAATGACGGCCGGGACCAACTGCTTAACGTGCTTTCCGAGGCACGACGGAAACTCGGTATGTAATGGGTGGTCACCCATCCACAGACCAACCTAGGCAAGCACGGCTTAATCTAAATATCGACCCGAGCGGCTGTTATTATTTAGCCACGAGCTCCTCGATATTTTAATTCCTTTGCCTAAAAAGTCTTAAGCATTGGGAAAATAATAATTTAAACTGCATAATATGTAACAATAAAATTATATTTATTTCAATTACCAAATAAATGGCGCGCGTTCCCTCAGTATCCTTAATCCAAATCTATTCCATTCACTCTGGTTTATCCATAACTCTATGGCCGACTCCAGACAGGACATGACCGCTGCACCCTTCCAAACCGTACTCGCAGGATCTATGTCCTTTGGAGATGTCACTATTTCCAGCTGCTCAGTCTTATATGTGTAAGGGATTTGTAAAGCTAGACGGTTCTGTAACCATAAATTTAAGCCATGGACTTTTACACCTCCGCCAACTATTAAAATGTTGCTGTACATTTTTCGTTTTAACTCTTCGTTGGGGCAGCGGTCTATGCTTTGTAGTATTGCAGCGTCTAAGGCTAGGACTTGTCCGGGTGCCAATGCAACAACATCCCCAGGACCACCCTCTAATGTATCTACAACTATGTCTTCATCAGGATTGGTTGCAGGTTGAGCTTCATTTGTTGCCTCAAACTGCTGACTTTCGTTTGCTGTAGGATCTGCCGTCTCACGTTTTCTACCAGTTTCTCTCAAAAACTCTGCATCAAAAGGATCTTCAGGATCACTAGGCTGTCTATTCTGGATCTTGGTAGATTTTGAACCAGTGATTTTCAGTAAATCAGTGTAGAACATTGATAAAGGTGATATGATGCATTCATCACCAACTTGCAGTGTGTATTTGTTGACTACATCACCAGGATGATCAACTAGAAATGACTTTTCTTGTGGACCACAGACATCTAGGTTTACATGGCAGAAATCTTCATACAAGTTCCTCATTAATATTACATCTCTAGGTATATTTTCATTCCAATTCTTATAAGGAAATGCACTTTTGTGAAACATCCACGATAGGGCTTGGCAAACATCCCCTGCCCCATAGTCCATTCGTAACCTTGTAGTTTTATGTGAAATGCCATCTTCAACACATGATATTGCAGTTTTCTGGTCTCCAATATCTACCACACATGCAGAACCAATACCAGCACCAAAAGTGGCTCCAACACTCTCCTGAACAAAGAAACAGTGTCCGAAACCCAAGTCCTTTAGTAGCAATGACATTAAATACTTTAAATGGCTTCTAGAGTACAGATCGGGTATTAGTAATACACACCTGTATTTTACCAGCTCTATCAAAGGTATCCCTAGTTTATACTCAATGATAGAGCTCCATATAGTGTACAGGTCATTCAAAACGGATGAAATGGACCCGCCAACTTCAGTATGAATGTTAAAATCTCCTCTGCGGTATGGGAAGTGTATGTTGTATGGTAGTTCTGGGTCTATGTCGAGTACTAGGTCGCCGATCACAATGTCACATTGCACTTGGGGCCATGGTTCGCCGTCGTTCACACATTCTGGCAGAGAGCGACGGTTAAAAGCTGCGATTTGCTGCGGTGGCGTGGCATACCTCCGTGCCCCGTTTGACTGCACGCATGACTGTAATGTGTGTGATATTTGCAGACGACATTCTTCTAGTTCTTCGATCAATTCCTTTGTTTTTGGCACACTCGGAGGAATGAAAGAGTCTCGGTATATTTTACCTCCGGAGCGACGTTTCCTTGCTATGCAGTGGAGTTGCTTCACTGGTACGAGGTCTGAAGCTCTTCCTATACGGACGTAGAGTGATCCAGGGTGAATAACAATAATCCTATTGGACGGGAACTGTTGGAAATGCTCCGGACCCGGTTCGAATGATGGCATACTCATTTGTAGATAGTTTTAGTAAATTTATGCAGATAAAATTAAATTGGTTATTCTTCTGCTGTATATTGCCAGCAGAGGTGTTGATATCTTTCTTGCTATTCAAATATTTCTTCAATTTACTTAGAAAACTTACTGTAAACATAACCTTTCTCGTTTTAGATATTTTGACAGTTTGACACTGATTTTTTAAATGTGGTTTTCGAACGAATATTTGGAAAAGTTCAGTAACTCTCGAAAAGATTTCCTAGTATTTTCTTGAAGATTGATTTGGGTTATTGGATAGTAGGTAGTCAATCCAGAAATTCAAATAAGTTAGGCACATCAGAAATATATTATGTTTCCAAAAGTTCCATTGAATCTATACTATAATATTATAAAGCTGAAGAGTTTGTTTGTTTGTTTGTTTGAACGCGCTAATCTCAGGGACTACTGGTTGGAATTGAACAATTCTTTTAGTGTTGGATAGTCCATTTCTTTACGAAGGCTATAGGCTATATAATATCACGCTACGACCAACAGGTGCTGAGCAGCGAGGGTGAAACCGCGGGGAACAGCTATAAGCTATAATAAGTGACGCAGACGAAGTTGCGTGGGTCAGCTAGTACTGTAATAAAATTGTACTCACACTGGAAAATGTATCCGAACTAAAAGAACGAATGATAAATTGACTGCCATCAGTCAGAGACTGTCATGTAGCTTTGTTACAGTGATGCCAATTTAGCCTTTTCGGGGCTAGATTTAGCCCTTTTTAAGCTTTGTCAGCCCTTAAAATAATTATTTAGCACCTAGCCCTATTTCTAGCCCCCACATCGTGTAAGAAAACTCTACACTAGCACTCAGTCTAATTAGATTACGAAATAGGATGAAATTTGACACGCTAAATTCTATATTACAAATACGTTTTGGCCTTAAAAAATTCAAACTTGCTACACTTATGATTATCCCAAAAGATGTTAAGAAAAAATAGGATCAAAACACAATAGAGAGCGAAATCTCGTGTGGCGAAGAACCCTCTGATGAGGACTTGGACATTTAAGCTGTTATTTTTTTATAAAGTTAGAATGTTTTTAATTTTTTTTAATGATGTTTTCGAATAATATAATTAATAAGTAAACAAAAACTCACTTCTTGTATTTATATTTGCTATAAAAGCAATTTAGCCCTATTCTAGCCCTTTTTTGGCTGCGTTCCGAATTAGGCTATAATCACTCACAGCGCTCACATCGATATTTTGCGTTCCGATTTAGATATCACGATTATGACAGCTAAGAGCTGTCATCAATTCGGAACGCTCGTGAACGCGATAACAGTAAACATAACCCCAAACCAAAACAATACACAAGACCTATTTTTGAAAATGGAAGTTATGTTGGTTGACTCTATTTATTCTGATAACTCGGATTTTGTGATAGAAAACGACGATTCGTCCAGTGATGAAAAAGATGACGAAAGCGTTTTTATTAGCTTATTTTGCTCCCGGCAAATCTTCTCATAAAAAAATCCTACGAATTACAAACTACATAGATGCAACGTTAGTGAAATATAATGTTCATAGGTTTGAAACTCATTTAATTTTTTTTCAATCAAATTATACAACACAACCTGTGAACACTATAAGTCATTTTTGACAGCGCTCACAGTGATATTTATTTGGAGCATGGTCGCTGTAATCGCAAGATGGAGCATGTCATGACGTCATCTATGACGATTCAAGGTACATCGTTATCGCGCTCACGGTAATTCGGTACGACTTTATGGTCGCTCAAATCGATTACAGCCTAATTCGGAACGCAGCCTTTGACTCTATTAGCTCCGAAACTATACACCGAGTTGGTAACACTGTTTGTTAATTGTCACAAATGTCCAGCGTTGCCGGCGCGGAACTTTTGTTCCGAATTCGGAACTTTGAAGCCCTTGACGGAACTTTTGCGGAACCTCAGCTTTGGCGGAACTTTTCGGAACTTTGGCATATAAACCAAACAAGCGACATTGGAATGACATTGTCATAATTTTATTACAATTATTACCCATCATCAATCCCATCATCATATTTATCGTAGACTTGGCTCTATGGACTAAGTTTCCTCTGAATAATAAATAAAATAAACTCGACTGACAGGATTAACTATAGATTATTTTCGTTCACTGACATGCTAGTGTACTCCTACACAAATAAAAATACTTTGTTGGAGTGTACCTATAGAAATCAATGTTTTCGTTGGTGTTAAATCGCTGCGATTTTATCGTGAAACGTTTTCATTCTGGATTATCACATAATCTCTGATACAAATGTCAAAACACCCTAATATTTTGACATTATTATCCGAGGCATGACATGACATAACACAAATGCAATGTCTACAGGGGTACGTATACGTAAGCCGGCGAAATTTTCGCCGGATAAAAATTAAACTACCGAGGGTTCGCTGAACGGAGTCATAGGTCTACTATGGGCCTATGGCTTAAATCAATGTTAACTATCAAATTCAATTGACAGCTCAGCTTGTCAAACAAGTAACAACTATCAATTCAACTCAACAGTTCATGATCCACAAATAAAATTCACAGAGACGATGCGGATGAATTAAGTACTCGGTAGAAATATTCGTTTTCTAGGGCGCGAATCGAGCAAGTAAAACAATAAACAGCTCAATGTCAATGTCAATATGACAGCAGACTAAAATTTAGCGAGGTAAAAAGGTCGCTAAAATTTATCCTAGTCAGGCGAAAACTTATACCAGCGGACGACCGTGAACGGGGCAGATTTTATAATCAGTTTAATTTTTCACCTCGCGGTGTGCTTGAACGGGGTGTTTGACATTTAGTCAGTTTAAATTTTAAACTGGATCGCAGCCTAGCATTAAAAAAAAAATGCTAGTAAAACACCTCATAACGAAGCCGAAAGGCACTTGTTCTCCCCGTCATTGCGATCATTTTTTTCTTCTACACCATACCTGGAAACCTTAAATTTACGGAGATATTGGGGATCAAAGTACCAACTTCTTGACAAGTTTTTTTTTTTTAAGTTTTTAATGTAAGATCTTTACTATAAACGCCTCCACGACCCCTGTACTATTCAATCCATTCATCAGCACAATGTTTTGAGTGCGTTACATTGAGTTCTACCACAAAACATGATTTTTCACCCCAAAAAAAAAAGTCGTTTCCCAGCAATAATTTTTGCGTAAAGTTACTTAGTTTGATGTACAGAATGCTTGGTTTACGGCTTCGTGATGAGGTGGTTTACACCCTGTATTTTTTATTTTACTCAGGCGGAACTTATCGGAACTTTTCAGATGAGGAATCGGAATAAATCGAAACTTGCTGCCGGCAACACTGCAAATGTCATCCGCTATCTATCGTCGTGTCACGAAATCGGAGAAAATAAACACTTTTCCCGAATTTTTAATTGGAAAACAGTAAAACTCGGCCGTGAAAATGGTGTCCAGGAGTTTAACTGAAGTGTTTGTGTTGATGCGTAACAATGCCATACACAGCCGGCATATATTCGCGGACCAGGCAAGCACTCTCTTGTTATTGATTATGTTTTGTCCATTTCAGTCGACATTAAATGATGCAATTACGAGCGTTTCGCAATTAATTAAGCCGCGATATTAGCGCGCGGTTTCCATTTATAGAGCCATTATTAGATAATAACGCATAACGCAGCTTGGCCTGAAATATGTTGTCCAAACTTGACAATGTCATATTCGCCCTTCTGAGGTTTTCAAGTGGGTTCTATGATGGTAAACATGTAAAAGGACATTAAAAATTTGTCATCTGAATGTTCCAAACTTTATAGTACTTGCAATGAATCAAATTCTTAGTTAATTTGTGTTGTTTCAACACAAATTAACTAAGAATTGGTCATGTTTTAGCGTTCACAAACTGGACAGGTATGAAAGCATATAAATCTTGGTGTAAACTTGGTGTGACTAAAACAATTTATGTTTTTTACTTTCTGTTGTCTCTAATTGTGTATTCTGTAATATTTTGTGTTGTTAACTATTGATTAATGGTTTAACGACAAATGCCTGCACAGTATGGGCAGGTCAACTCAAATCTCAGACACTACTCAGACTAATCGGCATGTCCTCATGTGACTTGATCCAGATTATTTAAAATTTGGACTTTAAAAGATACTGTGACCTCTTAGTTTGTTTCTGTGTTTCTTCTCAGAGTAATTTAATGTGCAATGCCAACCTCGAAATTTAAAAAAATATCTTTTTGATGTAGAGATGTTCTGCATGAATGTTTTGTTTCATATGTTTCTAAGCTTATTTAGGAATGCAGACACTATATTTGATTGATTAAGTATATTTGGATTCCATTTTTATAATGTATTTGTACATGAAACTAAATACTATGTTATTTATGTAACATACTGTATAACAACATTACACCTGTAATCCTCAAAAGGATTGGCAGAGGTGCACCTATATTTATTATATGTATACATAAGTACATCTATAAGTCATATCTAAAGATCTGAATAGATAGATAACTAACCAAAGCCTCTAAAAGTATTATTATGTCCAAAAATATCATTAAAACACGGAATTGGGTAACTGCATGTTTATTCAGCTAGGTAGCCCTGACACAATGTGTAGATACAAACCTACCCCTAACTTAGTTCATCTTTTATGTCAACAAGAAAAACAAGTACCCTCAATAGTCTATCGATACACATATCCATACTAACAAACTAAAATCATGTACATGACAAGTATGTTACTTAATTATGTGGGAAATACCTTCCACTAAAATTATTTGTTGCAATAAATGTAAACACTGAGAGCAGTGGTGGCCCAGTGGTGGCGGCCCCGACTTACGAACAGTAAGTCGTGGTTTCGAACCCAGACAGGCGCATTACTTAATAGTAATAGTAATAGTAATAGTATATTTATTCGCGTAAAACATGGTATACAAAGGTGTTACAAATTCAAATGGCACAAACATGTTTAGCTAGGATAAGACCAAGCATGCAAAAAATTTGAATACAGGGAAAAGGGTAAGCAGGCATTAAACACTGAACAGTACATTAATATTAAGAACATCAAAATTTTTTATCTATAAATTCTCTTAAGCTATAAAAACTATATTCAAGTAACCATTTATAAAATTTAGTTTTAAATAATTTTGCATTTAATATTTTAAAATGCCTCGGTATTTTATTATAAATGCGCACACACATTGCCAGGCAGTTATTATTGTATTTAGCTAGCCTAGGTAAATCATTCAACACTCATACTTTGTGTAATTTATTTGACATGTGACATCTACCAATCCGCACTGGGCCCGCGTGGTGGATTATAGCCCATTCCCTCTCATAGAGAGGAGGCCTGTGTCCCAGCAGTGGGAACATTAATAGGCTGATGATGATGATACTCTGCTTATTCCGATATCTATTTATATAAAAGTTTTACAACAGCTGTTAAAATATAACTTTTCCTATATCCATTAGCGTAATGACTCCGAGCGAGTCCGCCTCATGCGGAGTAGCTCCAATGATTTGGAGTCTGGGTTGGAAATGAGGAATGACTCCCATGCGCCTCCACAGTGGGCGGATGCCCTAGAGGAAGCACACTATGTTATCACTAGGTATGTACAACCATTTTTTTTAAATTTCTTGCCTATGTCACTGGCCGCAGCTTTCTGGAAGTTACATTGACAGAAACACCTCGAGGAGTTTAATCTGTTGATAGACTTGAACTATTTCATATGAATGCCAGTTAAACCTTACGGATAATAAGCTATCTGTATAGCAGTGATAAGCTGATCCAACAGAGAACCAGAGTTTTCAAATACTAACTCATTTACGCTCACAGAATACGTAACTTGAAGTGGCAATGGGCCGGTAATATTAGCCGTAGAACCGATAACCGTTGTTCTTGAGTGGAGACCGCAAATCGGCAAGCGTAAGGTGAGACGCTCTCAGTCTCTGTGGAGCGACGATCTTCGCAGGATAGCAATAGGGTATATGCATGATTTTTTTTAATCACTAAACAAAGCGTATTAACATCAGAAATAGCAAAGTGAAATTATTTTTTTAATATCTATAAAAACACTAAGTTATAAGCATTTGAAACTGCTGATTAGACAGAGAGATCCGATACAGCGAATGACGTCATTCGCTGCATCGACGTACAAAATCCATACTAAATTCCGTTTATCTAGAAAGAGATAGCAAAGTTTAAATGGTTATAACTTTTGTGTTGTTTGGCCGATTTATGTCTTGTTTTCGCTTTTTTTCATTATTTGTATAGTACTTTAACATTCCGTATCGAAATAAGCAAAAGAAAATTTATTTAATTTATTTTCCCTATTGGATGAGAGTTGCCGAAAATCTAAGTGAAATGTTGAGTGGTGTGCGATTGAGGAGGCCTATGTCCAGCAGTGGACTCATGCTGTAGGCTGATGATGATGATAGCAGGGCAGGTTGACTGTAGAAAAAGTTATTGACAAAGTACTTCTTCCGACAAGCAATCCTGTGAGCTGTCTGTCACCGTGCAATTAAGAACCTTAGATTTCAATGGTTCTATGTTCGCCTATTCGACGACCCGAATGGCGCAGTGGTAGTGAGGCTGCCTTACGTTCTTAGGGTCCCGGGTTCGAATCCCGGTCGGAGCAAATGTTTGTGTGATGAGCATGGACGTTTGTTTCCGAGTCATGGATGTTTATATGTATAACTAGTATTTGCGTGGGTGCGCGAGCTGCGCGCAGCTCGCGTGTCGTCGTGTTCTTGAGTATTTCTTACCCTTATCAAATTTTGAGAATCCGTAAGAATCCTTAAAATAATTGGAAAATCTGTTATAACTACCCCTAAATCACTATGAAAACCCTTAAGGACCCCCCTAAAACATTATAAAAATAATTTAAAAAAAAAAACTTATAATATAAAAGTAAAAAACCTTACTTAAAAACTGAGACCCATTAAAAAAAACATAACCCTAAAGTTGCTTGTCGTCGCCCCTGAGTTACGCTTCACCCACTCGACCTTCGTTACGCTACGGAGGTCGCCGGCTCGCTTCGCTCGCCACCTCCCCCCTTCTCTCCACTCGGTCTCGCAGGTTCGCTCCACTCAGAACCTACGTACCACCAGACAGGTTTCGACGCCTACTATAATATTTGTTCAAACACATAATGGCTATCTCTGACCGTTACGAAGTTATAGCCCTTTTATTTTTAGGGGAGGTTGGGGAGTGAAGGATACCCTCCGTATACAAATTTAAACGCTCCTCAATAATAATTTATGGTAAAAATTAAAAAGCCGCTACGTGTCCTAGATTCCGAGATACGATGGGGAAAGGGGTGAAGGGGGGGAGAGTGGGGAGTTTTGAAAAATGATTTTGACTAACTCTAGGCCCCTTCTTACGAATCTGAAAAAAAAAATGTTCCAAGTCTCTCAACTTCCGAGATCCGCCTCAAGGGGGGAGAAGGGGGAAAAAGGGGTCAATTTTGAAAACTGCTTCTTACTTTTTCGAGCCTCTTCTATACGAATCTAAAAAAAAAATGTTCCAAGTCTCTTAACTTCCGAGATCCGCCTTAAGGGGGTGAAAAGGGGGGCAAGTGGGGCAACTTTGAAAACTGGTTTTTACTTTGCCAAGCTTCCTCTATACGAATCTGTAAAAAAAAAGTTCCAAGTCTCTTAACTTCCGAGATCCGCCTTAAGGGGGTGAAAAGGGGGGGCAAGGGGGGCAACTTTGAAAACTGGTTTTTACTTTCCCGAGCCTCCTCTATACGAATCTGAAAAAAAAAATGTTCCAAGTCTCTCAATTTCCGAGATCTGCCTAAAGGGGGGAGAAGGGGGAAAAAGGGGTCAATTTTGAAAACTGGTTTTTACTTTCCCGAGTCTCCTCTATACGAATCTGAAAAAAAAAAATTCCAAGTCTGTTAACTTCCGAGATCCGCCTTAAGGGGGTGAAAAGGGGGGGCAAGGGGGGCAACTTTGAAAACTGGTTTTTACTTTCCCGAGCTTCCTCTATACGAATCTGAAAAAAAAAATGTTCCAAGTCTCTTAACTTCCGAGATCTGCCTTAAGGGGGTGAAAACGGGGGCAAGGGGGGCAACTTTGAAAACTGGTTTTTACTTTCCCGAGCCTCCTCTATACGAATCTGAAAAAAAAAATGTTCCAAGTCTCTCAATTTCCGAGATCCGCCTAAAGGGGGGAGAAGGGGGAAAAAGGGGTCAATTTTGAAAACTGGTTTTTACTTCTCCGAGCCTTCTCTATATGAATCTGAAAAAAAAAATGTTTCAAGTCTCTTTGTTTCCGAGATACGATAGGGAGGGGGAGGAAGGGGGGTGAAAAGGGGAGGTTTGGCACTTTTCCCATACTCGCGGGAGTTAGTTGTTTACGAATCTGTCAAAATATACCCACCTCCCCATCCACCATCTGGGAGAACAATTATGTCAGTGAGTGAGTCAGTCAGTGGTAATCGAGCTTTATATAGTATAACTAGTATTTGCGTGGGTGCGCGAGCTGCGCGCAGCTCGCGTGTTGTCGTGTTCTTGAGAAGTATTCCTTACCATCATAAAATTTTGAGAATCCATAGGAATCCTTAAAATAATTGGAAAATCCGTTACAACTACCCCTATATCAGTATAAAAACCCCTAAGAACCCCTAAAACATTATAAAAACCAAATAAAATTAAAGTAAAAAACCGTATTTAAAAACCCAGTCCCATAAAAAAAAAAACAGTCCCTAAAGTTTGCTTGTCTTCGGTCTGAGTTACGGTTCACCCACTCAACCTTCGTTACGCTGCAGAGGTCGCCGGCTCGCTTCGCTCGCCACCTCCCCCCTTCGCTCCACTCGGTCTCGCATGTTCGCTCCACTCAGAACCTACCTACCACCAGACAGGTTTCGACGCCTACTATAATATTTGTTAAAACACCCAATGGCTATCTCTAACCGTTACGAAGTTACAGCCCTTTCAGTTTTAGGGGAGGTTGGGGAGGGGAGGAAATGGTATACAAATTTTTAATTTCAACGCCCCTCAATAGTTTTAGGTAAGAATTAAAACATTTTTCAGTAGAATAAAAAGGGGTGAAAAGGGGGGGGGGGTGAAGTGGGGGAGAGTGGGGCGTTTTTCGAAAAATGAGTTTGACTAACGCGTTGCCCCTTTATATGAATCTGTAAAAAATGTTCCAAGTCTCTCAACTTCCGAGATCCGCCTAAAGGGGGGAGAAGGGGGAAAAAGGGGTCAATTTTGAAAACTGGTTTTTACTTTTCCGAGCCTCCTCTATACGAATCTGAAAAAAAAAATGTTCCAAGTCTCCTTGTTTCCGAGATACGATAGGGAGGGGTCGGAAGGGGGGCGAAAAGGGGAGGTTTGGCACTTTTCCCATACTCGTGGGAGTTACTTGTTTACGAATCTGTCAAAATATACCCACCTCCCCATCCACCATCTGGGAGAACAATTATGTCAGTCAGTCAGTCAGTGGTAATCGAGCTTTATATAGTATAATCAATAATAAGTATATATTTACAAACAAACAGTATCTATATAGTATATCAACTACCTGGTGTCCACGACACAAGCCTCGTTGCTTAGTGTGGCACTAGATGGCGCTGTGTGTAATGTCCAGCAATATTTATTATTATTTATTTATTTAATATTTATGTTCTGAATCATTAAACATTCGTATTCTGAGGAATGGCCTCTGCAATACATTACTCACACACACACACACATACATTACACATCACATACAACAAAATACATTTGGAGTATACAACAAAATTTACAACACACATTTTGTAACCATAGGTTTCCTATCAGTTATTTCAGCAATATTGTTGATTTAGATCTATTGTTTTTACGCTAATAGGTTAGATAACAATCTACGATCATAAATCAATATAAGTAACAAGTATATCGTAAAGATAATCTCTAATATATAATACCTACCACTGCGAAATAGAGCGCTAGGCGATAGTGATGCGACTTTGAGTTTCTTCTGCCACTTCTTCGTTCCAGCTAGAACACTGGGAAGTGGTGAAGAGCGTTTTTGGGACTGTCTTGTGTAATATTGGCGTTCAAACAGTGCCTAAATTAATTAATAATTGACTGTGGTTACGTTGATAGCACATCGCAAGTATACGCGAAAGTCGTACTGATGTTGCAGTGATGTTACTGCATTTACACCTCAAAATAGTTGCCGAGGATCGTGTGACCGTTATCATGTACCTATCTTTTTATCTTCCACACTCGCCCGAGGCCCTTCTACAGCAGAATAGAACTAAGTAACGGAGTCACTTATGTATTTACAAGTATCTAGAAGAACAGTTATGCATACGCCCTTGGTGGTTTTGTGCGGTCTTGTGGGATACGACGATTATTTACAATATTAGAAATGAGATGCTTATTAAATACAATTATTATATAGGACACGGTTCTTGGATACCCAGCATCCGTCTTATTTTGACTGACTGACAAACGCCTTTTCTCGTAAACATTAGGGTCAACTGAATGAGGAGAGTCCTCTTCAAGGAGGGTGGGCCACACGCCCGTAGTACCCCCGATTTTACAGATGTCCATAGGCGGAAACCACCTACCATCATATGGCTGGCTCGCATATCGCATAGCACAGCAAAAAATGGTCAGCATATGTTTGTAATTATATACGTATAGATTCCGTTTGTGGGAAAGAGAGAAATGAGATTAACGATGAAACGATCATACCTAGATGCCCGTTCACCTTTGCGTTATATGTACTTCGGCGGATTTTTTATGTGTTTCAAAGAGTAGTAAAGATTCGAAGGTGGTGTCCTGTAGTTTTTAGGTAGAAATTGACGGGGGAAGAGCCTCTATACTGAAAGGCCTTCTTTCAACTTTGTTAATATATACCCCAACTTTTCTCTCACAGGCTAAGAACAAAACTATCAGAGCTACAATCCCGCCACGAGAAGCAGATCCGGCGCCCGTCACTCGACGACACGACCGAGCAGCAACACATCCAGCGCCTGACTACGGAGATCGGGCGCTACTTCACGCAGGCGCACACGCACCTCACCGCTATCAAGGCGCAGATACGACATGGTAACATACTACACTACACTACAACAGCCCATAACGTCCACTGCTGGACATAAGCCTCTCGCATGATGGGAGGAATTTGCCGTAATCTCCACGCTTGGCAGGTGGATTGGAAATCGCAGTGATGAAAGATTAACAGAAAACGCTGCTGCCCATTCTCAGGTCTACGGAGGCGCAATGTGTTCTGCCTCAGACGTTAGTCGCCTTATACGACACCCGTGAGTGTAATGGGTTGGTTCTATTCCACTCTGTTACCATCGGCCGTGTGGTATCCCCACACGGCAGATGGTAACATACTGTTAGCCTAAATCACTGGTTGTTGGTTTATAGGTCCAGCTCTTCCTGCCATCTTCTATAACGTCTGCCGCGACGCCTTCTGACAGTGCCGTGACGCCGCATAGAGGCTATTTTGGTCCACGGCTCATTGAGCAAACGGCAGACGTGGCCAGCTAGGTCCTAGGTCAGCTCAGCAGCTTCTTCAGCAACGGCAGTACCTAAGATCTGTGTTTTGGTGCGCAGTGGCAGTGTGGTGTTCCGAAAATTCGCGTAGTTGCGGCAGTCATTCTTTTATACATCAAAATAATCACCATTTTCTCATGGGAGTTGGCAGAATTTATAGAACGTCATCTGCTCCCATTCACTTCATCATCATTCATCATCATTTCAGCCGAAAGACGTCCACTGCTGGACATATAGGCCTCCCCCAAGTGTCGCCACATTGACTGGTCCCGTGCGGTCATCGGTCCACCTAGTGGGAGGCCTTCAAACGCAACGTCTTCCGGTTCGCGGTCGCCACTCCAGAACTTTTCGGCCCCATCGGCCATCCGTTCTGCGAGCAATGTGCCCTGCCCACTGCCACTTAAGTTTGGCAATTCTTCGGGCTACGTCGGTAACCTTGGTTCTCTTGAGGATGTCTTCATTTCTGATTCGATCGCGCAAGGAAACTCCGAGCATAGCCCTCTCCATTGCCCTTTGGGTGACTTTAAGCTTTCTGATGAGGCCCATTGTGAGCGACCACGTTTCGGTCCCGTATGTAATCACTGGCAACACACACTGGTCATAAACTTTCGTCTTGAGACACTGCGGTAGATTGGACGAGAAGATACCGCGCAACTTCCCGAACGCTGCCCAGCCGAGTCGGATTCGACGATTGACCTCTTTCTCAAAGTTAGACCTAACTAACTGGACCGTTTATCTCCGATCTTGATAGAAGTGGGTGTGACATGGGCATTCAACATGACCTTCGTTTTGTCCATGTTCATTTTAAGACCCACTCTTCCGGAAGCTCTACTGAGGTCATCGAGCATTGTACTGAGGTCCTCCATGGTCTCAGCCATGACCACTATATCATCGGCAAACCGAAGGTGAGTGATGTACTCGCCGTTGACGTTGATGGCTAGCCCTCTCCAGTACAGAACCTTGAAGACATCCTCCAGTGCAGCGGTGAACAGTTTTGGAGATATGACGTCTCCCTGTCTCACACCTCGCTGCAGGAGGATAGGTGACGTTTTTGTACAAACACTGTAACACCTCGATGTACCGATAGTCGATTTGGCACCGTTGGAGAGACTGTAGTACAGCCCAGGTTTCGATCGAATCGAAGGTTTTCTCGTAGTCCACAAACGCTAAACAGAGGGGCAGGTTATACTCTTCGGTCCCATTCACTTAATATTTTTAAATGTAATACTTTGCGCTTCCCATAACAAGGCATGATAACAAATCTAGAAATTGGGCCACTATATCATGGTGTATCGCTTGTCAGTATGTTTTAGGATCACTTGATAACTGGGCCAACATTGTGTTTGTTATTGTTACTTTACTAAGTGCAGATTACCGACTCGTGAAATTAAACAAAAAGAAACTAAACTCAAACATTCCGAAAACTACCGTTTTTGTCTTGATGAATGAACCGTATAACTACCAGTACTACCACTAGCGATGGCATACAAAGAAATATCAGCCTTACCAACTCCTCATACGATCTGTTTTCTTCCGAACTAATAAATATACTTAATTTTCCAGGTAACCCAACGGAACAGAAACTAGCGACAAACGTGGTGCTCGCCTTAGTCACCATTCTCCAAGACCTGAGCGTCACGTTCCGTACCGCGCAGTCGAACTACCTGAAGTCTCTCACATCACGCGAGGAGCGATCCAACGCCTACTTCGAGCTACCTAACTTCGAAGAACTCAGCCTAGACGACAATGAACTCCTTCCAGGGTTATCCAGTAACCAAACAGACTTACTATTCTCCCTCCCAAGTACTTCAGGAACTCAGAAGTTTGATGACAATGATGACTACACCCGACCAGCACTAAGTCAGAAACAATTAATGTTGATACAAGAAGAAAATACAAGAGATGTCGCGGAAAGGGAAGAGGAAGTGAACAAAATAGTTCGGTCAATAGTCGATATGAATGATATATTCAAAGATTTAGCTCACATGGTGAACGAACAAGGTACGGTACTAGATAGAATAGACTATAATATTGAACAAACTCAGGTACAAGTTCATGAAGGTTACAAACAGCTCCAGAAGGCAGAAAGATATCAGAGGTCGAATAGAAAGATGCATTGCATCCTCATACTAGGAGCAACGATCATAGTGTTAGTAATCCTACTCATTATAATAAAAAGTTAGTCGGGTTAAAAATAAGCAGAAACTGCCTTATTTTTCGTAGAAAATGGCCGGACGGCTGGACCGTGACTTGTTAAGATATTGTAACCTTTGCAAGTTTGGTTAAAGTTCAAATTTCCAAAATTCTAGAAAATTCAGGAGTTTGTTGGTTTTTTGACGTGGGTACTGTATTAAAACGTGAGAGGCTGTTTACATGATGTATTTTTTAAAGTAAATAATGTGTAAACGTGCCTATAAACTATTGGTTTTAGTTGCGACCAAAGGTAGAATATCTTCGGGCTTCCTGTCACTATTAAAGTTTAGAAGGTAAATATAATCTGTCGAAATTAAGAGCCCGACCACCCCTACAGTTTCTGAAAGCTTGATAAAGTCTGATCAGTGATTTTACTGTTAAATCCCTTAATAATTTTGTCGTGATTGGAAAACGTAAATAATAACCAACCACATAATATAACTGTGTGATGGATCTTAAGGCTAGAAATGGGGTGACTACTGGAATGACTTGTGAATGAGGAAAATTAAAATATATCCACCTAAGAAAAAATTAAAATATATCCACCTAAGAAAAAAATAAAATATATCCACCTAAGAAAAAACCAAAATACAATGAGCAAACTTATAAGAATATAAAAGTAGAAGTAGCCGTGGGCTTCAAACTAGGCACAGTCTGTATCTTGGAGGCCCAAATTAGTATCTGTATCTTGGTAAGCGCAGGAAAATCGTGACAACTTGACATCAGATTTTATTGAAAAAGCTTTCAGACACTGATTCAAAACATCACAATTATATAAAAAATCCCATTTTAATTAAAATAAACATTTTATACATCACCTTTTAGATAATCAATACAATAAACTCCTTAATGTTGTTAAAAATGAACGAATCCCATTGATTAATCTGAAATCTAAATAAAATAAGTAAATTATCTGTATATACGGCAAGCGACCATATTTATATTTGTATAGGGTAAGAAGTTAGCTAGGTAACATTTGCTGTAGTAATCTTATTGGAACCTGAAACCTTTGTGGTAAGTGTTAAGTATGGTGGCGACATCTATAAGGCCACTTAAGAACTACGTATACGTACCATACGCACGTCCTAAATAGCAGCAGTTATTTGTGCGATTAACAAAGTATGCAGAAATCCTACAACTGGGAGGAGCTCGTGGCTAAATAATAACAGGCGCACGGGTCGATATCCAAGGTTAAGCAGCGTTTACCAAGGTGGATGGGTGACCATCCATTACACCTCTGTATATTTCTCCGTGCCTCGGAAAACAAGTTAAGGCATTGGTTGTAATTTTTTAGATTTTTGACAGTTGTTACAGTCAGTGGCCAGAAAGTCTGACAGCCAATTTTACCGAGGGCCGAAAGGGTGCCGTATTACCCAGTACTAACTGGGTTGTGGAGGTTCAGACAGACAGTCGCTCCATGTAAAATACTGGTATTCAGCTGCATTTGGTTCGGACTGGAAGCCGAGCCCAACATAGTTGGAAAAAAAGAACATAATATGATGAGAAATCCTACAACTACAGTGAACAGCGTACCAGACATATAGCCCGTCTACTCGGAGATCCCTTCCTTTTTAATGGAGGATGAGAAACTACCCTTTTTTATACTATAGACCATACCTGGGAACCTCCTAGTTACGGAGATATTGAAGGGTAAATATCTCCATAACCCTGAGCAGAATGTTTTGAGCGCGTTTCATTGAGCGCTATCTTAAATTGCCTTTGATTTTTCCAAAAAAAGTTGTTTCTTTTTTGCTGTACAGAATGCTCGGCTGGCAGCCTTTAGGTTCACAACGTCTACTCTCCCAAAACGTCCACTCTTCCAAAACGTCCCTTTCCCAAAATAGCAATTCCTTATAATATGTCTATTTTCTATTTCGTCCACTTTCCTAAAACGACCACAAATCTACAATGCCCAAAAAGTCCACTTCACAACGTTCACGTCAAAACGTCCACTTTCCAAATAGGTTTATTTTTTATCTGAGCGAGGAAATAGTCGATAGCACGAGTTGAGACAGGTGCCTCAGATTCCAATAGATTACTCGGTCAAATAATTTATTGTACTAATGCACATATTCTAGTCTTTATGTCTATATTGTAAGATAATATATGTAAGTATAAATTAAGGCGTATTTATTGCAATTACAAGTTAAACGTGTGACTGTGAGTGGTAGATTGTTCTTGAGCAGAAAAGATAAAAAAAATCTCAATTTTTGGCCTACAGTTGGAGGCCTGATTTAGTGGCTTGGTGTTTGGACCCTGTAATATACTTAGGCTGCTATTCGGGTCTTAGGTTTGAATCCCAAATTGGGCTGTGTTACTGGTTTTTCATCAGGAATTTCTCAGTAGCAGCCTGGATGATGGCAATAGGCTCGCCCTTATTACATGGGACTTAACATAACATACATACTTATAATAATGACATATTTTGTCACAGCTTTATTTCGATATATTTTTCTGCTCAAGCAATATCGTTAATGTTACTACATGATAGTGAGTGTGTGTGCCAATGTTGCCAAGTAAGGAGCAAAGAGTTGTAAATGCGGATTTAATTTATTAATTTATGTTTAAAAGTTACATTTTTTCATCAAGTGAAATTCTATTTTTTATAAAACAAATATCGGATTTCGCATAAGTTATAATAATCATGTCATTCAATCATTGATTATTGGTTATGTATGAAATTGGTTTAAATTATGGTGAAATATTATGGAAATTAATTGAATGAATGCTTATTGCAATGAATAATCTGTGAAGCGAATATAATAAATAAATGTTGTAAAAGTTCAACCTAAAGATAGCTGGAACGCTCCATCGTTTTGGAAACGAAGCATATATTTCCTAAGATATAAACTTTTGTATGTACCTAATGTATTTATTTACGACGTTGTGTAAATATTGTTTACTTATAAATGACATCAAAGTGATAATATAACAAATTATTCAAACCACTTTTTTGTTTTATTGAGTCTTCATGCAATGGAAGTGTGGAAATAGACGGCGTTGTCGAGGCCGGCGCAGACTAGATACATAAATAATAAAAAATCGGAGCAGTCTTTGGGGACTGCCGATAGAAGTGAAAACAAAAAGTACACAGGCCCCGCCCCAGTAGTAGCACTAGTAATGCTCCGCGCATGCCTATGTGGTGCTACGCCGTAGCGGATGCTACGAGTGCTACGAAGCGTGACCGCACGTTACGTCAAGTGACGATGAGTTCAATGTTTTTCCTTCACCCAAAAAGTGCTCAACGCGGCTAAAGAAGTTTTCATTTCAATAAATAAATATTACTGGACATTAAATACAGCGCCATCTAGTGCCACACTAAGCAACGAGGCTTGTGTCGTGGACACTAGATAGTTGATATACTATATATAATGTATAATGCCTATAAATTGTATGTTTCCAAGCATAATTTAGAATTATTCTTGAATGATAATTTTTGGCCTAACGGAATAACGTTCAGGCGTTTCGTGCATTTTATGTACAAAACAAAAATGTGAGCAAGTTAATTAATCAATATCTTAATTTAATTAGCTTTAATTGTAAATTGGTCAAGCGGTCTATTGCCAATATAAGAGACATTTGTGAAATGGCTGATCTTGTAGCACTCCAGGAGACGTGGTTGCTTCCCCATGACATATCATTATTGGGAACTATTTCGAATAATTTTGAATACACAGGCAAGTCTGCTGTAGATACTTCTGTGGGCTTGCTGAAGGGGAGGCCTCATGGGGGAGTTGCCACCATACTCTGGAGAAAAGGTGTGTTTGATAGTGTTGCTGTGGTGCCGTGTGCCAGCACTCGACTGACAGCAATACGAGCTAATGTTGACGGTCGCTCTATTATTGTTTTTTCTGTGTATATGCCGACTGACTCACCGGATAATATACCAATTATGGCTGAGGTTTTTGGTGAAATGAGTGCAATAGAATAGTAGCTAGTGAGAACATTGAAACCTTGTTTATTTTAGGTGATTTTAATGCTCACTCCCTCAAGAATTATTTTGTAATGAAATGATTAATTTTTGTTCGGATCAGGCCTGGATCTGTGCCGACTTGGAAAAGTTAGGCACTCTAAATAATATTCACACGTTTGTTAGCGAGGCTCATGGCTGTAGGCGATGGCTGGACCACTGTGTCGTATCGTTGTCGGCCTGGCGAACTCTGGTTGAGGTACGTGTCATAGAAGATGTTTACTTGTCGGATCATTTACCTTTACTCGTTAGTTGTGACATAACTGTGGTGAGGCCTAAGTTGATGACGAGCGACATGCGGCGTGACTTGGTTGTATGGGGGGGGGAGAGATGATGCACAAATAAACTTACCATGATCTGTGTAACAACGCTTTTAGAGTTATTGATTTTCCCACAGAATTCACGGAATGCAGTCGTGGCTCATGCAGCTTAGATGACCACAAAATTGTTTTAGATAGGTTATATAATAATATTTTGGAAACCCTGAGTAACGCCGCTGTTGGGTCTAGCGGGAAGCGTGACCCTAAATTAAATAAAAATAGGCACTTGTGTGGCTGGAATAAGCATGTCCGAGAAGCTCATAGAGTGGCCAGGCTTAAGTTCGAAACGTGGATAGCTTGCAACCGGCCCACTTCAGGCATTATTTATGACGAAATGATCGAGTCGCGTAAAATAATCAAAAGTCGCTTGAAGTGGTGCCAGAATAATCAAGAGCAGCTTAAGATGGACATTCTGGCTAAACACAGATCGGCAAAGGACTTTTCTAAGTTCTGGAAAGCTACTGGAAAGCATGAAGCTAAGCCTGGCCTCCCGGTGAGCGTGAATGGAAAAAGCGAAGCAGTCGATATTGCGAATATGTTAAGGGATCATTTTATGGGGCGCTCCTCGCGGTTATGAGGGGGAGGAGTCGCCTGTACATTTTACGGCAAGTCAAGTGAGACGCGTTTTAAAGAGAATGACGGGCGGTAAATCTCCTGGTCACGATGGGCTTAGTGTGGAGCATCTGCGGCATGCTGGGGTTCACATGCCGAGGGTCCTGGCCGTGTTCTTCACGATGTGCTGGAGTCACTCATACTTACCACATGACTTAATGAAAACCATCGTAGTGCCTATTGTAAAGAACAGGACTGGGGATATCTCGGACAGTGGGAACTATCGGCCCATATCTCTAGCAACGATCATTGCTAAAGTGCTGGACGGTGTGCTTGATTCCTACATAGATAAATACATAAAATTACACGACGCGCAGTTTGGGTTTAGACCCGGGCTATCCACAGAGGCTGCCATCGTAGGTCTCAAGCATACTGTCTAATACTATATGGACCGCAGAACACCGGTATATGCGTGTTTTCTTGACCTCTCCAAAGCTTTTGATCTTGTCTCATACGATGTGCTCTGGAGAAAGTTGGGGAATGCGGGTATACCGGTTGGGGTGCTCAATTTGCTTAGGTATCGGTATTCCCACCATACAAATTTTGTGAGGTGGAATAATACGCTCTCTGAAGCATATACGTTGGAAAGCGGGGTGAGACAGGGAGGTTTGACGTCACCCAAGCTTTTCAACCTATACATAAATGACCTCATCGTCGAGCTCAGCAGCAAGCGTGTCGGTTGTTCGATAGATGGCGTCTGCCTCAACAACATTAGCTACGCGGACGACTTGGTGCTGCTGAGCCCGACGGCGAGAGGTCTTGGAGTGCTGTTAAGGGTATGTGAGTCCTATGCTGCTGCACATGGTCTTATTTACAATGTCCAAAAATCCGAATATATGGTCTTTAGGGCCGCCGGTGGATGCCCTGAGTATTCTCATAAGATTACCCTAAATGGCTTGTACATAAACCGTGTCACGAAATTTAAATACCTGGGGCACTTAATTACCGAGGGTCTTGATGATGATATGGACATTGAGAGGGAGCGCAGGGCTTTAGCGGTCAGAGGTAACATGCTGGCCCGCAGATTTTCCCGCTGCTCTGAACAAGTAAAAATAACGTTGTTTAAAGCCTATTGTCAAAGCTTTTATACGGGAAATCTGTGGGTCAAGCACACCAAAAGATCGCTGGATGTCCTGCGCGTCCAGTATAACAACATCTTCAGGATGATGTTGGGGCTGCCTCGCTTCTGTAGTGCATCGGGGATGTTCGCGCTGTATCGAACTGATGGCTTTCATGCCGTCATTCGCAAGAAAACTGTTTCCCTGATCTGCAGAATGCGTGGCAGCTGCAACGGAATTCTGAAGACTGTTGCTGATAGGATCTCTTCTCCGATATGGGTGTCTCTTATTAAGCGGGTAATTTGAATGTTTTAATTTTTATTTTATCTTATTGTATTTTCATTGTTTTAATTTTTATTTAATCGTATTTTAAATTTGATGTTTTATTTACCTTATTTGAATTGTGAATGAATTGTAAATTTTATCTTGATTTTAATAATTTATGGTTATTTATTTTTGAATTTTTTGTATGTGTGTATATTATTTTATTTTTTAATACTTTTAATGTCACTGTATGGATCATGTTACTTATCTGAATTAAATGAATTTTATTTTATTTATATATACTTTTTGTTTGTAAATACATACTTATTATACATAGATATATGATTCCGTGTTGGTTGTTAGATGCGGATCAATCATTAGACGACGCGAACCGCGAGGGTTGCTTCGAGGTAGAGGACAGGACTAGAGTCATTATAATCTTTCTGTCCTTGTAATGGGTTCTAATTGAGGTCATCTTCTTGATCGTACTCTCCATCATTTTGCTAGGTCCTCCTTACCCTCTCTGTTGTTCAACAATAAATTGTATTCATCATCACTCTTTTTAGGGTTCCGTAGTCAACTAGGAACCCTTATAGTTTCGCCATGTCTGTCCGTCCGTCTGTCCGTCCTCGCTTAATCTCTGTGACCGTTAGCACTAGAAAGCTGAAATTTGGTACCAATATGTATATCAATCACGCCGACAAAGTGGTAAAATAAAAATTGGAAAAAAATGTTTTATTAGGGTAGCCCCCCTATATGTAAAGGGGGAAGTGTTTTTTTTTTTTTAATTTCAACCCTAACGTGTGATATATTGTTGGAAAGGTATTTAAAAATGAACAGGGGTTTCCTAAAATCATTTTTTGATAATGTCAATAAATTCGGAAATAATCGCTCCAAAAGTAAAAAACAATGTGTCCCCCCCCCCTCTAACTTTTGAACCATAAGTTTAGAAAATATGAAAAAAAATCTGAAAAGTAGAACTTTATAAGGACTTTCTAGGAAAATCATTTTGAAGTTGATGGAAACAAGTTTTTGTCTGATTTCTGTTTCTTTTTGTCTGATTCTTTAAACTCATAAGTGGGAACACTTATTGTGATGGACGGGAAACTACGGAACCCTACACTGAGCGTGGCCCGACACGCTCTTGGCCGGTTTTTTTATTTACCGTAGGTACAGCTATTTGGAAGCGGGATATTTTTGTTTAGTCCACGGTTCACGAGGTAGTGGAACATTACCTATTGCCTAAAAAATTGTCTAATAATAATTACTTTGACGACCCAATGTCTCCGTGGTTAACAGTGTTATCTACACAAATACGCGAGTTCGATGCCCGGGTGAACTCAATATCTTGCCCAATGTCATATGCATATATATATATGTCTGTGTACTCCCATTAGCCAATATGTTTATGTCCTAATGATTGCGACTGCCTCGTTGGTCAAGTGTAACTAATGAGCAAGAGGGTCCTGGGTTCGATTCCCGGGTCGGGCAGTGTTGTTGGTTTTTTCTCAGTAGAAGCCTCAGAGTCGGGATTTGTGCCCGATAGATGGCAATTGGCTCGCACCCTATTACATTGGACTTAAAAACCATAACTGGCGAAATGTGGGTGTACTTGTTAGGTACACCTCTGCATAACCTTTCTGGAATTACAGGCGTGATGTTATGTTATGTGATTGCGTTTTTCAGTACCTACCCGGTCCTCCAGAAAAATAGCACATTTCCTGCAGCTGGCTCTCGTCCCCTCCATGAATACTGTACCTATGTATGTCTGTCCCCCAACATCTCCCCCCATAAGTTGTAAAAAAGTGCACACAAACAGCGATACTGTATCTTCTTAATTCACAACCTTGCCCTATTTATCAATCAACTCAAACCGTAGAGATATTGCAAGGATGCGCGTTACGTAACGTGTGTGGGTGGTTTCCTTTAGTCATAGCAGTCAGTTTCACATACGAACCCGTATTCATCTGACCTACTTACTGGAGCGTTTGACGATTTGAAGTCACACTAAGCTATGACCGTTAGTCTGCAAACAAAAAACATACGACAAACCATTTACTTTGCTAATATCTCTAAAACGGGAGTTTATTTTATTTGACCCTAGCAGTGTGGAGTCATTAAACAAAGTTTGCCACTGATAAGGTGCCATCGCAAAATAATAATAACAAATAATAAAACCCTCACCCCATTTGAAGGGTTTGCAAGATTAACCCATAAAAAGGGCGTTGACCTTTGCCCAGGCAGTTGAACCCAGGATCTTGCATATTTAGCACTAGTCTTCACACTATGAAATTATTTTTTTTCATGTAGACCTACTAAAATAAATAAATAGTTTTTGCACAGTTGGGAAGAAAGGATAAGACTAGGTTTCCACCAGAGTGTGAAGCTAACCAATAATATCACTTCTTTTTCACAGCTAGAGATATGATTATATGTATATGATTGATTGACTAGCTATGTGATTGGTAAGGAAGAAAGTAAACAAAATATTTTAATTGCACTAAAGAATTATAATTGTCAGTGATCTCATTTTACAGACATAACTCCATCAGCTGCGATTTTGAGCTGACGAGCTCAGACAACTTGGTATGCACAAAGTCACACCCTTGGAAACATAAACTGGCTTACATTGTTAATAAAAATAGTATTTAGTAAGAGTTAGTGGTTCTATACATAACAAAGATTGAAATAGAGAAGCAATTCTACTTGATACATCAAGTTGAGCTAGCAGATTGAATCTTAATAACTATATATAGGTTTTATAATATAAATTTTGATATTATGCTTTCAGGTAATCTATCACAGTCATAATACACCTACAATTTACTATCTACACATAGCCAAGTTTAGACAAATAATGGGAGAAACAAAAAGCAATAACCAAGTAGAATCCACTTTTGAGAGAGACAGGGAACAGAACTCGTCAGCACAAGACCTCATTACAATCATGCATTCAAACATTCAATTCACAACACAAAATACAACGCAAAATCAAAAATATGTTTTTCTTTAATGACAAACAACACAAATCCACTATGAGTCTCTGTGCTTATTGTAAAATTCGTCTACATATTTCTTATAAGCCGGTTGATTCGGCCACAGGTACGATGCTTGTTGATTTAGAGGGCTGTGCGTGTTCGGTTCGGCTAATAGACTCTGGATCGACAGTAACACAGTGCGAACATCGTACAGTGCTGTCCACTTATCCTTCAAAATATCTAAACATATTAAACCACAGGTATCTACATTAGGGTGAAAGCATGGAGTGATGAACTTCACCATAGGCGGGGCATACGGATACGAGTTTGGGAACTCTAATGACAGTTTGTACTTGTGGCCTGCATACACAGTTTCTTGAGGGCCATTGATTGTGCCAATCCATTTGAAAAGGTTCTCACTCTCGGGGAAAGCAGATATACCTTTGTCAGCACAACGCATCAACTCCATCAATTCTTTTTGAAGCCTGCCAACAAAGACAAAACATGAATTACTTGTAGTACTGACAGTTGTGAAATCCAATCATTGACTTTTTGTGAACCAGTTTGGATTTCAACCGTTTTATGTGTCGTCATTGATGCTATGAACAGAGACCAGTTCTCTGAACTTATTCATGATATATGTGGAGGTCAAAACCAACTCAGAAGGTTCTTTTTTGTGGAGATACACGTCACTGACCACAGCAGACATTATTGCTAAGTTAACGTCAATACCGACCTTGCTGAAGTGAAACCGTTAGACCTCCCACGAGTAATAGCGATTTCATTTCTAACCATAGGCTTGTAAAAGCGTATTATTTCATTTTACTCATCGAAACATGAAAGAAATAGGAGGTACAAGCATTTAGAAAGCATTTACAATGTCGTTTTACTTACCGTTTGCTCACAGCATGATTATCTTTTAGTTTTATCGTATCTTCATTTTGTTTAGCTGGATTTGACGACGATGCGTAATGTGGATTAATATTTTGAGCCATAATATTTGGAGCGAACAAAATCCGATGCCTCCAATTCTACTAAATTTCTGTTAACGAAGACAACTTCCTGTTTAATTTGAAAAAGCTCAATTTTTATTGGATATTTTACACACATCTGACAGCGGTATGTAATGGCGGCAATCAACGTTGTAATCAGCGCCATCTATTGACACTATTAGTTATCGACAATACCGACTTCATTCAATCGAAAATCTATGGTCGATTTCTCAATAAATTCTCGTTGGTCACAATAACATACCCCACAACCTGTGTATCTAGAGTCTTATGAGTACCTCTCATCTATAACTATCTATACTAATATTATAAAGAGGTAACATTTGTTTGTAAGTTTGTATGTAGGGGGTAATCTCCGGAAGTAACCAATTTTAAAAATTGTTTCACTGGTAGATAGCTACATTATTCGTGAGTGCTATAGGCTATATTTTATTCCCGTACTCCCACGGGAACGAGAAGTACGCGGTTGAAACCGCGGGACGTCAGCTAGTCATAGATAAAATTTATTTCTGCCTTGACTCCAAACCCCCTAGTTCTTCATTTTAGTTGATCCAGTTTGTGTTCGTGGATTTCGAGGCTGTTAAGGCTGCTTTACACCGGGGCAACACTGTGATGCATTGCAGCATGCCACAAGGCCGCATGCTACAATAATTTAAAATTTGCCCATTGTGGCATGAATCGCGCGGCATGGCAACAACCTGCGCGCTGCGTCAAGTGGCAGACTGTCAAATCAAATCAATCTTTATTTGTGAACTTAAGTACAAAAAGGTGTTATTTATACATTTTAGCTGATCTGTATGTTCGGCCAATAATCGGCATACAAATATAAGACTATACTGTCGTACATACAATACTGTCGGTGACAGGCGCGGATACAGGATTTCCTTTAAGGGGGGGCAATATTTAGAAAATTATAAAAAAGAAAATATATAGAGGTACTATTGATAATAAATGGGTGTTACTTTACAAAAATCCATGATATTCAAGATACAAGGGGGCCGCCTGCTTTTGGGCCAGGGGGGGGGGAGAGCGTAGAGAGAAATTCTTACGACACCTTGCCTTGAACAGGTTTAAATGGTTTCGAACGTCATAAAGGAGTTACTTGGTCGAATTTTATATAAAATCAAGAGAAACTAGTTTGTAGAGCGAGCGAAGCGAGCTCGAAAATTTTAACACTTTTCCTACCGACCTACTGGAGTTACCTGGGCCTCTTATAGACAAAGTTAACTCAACAAAGTTAAGTTAACTCATGAAAAACTAGACTTCTGGAGCGAGCGTAGCGAGCTCGAAATTTTTTACAACATTGCCTCAAATAATTATGCTTTCGCTACAATTTATTACCTATAATACCATTCTATGGCATCAGGCAGGAAAAGCTATAACTTTTAAAAATCCTAAGCCTCTAGGGGCAGCTGCCTCCTCCTGGCGATGCCCATGATAAGATACAACTAGAATATTTAGTTTCAATTCCTTTAAAATTAGTTCCAAGCTTGGCTAATGACGTATTTGGTCCGGTTCAGGGGGGGGCAATTGCACTCATTGCCCCCCCCCTGTATCCGCGCCTGTGTCGGTCGTAGCCAGTCACAGCTTCTATCCAAACACAATGGATTCCATGCCACATTTTTGGTGCGTCATACAGTTTATACAGTGCGACATAAAAGAGTAGAAATTAAATATCTGGGAACTAAAACTTTTCATTTTCTGGCAACATCTAAAATGAGTACTTGAGCTGTCAATTCTTCTCAATCGGTTTCGTTTTTCATTAGAATTTTGGTTTTTGTGTGTTATTTCTGAATGTGGACAGGAAAACAGCGACTTAAGATGAATAAGGTAATTCGTGGAGGTGCCCGTGAAATAATGTTTAAGTTTTCATGTGGTGTTTGACCGAATTACAAGCTGGGAAGCAGCTATCCTACTTCGAAGATGTTTGACATCGTACAGCAGATTTTATTGGTAAGTAATGTGTATACCTACGCCTTGTATAGATTATCCAAATAAAATGCTTGAGTATCGAAAATATGTTTTAATCAGATAAAATGACACTTACAGACATTTAGTAAAGGGGATGGAAAATTGGAGTGTGTGGTTGGGTTGCTAGCCCTGCCTTTCATAAATTCCCAAAATGGTGTTACCAGTCATTTAGATCACAATACTACAGTAAGTAACTATTGAAAGTTGCAGTAAACGTTAATTACAAACGATTTTTACATTCAGGGAGCAAAATTTTCGATCTAAATAGTATTTACAAATTAGTTGTCTACCATTTTTGAGGTTATGCTAAGATAAACAAATACAGTTGTAGTTATAGCGCGACTTAACAACGTTGATAGTAAGGCAAAAACAAAGAAATTCTACTACTCTGAAATTTAATTGCATATTACCAAATACGTTTTTGCCATACCATATTTGTTGAATCAACCGACCAGTGGAAAGAAACAAATTTAAAATATTTTCACGATATGAACATATGCGCGGGACTTTTTTTGGTCGGACAGACAGCAGTTATATTATGAAGATAAAAGCACTAGTTTAAAGTCGTATTATAAGTTTATGTTAATAACATGCTTTGTTTGTTTTAGGAGTTTCTGTAAGCACAGTGCGCAGAATTGTGCAAAACGGCGGGTAATTCTCGACACCAGCTAAACACAGAAAGGGTCGTCCCTCGAAGTCCTTCTTATTATATTTGAGTGAACTTGTAGTTTTATTACTATTACGTATCAAATCTATGATCTACGCGGAACTTATTAAAAGCAATGAATGAATAAACATATTTATTCAAAATAATTATTTACTCATTATTCATCTATACTAATATTATAAAGAGGTAACATTTGTTTGTGAGTTTGTATGTTTGTAAGTTTGTATGTAGGGGGTAATCTCCGGAAGTAATGAACCAATTTAAAAAATTGTTTCAATGGTAGAAAGCTACATTATTCGTGAGTGCTATAGGCTATATTTTATTTCCGTACTCCCACGGGAACGGGAACTACGCGGGTGAAACCGCGGGACGTCAGCTAGTAGTTAATAAACCAATAATACTATTCAAGTGTCAAAATCAGCTAGGTCGTACTAACTGGGTTGCCACCTGACCGATTGTGGCGCCCTCATTTATTTTCCACTCTTTTATGTCGCACTGTACGTTATTTTTTACGATGCTTTGAAAATTAGCTATGCTAGGCACGATGTTGCCTCGGCGTAAAATAGGCTGCCGTGCCACATACCACAATTGCCACATATGTTGGTTAATTGTAGCATACCATAAAATGACGCACAGTGTTGCCCCGGTGTACAGCAGCATATAATATTACAGACATACCTAGTTACATTACTAATTTCAAACTAAGGACGTGCTGGGCTAGAACTGAAGTTTAAAGACGGCTTGAATACAAATTGCCGGAGCACTAGGAGTTTTAAATAGCAAAAAAAAATATCAGTATCAGTTAATAATATTATCATTTGCCTAGCTTTTTCCCAACTACGTTGGGGTCAGCTTCCAGTCTAACCGGTTGCAGCTGAATAGGTACTTACCAGTATTTTACATAGAGCGATTGACTATCTGTCCTCCATCAGTATAATTTGATAACAATTAGAATGATATCATAGCTTTCTAAGTCAAAATACTCGAAATAAATATTAGGATTGCCTGCTTTGTCAGATTGACTTTCACTTTCTTTACTCATTTGAGCGTGAAATTAAAAATCAGTGACGGTATTACATAATAGAAAAGGAAAAGTTTACTATGAGACTTTAACAGTCTATTTAAGATGTTGATATCAGTAATTACGCTTAGTTTATACTAAGGTTTTGTGAGTAAATATTAGTGCAACGTTGTTTACTGTGAAAAATGGGTTTTAGAGTAAGTAAATCAGTAAAGTTTTACTGTTTCTTTTTTTATGTAGTTAGTGGTTTCATATAAATCAATGCGCGTTTTAATTATCGGTTTATGTTTTTTCTGTGAGACGTGGTGCAAGCCAACTTTTTATTAATTCATCTTACAAAAGTATTTAGCACCATTTTGTTTTTAGCACGAACCACAAACAAAACATAATTGAACAAATTACATTCATTCGGGGCTTCAGGCATTCATTCACTCATATATCTGTCAGTCACGTCAGTCAACTCAGAGCTGTCACTTCGATCACTGTCATGCATGTCATTGATCATTGATGTCATGCATGTCATTCATACTGCTGTCGAAATTGTCGAATGTCGTAGTTTTCTAAATATTTTAACTTACGGTCGAGGTTGTTCTATTCCAAAAAAAGGGCTTCTATTGGTGATTTTTTTATTTCTGAAAACATTTCACTTGAAAATTCAAAATGCCTTGTCTAGTAATCTTTGAAAACAACTACGTAACAGATCTGGAGAGTACAGATGTGTCATCGTTGAAACGCGATATTTCTCAAAAACATGGTGTTCCGATAGAAGACCTATTTGCTACGCTGAACGGGAGGTCTGTGTCTGACAGTTACGACATCTCAGCAGCTAACAATGTCGTTAGATTGTTCAGTAAGCTCGTCGGAGGGAAAGGCGGATTCGGATCTATGTTACGTGCTATTGGAGCGCAAATAGAAAAAACAACCAACCGTGAAGCTTGTAGAGACCTCTCTGGTCGTCGATTACGTGACATCAATGAAGAAAAAAGGCTCAGGAAGTGGTTGGAAGGCCAAGAAGACCGGGAAAAGGAGGCAGCTGACCGAAAACAGAAGAAACTTGAGAGACTTGTTGCAGAGCCAAAGATCGAAGTGAACTTGAATCCTGCTTATGAGAAAGAGCGTAAGGACCTACCTGAACGTGTGAACTCGGCTGTAGAGGCTGGCTGGCAGGCTGCTGGCTCATCAAACACTTTAAAACGCAAGTCGGTAAATGAAAAAGCCAAACCAAAGAAAGCAAAACTTTGGATTGATGCTGAGCTATCGGATTGCTCATCGTTGAGCGAAGATGAAGAGGAGGAAACCAAGACAGCAAGTACTGGACAGCAAGTGTCCACTGACAGTGGAAATGAGTCCGACAAGGCTTCCGCAAGCAGTAAATGAGACAAAGATGCTGTTTGTCTATAGACTTGTGAATTTTAAGTTTTGTAACTTTGAATTGTAATATTTTAGTATAATAATATTCCAGCAGGTTGAATTTATAACAACCTGATATATTTTTAAAATACACTTTTTCATATGAATAAGCCATTATAAAGTTATGCAGGTGAATAATATGTATAAACAAATACAATTTTTATTTTTTTGGTACAGTTTTGGCTTGGAAAAAGACAGCTTTATGAAAATAACACCATTCCCTAAGTTTTAATTAAGTATTTTGAAGTATCAATTCAATACTGGTATTCAGCTGCATCCGCTTAGACTAGAAGCCGACCCTCACGTTGTTGGGAAAAGGCTAGGCAGGTGATGATGATGATTTAGTATCAATATTTAATTGAAAACTGAACTAAATTTTAGCTTACCTACTACAAGTAGGTAAGCTAAAATTTAGTTAGTAAATTAATTGTACTTTCAATTTAGATTATAATGATTTGTAAAACTGCTGTTTATGTAATTAATAATTTGTGTATATTTAAGGTATTCTATAATATTGTATTGTAATTAGATTAAATATATTTTTAAGTAACTTACACTGTGTTTTATCTCTATTTATTTAATAATAATAAAAATTCTGTTAAATTCAGTGACTCCATTGAGTTAGTAGATGTCACTGTAAGAATGCTGGTTCGCACGTATAGATGGCGCTGGATGAAAAATGCGCATACGCTCGTGTTTTTGAATATTATTCAATTCATGATCATGCACAGCCCGAATTCACCCGCGTCTGGTTATAGGCCTCTGCTTGTGCCAAGCTCCATGTCTCTGTGCTAACCTTATGCAGGATTTACACGTAGTGATAACAATGTCGTCTGTGCATTTAGCTATCGGACGACCATTACTTCTTTTTCCCGTCCTTCGAAACCCGTCGGCCCTCGGTCACAGCTTTACTCCACCTGCCATCACCGCACCTTGCAATGTCGATTTATTACCTAGGCTACATAAACAGTAACGCATGTATTGCCAGGTATTTAGTTCGGGGGGTTGGGGGGCTCAAGCTTTTCCACCTACTACCTACACAACTCTATCAACGTAACATCACGCCAGTAATCCCCGAAGGGTTAGGCATAGGTAGTACCTGATAGTACACCCACATTTCATCATTTATGCTTAAGTCCCGTGTAATGGGGACGAGCTTATTACTGCCATCAACCGGGCACAAATCCATATTCCGTGGCTGCTACTGAGATATTCCCGATGGAAAAACCCAATAACACTGCCCGGCCTGGGAATCGAACCCAGGACCTCATGCCACACAACAACTATAGATTGTTCTTTCCCTAATATTCGTACGAACCAAAACAAATAAACTATGCATCGTTTTCATTACAAAATATGTTAAAGATCACGATAGAAGACGATTCCTGACTTGAATTGAACAGGCTTATTTTTGACCGCTATTCTCATCTTATCTGGCACCAACTATACAATGACAACTCTATTATTGCCTCCATTACATACCTACCTAATACTAACCGAAGTTAATAACAATTTGTAGCGTAACGTTTGGATCGTGATACTACTGCTGTCCCTGCTGGCGCTCGCGGCTGCAAGACCCCAGGAGTTCGATGATGACGAGGACGGCCACGATGGAGCCGATGATAGGAAAGGTAAATAATTACGAAAAAATCTGTTCTTTATCAGTACTACAATGGAATGGATTAAAGGATCTACTGGTTTATCGGAAAATATTTGGGCTTTGATAGTAATCTCAGTGTTTCCGAACAAGCACAAACACTCATTTGCAGTTCGTCATGGTCTGTCTCATGTTTTTTCTAGAATTGGAAATCTAGGTATGTATAATTTGGTAAAGATAGAACTTTCATGGTATAAAAGCTTTCAGCTCTATAAAATAAAAATCGCGAGATCGTAGGTACCGAAGAGACACAAAGATTCCCGAAGCCCGAAGCGCGTAATTATAGTATACCTACTTTTATCAGTTGTTGGTGTTTTGCGATAGCTAGTTTGTGTAAGGAACTTGTGAAGTCTGCTAATAAAGCTTTCACACATGCATACAAAGTAGATAAATAAATATCATGTCGGTTAGATCTTTAAGCGGACAGCTTTTGCTGACAATCGAGATAAGATAAGAAGGCACATAAGATAACGTAGATATTCCAAAAAACTTCGCCTTACTTATTTGTTTGGACGCGAAATTTACGACTATCTGCCATTGACATTTTGTACTAATTAATTCTCCAAAGGTGTTAGCAGGCCCATGTAAATAGGTATCGCGCCGCTAGGAATCCTTAGCGGCACTGTTATAGAAAGTTATGTAAAAATGTTATGTAAAGAGATCCTAGCCTAGGATCTCTTTGGCTCTTGAATGAAACTGATAAGGGACCATTGTTCCGTGATAATGTATTAAAAAAACTAGATCCGTGTACCTACCTACTTAGGTGGAGACCAAATGATTTTGAAAGTTTTTTCTAAACAACAAGCCGAACATGTCTCTAAACAAGTGACGGAAAGAAATTAAACTTGTTTTTTTATTTGTTTTACAGACGACCCAGGCCGCGTGCAAATAAAGGTGTACAGAGGGCCTACGAAACATGATGGATACGCCCCTTGGGGATTCTGGGTCAAACAACCTTCGGACGAAGAATAAATAACTTAGTTTTGTGTTAAAAAGTAGTAATAATATTAGACTTAGGTACTTAGTTTAGTGTATAGGTAAGATGGCGTCTAAGTATTCAATGGAAAGCAGTGATATAGGCCCGGCCCGGACTTGTAGGTCATGAGTTAAAACTCAGAAGGGCGCGTTGTACCTACTGTGTTATTTATTTCGTCACCACTGCTCTCAAAACGGTGAAGGAAAACATCGTGAGGAAACCATCATGTCCTAGAACTACCAATTCGAAGACATGTGACATCTATCAGCCCGCACTGGGCAACCACCATCTGCGTGGTGAATCACGGCCCATTCGCGACTCAGAGAAAGGAGGCCTGTATCCCAGCAGTGGGGCAGTTCTACTAAAGTAGATTATGAGTGAGATAGCGCCACTGTTTTCGTGAGTAAAACCAAAGATTATTAATAAATTTGTTCTATTTTCCTTGCTACCGTTAGTGGCGGTTTTCCTTTCGATGTGTAATTAAGTAAAATAACTAGTTTATTGAGGTTATTGGTATAATAAATGTTGAGGAAAATGAAACGTTTTTTTTTTTTTAATTAATTATTCCATTCATTAATTTCAACGTTTACAGTAGTGGTACATAAATGGAACCTCAACATCTGCAACCTGAGTGGAGCGCAGGTGTTTTTGACGCGATGCTGTTCGTCGGGACGACGCGACGCACGGGCGCGAGCAACAGCTAGGAGAATGCTATATTTTCCTTTAATTCCTAACAAGCTCGTTAGTTAGGTATAAATTAATACTCTTATTTCTAGTTACTCGTTTTTTAACTATTAATTATAATGGCTTATATAGGTAGTTTTGTTTCCTTGTATGATAGGGAAAGAGAGGTATGTGAATAATAAGTAATGTAATAAAAATATTTATTTCATAAAACAAGAACACATTGCACTGTAAATGTTACCGGAAATGTATGAAATCAAGGAATTGTACACAATTCCTAGGAAATGTATACAATTCCGAGCCTTCTTAGGAAATATGTAAAATAATGTTTAAAAGATTCTTTAATGCACACTGAAAAAACCCAAATTAATAAATTAATTAGTAAAAAAAAAATCCGTAATAATACTAGGAAAATGTAAACGAATGCTCTCTGTGAATAAAATAAATAAAACCCACTTCTAACCTATAAGCTGTCGGGGTGCCCCAAGTAGGTATAAAAAAAAAATAAAGCTTAACATCAAGAATGTAACACATTTCCGATCGCTCTTTAGGAAATGTATAGATATAGGAAAAATAAAATATATCATACATTTCCTATCTATTTTGCTGTACACTCTCGCCCCAGAGGACCTCGGTCGAAGCGAGTGACCATTACACTCTCGCCGAGGGAATGGACGAAACAAAAGTTGCTGCTGCTGTTGCACTATGTGCCATCAGCCCATCAGGTATTACCGTTACTTAAGTATAAAGTATAAAAAAAATATACAAAAAAAGTGGCGTAAACGAAGATGGTGGATGGTCACAATTCATCGTAATAGAACATGGGTACGAGAATTTAAATTTAATTTTACTTATTAATTGATTTATCGGCATCGCAATTGGGAGAAACAAGAGTGTACAGCGACGCGCTCGCAGTTCGCGCGAGGCGGCGCGAGACCCTTTGACTCGCGCGCAAAAACCGACTCGGGACGGAGAGCTAGCGAGGAACACCGAGACAGGCGGGCCGAGGCGGGCGAGCGCTACCATCTACACTCTCGCGCTCGCCCTGCCTCGGACTGTCTCGGCGAGAATGTACAGCCGGCATTAGGGATAGTATACATTTCCCAGGAATTGTATACAATGACGGATTTCATACATTTTCGGTGACTTAGACATTAATTTTTATCCTACTTCCTACTAATATTGTACAGTACCTACTGAGTACGGTACAGTAGGTAAGTGACCTTCTGAAACAAGGGAAACAGTTTCGATGTTACATAAGCCAAAGAAATTCGATGAAATAATATTTTTCATACGTGGGACGAGTTGCAGAACGTAAATATTACGTATTTTGGTTTTCATCAACCCGTCCCAAATGGGCCGTAGGCTTGTGGGACGAGTTGATGAACGACTCGTTGGTGGAATATAGTGTTGTATAAGTGACTGTCAGAGGTCTAGTCAGAGGGCTAGTGGCTATCCCTTTGAGTAGGTTCAAGTGTTAGGCGCAGCTTATCCTCCTCCTGCTCCTTTCTTCGCCGTCTGTCCGTCTCATGACGACAGGCCGTGTCGACGGCGCGTTCGTGTTCCACGCGCGCCTCAAAGAGAGTCAGCAATAGGAAGGGGTCCGCAAGGGCCGATGCCTGCCGGGGTTGCGGGACTGTTCGAAAGAGATACCGTGGCCCCGGAACACAAAGTGCGATGAAGGAACATGGATGGGTTTTAGTCAGTAAAAGTCTGACACTCCCTCCTGCTCCGCCCAGAGCGGGAGGAGTCATTTGATGATTTCCCATCCGAAAAAAAAAAGAAAAAGGGGTAGTGTCCGACCATGCTATGTACTATTAATAGGATAAACTAGATGCAGACGACGTTATAGACTCATCATCATCATCATTTCAGCCGAAAGACGTCCACTGCTGGACATAGGCCTCCCCCAAGTGTCGCCACATTGACCGGTCCCGTGCGACTCGCATCCAGCGGATTCCTGCAACCTTCACCAGGTCATCGGTCCACCTGGTGGGAGGCCTTCCAACGCAACGTCTTCCGGTTCGCGGTCGCCACTCCAGAACTTTTCGGCCCCATCGGCCATCCGTTCTGCGACTATAGACTAATGAGGCAATAATTCACTATCATTAACAATGGTATCTTTCAGCTGATTCTAAAATTACTCTATGCACTTGACGATATATAGGCGATCACATGCCTTACACTCCACATAGGGGGGGGGGGGGGGGGGTGTACCACCACAAGTTTGGGTAGAAGTATGAAGATAAGTAGGTGAATTATTGTAAGTCACTACTTAATCAAATCAAATCAAATATATTTATTGCGAACAACAAGGTCCGTATGGGTTACTAAAAGAGTACTTAAGAACTATGTTAGCGGTGAGAAATTGGAAAATATAGTTACATTCAGTAAAATTCAGATCATTCTTCAAATAATAAATCAATTAATTAATAACTGTATCATAACATATTCATCTTAATGCGATACTCATTCATAACTACTTGAGAAGTATTCTTAGCTCTGGCACTCAGTACCGCTAAGTCCCTCATTGATCCATCTCCGCAACCATCCCATTCATCCATCCGTCGCATTCCAACGAATGTGTCATTTAGGCTATAGGTACCCCGAAATACGTAGTACCTACCTAACCTTCAGAAAAATCTTCTAAATAGAATTTTTAGCACTTCTGTTGTTTACTAAAGAATCCTGCATGAATAGGAAATATGTCAGCAGACTCAGCTGGTCATTTCAACTTCTACTGTAACTTCAGTACCTTCGAAGACTAGGCCTTCTGGACTACAACTACAACTACAACAGCCCATAACGTCCACTGCTGGACATAAGCCTCTCCCATGATGAGAGGAATTTGCCGTAATCTCCACGCTTGGCAGGCGGATTGGAGATCGCAGTGATGAAAGACTAACAGAAAACGCTGCTGCCCATTCTCTGGTCTACGGAGGCGCAACGTGTTCTGCCTCAGACATTAGTCGCCTTATACGACACCCGTAGAGTGTAATGGGTTGGTTCTATTCTAATCTGCCGGATACCACACGACAACAACAACAGCAACTTCTGGACACAACGGTGGGCAAAGATTGAAGTTTATAATGCATTGATTGACTTAAACTACAGAAAAACCTCAAAAAACTGGGGACTATTATTAGGTACATTTTTAAGTGCCAGGCTTTTAACTAAGGACTTCGCCTTCGCCTAGAGATGTTTTAAGTAATTTTACACCCTTTATTAGACAGCGTTACAAAATCTAGTGTCTAATGTATCTTCCCAAACGTTATTAATTCGGCTAAGCGTATATGTTTTCATAACATTTGGTACACCAAAAACAAAAGAGGGGCGGTAAGATGGCGCTTTGAACTTAGGCCAATATACAAGAGTTATGGATGTACGTACTTACGAAAATAGACCAACTGAAATGGAGATGGAGGGCCCCACATGTTAAGGAGTACTCAGGAAAAGTGGAGTAAAATTGTGACAGACTGGTATCCCAGAGATGGAAAAAGGAAACGGGGAAGACAACTTAAGAGATGGGAAGATGAGTTGAAGCTTACAGCGGGCCCCTACTGGAGAAGGGTTGCCAGAGATAGAGCACAATGGAAAATGTTAGAGGAGACCTTTGCCAAAAGGCACACTGAACTTAGAGATATCCTCTAAATGAGGAAAACTAACTACTCAAAACAGACGGAAGTTCAGGATAGAGGGCTTATTGATTGATTAATTGTATCTATTCTTGAGCGGGTTGGGACAAGACGAGAATCGAGTTATAATAATGTCTTACGATTGGGGAGATGTGTCCGATGTGTGTCCAGTCCAGTGGCATCATTCCTTCTGCTAGGACACAGATTCCATCTCTATCAGGAGTTGTCTATCTACGGATGTAAACGGACCGTATTGTATAGTATTGTATCCCTCCCCGCCACGCGCCGTCGGCATCACCACCACCACCACCACCACGACGAGGAAGAGCACGGCCACCAGCAGGCTAGGGACCTCGAGGATAACAGGCCCCAAACAAGGTGGAAATGTGTCACGCATGTGATGGATACAGTCCATAAATGAGAATGTCATGCGCGCATATTATGGGGCTAGGGTTGAAGCGACTTGACTGCGTACCGTGGTCGGATGCTCTCTCTGTTTCAGGTGCTTGAGCCAGCTGTCAGCGTGGTAGCGCAACGACTTACACTTCCGACTTACGACCAATTGAACATAAAACCGGTGCGGTGTGAAGGAATCTGCGGGAGTGGTTTTTGAAAGCTCGAAGGTTACGACTGTGAGACGTGCCCAATACTTTAAATAAGTTTTTAGATAATTTAATCAGAGCACATGGATCGTTCATAATAGAGAGCAGCATGCAGAGAGATCTGAGGGACCTCCTGAGCCGGATAGGCAGCCATTTAAGCTGAGAACGGAAGGAAAAAATGTGATCGTATTATGAAGAGCAAAAACAAAGCAAATGCTGTTGTTGAGAAGTCAATTCAATTTATTTAGAAGGATTATTCGAATACTTAATAAGTGAAAGAGGTCGTAAATGAATTGTTGTTGGTAAATACCTAATATTTATTTCAATTGTTTGCCTTAGAGTTAGACATCCGCCTATCGATCGACTCAAATAATTTAATCAGATGAGTACATCAAGTAATGTTGATTAAAATCAAATAAACCGATGTGTCCATCAATAAGTGAGTCAACTGTTTTGATAATGACACAGTAAACGATTTTGATAAGGAGTTAGAAGATAAATGTAATTGAAAGTATAGTAGTTAGGTTACTGAAATTCGTTGAAAACATGTAGCTATGGAATTTCTGTTTTTCGGCGTGGTTTCAGTGCCCAAAGTAAAAGCTGTAAATTATAGTCACTCTATATAAGTATGTGTTTTCTTTACATTCACATGGACTTTCAACTGTAGCGTAATTGGTAAATAAAAGACAATAAGAAGTAATTGCATAAGTATTTATTATTAGTTTTTGTATTGTATTTATGTATTGTTATATGTTTTTCTTTGTATTTATGAGTAGGTATGTATGTATTGTATATTATATTTAAAATATTTGTCTGTTTTATGTATTCCATTTTCTTTTCTTTTTATTAACACACTATGTCTACATCTCTTTTTTAGTATCTCCTTTCGCAGGTATGCTGGAAGAGATTTCTTTAGAAATAAGCATCACTTTTGTACTATTTTCTGTTCCTTTCTACTTTTCTTTATATTTAGTGTGTACATAAATTGTTAAATAAATAAATAAAATTAAGTTTTTGTATCCTGAAAGAACAAATACTGTGATACTATCGGAGTAAACACAAAACTCCAAACTCTAATATTTACTATCAATATTGATAAGACCCAGCTTATCGACACATTATCTGTAACTTGTCCCTTCGCAGCATTTTAGCGGCAGCCCCAGTACGTGTTAGAAAACGGTTTGCGGCAGTCGCTATGTTCCTCATACACCACAGACATATGTTCTAGGCCACTCAACCAGGCTTATGCGCTAGTTTACTCAACTATTATGCTAATGTTGATGCTCAAGATCGTCATTAGGAAGGTGTTCACCACCGTCAAGTACTTTGGTGAGGAGTTTTTTTTAATTTAAAGTTGTTTTTTTGTGAGTGAAGTGTTGTGAAGAGTCTTTCGAAGGATCGGTCCACCTGTTGCGAGATAGCAAATAAGTTTTTTTTTTCTTGTTTTGTATGGATTGAAATTAAGTCGTCTGATGGTAAGTAGTCACCGCCTCCTGAGAGCATCTGAAGGCAAAGGGAAGACAAGGGGCAGGTAATCGCTATTTAACTTGAAACATGATTGATATAATCTGTACTCTGATCGTTATAATCTGGATCTATTTAAAGTTGGAGTGAATCGGTTTCTTCTAGGCAAGCCTGCTCCACCCTAGGCCGCGTCATTGTTTCACACATGGAGTTGCGTTGCGCCCAAACGCAACGCAAGGCCATAAAGTTAAAAAAAATACAGTTTGCTCATGTTAGTTAATCCAACTATCACCATACATTTCTGGCGTTTGAGCCTGCAATACCTATAAGAGACATCGGAAATGAGTTATCATGCCAAAGATAAAGCTCTGTCCGTCTTTACACAATCGTTCAGTCGGCGCCTAGTTTAGCTTTTTTTTTACTATCTTTACGTTTACGTATCTATCTATCACTGTTATCGTATCGTTATTTGTAAGAATTTAGAACTAACTCACCTACCATATATGATTATCTATACTTATATTCTATTCCACACTTTCACATTAATATTTTAAAATAATCTGTCTTTCTTTATGTTAGATTGTAAGGCCTTAAAAACTGCCCTGAGCTAGGCCATATAATACTTTATATATCCTGGCAGTATAAATCCCGTGGAACACACGTGTTATATTTTACCTCTGTTTTTAGAATCAAATCGCACTCGTGTTTTAATAACACCTGTTATGTACAAGTTTCGGAAGCCACAGTGTTATCGTAAAAATGATGTCAGTTTGATAACTGATACCTTTCCGATGTCAGCGTTCTTATATCATGCGTCAACATGATAAGCTCAAATGGTTTTCCGATGGTTTGAAGCAATAAGTTTCGAGGTTCGAATCTCAATCGAACTACCATTCTAACTAAATGCTGAAAATTCAAGGTACTTGATACTATATTAGAACTTTAATTACCTGAAAGAAGTGTATGGTCTTGTTGAAAATACTATCATCTGAATTGAACCATGTTATAAAGCTCACATTTCATTGATTTATGGCCTACCAGTTAGCTGCGTCTGTCACCTTGTTCAATCCCACAATGTGTCTCTATAGTCTCTATACGGGCTAATCCAGGCCCGTCATCGGTGGATGTGATAATATCGGAAAAAGTCAGATCTCCGTAACTAGAAGGAACCCAGGTATAGTCCAGAGCAAAACATTGACCGCAATCACGGGAAGAACGCAAGTACCCTTTATAACTTGCGACAGATCAAACAAGGTATAATAAATACTAAAGTTGGTGAGGATTGATGGATGTTTTTTACTACTGAACGGATTTGGTTGAAATTTGACACACAGATAGTTCATAACTTGAGTTAATACATATACTTATTATCCCAGTAGTACCTACGATCTCGTGAGACAACTACCGATCTCCACACAGACAAAGCCACGGGCACAAGCTACGAACGACATGAAATGAACGTGTCATATTAGGTATATGGCCGACACACACAGCCATAGGTGGCAATATTAGTACCGTTAGCAGCACACAAACTATATTTAGTCTTTGCACGACGATCACGAAGCGCTGACCGTGGGAAAACGCAGAGATCGCTCCCTGCGTCGACCAGGAACTGCGTCTTCGATGGTTGGTCAGTGACGTAGAGGCGACCAGAAGCTAATGAAGGGCAATCGTCAGCCGCCATTAGCGACCGCCCTGAGGGTTTTCCGCCTTGTAGTCACATGGCCGGACACACTTGGCAGCCTTGTCTCCAAACTTCCCGTGGTACCAGCAAAGCGGGTGCTTGCGGTAATTGGATTGCGAGCGCTGCCTCGAAGAATTTCGAGTGTTTCTCGTAACGCGGGAATGAGACCTGCTGTTCCGCCCAGATATCATCTTCTGGAACTGCTTGCGTAGCTCGGCGACTTCCTTAGCCAGATCAGCGTTGGCTGAGTTGGGCGCAGACGCTGCAGCGTTGACGGCGGCAACCGCCGGCGCTGCCGGAACAATGTCGTGCACCCGATCAGCTAGATCAGCCAGGTCCTCCAATGACCTGGAACTGGGTTGGCCTGCTAGCACCGTCTGGATGGAGACGGGAAGTCGGCCTGTCCATAGGGTCTTCAGGAAGTCATCTGGAACCTCGGAGTTGGCGAGTCCTTGAAGATGGCGGAGGAACTGGGATGGCCTTCGATCCCCGAGCTCCTCATGCATTAACAACTGCTGAATCTTCTTCTCGTTCGAAGTACTGAGCCTCCTGATCAGTTCCGTCTTCAGCTTCTCATATTTATTTGTGGCCGGTGGCTTAATGATCAAATCTTTGACCTCCTTGGCGTGCCGGTTCTCTATTTGCCCGATGACATAATTAAATTTAGTCGTATCGCTTGTAATTCCGGCTAAGGCGAACTGGCCTTCAATTTGAGCAAACCAAATTTCGGGTTCTTCGGGCCAGAAGCCTGGAATACGGGCGCTCACCTTGAGTACTCCGTTTTCGTATTCCGTGCCCCCGCGCGCACCGCCCCGCGCGGCCGTTGAATCCCGTTATCTTTGCGTACGCTAGTGATGTCCAGCGTGTCGATAAACGGGTAGCCATCGACTATCGATGTCGACATCGACCAACCGATTAATATCATTTCGATATTTGTGATGTAAATAAATACGTGTGTAAATGTTTTAGTGTAAGTTATAAATAAATATCTTGTATACATAAATACCTATTAAATACATGTAATAAATATGAAAGTAGCCTACAGGCCGTTTGAGTTAATCTAAAACACACAGAGTAGGCAGACAAAAAAAGACAAAGCATGGATGCTTGTTGTTTCCTGGTTGGTATGATAAGAGACCGAATTTTACGCTATTATACGCGCCGCGTCTGTGAAGTAGACGAATATGGGCTCTGAAGATAAAAGGAAAATACACTAAAAGTTATCATAATCTACCCAGCCTTTTCCTCATTAGGTATAGGGATTAGCTTTCAGTCTAACCAGCTACAGCCCAGTATTTTACATAAAACGACTGCCTGTATGACCTCCCGAACCCAGTATGAGTAAACAAGGAAACTTATTGAGTTTCTCTAGCAATATGTACGATGTGTTTGAGCGATGAGCTTTGGGCGTGGTTCATAGTTTGAAATTGCGCGAAACAAAATAATACTTTATTTGTATTGCTAGTTGCTACAGATGACTTATTAGAATTACCAGAATGAGCTTGTGATGAAGAGAGTTAGATTGTGGGAGACATGACATTTAAAATGACAGCTTTACCTTGGCTAGGTAATGACAGCAGCACGTGTCGATATCCAAGGTTAAGCGCGGATGGGTGACCAGCCATTACTAACCGAGTTTTCTCCATGCCTCGGAAAGTACGCTAAGCCGTCGGTCCTAGCTGTTGAAGATGTTTGGCAGTCGTTACAGATAGTCAGTGGCCGAAAGTCTGACAAACCAAGGGGTCCAAGGGGTATCGTATCGCTGCGGGACTGTTCGAAAGAGATACCGTGACCCCGGAACACAAAGGGCGATGAAGGAACATGGATGGGTTTTAGTCGGTAAAAGTCTGACACTCCCTCTTGCTCCGCCCAGAGCGGGAGGAGTCATTTGATTATTTCCCATCCGAAAAAAAGGGGTATCGGGTCGTAGGCAGTCGCTCTATTAAAAAATATTGGTATTCATCGTTTCCGGTTAGACCAGGCGCGGATCCAGGATTTCCTTTAAGGGGGGCAATTTTTGGAAAATTCTTTAAAAAAAATTGATAGGTAAACTTTTGATAATAAATGGTATCAGGCGTTACTTTACAGAAATCAATGATATGCAAGATACAAGGGGGCCACCAGATTTTGGGCCAGGAGGCGCTACGGGGGGCGCGAAATTCTTACGACACCTTGCCTTGGACAGGTTAGAATGGTTTCAAACGTTCATACAGGAGTTACTTGGTCGAGCTTTAGATACATTCAAAAGAAAGTAGTCTATAGTCGAAAATTTTAACAGTTTTCCTACCGACCTACTGGAGTTACCTTTTTTTTTCGGATGGGAAATCATCAAATAACCCCTCCCGCTCTGGGCGGAGCAGGAGGGAGTGTCAGACTTTTACTGACTAAAACCCATCCATGTTCCTTCATCGCCCTTTGTGTTCCGGGGCCACGGTATCTCTTTCGAATAGTCCCGCAACCCCGGCAGGCATCGGTCCTTACGGACCCCTTCCTTTTTGCTGACTCTCTTTGAGGCGCGCGTGGAACACGAACGCGCCGTCGACGTGCAGCGACGCACGCCTCGCGCAGAGACGTTAGCTCTCGCGACCACCAGTACACCTGACGCCGGGCGCTTCTTGGCCGAACGCGGGGCATTGCCACGTCGCAGATGTTGGACATGGCCTCCTGGAACCACCCTGCCTCATTGTTTATGTCGGCAGGCCTGCCCGGTGATGTCACCCAGGCCTGCACGATCGAGGCTTCCAGGAGGAGCTCCCGGTCCAGCTGCTTCAGCGCCCAACGCGGACCACTCGGGGCCTGTTGGACCGGCGCGCTTGAGGTCTGGGTGGAGACGTCGAACCGGATGTACCGGTGGTCGGAATAGGTCTCCACCCCCTCCATAACACGCCAGTCAATGACACGCGGCGACAGAGCGGGGCTAGCGAACGAAATGTCCACTACCGACTCGCCCCGCATCCGCACACACGTGGGGACAGAACCCCGATTTAGGACGACCAGGCCCTTTTCCAGGGCCCAGTCTTCCACCATCCTTCCCCGCACGTCTGTGCGACGAGAACCCCAAGCCAAATTCTTGGCATTGAAGTCCCCGAGGACAAGCACGGGGAGGGAATGGTTTCCGACGACGACACTCAACTCTGCGAGAGAGTTGTGGAACTCGGCGAGAGTTCGGCTCGGGGAGAAGTAGACTCCCACCACTACGATCTCCCCGAACCGGGCTGCTACGCACCCCCGACCCCTCCTGACACCTTCAAGGGTCGGGGTACCGGCGGCGGCCGACGACACTATGGTCACTGAGCCGCTAAGGTCCGCCACCCAGTCTTCCCTGGGGAGGACAAAATACGGCTCAGCGACCACAGCGATGTTAATCAACCACTGCGCCATGCTCTGGAGCAACAGATCCTGAGCGCAGGCGCAGTGGTTGATGTTCGCTTGGAGGAAGCGTAATGGGGCCGTTATTGGCACTCCATTACCGCTTCCTCCCTAGCCCCCTGCGAGGACCCCTCTGTGGCAGCGACAGTGGCAGCGGCGGCGGCAGTTGCGGCTGCGGCGGTGGTGACGGTGGTGGTGGTGGCAGCGGAGGGCCTTCCCTTGCCTCTGGTGGCCTTGGTGGGCGGAGCGCAGGCCTTGCTCCCAGCCCGGTGGTCGGCCGGCTTGCCGGCTGCCGCACATGCACCGCAGTGCGGCGTGGCGCAGCAAGCTGCGGACACATGACCGGGCTGACTGCAGCGGAAGCAGAGTCCGCTGCGGTCAACCTCCGAGGCGCACTGTACTGACACGTGGTGTCCCACGTGGCAGCGATAGCAGCTCAGAGGTCTGGGCTCCAGCAGTTTTACCTGCGCTGAAACCCAGCCCACCAGTAGCCTACGGCCCTCCACTATTGTTTTGGCCGCCGTCACGGGGCAGCATACCGTAACGGTATGCATACCCGTGACGTCCGGACGTAGGGCGCCTGCCCTGACCTGCTCAGCAGGGCACCCACCGGACCTGGCGACGGCGGCCACCACCTCCTCCTTGGTCACAGAGTCGTCCAGACCCAGGATGCGCAGGTCTGCGCATCTAACGGGTCTGGACACTCGGGCGTCATCCGCGTTCAGGGACGCTCTGAGCTTTTCAGCCAGAGCGTCAGCGGACGACCCGCTGGTTTCGCCGGGGATCTCCAGCATACGAGCCCCCGTCGCAGTGACTTTAAGCCGGAGGCCCCCGGTGATCCCGAGCTCTCCGAGATCCACCGTCTCCTTCGCCTTTGCCAGCAGGTCGCGGTAGGACACGCCCCTTTTTTCCGCGTCCGGCTGTAGTGTAATCACTACAGCTGCGGTCTTCGGGGCGCGGAGCCTAGCCGCGACCTTCCGCGCCCTGTGCTGGCGCTGCCGCTCCTAATTACGGGCCTTTTTGGCCGCCTTCCGCCCCTTCTGTTTCTCCCCGACTACCTGCCATCCGGCTTCAGCCGAAGGAGGTGTAGGGGCCTGGGGGGGCGGTGGCGGCGGCGGCTGCTGGCGTGCCGCTGGCGCTGGCCCACTCGCCGCTGGCCCATTCACCGCTGGCGCTGGCTCCGGCACAGTCACCACCTGTGCGGCCGCCTTGCCCTTCCTCCTCCTGGGCGCCTTCTTAGTCGGCGCCGGTTTCGCCGGAGCCGACTTCCCAGGGGGGGGTGCCACAGCTCTGCCGGACTGGCTCGACGGCCCAGGCCCGGGTGTGGTAGCCGCAGCAGCCGCGTATGACGCCGTGCTCGGCATCGTGCTCGGGCCCGCGGCTGCCTTGTTTGCACCCAGAGGAGGGCGCAGGACGATTCCCTCCAGGACGGAGAACCGCGCCTGGAAGGACGCCAGCTCCTGGCGAACCAGGTTCAGGACCTGGCTCTCCACCGCCACGGGCTCGGCTTGTCGCTGCTGCTTTTGGTGATGGCCCCCATTTGGAGGCGCAGCGCGGGTGCCGGCCTCGCGCAGACTGGCCAGGTCTGCGTGGAGCTTGGCATTCTCCTTTTGGAGAACCTCCATGGCGGCCGTTAGGCGGGCCAGCTCTACACGCAGTTTGGCGACCTCCTCTCCACCTATCGGAGGAGGAGGAGTAATAGTAGGCCCCGCAAAGTTGGCCACTGCTGCCGCCATGATGGAGGCGGAAGCCCCGGGTATGGCCTTGAGTTTTGAAGATGTTTTCACCTTCAAGGCCACGCCCCTTATCGCGGCTTCCACCACCTTTGTGAACCTGGCCTTACGCTCCGCCTCGGAGCCGCCAGGTGCACTCGCCTCGTCGCCCGACCCGGGAGCAATATTGCCCGGATGGCGCCCCTCTTCGGCCAGCCTTGCTGACCCCTCAGCCCTCACGGAGCCAGAAAGCCCCCTCCCCTTGCCCCGGATCCCACCACGCTTATTGGTGGAGATCTTTCGGGCCGAGGCCTCCTCCTCTCCGGATGACGACCCCCGGTCGCCATCTCGCCTGGGCCGCTTGCGGAAGAACTTGCTGTTCTCCGCGGGCGTCCCGGCCTTCGCACGGCGGGAGCTCTCTGAGCCTCCCGCGCTCGCATCGCTGGATGCGACGTCGGACTCCGACCCCGCATCCCTCCTCTCCTCTGTTTTGCCGTTGCCGGCGTTGTTGTTTTGTTTTTTTTTCTGTTCATCCATATCTAATCCCACGAGTATGGGGGAAATAAGCTACAATCTAGGCAGAGACCCCTGTACCTAGAAGGGCAGATTTAAGCATTTGTTACTCGCCATGGGGGTCTGCAGGTACCCTGGCGAGGAGTGCACTAGCGACTGATTTGTTCCATGGAACACCCGTCAGCCATACATCCCCTCGCGGTGCGTCGCCACTTGGGATTCGGGGTAACTTTTTATAGAGGTTTTCTACCTCGCGGTCCGGGCGGTTAAGCCAAGACCCTCGGTCCCCTATCGAAACCGCGAGACGTGATCCACAGCGCTTCGATAGCCAGATTACGAGATTGGCGGTGACAGAGGAGGACGGATCCTTCTCTGTCTGCTCGGAGGCAGGGTGAGTGCACACCGAGCCCGCCCTCATTCCTCAGCTGTGCCCTCTGCCTTACAGAGGGTCACGCAGAGGAACGCACCGTTGGTCCTGAAAGGACCCTACCATTGTCAGATTCATTAGCCGCGGCGGTCACATTCCCCGGGGGATAAAAGAAAACTCTCATCTCCTCTCATTCCCCGGAGAAGGATACCGCCGCGTCCAGGGTGCACCGGCCCAGCAGCTGCTCTTCCCTCCAGACGTATCGAGAGGGACCAGCAGCCGCCAGACACACGTGGAGGACTTCTGACATCGCACCCCTACTGGAGTTACCTGGGCCTCTTATTGACAAACTTAAGACTCATGAAAAATTAGGCTTCAAGAGCGAGCGAAGCGGGATCGAAATTTTTTGAAATGAAATGAAATGAAATGAAATTTATTTGCTAGAATTGTAGTATATACATAGATGGTCGAGTTTTATTACAGTTGCTCACACAATTCGCTAAAACTAGCATGCAAAATTTAAGAACATTTATGAATACATGAATTTAACGTAATAATTGGAAAGTAATAGGTAATATTATGTATGTCAACAAGAGAATGTCAATAATAATAATGCCAATAATAAGAATGTCAATAATAAGTATGTCAGTTGTATGAATGTCCATAATTTTTCACTTAATTCATAATATTCATAATAGGAGAATGTCAACCCGAATCTTTAAAGTTAAGATACTCATTTACAGAATAAAATGTCTTGTCTATAATAAGCCATCTGAATAACGCTGTTTTAAATCGATTGATTGGCAGTTCCCTATATGATTTTGGTAGTTTGTTAAATATCCTTATAACCATTGGAAAGCAACTTCTGTGATATAAGTGACTTTTCATTGGTGGAATAATCAATCTATCAGGATATCTCGTATTAAACGTAACAGTATCTCCAAGACGTTGAAATAATTCGGAGTGTGTTTTAACAAATTTACAACATTCAAATATATACATTCCAGGAACTGTTAATATATTTAGTTCTCTAAAAAGAGGTTTACATGAAGTCAATGGTGGCACATCACAAATAGCAAGGATACATTGTTTTTGGGCTATAAATACCCTATTTATGTTTACAGAATTCCCCCATAACACAATGCCATATCTAATATTAGAAGCCACGTAACCATGATAAGCCAAGAGGGTTGTTTGGAGGTTAGCTATTTTACAAAGTCTCCATAATGCATAGGCGAAACGATTAATTTTCTTTGTGACCTTTTCGCAATGGGGTTACTTCGTTCGCTTCCTTAATTTTCTGATCGGAATAATTGATCATAAGGTCAGATTTCGATTTTCTATTGTGAAATTGAACGAAGGAGGTTTTGCCTATGTTCACTTTTAAATTATTATTATTAAGCCATGCTATTATAGCATTAACCGTCTCATTTATCTCTATATTATAATAAAATATTTTGTTTTCCGTAATAACCACCGCAATATCATCCGCAAACAGTGAATAATAATGATTGGTAACATTTGGGAGGTCGTTTATATATAATAGAAAAAATAACGACCCTGTTACACTACCTTGCGGCACGCCTGTATTATTGATCCTGACGTCAGATTTACATAAAATTTCTTCATTATTTGAATTTATTTTGGTAATGTTTATGTGATATTGAGTCCTATTTGAGAGATAGCTTTGCAGCCATTTCAAGGGTACACCGCGAAAACCGTACATTTCACATTTATCGAGCAGAATCTTGTGGTCCACAAAGTCGAAAGCCTTGCTCATATCGAAAAACACAGAGCAGGTACGTGTATGTTTATCCACATTAGCAGTTATTTTTGACATTAAGTTAAAAGCTGCCAAAGTGGTCGATCTGCCTTTCTGAAATCCATTTTGTTCAGTCTTTAGTATTTTATGTTTCGTCAAGAATTGGGTCATACGACAGTGCATTATCTTTTCAAATACCTTAGATAAAACTGGTATTAAGGCGACTGGTCTATAATTGTTAATATTATTATTAATTTTACAACATTGCCTCATATAATTCTGCTATAATTGCATATACGTCTAATCTCGGGGCAAGGGGGCTCCTAATTTATTTTTGTCTATTGTATATATCGATCATGCAAAAATCCAATAGGAGTGTATGTTTTTTTCGCAGGGTTATACAATATCTTAATTCGAGTGATTCCATTTTACGCTACAATTTATTACGTGCTATGGCATCAGGCAGGAAAAGCTATAATTTTTTAAAATCCTGAGCCTCTAGGGGCAGCTGCCTCCTCCTGGCGACGCACATGACAAGATATACAACTAGAATATTTAGTTTCAATTCCGTCAAACTAGTTCAAGCTTGGATAATGACGTATTTGGTCTGGTTCAGGGGGGGGGCAATGGGTGTAGTTGCTGTATCCGCGCCTGGATTAGACTGCAAGCCAATCCCAACATAATTGGGAAAGAAAAGGCAGGCAGATGATGCCGTTTCATTCCTAAGCGATAGCAAGAATTTGTTTGGACAAGGATCTACGTCAACGACTATGTAACCGTTCTACTAGTGACTCCACAGTCAGACATCATTGTTGCATATAACAGTAGGTAACGTTGTTATCAACATTTGTATTTGTAAGTGTTAAGTGACGCATCATCCCCTTTGTTTATTCATTACGAAGAACCGAGGAATTGTACATAAATAAATAACAATTGTGTAACACACTCGTAATTGGAATTTTCTTTTATAATTATTATAAACTGTACAACAATATTTTAAATGGCTGAGCAGTGGTTGTCCAGTGGTGACGCATGGCCCGATTTACGAATTGAAGATTCTGATTTAACTTCAGGCAGCGGTTTTACTTTGTACAATTTAAAATGAACTAAAAAGTGTTCTAGAGTGTTACCTACTGCTAAGCATTACCTTCAGGGTTTGATTCCCATCATTCTTTATTAGGAAATTCTCAATATCATCTCGGAGTAAGAATAGGCTTGTCAACTGAAAAATCAAAATCTAATTATGTATTATAGTCCGTCATCGCCAGTTAGATTATCAAAAAATATTTGACCCGTATTTTTTCTTTTGACGAAGAGACGACGCTTTTAAAATTCTCAATACGCATCGCCGTGATAATTTTTATAATTTTTAGTGCGTTCTGACGTCACGAGCCCCCCGAGTTTTGATGCGTTTTATTGATTTACAACAAACAAAAAATACGTGTCTATTATTTTCCAGTATTGGAAAATAATAGAATTGCAAATCTAATATAATAATAATATATAATAATATATAATTGCAAATCTGTTTAGTCCGTTAGTTAGAGTATTCTAACTAACGGACTAAACAGATTTGCAATTTATTGATGGTGGATATAGGATGGTGGATGGTGGAATAGTCTAGTTTCCACCATCCACCACCACACACCACAACAGCCCATAACGTCCACTGCTGGACATAAGCCTCTCCCATGATGGAAGGAATTTGCTGTAATGTCCACGCTTGGCAGGCGGATTGGAGATCGCAGTGATGAAAGACTAACAGAAAACGCTGCTGCCTATTCTCAGGTCTACGGAGGCGCAAGGTGTTCTGCCTCAGACACAATAACGTGAGTGTACCCATTACACTCACGGGTGTCGTATAAGGCGACTAATGTCTGGGGATGGACATAAGTTAGTGTTTATTATAATAACAGTCTCAAACCGTGTTGCAGCTCGTCCGAAGTGCCTGTGCCTGCTGCTGCCCGTGGTGCTGGTGGTGGCGGCTCTCTATCCCGTGGTCTGGTGGTGTGCCAACGAAGCCAGTCTGTCGCTGCTGCCGCCTGCCCCGCCAGACCAGCGCCTGGACCACTACTGGAGGAACAGGAGCCTGCATCATTACTTGACTCATATGTAAGTAGATCTAACGGTATTTCCCGAACGAATGCGCATAAGCGTGGTACTTATTATGAACTTAGGGAAATTACTTGATTACCTGCAACAGTCTAGCTAAATAAATCGCATATTATGTCATTCTTTGACAGTTAGGTATAAGAAATGGGTCTCTTGGCAGATTGATGGACGCATTGGCGTCAATTTACAATCCATTTCTCTGACCGTACAAGTGATACATGGGACAGAATGCGTATTTTTCGGAGCGTATAAGCTCTTATCAATTTACGCGCGTGCACACGACACATTTTGCGCTTCAAAAAATCGAATGCGTGCATTCCGTGTTAGCGCGGTGTGAATAAGGGGCGAGCCTATTGCTATCTACCTGGCACAAATTTAAACTCCGTGGATGCTACTGAGCAATTCTTAATGGAAACCCCAATGACACTGCCCGACCTGGGAATCGAACCCAGGACCTTATGATCAGCAGTCGTGCTTGCGACCACACGACCAACGAGGTAGTTGATGATGATGATGAAAACGTTAACTAAAAGTGTATGTTTCTCATTCCAGCCAAGCTCTAATAGAGCCATCATCGACCCCATGCAGCACCCCGGATGAGGTGCCGGTGCTCATCCTGGTGTCCAGTGCGCCGCCCAGGGTGGACCAGCGGATGGCCGTGCGGGAGACCTGGGCTAAGCACCAGCCCACGTACTTCGTTCTGGGGCTGTATGGCGATAATGTGGATGAACAGCTGGTGAGTCAGCAGACCTGGTGTCCAGTTCAGTTAGATGCTTTTTCATCTCACCTTAGAAGAAAGAGTATTGTCGCGCTTCGTGATGTCAAAAATGAAGAAAACAACAGATATCATCAGTGGTCAGGCTACGCGTGCAGAGGGCCTAGTGTACTAGATAGTAGATATGGTGATATTCTGCAAGCAGTCGTGATGGCGAATTCAAACATTAAGATATTGCATTAAAATTAATTTCCAAAAATTATCAGGTCGAAAGTCTTCTTAGAAATAAGAATACTTTTGAAGTAATTGCTACTTGTCTAAATGTGCTGTTCGTTCTTATCTTTTTTACTCAAAGTTGAGTAACGCGACAGCAAAGACAGGCTCGTTTTTTTAAATCAGGGTTATTCTGGGCATATTTCATTGACAATATAAGATCACCTTAATTTTGCCTTTTCTTAAATGTTGTCTTAATAATTCAATGAATACTCTACCAAACATTACTCTTTAACTCCAGGTAGACACCTACATAGAAGCGAAGCAGTACAGCGATATGATAGTCTTCGATTTCCATGACCACTATCAGAACCTAACCCTCAAGACAGCCCTGATGATGCAGTGGAGCCTGCGCCACTGTCCGCAGGCGCAGTTCCTGTTCAAGACTGATGACGACGTGCTCGTCAACCCCTGGACTCTCCGCAAGGTGCTCAACGAGAATGAGGATGCTAAGTTACTTGGTGAGAGGAGGTGTACTTTTTGTTTTGAGAGTGAAGAAGTTGAAGAAATGGAAAGCTGTTGGTTCGACTGTCATTAATAGATCTTTGATAGTCGTTACAGGTAGTCAATAGCCCGAAGATATGACAATCAGTCTTACCAAGCTAGCAGGCTATCGTATTACCCAATACTGGGTTGTGGAGGTCAGATGGGCAGTCGCTCCATGTTAAATACTGGTATTCATTGCAGCTCCGGTTAGACTGGAAGCTGACCCCAACAGAGTTGGGGCAGTTTAGGCAGATGATGTTGAGAGGGAAGAAATTGAAAAGAAATTGGCTACTCTATAAATTTCTCTAAGAAGACTTGGTTTAGATTTTGTTTCTAAGCGTAACTTAAGATTCAGGTTAAATCGAATATATGCGTTTAATACGTTTGAGGAAAAGCCGCTCGGCTTAGCTGGAATTGTGCTGATCTGACCTGAAACTGATTTAGCCAAAGTAGATACCAAGAGTGTAGTGCTTACTCCTCATAGTTTTTCGACCGTTTAGAGGCGAGAGTATTCATATGAGACTAATAGACGCATTCATATGTTTACACTTGATTTACACTGAGCCGAAAACATGAGCTCAAATACGAAATATGTTATGTCATACGAGAGTCGATATTTTGTTTACACAATCAAATCACTCAGCCTGTCGTAGCCTACTGCTGGTCATAGTCTTCCCCAAGTTGTGCCACCGCCCTGTCTACCATGTCCGCATAGTTACAGTCTGTCCGAACCACCTTTTTTAATGCGAGTGTACACAGACACTGACAATATTCAAAAGCGCGGCGATTTCTGCTTCTGGCGATGCAGGTATTGTGCTAATGTTTAACGTACCAACATAATTAGCTATACCGTCAACGAGGATAAAGGTTTTGAGTGAGGAGTGACAAAAGCTTTGGCTCGAACAAGCTTGCCTTGAACCCAATGAGATTTTGTTTGAGCAGTTTTGAATTCCAGGGTACTGTAAGAACGACACACAACTACACAGAGACGAGTACACCAAGTGGTACATCCCGCGGTGGCTGCTCCGCCCAGATCTGGTCTCCAGGTACCTCAGCGGGACTGGATACCTTATAAGTGGTAAGTTATCTGAAATCAACAGGTTCATGGATTTGTTACATGGGTTTGGGGTCTTTAAATTATTGTTGAGGTGGTTGTTACGCAATTGAAAGATGCTCATTTGATCAAAATTAAGCGACGAAAATGTGTCATAAAAAACCCAGTAACATATTTAAACAACCTCATAAAAATAAAATAATGCGTACTAATCTAAGTACTAATGTGAAGTTTTGGGCTCTTTTATTAATAAGAATTCTGTTATTTCAGGAGACTACCTTGGAAAAATCTTCAAGACAGCTGAAAGAGTACCAATGGTGAATCTAGAAGACGTATATTTCACATACCTTGTTGCCCACAAGGAGTTGGGGCTGACCCTCACCCACGACAGGAGACTGAGTCCCTACAAGCCCTGGCTCCAGCTCTCCTGCATCTACCAGGAGCTGGCGTCCATCCATAGCTTTGCTCCAGAAGAAATGGTCACAGCGTGGTCGAAAATAAAGGGATTGGAAAAGAACAACGATACGGATGCTTGCTGGTTTTTTGACTCGTATTTGAAAGAGTATAGTGAACTGGCATTGTTTTGATGATGAAGGGAATCCTTGAGGGGTTCCGGAACTTATAAGATAGTCACTTCGTGTTGGTGACGTAGCAGAAATGAGAGAAATTGAAGACGGTTGAGTGTAACTAATTGCAGATTACATCAAGTGGTCCGTTGCCAGTAGCTAGATAGCTATAGTTGGTGCCAGTTAAGATGAGAATAGCGGTCATTGCCCTTTCCCTAATATCTCTTCGTACGAACCAAAACAAATAAACCATGTATCGTTTTTCATTACAAAAAATGTTGAAGATCACGATAGATGACGATTCCTGACTTGAACAAGCTTATTTTTGGTTTTCAAAGATAAGAAATTTAATAAATGTAGGTGGGTCAATGACCGCTAATATCCAAGACGTTTAACACGTCGCTAACTCAATGTTGTAGGATTTGAAAGGTCTACTTATGTTTAACACTGGACTTTCTGCAAGCAGATAATTATTATATTAAAAGTAAAACTCGGGACCAAGTGAAGAGTCTCAGTCATTGTAACAGTACGTATATTGATGAAAATGATCTCTGATGGAAAGTACTGAAGATTTTTAGGACATCAGTAATTAAATGATGTGTTTCTTTAAGTGAGGCCTTGGAGATTATTGTAATTTACGGATTCTTGTACCTGATTACTTATTGTAAATAAGACGACAGTTATTTTGTTAACACAAAGAATTTTGTATACGTCCTACGAGTAGTATACTTGTAATAAATATTTTCACCCTAAATCGTGTTTTGTCTAAGAATATGGTGTAACTTATTCTCACCGTCATTGCGACCATTTTTTTATGTGTACCTTAGGAACCTTCTAGTTATACGACCCGAATGGCACAGCGGTGGTGAGGCTGCCTTACGTTCTTAGGGTTCTGGGTTCGATCCCGGTTGGAGCAAATGTTTGTGTGATGAGCATGGACATTTGTTTCCGAGTCATGGATGTTTATATGTATTTACAAACAAAAAGTATCTATGTAGTATATCAACTGGTGTCAACGACACAAGTCTCGTTGCTTAGTGTGGCACTAGATGACGCTGTGTGTTAATGTCCAGCGATATTTATTTATTTAGTTATGGAGATATTGAAGGTCAAAGTTCCAACTTTTTCACAAGTTTATAAAAACATGCAGGTTTTGAGGCGTTTTTTGAAGTTTACTTGAAACCAGTATGTACATTAAGATTACTTTAAATACCTCCATGAACCCTGTAGACAATGGATTGATCAGCACAATGTTTAGACTGCGTTACACTGAGTTCTACTGTAAACCATGTTTTTCAATAAAAAAGTCGTTTCCCACGAATAATTTTTGTCTAGAGTTACTTAGTTTGATGTACAGAAAGTTTGGTTGATAGCTCAGTGAAGGGTCCGTTTTTACAGAATATGTATTACCTACATTCACTGTCAATGAGGAGTCTTGAGTCCCAGCAGTTGTATTATCCAGGTCTAATTCTAGCCAAGCGCGGATCCACCGTTGTGGGCACGATGGGCATGCCCACAACCCTAATTGAGGTCGATAGTCTGATGTTCTACACATAGACCTTGATAAAATTAAAAAAAACTAGCGGACGTCCCGCGGTTTCACAAGCGTAGTTCCCGTTCCCGTGGGAGTACCGGGATAAAATATAGCCTATGTCACTCAGGGTGAATGTAGCTTTCGAATGGTGAAAGAATTTTTGAAATCGGTTCATTACTTCCGGAGATTACCCCCTACATACAAACTTACAAACAAATGTTACCTCTTTATAATATTAGTATAGATATAAAAATGTTGAGTAATGATATTTTGCCTTAAATTATTTACGAAAATCAGTAGAATAGTTTAGAGTTTAGATAAGTAATATGCATTCAAACGAACACCCTTTTGTAATTTTCGTGATGTCATTCATTAGTGTTCATGCCACGGTTTTACCTGCGTGCGACCGATACACACACTGTAGATACAAGCAATGGTGTTTTTATTTCCCTTGGGCCGAGAAGGCTTTGGCCTGGGGCATGGGCACCCGCAGCAGGGTGCAAGGGGGTGCACATGCACCCCCCTAATGGAAAAGAAAATACATAGAAGAACCAGTGTATCCGTGCCAGATACCAAAGATTTTCGAGCTCGCTTCACTCGTGTATATCCTATTCTAATTTCTGCCTATTTGAACAAAAATAACCAAAATCTGAAAATATCCCAATATATTCGAGCGCGCTCAGACATCGTATGTTCTTTGCGTTCATAAATAGGCTGAATTAGCCCCATTTCTATCACTAAATCAAAAGATAAGCTATCAAATTCCAGATGAGTAATAAAGTTTTCAAGCTCACTACGCACGCTTTTGAATCAGGTCCTACATTTTTCGTTTGGTATGGTTTTCTGCATAGATCGACCAAATTACGTCTTGAATCTAACATATCCGAGGTGGAGTGCAAAAAATATCGAGGCGTTTTCATGGAAGTGAAGATGCACCTCTACATCCTAGTCTCTTAATTGTTCAGAAACTTATGTCGACAGTATTACCTGTATGAATGGTAAAAATAAAATCTATTATCCATTCTCGCTCTTTACATTCTGGAGTCCAATTTACTTATTCATTCTCAAACTGTTATGCATAAGTCAGCAAAGGAGGTGGGTGGAAAAAAAATTCGAGCTCGCTTCGCTCGCTCACCTCTTAAGTGTTCAGCTTTCTCAGACTTTTCTAATAAAGTCGGCAAAATCATTTCAATAACGCCTTAACGTGTTACGGTCACAACTTAAGCAGTAGAGTTGACCGGTAGAGTTATAGGTGTAGGTGTAGGAGGGCTTAGGTCTCTCTTTCCGTATATCTAAAAGGAAATTTGGTCTGGCCAGCCATATAAGGGCGGATCCGAACATTAAGTGCGTTACACGCACGGAAGTAGTTTCAAAGGGTCGCCGTTACCGAAATCGGTAAGGAGGACTATATATACGTATATATATAGTGTTACGAATCGGAGTAGAGCTGCTAAAATTTTAGAGCTCCCTGCGCTCGCTCTTGCATTTTAATTTAGTTTCTTCTTGTAAATTTCATCATTGAACTACAACCACTCCACGAGGATTTTTCTGTTTTTGATTCGACCTCACTTTGCCGATTTAAGGGCCGTGCCCACAACCCATTTTGAGGGCTGGATCCGCCCCTGATTCTGGCCAGGCCTATAACAGTACTCCTCGCAGAGTTAGGCAGACGAATAGGTATGTAAGGTTCATCCACATTTCGCCAGTTCCGTTGAAGTTCTATGTAATATGGGGAGAGCCTATTGACATCAACCTTTGCCCGTTCTTCTCCATAGAGATCTACGCTAGGGAATGGGCAACTACAGTACTTTCTCAAGTTATCATGCCTTGTTACTGGGACTGTAGCTTTGATTTTTGAAGTGAAAACTTCTTTAGGCGCGTTGAGCCCTTTTTGGGTGAACGAAAAACATTGAACTCATCGTCACTTGACGTAACGTGCGGTCATGCTTCGTAGCACTCGTAGGCGATCCGCTACGGCGTAGCACCACATGCGCGGGGCATAACCAGTGCTACGACAGGGGAGGGGCCTGTGTATGAAAAATTAAAAATATTTATTATTTAAACAAATTGCTTCATAGGTATACAATGAATTAATGTATTTTAATGTATTTTTTTATTTCACTTCTATCGGCAGTACCCAGACTGCCCCAATTGTTTTTTTGACAATCAAAAGTGCCGTAATGGTCTAATTGAAAGAAATGCTTTGTTTTTGGCATGTCCTAGAACCAAAAAATTCGAAGACATGTGACATCTACCAATCCGCATTGGGCGAGCGTGGTGGATTATAGCCCATTCCCACTCATAGAGAGGAGGCCTGTGTCCCAGCAGTGGGAACATTAATAGGCTGATAACGATGATGATGCTTTGAGTTTAAGCTTGGAGTTTAAATTCCTTATGAAAAATCCAAAGGTCTTGCAGAAAATATGACGTAGAAGACACATCGTCAAACGCCAGGTTAAGAACCCCCAACCAGCAGGTTCGCGAACCTGCGCTCGCCTGCAATGCCAACAAGATAGTGGCTATCAGCGTCGGCCAGATGTACGCGTGCGCTTGTCATCGATGCAGGTGTGTGATATCCTTATCAGCAGGTTTGATTGTGCCGCCGCTTGTTAGCAACGTCGTTTTTTACGGCATTCATGCGACACAGGGACGGATTTGTGTTTACATATTTTTTTTGCTAGCCTACATAGTGTCCCACTGTTGGGCAAAGGCCTCCTCTTCCTCCTTCCACACCTCTCTATCTTGTGCGGTCTCCGGCCATGTTAGCCCAGCAAACATGATCAGATCGTCAAGCCACCTTCGTCGAGGTCGACCTCGACGGCGCTGTTTACATATTATTGAGTTGAATTTTAAAAGGTCATATCATAATCATTTGCAGGCTTAGATTGTCAGGGGCTAATTAATGTGATACTTTAAAAGTTGTAGGTAGCGCACATTATGATATAAATAATGAATAAAAAATGAATGAAAAACTTACTTTGAAAAAAAAGTCCGACTTCAACAAACATTCATAATTTATTTTTTTACATTGTAACTTGAAGTCATTGAACACCATCATGTCATCAATAGAGGTCAAGAAGAAATATACGTATTATAGGAGAGCAGGTAACTAATCAACTAAAACTAAAATCACGTAAATCAACCCAGTAATCACGGAGTAATCGGAGTACAAAAATGTACGTCACGAACGTACGTCAAACGTCGTCGTCGTCGTAATGTACGTCAGTTAAAAATTGCTTGCTAATTTTATTGACACCGACAAATATGAACCTGCTCTAAGAGTGTATAGTAACCTCTCAGAAGAGACTGCCTCGATGGTCTTGTGGAGATCCTGAGTTCGATTCCCAGATTCTGCAAGGTTCTTCTATCTTCCATCAAAAACAGCAACCTGCCTTCCCAGCAGTTCTCGGTTTGCGGCAATTGGGGCGCATCCTATTTTAATAAGAATTAATGACCATAACAAATTTAGGGTGACCTCTAAATACCTTTGTGTACCCCTTCCAGAATCCCTTCCATTTCTAATCCTTCCATACAAATTCAGGTGCGACATTATTTCCTGACGCTGAATCTACAAAACACAATAACTAAATATCCAATTAAATCCGACCCTGTGCATTTAAACAAAGAATCAAAGCCTCCATTGAAGTGTAACGTCGTATAAAACCCCATTACTTGTGGTCTCTTCAGTTTGTGCACCATGGAAGTTAAGCTGATTGTTGTGCTCATCGCCCTGACCCTCATGGTCAACATGGTTGTCGCTGGTAAGTAACCCTAGTTTAAGAAGCCAGAAATGGTGCTGCCACCAACTAACTGTATGAATGCACCAACAACTAGTTGGATAAAAGTGGTTGGTGGTGCCACCATTGTTACTTTGACAAAAGTGGTGATCCTTATGGTCTCATGGTAGGATTAAGAGGCCTACGATTAGCAGTGGAATTTGATGTGTGGTTTGGTGATGACATCTTGTGGAAATTTGTGAATTGCACGAATCGAGATGGTTGACCTCAAAAAATGTTAGACGCACTATCGAATTAAGTTTTTGAAATATCAGTTTTGTGTCTATTAAAATATTAGAAACAGAAATTACTTACAAATGTAGCTTTGCTTTTAACTTTTCAAGAAACGTGTTATGTAAATTGGATAGTGCGTTTGACGAAAACATAATTACAAAAATGTTTTTTGTATACATGGGTAAATAATGAAATATTTCATAAGGCCAGCGGTAAAAGGTAAAACTTAAGCTATCTAGGATCAAAGAAGACAAAATCAATGAAATACACTGAAAACATCCAGGAATTTGGTCAAATATTGCAAAAATCTAAGATGCTAACGATAACAATAGAATAATAACAGTCTAACAACTTTTAGACTTCTTATTCAACCACCCATCACCAAAGGCCAACGAGCTCGATAGAGAAGCAGGTTACATTTGTGTCCCGGGGCGTACCATTATCAGGGTCACCGAGAAGAATGTTGAAGTAGCTATGGCCGAACAATCAGACTCCGAGGAATACCGGCTAAGAGAGGGGCCAAATCGAGGGAAACCAAATTCAATGGGAGCAACTAGAAAGAAACATATGACTGTCCCCACGCAAGACGAGTACTGCCAGATGTGCGTTTGTTCTGCCGAAGGAAAAGATGAGTACTGCAGCAACAGACCCGCGGCGAATCTTAATGAATGTCTGATGATGAAAAATATCACGGCGAAGTTCAACATGGGTTTACCATACGAGCATTCGAAGTCTCTGTCCAACAGGATTCGACGAGGTTTGTCGTGGTGGTGCAGGTGTCAATAAAATGGAAACTAGATTTTATTGACGTAATTAAAGTAGCTCACCGTGAAATTTTTCTCAGAGTCGTTAAGTTGGTTCGAAAGTAGTTACAGTATATTTTTACAAGATTTCTCATTTATAATGGTAGTCAAGGTATTTAGATATGTTCTAATTACAGGCAAACATTACCAAAACCCTAGGCAACAAAAAAAGAAGAACTTAGAACTCCTATCATGATTATTCGAGAACAGCTGTGTCAAAACGTATTTTTTCTTATAATAAAGGCAAAGGGATACCCTTTGCCCTTATTATAAGAAAAAATACGTTTAAGTATCTGCATGGGACCTCAAGCACTACACGGTCAGTCCGACCAGGAAGATAGTTTGGTTGTAGTTTTGTTCAAGAAAGCGATCGGTTTGGCCAAAAGTCGTTGACATGGCCGCGTAGTACGCGACGGTACCGGTAACAAGGGATTAACGGTATTAATATGTAGTTTTATCATATTTAAGTTGCAAGACAAAACTGCTACCCAATATCAAGCTGAGAACATCAATAACACATACATAACCTTCACCACAGATTACATTTGGCACAACGACGAGATTCCTTACAACTCTAAGGCGAAATGCTTCCGAGGCCACTCCTACTACACCAACAGTCTGACCGCGAACGATACTGACATCGACGTCGGTACCGACGTGGAATCCCTCTTAGACTACGACAACGAAAACACTTGCTTCTATTGCGTTTGCTCCGCGAGTGGCTCAGAGGTCGGCTGCATCACCCGAGAAGTCTCCTTCTGCAACTTCTTCAGGGTCATCAGATCTGACAAGCATGTCAGGGATAGGTACACGTCCTACATGCAGCAGGATAGACCCACCTACTTCAGACAACTGTCGTATAGGCTGAGGAGGACCATGGATAATAGTATCTTTGATATCTTGGATGCTGGTATGCTTCACCGTTTTTATTGGTGTTACTTTGGGATTTTGGTTCTTATCTGTTCTAGGTTCTTGTTTTGTGTATTTTTCTTGATTATTTTGTTATTTAGTGTTTTGTTACAAGTGTTGTGACTCGTGTTAAGTGATTTCTGCCTTGACAATACGTAATATACTCAGTGATTGTAACGATGTTAAGTTTTGTAAAAGTGATCTGAAATAAATATGATAAAAGTCTGTTTGAAAAGAACCTAATGATTTGGACTCAGAGCGGTTGGACGGACTATTTTACTACATGTCCCACTCCGGATCCATTGCCCATATTTCAATTCAAATTTCAATGTAAGCGTCGCCTTTTGCAAGCCAACTTCGCTAAATTGATTCTTATTTTCACACATCTCCCCTGGCACTAAACCTTCACAAATATTGTCTGTTTAATACCAAATAATGAAATAAAGATTGGTGCTTGCAGGAGGCGACACGTTGTGCTGCAACCATCCCAATGGGCACCGGAGGCTGATCCACAACCAAGTGCGGAGCAAGCTGAGATCGATGATGAGAAGGATCCCCAAGGAGAATCTGTTGGGACAGAAAGAGACAATGAAAGGAGATTACGTGGATTTCGTAGTGAACAACGATAAAAAGAAACGTTAAGAAACATGAATTCGTAGTCTGCAGCGATACATTATGGAGTGTAGGAAATGAATGTTAATTTAAGTTGTGAATGTGGGTTTTGAAAAATAAATTAATCTAGAAGATTACCAGAATGGAGGAATGGAGTTAATAAAGAAATGAAAATAAAACATCAATATATTCAACAATAAGATGAAAAGAAGTTTTCTGGAAGAACGAATGATCGTAAATAATTTGATACACAGACAACCTGTTAGAAAAGAAAAGCTAAGAGAGAGAGCTGGAGGATTCTCAAACTGTTTTTATATAAAGTAATAGTGATCAGTACCTAAAGGACAAAAGTGATTGTGTTGTGTGGAGTGATAGTGTACATTTTCATTTTTATAATTTTGTGTACCGTTTTATTAAATATGTTTTTAAAAGTTTAAAATTTTCAATAAGATTATTTATCCTGTTTTTTGCACGTTCTTATTTAGTTTTCAGACAGCACACAGTTCAAGCTTTAGCCAATTGATTTCTTATTGAGCCACTTAAAGTTATGTTTCACAAACTTTTTGCACAATTTAAGCCGTTTGATTTGCACCTGCACCAAAGCACTTTTTGATATATATTTCTTGTTTTCGCCACTAACATAATATTATTTGATAAGAATTTGCCACTTGTCGGTTTAGTCAGAATAAGAAAACACAGACATGTTTGAAAAGATAGAGTATAATGTATGATTCCCTAAATCGTTGTAGAAGGTATCATTTAAGTCTTTAGACCCTTAAAAGCTAGAACTATCATAATGGGAGAGATCAGTAAAGCAACTAATTTGTAAAACGTTTCAATTTGAAAAGCACTTGTGGATCTAAAGTTCAATTTAAACGGAGGAAATTATAATATTGTAAAAAATAACTGTAAGACTTTCAGCACTCTGGAGTCTCAGAGTCTGGATTGTGGGTTCGATTCCTGCAAGGTTTCAAATTATAAGATTCCTAATAAGGTAAAATGAGCACTACCCTAACTGTACCACGTGGTGATTACAACAATTTTGTAAGATCTTTTACTTTCAAATTCGTTAGGAGTCCTATTTTTAGCAGTGAACAAATACAGGCAGATACTGTAAAGAGAAGAAGAAGAAGAAATGAATCATTCCTTGTGCCGAAATGTAGAACATTAAGATCGTGTATAAAATAAATATGAATTTTCAGTAAATAACGAAGAGCTAAGTCAGAGGAAATGTGTGCCACTCATCTCCGAATACACGGACTGTAATGAAAGTAAGAAATTAAAACATATTTTTTATTTCTTGTCCAATTTGTGCATGATTATTACGAATGAATGATTTGGTAATTCAAACCATTGCATTTTCGATACGAGCTTGTCACAGGATTAATCTATTGCCTTGTAGTCTAGTGATCGCAACTGCGAATGTTGAACATTAAGTCCTGGGTTCAATTCCCAGGTCGAGAAAAGTATTATTGGCTTGTAGTCACGGAGTTTGGATTTGTTCCCGGTTAATGGCAATAAGCTCGCCGCTATTACATGGAAGGTCAATGGCGTAATGTGGGTGTACTATTATTTATACCTTGCTGACCCTTCGGGGGTTACAGACTCATTTATTAATATGACGACATGTTAAAACACGAAAAGAGACGAAAAACGAAGGCAGTTTTCGTGTTTGTATTTTCGTGGCTACATTACCTTGTATTGTTCTAGTTAACTTATGCACGGGCTGTAGCCGCTGCAAATGTAACGCTTTCGGCCAGTGGGTGTGCCAAGATGTAAAGAAATGTCGTGATGAGGATAAGCAATCTTCTGACGTTGACGGTCTGGAAGAAGGTGATATCTTTGACGATGCTCTACAAATGTTGGAAACTGGTGAGTGTTACTTCCGAGTTATCTCATACTTCTTGGCCATTAGCTATGCGCTCGCACGCATGCGACAGAGACTGGGAAACCAAGTGAATGGAATTGCTTGGAGCATGCGCGACGGTACTCACGCGGGAGAAACAAGTGACGAATGTGTGACGTGTGTGCACAGAGGAAGACCACTCGATAAGAATACGTTTACTATTTCTATGCCTAAAATCGGAAGCGAAAGGAGTTGATAATGTATCATAATAAGGGACAATCGACAATCGCAAAAAGTAATATATTGAAATAATAACTATTTTTCGTTCATTAGATATGAAAAAGAAAAAGCAGAGTATCAAGCACGTGCCCACGCCGCGTAAGTTATCAGAGGAAGAGGAACTATTAGGTGCGGCTTATTTAACGAATTCTTTACATAAACAATTCTATTCTTATCGCTTTTAATCTTTTACTGCTTTATTATTATTAAAACTAGCAGTATAGTCCCACTGCTGGGAAAACGTCCCTTCATTCTGGTACCGGTTCTTAGCTTCTTCTTGCTAATGTTAATGAAGATGTCTAAGTCGTCTCACAATCGACTTCGTGGTCTGCCACGGCTCCTACTCACTGATGTCTGCTTTATTTATTATATTATTTTATTTTTCTAGAAATGTAGGCACTTATATTATATTCATGCAATGCTTTCTTGATTTTTGATTTGTTACGTTTTGAAATACGCTCGTCGAGTTCGCGTTCGTTTTAAGTGGTTACAGTCCGGTCCGCTACTTTACAACTTAAAACGAACGCGTACTCTTAAACGGCGCGCGTTCAAGAGCTGAAGGTATTAATATTCCATAGCAATTATGACACTGACAGCTATTGAACGGGGCTTAGTGTGTCGATCGCATTCAGTTTGAATGGTGAAATTTGCCCAGTCGTAACCCGACCCAGGGGCCCTACTCTCTAACGTTTCGTCCGTATATTCGGATCTATCCGTCTCTCTCGCGCACGTCTGCAGATGAGTGCGAGTGAGAGAGACGGATAGATCCGAATATACGGACGAAACGTTAGAGAGTAGGCCGTCAGTTCTTTTCTGTCTCCAGATTTCAGTGTTAATTTCTAAAATCTGTTTCCAGGTTATGTGGTAGCAATACCTCGGCAAGAGCACTAATTCGCACGTTTTTTTTTAATACAGCACCATTGCACGAACCTTTATTAGTTTTATATTTAATTACAAACCTTATGAAAGTCATCGAGGTAAGTTTTATATTCAGTATATGACAAAACTGCTATATATTTTAACCTCTGAGATTTTTTACAGCTAAGTTCCATGAGGGGTCTGATGCAATGATAGCAAGCTTACGCTTGTCTCGGCAAAGAAGATCTACTGATGTCAAAACAAACAAACTTAGTAAAAGATCGGTTGTCAAGCCAAGTCAAACAGACAACGATTCTACTCACAACAATACAGTTAAAAACTATGATGCAATTGATGAAATAAACGAAGGTACGTTAGTATTGGGATCCCTTTTTTTTGCATAATCTTCTTTTTCCTAATATACTTTGGCATAACTGTTTTGGCATAATTTGTTTTGCCATAATAATACTTTGCCAAATTTTTTTTTGCCATACTGTTTACGTTGGCATAATCATCTTGAAGGCTAATTTTTTTTGGCATAAATTGAATTTTGCATAATGTTACTAGGCATAATGACTATTAGCATAATAGTATTTAGGCATACAAATAATATAAATACCGGAATCAAATTTGAGTTATTTTTACGTATTTATTTTGAATTAAAAATAAATTAAGTTGTGCTACAAAAGTTAGTGACAGAAACGAATCGCTGCAAAACCGACTCCACGTAGTCTTGTCTGCCCAACCCCTAGAGTGTAATCTAAGCTCGCGTGGGACCGCCGGAGCCGCGACAGAAACCTTGCCTGCTGCATGTTGCATACTGCATGCTTGCTTGCTGCATGCTTGCTTGCATGCTGCATGATTGCTGAATGCATGCTTGCTTGCTTTATGCTTGCTGCATGCTTGCTGCATGCATGGTGTATGCTTGTTTACATGCTTCTTACAGGGAAAATACTCACATATGTTCACAATCAACTATGTTCAAAACAAACATGTTATGTATTACCTGCTTCGGAGAGATGGTTTTTTCCAATCGTCAAAATAAATTGGTATATCCAATTAGGGTATGTCTAACATTTTAGGATTATGCTTCTTTGTTATGCCTATAAAAAATATGTTTTAGTATCATTATGCCTAAATAAATTTATGCCTAACAATGTTATGCTTAATTATTATTATGATTAGATAAATTATGCTTAAAAAAATACGCGTAAGCTGTTATGCGTAAAAATGTTATGCGAAAATTAGTAGTAACAAAAGTATGCCAAGTTATTTTAGGTCTTAAAATTTTATGCAAATGAATAGGGAACCGTTAGTATTGTTTCGATAACTTTCTACACTTAGTAAAGGTCATTTAATTAAAAAAAACCGGCCAAGTGCGAGTCGGACTCGCGCACGAAGGGTTCCGTACCAACTATGTATTATAAAAAAATCACGTTTGTTGTATGGGAGCCCCCCTTAAATATTAATTTTATTCTGTTTTTAGTATTTGTTGTTATAGCGGCAACAGAAATACATCATCTGTGAAAATTTCAACTGTCTAGCTGTCACGGTTCATGAGATACAGCCTGATGACAGACAGACGGACAGACGGACAGACGAACAGACGGACAGACAGCCAAGTCTTAGTAATAGGGTTCCGTTTTTACCCTTTGGGTACGGAACCCTAAAAACAATACATATTTTGAAACCAAGTATAATAGTGTTCACATAATATTTTTTGTTCGAGCAGACACGCTAAAGGATTCAAACCTAACGGGGACATTAGTTGCCAAGAAAATCAACATGATCCAGCCACTCACTGGTTCCAGACGATCGAGCTTCGCAGATAAAAGCAAGGCACTGCTGACTGACGACCGCCAACCCAAGGCAATCAATCACATAACTGACAATAAAATAGAAGCAACACAACCAGAAATCAAATTTGACACAAGCCATGAAAATTTAAAAACAGTGCTTGGAAATTTCACACAAACTGATAAGAACATAGATCTTTCTAAAATCGTAGTCAACGAATTGAAAAAAAGTGAAACGATTGGAGATACCAACACTAACCCGGTTTCATTCATCAGTTTCACTCCAGAAAATGACACTTTGACTGCAATGACTTTCATTGCTGGCCACCTATTAAATAAATTATGGAATATGGAAAAAGATGTTGCGGCGGCATCAACAGAAACAGACGGATTAAAACATGAAAAGATTGCTGACTTACTAGAACTTTTCAAAGAACCACTAAATATGAGGCAAGAATTGTTCCTGAAAAATACTTTAGAACAGCTATCAAGTGCAATACATAAGCATAAAGATACTAAAAACATTTCTATCTGTGAGACTATTAATGAATCACAGAAGTCGTTACATAATATGAATGACAGTGATGAGGAAATAACGAAAAGGCCGAGTAGAAAAAACGTAGAGACAGATGAAAACAAAGCAATAAATGTCATAGAACAAAAAAAGACTAAAATAGAGATGAAAATTAACCAGAAAGAAGCCACTATAAAAGCAATGGCCAAAATAAACAATGTTTTAGATTTAATCAAAAAGTTTGAATATGTACAAAACAATTTAAGTGAATTGCAACATGGCCCAAAATTCGTTTTTAATCACACGTTTTCAAATAACAGAACGGTTGAATTTGATACTAAACTAACGGAGGATGAGAAAAACTCTTTCAATTTGTTTGGGAAACTTTTAGAAAAAATAACAAAGCTAATTTTGCCAAAAAGAAACAACAAGAAAATAGCAAATGGAATCAAGAACCAAAACTTCTTAAAGGATGATGATAATCTGAAGAAAAAGTTAAAGAAAATGTACAATGTTGATATTACTAACATGAGTATGACAGCTAAAGACAAAATGATTCTGGACTACTTAACACATGTCGATAACAAACCAGATTGCTTACTGAACAATAAAAACTACGAAGCAGAAACGTTGCCCAGCGTTGAAGGTAATATATTACTCAACTTGTCAGAATTTTTCAAATTAAAATCGTTTAGTGATCTGATAAAATTAATAGCACCTGAAAAAGCTACTACCCGAGAATCTCCAATTCAACCAGAAACACAAACAATTGAGACAACTACTAAAGTAATTGAAGAAAACAATATGCCATCTAGTACTAAAGGCGTTGATTCTTATAAGTTGAGTTCGACAAAAGAGAAACTGAAAGCACATTTGAAAACAATAATGGAAGACTTGATAGAGATTCAGAGTGCCAGAGGAGTTAGCTTTAAAGATAGCATAAAAGTAACAGATGCGTTGCCTTGTATCTACAACCTTCTAAGAGATGGAACAGAAATCGAGAAAAAAGAAGAGAAAATTGACCCAGTCAAAAAAATAGCAAACATATTTCAAGGATTAAAAAAAGAATTGAAAACTTCGGTTTCACGTAGAATTGCTGGTGACATAATGACAGAGAGGCCCAAATCCGCCGTCGTATTGGAACGGGTAGTTAAAAACTTAAGCGATAAATCACCTTCAAGTACTCGTAGATCCTCAAATAGTAAAATTCCTAAATCATATGATCAAATAAAGAGAATGATAGACACTATTGAAAATGATAGTTCTACGTATAAGCGCCATGCTTTACTTGTCAAAACTCCAGCAGCTGGAAAACTTATATTACTGAAAGCATTAGAGCTAGACGTTCAGGCCGCAATAAACGTTATCGGCGAAATAACGCAATCCTTTGACAAACTAACTAAACTGCCAACGGAACAATTTAATGAACTCAAAGAATTTGTTGGAAATCTGGCGACAAGTATTAATTTAAATGAAAAAGTAATTGATAAACTTAAACTCGACGTTATTAAATTACCCGGTAAGACTGAAAGCCAACCCCAAAAAGGTTGGGAAGTGTTGATGGCCGAAATGAATAATAACAACATGTTGAAAGCTAATTTTAATAAGAAACTTGTTCTTACGGTCAGTGACCCTCGTGGAGAGAGTGATGATGTTAAAATATCTAGGATCCAGATCATGAACCAGCTGATCAGAAATCGTATGAAAATATTCCTAAAGATGAAACAGGAAAGTGGAACGGACTTCAAGCACGATATGACGTATAATATTGCTCAGAGGATTCTGTACTACTTGGACGCTGGCAATTATAATCTTGCTAACGAATTGTTTAGATTATTTGTATTGCAGAAACAAAATGAACCTGCAATCGATAGATATGTTGGTAAGTTCAATTGCATTACCATTTGGATTTAAATTACAATTATGGCTAGTTCCCTGCTGGACATAATAAGCCTTTCTAAGCGCACGCCATTATATTATATCTTATCATGGCCATTTAAATACTGATCTGAGTTTTACATAGTCCAAAATACTGGGAGTTCATTCCATTACGCATTCTTGTTTAAGTAAGATCACTAAAGAGTCTTCAATATTAATAAATAGACTTTAAATGGCTGTTCATGGACAAGAAATTCTCATTTTTTGAGACTACAAAAAAGTGAAGGATGTCCATTTCTTGTATTTCTCTTCGACGTAGATTCATAATCTGTGAGATTATGACCAAGGTATTTATTTAAATTAACGTGTCAGTAAATATATTGGTTTGGTTCACAGCACCATCTACAACGAAACCAATGCGTCGGATGGCACAACCGCCAAAAGAATCCCCAGTTCTGCTCGAAGATCCAAATAAGTTGAAAGCAAAGCACATGACCTGGGCCACTCAAGACCATCTCATAAAACAGCTGCTGAACATAAAAAATATGGGATTGTAGAATATATATTTTTAGATACTTTTGTAATTTTCAATAAATGTTTTGTATTAAATTGTGTTGAATTTATTGATGTAAACCTTGTCCCTACTGTTGCTGAGCTTCGTGAAGTGTGTATGGGTACCATCAAACTTTTAGGCCACGAGTTATGCGCACAAGTGAAACACGCGCTTGTCACTTGACGCAATTACCGCAACGTATTGGAGCCTATTCACACGGTGCGTTGCGGCGGCGGCGTACATAATTATATCAAACCACGCGAGACGAGGCGGGGTGTATGCGTTGCGACGCCCGCTGGTGCGGCACTGCTCAATGATTTATGTGGCATCTATATTATTAGTGAAAGAACTGTCCATCACTGTTATTGCAATAAAGGGATTAATTAATCCGATATTGTCGTGTTCTACGTCAAATTGTAGTAAGTAATAGGAGCAACAACTCATGTCTTTTTCGATCCATTTTTTAAACATACTGACTGTATTCAGAACCCGGCGTCGCAGCGTCGCGTGTGTACAGTACATGGGCTCTTACCTGAGGTCGTGAACAGGGCATAAGCATAACCCTACTTAATGTGATGAAATGCATATTGTATGGTACCATTTTTACCCACGACGGAACGGAGACGGTGTATGCGTTTGGAGTGAGAGGATGTTTGTTTGTTTGTGCAAACACATGTTGCCATTTTTCTCCAAAATTACTAGTCTGTTATGATGCAGTTTTCAGGGAGTCATGGGTTCGGGTTTGATTGGTGCATGTTCTTAGATAAGTGTTACGGTGAAAACACACCATAGCGCGGCAGCAAACATTGTTTGTGCAAATATAAGTTGCCATTTTTCTCCAAAACGACTTCCGATTATGATGCAGTTTTCAGTTATGGGTTTGGGTTTCATTGGTGCATGTTCTAAGATAGGTGTTACGGTGACAACTCACCAGGAGGCGCTGCAGCAAACATTTTTTGTGCAAATACAAGTTGCCATTTTTCCCCAAAACTACCAGTCTGATTTTGATGCAGTTTTCAGTTATGGGTTTGGTTTTTATTGGTGCATGTTCTTAGATAGGTGTTACGGTGATAACTCACCAGTTGTATACTCACAAGGGAACTCCTTAACGGTAAATAGCACGGATACAATACTCGGAAAATTTGTAGACGCGTTCATATTTGATAGATAAACATGATTTCTATTATAACCTGATCCTGCAGCTAGGATTGTCTTCTCACGAGGGAACTCCTCAACGGTAAATAACACGAATACGAAGATTTGTAGACGAGTTCATATTTGATAGATAAACATGATTTCTATCATGACCTGATCCTACAGCCAGGATTGTCTTCCCACGAGGGAACTCCTCAATGGTAAATAGCACGAATTCAATGATTACGACAAAATTAAGAAATATTGATAAAAAAAACCTTTTTAAAATAAGCTTTTTTAAAAATGCACTGAAAAGAAAAATAACTCTTTTAGTAAATGAAAACGAAAGCTTTCATAAAAGCTTGTCCCGGCTTGGGGTCGGCTTCCAGTTTAATCGGATGCAGTTAAATACCAGTATTTTTACCCACGACGGAACGGAGACGGTATATGCGTTTGGGTTGAGAGGATGTTTGTTTGTGCCCATATCAAATGTGGCCAAATCCATGTTGCCATTTTCTCCAAAACTACTAGTCCGATTTTGATGCTCTCTAAAAAGTTTAAAATAAAAAGCTAAATTAAAAATTTTGAAAAACCCACGACGGTTAAAAAGTATTTGAATAAGGATAAAATAATTAAAAAAAAACCCAAATTAATAAAAAACCCACGAATATCCGTCGGGGGCTGCCATCAATATTTTAAATTACATCGTAAATAACAATAAGTATCATCATCAACTGCGCTAAAAAAAATCCTATTATTAATTCTCCTATTATTCAAGTTACTATAAAACTGCAAAACTAGGTCGTTCATTTCATGGCAGCCTCCGACGGATATTCATAGGTTTTTTTATCAAGTTGGGTTGTTGAAGCTCATTTCAATAGGTTTACAAGTACGAACAAACATACAGTCCACGTTTCTTTATAGTAGTACTGGCTGGCCGCCGACCGTATTAAATATGATGTTAATATTTTTGTTAGTTAGTTGCCAATAAACCTCATCAAAGACAGACGCTTGTTTCATTGAGCTAACTCCTCGCCAGACAAAATTGAACCCTAACGTACACAACATAATGGTCATAATCGAGCCGGATCATTAGTGAAGTTAATACAGAAAAAACAACATTCCATCAGAGATAAGAAGCCGGCGAGTGAATCGTTAAGCGTAAACAAAGTAATTAGCAGTGATTTTAACAAAAAATACGTTGTTTCCTCAAGTATTGCATCGTATTAGTGTATAATATTGAAGATTTACATAATTAACAGTGAAATATGTCTAACACGGCCGAAGAAGCACTTGGTATATTAGAAGATACGGCAGAGTTACTGAAGAAAACACAAGTAAACTTAAGAAAATGTCCTAAACAACGTTTGACAAAGGGTTATATTCAATCTAGAATTCAGTGCCTCGAAGAATATTGGAAAACATTTAACGGTGCGCATCAAGACTTAGCGAGAATGACACCTAGAGATAAACGTAATTTGTTGCCGTATTTCGTTAATGAAGAGTTTTTTATTTATGAAGATCTATATTTGTGTTTGTTGGGTGAATTACGCGATATGTTAGATAAGGTAACAACGAAATCATCGCAAGCGATGAACATCGATAACGCGGACGAAGATAACCAACAAACACAGGTGAGACTGCCATGTATAACGATACCTACGTTTTCTGGAACCTATGAAGACTGGCCTGCGTTTAAAGATTTATATGTTTCGTTAGTACATGACAACAAAGCACTAAGCAACGTTCAAAAATTGCATTACTTGAAGACTAGCATCAGCGGTGAAGCAGCAACCCTACTTAAACATATACAAGTAACTGAAACTAACTATTTACAAGCATGGGAAACATTGAAGAATCGTTACGGCAATAGAAGATTGATAGTTAACTTAATGTTGAAGAGATTAGTTTACCAAAAAAAGGCGAATACTCAATCGGCCAGTCAACTGAAGTCAATTTTAGATACAACTTCTGAAATTTTAGACAACCTCAAAAACTCCAACGTGAACACCGACTCCTGGGATCCTATAATCATATTTCTGGTCGTACAGAAGCTGGACCCGGAATCTCACAAGGACTGGGAAGAGTACGCCTACAAAAGCAATTCAGAGGATTTACCGACGTGGAATGAGTTGAAGACATTCTTAAATGGCAAATTTCGTGCATTAGAATTAATTACACCCTCTTCAACATCAGCTACGCGTGAAAAACCTTCTAAAGAACGCAGTACATTCCATGTTTCAACTAATGAGAAGGAACACACTTGTATAATGTGTAAAGAAAATCATACCCTGCCTCATTGCAAATTGTTTGCGAAGATGCAACCTTCAGAACGATTTGATTGTGTAAAGAATAACAAGCTCTGTTTTAACTGCCTGGCATCAGGACATTCGGTATTCAAATGCCGTGTTCCAATGTCCTGTCGCATGTGTAAAAGACGCCATCATACTCTCATACATCTAACAAAGAAGACGGATACATCGGCATCGTCTGAAGCTGTACAACCGACGCCGACAATATCAACTCAAGCAGATGTAGAAGAAAAGGTGCAAGTTAATACAATGATTGCGTCTTACTACAATGTCAGAAAAGATATAGGAATGTTAGCAACCGCAATGGTGATAGTAAAGAGTGAACAAGGACACACCATTGTGCTCAAGGCACTCATAGATCCAGGGTCACAAGCCTGCTTTATTAGCGAAAAGGCGGCACAACTACTAAAAGTCAAAAGGCAGGTAACTAATTGCATAATTACTGGAATGGAATCCATGAAGGTCGTTGTCAAGCATGAAGTGAAAATAGAAGTTTTATCTCGATGGGAATCAAATTTTGCACTACCTATTCAAGCCTACGTGATGAACAAGCACTTGACAGTACAATTACCTGCAAAAACATGGTCACCAAACAAATGGCCACACTTGGCAGATCTAGACTTAGCAGACCCAAAGTATGGAGTATCAGGAAACATTGATCTGCTGCTAGACGTCAAGGGATATGCAAAGATACTACAAGATGGTCTAATCAAGGGTCCACCGGGGTCACCTATAGCTCAGAAAACCAACCTCGGCTGGATAATATTCGGTGAAATAAACATAAAAACAAACACAAAAGAAAAATGTTTAATGGCGATAAATGAACAAGTCGATGTGAAAGAACTATTGAAGACTATGTGGGAGTTAGAAACCGATACAAAAATAAATTTTACTAAAGAGGAAATGTTATGCGAAGAAATTTATGAAAAAACACATACAAGAAACAATGAAGGGCGCTACCTAGTAAAATTACCCTTTAAAAACGACAACTTAAAATCACCCGACGGAAAGACAAGAGAGATAGCATTAAACAGATTTCTGCAACTGGAGAAAAGACTAAACAAAAATCCCGATCTGAAAGAAAAATACAAAAAGGTTATTGAAGAATACATAAACTTAAAACACATTGAAGAAGTACCACAACAAGAAATAAACACAAAAAAGTCGGTCTACTTACCCCACCACGCAGTAGTCAGGAACGATAAAGAAAGCACGAAGACTCGCGTCGTTTTTGACGCTTCCTGCAAGGGTTACAATGGAGTTTCCTTAAACGACGAATTACTGGCAGGTCCTGTTCTACAAGATGATTTGCGAAGCCTAATAGTAAGATGGCGAACACACGCAGTATGTTTTGTTTCTGACATACAAAAAATGTACCGAATGATATTGGTAGCCCAGGAAGACACCGATTACCAGAGAATACTGTGGCGAAACGACTCGGCTGAAATCATTAAAGATTTCAGACTCCTGACTGTTACCTTCGGGACAGCGTCAGCACCATATTTAGCGGTAAAAACACTTATGCAACTTGCTAAAGATGAAGGTGCCAACTATCCTGAAGCTGCTAGGGTGTTACAGGAAGATTTGTATGTTGATGACGTTATGTCAGGATGTGACGATTTAGAGCAAGCTATTCAAATAAGCAAAGACTTGAAGAATTTATTACAACGGGGCGGCTTTCAGCTAAAGAAGTGGTCGTCAAATAACGTAGACTTTTTAAAATCTATAGATCCAGAGGATAGATCTATCAATGCACATATAGATCTAAATATAGATGGTACCATGAAGGCTTTAGGTGTACAATGGAACTTAGGCAGCGATCAATTCGAATACCAACTAAACCTAGTGCCTCTTCCTGCGATCGTTACGAAGCGAAGTATACTGTCAGATGTCCAAAAGCTCTTTGACCCGCTTGGTTGGATAGCGCCATGCATCGTGCAAGCAAAAATTTTGATTCAGAAGCTCTGGCAAACTAAGGTTGATTGGGATCAAGAAATTACTCCAGCTGTGAGAGAAGAGTGGAAAACTATACGAGACGATATTGCCAACGTCAATGCAATTAGAATAGATCGATGGATGGGCACGTACAGTCTAAAGAAGAACAGCATACAACTACATGGTTTTAGTGATGCATCGATGAGAGCATACGCAGCTGTTGTGTACTGTCGCGTACATTACTTGGATGGTGCAGTCAAAACATCATTGATTGCAGCAAGAACTCGTGTTGCTCCGTTGAAGACGGTATCGTTACCGCGACTTGAATTGTGTGGAGCTGTCCTGGTATCAAGACTGTTAAAACAAATTTCAACAGCAATGAAGATCCCATTAGCTAATGTTTATGCTTGGACTGATTCCTCAATAGTTATTGCTTGGCTACAAAAAGAGCCTAGCAGATGGAAGACCTTTGTTGCCAATAGAACCGTTGAAATAACCGGCAACGTCCCAAAAGAACAATGGTACCACGTACAATCGCAAGAGAACCCCGCTGATATAGCGTCGAGAGGTGCACTAGCATTAGAGTTGAAAACATGCGACTTATGGTGGAAAGGGCCCGAATGGCTTTCAAAAGGAAATATTAATTTTACCAAACCAGAAACCATACCTACAGAGCTAGAAAAGAAGAAAACTATACAAACCCTTACAATGACCAAAAACGAAGAAGATGAGAGAAGATTAACAGAACAATTTGGAAAATACAACTCGTTGAAGGAATTAATTAGAAGTATTGCATTCTGTAGGAGATTTTTAAAACAAAAAACGTTAAAAGAAGACATAGATAGTGCTTTGACAACTGAAGAATTAGACGGTGCATTAAACATATGCATAAAAAAGGTACAAAATGAAGAATATGCAGAAGAAATTGAGTCTCTAAGAAAGGGTCAACAGGTTAAAAGAACTAGTACATTAAAAACTTTAGATCCGTACTTAGATGAGAAACAGATGCTTCGGGTTGGCGGACGCCTTAGACACGCTAACATAGCGGATCAAAGCAAGCACCCAATCATATTGGGTCATAGAAACAAACTTACTTCTTTGATCATTGCCGATGCACATTCAAGAACCCTACACGGAGGAATCCAACTAATGTTGAGTTTTTTGAGATCTAAGTATTGGATAACGCGAGCTAAGGGACAAGTCAAACAATATGTACACCGATGCTTAGTATGTGCCAAACAGAATGCGACTGCAAGAACGCAAGTAATGGGTGATTTGCCAAAGGTTCGTGTGACACCAGCTCGACCGTTTCTGCATTCCGGTGTAGACTTTGCTGGGCCATTACAAGTTCTATGGAGCAAGGGAAGAGGAGTCAAGGCACACAAGGCGTACATATCGATCTTCATATGTATGGCTACCAAGGCCGTTCATTTGGAGTTAGTCGGAGATATGACGTCAGAGGCGTTCATCGGCGCATATAAAAGATTCTGTGCTAGAAGAGGCAAGTGTGCACATTTATGGAGTTACCAGGGGAGGAACTTCATCGGGGCAAATAAAGAGCTGGTAGCCATGTGGAAGGAAGCAAGCTTGGAGTTCTCTGGAACAATCGCAGACACGCTTGCATGTGATGGCACACAATGGCATTTTATTCCTGCATACAGCCCAAACTTCGGCGGCCTCTGGGAAGCTGGAGTAAAATCAACGAAGTATCACTTAAAACGCATACTTACCAGCAATTTAACTTTCGAGGAGATGTCGACAGTGCTGTGTGAAATAGAGGCTTGTTTGAACTCGAGGCCGTTGTGCCCCCAAGATGATTTGGATAATGTGAATATCGAGCCATTAACACCTGGGCACTTTTTAATTGGAGAGGCACCCATTGTCGTACCTAGCCCAAATTTACAAAACTTGAAGGTGCACACGTTATCACGATGGCAATATGTTCAAAAGTTGTTGCATGATTTTTGGTCTAGATGGCAACAAGAATATTTATCTAGACTACAACAACGTCCAAAATGGCTCAAACGAGAAAAGGAGTTTGAAGTCGGTAATATTGTTCTGATCAAGCAGGAGAACCTTCCACCAGGGAAGTGGTTACTGGGACGAATAGTAAGCAAACATCCAGGACCCGATGGGTGCACAAGAGTTTACAGTGTCAAGAGTGGTGACAGTATTGTAAAGAGAACTGTGACCAAACTCTGTCCACTGCCAATAGATAGTAACCCTGAATAGTCCAATCATTCCGTGTTTGATAATTTTGCATGTATAATGTTAATTGCATAGTTATGGATCAGTTGAAAGGACTCATATAGTCCTTTGGTGGGCGGCTTATGTTGAAGCTCATTTCAATAGGTTTACAAGTACGAACAAACATACAGTCCACGTTTCTTTATAGTAGTACTGGCTGGCCGCCGACCGTATTAAATATGATGTTAATATTTTTGTTAGTTAGTTGCCAATAAACCTCATCAAAGACAGACGCTTGTTTCATTGAGCTAACTCCTCGCCAGACAAAATTGAACCCTAACGTACACAACATGGGTTTTTTTTAAATTATTTTATCCTTTTTCAAATACTTTAATACTTACTTTTTATCAAGAATTATTTTAAGAAATATACTATTGATAATTTAAAACGGTTCATCTTGCAATAAAAATCTGATTGAAGGTTATCCAAGAGTAAGTATTCACAGAGAAGGCTTACAGAAAGTGATGATATTATATCAGCGAGAGCGATGACGGAAGAGTGTATTATGTAGATTAACATAAGCTACCAAGACAAGAAGCTTACGTATTATTTTAATAATGTTGGTAGATTTTGTCAAAGTACGATAAGCTCTGAAAACGATTACTTTTCCGTGCTCTCAGTTCAAGGGCTAAATAAGGTGTAAATAGAAGCTTCTCTTTAAAATCTGTACTTTTATTATTTGTACTTTAGATGGATATAATCACAGAAGATATTAACGGTGATTCCTATCTTAATAGATTCAATGTGTATTAATAGTTATCATTTTTGATTTTTGTTTTTTTCGTGCAGGGGCGCGTGTCGTGGGTCGTGTTGAAATGGTCTTGGCCCTCACTCCAGTCTTCACTAGTTTCCTCGAGCTTGGCGTTGTGGCTTTCTTGGCTTTCGATCTTGGCGTTGTGGTCTTCCTGGCTTTCGAGCTTGGCGTTGTTGTCTTCCTGGCTGTGCGTTCTGAGAACAATAAAATATTTTAAGAGCGCCTTATTTTAGCTGTTCCTTGAGCTACAGCACTGACTGCACCATCATACTATACATTATTTCGTTCGCTTTAAAGAAACACATATTGTTTTTCTTTCAATGAAAACAATTTTGAAATCGCACGGTTGGTTTCAAAGAGAGTAGAGGAGGTAATTCCTACATCCAAACTTTACCTCTTTATAAAATTGGTGTAGATGACTGGTTAGACGAGGCACATACTAAAGGGGTATAGTTTTCCGATATCAGTGCTGACCTCTTACTACAAATAGTTGATTAACATGGTAGAGATACCCCTTAAAGTAAGTCCCCCGTTTGACCAGTCATAGCGTATTAATAAAATGTTATTGTTATAAACTATCTTACCACGCCTTGAAGCTTTCTTCTCCTTCCTGTTCTTTTTCCTGATGTCGGCTTTACGTTCTGCCTCTGCCGTTGCATTCTTCTGATTTTCTTTTATTTTTGGCGTTACCTTATGTCTTAGGTATCTAGGTATAATATTCTTTATTCGAGTCTTGAACTGATTTGTAACAGACCGTTTCATTCTCTTTGCAAGTTCCAAATTCTTTTGCCATCTCTTCATTGTTTCCTCATATTCGCCGTATCTTTTCTCTGATATTTCATCCAATCTCTTTTTAGCTAGTTGTCTCACTATTTCTGATTTTGGAACCTTTTCTTGTAGAAGTTTTTTAATATCATGCTTAGAAGTCTTTAATAAGCTACGAATGTGTTTTATGAAGGAGTGCTTTTTCTTTTTGCGTATTTCTGGTATATAATTTATGGTCGTTTGTACGTTGATTTGTGGTTCGGTCGTGGTTTCTGTGTTTAGTTGCATTACTGCTCGGGGTTGTCTAGTTACTTGTGTCTCTGATTTTCGGCTGTAGTATTTTATTAACATGAGTATTTTGTTATGAATCATAGTCAATCCAGCGTCTATTCTATCAAATGTGCTATCTCTTACTTTATCTAATGAATCAATCATTCTCCTACTGTGAGCGAACTCTATTATGCCGATAGCATCATTCATCTTACTTATATCCATAGTTAAAGTACAGTGCAATAGTTTCATCCTGTAGAGACTGACAAAAGGAGTGCTACCGATAATACTGGCCGTTACTTCCTGCCACCGATTACCGATACTATCCAAATAATTTGTCAAATTATAATGTGGGTCGGGGACTCTTAACCCTGGCATGATAATCTGATTTACATAGTAAGAGTTAATTATATGTTTCATGATTTTCCTTGTGGCTGGTGACAACGGATATAAAGCGTTAAGCTTCGGCGTATCTTGGTCAATTACTTCGATGACTTGAACTAAACATTCCTTTAATGACAAACGATCACACTGACCAGTCTGCTCCATCCTTCGTCTAAAACTTCTAATTCGTTTTAACTTGTTTCTCTTTGGTTTTTCAAATAAATGAGTTTTGTACACATATTGCTTCATTGCATGCACGAGAAGTTTTAAATCGTCCGGTATATCAGGGTTTCTATATTTTCGGATTCCATAAATGTCTCTTATGACTTCGAAAATGTCACTTTTCAGTTTAAACATATATTTTTCATACTTATTTGGGTTGGCTCTCTTTAGATCCACATCTAGCCCAGTCGCCACTGCAACGTTGTAAATAGAGAAGTATGTGTTACTGGTAATATTATTATCTTTCGGTTTATCGTCAGGTTGAGTAACACTTTTGACAAATTTCAGCAGGTCATTTTTGATTTTTTGCAAATTTTCTAATTCTCTTATCTTTTCAGAAATTATTTTATTTAAAGGTATGAGGACATTTTCCCTTAAATCTGTGCTATCTTCAATTGTATTCGTATTGGTGGTAATATTAGTGGTGTTTACTGTAATTGTGACAGTTGGCATGACATTGGGCGTAGTATTGTTCTCCTGCCCTGCCACATCTCTCTTCATGATGTTAAAAGCACTGTGTTCAATGATGTCGTTCATGTTTTCGAAGATGTTTGGATCTTCATCTTTGGTATTATTGGTAAAATCTGAAAAAAAAAACACGTCATTTGTAGAATAACTCCACGCGTAAATATTTTGAATATTTTTTTTTTCAATACATACCCTCTGTGACATTTACATTTGTATCAATGCTTCCAGCTGTTTCAAGTAAATCAATCACTACTTCAGTAGGCTCTGTGACCGTAAATTCAGTAACAGTATCATCGAAGTCTAGCATAAAGTTCATCACATCGTTAGAGCTACCTTCAGTTGCATCGTCTTCATCCATGATCATATAATCAAAGGTAAATTCCGTCTGATTATTGTCAAATGGTTTATAGTCTATGAGTTCTCTTCGGTTATCAGTTTTGAAGTCCACGGCAATATCGCGGAGTACTTCTTCAAATGCTATAGATTCGGTATCTTCAGTGGTTGCTGTTTTTGGCTCTTCCGTGGTTGTTAACCCAGACGATGAGCTGGGATCTAGAAAATGAGTTTATTAAATGAAGGTGAAAATGATGGTGAAATGTAGCTGTACATACCGTACACATTTTTTTTTTTTGAGTTCACGTAGGCCTACATGGGCACTTATAAAACGTCGCAAAAAGGAGCACGATTCGGGTTGGTCTTTTCCTATGTAGAAGAACCGGCAAGAAACTCTATGGTTATTCTTTTAAAATTATTTGGGTTTACAATATTATTATGCTACAGCGTTAGTACTTAAGTATGGGAGGACAGGCCCGACAATAAGTCGCTGTTTACTTAAAAAAAAAACGTAAAACAAGTTAAAAAAATAATAGGCATCTAGGAATCTACACGGCCATGTTCACACATTCACTAACAATCGGTTTATAGTTAGTCTATACAAAGAAAAGAAAAGAAAAAAGCTGTTCACAAGTTTGCTTGTCGCTTTGTAGATTCTTCTTCTATTGATTCGGCAATCTAATCCAAGTAGTTCACTAAACAGTGTAACAACAAGCTTAATATCAATATTAAATTAGTAATAATTACCAGTTACTGTTGCAGCAAGCTCGTTACCAACACCATTCTCAACTGCAGTAAATTCAGTCGTTGATGGAAAGTCCCTTGAACCGATCTCCTTCAAACCAGAAGGTTTGGCTCCATTTAGCCATTCTGACAGCTGCTCGAAGATAACGGTACTGGCAGTGCCTTTTGGGTTATCGGTTACTGAACGTTTAATGATCCTGGGATGTGTATCTGAAATTATTATAACACGAAATTTCAATGAAACAGCATAGCTAGGATATTAGGATATAATATATTATGTCTTGCTTAGTTTTCCTAACATATTCGTAAACTAGTCAGATGATCATTTTTTGCAGGATGATGTGGATCGAAAATACCAGTAGCAATTGCTTTCAAAGCATTTGGTATTTCTACAACGACATTGACATTCATTTTTCTGTATCTTATGTCAATCCAAAACATATTACATTTTTCCATCACCTTTATCGCTGATTGAATGTCTTTTTTTTCTAGTTCCTCTGGTGAGGGGTGAGGAAATACACTAGGCAGATGTGAGAAGCTCAGAACCCGTCAATGTGGCGATGCTTGGGGAGACCTACGTATGTATGTCATGCAGTGGTTTTTGAGTTGATTAATAATTGCTGCCTTCTAAGCAGCAACCCGAAAGTCTGTAGTCAGCAAAGGGGTTGTTGACGTCAGATAGGCAGTCGTCTAATGTAAAATCAGTATTTTACATTAGACGACTGCCTATCTGACGTCAACAACCCCAGATACAGCTACAGCGTCAGATACAGCTGAGTACCAGTGTACTCAGCTGTATCTGTTTACACTAGAAGGCTAGAAGAGACTTGACAAAGGATAATGCTACTTACGGTCTATTATAGCCTCCATGATCATGACGAGGACTCGATGATCAATGTTCAGAGGAGGGTCGTGGCTGTGGCACGGCTGGAAGGTGGTGCAGTTCCACCTGCCTTCAGGGTTGCAGCCACAGGTCTTGCAGCCGAGGCACACGTTGGCTGTCAAGATTAATATAAAGTGATTATAAATGTACTAACAACGTCAAGCACTGGTGCAGTGGTATTGCTTCCGATCTATGAGGTGTATGTCACGCGTTTAATTGAAACTCAAGTAGTCGGTGTACTACTAGACTATGTGTTAATTATATCACCCCTCCTGTGACGGAGAATATTGTTAGAATATATCGAAGAACCAAAAATTTGAAACATTATGCTTTCACTAACTTCCACCAGGCCAGTGTGGTGGACCACGCCCAATCCCTCTCATAGATAGGAGGCAAATGAGAAGAAGACATATCTTTTCCTTTTATAATTGGGTCACATACTACAAATGTACAGACTACAAATGGCAGGCATTTAAATAAGAAAGAGAAGAAGTTATCAAATAATGGGTGTTAAAAGACTGCTGACGAGCCCTAAAAGCAATATAATATAATTGTCCTCCCCGTTATTGCAATACTTTTTTGTTTTGGACCAAAACTAGGAACCTTCTAGTTACGGACATATTGTAGGTCAAAGTTCCAACTCAACGTTATTTTGTTAAATACAAGTTTGTAATGTCAACTACAGCTTTACTTTAAATACCTCTACTACTGGTACTATTTAATGCGTCTATCAGCACAATGTTTTGAATGCGAGTACTACCGTAAACCATGATTTCTCATCCGAACAAAAAGTCGTTTCCCAACAATATTTTTGCGTAGAGTTACTCAGTTCGCTATGCTTGATACACAATTTTGGTTTACATCTTGTATTTGTAAATATTTTGTTTATTATGAAACGCATTACAGATCGAACTCCTGAATTGTTGACAACTTTTTTGTATCACAGATGTTGTTGCACATTCCACAATTTGTCATCAATTCGCACGGTTTCTGAAAACAGCATATCTATATAAGCTGTTAGTTCTCAGTCGAGTACTGGAAACATCCGTGGGTGGCGACGGTTGTTTTTAAAAACAGTATGTGTTGTTTGTGTGTTTCAAATTGTGCAAAATTGTGTAAATTGTTCAAGTAAAACAAAACATCCACAGGAAATAGCGGACTGAATAGAAACATGTAAGTGTGTAATGTAGTAGTAGTAGTTTCAGGCAACATTGGTAATGATTACAAGATATTGAAAAACCTTATTGTGTAAACTTTTCATGCTTCTCCTGTCACGCTTCAATTTTAGTCTTCATCTAAGAAGTTCAGCCAATTTTTTTTGTTAATGGCATCTCGCTGTTCAACCTAGAGAGGTTGTCGTCTGCTTAACCAGATTATCCTATGGGAGTCTTGAGTGTAAGGCCTCTAGCCACGACCAAAAAACTTACAAACTAAGCGACTACACGCTAAGGGCACCCCCTGTGAGGTACAAACCTCGGCTTAGGGTATCGCTGGGAGAGGACAGCAAAGAGACGGGCTGGATCTGAGTGGAAGTTCAGCCATCTTTCACACTGTTCATTCATCGTTTCTTTGCCCGTCCCCAACTCCTATAGCATTCATAACCCAAAAAATCCTTACGACATTTTCCTTATTATAATTTTAAATGTTTTCATTTCAATCTTGTTAAATTATTATGTGTACTAGCTGTAGCCCACGCCTTCGTCCGCGTCAAAAATATTATTTATTTATATAGGAGAACAAACAGCTTTATCAACTGGATAACAATTTTATACACACGTAACATAGAACCAATTACAGGTTCTCACAAGTAAAAATATCCCTGTTTAAATCAAATCTATTTGTTCCCACCTACCCTACCACCCCCAATTCTACAACCCGGGGTTTTGGAGATGGGAATAACTAGAAGCGTTTACGCGTTAAATATTTATTCCCATCTACCACCTCGGTGGTAAAAGTGATTTTAAGGGCTATTTGACTTATTTTGTTTTTTTTTTTTTGTTTTTTTTTGGACTATAAGTACCGTCTGTACTATCAGATGCATTCAGCAAAAACTATTATTTTGACTAAACTTCAATTTTATTTATTTGTGTAGATTGGATTTGAAAGAAGACTTGAATCACTTCAGGATGCCCTGTGTTTAATAATACAATATTTTTCTACCGCGGAGTTCTCAAAACATTTATATAAAATTGATATGAATAGAATAGAATAGAATAGAATGCTTTATTTGCTAAGAATATAGGTTTCTCAAAGGATTTAATTCTCATAACTATTTATAGTTAGTTTATATTAGCTCTTTATGGGGTTGGAATTTCGTATTTATAATTATAATATTTAGATGAATACAATAAAATCTTACCTTTATTGCAGTTAGTATACCGGGAGACATAAGGAATGCATTCCATGGTGTTATTTAGCCCTGAAATTACAAAGATTAAAGATTTTCAATGACTTTGTAAACGTTGCATTTGCATGGATTAGTAGACCGGCGACTTGAAAAAGATATCGTGACTCGTTAACATAACTATGTCCAGCACAGATATGACGTAAGCATATGTATGTACAGATATGAGCAATGAAAACTACACTTAGCCAAATTAAAAAGCGATTTTCTCGGATTCATGTGCGTATTGTATCATTATCACTTGCTTTTGGTAAGGAAACCAGCATGCCAGAGAGATATTATTTTCTTGACAGCATGTAGAGCCAAGTCAGAGGCCCATGGACAACAACAGCCCATAACGTCCACTGCTTATGTCCAGCATAAGCCTCTCCCATGATGGGAGGAATTTGCCGTAATCTCCACGCTTGGCAGGCGGATTGGAGATCGCAGTGATGAAAGACTGACAGAAAACGCTGCTGCCCATTCTCTGGTCTACGGAGGCGCAAGGTGTTCTGCCTCAGACATTAGTCGCCTTATACGACACCAGTGAGTGTAATGGGTTGGTTCTATTCTACTCTGCCGGATACCACACGGCTGTATGCATAAAAATGTGACACCAGGTTTGGCACTAACCACAACAGGCTTGGTTCATTGAGTGAGGGGCAATCAGATAGTTGCAGATAAATCAGTATCAGCTATTCCTGGTAGACAACCGTCTCATCATCCATTTCATCATTGTCAGCCTTGTTCCACCAACTGCTGTTTCCTACCATACCTCCCTGGTCTGCGCGAGTATTGCATCCATGAGAACAACGTTTTGATTGCGTTATATTGATTCCTGCCGTAAACTGTGATTTCTCAGCCCAAAAAAGAATTCGTTTCACAGCAATGTGGCTGATGGGTACCCCGGGCACAGGTATATTACACCTTGTTGAATTGATTTTATATCCATTAGTAAGGGTAGTTTCGTATGGGTAAGAAACACCACTCTTTTAAACCATTAAAAAAATCAAGACTTTACCCTTTTCAACCAGCTCGAACATTAGGTCATCTACATCTTTCTTCTTAGCAGCATCCTCAGTTCCTCCCGGTATCTCTTCATCCTTGGGGATTATGGAGTCAGCTTCTGCATAGTAGTCACACCTAGCCTTGTCGAGGGTCAGGCAATCCTTCTCGAAGCAGAGGCTACATAATTCGTCAGATCTTCGGTAGATATTTTGAGTGTAGAAGAATTCTGAACTGCATATTATTGGTGCTAGGCAAAAAAAAACAGACATTGATTGATGATACCTTATTAGCGCAATGATAATTATTCAAGTGAATAGAATATTCAGATGGTAGCAAATAAAGTTGGTAGAATTAAAAAAAAAAGTCTGCATGGAAAAAAGAATAAGGTTAATGGTGAAGAAAATCATCGTAAGGAAACCGCCAGAATGTCCTTGAATAAAAAAATCACCAATTCGCACTGGACCCACGTGGTAGATAACCATCTAACCTTTTACAGAGGCTTGTGTCCAAGCAATGCGGAATTTTATAGGCTAATTATGCATAAAATTGTGAGAAACACACAGAAAAATCCGGCCAAGAGCGAGTCGGACTCGCGCACCGAGGGTTCCGTACACAATTTTTAACTTTGCTGTTCGATCCCATGAAACGGCTATTGCACCAACCGTAAATAATAAGTTTGTAATAGTAAAATCGCTTTTTAACCGACTTCAAAAAAGGAGGAGGTTATTTTTGTAGTAAACTATATATTTACGGTTTTCAGATATTTCCCTTTACATGTGCCGTAAGACATTGCTTCTCGCCAAATTTCGTGATTCTAGGTCAACGGGAACTACCATATAGGTTTTATCTATAGGGTACTTCCGGTTGACCTAGAATTGGATTTAGTTAAAAGCAACGACTTGGTGATGCCGGCTGGAAGTAGCCTAGCTGGAGGAGCTCGTGGCTAAATAATAACAGCCGCTCGGGTCGATCTTTAGGTTAAGCCGTGCTTGCCTAGGTTGGTCTGTGGATGGGTGACCACCCTTGCATACCGAGTTTCCTCCGTGCCTCGGAAAGCACGTTGAGCTGTTGGCCCCGGCTATCATTTGTAGATCTTTGACAGTCGTTACAGGTCGTCAGGGGCCCAAAAAGTCTGACAACCAGTCTTACCTAGGGGTATCGTATTACCCAGTACTTACTGGGTTGTGGAGGTCAGATAAGCAGTCGCTCCATGTAAAATACTGGTATTCAGCTGCATCTGGTTAGACTGGAAGCCAAGCCCAATGTAGTTGGGAAAAGGCTAGGCAGATGATGATGATGGTGATGCCGGGCTGATACAATGATGATGATGATGACATCATTATGTAGGTGTTTCAAGTTTTGTGAGCAATCTTGTAGTTGTAGTTATGCACGCAGTGCGACGATAAAACTTGCCAAAGAAACCATGAAAATTGAATCAACAATAACATAAAAACTCCGTTATGAAAGATTTATACGCTATACGGTAAGGTGTTTTAAAATTACCTAGTTCAACTGAACGCTGGAAGTAGCCGTGCACGTGAAGCCGTGAAAAAGGTAAAAATAATCAACATTGTATTGTAGGCGATTAGAAAATTGTTCACATTTTAGCAGGTAACATGATCTGGGGGCTTTGGGAAATGTACACAAGCGGTCGTAACGTCCGCGTATGATGATGACCATAATTTGATATCTTATGATACTGTGACGGTAATGTGCACACGTGTAGTTTAATTGAAAAAGAGAAATATCTAAACAACAATGATAAGCGCATTATGAAATTCCAAAAGCGATTAAACTCCTAAAGTTTCGATCGTTATTACGAGATATTTTACCAATCCTGTCTACAAACACATGGAAGCCGTTCTGACTGAAATCAGTAGGCTCTGGTCTACGGAGGCGCAAGGTGTTCTGCCTCAGACATTAGTCGCCTTATACGACACCCGTGAGTGTAATGGGTTGGTTCTATTCTACTCTGCCGGATACCACACGGCGGCATGTTCATAAAATATAAGTATTTATAGATGGTCTGAATACCTAATAAACATAATTATGTTGACAAAGGTTGTAAACAAAACACCCTAATCTCTGAAACGCATCCTACGTCACGCTCTATAACAAACCAACGTAAAGTAATAATAATAAATCATTTTATTTCGGACAACTAAGAGATCCATAAATTGTTAGTAACAGGTTTGCACTTAAACACTATTGTTAGTAACTTAACTAAACACGAGTTAATAAGAGGACCACCCATAGTAAATAGCCATGATAATAACTAGGACAACAGAATTCTAGGGTACTAGTCTTCTCACAAATTGCCTTATTATGGTGGAGGAAGTATCAGCCGCCACCGCCTTCAGGATGCTATTGTGACTGCCCCTTATTCTGCTCAGGAGCGAGGCTGTTTTTTTGCGGATGATGGCATGAAACCCATCGGTATGAGTTACCGCGAACATTCCAGAGGCACTGCAAAAACGAGGCAATCGCAACAGCATCCTAAAAACATTATTGTATTGGACGCGCAGGACATCCAGCGATCTTTTCGAGTAATTGACCCAAAGATTACCGGTGTAAAAACTCTGTCAATAAGCTTTAAAAAGCGTTACCTTTACTTGGTCAGTACACCGAGCAAATCTTCGTGCCAACATATTTCCCCTGACCGCCAGTGCCCTACGCTTCCGTGTCAACGTCAACATGGTCACTGAGGTCGTCGGTAAGAAAATGCCCAAGATACTTAAACTTATTGACTCTACGTATTGATGTACCGTTTATGGAAAGTTCGATTGTACTTTCCCGGTGCTTACCAGCGACCCCAAAGACCATGTATTCACATTTTTTGGCATTATAGACCAGTCCATGTGCAGCAGCGAAGGTCTCACATACATGAAGCAGCTCCGCGATCGCTCCCGGCGACGGGCCCAGCAGCACCATGTCATCCGCATAACTGATGTTGTTACAACTAACACCATTTACCCTGCATCCGACACGCATGCTGCTGAGCTCGACAATGAGGTCATTCACATACAGATTGAAGAGCCGAGGGGATGAAAGACCACCCTGCCTCACCCCGCACTCCAACCCATATGACTCCGAGAGCGCATTAGACCATTTAACACGGTTTGTCTGGCTACGATACCATAACTGCAATACACTGAGCAGTTCCTCCGGTATATCCCTACCCCTCAACTTGCTCCAAAGTACATCGTAAGAAACGAGATCGAAAGCTTTGGAGAGGTCAAGGAAGCAGGCGTACACCGGTCTTACGGTCAGTGTATTATTTGACAGTATGCTTGCCACTTAGAATAGCACTTTCGGTTGATAATCCAGGGCAAAACCCTAACTGTGCATCGTGAAACTTAACATATTTCGCCAAACAAGAGCCAAGCATACTGTCCAACACTTTGGCCATAATAGTTGCAAGAGAGATGGGGCGGTAATTGCTTATGTCCGAGATGTCTCCTGTCATATTCTTCACGATGGGTACCACAATGGTCTTTATTAAGTCTGCCGGTAGATACGAATGGCTGAGACACATCGTATAGAACAAGGACAGGACCCTCGGCATATGCATGCCTGCATATTTTAAATGCTCATTGCTAAGCCCATCATGCCCAGGGGATTTGCCCCTACTCATACTATTTATCACTGATGCTACTTGCTTCGTGGTGAAGCGTTGCAGTGGCGCCTGCCCCCGGACATGATACACAAAGCCGATTTCCGATTCTGAGGGGCCAAGTGGAGACTTTACTGTGAAATGGTCTCTAAATAAGTTGGCGATTTCCGCATGCTCAGTAACGCCACCTACCTCTGCCGCAAGACCAGGCCTAGCCTCCAACTTACCTGTGACTTCCAAAATGCACTGAAATTATTTGTCGCCCGTTGTTCAGCTAATACGTCCATTTTTAATTGATCTTGCCTATTTTGGCAGTACTTTAGCCGGCTTTTGAAAATTTTACGCGTCTCATGCATTTCATCGTAAACCGTCCCAGAGGTTGGTTGATCAGCCAAAACCCAAAGTTGGAAACTACGCCTGGCCTCTCGGTGAGCATCTCGCACATGTTTGTTCCACCCACATAACGGACTACCACGCTTGGGTCTCTTGAGTGCTTCATTAGATTCCCTCGCTGCCTCACAATAGCATAATAGCAACTATGTCAGTCATCGTGAAAAGCCTTGCTTTTCACGATTTTGCTTCGCGATGCCATAAAGCTGTTTCTAACATTTTTGTGACGACACACGGCCGCTACACGGCCACACAACAATGTTCAAAAATCTTAGCTTTTATCAGGATGTAGGTACAGTTATACGCGTAGAAGCAAACATTACGTTACTATATCGTAATGTCAAACACGATGGCGTGGGAGAATTTATAACAAGATACCGCAAAACAACTGGTGTTTACAAAGACTATGAGGTATATGCGACAACTGTGACGTAAACAAACATGTGACGTTCTTGAACGGAAGTCTTACCGGACAGGCCGAGGATTCCGACAGCGCACGCCCAGGCCAGCATCGCCACCGACTATGATTGTGTCCGATTGTAACCTAACCGCCTGCTTACTGCTTCTATTGTTCTTGGGGTCAGGGACGGACTTCAGCTATTGTACAAGCTTTCCTTGATGTTCGATTGCTAAAATGAACATTAAAGTTTTAACCAGTTCTGACTGCAAGAGAGCCTAGACAAATGGTAATTGCTTTCGGAGCGCTTAGTATTTTTGAAAACACTTTCAACACTTTTACCCTAAGCGTATGTCAACTCAATTAATTACTTTTTTGACTTTTCCATCATCCTTATTGCTGATAAAGCGTCACTTTGTCTAGGTCTCTTGATTAAACTGATTTTCTCTTTATAAACCTTGAGGGTTACAACTTTTTTAGCGAGAAGCATTTACCAAGATTTCTCTTAACATTGCTAAAATAATTTGCGATCATTACTTTAAATATCAACGAAAACAGTTCTGGTAATTGAAGAAAACCCATTTGTTTTTTGCAGCAACTGAACATGCTCAATTTTTATATGAACTCAACGGTTCCCAATGAACGGAATCCAAGAAAAGACACACATCCGCTTCTTCAAATCCGGCACTGCGAGGAAAACGTGAAATCCTCCACAATGTTTACAAATACGGCCCTAACTCGTATGTTGTCGCTGCGTCGACTCCTGCGCATATTCGCGCTTGCGGCGACGATGCTACTGGCCGTGCTCTTACATCTGCTTATCTTCCACCTGCTGACTGCCAGTGGTGAGCATTTAAACCAGATATATATAAAATAGATGTGCGAAAAAAACTGGTGTTTTCTTGGGTTCAAATTGTTTGTGATTACATTTTTTTAAGATACAATTCATCGGGACATTTACGTTACTTTTTGGAATCCATTTTTGGGTTTGCTTTAAAGGTGCTTAAACATGGTGATGGTGTTAATTACATACTTTTAACCGTGTGGCTTTTTTGTACAGTGTGTATTTATCTACTATGTGCATTGCAAATGTTTACTTTTCAGCTTTAGAAAGTATTATCTTTAGGTGTACCTATTTCTGTTTCACAGTTCGTTGTTAGAGAAATATGATACAAATAGTATTATGAAAAACGTGAAACTACATGGTTACAGTGTTTTCAGCTGTCTTACAAATGTTTTTGTGAACATATCCGCCATTACTTAACTGTTTAATAATACTTGTGTGCTTTTAAACTTAGGGTCGAACTTTATGTTACTTGCGACGATTACGTTTAGAACCATTTTCCTGCAACGAATTTCACAAGCTTTCAGTAGCATAGCATAGTAGTAGTATGACAGATACTTTCCATATTTGACTTTTTCATCATGTTTATTATCGCTTATAGAATACAACTGTGACTAGGCCTGTATTTATGCGTTAATCATGATGATTTAATAGTCACCTTACTAATTGGCAACGCATGGCGCTGTTAATTAACAAATTATGCTTCAAACCATGTCGTTGATCCCGGCTGTCATTTTAGATCTTTGACAGTCGTTACGGGTAGTCCGAAGTTCGAAAGCCTGACAACCAGTCTGTGTGACGGTATCGTCTTACCCAGAAACTGTGTTTTGGAGGTCAGATAGGCAGTCGCTTCATGTAAAATACTGGTATTAAGATGGTTAGACTGGAAGCCGACCTCTACTTGGTTGGAGAAAAGTGGATAATTATGTGTTACTTGTGCTGGTTAAGATAAGAATTTCCATTTCCTGTTATGAATTGATAGCAGTTTGCAACAGCAAAATAATTATAGCAGGCTAAGCAAACAAGCATGGCCCACGGTGAGGGATTTGGTCATCCTTTTAGGTGGTGTACTGGCAGGCCTCGATCTTCTTTTGTTTTCGAGTTTTTGAAGATAATGTGAAAAAATTAGGGTATCGTTTAAAGTGTCATAATATATTTGGTAAACTATTCAAGTTAGAGTAACCAAACCAAAACATCTTTAATAAGAATGAAATAGACTACAAAATGCATGTTTTTAATTAATACCATGTCCTTAACTTCATCTAAAAAAATCGGTACCTTTTCTTTTTTTTTATCACTTCTCGCAAAGATGGTGTACCTTTGACAAGAAACAAAGTTTCAAAAACAATATTTTTGACAAGACACCAGGCCAAGACCAAGACAACTACATACTGACTTATCTACACACTGTATTAGTATGCTAGTGACTACTTGTTAGAGGATTGTTATTTTATGACAAGAAGGATGAAGTTTTTTGAAAAAATAATTATACATACGAGTATGTAGTGGATATTAGTGACTTGTCAAAAATGTTTTTTTTGATATGCATTTTGTAGTCTTTTTCATTCTTATTAAAGATGTTTTGGTTTGGTAAGGACCGCCTATAGCGGTAAAAGCCTCCTCCATTATTTTCCATCTCGCTCTGTCTCTGGCCAGCCTGCTCCATATTTTTCCTGCTACTTTGGCTATGTCATCGTTCCACTTCTTGGTCATGGTCTACCTCGGCGGCGTTTTTTGTTGATCGGGTACCAGTTTGTGGTTATTTTTGTCCATCTCTCGTCACTCATTCTTTGGATGTGTCCTGCCCATTTCCATTTTAGCTTAAGAGCTTGTTTAACTACGTCCTTGGCTTTGGTCTTCTCTCTAATTAATGTGTTTTTAACTTTATCCCTTAGTTTTATTCCCATGTAGCTCCTTTCTATAGCTCTCTGATAAACTCTTATCTTTTCTAACGATTCTTTTGTTAAAGACCACGTTTGGCATGCATATGTGAGGCACGGCATTAAGCAGGTTTCCATAGCTTTTGTTTTTATTTTTGCAGGCAGTTCACTTTTAAATATTTCTTTCATGGACCAATATTTGTTCCAGGTGTTCTTTATTCTACGTATTATTTCTTTCTTTGAACAGTCTTTTATAGAAATTAAGTGTCCCAAATAAACATACTCGTTAACCCATTCTAAGGTTTCCCCGTTCAAAGTTAAAGTTGTTTCTTCTCTATTTGTCATAACTTTTGTTTTGCTTTGGTTCACTTCACAGAACATATAAATGTTCTGTGGTTCACTTCAAGCCCTACGGTCTTGCTTTGTTCATTCAATTTTTGTAGCATATATTGTAGCTCTTCGGGGTCTTCAGATAATAACACCAGATCATCAGCAAATCTAAGGTGTGATAAGTACTGTCCATGTAATTTGAGGCCAACTCTATTCCAGTCCAGTGATCTAAATATTTGTTTTAAGACTGCTATGAATATCTTGGGTGAAAGTGGGTCATCTTGTCGCACACCACGTTGTATATTAAAGACTGGTCCGTACGATTCAAGTTTGATTCTTGCTTTACTATTCCTGTATATTTCTCTGATTATATTTAGGTATTCTGCATTCAACCCTTGCTCCGCCAGCGCCTTCCACATCGAGTTGTGCGAAATAGAGTCGAACGCCTTTGAATAGTCGATAAAGCTAATGTAGAGTGGCTTATCATATTCGTTGTATTTTTCAATAATCATCTTGAGAGTGTGTATGTGGTCCACTGTTGATCGATTTTTCATAAACCCTGCTTGCTCTACCGCTTGATTATCGTCTATTGTTCTGGTTAGACGGCGTAGTAGAGTTGAAGAAAATACTTTATAGAGACATGGCATAATACTTATGGGCCGGTAGTTCGATATTTGCGTTGGGTCTCCTTTTTTGTAAAGAAGGATAATGTCTGTACATGCCTATTGACTAGGAAGTTTGTTTTCCATTAAGATTTGATTGAACAAAGTCGTGAGCGGCTTAATTAAGTTGTATTTGCCTGCTTTTATGAATTCATTCATTATTCCATCTGATCCGGGGCTTTTTTCTAATTTTAATTTATCTATTGAAAGCTCTATTTCATTTTCATTAAAAAATGGAACAGGATCATAATTAAATGGCATGTATGTGCTATCTTCTGTGTTTTTATTAGAATATAGTTTCATAGAATTGAGTAGCTATTCCCAGTAAGTCTTGTCTGTTAGTGACCTTCGTTCCAGAAGTATTTTGCAGTTGAGTCACAAGTTGTCTTGAATTATTTAGCTTCTTGTAGGCTTTTTTTATTGCTCCAGAGTTATTTATATATTCTTCTATCGTAGTTAGTCTATAAGTTCGAATATTCAGAGTTATCTTTTTATTTATAATTAGATATAATTTGCTTAAATATTGTTTTTCTGATCTTGTATTGTTTTCCTTGTTTTTAAGGGTATGTCTCTTCTCTATGATGATGAACGACTCAGTTCTTCGACCTCTTCTGTTATGATTAATTGTTTTTTTAAGGTTTTTCTTGCCAAAATTGAGTTTTCTGTGCAGTTTATTATTGACTTTTCTAGAATATCATACTGTTCTTGAACTGACATAGTTGAGTCTGGTGTTGGTCTATTAGATAGATGAGATTGGAATTTATTGTAATCCACATTTTGAATTTTGTTTTTAAATTGTGTTCGCTTAAGTTTTCCTTTTTCTAGGTTTAAGGTTATTCTCACTAGGCGGTGGTCACTTGGATGTTTAAAGTTGCTCAGTACACTGATATTATCTAACGATGAATTTGGAATGTTTGTAGCAATGTAATCTATTTCATTTCTAGTTTTGCCATCCCGGCGATTTCCACGTCCAGCTCAATTTTGAGGATTTTTGGAACATAGTATTTACTATTTTTAGTTTGTACTGAAAGCAAAACTCTACAAACATTTCTCCTCTTTTGTTTCTGTTTCCGTAACCATGCTTACCCATTATAAGCTTTTCGTCTGGCATTGGATTTCCAACTTTTGCGTTTAAATCACCCATGAATATTATATTTTTTGTGCTGTTATCCATAGCTTTTTTGAGATAGTCGTAAAATGTTTGCATATCTTAATCATCAGCGCTTTCCGTGGGCGCATAAACTTGAACATTGCGACTCCTAAAATATAGGTACTTAACTGGGAAAGTTAATACTTTGAGGGACTTAAACACAGGTACGTAGGCAACGTAATTTCATATTAAGTATTGCCCTATGCCAACGTCTTTGGGCTTCGAACACGTGTTCTCATAGAGTACGAGTATCTACTCGTACTCTCATCATCTGATGACGACGAGCTTCCAGCTCAGTAATGACGACTGAGATTAGGCACCGTCTTTTATAACAAATCATTTTTTAAAACATAACATGATTGTCTTTTTGTCTGGCATCCTGTGCTACATAACACATAACATATACAAACATACAAACACCATAAATAATGCTCTTCAAGTCACTCATATGAGTGAAACTACAGGGTGTAAACGGACTCTTCACGAAGTTGTCAACCAAGCATTCTGTACATCAAACTCAGCAACTTTACGCAAAAAAAAATTGCGGGGAAACTACTTTTTTTTGGGAGTAAAAAATCACTTGATGAAACACATTAAAACATCGTGCTGATGGATGAATTGAATACTACGGGGGAGATGGAGGTGTTTAAAGTAAAGTTTATACATAAAAAACATGTATTAAAAAAAAACTTTTGAAAAAGTTGGAAATTTGACCCCCAATATCTCCGTAACTAGAAGGTTCGCAGGTATGGTGTAGAACAAAAAAATGATCGCAATGACGGTTAGAACAAAGTGCCTTTCGACCTCGTTAAGGGTCTTTTTACACCCTTTAACTATATCACTGTCCTCTATTACTAGTTTTATTAAGTCTCCTTCAGCAGTTTTCACGTGAAAGAGATCCAACCTCACAAAGTATTACAGTAAGCAAGAAGTAAAAGTAAATGTATAAAAAAAAAACAAAAAAAAACTCAAAGCATATATTTCAATTAGACCATTACTTTTGAATGTCAAAAATACAAAAAGAAAATCAAAGCTACACTCCCAGTCACAAAGCATAATAACTTGAGAAAGTACTGTAGTTGCCCATTCCCTAGCGTAGATCTCTATGGAGAAGAACGGGCAAGATATATATTATTTTATTTCCAGCCTATGTCGTTTCACTGCGGGGCAATGATCTCCCTTTCTCCGTTCCATTCCCTCTATTGTGAGCTGGTGTAGACCAACCCTGTTGTAGGAGTCAAGCTCGTGTTGTATCTTCGTCTGGGTCTGGTCTGAAGTCACTGTATGCAGCATACTGGTTTTAGCTGCATCTGACTAGACTAGAAGCCAACCCAGCGTTGGGAAAAGGCTTAGCAGATAGTGATGATAATATCGAAAGGAGAGAGCCTTGCTATAAAAAGTTAAAGTGCCAGCGGAGTACGTCACCAAAATTGTTTAACCTGTATATAAATGATCTAATCGTTGAGCTCAGCAGCAAGAAAATCGGATGTCGCAATGATGACGTTAGTGTCAACAACATCAGCTACGCTGACGTTATGGTGCTGCTGAGCCTACGGTTAGGGCGCTTAGAGAGCTGCTTAATAGTCGTGAGGGCTATGCTCGAGAGCATGGCCTAGTCTATAATAATGTCAATAAAAGCGAGTTCTTGGTCTTTACGGGTGGCGGTGTTAAATGTCCTGAGTTATGTGCCCCCGATCAAACTAAATGGGAATGAAATATTGCGAGTGTACCAGTTCAAGTACTTGGGGCATTATGTAACCGACGACCTTAATGACCGAGTGGATATTGAGAGGGATATTGAACCGTCCGATGTAACATGTTGGTTCGCAAGTTTGCACGATGTAGCAGGGCAGTCAAAATGATGCTTTTTAAAGCTTATTGCCAAGTGTTTTACACGTGCAGCCTGTTGACCAACTATACTCAGCGGGCTATCAGCGCCCTACGGGTCCAATATAATAACGGGTTCAGGATGTTGTGGAGCTGCCTCGTTTCTGCAGTGCATCAGGTATGTTTGCACAAGCACACGTCGATGGCTTCCCCGCCATAGTCAGACAGAAATCTGCCCCTTTGCTCCGCAGAGTGCGGGACAGCTCAAACTCCATCCTGAAGACCATAGCGGGGAGGTTGGATTCTCCTTTGTTAGGTGATGTTGTTTAAAGATGCATATTGAACAACAGCCTTGTTGTCAAATAGATAATACATAAGTTTACTAACATATGTATAAGTTATCTTTTTGATTTTACTAACCCATACGGATGTTGCTTATGTGTGAGTGTGTGACAGGCAGTGGCAGGGATCACTACATTTTGCACACACACAGACAGTCAATCTTCTTTTTTTCTTAAATCTTAGTACAGGTCGCGGCACGAAAGTCTAGCGGTGACCGTTATTGCGCAGAAGTAAAAAATAAGAATGTCTTGGGGCGTGCGTTGCGCCGATTGGCTCTCCAGTCGTATAACATGAGCAGATATCCCCTCCAGGTTTAGTTCAGCGCTAGATTTACGTGCCGCGACCTGTAAATGAAGTGACTTTATGATGTAGGTATGACTTATACTTGGGTAATATAAATAGACGGATGTCTATTACTCATATTATAAGTGTTTTGAATATTTCGATAATTTCGCAATATGACACGCACTTCAAACGTAATATTATTGCCACAGTTATGATGCCAATGTTTGTATTGCAATGTTTGTTCAACAACCTGAAAAGTTCAAATAGACTGATATAATACTCTTCATTATGTACACTATTCAAATGACGGGTATGACAAGGTACTATATTTTACATAGGGTGTCTCAATGGGTGGTCCTATCGCTAAATGCGATCTGTTCAAGTTTGTGAATAATGTATGAACAGCAATTTTTGTTAATTTTTTCTGATAAACGTAAATAGGTATTCTTCTTTCTTCGTAAAGTCCTGCTGCTACGTCATAATTGAGTGAATTTCTCAGGCGAAAAATTTACGCGTCTAGGCTGAAATCGCAGTGCTGCTTTACAGATAATGCAACGATTTTTTTTCTCAGAATTAAAGTGACATGAATCTAAATGAAGCCACTTAAATTATATTTATAAGACTATTACTTTTTATGAAAAAAATCGGTAAATGATGAATTATCAATTTCTGTGTCTTGTCCACAATCACTTTCATACACAGCATTTACCTCTCAGGAAGATAATCTCCAACATATATAGGAAAAAGTATTTTTATTGCGTTAAGTAATGATTGATCTACAAGACGTTAATTAGTTTTGAATGTTTAGACTCATAGTTAATGAGTACATGCCAACGGTAGGTTTGTCCAAGCGAAATTACTAATTTCTATGGTCATTTTGTTTCACCGTCCTGAGCTTCCACCAATGAGTTTAAACGAACAATAAATCCCTGCTCGGCAAGAGACAGTCGTGCTCTTACGTGCAGTAACAATGGTAGCGCACCATATCGCCAGGTCTTTCCGCCAAAAATATAAGTACGTGATTTCAGTTTACTCGGAACGAAATTTTGCAATTTCGGTGATTAGGTTTTAAAAGGATTTTTGCAAGAAATAAAGGTATCACTTTTATGCATGCTAAGTAGCCTTTGGTACACATTTAATATTTTATAAAATAATAGTCATAGCCTTGATAGTTTCTTGTAAAAAAAATAAAATAGCCAAGTTTCCAATTTCTATGGGGCAATTTCTGTGGTTTCCGTGGCATCTCGTGGCCCACGGAAATTACACGAGTCCACAGAAATTGTACCAATCAATTATTGTATTAATGTTAATGAAGATTTTTGAAAAGAATCAATACTTGTTATGCCGAAATTACTTTGACAGAACTGAGTCCTTAGCCCCGGACATTAAAATAAAATTGTATTACTATTTCTTGAAAAAGTCATTCAATTGGATTAACTGAACTTTGAGGGTTGCATTCTCCAGGAGCTCCTCCTGGAAGCATCGATCGTGCAGGCCTGGGTGACATCACTGGCCAGACCTGCCGACGTTGACAATGAGGCAGGGTGGTTCCAGGAGGCCATGTCCGACATCTGCGACGTGCGCAGATGTCGAGTCCCCAGCATCTCCTCGTGGGCCAGGGATCTGGCTCGCGAGGAGATGCTGGGGACTCTCGACAGAGATCTGTGATCGCCCTTACAAGATGGTGCGGGATGAACTCCGCACCTGGGCCCCCCTACTGACGCAGAGTCTCCGGTCTGAGCTCGTAGAGGACATGGTGAGTGCTCTGTTCCCTTCGCGAGGGGAACATCCCCCCCGTCTATGGCTCCGCCGCCTGCGATGCTGGAAGCGGACCAACAGGACGACGACAAAAACGCTCCGGAAGTGACTGGGGTAGACCTGAGAGTGGCGGTACGTAGGCTCAGTGTCAAAAATACCGCCCCGGGACCCGACGGCTTGCCTGGCAAAGCCTGGGTCCTGGCCTCGGAGGCTCTCGGGCACCAACTAGAGGGGCTCCTAAGCGCATGCTTGGAGAGAGGCCAGTTCCCGCTTCGTTGGAAGACGGGAAAGCTGGTCCTCATTCGGAAGTCGGGGCGCCCTGCGGGATCTCCGTCCACATACCAGCCCGTGGTGCTGCTCGGCGAGGTAGGAAAGCTCTTTGAAAGAGTAATTGCAAACCGCCTCGCCGAGCACCTTGCGGGGTCGGGGCCGGATCTTGCGGAACACCAGTTTGGTTTCCGCAAGGGGCGCTCTACGGTGGACGCCATCATGCGCGTGAGAGCCCTCACGACGGGATATGCGGTTTCCCGGGGTGGGGTTGTCTTGGTGGTGTCTCTCGACATAGCTAATGTCTTCAACACCAAGCCCTGGAGCTGCATTAGGGAGGTACTCCGGTATCACCGGGTGCCGACCTACCTTCGTTGTGTGGTCGAGTCGACTTTGAAGTACCTAGGACTCGTCTTCGACAGCCAGTGGAACTTCGTGGAGCACTTCCGACGTTTGGCCCCCAAACTGGAACGGACCGGCGCTGCCTTCAGGCGGCTCCTGCCCAACCTGGGGGGGCAAACGCCTCCTGCCGGAGGCTCTACGCAGGAGTCGTGCGGTGGCCTATGGGCTAGCTCGCCGTCTGTCCGTCTCATGGCGACAGACCGTGTCAATGGCGCGTTCGTGTTCCACGCGCGCCTCAAAGAGAGTCAGCAATAGGAAGGGATCCGCAAGGACCGATGCCTGCCGGGGTTGCGGGACTATTCGAAAGAGATACCGTAGCCCCGGAACACAAAGGGCGATGAAGGAACATGAATAGGTTTTAGTCAGTAAAAGTCTGAAAGTCCCTCCTGCTTCGCCCAGAGCGGGAGAAGTCATTTGATGATTTCCCGTCCTCTTCATAGAAGTAAAAAACATAATCAGTTCCTTGATTGCTAATTTTATAAGACTGATTTTTCCAATTAATAGTACACCACGTTGTATTTTTAGAAATGCTTAAAAATGAACAAATCGTTTATTTGTGATACATGGGTTACATGCATGTGTTCATTACATAATTACAACGATAATATATACCTACATATATTAACGACGATATTCGTATTATATCAGTTTTTTCATTAAACCTTATCTTTCTTTACATATTATTAAAAAACAATGTATTTATATAATAATTCACAATTTCGGTGCAAACGCAGAATTTCTGTGTCACCAATACAATTTCGGTGGCAATAATAAAATTTCTGTGGCTCGCCAATTTCGGTGGCCCAAATAACTCTCTAAGTAATTTAATTATAATATCCCCTTTCAGAAAATGTATATATAATGTGGATATGTTGCGCTTTGTTATTAAAGTTTTTCAAAAAACCTGAAAATGAAAATGTCCATGGAAATTAGGTAAAAAATCGAGTTGTTGAAATTGACTCAATTAATCTACATATGGAGTTTCTTTTTAAAATGTCAATTGCATATTTTGTTTTACCTTGATACGATTATTTGTTTTATTTTACCAACGCTGCTGTTCAAGAGAAACGTGTTACACACTCTAATCAGCAATGAGTAGCCAGAATGTCACAACACTTGTGGTAGTGAAATCAAATTTTTAAATGAAAAATTTGATTCAAAATTTAAATTAGACTATGAATTACCTCGTAATAATTGAATGAAATTTCATTTCGTTGACATAGTATTGTTTTTTTTTCTTCATTGTATTTAATAATAATAATTCTTGACATTATTATTAGAAACACCTGACATTGTATTTAATCATTCTTAACATTTTAATTGATAACCCCTGACATTGTATTTAATAATTCTTAACATTTTAATTGATAACCCTTGACCTTGTATGTGATAGTAGTTAACGCTTTCTTATTCTCGACTTTATATTTTAACATTTTAATTCTTTGAAATATTTGTACGCTGGAAACAGCAGAATATTATGGACTTGAAATTATGTGTAACATCTATGTAACAATATTCTCACAAATAAATTTATTATTATTATTATATATAGTGTTTCAATGGCAATCTACACAACGCAAGTAGCTAAAAACGGGTTTGTCTCCACCGATCACAGTATCAGATCATGTTAGCCACGGATCACGGCGGGTAAAAACTAGTCAAAACGCGAGTAAGTTGCGTTAAGGTACTTTTGAGTAGCCTCAATCATCATCACGCAGCGTGGAAGTTAGGTCTAAGAGGGAACGTCGTGATGAAAAACCTAACGTTTCACTTTCTAAAGTGGAGATTAGTTCTAATTAACGATAAACCCAGGTCTTCTGTTATTTGGCCAGCAGCCATGTTTTTTGTTGGTTCTTCTAAGTTAATAGACACATGTGTTGGTCAGGAGTTGGTGCTGCCTCTGCTGCTCCCCAGCTGTAATTTTGCCTTAATTTGAGTTATGGCATTTGATTTTACACAACCGCGAGAGAATTCAGGAAACGTTTTGTGAAGCTTTATAACCCAAAAAATGCTAACACCTGCTATAACCGCCAAACCGCCTGGCAAATCCACTCCATCTATAGCCTATTAATCCAAACCAGATAAACAACCTGCTTCAGATGTCCCCGCCCCACCCCGCAAGTACGCGAAGCACTCCGCCCCTCCCCGCAAGGACGCGAAGCAGCTCGCCCTGCCGCACAAGTCCACGAAGTATAAGGTGTCACACGTAGACTCATGCCCAGATGTGGGCTTCTACTTCAAGAGGGAGGCTTCTGCGAACTCTTTGTTCGCTGATGTCTGCTACCTCTGCTTCTGCCAAGGGGATCACACTGCTGTCTGCTGGAAGAGGGACAACAGGAAGTGCAATCAGGAGAGCTTCATCACTGTCAATCATGGAATCGGGAAAAGGTATCGTATCTTGAAAATGTGTTTTCATAATACCGCCTGCTTGTTGATTACAAATTATGTGCATGAAGTGTTGAACGACAAAATATTCTAGCACCAATGTGGTTTTAGTACCTTCACAGTAGGGTAATATGGGTGTAAACCACCTCATCACGAAGCCGTCAACCAAGCATTCTGTACATCAAACTAAGTAACTTTACGCAAAAATTATTGCTGGGAAACGACATTTTTTTTTGAGGTGAAAAGTCATGTTTTGTGGTAGAACTCAATGTAACAGACTCAAAACATTGCGCTGATGGATGGATTGAATAGTACGGGGGTCGTGGAGGTGTTTAAAGCAAACATATTACATTAAAAAAATGTATTTAAATAAAAACTTGTCAAAAAGTTGGAACTTTGACCCCCAATATCTCCATAACTAGAAGGTTCCCAGGTATGGTCTACAGCAAAAAAAATGATCGCAATGATAGGGAGAATAAGTGTCTTTCGGCTTCGTTAAGAGGTGTTTTACACCCTTTAGTTATCACAAGTAGAGTATACAGAATACAATAAATACGAAATACTCAAGTGAAAAGCAAACACAAGACGCAAACACACACATCACACATACATCCTCCATCATCTCCATCCTGCGTGTTCGCTTTGAGCACGCCTGAATTCATGTACTCAGGATTGTATTGTTCTCTGGTTGTTTCCTTTGTTGGCGCCCGTGACAAAAGTCTCTGTGTTACCGCCGCGGTTAATATCTACTATTTTATTGTTATTTGATCACCAGGGACAAGCGCAGCCCCGGGTTCGGAGACATCTTCTTCCGCGACGCGTCAAGAGACTGTAAGTAGCAATTTATTTCAATTATCCATTAATAAACTGCTGAGGATGAGGTCCTGGGTTCGATTCCCAGGTCGAGCAAAGCGTTATTGGGTTTTTTATCCTGATAAAAAAACCCAACTGCTACTGGCTGCTACTGAGAAATCCCTGGATTTCTCAGTAGCAGCCAATAAGTCGGGATTTGTGCAAGGTACGGTCGACCAAGCTATTTGGTTTACATTTTAACATGCAAATTACATTATAACAACAACAACAACAACAACAGCCCATAACGTCCATTGCTTGACATAAGCCTCTCCCATGATGAGAGGAATTTGCCGTAATCTCCACGCTTGGCAGGCGGATTGGAGATCGCAATGATGAAAGACTAACAGAAAACGCTGCTGCCCATTCTCTGGTCTACGGAGGCGCAAGGTGTTCTGCCTCAGACATTACGAGCCTTATACGACACCCGTGACTGTAATGGGTTGGTTCTATTCTACTCTGCCGGATACCACACGGCTAAGGGACATTAGTTCACATTTTACATTGTAAAATGTGAACCAAATAGCTTGGTCGACCGTACATGACAAAAGGCTTGCTTCCTATTACAAGGGACACAAAACTGGCGAAATGTGGGTTTACTACTAGTTACACTTCTGCCTAAATCTTCGGGGAGTACAGGCGTGACGATATGTATGAAAACTTCTTTGTGTAACGTTAATAATTGTGAATTTCCTTTCAGTTTTCAACAAGAACTCGAAGCCTCAGTGCAAACCTTACGAGTCGAGCTTCAGTGACGACTGCCCACCAGGTGGTTTGTTTATACTCTCTGATTTTCCTATTAAACACAAACTTATTATATTAAAGTACTTATTTATAGAGAAACTTTCCTCTTTCTTCTTAGGGAGAGCAGCGGTGGCCAAGTGGTGGCGGCCCCGACTTACGAACAGTGTGGGTTTCGAACCCAGGCAGGCGCATTGCTTTGTGTAATTGATTTCATCACCACTGCTCTCTAAACGGTGAAGGAAAACATCGTGGGGAAACCGGCATGTCCTTGAACCAAAAATTCGAAGACATGTGACATCTACCAATCCGCACTGGGCCCGTGTGGTGGATTATAGCCCATTCCCTCTCATAGAGATGAGGCCTGTGTCCCAGCAGTGGAAATATTAATAGGCTGATGATGATGATGATGACTTATTTATACACTAGCTGACCCGCGCAACTTCGTCTGCGTCACATGAGAGAGAGAGGATTAGAGAGAGTGGAGTCAACCTTGAAAGATAGACATAATGCTATCGCGGTTTTTTTTAGAACGCATTTATCATTGATGCTCCGCTCCTTTTAATTATAGCGTGATGTTAGATAACCTATAGCCATCCTCGATAACTATTCAACACTAAAAGTTTTCCTGTAATTAGCGCGTTCAACCAACCAAATCTCTTTAGCTTTATAATATTAGTAGATATATACCTACGTAGATCCAAGTGGGTAACAATTTAATTTCTTCGATATATTTGCATTAATCGCTAAAATAATCTACTTATGTTTTTCCAAAAAAGGGCTTACCTCGACAGCCTTTTTTTTTCGGATGGGAAATCATCAAATGACTCCTCCCGCTCTGGGCGGACCAGGAGGCAGTGTCATACTTTTACTGACTAAACCCATCCATGTTCCTTCATCGCCCTTTGTGTTCCGGGGCCACGGTAGCTCTTTAGAACAGTCCCGCAACCCCGGCAGGCATCGGCCCTTGCGGACCCCTTCCTATTGCTGACTCTCTTTGAGGCGCGCGTCGAACACGAACGTGCCGTCGACATGGCCTGTCGTAATGCTTCAGACGGACGGCGAGCTAGCCCATAGCCCACCGTCCACAGGCCCGCGCGTACGGTGTGCGGGGGGCCACGTGGTGGCGTCTCCCGCGGCGGCCGGGACGTTTAGAGGTTCTCTCCCTCTCACGTTCCGCCACCTCCTTCATCCTTAGACACTCGATGACAGTCATACTCCAGCTAGGTCGAAAGTTCTCATCAAAGGTGCAAGAAATTAGCCCAAACACGATTTTTCAATTATAAATGGGACCAACTTTGAGATGTACCTACGCTTTTTACAAACAAAAGGACCATGTACGGACTTCTCTATAAAAGTTATCCGTGGTCATATATAAAAAAAATACGCGTCGAATTGAGAACTGCCTTCTTTTTGTTTCGTCGGTTAAAAAAACAATCTTGTTACACGTTTGCGGCGGCGACCTCTCGCGTCCGGCCCTGGTGCAAGCCATGGTCCGGAGCGAGACGGAATGGGACGCCGTCACCTCCTTCTGCGAAGCAGTAATGCTAGAGAAGGAGGTGGCGGAACGTGAGAGGGAGAGAACCTCTCAACGTCCCGGCCGCCGCGGCAGACGCCCCGGGCTTCCGGGGCAACCACGTGGCCCCCGGCCACCGTAGGCGCGGGCCTGTGGACGGTGGGCTATGGGCTAGCTCGCCGTCCGTCCGTCTCATGACGACAGGCCGTGTCAACGGCGCGTTCGTGTTCCACGCGCGCCTAAAAGAGAGTCAGCAAAAAGGAAGGGCCGATCCGCAAGGACCGATGTCTGCCGGGGTTGCGGGACTGTTCGAAAGAGATACCGTGGCCCCGGAACAAAAGGGCGATGAAGGAACATGGCTGGGTTTTAGTCAGTAAAAGTCTGACACTCCCTCCTGCTCCGCCCAGAGCAGGAGAAGTCATTTGATGATTTCCCATCCGAAAAAAAAACAAAAAATAGGCAACTGACACGGGCGAGGGTCATTCAATTCAGAAAATGGAGTGAAATAAACAACGCCGTCTATTGACCAAAATGTTAAACTGCTAAAGTAATTATTACCTATGCTATAATTTTTTTTTAAAGCTGGTCAGTCGATTTAAAAGTTATGACTGTGGTGAGCACATTTTTAGTCATTGGTATCATTTTAGTTCAACAGATGTCGCTGCATGTATGTATCTTACATTTGATGATTAGTTCTTCTTGAAAACTTTAAGTTCATATATATTTTGATAGAATTAACCGATTTCAATGAAACATACACTAAATCATACCCCAAGTTACACACAATTTTTATGTATAAACATTGTCAGCATTGAATTCGTAGATTTTACGTGATGTGCGCACAAACAAACAGACAAAAATTTCAAAAATGATGGAAATGGGTTCTGTTACTTATCTTTTCACACGCTGGCTATTTTTTGTTTCAATTTCTTCAATGTACAAAAATGACTTTTCTACAGATTTATTATATGTATAGACTAGTATAAAACACCCATCACCTCACTATTCTAGATCCACTGGCATTTTTTGCTGAACTACGCCCATTCGGCGCAGCCGTCAGGGACACATTTCTATTTTTTCTTTTCTCTCTTCCGAGTATGTGTTTCTTGCAGAATAATTATGTTGTGTGTCTTAGTCTGGGATAAATACATGTATTTCTTTGTCTTAGGCTGAGATGAATGCCCCTTTTTCCAAAACTAGGCAACAACTAGTAGAATACCTTAATAAACGCGCATTGTTGTATTTACTACGCTCCGTTCAGCGTCGAACCTTCATAATCTTTTAGCATTAATTCTTATTACTGACGTTCTTATTATTGGCATTATTATTGTTGACATCCTTTTTGTTGACATACATAATATTATTACATACCAATTACGTTAAATTCATGTATTCATATATGTTCTTAAATTTTGCAGGCTAATGTTAGCGAATTGTGTGAGCAACTGTAATAAAAAAATTCATTTCATTTCATTAATATAGAAATCGCCTGTTTTTAGTCAAAATGAACTCAATAAACGTTTTCTAGCACGTATTTTGGCTTAGCAATTATCTTTACTACATAATTACTAAGTTTATCACAGACATCACCGACATCGGTGAAGAAAAACATAGTGAGGAAACCCGGACTTATCTATCTATTCTATATCTTCTATACATATAATAAATCTGTAGAAAAATCGTTTTTGTACATCGAAAATATAAAAAAAAAAAATTGCCAGGGTGTGAAAGGATAACCAACAGAACTCATTTCCAGCATTTTTAGGGTTCCGTACCCAAAGGGTAAAAACGGAACCCTATTACTAAGACTTCGCTGTCTGTCCGTCTGTCCGTCTGTCTGTCACCAGGCTGTATCTCATGAACCGTGACAGCTAGACAGTTGAAATTTTCACAGATGATGTATTTCTGTTGCCGCTATAACAACAAATACTAAAAACAGAATAAAATAAATATTTAAGGGGGGCTCCCATACAACAAACGTGATTTTTTTTATAATAATTGGTACGGAACTCTTCGTGCGCGAGTCCGACTCGCACTTGGCCGGTTTTTCGATTTTTTGTCTGTTTGTCTGTTTATCTGTTTGTCTGTTTCGATGATCAAGCATCACGTAAAATATACGAAACCAATACAGATAACTTTCATACATAAAAATTGTGTGTATCTCGAGGTATTATTTAGTTTTTGTTTCATCGTAATCGGTTAATTCTATCAGAAGATATACGAATTTAAAGTGTTCAAGAAGAAGTAATCATCAAATGTAAGATGCAGTGACATCTATTGTACTAGAATGGTACTAATGACTAAAAATGTGCTCACCAGATAACTTAAATCGACTGACCAGCTTTATAATAGTACATTGTAATAGAAGGGGCTAAAATGACCCATTATATACGAGGTAGTTTTACTACCGAGCTTTAGCGAGGTAGTAAATAGGTACCAAGTTATGATGGGAAATTAGCGCCGTGTGCTACACTGTACTTTTCACTTTGAGCGCGAGAAAAATAGTCAATTTAGTCAGACGGACATACAGACGGACGGACAAACAGATGGACGGACAGACGGACAGACAGACGGGTGCATAGACGGACAGACAGTCGAACAGACAGACGGGCGCTTAGACGGACAAACAGTCGAACAGACAGACGGACAGACAGATGGACATACAGACGAATTAAAATAAAGAGGTTATTCTATGAAGTTGTAGTTGGACCGATTGCCTTGGTCTTCGACGAACATTTTACTTTATGCTCTAGAGCATAAAAAGCGACTTTATGTTGCCTACGCACGACACAAAGGCGAACTTTAGAACATGAGAAGTGAAAAAGTTATTATAGCATAAGGTACTCTAGATTAGTCTACATGACGTTGCTTTGAAAATTTAGTAACTAATAGGAGCGAAGCATCAATGATACCTAAATGTTGCAAAAACGGGGAAAATTTGTTTCTTTTGAGAACTTCCGTTGCAAGCGCTGCATAAACGGTTAAAGTTACGCAACAATCATGAATTAGGGAATTGTTCCTCTTAAAAAGTTCAACATAAAATCCGCGATAGCATAATAATGTCTATCTTTTAAGGTCTCACATTCTCTCTGACCCTCTCTCTCTCTCATGTAACGCAGACGGAGCTGCGCGGGTCAGCTAGTAGTTAATATAAGTCTGAAATCGCCAAGCAAGCAAGCGAGCAAGCGTGGTGATTAATACGCATGCCTTCTTTGTCATATTATCTTTGTCACTTAGCTTGTCGCCTAGCAGGCATCGTGGTAGCGCGCGGCAAGCCACCTGACAGTGCGTGCGAAACCTATGGATGAGTGCTACGCGCTCGTAGCACTTTGCTACGCCGTAGCTAGGTATGCAAGTGGTCCGTGCTAGTTTCACCTAAACATACTCGTAGTAATACTTGTATGACAGTCTCATCCTAGAACTCGATGTGACTTGTTATCGCCAGGGCATTATATCTAAATAAATTGGTTTTCAGCTGACTGGTGTGTCGGCTGCACAGTGTGCGACTGCGATGCCAACGGGCGTTGGGATTGCCACCTCCTCAGCTTCTGTCCTGACGGTAAGATGGTGTGATGATGATCATGATAATGATGATGATGACAGTGGTTCTTTGACATTTTTAAGCAACGTGACTTATGTACGGTCGACCAAGCTATTTGGAATTGACTCAATGTAATTTGTATGTTAAAATGTAAACCAAATAGCTTGGTCAAACGTACTATGGCAATATGTCTCATATTGGTAAAGAAAAACACTAAAATCCTGCAGATAATCCACTATCTGCTATTTATAATAAGATGGATAAAGCAAGTACCTAATAAGATACTGTCTCTGAAGTTTTCAATTACAGAACAAAATCATTTTCAGAAAAATTGAAAAAAACCAATAACAAAAAGCCGCCACCAGTACCAGATGAATGGCTGCAATACATGGTGAAAACAAAAGAAAAACTAAGCCGGGACAAGAAATCCTCTAAGAAGTCAAAGCCAATCAAAGATAAAGTTAAAACTAAGAAGTCAAAGCCAATCAAAGATAAAGTTAAAACTTTTAAAAGTAAAGTTTCAAACAATAAAGGCAAATCAGTACAACGTACAGAAAACAAGAAACCTGCAGCACCGAAACGCATCGTTAAGAAAAACGTACCACTCAAGGCGGGCATGACGCAACCAGCAGGAAAAATGAAAACTCCGATAAAATACCGAAAATTTGCGCACAACAAAACAAGCACAAAGAAAACGATCAAAAAGAACATCGCAACTCGTAAACCAATTCAAATTAAAAAAAAGCCTAATAAAAATAGTATAGAAGTAAAGTTAGCACATAATTTGATGAAGCAAGTTATGGAGAAACTTAGGAGGGAAGTCTCAGCTAAAATGAAAAACATATCTGAAATAACCAGACGACATGCTGCCAATGTTAAAAATCAGAAAGCGAAAACAAAAGTGAATCAGATGAAAAACAAACCGAATGCTGTACAAAAGAGACAGATTAAGAAAACTACTCCAAAGCCACCGATGAAAAAACCCATGAAGAAACCCATGAAGAAACAGACATACAGAGCGAAAGGGAAGACTACAAAGAAACCTGACAAGACAACGTACGTCAGGAATAAACGAGAGGTCCAAATATCTGAAAATACTGGAATATCTACTGATGCCATCCAAGGTATTTAATCATGATATATGGAACTCTCATGTAAAATGGATTGTCTTATATCGATGAGTTACAATTCATGAGGCCCTTTTTTAACTTTTTCATCTTCTAGGGATAGAGAATGAATCAACGTAATCATAACACTTGTCTATTCCCTCTACAAAGAATCTGAATGAATCGTATAATGTTAATTTGAGTTGCTTTTTAGGGTTCTGTACAAAAAATGAAAAAAATGGAACCGGCGTCTGTTTGTACGTCCGTCTGTCACAGCCAATGCTCCAAATCTACTAGACCAAATCAAGTGAAATTTAGTAGGATGGTGTAATTCTATGACCCAAACACAGATGTGCAAAGTAAATAAATATTTTTTTTTAAATAAGGGTCATTTTTGGGGACCAAATTAGGAAGTTTGCTGTAAGAAAACCCAATTTGGGTAAAGCTCGCTTGTACATAAGCTATATATTTTGATTTGGGTGTATATTTTTTAATTTTATGTGCAATAAAGAATAAGCATAAGGAATAAAAAAAAAAGTTTTGCTAACTTTACTGTGTCATAAATCAAATGAAAGGGCTCGTTATGAGGATCTCAAATATATTATTTGTTATTTTTGTAAAATAAACAGTTTTGATTTTATTAATGAAAGAAAACGAAAATTGACTATTTGGGCGCCTGATCTCCAGAAACTACAGAACCAAAAAATGTTGAAAAAAAAAAAATTCAATAATAGTTAATTGGTTGTAGATTACAGGAAAACCTTAAGAATTCTATCATTTTAAATAAAGTGGTAAACTCAATAAAATACGTTCACTTACGGAAAATTTGACTTTGGCATTGTACGGAACCCTCTCCACGTGAGTTCACCTCGCACTTGGCCGGTTTTATTTAATTAAATCTAACATCATCATCATCATCATCATCAATATGTATAATATGTATTTGATGTTATCTCATTTTCAGATAATTCTACAGAGTCAACAAATACTACAGTGCCATTGGATGTTATACCAGTCACAAGTAATCTGCTTGTAGTTGATGGCAGCTTTAAAAACGCTCTTGGAGGAAGCGCCACTCTTCCAGACAATTCATATTATAAATATACTGTCAGCAGTGAATCCAGAACGCCTAACTCGATTATCGACGTACCAAAAGGAGAAACAGAAACGACACAGTTTAATAAGACAGAAACAGTCATTGACCTCATTAGTCCACTGCTTACTCCCATTGCACCTCCAGAAAAAAGGCAAGTCAAAAACATCGAAGCAAATGAAAGTATTAATTTTACAAAAAATAATCCCGAAGAAAACGAAGTGAAATATTCAAAAGTTCATAAAATCAGAATTTCGAAGGAAAAGACACTTATCTCGGATTCTGGTATAAAACATAAAAGTCTCATGAAATTAATGCCACCTACAGATAAAGTTATTGTTTTTGAAAATAAAAACAGGAGTCATGGGAAGAGCATTGAAAGAAAGCTGAGTTACAAGAAATATAACGTGGTAAAGCTGCTCAACCATTCGAAATGTATATTCGAAGACTGTAACAACAGTATCAATATTCACTCTAAGCCAATTAAATTAAAAAGTGATTGGCATGGTTATCTGACAAAGATATTCAACTATCACAGGAATGGCAAGACTTACCCTCCTACGAGAAAAAGGCATCTCAGCGTTCTAAAGTATTTGAAGGGAATTTTCAACAAAATCTTTAAAGGCAAGAAAACACCTGTCAGAATGAACAGACACCAACTTATAGAGACATTGTGTGAAAACTTTGGGCCATGTTTAAAAATTAACAAAAAAGACAAAGTTCTCTTGAATTCGAAACTTGCTGAATTATACAGAGAAACTGCTAAAACTCTGAAAACTGTGAGAATTATAAAGGGCATATTGAAATTGTTAGACTTACCCATCAGTAACAATAGTGATATTTCAAAACAGGAACATATACGAAATGATATGAAAAAGTTAAGTCAAATTTTAAAAGGTGATTTTGAAAATGGCAACAAATTGACAGAAACGCAGAAAACTCAAATAGAATATATAAAGAGAAGCACTAAAGATTTCATACAGCTAGTTAGTAAATTCGGATCATTGTTGAATGAAATAATTACTATACTTACCAAAGACGGTACCAACCGCTTCAGAAATAAGGCAAACAACGATTTCATGAACAAAGATCTATCAAGAGACGATCCTTTTCACAGTTTCAAAAATCTGCTGTTAAGATACAATTTAGTTCAAAATAAGTTTATGAAACAAATGTATGAGCAATTGAACAATTTCGAGAATAAAAATAAAGAGAAACCGAAGGTGAGTGAAGTTAAGGATTTCAATAATAAGGTAGCAATAGAGAATATTTCAAGGAATATCATTCACAACCTCAGGAAGCTGAAGCACCTCGCTCAGACCGTGAGCTATAGGGGACGGGGGACGGGGAGGGCCAAGAGGGATATTGTCAGAGAAGACGATACTATAGAGTATCTTTTGATGATGATGGAGTATTTCATAAAGCAGAATCATCCGTTGGACGCAGAACCAGGTAAAATTTTTGATTCTATAAGTTATAATATGCTTTACTAAAACAGTAGTAGTAGCAATATACAACTATTTGGTGAGAAAAGAATTTTATAGTAATCACAAATATATTTCAAACCATCTTCTGATGACAATATTACAAGCAGAAGCTAGCTCAGCTGCGGCAGCGGCAGTACTCTTAAAGTGCCTACACATGGCCCTAAAATCAGAGGCAATATCGGGAAAGTGGTGGTGGGGATGAAATCGGCTACTACTCTAAACTAAACACGTCCCTGCCAGTTAGTACGTAACCCACCGTGCAGCAAAGCGCTCGTCGATCCTAGTTAGTGTTGCCCAAAATCGGTCTCGGTCTTGCAGTCTTGGTCTTGTTCTTGCATTTTTGCAAGACCAAGACCGACTTATTGTAGCAAGACCAAGGCCAAGACCGTCTTATTGTAGCAAGACCAAGACTGAACCCTGCAAGACTTGAGCAAGAACAAGACTAAGCCTGCAAGACTCTTGCGTCTCGCAGTTAAGCCAAACTGAGATTTGGGCGTTATAGTAGGTATTTGGTTTCAATCCCGATTTTGATAGACGTTCCCCAGTATCAAAACCGTATCGTCTAAATGTATTGTATTGATTATTATATTGTACATATATTTGATTATATATTGTACATATATTTCAACAATTTTTTAAGTAGGTAGCGTGTTACACACAAATATGTTCCCATGTGATAAAAATGTACCAAGCATAACTTTCTAGCAAAGTTCATTTCATACCTTGTAGGTATATCTACCTATAGTATTATAATATGCTTGTATAAGTCTAATGTGCAGATCTAACGTTAGTAGATTGGTAATCATTATGTAGGTACTTAAGTTTCAAAGTTTATATTATTCTTCAATTCAGCAAAATTTAAAACTAACAGCGAGTCGAGTAGGTCTAGTAATAGTAGCAGTTTCAGCCAGCCAATGTTATGGTACAGACGCCAGCACATCAAGCTACTACAATCTGCCAAATTTCTTTAACAGATTTTCAACTTTATCGATACAGCATAAAGGTTCATGGTTGATTGGGAAAATTTGAGGTTCCGCGAATAAACCGTTGGTCGGTCGGTGTATTACGTACCTACTTATTTGATAATTTACCGACAAAGACGCCACGGTGTTTCAAAGACTACAATTAAAAGTCTAGCTGACGACAAATTTTATTAGTCGAAGTATCTGTTGTAATAATAAATTTTGCTTTACCGATTATCAAGTGTAGTGACAACACTAATTTAGTAGTACCTCATTAGTGTGTAATGTCGATTTGACGTACTCTGTGCTGTGGAATCTCTTGAATAAAACTACATTGTTCAAAATCTACTTTCGCCGTTTTTAATTAATCTCAACAGGTTATGGGCCCAGACCGCCTGATTTCTTTTAAAATATTAAAGAAAATCAAGTGATAATTAAAATACAAAGTAAATTCCGTGAAAAAAAAGTAGTTCCGTATTTAAACATAACTGTCAACACGTGGTCTTTCGTGACACAATTTATTCTTCATCAGCAAAATGTCGTCTACAAATAGTATGGCACTGATTGAAAAGCTGACCGGGAGAGAAAACTATCCAACGTGGAGATTTGCCGTCCAAACATATCTTGAACACGAGGATTTATGGCATTGTGTTACCGAAGAAAAAGTCGATGTCAAACAAGATACGAAAGCTAAGTCCAAAATTGTTTTATTGGTGCATCCCACCAACTATGTACACATTCAAGAGGCCAAAACTGCCAAAGAAGTGTGGAATAACCTTTCTAAAGCTTTCGATGACAAAGGACTGACACGCAGAGTTGGTTTACTAAGAGATCTGATAACCACAACGGTAGAAACATGCCAAGGTATCGAAGACTATGTTAGCAAAATAATGTCAACTGCACACAAATTAAGAAATATTGGTTTTAATGTGAATGATGAATGGCTGGGAACCTTATTACTGGCAGGTATATCAAAGGTCTATCAGCCAATGATTATGGCTCTTGAAAGCTCCGGTGTGGCAATAACAGCTGATTATGTGAAAACAAAACTGCTTCAAGAGCTTGTGTAATAAGTATGGACATTTATGTAAATATTGTCGAAATAAGAAACAAAAGTCAGAACAAAGTACAAAGTCAGAACAAAGTACCAACTATGTTGCTGTATTTTCTGCAACTACAAGCAATGAGAAAGGTTGGTACGTAGACTCTGGAGCATCAATGCACATGACTATGCACAGTGACTGGCTCTATGATAAAATTCCCCCTCCGATTAGTACTATAAAGGTGGCGAATGATGAGAAACTTTTGGTAGAAGCTTGCGGAAAGATAAATTTAAATGTTGCTGATAGCAATGGGAAGATAAATACAATTCAAGTGCAGAATGTTCTTTATGTTCCTGGTTTGGGCACCAATCTTCTCTCGGTTACTCAGATGATTAAAAATGGATGTTGTATACAGTTTGATGAGAAAGGTTGCAAGATATTAAACAGAAATAAAGAACACGTGGCTACCGCAAAGATGATGAATAATATGTACCGGCTAGATACTCACAGTACTCAAGCATACATATCTGCATCAAAAGACAATGACTTTTATCTGTGGCATCAAAGAGTGGCTCATTTAAATTTTGAAGATTTGAACTAACTTAAAACTATCTGCAGGAATTAAGTTAGAAAATAAAGAAAAGGTCTTATGTATTTCATGTCAAGAAGGGAAGCAATCAAGAAAACCTTTTCCTTCTAAAGGGTCTCGAGCACAAGCAAAGCTAGAGGTCATTCACTCTGATGTTTGTGGACCTATGGACATGTAAAGGAAGATATTTACATGAAGCCACCAGAAGGCTTGGAGGTCCAATCAAATTTGGTATGTAAACTTAATCATTCACTCTATGGTCTGAAGCAAGCACCAAGGTGCTGGAATCAGAAATTTGATAATGTACCAAAGAAATTTGGGTTTACTAATAGCCATGCAGATAAATGTGTTTATATTAGAAATGTAAGCAATAACAAAATATAGTTGTTGTAATATGTTGACGATGGACTTCTAATGTCTAAATCAGAAGACTCACTAAACAAAGTGATGAGTGACTTAAAAGATAATTTTGAAATGAAACAGTGTGATCCAAAGTACTTTGTAGGGTTACAAATAGAAAGATTTGAAAGGTGCATTTTCATTCACCAATCAAAATATATTGAACGGTTATTATGTAAATTCAATATGCAAGATGCAAACTGTAACAATGTTCCAGTTGATCCTCACACTAATCTGGAGAAAGCAACTGAAGCCCCAGACAAAATTATTCACTACAGAGAGGCTGTGGGCTCACTCGTGCACCTGGCTGTGGTAAGCCGTCCAGATATCATGTATGGAGTCAGTCTGGTGAGTAGATATTTGAACTGTTATGATCAGACTCATTGGAATGTCGTCAAGAAAATATTAAGATATTTGAAAGAAACAAAAGACTATGGTTTATGTTACACACCTTCAAAGTCTAACCTAGAAGGTTATAGTGATGCAAACTATGCCAAAGACACAAGCACACGCAGGTCTTTAACTGGCTATGTATTCATGAAGAATGGAGCTGCAGTAACATGGGCAACACAACGCCAACAAAGTGTAGCCTTATCTACCACTGAAGCAGAATTTATGGCTGCATGTTCTGCAACTAAAGAAGCTATAATATGGTTAAAAGGATTGTTAATGGACATAAACGAATTTAATCAGAACTTTGTCTGTCTAAATATTGATAATCAAAGTGCAATTTGTCTAATTAAGAATGTAGACTATCACAAGCGATGTAAGTATATACATATAAGGTATAACTTTATCAAAGAAAAGTATTCAGAGAAACAAATAGATCTTAAATATGTGAATACCAAAGAGCAATCTGCTGATATATTTAATAAGGCTTTACCTAAAGAACAATTTCAATATCTTAGAAATAAAATTGGTATTAAGCAAGTATCTATCAACTAAAATGTTTTATTTTGATATTAATTGCTTTAGGGTATTATTTGATAAAAGGTTGTCTGTCAGTCTCTAATATTTTTATTTAACATGTCTGTAAAGTTAAAATTTGGTGAGAGTGTTGTAATAATAAATTTTGCTTTACCGATTATCAAGTGTAGTGACAACACTAATTTAGTAGTACTTCACTAGTATGTAATGTCAATTTGACGTACTCTGTGCTGTGGAATCTCTTGAATAAAACTACATTGTTCAAAATCTACTTTCGCCGTTTTTAATTAATCTCAACAGTATCAAGTCCAGATGAAGATGGAAAGTATATGTGATAATTATTTTAACCACTAGCTGTTTGTGAAGAGTTTAGGCTAACCAGTACACGTACAGAAAATCATTAAAGGTACCTACATAGAGTTAGTAATTACGCTTATTGTTATGGGTGGACTGTATTTTTATTTATTGTTCCCTTCTTCGATAGCTCAGGTGGCTATGGGATTTCCTTTTCAATTAAAACTCTTCGTTGGTTTAACACTGTTTAATTACTTCGTCTATATTTTTAGAGCGGGCACATTATTCCAACACAAACTGATTTACACAAGTACACAATAATCTCAAAGAACAATAGTCAGAACATAATAATCACAAGAACATAATATACTTAGGGCACGTGGGACTCACAATAAACACTTAAAACTAGACACTTGTAAATAGAACACTGTAAAAATATAAAACTGTATCGACTGACTTTAGTCGCCTATCTTTATACCAAAACACCATGTCGCAAGTAGTGGCGGGGCCTCGTTGTACTCAACCCTTTTGGCTAATCGTTCCCTCTATAATGGACTTTCCCATCTTTCTGCGGGTCGGTCAAGTTTCGACTTGTCGGAGGCTCCGCCCACAACACGCGAAATGGTGATTTGTTACCTTATATGGTAACGTTTTTGGCTTGTTATGAAACCGTCAGTTTCGCTACCATATAAGGCAATCGTATGTCATGGTATGTGGTTTTAATAAAGTCTACACCTTTTTCCCGCCTTGTGCGGGCCTGTCTTTTACTTTATTAATCCTTATCTTAGCTATTTATCACCTAGTGATACAATGGAGCTCGGCGTCTGTTACATCTCTCCCCCCGGCGTAGCCTGCGCAGCCTCTTCTTCTCTGTGCAGCACGACGAGCTTGCTGATGGGACGCTTGAAGACGCCGGTTCTCGTTCGCACGTCGACCACCCTGATGCCGCCGTCAGGTCCCGGGTAGAGCTTCTCGATGACTCCCATTGGCCACACGTTCCGTGGCAGTGTGCTGTCGACGACGATGACGACGTCGCCGATCTCCGGCGGTCGCCGGTTGCACTGCGGCTCGCCGCGGGGTACCAATGTGGGGAGGTACTCCCGCAGCCAGCGTCGCCAAAAGTGGTCGGCAAGGGCCTGGCTGGCCCGCCAAGCACGTCGGTCGGCCTCGTCACAAGGCCCGGTCGAGGGTAGGCCCGTGGAGGACCCCAACAGGAAGTGGTTGGGGGTGAGGGCCTCTGGATCGCTGGGACTCACGCTGACATGAGTCAAGGGGCGCGCGTTGATGGCGAACTCCGCTTCAGTGAGCAGAGTTAGCAGCACCTCTTCTGCAGGTGCCCTTTCGCGCAGAGTCGCAGCGAGGGCAGTCTTCACGGAGCGCACCAGCCGCTCCCACGCACCTCCCTGGTTGGGTGCGCCGGGAGGGATGAACCGTCACTCCATCCTGTGCAGCAGTCCCTCTTCTTGTAGCGCTGGTGCCCATTCTTCATACGCTGCTCGCAGTTCGTGGTCGGCTCCCCTGAAGTTGGTCCCGTTGTCTGAGTACATGAGCCGCGGCCAGCCGCGGCCAGCCGCGGCGCGCGGCCAGCCGCGGCGCGCGGCCATCCTTCTCAGCGCCATGATTGCTGAGTCTGTAGATAGCGATGCGACGAGCTCGAGGTGCACGGCGCGGGAGGTGAGGCACGTGAATAGTGCGCCCCACCGCTTCTCTCGGCGCCGGCCCACCTTCACCATCATGGGCCCGAAATAGTCCACGCCGCAGTTGGTGAACGGGCGGTGGAAGGGGTCCAGGCGGGCGCGCGGCAGGTCTCCCGTGGCCGGCGGTTGTGGCGTTGCTCGCATCCTCCGGCAGTACGTGCAGGCCTTCTCGATGGCCCGCACCGTAGGCCGCAGGTGGATGATCCAGTATCGCTGCCGCAGGTCGTTCGTTACTCGTTCTCTGTTGGCATGACCAGCGGCGCAATGCTCGCGCATTACTATTAATTTACTGACCTGATGGCGACCATCCAAAATGATGGGTCGCTTGACCTCCACTGGCGCGTTTGAGGCTTCAATACGTCCTTGCACGCGCAACAGGCCGTCTTCGAATATGGGGTCCAGTCTGTACAGGCGACTCGCCCGAGTGAGGGGGCGGGCAGACTGGATCTTCTGTAGTTCATCCGTGAAGCTATCCCGCTGTGCTTTTAGCAGGAGCTCCTTCTCGGCGCGCTCTATGTGCCGATGTTCCAGTCGAGTCGAGACGCGGCGGCACGCGTCTATGAATGCCAGCACGCGTGCAGCAGTGCGCACCAGCGTCTCGTACTTAGAGAAGCGGTCAGGATCGGGCAGCCAGCTGTCTCGTTCAGGGCCCGGCGCGATGTGCAGGACCTCCTCTTCTGTTTCTTTTGTCGCCGGCTTCCCGGGCCAGTCCTCTTCCGGTAGATGCAGGAAGTCCGGCCCGCGGAACCAGCGGTCGGTCGCGCTGATCGGCGCGTCGGTGAGTCGGGTGGCGTCATCCGCCACGTTGTGCTTCGTAGGCACCCAGCGCCATTCTTCCTTACTGGTGAGCTCGGCGATTTCACCCAGTCGGTGCGCGACGAACGGTGTGTACCTCTTCATGTCGTGGTGGATCCAGTGGACCACCGTAGAGGAGTCTGTCCAGTAGGTCGTCCTGTCGACCTCGATGCGGTGTTCCTTCTTGATGGTGTCGGCGAGTCGGGCTCCTATCACCGCTGCCTGCAGCTCCAGACGTGGTATCGTCTGGGCTCGCCGCGGTGCCACCTTTGCTTTGGCCGCGACCAGCACGACGTCGATGCTTCCATCCTCGTTCACCGCTCTCCAATAGGCCACCGTCGCGTACGCTTGTTCGCTGGCGTCGCACAGCACATGTAGCTCTATGCGCTGTGTGTTTTTCTTGAGGTAGCACCTGGGTAGCCGCAGTCTGTTCACCTCCTGTAGTTGACCCAGCCAGGCCGCGAAGAGCTCGTTTTCCTCCTCCGGAATTGGCGTGTCCCATGTGGTTTGCAGGCGCCACAGGCTCTGGAGTACTATCTTCGCTCGTACTGTGAAATGACTCAACAGACCCAGCGGGTCATAAATTGACATAACGGCGCTCAGTGCTTCTCTCTTGGTGGGCGCACGGATCCTCTCTCTCACCTCGGATGGCACTCGGTTCATGGACGTGTTGAACCCGAGTTCGTCTAGTTCTGCGTTCCAGTACAGCCCGAGTATCTTGCTCTCCGGCTGCTCCCCTCCTAGCTGCGTTGGGGTGGTGGCGTGGAGCGTCTGGGGCACGTCGCGCAGGACCGTCGCTTTGCTGGAGCTCCAGCCTCGCAGTGTGAAGCCAGCGGCCGCGTGCACCTTTCTTGTCTCTTCTACTGCCTTCCACGCCTCTTCTGGATTGCTGTAACTAGCCACTAGATCGTCCATATAATGATTCTTTGTTATGGCCTCCAAGGCCCTGGGATACTCACTGCCGTGAAGCTCTGCGTTGTAGTTCCGGACGTAGTGAGCCATATACGGGGAACTTGCTGCTCCGAAGATCATGCTCTTCATCTCGTAGTGGCGCGGGGGCGATGTCCTTTCTTGTCCTCTCCACAGGAACTGCTGAGCTGGCTGGTCCTCCTGTCTTATTTTCACCCGCAGAAACATTTCTTGGATGTCTGCGGTGACTGCTACTTCCTGCTCTCTGAACCGGAAGACTATTCCCGGCAGGGACAGCAGCAGGTCTGGACCCTCCAGCAGCTCGTCGTTGAGACACTTCCCGTAGCTCGTCGCCGCCGCGTCGAAGACTAGCCTTTGTTTCCCCGGCTTGTTCGGATTCTGCACGGCGAAATGAGGGAGGTACCAGCAGACGTTGCTTTCTTTCTCTGTTCCGTCGCATGGTACTGCGTATCCTTTGTTCAACAGATTGTCTATCTGTGTAGTGTACTGCACGGCGAAGTCCGGTGACGCATCCATCTTCTCCTCGATCTTTTTCAACCTTCTCAGCGCTGCTCCGTAGCTGGGTGGCATGACGACGTCGTCTGTTCGCCACGGCAGCCCTACCTCGTAGCCTTCATTGATTTTCTTGATTGTCTTCTGTACGATGTCCGCCGCCCTTTGGTCTGCCTCGTTCACTCGGGGTTTCCTGGCGACGCCCAAGGCTTCTATCTTGAAGTGCGCTTCGACTAGATCGTGTAGTTGTTCGTCTCTTCTTCCGGACTCGATGACGTGCAGCACATCTTCTTCATCAGCGATGATGCTTCGTGGCGCTGTTCCGTGCACCACCCATCCCAGCTTTGTTCGTGAGGCAGCTGGCTGATTGGGGCCGCCGACTCGGAGTTCCCTGGTCACTATACACTCCCAGTGGTCTGTGCCCACCAAGAGTCCGGGGCGGGCCTGCTCGTAGCAAACTTCTTCTTTCGGCAGGTCTCGCAGGTGTTCGTGATCCAGCAGGGTGTCTGGGATGGTTTGTTGGTGGAGCCTCAAGTCCTTGATGGTTCTTGCTTGCAGCTCGTGCGACTGGCCGTCTTCCCGGATGCTTCTGACTTGCACCCGTACCGCTCTGCTGTCCCGCTCCTCTGAAGACATGTTCACGCCGCGTATGCGCAGCGGGCGTGAAGTTCCCTTTGCTCCGATGCTGGTCGCCAGGTCTTCATCAATGAGGGTGACGGTTGCTCCTTCATCGAACAACGCGTACGTCTTGACCTCCCCCCGTGACCCGGTGACTATGATGGGGCACATCTTCAGCAGCACCTTCTTCGGGCCGGCGGCGGACTTGCTTGCCACCGACAGTACTGCTTCCTCCTTGCTGGGCTCTGCGGTAGATTTCGCGGTCGTCGCTTCTTCCTTGTTTGCCACCCTCTCTTGATGGAGGGAGGCGTGATGAGGTCGGCGGCACTGGTTCACGCCGCACGCCTTGGCCTTGCAGCTATACCGCCTGTGGTTCTTCTCGGCACATCGAAAGCACATGCCGTTGGCCTTCAGGTACTCCCACCGCTGGTCGACACTCATGCCCTTGTACTTCGGACACCTTGGTAGCACGTGGTCTTGTTTACAGTTGGGGCACTGACCTTTCTCCTCTTGATTTTCGACGGCTGTGTAGACGGGGCTGGCCTTCTTCTTCGCTGTTACTGGCTGCCTGGTTTCCTTCTTCTGGCTGGCGGGCGCGGCGCTGGTAGGTGGGGCGTATGTGTATCTTAACGCCCTGTCCGCTTCCCGCATCAGAAAACGAGACAGCATCACTATCTCCGGCTCCGTTGTGTCGTCGTTGTCGTAGGCAAAGTCGCACCATCTTGACCGTATGTGCGGGCTTAACTTCTCCAGTACCTCGCGTGTCAACAATGGGTTGTACAGGTATCCTCTTCGGTCGACCGAATTGATCATGCTTACTGTGTTTTGTACTTTGATGGCGAAATTATTCAAGTCCGCGGCTGATGCAGTGGGCTTCGTCATCTTCTTCAGTTCGTCGATAGCGCGATCGATTAGTACTTCCGGTCGGCCGAAACACTGTTCGAGTGTCTTCATGATGACCTCTGGATCTGTAGCGGTGTGTAGGAGGGCGGACACCGCCTCCCTTGCTTCCCCTTTAAGGCAGCTTCTTAACCGCTGTATGTTTTCTGCAGGCGATATGTTATACATATTTGTAGTGTCGTTCACGGCCGCTTTGAATGGCAGCCACTCGTTGACACCACCGGAGAACGCTGGTAAATCCGTATGCCGTAGTCGGGGTCTTGCCATCCTTTCTAAGGTCGCTGCCAAGTTGTCGATGCTGTTCCTATGCCTCGTTGGTGTCGGCGACCTTCCCCGTGGCATGTCGAATTTAATTCGTCTTGGGTCCTCCCGAGGGGCTCCCGTGCCCCCCTCCCCCCGTGCTCTGAGGGGGTTCGTATGAAGCCATTCGTCCACTCGACTGTGGTGGCTTTCCTCCTGGGGAACGAGGGGCTCGTCCCGCAGGCTCTCCTGTTCGTCCTGTATGACGGACATTTCGGCGGCTAGCCTCTTCTTGACTAAGTCTGCTTCTAAGTCAAGAGACTCTTTTGTATGGCTGCTAGCTTTTCTGCAGCCTCTAACTCTGCTAGCCTTATGCGCGTTGTAAAACTATTCGTTGACCTTTGTGACCTCTGTGACCTCTCTGACCTGGCGGGTGACCTCCTTCGTTGTCCATGGTCTTCACTCATTAGAAGTCCCGATGATGGTCCCGCCGTGGTCGTGTCCAACGTCGTAAGAGGCGCGGTATTTAGTCGTAAATTAATCGTACTTTGGTCACCTGTTATTACTGGCGATTCTGGCGGGTCTAGTGAAATCCTCCGTAGTCTCTCTCTTTGAATCCGTTCCGCTTCCTGGCGAAGAACTGCCTCCCGTTGCTCCTCTGCCCTCCTCTGTAGGGCCCGCCTCTGGTCCTCTGCCTCTGCAGCATCACCTTGGCTTCGGGTGATCACCATCTTTCAAACTGATGGCTAACTGCACTTGACTTTAAGCGGGGAGCACGGCGCACGACAGTTCGTAGCTCGGTTTGGACTTGTCCAGATTCGTTTACTACGACGTTACACTTTACGCGCACTTTGACACCGTTATTATTTTACGACTAGCCCTATTTACCGCGACGACACTATATACTTCCGACGAAAGACGCGGCGCGCACTGTGTATAGCGCGCGCTTATTTACTTCACGTATTTACTATTTACGCGACGGTCACTTGTTACACGCGCACAGAGTCTTATTTACACTTGTTATTTTACTGTGAGTCCCACGGTTCTGCCGGTCCCCTTAACGCGCACTATGATCGCGATTTTCGACACAGAGAACACCACTTTGCTTATTACAACACTTTATTCACTCGCGATACACATAAGTTATTATTGTTCAGTACTTACAGTTTTATGTAACCGCTCACAACACTTATTTACGCGCTATGTATTTGTTTTCGGCACATTTTTCACTTTATCCGGCTCGTATGGACCAGCTGTTATGGGTGGACTGTATTTTTATTTATTGTTCCCTTCTTCGATAGCTCAGGTGGCTATGGGATTTCCTTTTCAATTAAAACTCTTCGTTGGTTTAACACTGTTTAATTACTTCGTCTATATTTTTAGAGCGGGCACATTATTCCAACACAAACTGATTTACACAAGTACACAATAATCTCAAAGAACAATAGTCAGAACATAATAATCACAAGAACATAATATACTTAGGGCACGTGGGACTCACAATAAACACTTAAAACTAGACACGTGTAAATAGAACACTGTAAAAATATAAAACTGTATCGACTGACTTTAGTCGCCTATCTTTATACCAAAACACCATGTCGCAAGTAGTGGCGGGGCCTCGTTGTACTCAACCCTTTTGGCTAATCGTTCCCTCTATAATGGACTTTCCCATCTTTCTGCGGGTCGGTCAAGTTTCGACTTGTCGGAGGCTCCGCCCACAACACGCGAAATGGTGATTTGTTACCTTATATGGTAACGTTTTTGGCTTGTTATGAAACCGTCAGTTTCGCTACCATATAAGGCAATCGTATGTCATGGTATGTGGTTTTAATAAAGTCTACACCTTTTTCCCGCCTTGTGCGGGCCTGTCTTTTACTTTATTAATCCTTATCTTAGCTATTTATCACCTAGTGATACAATGGAGCTCGGCGTCTGTTACACTTATGTACTAAATTACGTCATTTTTTTTAATTATTGTCATTTTCATTTTATTTATTTGTTGGTTCACTATGCCTATGTCAATTTAAGCTCAATATCCTACTCTGTTACGTTGTTCTAAGATCTAAACTTACGTGTTTATTATATAGCAATAGGTTAATAGGTATTTGAAAGTAGTCTAGTCTAAGTAGTAGAGTCTCGCAAGACTTGCGAGACTCTTGCTGCAAGACCAAGACTGAGAGCGCCTTACCAAGACCAAGACCAAGACCAGGTGTATGGACGCAAGACCAAGACCAAGACTGGCTAAGGTCTCGTCTTGGTCTTGCGTTTGGGCAACACTATCCAAGATGCCGCCTATACTCCCAAAAAAACAAAAAATAGGCATCGCTCTGGCACTTGCTACGGTGCGACCAAAACAAAAAAAAAGAGGAAGACCTGGCTTAAGAGGTGGTTGATGAAACACCATTGAGTCACATGAACGTGAGTTTCTTAAAGTCGGCCATCGTAGTGTCTTTACCGACCTCTTCATGGTACACTTGTAATAGCATTTTATAGGGTGTCCTGCCTCATGTCGCGGTTAAAATACTCTCTATGTTTTTTATCCCATACATACGACAAATCTTTGAAAAGATCAATTGTTTTCGTCCAGGGCCTCAAGTCTGCTATTACAATAGTGTCAGAATAGTCGTTCATTGATCTCATAATTGTCGATTTTGACAAGTTTGGTAATCTACTAATTTAGTGGCGTCATTATGGCTTTCCAATGAACAACCACTGACACTCCATTGAAAGAAATGGCATAGAATGGTAATCTCGTACACAATGACAAATGAATGACTGACATAAGCGGTAATCTGCTAAAATTTTGACAGTTCCTTTGGATCATTGACTTATCATTGAAACGTCATTGTGCGGTCATGGTTTTTAATTCGATCGTGGTTGTGGATTATTGAATGGAGACAATGAATTCACTACGAACAAAATATTCTCGAGCCAGCCAACGCAAATCAAGTCTGCTATTACAATAGTGTCAGAATGATCTATCGTTGATCTTCTATTTGTTGATTTTGACAAGTTTGGTAATCTACTAATATAATGGCGTCATTATGGCTTTCCAATGAACAACCACTGTTTTAGAATGGTAATCTCGTACACAATGACTAACATAGAGCGGTAATCTGCTAAAGTTTTGACAGTTCTTTTGATCACTAACCTATCAGTGGAACGTCATTGTGCAATCATTGCTTTTATTTCGATCGTGTTTGTGGAATATTGAATGGAGACAATGAATTCACTACGAACAAAATGTTCTCGAGCTAGCCAACGCAGTGGATGCTAGAGAAAGAAGATGGGCGGAATGCAGAAGACGTCGTCGTGCCCTTCGCTTGACGCGAATGATGGACGTTTTGGGAGAGTGGATGTTTTGGGAGAGTAGACGTTTTGAGCCTAAAGGGATTATTTGAACCCTTTTAAGATATTCCCGAGGCGGAATTTGTAAAGTCGTTTCGCCTTGGAAAGAACTCATAAGGAGGTTAATAAATTGAAGAACTCATTCCCCATTGCAGCGTATTAGAAGCATGTTTCAGGTAAAGACCCATTATTATAAGCAATTTATTGTTTTAGATACTCAATAACAATGATTAGATGCAATAGTTTATGTCAAGAACAGTATTAATTAAATAAAAGTTAAGTTACCTGCGGTTGTACTTATAAAAGTAAATTGATTTTTTCAGGTTGCAGTTCATGCTTTACATTATAGTCGAACAACTGCAGGCAAGATTGTGAATGCATGTTACATATTGCACAACATTCCATACATGGCAAGAGCACCGTTGCCACCTGATGAAGTTTATCTAGAAGTACTTGGCTTGCAATAGGTGATTTACATTCCACATTTCACTTAGAATGAAGATGGAATTTAAAATAATACTGCTATGTTAAAAATCAACATTTAAAATAATCTTTATTTCTCATAAACTAAATATTTATTTAACATTTTAAACTTGAATTTCAAGTCAATTGAAAAACCTGAAATGTAAATATAAGTACTACATAAAACAAAAGACAAGTTACAATATCTAATGTAATAATAATAACAAATCAAAATCAGTCTTCATACAAATCAAAAAGATCTTCAATATTTTAATTTTAATCATCATTTGAATAACAAATATTACCTTTTAATAAAAATAATAACAGTCATGTCATTATTTCATTAATCACTAATCTGTCTTTTAATTTAGGAGGAAAATAATAATGCAGCACCTAATTATCAAAACCATCAAAGGGTGAATCGGGATCTTCTTGAAGGTCGGGCACTGCAGCAGGCTCTTCTTGACAGACTGTGGAGAAATGCATAAATTAAATTAGCAGGTATGTACTGTAAACCTACCTTAATGTTCTAATGAAGTACGAAAATGCTCTAAGTATTAATAAAATGATTTAACTCTTTGTTACAGATCCACAGTGACCACAGTATTGACAAAATATGATTTAACGTTTCAAGCCCGGGAACAGAACATTGTTATTCCTGTAATTACGGGTATACTTATAGGTTAAAATAAATTAATACTCTTTTTATAAACACTGTTTCATTTAATCATTTTGTCATGACATTATAATTCTGCAGAGTTTGTGTGAAAACAAAATTAAGTTTAATACAAAAGTTGCAACTTCTTTTATAGCATGTTGTGTAACCTAGCGCTTAGTATCAGAGTTACAATCAAGATGTCAGATTCTGGCCAATGTACTACTACTGATTGAGCCTAAACCTAACACAAGCTTATAAGCTTAGATGGAGGGGTCATATTAATTATTATAATTTTTATTGTTTTGTTTTCAATGCTCCATAATACTTATTGTGGGTATGTTGGTAGCACACACAATGAGTAGAAGTTCCGATTTTGGGTGAAACCATTACCTAAAGGTGAATGACTTACCTATAAATCAACAGTAATTAGTAATTACCTTTTTTGGCACACAGTGGCCTCTATGGTTCACCATTTTTTCTGTGGTGGAGCTGTCCATCAATGCAGCAGCTGAGTTGTTGATGGCCTGCCCGAGCTTGTTTTAAAGTCGCCTCGTTCCTGGCTTCAATAGCATCCAGCCTTGATTGAGCAACTTCGAGAGGGTACATGGTCTGTTTCTATAAAAAAATATATATTTTGTAACATCGGGCGACATACTTTGCCCATAAAGTGGGGCGTTAATGGTCAAAACAAATAATTGCAAGATCTTTACCTTCGATAAACTTCGCCCTTCATTGGTGGTTTTCCAAATAATCAAGTGGAGCCGAAATTTGCTCAATTATCACCATTTTGTATAAAATCAATAAATATAGGCTTCTCGGTCAGTGGGTCGTCTTAGGGTTAAAAATATACAAACAAAAATCTAACTAGACAATCAAATGAAAATAAATACAATAACAAAACACCGGCCGCTAGATACAAAAACAAATAAACGTCAGTAAACAGTAATGCCACATTTGACTTTGACATATAAACAGATAAAATATTAAATTTACATTAATCCGCGTTGAAAATTTTAATGTTTTTTCCTATTTACGAACTTTTTATTAATTCAGATGGCCTAAAACACTAATAAATAATATGTAAATAAATAAATAAATGAAATCTGGCATAAATAAATGTTCAAATGTAATAGTAGTTTTTCTAAAATCATTTCTACTAACGGGTCTTATATTAATGGCAATACAACAAAGTCATTACAACACGAGACCATTGTCCGGACAATGATCGATCACTATGAATTTAGCAGACTACGAACTTTTACCAAAATGACAATAGGATCGTGTTGGACTGACGAAGAGCGTTATATAAAGAGCATTATTCTAAGCAATTGTTCTAAATACTCATGATGAGTGATTATTAGAATAAAAAATAGAAAATAGAATTAATTTCTTACTTTATAAATTTAGATGCTCTATTTCTTGTTTATGTCAAGAACAGTAATTAAATATAAGTTAATCTACGTTTTCCTAAATACAGACACGACATTACACACAGCGCCATCTAGTTCCACACTAAGCAACGAGGCTTGTATCGTGGACACCAGATAGTTAATATATACTACATAGATACTTTTTGTTTGTAAATACATACTTATTATACATATAAACATCCATGACTCGGAAACAAATGTCCATGCTCATCACACAAACATTTGCTCCGACCGGGATTCGAACCCGGAACCCTAAGAACGTAAGGCAGCCTGACTACCACTGCGCGAATCGGGTCGTCCCAATGCAGCCAAATGCCAAATGCAGCTAGGTAAAAAAGTAAATTGATTTTTTGCAGGTGTTTGCAGCACACATGCTTTACATAGGGCTGCTTTACACCGGGGCAACCAACGATATTCTATTAAACAGATATGTTGTGAGCGCGCAATCGTGAAGAGTCAAAAACGTGCCAATTGGCCTGTTTTGCTTTTATTCTGCGTTACTGCGTGTATGTGAGCTGGCTCTGCCCCGCGGCACACTTTTTTCCGTGGTTTTGTAGGTGTAATAACATATCTGTATAATATGGCTAGTTTATACTTTACACCGGGGCAACACTGTGCGGCATTGCAGCATGCCACAAAGGCGCATGCTTCAATAATTTAAAATGTTGCACATTGTGCGGCATTGCAACAACTTGCGTCATGTATCAGACTGTCACAGCTTCTATCCAAACACTATGGATTCCATGCCATAATCTTGGTGCGTCATACAGTTTATAGGTTATGTTTGGGATGCTTTGAAAATTATCTAGGCACGATGTTGCCTCGGTGTAATATAGTCTGCGGCATACCGCAATTGCCGCTCACCGTGGTTAATTGCATCATACCAAAAGATGACGCACGCCACAATATGTAGCTCGCTGCAATGCCACACAGTGATGCCCCCGGCGTAAAGCTACCTTTAGAATATCATTGGGGGCAAAACTGTGCGGCATTGCAGCATGCTACATTTTGTGGCGTGCGTCGTATTGTGGTGTGCTACAAATAACGATACAATGCAGCAATTGCGGTATGCGGCAGCGTATTTTACGCCGAGGCAACATCGTGCCTTTTTCAAAGTATCATGCTGTATATTTTATTGGAGTGTTTTGTTGGTCTACCAACTTGATCGAGGGGACAAGACACCGTAGATTATGGCTGATGAAGTAACTTTAGCAGCATGACGCAAGGTGTTGCCAAGCCACACGATTCTTGCCACAATGTGCAACATTTTAAAATATTGTAGCATGCGGCCAAGTGGTATGCTGCAATATCGCATAGCGTTGCCCCGGCGTAAAGCAGCCTTTAGAGTTCAACAACTGCAGGCAAGATTGTAAATGCATGTTACCTATGGGCAGAGCTATTGCACTCCGTGTGTAGGCATGAGATAATTACCTACCGCTCCGCGCATATTGAATATGCAAGCTCTCTAGGGCTGTCGCGCTCCAGCCGTGCGTAACTGCGTACGTATGCCGAGTTAATTTTTCGCGCTCTTTTGACCTTGCGTCGCGTACCTACCTACTCGTACTTCGCGTTTGTTAATTGACTGATTTATTGAACATTAATCATTACTAGTGAAAATGACAAGCTGGATAAACTGTTGCTGTTAATAAATGTAGAAAAAAATTGTCTTTTTTATATAAATTTCACTGCTCCATGTCCATGCTTCCCATCAGAGTTTATTTTAAAATTACATAATTGTTAGATTTCGCATTTATGCTGCTATTAAGTTGAATAAGTAATTGTAATTTTAAAGAAGGCGAGATATATATTTTATGAGACAATAGAGTAAAACAATTGTAATTATAAAAGTTTTAATTAAGATTTAAATAATAATACATTGAAATACAAAAATGTTGGTAGTATTTTATTTCTAGTACCAGGCCTGTGTCACTCCGCGTGTAGGTATTAAAAACATACCTACAGGCGGCGGCCACTGCGAAAGGGCCAATCTAGGCTGCCGCAAGCGAAAGAAGACACGCGCGCGCGCTATTTGTTTGACCACGTTCAACTTTCTCGATAATTGCAAAAAGATATTTATTTATTATGTTCCTTAAATAAAATTTGATAGGATAGTTTTTCAAATAATTGTTACACGTTTCATATTTGTTGGATAAATTACGAGAGCAACTTGAAAATGATTTTTTTTGTTTGTTGAGATATCGTAATGATTTTGGTGTGAAATGAAAGGTCTAGGTCTAAAACCATTTTATCCGTTTTAATCATGTAAATCGGTCCTCGCGTATAGGAGATAATTAAGAATTAGTATAGTGAAAATGTAAACAACCAGAATTTTTGATATTTTTGTTCTGCGAACTTTTTAATTAACGCAAAATGTGAAAATATTATTATTGTCAGTTAATGAGGAATGTTAAACGAAGAGGTATTTAAGTAGCCTAAAGATTAGTTGGTTTTCATTGTTTTTTAAAAATTCGTTGTCTATTTAACTAATTGACCGTGTAATCATAATCATACGCATCAAACATAGATAGACTACGTGGTCAAGTAGGTAGGTAAGCGATACCTAAATATTATAGTAGCAGCGGCAAGCCGACAACCCTAGTGCCACAGCTAGCGCGTCACTCCGCGCCAGACAGCGACCGAGTTACGCGTTAGAAGAGAGCGGCAACGTTTAGGTTAATATCGCGATAGGCACTGAGCGCTTATGCGAGCTGAATTGCACTTTGTTGCTTAGTAGCGAGAGTCGCTATTCCTATTAATTGTTGCGCGAAGTGCCACTTCTGTACTTATTTATTCTGTGCTATGGGTTAAAATCATCATCTGCCTGCCTAGCCTTTTCCCAACTATGTTGGGGTCGGCTTCCAGTCTAACCGGATTCAGCTGAATACCAGTATTTTACAAGGAGCGACTGCTTAACTGACCTCCACAACCCAGTTAGTACTGGGAAATACGATACCCCTTGGTAAGACTGGTTGTCAGACTATATGGGCCACTGACTACCTACCTGTAACGACTGTCAAAGATCTACAAATGACAGCTGGGACCAATAGCTTAACGTGCTTTCCGAGGCACGGAGGAAACTCGGTGTGTAAGGGTGGTCACCCATCCACAGACCAACTTAGGCAAGCACGGCTTAACCTAAAGATTGACCCGAGCGGCTGTTATTACTTAGCCACGAGCTCCTCCACATAAGGGTTACAATATACAAACAAAAATCTAACTAGAACACTCAAATGAAAATAAATACAATAACAAAACACCGGCCGCTAGAAACAAAAACAGATACACGAGAGTAAACTATAATGTCACATTTGACTTTGACATTTATACAGATAAAATATTAAGTTTTACATTAATCCGCGTTGAACATTTTAATGTTTTTTCCTATTTACGAACTTCTTATTAATTCAGATGGCTTAAAACACTAATAAATAATATGTAAAAATATATAAAATGAAATCTGGCATGAATATATGTTCAATTTTAATAGTAGTTTTTCGAAAATCATTTCTACCACCGGGTTTTAAAAATGGCAATACAACAATATCATTCCAACACAATTCTATTACGAGACCATTGACCGACCAGTGATCTATCATTATGAACTTAGCAGACTATGAACTTTTACCAAAATGACAATGGCGTCGTGTAGGAATGACGAATTTTATAAAAATAGCAGACTTGGGGCCCAGGCCTCTCGCTCCTTCTCCTTCGCTATATCTCCGCACGACACACGATTCGCTACACACGCACGGACAACGCTCCCTAGACGATAATCGGTCCTAAATCGTAAGCTCGCCCGAACCAATTTCTGAGTTAGGGGTAATAATAATACTGATTACGATTTGCCTACTCACGAGGCGATCAAGGGAGCGATTTGGGCGCTCCCCACCACTCTCCCGATATTGCCTCTGATTTTAGGGCTGTGTGTGTGTAGACGCTTTCACTCGTTATTTATGTTTCGATTTCATTCATCATAAAACATTTAAATATTTTCTTGTCCTCAATTTCTGATGGAAAAATTAAGACTTTCCCATTATTTTTCAGTTAATGACGGTATAGATTTATTAATAGACGCTATCCAAAATGCACCAGATATTAAAACTATCAAGAAAAAAGTCCTAGACTATACACCTACTATGACGGGTACCACCACCACCACTTCATCTACACCCCCTGCACCGCCCACCCGCACTACTGCACGTCAAGATACCCATAGTGAAGATGATAGTCCTTCAGAACATGAAAAAAAATCTTCCAGTGAAGATAGTAGCAAAATCAAGCAAGAGCATAATGCAAGAAAGTTTTTCGAAAATAAAGATTCTGTAAACATTGTCGATGATGAGAAAGAATTCGAAGATAAATTTCAATTTGATCGCAAAGCTGAACAAGAAAAACCAGATGTAATCACTGAAATGTCTTTCTTTAATAAACTCGAAAGAGAGGACAGAATAATAGAGGAATCAGAGAGTATATTAGAAACTACGACCTTCATAAATACGGGAGTGTCTTTTGATACGGATATGAATGATAAATTTGTCACTGGCAATGATTTAAATGTGGATAAGACACTGCCTGAAAACAATAATTTCGATAGGCCTGTAGACTATACTGAAGCAGACGTGAAAAAAATTGAAGTGTACTCTGGAGACATGGACGAAGAAAACATTTTACCAAGTACAGTCACGACAGAATCAGATTTACCTACTACTTTGATCACTGAATTACAAACTCGTCGTGTTGAAGCTCAGAAGTCTAAAATCAAAATGGAAAACCTAGAAAAGTATGACAATGACAGCGGTGAGAGATCTAAATTTAAATGGATAGAAGAAAACTTTGGGAAGGAAACCGAAAAAGGATATGTAGACATGGATCAAAATGAAGATAACTCTACACTAGGTATAACACCTGCTACAGTTAAAGCTATAACAGCAAAAACCTTATCTAAAATAGACGTCACAGGTGTTACTAGAGAAAAAGGTGAAGTAAGACAAAGAAATTTTAATACTGAAGTAAGAGAAAGCAAAGGTGAAGTAAAAGCCAAAAATGGAGAAATAGAAAAATACGATGTTACCGAAAAAAAGAAAACTCCCACCAAGTTAAGTGCTGAAGAAATAATGTTTCGGAAGCAAATGGAACTATTAAATTCACTGGACTACGGTACCGAGAAGGCAGAAATATTTGAGGCTGATGGTAGGGATAGCACCGTTGACGAGAGATACTCAGGGGACAGTTTTCCATCATATTTCGTTTAGTTCGATTTGTTGTTTAACTTTAGAATATGTTACAACAAAATAATGCAAGAATCAATTTCCATCACATGGAATTTTCTTTTTAGTAGCTTGAAGTTGTCCATAATTATATGGGACTTAACGTAACAGGTGAAATATGGGTGTAGCTACTGAGGCACACCTCTGCTTAAACCTTCGGGAATTACTGGCATAATGTTATGTTATGTTATAATTATCAGTCAGAATAAAAGTGTCCTGACCTACCCTTTCTAGTTCTTCAGCTGTAAGGTTTGTTATTTCGGTCTAAGCTTAAATGAATATTGCGTGTTTGTAGCAGATTAATATATTTTAATAGGGCTACAAAATATGTTTTAATCGGCCATTTTCATAGTTTTATGGAAACTTGTCAGCTTGTTAGGGCACAAGCAGTTAGGTAGTTTCTAGTTGTTGGTTTTAAGAGTTTGTTTTACAATATTGTTATATAATTACTGGCTGACCCCGCAAACGTTGTTCTGCTATTTAAAATTTGGTGAGAAATATACTTTGTGACCTACGGATACATTAAAAAAACATAAAAATCGGTCGAGCCGTGACACAAACACCGTGGTGGTATTCTGACAATATTTTTTTTTTGTTGATATAATGATGAATACATCTATGTATTAACTGAAATCTTAGAGGGTACAGGGGCTGCGATTTTCCATAAACATTTTGAGGAAATCAAGGTTTCGTATTCCCTTTTTTCTTCCTGAATAATGCCTATATTGATTTTTTTTCATAAAGTCGAGGTCTTCTGTAGACACGTCCCTGTCATTTCCTTTTTACGGCCGTAACTAGAGGACTACCAGACAAATTCAAAAAGTTTTTAACGAAGGAAGAGGTGTGTATTATATGGCATAACAACAGATAGTATATTATCACTTGAAATAACGTTCACATGATATTATTTTCATATGCTATAAAAACAAATTACCTAATTTCATGTGATCTAATGTTACATTTCATATAAACTTCTTTTGCTCTAATAACATTTAGTATAACGTTCAATTCATATGTCCAGCGATATTTATTTATTTATTTAATTTTCAGTTTGTATAATGCTCTTTTTTATATAACTTTCAGTTGAGATAATTTTCTTTTGACCTAATTTTCAGCCAAAATTCTGTAATGAATAAGTAATAATCAGGAAACTTCATACTGTTATAGGTTAGATGTACAGTAGGTTAGATGAGGTTCATCCCAACCCAAATGATTCACCAGCAATAGAGGGGACCTGGCGCTAATGGTACTGTTCTAACCTAACCTAACTCAGATGATTCACCGACAATAGAGTGGTCGGGGGGAGCACGAAATTGGCAGGCGTTTATAATCGAATCAGTTTTTGCAAAAATATACAAAACAAAGAAGCCGTTTCAAAATGATATTAAACGTTACTATAGATTTTTAATATTACAACAACAACAACAAACAACAACAGCCTATAACGTCCACTGCTGGACATAAGCCTCTCCCATGATGGGAGGAATTTGCCGTAATTTCCACGCTTGACAGGCGGATTGGAGATTGCAGTGATGAAAGACTAACAGAAAACGCTGCTGCCCATTCTCTGGTCTACGGAGGCGCAAGGTGTTCTGCCTCAGACGTTAGTCGCCTTATACGACACCCATGAGTGTAATGGGTTGGTTCTATTCTACTCTGCCGGATACCACACGGCTAATTTAATTAATATTTAATTTTAATATTATACTATTGAATATTTACTAACTAATAGTTCAAATGTGTATTATAGAAAATGTTAATTAAACCATATAAAATTAGGTAAACTGAAATTATATCAGTAATTCGTTATATCATTTCATCGTTGTACTAAAACACAAGTATCATCATCTGCGTAGCCTTTTCCCAACTATGTTAGGGTCGACTTTCAGTCTAACCGGATGCAGCTGAATACCAGTATTTTACATGGAGCGACTGCCTATCAGACCTGCACAACCCTGGGTAACACGATACCCCTTGGTAACGACTGTCAAATATCTACAAATGGCAGCCGGGACCAACAGCTTAATGTGCTTTCCGAGGCACCGAGTAAACCCGGTATGGGTGGTCACCCATCCACAGACTAACCTAGGCAAGCACGGCTTAACCTAAAGATTGACCCGAGCGGCTGTTATTATTTGGCCACGAGCTCCTCTAAAACAAAAGTATTTTAAATGTAATTAGGTCATGTGATCGTTAGAACTTTTGTTATTATATCAAACGGTACGCACCCAAGAAATTTATAGGAACCTCGACATTCTCACACACTCTTTCTTAAAATTTTAATGGTGTCGATTCTGTTGTGCACAAACTAAACTTAATTTAGGCTATTGCTATCTTTTCCTCTCCAATAAATCGAGAAAGAGACGGACGTAATTTAGAGCTGTCAAATTTAGTTGGAACTAATATTTCTATACAAATGAGGGGTGCACGTAAAAACATGTCGACTAAAAACACGGTGAAGCGCAAAGCATAACCTAGTTTGACAGCTCTAACTTAGTTCATAGCTATAGCCGTCCTTTTATCGCACTGCCTTTTAGTTAAAGATAGCAATAGCTTAAATTAAGTTTAGTTTGTGCACAACAGAATCGACACTAATGTCAAAAATAATTGAAATAGCCCATTTTTCGAGGAGAAAAAAGGGGAATACGAAACGTCGATCTCGTCAAAATGTTTGTGATATAATCGGTCTGAGCTGCAGTTGTCCCTATCGCACTCTACGGGGGCAACTTTGACGCAGTGCGACGGCAATAGTTTCTTAAAATACTTATTTTTTAAATTCCTCGTAGGCCCTGTTCCCTCTTAAAAGTTCCTTGAGTTTTATCTTTGTTAAGTGATTTAATATATATCTGTTTCTGGTCCTCATTTAAAACTGGATTTAGAAGCGATGGCTGTTTTTTTAGTTTTAAGTTATTATTGCAGTTGTTAAGTTTTTAATAAGCACGTGTCCTTGTGACAATTATGGGTGCACTACATAAGTACGAAAAAATTTATTCCAAAAGCCATAAATCCGAATTTCAAAATACTGATTTTCATAATTCCGAATAGTTCAAAATTCCGAATATAACAACTCCGATTTACCATTAATCCTATTTTCATAATTCCTAAATATCAATATTGCAAACCAAATGTCGTCGTCGCTCCGCGCGCCGGCCTTCTGCCTACAGGAGTGTAGGCAGAAGGCCGGCGCGCGGAGCGACGACGACATTTTGTTTTGTCATGCCAGCTAGCAAGACTTTTAGTTCAATTTTAGCAGTTTATTCGGACTAACGATCCATCGAACATATGAAAATTGGACAACAAACAATTCGTATTTACGCCTTTCGGAATTCAGAATTTCGGGATTTTAAATAATAGACATTATAATTCTTCGGATTTATGAAATTTGGAGTTTTGAAATCGGAATATCGAAATTCAGAATAAAGTTTTTCGGAATTTTTGGGGGTTCCCGACAATTATATATCTTTCTTACTTCCTTTTTGCCAATTGTTTTTCTTTTTTTAAGTAAAGTATATATTTTGATAGGATAAATCAAGCTTTAAATCAAGGTTGTTTTCAAAATATTATGTGTAAAACTGATTCCATATCCAAAGAAAGATACTAGATAACTTCATACCATGTCATTACAATATTTTTTCGGTTATAAATGTAATTTATTCTTTCTATTTTCGACTTCGTCCTGTTCTAGTACATTATTGTATAAATAAAATTGCAAATTGTGACCTTTAGAGGATAAATAAAAATAATTGTTTTTTTAAGGTTATGTATCTGTTATAATAAATATACGTGATGTTATATTATGTTACACTACACATAATATAAAAATGTATTTCAGCCACGGTTTGCGTTCAACAGTTGAATAGCGGTCGTGTTATTGACGTATATTTACGCACACATCATTTGTTTTAATTGTACAAAAACTCGTTTACTCGACTTTAATTCTAGTTCAATAAATTATTAACATGGTTTTGGTGGTTTTGAATTTTCTGATGTATGGACACTCAAAATAGCTAAACTTAAAATGTCACTAACGGGATATTTTCCGTGATTATTAATGATTTTGAGCTCCCGATAAACTGTGAAAGGTTTAAACAGTGTTCAATCAAAATAATTTACAGCCAAATCATTTGGGCAACTATAAACCTTTCCTTTTCCTAGAATATAAAAGTTCAGCTATATTGAGAACATTCGCCTATAGTCAGTAAAGTGTATAATTATCATAGCATAAGCATAATCAGCCTGTTCCCACTGCTGGGACACAGGCCTCCTCTCTATGAGTCCAGTCTCTATGAGTAATCCACCACGCGGGCCCAGTGCGGATTGGTAGATGTCACATGACGTCTTTGAATTATTGGTTCTAGGACATGCCGGTTTCCTCACGATGTTTTCCTTCACCGTTTTGAGAGCAATGGTGATGAAATAAATAACACGAAGGAATGCGCTTGCTTGGGTTCGAACCCAGGACTTACTGCTCGTAAGTCGTGGCTGCGACCACTGGGCTACCATTGCTCTACTGGGCCACTGCTGCTCTAAATGTATGATTAATCGAAGGGCAAAGTCACACCTGAAATCACATTTCCAAGCGGTCGTCCGCAAGTTATCCCACTGTTGGGCATCGGACTACCCGTAACGACAGTTACAGATCTGCAAATGACAGCAAAGACCTGCTAACCGTACTTTCTTGGGCACGAAGTCTCGGTAAGGTAAAGAATGGTTGGTCACCCATTTTGAACCGACCCCGAGTTCGTGTGATTATTTAGCCACGAGCATCTTTTAGAAGAACGTCAACTCAATTGAATACCTTTACCTGTGCTAAACCAGGCAGGGTTAACTCCCTCACTAGGTCACCCATCCACGGAGCGACCTCGGTAAACGTTGCTTAACCTAGAAGATCGACACGTTGCGGCTCCTCCCAGAAGAACATTAACTCAAATAAATACATCTAACACCGGTAAACCCGGTGAGTGCCCCGAGCCGTCTCGTCGTGTTGCAACCGTTCCGGTCTGCTGCCGGCTCCGCAAACGGCCCGACCTTCCGACTGCGCCGCGTCTAATTGTCGACGGCTTATCTATAGTCTCCAGTTCTGAAACATCCGTTAGCACTGATACTGATACTGTTTTTGCGATATTTCGTAAAGGTAGCGGACAAAAATTAGAGCAAGATGTTTGACGTATTTACGTTGATAATGTTACTAACTCCAATTCAAAAGACTTGGTTACCAAGTCAGAGAGCCCTGCCTACCCTGATCCCACCTACAACAAGGAAGAGGGTAAAAGGGATCAGTCAGATTAATAGAGAGCGCTAACTGTACGACATTCACCAGTCGGTCAGACGAGAGGCGATATAGGCAGTTGCTTCATGTACAGTACAATACTGGTAATATGAATACTAGCTACTACAATTACATACAACATGGTATGATATATTGTAGATATATCAGTGATAAGACTAGAAAAACAACGACAAGAGATCACTTCCAGCTAAGCCACGAGCTTGGGACAGTAAAAAGGTGGGAATAGTCTAAGTAGAAACATGAAATAATATCATGAGAACCACCATTGACAGAGGTGTACCCATAAAGGCTGTAAGACACCTCTTAACGAAGCCGAAAATCACTTGCTCTCCTCGTTATTGCGATAATTTTTTTGTTCTACACCATACCTGGGAACCTTCTAGTTACGGAGCTATTGGGGGTCAAAGTTCCAACTTTTTGACAAGTTTTTTTGAAATACAAGTTTTTAATGTAAGATTTTTACTTTAAACACCTCCACGACCCCCGTACTATTCAATCCATCCATCAGTACAATGTTTTGAGTGCGTTACATTGAGTTCTACCACAAAACATGATTTTTCACCCCAAAAAAAAGTCGTTTCCCAGCAATAATTTTTACGTAAAGTTACTTAGTTTGATGTACAGAATGCATGGTTGACGGCTTCGTGATGAGGTCTTTTACATCCTGTATAGTGCACCCAAATTCCGCCAGTTATGTTTAAGTCCCATTCATGTTATAGGGGGCGAGCCTATTACCATCACTCGGGCACGAATCAAGGCTGCTACTGAGAAATTCCTGATGGAATAAACAAATAACACTTTGCCTGATCTAGGAATCGAATCCAGGTCTGTATGCTCGACAGTCGGCAGTCTAAATAGAAAGTGATATAAAATCACCAGACTGTTGGTCTGCGGGTACACTGCAGCTTATTTTTTTGTTTTGTTTTAGAAACTTTTATTTAGTTTACAGCTCAGACTTCTCAATATATTAAACCGGAACGATAATGACTCGAGATTATTGAGACATTTCATCATTCTGTGAAGATTTCTAATCGAGCTGCCACTGACTGACATTCTTACTAAATTATAAGGAAATTATGCAGTGTTTTTGCTGAACACGAATTACTCGGTGGAAAAATTATGTAAATTCAAATCATTTACTGGATGGAGTCAAAACTAATTGAACGACAGAATTACATAGGTCAGTCCATAACAACTCTATTATTGAAATGTTTCTACTACTACTACATCAGCCCATAACGTCCACTGTTGGACATACTCTCCCATGATGGGAGGAATTTGCCGTAATCTCCACGCTTGGCAGGCGGATTGGAAATCGCAGCGATGACAGACTAACAGAAAACGCTGCTGCCCATTCTCTGGTCTACGGAGGCGCAAGATGTTCTGCCTCAGACATTAGTCGCCTTATACGACACCCGTGAGTGTGATGACTAATGGGTTGGTTCTATTCTACTCTGCCGGATACCACACGGCTAAATGAAATGTTACTAAGTAATTATGTACCATGAAGAGTATCATATCGAACCTCCACCTTAAATAGCACTGTTGTTGAAATTAGAAGCATTATAAATATTTCTTAAACCACGTATATCAACGTGCTAGGTCGTAAGGTCTACATATTACACAAATTGTCTCATTGGTGGTCTGCGGTCGTCATTATATCCACAAAGCGGTAAAATATTCGGTTACGGCCAAACCTGACACGATGCTCATAGTTTGTGAGAAGCTTGGTTTTGTAAGTGATCTGAGTGTGTTTGTGCTAGTAATTCTGTAGTTACATTTAAATTAAAAAACCGGCCAAGTGCGAGTCGGACTCGCACACGAAGGGTTCCGTACCATTGACTATATTTAGTACCTATTTGTTGTTATAGCGGCAACAGAAATACATCATCTGTGAAAATTTCAACTGTCTAGCTGTCACGGTTCATGAGATACAGCCTGGTGACAGACAGACGGACAGACGGACAGACAGCGAAGTCTTAGTAATAGGGTTCCGTTTTTACCCTTTGGGTACGGAACCCTAAAAACGAATCCTAGATATTGGTGTCGATTCTGTTGTGCACAAACTAAACTCAATTTAGGCTATTGCTATCTTTTTCTCACTAATAAAACGAGAAAGAGACGGACGTAATTTAGAGCTGTCAAATTTAGTTGGAACTAATATTTCCATACAAATGAAGGGAGCACGTAAAACATGTCGACTAAAAACACGGTGAAGCGCAAGGCATAAACTAGTTTGACATCTCTAACTTAGGTCATAGCTATAGCCGTCCTTTTCTCGCACTGCCTTTTAGTAAAAGATAGCAATAGCCTAAATTAAGTTTAGTTTGTGCACAACAGAATTGACACCATTATTGCCTGAAGTCATCTTCTTGGAGGTTAAAATTGTCTATTGGCACGGTTGGCGCAGTGTTTGACCGATTGACTGCTGCGCTGCGTGTCGCGGGTTCGATCCCCGCACGGCACAAATATTTGTTGCGGATACACATGACAGATAATTGTTGCGGGTCTGGCTGTTTGTGTATGTGAGTTTAAATGTTTTTAAACGCACACATGAAACAGGAAAAAATCCAATTGTGGGACAAACTTTTCAGATATTTATTCTCTAATACTCAGTTCTGTGTTCTGTGTGTAGTTCTGGAGTGGCGACCGCGAACCAAAAGACGTTGCGTTGGAAGGCCTCCCACTAGGTGGACCGATGACCTGGTGAAGGTTGCGGGAATCCGCTGGATGTGAGTCGCACGGGACCGGTCAATGTGGTGACACTTGGGGGAGGCCTATGTCCAGCAGTGATGTCTTTCGGCTGAAATGATGATGATGACTCAGTAGTCGCCCTTGCGTCCTCTAGTCCAACAAGTCTATATTCATAATATTAGTATAGATCTATCCAACCTAATGCATAAAGTTGAGCAGTTATACTTAGAAATTATTTCTGTACCTCCTGACATGTTCAAACCATGTAAGTATGTCACAGCTAATTTACTAGAACGCACAAAAAGTGGTCATTAATGTAGTTTAACGTAACTTGTTATCAGGGCGTGCATCTGAGCGGCCTTGTCGCAAGTTTATGTAACAACTGCTTCATCTTACTGCTGCTCGTGACATGTGTGACGAGGTTTAGTTGAATACTGGTTTACTGTATAAGAATATTGTTTAGAAGGCCAATTTGTTTGTTTTGGTTAAGCTTCATGGATGGGGCTGCCAGATCTCTTTAAGCTGAATGCTCCAGCCAGCCCGCGAAATTCAAATTTTCTTCATCAAAATCATCAATACAACCCTCTAAGGTCATAAAAGTCGAGGAACGATTTTTTCAAGGTCAAAGTCATTGCTAGACCTTTATGAACTTGGAGGGTTGTATTGATGATTTTAATAATTATAATTCTGTAACTACATACGTCTTACAATCGCGAACAATATTTTAATCAACATACAACCTAGCATTGGCCTGCAAATTGCAAAAAACGTAAGAAAATTTGAATTTCGCGGGCTACCCTGGAGCATCAGCTTTAACCTTTGATTTAATAATAGTGTACAGGAGCAGATAAAGTGCTGGGGTATAAAAGGTGCTCAATGAAGATCCATTATAATACACATGTAAACGGGTATTTTCGCGAATTTTACCTTTAATATAAGCCCGACGTTTCGACCGGATCGCACCAGCCGTGGTCGCGGGAAGACTGAAGTATTGGAGGTACCGCCACAGCAAAGCGAAGGTGTTTATTCGACTACCCTCACTTGATCTTCATAAATGTTAATTAGGGCCGGTTCTCAATGAAGATGTCGTTTTTCATCATTATCTCTTCAACAGAAATACGTTCTCTGCTGCACTGGATATAGGTCTCCCACAAGCTTCAGCTGAAGCTGTCCTGTTCTTCTATCTTCCAGTGGATTCCCGCGACTTACATTAGGTAGCCGAATGATGATTCCATCGTCAATATTCATTGTCCAATCTCTGGACAGTCGCGGTATTCAGAAGCTTATTTTAAAGTGTTGTGATCCTCTGAATTAATGTCGCAATATCATAAAGTCAAAGTTCCTTGCCAACAATATTGTACTGCAGACAGAGATTATCTATGACCACTAGTTAATTCGCAACGCACCGACCAGTTGGCGATAATATCACTAGTAAAGGATCCACTCTACACATTGCCACACATTTCCTTCACACTAGATAATAAATCTAATTGCGCACATCCATGTCTTGTCTTTATGAAAATGTTGCAAAATCTTGTTCATCTGAGATTTGGCAGCGAAGATACGTGCCTTCATTGTCACTAGTACCATTAACAGTTCCATGATGGAACTACTGTTGCTTTAATCACTAGTTCCATTTTGAAAGAATCTGAAAATAATGGAACTAGTGTTGATTTTTTTTTAATCACTGGTTCTAGTAGTAAGATTAACAGTTCCATGATGGAACTACTGTTGTTTTTGTTAATCATTAATTCCATTTTGAAAGAATCTGAAAATAATGGAACTAATGTTGATTTTTTTTTATCACTAGTTCCACTAGTAAGATTAAGTTCCATGATGGAACTACTGTTGTGTTTGTGAATCACTAGTTCCATTTTGTAAGAATCTCAAAATAATGGAACTAATGTTGAATTTTTTACCACTAGTTCCACATTATTATTTTAGGCACTGTCCTAACGATCTAAAAGAACTTCGTTGGCGAATCAGTCTTGTCCAAAAATTTTACTTGCTTTGGCTGTATAGCTTCTGTTAACTTTGTTCTGTCTGTCCGATTTTGCAATTTTCAGTGAAGATGATTGGGGCAGCGACACGAAGCAGCAGCGCGTTTGAATTCAAAATTAAATTAAATAAACAGTGCAATATATTAGTTCCAAAAGCTGGGCTAAAGTTGGGCTTTGGAATATGAATTCTGCTGACGACACTTGGTATCTACATTTATTTTTCATAGTTGCTTCGAATTCTAATTTTGACAGCTGGAATTTAACTGACCCGGGTAGAAAACTTGGGATCCGACGAAGAAGGTATCAGTTTGTAAAAGTTTACACACCAAAGAGGTTGACCATTCAATTCAAATTTATTTATTTTCTCCCACAAATATATAAATGTAAACAGTATACAAATTCAATTCAAAAACATTTTGAAGATGGGAGACAGGAGCCCATACTAAGTAAAAACCTGTGCTACGGGTCTCCTGGTCTCCTTATCTCGGATACATTATTAAGAGCAATTATATAACATACAAATGACAGTAGCAGGGGGAGCATTACAGCTAATGTACAAAAAAATTAATGCAATAAAATAAAAAGAAACACAAATTAAGAGAATAAAGATTATGAAGTGGTGTTTTGATAAGTTTGTGATTTTGTTTGTGAGTGTATAATGTGGGTGTAGTGGTTTTGTGAATGTGAGTGTGAATACGAGTTTTGCTTGTGATGTTTTGTGTGTGTGGGTGTGTAGTGCATGTGTATTATACTTCTCTGTAACTGTATAACAATTTCTCCGTATCGTCATAAGTAAGTGTAAGGAGCCATTTTGAGACCTTACGCCTGCATTCAGTTTTCGTTACTGGGTAAATTGTAAGCAACTTATTAGCAATATTATACAGACGTGGCCCTTGGAAGAAGAAGAAATATCGGCTAAAACTCGTCCTAGTCGGCCTAGCTTGGCAGACTTGATGAAAACGCCTACTTTTTAGGACTGGATTACGACTACTACCATAGATAAACTTCAGGTTGACGATGCAAGTTACGTTTTGATAATCTTTCAAAACGTAACTTGTATTTAAAACGCTTGTCCTTAATGCGTAAAATCAACAAAATATGCTCATCCTCGTATGCACAATAGGCGGCACAGTCCAGTGACCAGCCTTCGTCAGTTCTAAGTGAGTTAGGGTAGAACATATTTAGCTTATGTTATCTCATGTGTAAGTGGAGTCATAGTAGAGTGGAGTGGAGAGTAGGAAAATTAGTTTGATCAGCACAGGTTCGCCATTTTTAGGACACATTCCAAAACTAAAACTTCTTGGCATGCCCTGTAATTTATGGAACTTGCTATCCTGAAATGCATAGTTTTCTACTAAAACAATTGTTGACATCTTTTATTTTGCAAGGAAGTCAGCCTAGACGGCCTAGACAAGTGGCAGTCGATTTCAAAGCATTTCATTTTTCTACAATGACTGAAAGTCATTACAGTCAAATAAGCTTTTCGGTAGCTTATGTCAATCCAATACTTTTTTGACTTTTCCATCATCGTTATTGCTGACAGAATGTGATTTAGTCGATCTTACATCATCAGTAGGTATCATAAATTAAAATACTGCTAATCAAGTTCCGTCTTTAAAGTTACATAAAATTAAGAGACGTCACATAACTCGACGTAGACTCATAATATTATCCGGTTTAACAAATTACATGAACAATATTTCGCCCCCCGCCATATTGCCGGCGACCTTTCGCGCGCTGCAACTGACATTTCACCGCGTTTTGGCGGCAAACGCGCGCGGGTTTACGTACAGCTTCGTTCGTTTTTTATTTGAATTTTATTTGTTTATGATCGTGAATCGATTAGTGTCTTTTTATTTAGAAAATGAAACCGATTTATTTTTTTGTTTTGTGATTGAAAGATGAGAACTTATAAAAAAAATTAAGTGAGAGTTTTTAAAACAGTTTCGTGTTTTTTTTTAACAAATTTCGCCGGTTGCACTCAGGTGGGTTGAAGTTGAAAGTATTTTTTATTCGATTGCATGTAAGTAAATGACCTTAATGATTTTAAGTTTCTCTGTTACTTCTAGAAGTATGTTTTGATATTTTTTCGCAACAGAAATGCATTTTAAATGATTTCAAAAAGGAGGTTATTTAACTGAATACGATTACCGTAATATGCTCGCGTTATGTTAATCCTTATTACTTAAGATCTGAGTTAAGTCATCGTTATTAAAACCTGAACTAATTTAGCATCATGATTAAGCATGCATTATTTATGTCATAAAAAATATTATGTGCCCGCAAATAACAACATTTCATTTATTTACATGTCTAACTAATAACGATCGACGTCCCGGTCCAAATTATTTTAGTAGAGCTAAAGCTTTGAAAGTGTAAGTAATCGGCAAAACCGTATAATGAGAAAACTAGAACACGTAGCACCAAGAGGTATCTAGGTTACAAGACGCAGTGTTTTCCTAATTGATTGGCTTCCTCATTGTATGACCAGACCACTATAATGTAATTTACTTCAAAACCGACCCACTGTCCCAAAAGAGACTTCGGCAACCCAAAATGTTATTAGATATCATCATCATTACAGCCAAAAGACGCCCACTGCTGGACATAGGCCTCCCGCGTGGCGTGACCAGTGGATTTCCGCGCATCTTGTTAGTCCAGTGTTTGTTCTCAAAGTAATCGGCTGAAAAAAACCGGCCAAGTGCGAGTCGGACTCGCACATGAAGGGTTCCGTACCATTGACTAATATTTAGTATTTGTTGTTATAGCGGCAACAGAAATAAAAACCAAATAATAAAATCTGTGAAAATTTCAACTGTCTAGCTGTCACGGTTCATGAGATACAGCCTGGTGACAGACAGACGGACAGACGTTCCGTTTTTACCCTTTGGGTACGGAACCTTAAAAATCGACCACATCTGCTTAGTTTAAATCAAACAATGGTCATGTAAAATTTCAACGAATTTCCAAAACAAATATATATCATCTTCGCTTCCAAGGTTAAACTTAAGGGCCTCAACAATTGTTTGTGAACAACTGTTAAGTAGCCAGATACCCGCAAAATCAAGTATTTCGTACACTCTAACCAGCTGTGTAATGTTGCTTAGAAGCACAAGTACATGAAGCAATGCCGTATTGCCTCTAACATTGCGACAGTATCTACAAGTACAGGTGGCCGCTCAGATTGTTCAGGGACTCCTTAACCTATTGCACCTTTGGAGATAGTTGGAGAGTCCTTAAAAAAAAGTAGGTGGTAAATCTCGATTTGTGAGACAGTTTATGTGGACAAAGGAACATAGTACTCAACTACGATTCCTATGGTGTAGGGACTTAGTAAGGAGTTTATTATTAACAAGCGGACGTCCCGGGGTTTTACCCGCGTAGTTCCCGTTCCGGTGGGAGTACGTGGATAAAATATAGCCTATGTTACTCAAGGAGAATGTAGCTTTCTAATGGTGAAAGAATTATTTAAATCGGTTCATTACTTCCGGAGATTACCCCCTACAAACAAACTTACAAACATACAAACAAATGTTACCTCTTTATAATATTATTATATATTATATTATATTATATATTATATTAAAATATTATTAATCTATCTATCTAAGACTAACTCAAAAAGTCACTCTATAATATGGTGTATCTGAAATCATCATCTGCCTAGCCTTTTCCCAACTATGTTGGGGTCGGCTTCCATTATAACCGGATGCAGCTGAATATACCAGTATGTTACATGGAGCGACTGCCTATCTGACCTCCACAACCCAGTTAGTACCGGGTAATACGATACACCTTGGTAAGACTGGTTGTCAGACTTTTTGTGTCACTACTATAACGACTGTAAAAGATCAACAAATGACAGCCGGGACCAAGTGGGGTTGACCGGGTGGTCACCCATCCACAGACCAACCTAGGCAAGCACGGCTTAACCTAAAGGTCGACCCGAGCGGCTGTTATTATTTAGCCACGAGCTCCATGTGTTTCTGAAATATTATGCATAAAATAACAGACATTATATTATAGGCTAGCCTTTTACCAACAATGTTGGGGTCGGCTTCAAGTCTAACCGGATAAACCTCCATAACCCAGTTAGTACAACTAGTCTGACCTAGGTATACGAAACTCCTAGGTCAGACTAGTTGTTAGACTTTGACTACCTACCTGTAACGACTGTCAAAGATCTATAAATGACAGCCGGAACCAACGGTATAACGTGCTTTTAAAGATACGAAGAAAACAAGGTACGTAATGGATGATCTCCCATCCACGGACCAACTCAGGTAAGCTCGGCCTGAAGATCGACTGTTATTATTTAGCTACTATAGGTTATAGGATAATAGGGGGCGGGCTTGTTGCCATTTCATGACCATCATATCAGTCCGAAATCACCCTCTGCTGTGTATAGGCCTCCCCTTTCTTCCGCCATACTTCCCGGTCCTGTGCGTTCCTTATTCAGGTGTTTCCCGCGAGTGCCCGCGACCCTGGCGATATCGTCAACCCAACGAGTCTTAGGATGGCCGTAGTTTCTCCGGCCAAACTTGTCCTGCCCAGCACCCCTAGCCAAGTTGACAATCTACAATCGTTAACGCTAGTAGAAAACTATTAAAATGAATGGGAATGACATCATCTCAACGTTAAATCACGTGATCAACACAAACGAATAGAAAATTCGTAGACAAGTTTACACCATTTAAAATGATAGAATAGAAATGTTATCGTTTCTACAATGTTGATCGCTAAACTCTTTGGTAGGAACGCTCACCATAGACTAAAGTGTAGGTTTTTTCTACAGACATTAGAGAACGAGCGATCGACTCAGTCGTGTCAACTTGGCTACCAATTTAGCGCTTTCTACAATCGCCTACGCCGAGGCGTTTACGATTGTAGAAAGAGAATCGATACGAAACGTTTGTAACTTGGCTAGGGGTGCAGGCCCATTTGAGGCGCACCGCCCGTTCACCGACATCGTAGACTTTCGCCCTACGGTGGATGTCAGTGTTACGCACTCTATTTAAGAGAGAGGTTATGCCGAGCATGGCCCGCTCCATGACCCTTTGTGCCACTCGTACTCGGTGGACAGTCTTCTTTGTGAGCGTCCATAAGTCATTGTTGGCAGGACACATTGGTTAAAAAGGCGGGTTTTTAGGCACTGAGGGATCTTTTTGGACCGAAAAATATGTTCCAGTTTGCCAAATGCCGCCCATCCGAGCTGTACTCTCCTAGAAATCTCATAGATGGAATGCTCCTTGTCAAAAGATAGAACATGTCCCAGATAATCATAATGGTCAACCATTTCCAGACGCTCCTTTCCAACCATAACATTGTTGCCATTTACCGGGCACAAATCCATACTCCCAACAACATGTTGCCCGAGCCCCAAGACCTTAAGGTCAGCAGTAGCATCAAAAATAACTGGCAAAGTGTTGGTGAACTGGTACACCTGTACATAAAATTGAGGGTAAACAAGCTTGATGTTATATAGAGATACGACTGTACTAGTCAGGCAATTGTCGTAAAACAGTCATGCTAATTATTTTGATCAAGATTACAAGAACTGCGCTGATTCTGGGTCAACTGCCTCTCCGGGCAATTCATTGCTCTCGGTTTGTCACTTGAATGTGGAAAATAAAAGTTGTTTCACAAGAACGACATGCTATGAGATCTGTGTCTGGTGCCTGTTTTGTGCCTACGTGACGCCTAAATAAAACTCAGCACCGAGAGCTACATGTCAACAATGCGATTATAACTTAGATGTCGCTTAACTTTAGCATTAGCACAAAATGGAACAAATGCATTTGTACATAACTTGGTTACAAGTTGTTTTACGGCTGCGTACTTGTATAGGTATGTACAATAATGACATATTTGTACTTACATCACAACTTGATTAAAAGTGAAGGGCTTTACCGACTGCTCTTTGAAAGTTTTGGCATTCGTAAAGTTCTGATTTCTTGAGCCTCTAAAACTTGAAGGCTTTTTAATCAAAAGAAGAAGGATTTTTAATCAAAATCAAATAACATCGCTTTAAGTTTAAGTTATTTGATTAAAAATCCTTCTCGAGGGACAATTTAACTCCGCTACAAAACAAACTGCCATAAGTCAGTCCTATGACTATCGGACTGCTAAATGCTTTTTAGGGTTCCGTACCCAAAGGGTAAAAACGGAACCCTATTACTAAGACTTCGCTGTCTGTCCGTCTGTCCGTCTGTCCGTCTGTCCATCTGTCCGTCTGTCCGTCTGTCCGTCTGTCCGTCTGTCCGTCTGTCTGTCACCAGGCTGTATCTCATGAACCGTGACAGCTAGACAGTTGGAATTTTTCACAGATGATGTATTTCTGTTGCCGCTATAACAACAAATACTAAAAACAGAATAAAATTAATATTTAAGGGGGGCTCCCATACAACAAACGTGTTTTTTTTGCCCTTTTTTTGATAATAATGGTACGGAACCCTTTGTGCGCGAGTCCGACTCGCACTTGGCCGGTTTTTTTTAGCTTTACACTTAAGAAGATCCTCAAATACGACGGAACCACCAAGTCTGCTAGATTTTGAAAGATGAAGATGATTTGGCATCAAAGAAAAATTGCCTCTTTTCGTGATGAAGTACAATTTTTATATTAAAAATCTTGGAAAGTAAATTGTATTTGGCAATCAAAACACGTGCGTAGGACAAAGCCTGATTTCCTTTACTTTTCATGATTTATACGCACTTGACCGCTATTTCTAACAAAAATATGAAACGTGTTTAACTTGTAACTTCCATTATTCCTACAATCAATTCAATAAAGATTTCTATGTCGCAAGCATTGCCGGTTCCAACCGATTTCTATCTTATTGTGGACTTTCTTGTGCCTGACTGACGAACTGTACAGTCAAGAGCACCTTGGTTAGGTAAATCTCAATTCAAAAGTGATTTTGTGTTTTTTGTGCTTGCAATTTTGTCGTGGAATAACCGACTGTGAAATACGATACTATGGGCTCCAAAATACAATGTTTGTCCATGAATTTGCAGTTTGAGAAAATCACTTTCCAAAGTTTCTAATTGTCTTTCACTGTTTTAAGCTTTTGCGGTTTTAAACTTAACTTATATTGTCACTTACCTACGGGATATCTTCCGTGATTGGTAATTGTTTTGAGCTCCCGCTATTTCGACGCTGTTGCAAGCGCCATGATCGCGGGTTGACTGGAGAAAGCGGTTGGATGGAAAATAAATTGTTGAGAGCAGACAAATCTGTCTACCCTCTCTCTCTTTCTCTTTTTTGACTTCAATCACGGAAGATATCCCGTAAGTGACAATATAAGTTTACTTGTCTTTGACTGTACAGTTGAAATATTTGCATTTAACTGTCGATTCACACGGTATACAACTGTTTTTCGACATGTTTGTTCTGCTGCTGTTTTGTCGCAGTTGATCATTAGCACATTCTCTTCTGCTACAGAATGTGGTAATTTCAAGTTCAATAAGGAATAAATTGCAGTTTCGTAAATAGCTAAGTGCTACTGAAGTCATGTAATAATTTATCATTATCTTATACTCTTCGTTCTGTTCACGGTTCATGGCCAGAACCCTGCTTCCTCGACACTGTTAGACTTCAGACAGGTTCCTCAAGGAGTTGGAGAAATTTCACAAGGAGCCCCACAGGAGATAGAACATCGTTGTGATAGCTCCGAATTCACACTGTATTTCATAGGTATACCTCTCAAACTCATAAAATGTTTAGCCAGATGCAGACGATACAGCGTTTTGGAATATCTTGGTTCAAGAAAAATACTACAAATACTTTTTACAATCTTATAGAAAAGTTATGTAATAATTGCTAAATAATAGCGTTAACCTTTACTAACAATAACTGTGTGTCACAATCTTCTTAAATTTTTCTTGTTTGATTGATAGCCGTTAATTTTATTTTATGATAGACTAACTGTTGTCCGCTGCCTTCGTCAGTGTGAAATTATTATAAAATATACTTCCATATTTAAATCGTTTTTTTTTCATGGAATCCTAAACCTTTTTCTAAAATAAGCCTTAGTTACTCCTTATAATATCAGCTATCTACTAGTAGAAGTCCCGTCAAAATCGATCCAGCCGTTTCGGAGATTACCCGGAACAAACAGACAGACAGACCGACAGACAGACAAAAATTATCAAAACTTTTTTTTGTTATTTTAAATACCGAATATACTTTTATCTTTCCTTTTTAACTGCCAACGGTCTGTATATTAGCTGTGAGTTTTTATGAAATAAAATAAAACACATTCAGTAAAAAGCTGATACTTTGAAATTACAGACACATTCATTTTAGTTATTGGCATAAAAACTATACAAGATTACATAAAAAGGGGCCTTCATCTTTAAAAATTCCGGAACCCTATTACCAAATTATCAAAACAGTATTTATTGCGAGACATATGTTTCTTTTTAGAGTCACCAGAGTTCCTAGATTGATCACAATCGCTTTCAAAGTGTTTCGTATTTCTATAACGGTTATCAATAGATGCACGGTAACGGTTATCATTAGAATGCTTTTTTGATGATGTCTTTGTCCCGTACCAGGTACCTCATTGTCAACAAAATGCTCTGTCAAATCATATGTTAATGCAAGTGCCAAATTCGTGTTTTCATGGTACCTAAGCTTAGTATTTTTTTAATTGAAAGCCTTTCAAATCCTCTAGAAAAATACATTGTAATCTTTATTTGAGCATTAGCACAAGTTCTGCTTGTCAATCGGCAATGGGGAGTGTTTTAATACATTCTGTGACATAATTTGGTAAATGAAACAGTTTTTCGGTGGTTTTTAGTTCCGTTTTTCTGGCTTATGCCGGAGTAATTTTTGTTGGCTGTCGAAGCGGTTATTTTAAGGGTCTACCTGTCGTATTCAGATCGCGCCAGGTGGCCCGTCCATCTCTACTTCAGTGTTTAAGCGCGTTGAAGGCATTTTTGACTTATGTCTTCTTCTGGTTGCTGTGTTCCGTTGCTTGTCTCTCAGACTGATATTTAGGATGCTTCGTTCCATGGCCTTTGATTCTTTGGCAAAATGATAATGAAATTGAAACGCTGAAAAATCCTTTTGCCAAAATGGTTAAACTTTCGAGACAAGTCCATGAAATAAATCCAGCGAAACAAATCGCAGGATTTGACTTGTGCGAGGTTTTTGTAATAAAATCCTTCAAATAAACATTTACCTAGATTTAGAACAAACATTATCAATCATCATTAGTTGACATCCTTTGTATATATCTGCATATTACATAAAATTATATAAATTATAACAAAACATAATGCGATCAGCGCCGTTCACTAAACCGTAATGATTGGCCCGTATTGGGATCATGGCCGTTCACACTCATGGGCCATAGACCATACAATTCTCTGAGCTATGGTTGTAGACCAAAGGTTAATAGACAAGCTACTGCACCCATATAATTGAATTCACTATTTGAGCGTAGAAATCCTTGAAAATACTCTGGTACCTACTGTAAAGTATAAACGTATAATTCAGAAATGGTAGAGTTCTTTGTGAAAAGTTGGCCCGGGGAAGTACCACCACCAACAACAACAACAACAACAGCCCATAACGTCCACTGCTGGACATAAGCCTCTCCCATGATGGGAGGAATTTGTCGTAATCTCTACGCTTGGCAGGCGGATTGGAGATCGCAGTGATGAAAGATTAACAGAAAACGCTGCTGCCCATTCTCTGGTTTACGGAGGCGCAAGGTGTTCTGCCTCAGACATTAGTCGCCTTATACGACACCCGTGGGTACCACCAAGCTCAATCAAAATCAAAATCAAAGTATTTATTTCAATTAGGCCAGTTACAGGCACTTTTGAATTGTTGAAACAAACATGAAAATTAAATGTAGCTACAGTCCCAGTATAAAACTGTGTAAAGTACTAACTGTAGTTGCCCATTCCCTAGCGTAGATCTCTATGGAGAAGAACGGGCAAGAAACTCCATGGACACTCTTTTAAATCAAAATGTTGTTACAAAATCTTGGTTACCTTCATCATTCATGTTAAGATGGTATATTATGTGAGAACAATGTAGCAAGATGTGCATGTTAAAAGTGTCCATAGTAAAAACAAAAAATACAATTCAAAAATAAACATTCAAATAAGCCATGGCAACTAAGAGATGACCAGTCACAACTGACAGCGCCCGTTCACGAACATGACGCATGGATCAGCACCATTCAACTCGACCATTTTGAAGGGAACTAAATGATCCGACACACGCGCCACCATCAGCGAGACATTAGAGTGAGCATGACATACTCTCAACCGCCAGGGCACATTCCAGTCAAGAAAAAAACGTAGGATTTCAGTGAACGATAGCTTTCTATGACATAGTACTCACACAATATGGGCTAGGCGATTATATAATACTAGAGATTGATTGAGTCTCCCCCAAAGAGGGGGTTGGCGATCGCAGTACGGTTGTTAGAAAAGCACAGAGAACGCTGCTGCCCATTCTCTGGTAAGTCCCTTAGTCGCCTCTTACGACATCCACGGGAAGATATGGGATGGTGCTATTCTTTACGACCGACACCATACAGAACAACAATCGAATTATAATACTCCGTGATTAAAATAATTGAAAATCGTTTCGTACTGAAATCTAATGAAACGGAATGAGCGAGCTTTCTCGTTATCTGTGTAAAAATATAAATATACACAATAGACTAATCAATCATCGTTAATTGTGGTCAATTCTACCATAATAACATTGTGGTCTCGTGACCGTGTGGTCGATTCGAGAGTCGATAGTAAAGGTCAAGGCCGACTGTCGAAATGTTTGTCTTTGTGAAACAACGCCTCCGAGGGCGCAGACGCAGATGCCGGTGATATATTATTTATTCAATAGGTCTACTAGACAAAGAATTGTGATTTATGTGCGAATGTTAGTTTTGACTTCAGACAAAAAAGGAAGGAAGGAAGGTTCAATAATGTCAATCCATGGATGGGTGACATTACATACCAAGTTACTTCGGTGCCTCGGAAAGCACGTGAAGACTTTGGTCCCGGCCGTCATTTGTAGATCTTTGGCAGTCGTTAGAGGCAGTAAGTGGCCCGAATGTCTGACAACCAGTCTTACTAAGGGGTATCGTGTTTCCCAGTATTAACGGGGTTGTGAGGGTCAGGTAAGCAGTCGCTCCATGAAAAATACTGGTGTTCAGCTCCACCCGACCTGGTATAGGCTAGGCAGGTGATCATTAGACCTGGTAGGCGACCCCCATACAATCGACCGGTGATGAGGAAGCAACCATGACTAAAAAAGCTCTTGGTGCTTATGGAATAAAAGTGGAAGACCACAAAAAGTATGGTTAAGCTGTGTGAATGATGATATGGCAAGGAAAGACGTGTCTGATGAGATGACGAGTAATAGAGAAGTATGGAATAAATCTCTCGGAAGTATTATGCAATAAATCTATACATGCTTATATATTATACACACACATACATACACATATACACCGTAACCAATTTTCGTACTATTTCCACGTTGACAACCACTATTTATGATGTGAAGTTTGGCAGAAAGTTGTAATTTGTGGAAGATCTGGAGTCTAAACTAAGAGTAGGCCTGTATTTTAGAACTCCAGGTGGGGGGCCACCTGGAGTTCTAAAATACAGGCCTACTCTTAGTTTAGACTCCAGATCTTCCACAAATTACAACTTTCTGCCAAACTACGTGTCAACCTGTATTATAACAATGTAACTTGTGGAGTTTTTATTTTATTTTTTGGAACAAAACATGCTGCGCCTACCCCAAATTAATTGGGATAAGGGTAGGATAATGTAGATGTAATGTGATGTTAGTTTTGACTTCAGATGAAGCAAACGTGACAAAAAAGCTCTGGGTGGTAATGTTAGGAAAGACTATAAAAAAGCTCTGGGTGGTAATGTTAGGAAAGACTACAAAAAAGCTTTGGGTGGTAATGTTAGGGAAGCCTACAAAAAAGCTCTGGGTAGTAATGTAAGGAAAGACTACAAAAAAGCTCTGGGTGGTAATGTTAGGGAAGCCTACAAAAAAGCTCTGGGTAGTAATGTAAGGAAAGACTACAAAAAAGCTCTGGGTGGTAATGTAAGGAAATACTACAAAAAAGCTCTGGGTGGTAATGTTAGGGAAGACTACAAAAAAGCTCTGGGTGGTAATGTTAAGGAAGACTACAAAAAAGCTCTGGGTGCTAATGTTAGGAAAGACTATAAAAAAGCTCTTGGTGCTAATGTTAAGAAAAACTATAAAAAAAGCTCTTGGTGCTAATGTAAGGAAAGACTATAAAAAAGCTCTTGGTGCTAATGTTAGGAAAGACTATAAAAAAGCTCTTGGTGCTAATGTAAGGAAAGACTATAAAAAAGCTCTTGGTGCTAATGTTAAGAAAAATTATAAAAAAGCTCTTGGTGCTAATGTAAGGAAAGACTATAAAAAAGCTCTTGGTGCTAATGTTAGGAAAGACTATAAAAAAGCTCTTGGTGCTAATGTTAAGAAAAACTATAAAAAAGCTCTTGGTGCTAATGTTAGGAAAGACTATAAAAACTATAGATGGACTGTGTGGATGATAATATGGCAAGACAAGGGGTAACTCCTGAGATGATGACTATTGAAGAGGCGTGGATGAAGATGACATACTGCGTCGATTTCAAATAAATTGGTATAGGGGCAGGAGAATGATGATGTCTTAAAAGTGGATTCCTTACGGAAAGTATCTTTATCCAGGTCGGGGGGCTTTCGGGACCAGGACCACGGTCCCGGATTCCTGGCTGATGCCAATGTTCACTTGTCATAGTTGTCATTCTTTACCGATGTGCTAATCGTTTTACAATCCAAAGATTGTAAAATGATTTAGAATGTTTTTTTTTTCCTTTTTTTGTTTTTTATTTTTTTTTATTTTGTTTTAGATGTTTTTTTTTTTTTTTTCGAAAATAGATTGCACCAAACAATGCAAGAGCTATTTATTTATTTAATATTACGAGTGTTTTAGGTCTACCAACAATTGTTCACACTGGATATAGCGACATAATTCAGTCTTAAAATTAAATTACAGCGCACAATTACTTAAAGGTAGACACCACACGCGCACAAAACAATACATTCAGAAAATAATTTAACTTAGTAATATTACTTAAATAAAACAATATAAAAATTGCAAATGGCGAAAAACAGAATTGTGACAAAATTGATTAAAAAAATAAATAAAACATCTTACGCTCCTAGTATAAATCCGCATTTTGAAAGTAAAAGGTAAACAAAAACCTTTATTTTTGTTAATTAAACAAAAGATTTCTTACCAAATTCTTTGAGGTCAAGAGCTCCAAACTGGTTCCTATAATAACAACAATTTACTTCATCAAATCACTCGTCAATCATCAAATAAATTCAAGGCGTTCCTTTAATATTGACATTTTAATATGCAAACATGCATCTTTCTTTATTTTAAGCATTCAATCATAGTGACCATGAATTCGTAACTCGGTGTGAAGAAATATGTTTAGATTCTTATTTATTTTTTCTTAGAAATGCCTATGAATGAGTCACTTATGGAAATTAATGAGTAGGTGTGTTAGCTTGATAGATAGGACTATTTTGATTACTCAGATAAAATGTATGAAGTATAAGGCTTTGTTCACGACATCTGGCGACGCTACTCGTGACGCGATTTACGTCAAGCTACACGAGACCGCGCAAGCGGCGGCCGCTTGTCCGACCGCGGTTGCCGTTCAACCGCTTTCAAGTCGATCACGTTTGCAGCTATTAAACCACTCGTCACCTGTGTCCGCGACTCACGGCGACGCTTTTAACATCTTTTTCAGTCGCTGACTCCAGACTCGAGTCGCGTTGGTCGTGGGGAAAGAGTATGTAATCATACTAAAAAGAGCTTCTAAGTTAGACTTAAACCACAAAGATTGTGTCTACAGTACCTAGGTATATATTTATCTGTATAATAAGTAGCCAGGAAGACTGCTAAGGCCCTGTTTTGTTGCCTCGATTGGCGAAATTCAACCTATTTTTAAATATTACAAAAAATATTTGAAAACTTAAGTCTCACTTTGTTCTAGTAATATCTATTTTAGTAATTTCTAAAATTGCTCAATTTAAGCGTGGTTTACATAAATTATAAAATTAGTTAGTCTAGATAATTTATAACCATAACATTTTGAATATTGCGTAACCAATAATGTTTCCAGTCCAGTTCGTGCGGTTAGCATAATCATATTTATTCGTATTTTAATTATTGTGAAATTAATTGCATTGTTTTGTAACTATTATAGAATGCCTAATACGTCACCCGTTAATTTTATAAATAATATATATATTTTTTAATTTCATATAATATGTGTAACTGTGTGTGACGGAAGACCACTGATCTCTTAGTTTCCTAATTCGCGCTAGGTTAAGTAAGGTAGTCATGACAATGTGCTAAGTAGAGAAAAACTTTCTTAACCTGTAGTTTCCCGTAATTATAGATACAATTAAATAACAATGTTCTGTCTTTCGGGAACGTCTGGGAACATACAGGTTAATCCAGACAACCAAATGCTAGAATCAAATCTGATAAGAATCAGCATCCCAATTGCGTGACACAATTTGTATCATAATCCGAAGGATTTAGAACAAAAATCTATTTTTTTAAAGTAGTTCCTCGAAATATTAAAGAAGCGTAATACCTAACACCGAAATATTAAAGAAGCGTAATACCTAACACCGAAATATTAAAGAAGCGTAATACCTAACACCGAAATATTAAAGAAGCGTAATACCTAACACCGAAATGATCATCATCTTCATTCTCTTGCCCTTATTTCCGACGCAAACGCCGAAATGAATATTGAATTTTTCAAATTGAATAGTATTCAGTTTCAATTTGAAAACCTGTTCATGCCTATTTAGGTTAATCCAGTCTGATGTATTTATAAAGGGTGTAAAACACCTCATAACGAAGCCGAAAGGCACTTGTTCTCCCCGTCATTGTGATCATTTTTTTGTTCTACACCATACCTGGGAACCTTCTAGTTACGGAGTATTGGGGGTCAAAGTTACAACTTTAATACAAGTTTTTAATGGAAGATTTTTACTTTTAACACTTCCACGACCCCCGTACTATTCAATCCATCCATCAGCACGATGTTTTGAGTACGTTACATTGAGTTCTACCACAAAACATGATTTTTCACCCAAAAAAAAAGTCGTTTCCCAGCAATAATTTTTGCGTAAAGTTACTTAGTTTAATGTACAGAATGCTTGGTCGACGGCTTCGTGATGAGGTCTTTTATACCCTGTATTACAATTTCCAAAGATGAGAGGATTAAGCCCTCCCAGTGAGATTCCATTTGACATTCTTAAGATCCAAAATAATCAGCTTATAACGTTCCCACTGCTGGGACACAGGCCTACTTTCCGTGCGAATGGGCATACAATGGGCCATTATCTATGATTGGGCCCAGTGCATGTTTTCTTTCACCGTTTTGAGAGCATAGCATCATCACTCCCATTGGCTGCGAAGGTTTGGGTAGAAGTGAACCGAATGGTACAGACTCGCGCGCTATAGGCCAGCTTATTGCTGTTGTATTATGTATGATTAGTCTATGAACGCACACAACCTGTCAAGTGTCAACGCCGATCTGTCATCCATCTGTCAAAGATTGTTAGAATAAATGGAGTCTCAACTGAACGTGTGTCTATAATTGATAAAATAAATCTCCTGAATCACCCATAAAACAAAGTAAAAACAATTGCCGTGCACAAATCTGGACTCCGTGGCTGCTACTGAAACATTCTTGATGGAAAAACCCAATAACACTTTGCCCAACCCGGGAATCGAACCCAGGACCTCATTCTCAGCAGTCAGGAGTACGTACACAAAGCAAAGTGCCTGCATGGCTTAACACCCCAAGATGGAAACAAATTGTGCTTTTAAACTTTGATTGCTTTGCCCTTTGAGAATACAAGAATCTCCATTTAAACGTCACTGCATACGCATTTATTTATAGATATGCAAATATTTCAATTACTGCGAATATGCAAAAACAATCAGTTTGTCTGTACAATATAGAGCGGGTTCCCTTGCAAGTGAGCGGTGTACGAAGAATGACTATTTCGCAAGCGATATCCTTATACGAATCGTGAGAAACTGGTTTGATACAATTATTTATTTGATATAGGTACCTATGTATTAAGAACTAAGGGAGTTAAGAGATCGCCTTGCTTGAAGCCCCGAAACGATTTAAGTAAATTGCAGGCAACCATGTTTTTTGTTACATAAATCAAAACTTTCTTACTAGTTACTTAGATTTAAGCCGACACAAAATAATCCCCAAAAAAACACTCATTACAAATATTAGCTAGCAGTAGCGGGGCTGAACATCTAGAGTGCACTGGATGGACTAAGGAGACTAGGTCCCACGTAGAACCTAGACCGTGGAGATGCAAGGAATAGCGAAGAGGAACCTATACCCAGCAGTGGGCGAAGTGGGGCTGTGGATGATGATGAGGATGATGGGGCTATTTTAAAAGCAGTGATTGTTGCTTGCCGTTATAAGTTGTATGCCCCTGGCTGGAGGCACATAAGGCGGACATAAGTCTACCTCATAGGATTTATTACAGTCACAAAAAAATGAACAATCAAACTAGCTTACCTGTAAGCGCCGTTCGATTGAGATTATTTCTGTTGTTGTCTCGTCCGAAGATGATGGAGCAAGTTACTAAGGTAGTATATATGTGACGCCCTCAGGTAACATATAACTCAGGAAATATACTACCTTAGTAACTTGCTTCATCATCGAGGACGAGACAACAACAGGTATAATACTACAGTTACCTAACGTTTCACCTCGAGGTCCACACATTTACCTTTTTATAATTTTCTTAATTAGAATTTATTTATTTAACAGTCAAATATTGACCTATTTCTCAAGACTACAAAATTAATAACAAAAGAATTCCATTCATTGTTCATCATCATCATCATTTCAGCCGAAAGACGTCCACTGCTGGACATAGGCCACCCCCAAAGAGGGGTTTTTGCCATAATCGCCACGCTTGGCAGGCGGGTTGGCGATCGCAGTACGGTTGTTACAAAAGCACAGAGAACGCTGCTGCCCATTCTCTGGTAAGTCCCTTAGTCGCCTCTTACGACACCCACGGGAAGATATGGGATGGTGCTATTCTTTACGTCCGACACCATACGGGTTAATCATTCATTGTTAATCTATTCTTTTGGATACTCTTTGACTGTAACCTGCAAGACTGCACCTGTGAACGGAAAGTGAAGGGTACTGGTATTGATATCATGGGTATCCGGTGTAACTACTTAACTATTATATTATTATACCTAAGTACGTGTATTTGAGATTGGATTGGGTAATATTATGTACCGTGCGAATGGATTTATTGCTGTTCTAGTGCCATTTGTGTACATTCTGTCTTTAAAGTTGTCATCTATCTTATTACCTTTTGCGTAATATAATAAACTTGAGCTTTTCGTCACGAGGTATTCGCAGAACTACCTTCAACGATACTTGTTCAGTTTACTTCATCAACGTTAAATGCTATTAATTATCTTGCGCGACTGATCTATCTGATCTCCACTACCTACAGTTACTGGATACCCCATAAGACTGGTTGTCAGAATTTGCCCCCGTCCATAACAATAAGTTTTCTGAATAACAATACCACCAAAATAATTATTTATACAAACTTCATGTACAAGTGGTACATAGGCGGACTTAATGCCACAAGGCATTCTCTACCAGTCAACCTTTGGGTTTAATAATTCACGTATATTTTAAAATAAAAATATCATAAAATGTTTTCATTCTAAAAGTCACAATATACCTACTATTTTGGAATTAATTTGACCGACTGACACCAATTTGAAACATTACAATAAAAGTTATTATCATAAAATATGTTGACATTATTATGATAATGGCCCGTGACTAACTTACCGTTTGTTGGTTAAACGTTATTAAAACTAACGTTAGGTAAGTAATAACTTTTTTGCCAACAACGAACGTAAGTTTACTGACAAAGCGTGAATAGATTTTCAAGGAACATAGACGTTTTTGAGCACAAATATCACATTACTTTGAGAAATTTATTTCTTTAGCGGTGATGAAGCTCTCGAATGGATATCCATTCGAGAGCTTCATCACCGCTAAAGTGTTACACACCGTTAACTTTTGGCTCTGCACAGAGCCAAAAGTTCGAAGACATGTTACATTTAACACAACAACATTTTCACGAACCCGTACTACTGTTTCCGCGTGGTGAATTATGGTCCACTGCTTCCTGACCCAACAAAGGAAATTGAACTGTTCCAGCAGTAAGGAACTCTTTCCCTAAATTAGCTTGCAAGCATAATTATTCGAAGACTCAGCAAAGCAAACAACATAATGATATGTAAACAAAACAAAGTTATATTTAGGAGATTATGGTATCGTAAAAAAAAATATGGTAAATTAAACTATTACGATTAAACCAGTAATTTTATACAAAAACTCCATTATTTTAATTGAAAGTCATTCAGCGGAATTCACTTGCGGAACAAAATAAAATTCTTAAATAATAACCTGGTTTTTTCCGGTGACTAATGTAATAATTATGACTTCCTACAATGTTAAGGCTGCAAGCAGAGACATTAATTTACTAAAATATATATCAATGATCTTGTGAATGCAGTCCACTGCATAAACCGTTTCCTAAACCTTGCAAGCAGTGTGTGGTACCGTCAGCAAAAAGTCAATTAACATTTCTGATACATACATTATAATAAGCCAATAATGTTCCTTATTGGAGGACACGCGGAGTCAGTACGGGTTGAAAAGATAAATAAAATTAAACATGAGGTCGATCCGTTCAGATTTGCAGCCAAAGAAAGCACAATATGTAGGTACTTGTAACCAAATGGAAGAGTTGTTAGTCGTTGATAATTCAGATAACAGGTGCAAACTCGAAGCTACTAAAATATTTGAAAGTAATGTAACCAGTAATTTTGGTCACATGTTGTTTTAATCTACTTCTGTTACTGACCGTACGTACGGCAGACAGGCGCGTGCGCATCTGCTGTGAAAATTATGTAAGTCCACACAATAGACGTCGTTATGTTATGTTACGCTCTTACAATACTTATTGTACTGTACGGATAATTGCAACAGTAAAATGAGGTATGAGGGATTCGTTTTTGTATTGTTTGGTATCTGTGATTCCTTTCCTTGTGACAAACATTATCGTTTGTTCGTTGAATTTCTCTAATCTATACTTAATATTATAAAGAGGTAACATTTGTTTGTAAGTAGGGGGTAATCTCCGGAAGTAATGAACCGATTTCAAAAATTCTTTTACCATTAGAAAGCTACATTCACCCTGAGTGAGATAGGCTATATTTTATCCCCGTACTCCCACGGGAACGGGAACTACGCGGGTGAAACCGCGTGACGTCCGCTAGTTATAATTAATTATAGACATCATCATCATCATTCTCCTGCTCTCCCAATTCATTTGTGGTCGGCGCAGTTTATCTTCTTCTTCCATACTTCTCTATTATTCGCCATCTCAGGTCACCTCCTTTCTAGCCATAAATCATTCACACGTTTTTTTTTTCATTCATATTCAACATTTTCCCTATTCCTCCGCACCACATGTTAATTAGAGACATTCAATCATAAATGTCACTTTCTTTACATGACTTTTGCAAAAAGCTCATTCTCTAATTGTTATCATACATAAGAAACTGCTGACATGAGTTGGTTTGCCGATATCGTCAGATTTGCGGGAAACACTTGGATGAGGGAAGCATGCAATTGGCAGGCATGGCAGAAGGGGAGGTCTATACCCAGCAGATAGATAATTCCGGCTAGATTGATAAACATGATGATAAGGGAAACTAATTAATGATGGTCTAAAAACAAAATGTTGTAGATCAAATTTTCTAAATCTTTTTCTTTCTTTGTTACAGATGGCTAAACAAGAATGTACCACCGTGGGAGGCAGAAAATGAGGCACTTCATCATCAGTGCTGTGCTCCTCCTGGGTTGTCCAGCATACTGCTACTCCAAGTCCATCGTCTCCACACAGAAACCCGACAGATATGGAGAGGACAACCTGGACAACAGCATCATTGATTTCGATGAGGACTACACTCTCAAATATAATAAGAAGTATGGGACGATCCCGTGGAATTCCAATGAATTATTTAACAAAGAATCACATAGATATACAATAGTTAAGGATTTTGATAAGAATTTAGATAGTGATAGAAATAATACCGAAACCAAATTAGAAGCAACATCAACCATAGATTATAGTGTCATACCTCTAGAACTGTTAAGTACAACTACTGAAAATACTCTTGTAAGTATATTAGAAAGTACTGAGGAACCTGATTTGACAGTTATACCTCTGTCAACTACAAAGAAAACACCGAAAGTAGAAATTGAGCAGACGGTTACTTTACCGACGTCAACGCAAGAAATTGATACTGTAACATATTACAGTGATGATGAAACCACAACAGAGGCACCACTCACTGAGAAATATATAAGTAAATATACAGAAACCACCGAAGTAGGCACATCTACACCTTACGATACTACAACTGATATTTCTTTTGAAAACCCTAGCACTTTCTTGCCTTTTACGAACGCTACTGAAGTTAACTTTGAGAGTACAACTATAGTACCATTGAATAGTACAAGTCGGGAGAATATAAGCAGAGTAGACTTAAGCGGAGATGGAGAAGACTCAGATTCAGACGTGCCGATATTTACAGAGTTAGATACAGAACAAGAGGAAGTCCCAGAAGATTACTACGATTCTAAAGATGTAGTACCAACGACTGCTCCGAAGACAGATGCCCTGTCAGTGATCTTTGGTCTGGCCGGCAGTGTGGTGGGCAGTGTGGTGGAGAGTGTGGCTGAACGAGTGGTGCCTAAAGGGCTAGTGGATCTGTTTAAAAGGATGCAGAGGCAGAGCGAGATGTTAGAGGCGGAGAGGCTTAGGAGTCGGGAGGAGAATGGCGGGATAGGTAAGATAAATCAAGTTGTTAATACAAAGATACTTCAAGTCAGTGATGCTATACACAGGGTGTAAACAAACTCTTTAGGAAACCGTTAACCAATCATTCTGTACATCAAACTAAGTAACCCAACGCAAAATTATTGCTGGAAAACTTTTTAACAAAAAAAAAAATAAAACCGACTTCAAAAAACACAAAAAAGTAAAAAATAAATTTAGCTTCAGAAGTCGGGTGACCATTGTTCGATTCATTTAGTTTTTTTTTTGTCACCGACTTCTGAAGCTAAAGTTATTTTTCACTTTTTTGTGTTTTGTGTTTTTTGAAGTCGGTTTTATTTTTTTTGTTAAAAAGTTTTTTTATTTCTCCATTTTTAGTTGTAAGTAATATCCTCTACAAATATATTATACCTATGCATTTATTTTACATTGTTAACAATACATGTCATGGTAATAGGCTTATCCCCAATAAATGGAACTTAACATATCTAAACTGTCGAAATTTGGGTGTATTGTACACATCTGCGTACCCCTCAGAGCATAGAGGCGTGATGTTACGTCATGATGTTGTATAAACAATAAATATCCAAGCGATGGCAGCAATCACGACCGATTTACCGTCTAGTTTTGAAGAGTTCCATTGTACGTATATATCTCCGAAGATCAGCATCAGATCTTCACCAAATTTATGTGCGACCATCTCAGAAGTATACTCTTTCAAATAAAAAAATAATTTTGAGAATCGCTCCACAAATGGAGGAGAAATCGGTGAACATACATGAAATTATACCACACGACTGAAGCAAAAATGTTCATAAAATGAAAACTACTGGGCCAAACTATGTTAATTTTTAGGGTTCCGTACCCAAAGGGTAAAAACGGAACCCTATTACTAAGACTTCGCTGTCTGTCCGTCTGTCCGTCTGTCCGTCTGTCTGTCACCAGGCTGTATCTCATGAACCGTGACAGCTAGACAGTTGAAATTTTCACAGATGATGTATTTCTGTTGCCGCTATAACAACAAATACTAAAAACCGAATAAAATTAATATTTAAGGGGGGCTCCCATACAACAAACGTGTTTTTTTTATAAAAATTGGTACGGAACCCTTCGTGCGCGAGTCCGACTCGCACTTGGCCGGTTTTTTTTATGGGACCAAATGGCAACTATTCCGCATCAAACTAAAAAAGAATCATGTAAATCGGATCACAAATCTCAGCGTAATCGGTGTACATACATCATCATCATCATCATCATCATCATCAGCCTATTAATGTTCCCACTGCTGGGACACAGGCCTCCTCTCTATGAGAGGGAGTGGGCTATAATCCACCACGCAGCGCAGGCCCAGTGCGGATTGGTAGATGTCACATGTCCTCGAATTTTTTGGTTCTAGGACATGCCGGAGCAGCGGTGGCCCAGTGGTGGCGGCCCCGACTTACGAACAGTAAGTCGTGGGTTCGAACCCAGACAGGCGCATTACTTTGTGTAATTTATTTCATCACCGTTGCTCTCATAACGGTGAAGGAAAACATCGTGAGGAAACTGGTGTACATACATAAAAAAAAAAAAAAAAAAAATACCCGTTGAATTGAGAACCTCCTCCTTTTTGGAAGTCGGTTAAAAATGACTTTTCTTTTCGGGGTGTTAAATCACGTTTTACAGTAAAACTCAGTATAACACACTCAAAACTTTGTGCTGATGGATGGGCTGAATAGTGCGGGGTTTTGGAGGTGTTTAAAGTAAAGTTCTCATAATTATTAAAAACATTGGAACTTTGACCCCCAATTTCTCAGTAACTTAATGGTTCCCAGGTCCATACCTGGAATAAAAATATGTTCGCAATGATGGGGAGAACAAGTGCCTTTCGGCTTCGCTATGAGTCTTTTTACTCCCTTTATACTTAAACTCCATTTTTAACAGGGCCTAGATAAGTGGCAATCACTTTCGTATTTCTACAACTTGTTTATTTTCATAGTAATGTCAATTTCGCAAACAAGTGAGTTCGTTTTAAATTGTGGTTCTGAGTTACGCTTAGTTCTATAAAATAAAAGATATGTTGCTTATCGTTTTCAGACATTTGACAAGAACATAGCATTACACATAAAGGTAATAAACACGTAAAATATTTTAGTTTCTCCGTTTTTAGTTAGGTACTCATAGAACAGTAAGTCTTTCAAACAATAAGCATGTACAGTACACCAGCGTTTATGGATACCCGTAACGTGTAATATTTTTCCCATACGGGGTCATTTTGATCACGCCGCTAGATATAAAAAGACTGTTGCAACACCATCACACGAAACCGTAATAGCATTTCCGTTATCTCTGATCTTGAAGCACTTGAAAAACCGACAGTATACAAACATAAGATGTGTATCATAATAACAGCCATCTCATTTTGTAAAATGCTTAATTTTGTTCAATGCCTTTTTTGTCTAGTAATCGCAATAACACTGGAAGTTACTGCAATAACACTGGAAGGAATATATTAGGTTCGAACCGCGGACAGTTATTAATAGATGTGGTGAAACGATCGAAGGGTGGACTGGCTGCGGAATAATAATAGCTCGATAAGTAGTGATGCCGTTTATTCATTTCAGACGTTCTACTAGTATGACGATTCGTTTTTAAGTAGCAGTGTAGCAGTAGGTCATTTTACTTTAACGCCATTTATCCCACAAGGGCATTTTACTAGATCGTCCTGATACGGAGGGGTTTTTTCCCTCAACCATTAAAATCGCGCAAGGCAAGAATTCGGCCAAGGATTTGACATTATAAATGAACAACAGCATTTCAGCAAGTATATACTTACAAAAAGTATTGGATATAATTAGTTATACATCATTTAAAAAGGGATTAAAAACAAGCCACTCAGACAGCGACAGTGCCCCACGCTCCCCAGTAAAGGGCAGTGAACGATCATCGAGGGCTAATGGAAGGTCTTCCACCGCCCGCCTCACGCTCAGGGTACCGCGCCACATCTCATCAACGTGACTTGTGAGGACTCACATAGTGTGAAAGTCTCGAGAAGAGCTTACTATAGAAATGATCCTATGAAGTAAGGTCTTGTTTCGAAACGGGCGAACCGCGGAGGGTCGTTCAGCCGCGGAGAATCTTAACACCGCGATATAGGAATGCGCGTCATCGGTACAACGCCATCTAGTAACGCTGTTTGGAACCAAATTCTCGGTGGCCATGAGAGTCATGATGAGGTCACGATAACCGCGTGGTATTAGTTGAATATTTAAATTTACATTTTTCTGTGGTAAAAGTAGTTCATTCGTTTTATTAAATTATTAAAACATGGATATCGATGAAGTTTAATTAGTGAGCACAATTATTATTGGTACCAGGAAGCCAATGAAGTTTTATATTGATATAAGTTTAATGAGAAAAAAATATAAGCAATAAAATTAAATCTTGAATTCGCGAGTTTGTCGCTGCAATAATTTTATATCCCGTGTGAGTGGCGGTGGGTGTTTTCATATTATTTTGCTTTACAAAACGACAAAACATTATTAATCATTTAGTTGAAAGTCTTGTTTCTTCATAAATTGTGGTTGCTGGTGATAATATTATGGGCAATTAAAAATCCATGTGCCATGTTATCATGTTATCGGTGGAAAGCTTATCTGCAAGTTGCACAATGCCTTGTGCAACTTGGAGATAAGCTTTCCACCGATAATATATACCAAGTAAAAACCTATATAACAACACAATAAAATCCATAAGTAATCGGAGTTCAAAACCACAACGTGACCTACCTACCTACACAATGCTAGTAATCACAGCTCTCTCCTATACTGTAACTACCAACAATAATTTGTACAGTTTAATAGTACTGTACTAGATGCAAGCAAGCGACAATCGGTACCGCACAGCAACGAACAGCCTTTCAATCTTAGGACTTACATGAAAGCTCGACGTAAATGTATCTAACATAAATTCGAACTATTTTGGACGTAAATAAAACTTTCCTGTACCATTTTGGTTTTATTATTGCGGTAAACCCAATTGGGCTTGCTTCCGTGTATACTTTCATATGCATTCAGTAAAAAGTTAAAAACCGGCCAAGAGCGTGTCGGGCCATGCTCAGTGTAGGGTTCCGTAGTTTCCCGTCCGTCACAATAAGTGTTCCCACTTATGAGTTTAAAGGTGGGTATCCATTATGTAAAAATGCTTGCATGTACGAATATACTACAAACTTAGTTCAGAAATGATTTTGTACAACTTTTTGTCTTTTTTCTACAAAAACTGATGTTTCCATCAAGTTCAAAATGATTTTCCTAGAAAGTCCTTATAAAGTTCTACTTTTCAGATTTTTTTCATATTTTCTAAAGTTATGGTTCAAAAGATAGAGGGGGGGGACACATTGTTTTTTACTTTTGGAGCGATTATTTCCGAAATTATTGACATTATCAAAAAATTATTTTAGGAAACCCCTATTCATTAAATACCTTTCCAACAATATATCACACTTTAGGGTTGAAATAAAAACAAAAATCACTTCCCACTTTACATATAGGGGGGCTACCCTAATAAAACATATTTTTCCCATTTTTATTTTACCACTTTGTCGGCGTGATTGATATACATATTGGTACTAAATTTCAGCTTTCTAGTGCTAACGGTCACAGAGATTAAGCGAGGACGAACAGACATGGCGAAACTATAAGGGTTCCTAGTTGACTACGGAACCCTAAAAAGCTGTTATTTTGAAATTACAAGCAGACACTTCATTTTAATATATTTGTATGGATTGAGCGTGAAACTGCTATGTACTCGTTTATTGCATCAGTATCTTGTTTTGAATAAAAATGTTGAAAATCTCGCTCCCTTGAAAATCACAAACGGCCATTCTTAGTTTTTCTTTCACAATCTTTTGATGGAGTCAGTCAAGGGAAATACAGTAGTGTAATTTAATTCGTGTTTTATGACTTTTGGTTCCGATCATAATTCTAAACTAAGATCAAGGGCCTAACTAAGGCATTCGTTAGCTTTGACCCTGGATTTATTAGTCACTTAATAGAATACATAATAATGATGTAGATATTGAAAGTAGAAGAGTCAAGGTTCATAGGTTACTATTCCATACTAATAAATAAGGCATCAATCTCTCTCTATGGTGGTTAAAGAAAACATCTGTTCGTGGGATTTATGTAAAAAAGTGTGAGTCTTCTTGGGTTATAACTATTGTTGAATGTAGTCCCCCTTTACGACTCTGGGAGTCTGGGGGACACGACAATAGGAAGTTCGGCACAATGGTTTGTTCCTTATCCATTCCTTACCACAATACTTTTAGGTGTGACTACACAATCAATCTTTCAACTCTTTCATTTAGTTACCTAAAGTTCATTCAAACGGTTTTTTAAGATAAGTAATAGTACTTAATAAGTTTTATATAAATCAAAAGAAACAAACCAGTTGTGTCTTACATAAATCGAAGAGCCACAAACTAATAAGCATCGCTTTTGTTGAATGAACAATGTGTGACCGACTTGGCAAATGCTAAAAAGACATGATACTTTTCAAACAGACTGCTACAACAAAGACATCAGAAGTCAAATCAGAAGACATAATTCTTCTGCACTTATCCCAATTTATTTCGGGTTGACGCAGCCTGTCTTCGGACACTGACACTAAAACACGTTTTTAAATCTTTTTAAAACCATGTAAATACTGGTACTCATCTACATTCGGGTTGTAGACTGGCAGCCGATCTCAACATAGTTGGGAAAAGGGCAGATGATGATTTTGAAATCTTCTATTCTCTTCCCCAGGTCAATTCGGGCGCGGCATCTTGAAATCCATCTCCTCCGGCATCAGCATGCCGCTGAGCCAGCTGATGGCCGGCGCCCGGGACATCGGCTCCCTGGACACCAACAGCGGGTTCGTGGCCAGCCTGGCCTCGGGGGTCACCAGCGTGGCTAACGTGGCCAACTCTGTCGTGGACTCGTTCAAGGACCGTGTGCAGGCGATTTATCCAGGTATGCTAATTTACCCTCCACCTTCTCTCTCCCTAGGTTTAGCTACCAGATGTGACTGAAATAAACTTGCACTGACTGGATAGGTCCTCAAATCTGTGTGGTTATTTTCTCCAAAGATGATCTCAGACGCTTATCTGCATGATCTAACTAAGACAATGCCTGGACTTTAAAGGAGACTGTGACGTCTGAGTTGATTTCGGTATTTCTTTTCGGAGTAGTAAGATAGTAAACACTGACTTCATGTTATCATCATCATCTTCCATAGCCTGACTTCTCCCACACTGGGTAAAGGCATCTGTGCTTGTACCAATCTCCATGATCTTGTGTCAGCTTCATACAGTATTTCGCTGGCCACCGCACGCCCTAGAATTCATTACCCCGTCGATGAACGCCTTTTTTGTTTCTGATGGGAAATCATCAAATGACTCCTCCCGCTCTGGGCGGAGCAGGAGGGAGTGTTCGACTTTTACTGACTAAAACCCATCCATGTTCCTTTATCGCCCTTTGTGTTCCGGGGCCACGGTATCTCTTTCGAACAGTCCCGCAACCCCGGGAGGCATCGGGTCTTGTGGACCCCTTCCTTTTTGCTGACTCTCTTTGAGGCGCGCGTGGATCGCGAACGCGCCGTCGACACGGCCTGTCGTCATGAGACGGACGGACGGCGAGCTAGCCGATAGCCCACCGTCCACAGGTCCGCGCCTACGGTGGCAGTTTTACTAAAACCCCTTCCGTCACTACCTCCAAACCTATGTAGATAGTTATTTTTACCTGTCTCCTCGTCACCCCAGGCACAGTATGGTGCGGCGACGGGCGCTCAGCCACGGCCCGCTCCAGCGACCTGGGGCTGTTCTTCTTCACGGACACCTGCTGCCGGCAGCACGACGCCTGCAAGCTGTACATTCGCGCGGGGGAGACCAAGTACGGCCTCACCAATACTGGGCTGTTTACCAGGTGAGATGACACGATGTTTTTAGGAGAGGAAGCTAATAATAACCAGTCTTTTGATAACAGTGTCCAGAGTATCGTGAGTTTCTGAGCAAAGTTTATACAACAAAAATTTTACCTACGGTTTTTCATTATTGTCAATATCACTGTGAGCTTTATTCTAGTTACAGTAAGGTTGTTGTTGGGTAGCAGCTGTCATAGGTTATAAACTAACTGTGGAAGGATGTTGTTTCGCACTCTCCCTGTGGATGTCACAAAAAATATTAAAAGATTTTGTTAAGAATTGGCAACAGTAACTGTAATTCGTATATTGTCACATAACACCTCTTTGATGGCCCATTGTGTCAACGGTCCCATCGATGGTGTAACCATAATTTTAAGCACAAAATATCACGGAGTTGCGGAACCCATGGCATTAGCCATCGTAATGGTAATATTTATGACCCTAATGCGATGATTTAGGTAAATAAAGTGTAAGTTGTGAAACGTTTTTTGAGAAGAATGGTAATGACAAAGATGTATCTGCAACCAGTTCTATTATAGAAAAACGGACTGTTTTGTTACAAACATTTGGTAATACCTAACTGGTAATTTGAAAAGAGTTTATTACACCTTTTAATAGATACTTATAAGTCGGAAAACGTTCAACTACAGTACGATTATACTTTATTACAAAATGTCGCACACCTTTTTTCGATTAAGGATTAGGCAGAGATTTACTCATCAGGGACGGTTACCGTTACCAGACAAATACCGGTAAAATTACCCAAACATTAACGTTATGCTACGTTAAATATTAACGTTAAACATAACGTTAATTTATAGGATTTACCGGTATTTAAGTAACGTTACTAATAACGTGCATTCAATAAAAACTAACAATAACTGGCGCGACGTTGCCAAACCGAACGCGGGCTGCGCGTCTTTTCGTTCGGCTCTGCTAATCAAAGCGGCAACATCTAGAATTTTACAACGATTGGACAGATACCTATGAAAACGCTACAAATTACGCGCGCTTACGCCGTTACGAATGTTTCATTTCATAATAAGACCAGTACGTCATACAAACATCGCTTACGCCAAATTAGTGCCGTATATTATCTGTATTAGATTTGTTTTGTTGTTCTATTATTATAATTAGTTTTAGTTTCGATTATTTAATGGGTCCCGACTATTGCAGTCAATATATCCTGTTTCCTGAACTTGTTTTTTTCTTTTCAGTTTTATTTACAGTTGTTCTGTAAGCAGTCAGGTTTTTAATTTTTTTTAATTATATATTTTTTAATATGATTGTAATTGTCTTGTTTGTTATTTTTTAATTATCTAATCTACAAGCTCAACCCACCTGGCCTTCATACCTACCGTACCTACCCTGGTCTACCCATCCTACCTATCTACTCAACCTATCTACTACCAACTGAAGAAGTGGTGCAGTATTTGAAAGTGAAGACCAACTGGACTCTAAGGGTCGAAAAGTTGGAATCGCGCCATAACATCAACTTTAAATCTTTCGTGGTACGAGTTCCAACCCACCATCTGCAGACCTGCATGAAGGAGGACTTTTGGCCAAAGGGGACACCCTTTGGCCAAAAGTCCTCCTTCATGCAGCCTCATTTCTGCCTTCGTAACCGTCCTCAGAAACGTCGATATACGACAGTATATCGACGTTTCCGAGGACGGTTACGCGACACCACGCAGCGAAACACGACGCCGACAACGTTACATGTATAGTTTTAGTTTCTCATGGTTTTAAATATGTATTAGTTTACTGTTATTAGATGTTATTTTGTGTATTTTATCTATGGGCCCTGGTAGCCTGATAATAAGATGATTATTATCTACCTTCCTATATACACATATTGCAAACTGCAATACCTACACGGTCAAAATGTATGGAACAGCTGATTTAAAAGGGCAATGCAACTTTTCCCATACATAGCGCCATTTATTTTTTTCTTTTCGCCAAAGATGAAACCTAAGCCATATTTTAGAAGACTGTCTGAGAAAACAATACCAAAAAGAAATGTGTGCGTAACCCTGGCAAAATGTTGTGGATTTGAGAGATGAGATCATAAAAAATAATTAGTGTATCATGAGGAGCAATTTGTTTAATAGTAGCAAAGTTTGTGTGAATTGTAGTTTTAAAGTTATTTGAGAAAAATACATTTTGCTGGAATAACGTTTGAAACGTTATCCTGGCAAAATCGATTTTCAAAAATTCGTTCAGCCGGGAACCAAATACAGGATTAGATAGCTTTTGTTGCGTAGTAAATGTTTGTAAATAGCAAAATTTGTGTGTGGTATGGTTCTTGAGTTATTTAAGATTTTGCTGTGGAACCGTTTTGGGATTTCCTAGATCTCGAAAATGGCTCAACGCAGAAGATTGAAAAAATACCACTTTGAGACCTTAATTTGTTTAAATTTTCTTAAACATTAGTTTTTGATTTGGTTGTCGTAAACCAATGGAATTAAATGGTTTCAAAAATCAGATTAAAATGGATTTGCAAGTAAACCAAAACACTTATAACCAAATAAACAGCTGTAAAAATACCCATGGTAGACACTAATCACGTCAAGTAAAATAGATTATGTAACTTTATACGATATGAAGATAAAAACAAAATTGATTAAGTTTAGCCTGGTCGTACTTTAGCGATGAAATACGCAGTTCCCAAAGCATTAAGAAACGTGGCATACTTTAAACAAATTAAAATGATTAATGAACCTTAATTCCTGTTCAGCTTTCAATTACGGCTGTAATGAAAGTTACATCAAAAACAAGAAAATGTCAGCAATTCTCTAATAAGCCGACCAAATCAAAAAGGTCACGAAAAAGCAGCCGCACTATACATAATCGTAACCATCTAAAATGAATGGGATAATACGGATGTTTTATTAGTACAGTTGCGTACGTACGTTGTTGTTACTGTTGCGTAGATTGCTGGTCATGGTGTTCATTATTTTTTATTAAAAAATCAGTCTCTTACAGATTATTGTAAATCCTTGCCTTAGCATTAACATATTGAGGAAAAATCTCAGATAAGTTGATTACGTACTTAATTTTAATATTTGGCATAAATGTTTTTCTGTTTGTCAAGTAAAACTTAAAACTTAAAATACAATGTTGATTCATAATTTGTACAATTTTCCTTAAGACACTTACGGTTACGGTGCGCATCCCTGGTCCGTAGGGTGCGGGGCAGCGCCAACAGCATCCTGTCTATGATTGCGAGTAGGAATGATTGTGAACCACTGCTGTAAGGTTTCAGCTGCGCCTGTCACCTTGCAGCAACGATGTCACAATCTGTTTTATTTTGTTTGTAAATGTATTACTAACATAGTTTGTAAGTATATTGTTACTAACACTATGAGTCTTGTTGCTCGAAATAAATAAATTATTATTAAGACGGAGATAGGTACCTACTAAACACGTAGGTAGGTAGGTGGACTCCATTCCCCCTCGACTCACAGTATGGCATTTAAATATGAGCTTTGTAACGTGTTACTTAGTGGTTCAGTGGCGTAGCGTGGGTTTTCGCCGCTTGGGGCCGACCGAAAATACGCCACCCCTTGTTTTTATTGACCCCGATAACTTGGGGTCTAAACTGGGTGGTTTTTGAAAAATCGAACTTTAAAAGTTTTTTGAAATTTTATCACCTCTCCACCATAAAGTGCCTGAACGGCGTAGATTTCGCACAATCAGAGCGAAATCTACGCCGTTCAGGATGTTAAACTGATACTTTTCTGTTAACTCATGAACGAATGATCCTTCGAAAACCAATTTGTCAAAAAAGTACATCTGCCTTTGGAAAATAAGCCATAAAAGTCATGTTCTGAAAATTTCTTGAAAATTCTCTTGTTTTTCGAGGGAGGTTTCTATATCTATTTATTTTCTATATGGAGGAAAATAAATGTATGATTCTTGTGCAAATTATAAAACTGATCGTTCATTGTCTCATTAGTTTTCCAAAATGGTGTCACAGTACACTTCTTTATTAAGTGAATATACAAAACAACGATATTTTCTGAGAAGGTAGTATTTTAATAAAAATGGGTAGTACAGTTTTTTCGATGTACCTACGTCTTCATTGTTGCAGATTTTTTGTTACCGCTATGTGATGTTAGCTGTTTGACTTAATGCGTCGGATCCTGGTCGATCAGATCAGGTAAAATCTGTCTCTCTCAGTTGTATTTTAACATATTCTATCAGAAAGTTAAAGCTGTAATTTTCAGCTATCAGAAAAGTATCAGTTTAACATCCTGAATGGCATAGATTTCTCACAATCAACACTTTATGGTGGAGGTGATAAAGTTTCAAAAACACTTTAAAAGATCGATTTCTCAAAAACTACCCAGTTTTGGACCCCGACCCGAGTTATCAGGGTCAAAATTGTAGCAAATAAGGTCTAGTATCACCCATTTGAAGGCCTGCACCCAATTACCAATCATCCTGTATATCAACATTTATATCGTTTTCTATGTCAAGAATGGCATGAAATTGCGCGCGCGATTTCGAATATCTAAGCATTTTTTGAGAGCAGCGGTGGCCCAGTGGTGCTGGTCCCAACTTACAAACAGTAAGTCGTGGGTTCAAACCCAGACAGGCACATTATTAATTTCATCACCACTGCTCTCAAAACGGTGAAGGAAAACAACGTGAGGAAACCAGCATTTCCTAGAACCAAAATTCGAAGACATGTGACATCTACCAATCCGCGCTGGGCCCGCGTGGTGGATTACAGCCCATTCCCTCTCATAGAGAGGAGGCCTGTGTCCCAGCAGTGGGAACATTAATAGGCTGATGATGATGAAGTATTTTTTTACATTTTCCAAATTAATAAATTGGCGCTTCCTGCCGCCCTCTTTCGTATACCGCCTGGGGCAATGGCCCCCACTGCCCCCCCAAGCTACGCCACTGTAGTGGTTATTTCAACATTACATGTGACTATTACAGGTGATCAACGTGTGAACCACGCGTCGTCAATCAAAATCACACTATAAATGATTTACTGAAATTATTACTTACCTTTTTAAAGTTACTTTGACTTTAAATAATTACTTATGATCCATTAAATTGTTAAACTACTGTTAATTAACATGATTTTCATTTATAAAATAGAAAAGTAGTAGAAAATGTGTAATATGGTGCCTGTGTAATATGGTGGTACCTGCACTTCGAACATTAAAAAATCGGTTACACGTAAAACGTTTTTCTGCTTAACTGTACAAAACATCGGACACTAAGTTGCTAATTTGCGAAGACTACTCGTACATATGGTGCGGCCGCTTTTACGTGACCTTTTTAATTTGGTCGGCTTATCAGAGAAGTTCTGACATATTCTTGATTTTGATATAACTTTCATTACAGCCGTAATTGGATGTAGAAATTAACAGGAATCAGGAATCAGGTTCATGAATCATTTTAATTTGTTTAAAGTATGCCACGTTTTTTAATGTTTTGGGAACTGTGTATTTCATTGCTAAAATACGACCAGTCTAAAATTAATCAATTTTGTTTTTATCTTCATATCGTATAAAGTTACATAATCTATTTTACTTGACGTGATAAGTTTCTACCATGGGTATTTTTTACAGCTGTTTATTTGGTTATAAGTGTTTTGGTTTACTTGCAAATCCGTATTAATCTGATTTTTGAAACCATTTAATTCCATTGGTTTACGACAACCAAATCAAAAACTAATGTTTAAGAAAATTTAAACAAATTAAGGTCTCATAGTGGTATTTTTTTCAATCTTCTGCGTTGAGCCGTTTTCGAGATCTGGGAAATCCCAAAACGGTACCACAGCAAAATCTTAAATAACTCAAGAACCATACCACACACAAATTTTGCTATTTACAAACATTTACTACGCAACAAAAGCTATCTAATCATGTATTTGGTTCCGGGCTGAACGAATTTTTGAAAATCGATTTTGCCAGGATAACGTTTCGAACGTTACTCCAGCAAAAAGTGTTTTTCTCAAATAACTCTAAAAATACAATTCACACAATTTTTTCTACTATTAAACAAATTGCTCCTCATGATACACTTATTATTTTTTATGGTCTCATCTCTCAAATCCACAACACTTTGCCAGGGTAACGCACACAAAAGAAATAGCTCTAAAGAGAGTGAAAACCAAAATGTGACCAGCACGCCACGGTTGTGACTGGGTAATTTATTAGTTATTACGTTAGGAAATAAAACAAAGTTATTTACATGTCAATTATTTATTACTATTATAAACGTGTCTTATTTTTTTTTCGTGTTATTTAAATTGTATTTCCGTCTCATGGCTGCCCCTAGCATCTTCTAAAAATGTGATGATTTTGGCATAAACATTAGGTAGAATGTAGGGTCCTAAGTCTTCTTTCTAAACTTGACTCCACAAATTTAGGAAAATGGTAGTTCATATTTTTGGGGTCAGCTTTCGTTTGGGTACATGCTTTGCAGTTTTCGTATGTATTCCCTGTCATTACCGGCATTACCGCTGCTGTTTGGCTGGATTTTTCAGCAAGTCCTCCGAGATTTTGTTTCTTCGTTGGCCTTGCTGAAATTGATTGAGATTGGGACATAACATCCCAATCATCTTCGAGAAGGCTCGGGGAGACAGTGCGTCTATATAACCGTATACCATCTATAAAGAAAAAATACAAAACTTATTACTTTTTTAGTACCTACACATTCGTAGCTGCTACCGCCTCGAGGAATGGGCCATTCAGGGCCATTCCGAATGGCTGCGCAATGGCATGGCATTGTTGGCCACGAATGGCCCATTCCTCGACTAGCGGTAGCTATACTAGTTACCTACATATTAATTTGATAAAAAACGTTGATAATAATGTGGTTTTTACTCGTGTGTTTTCTCAAGTGATAAAGAAAATTGAATTATTTAGGTACTTATAAAACTTTACATGTAAATACGTTAATACCGTTTCCTGATGTAAATACCAAAATACTTACCGTTTCCTGCCATTTCACAATTTGTTAGATACACTCACCAATCACTAATTCACTAGGTAATTCATACACTCGCGACTGTGTGAGCGCGAGCGCCACCAACATCGTTAGAAAGAGATAGGCGTATAAATTACCGGTATAAGTATCGTTACTTTTACCGATACTAATTTTAGTTATTAGATAACGTTAACGGACTTACGGGTATCGTTATTCATATCGTTACTTTTTTATCGTTAACATAACGGTATTTGGTAACGTTACAAAAAAAGTAACGGTAATTCGGTCCCTGTTACTCATAGTATGTTAGGTATATCCCACATCTACGGGCTGCTACTGAGGGATACCTTGTGGAAAGAGCCCTATAAAGCTCTGCTCGATCTGGGAATTAAACCCAGTTCCTTATGCTCAACGAGCGACCACATGACTAACAGGGCAATCACGCTACCAACTTAAATAGTCAATAAAAAAGAAAGCAATATAAATTGAATGTTGAAGAAATTAAAAGTGTGTAACTACCAATAACTAGACAATTTAAACCTTGCGATACATTTATAAAAGCATAAATAAAATACGCTGTTACACCACTCTGCGTGCACTCAAGTTAGAACAATCGAGTAATTGCCGCGAAACTACAGATTACATTGTAGTTTTCTTTTTATTGAATAGTCGGCATAGATACTCGTAAAACCTAGTTAACGGACCGAAGGAAATTCACAATGATAGAAAGTATACAGTTCATTTCAATAAGAATAGGTTCTAAACTATTCTTATTGAAATGAACTGTATCGGATCTCCGCTGGCGGTCTTGTATATGTATGTCTAATGGCTCTAGGTTAACACTAGGAAACATAAATAATGCCTAAATCCTATTGCAATAAGGGTTTGGGTCCCGGGACGTCTCGTGTCTCGAAGTCCTAGGAATTTTCGTAATTTTAGTTGTCTCGAGTCCCGGGACTTTCGGGTCGAGACTCAAGACGAGACAGATTGTCGAAATTGTTACGTAATCATTTTTATTTTCAAATAATTGAAGGAACCGTAATTGAAGCCGTGTGGTATCCGGCAGAGTAGAATAGAACCAACCCATTACACTCACGGGTGTCGTATAAGGCGACTAATGTCTGAGGCAGAACACCTTGCGCCTCCGTAGACCAGAGAATGGGCAGCAGCGTTTTCTGTTAGTCTTTCATGTCATCACTGCGATCTCCAATCCGCCTGCCAAGCGTGAAGATTACGGCAAATTCCTCCCATCATGGGAGAGGCTCATGTCATGCAGTGGACGTTTTGGGCTGTTGTAGTTGTAGTTGTAATTGAAGGAACCTAGCCTACCTATAATAAAGCCTTAGACACAACTAAACCGACATCTGTTGAAAACGATGAACGACGAACCGGACAAGGAGAACAGTCTCTAGTGTTCTCCTTGTCCGGTGGCACTATTACAAAAATCAGAAGCAGATTGTCGGACAAAGCTGTTGACGCAATGTTTTTTTTAAAAACCTATTTTAGCTAAGATAATTTGTTTGTTGGTTATTTAAAAGACTGATTTATAAGTCTGTTTTAATATTATTTATTCATAAAACAAATCTGTGATTATGAAAATTAACAATGACGAATTACTAGATAATAGTCAAGTTATTAAGAATGAGTATGATTTTTAACTAAGTCCGTTTTATAAGTATAAGATTTAACTGCTTCAAACTAAATCTGTGTGTGATTAAAAAAATAAACAAAGCAATTATTAAGACTGAAATTAACGTTAAAGTTATTAAGATCTAACGATTGAATTTTGATTGAATTGAATGATTTTTAACAAAAAAAAAAGCCTTTTTAAAATACGTTCCACCAGAAATTAGCTCAATTAAAATTCTTCAAAAAGCCTTATCCCTCAAATAATAATATTTTTCTCTAGTCTCGAAGTCCCGGGAATTCCCGGGACTTCGATTGTAGGCTGTCTCGTGTCCCGGGAGTTTGGAATTGTCGGGAATTCCCAGTACGATTGGGAGCTCATGTTGAACAGTAGCGCTTGCAAACGAGGTTCTTAGTTCAAGATGCCAGAGTTATAGTTAGAGTTGATTAGGCCTTCAAATCTGAAGGCTTCAACTACAAGTGGACAATTAAGTGACACTGCAGCTCTAGTAGCAACTATTGAGAAATATTGACAATATGCAGCAAACATAGATTTGGAAACTGTGACCTTATCGGGATTACTAAATGTTTGCCAAACATGTCAGCTGGCCGTCATACATACTTGTATATTTTATTCAAATAAATCACACTTAACATAATGAGCCTATAATGTTTCCATTGCTAGGCCGCAAGCAGACATGAGAGACCAGTAGACTGGACTCTTACAGCTTTAATCCATCATGCCAGTTTAAGAGCCTATAATACTACCTCAATTGGCTTAGTATTATGATCCGAGGCGTTACGCCTAAAATTCTGCAGCATTAATTTTGAAATAAATATGTGGTTAAGTTGAGGATTAATGTTAGGTCCTATGTTTGGCGAAAACACGATTCCATAAAATTTTCTCGATAGAAAAAAAATCCAAAGTTACCTCCAAATCGAACAATAAACCGCTGGTATTCAAAAAGTACCTACTTCAAATTAGATCATGAAACTTAGCATACTAACTGAACTCACTATAAAGCAGGTCTTTTATTTTTTATTTTTTCCAAAAGACGAACATTTGATTTTATAAATAATAAAAACCACTCATTTCGCACTATTGCCGCAGTGACTGACGTAACAACCACTTTGTAGTGCAAGTTTATTAGAACGTTATTCTAACAGCATTTCAGACGAAGTTTGAACCACCACAAATAGAGTTGCTAATTTGAGGTAGTATAGGCTCTTAATGTATGCTGGTTTACACAATTTATTTTCTAGACTAGATTCTGCGTGTTGCTTATCTTATCTCTTGTCTCCCACCGTTATCATTGCAAGATGTTCATCCTTGACCAATAGCTTCCTAACGACCTTGCACTCAAGAAATGATTAGATGATTCTGCCATTTTTGTAAGGTCGTATTTTCTATTAGTATCTAAGCTTACAGAAAATGGTTTCATTTTCGTCTTTAGTAGTAGTGCTATTCTGATTCCGTTTTTCTACTGACTTCCCCGGAGATTTTAATTATTCTTGTGTGCTTTTGTAAATTTAATATTTTTGAGTGTGTAGTTTTTATATTCTCGGAAGCCCACAAACACAATTGGTTACTGGGTCACACAGAACGCGGTAACGCTCGGCCGCCGCTTGCGCATGTTCAAGGGCACTATAGGCAGAGAACTCGTACGTTTAGTATAACTAATAGCACATTGTGGATGGTTGCGTGCGCCGCGTGCGTGCGTGTTGGTACCAGGAAGACATGCGGAGCTGGTGGTCAATGAACTGCCGGTGCTGATTAGGTATTTTAGGGGCTTTGATCTTAGAGCATGACATGATAATTATAGGATTAAGAATACATTCTTAAAGGAAAGGTAAAGTTGCGGTGGGGGGACTCGAATCGGTTTGACCGAGCCCATTTGGTGGCCGATGATCTTTGCCAATATACTGATTAATATTTTAATAATAAGTTGCTTAGACAAGACGAACTTGAGAACTCTGAACTTGCGAACTCTCTCTCTAACTTTAACCAATAGACTTGGCCTAGGGGGCGCTGGCACCGAACGCTACGCTGGCTGATACGCGGTCCAACTCCAGAATTGTTTGCTCTTTCGCCCTTCAGCTTGATAACAGGCTTGTCAGCCACTACAGTTTGCCCACTCTGCAAGCTATGCCAGAGAGAGCATTATAGCCTAGCGCCACTTTACCAACTCTCTTTTAATAGGAACCGCTTGGCAATGAGTTAACAGTCCTTTGACGTAGTTAGGCAGATCTCTTTGGCTCCTTTTACAAGAAACCCTGCCACTACTGATACCTACTGGCTTCTACTATTGTAAGTTTTTTTTTCTAACAAAGGTTCAATGACCCCAGCCCAAGTTTCCCGGATTCACAAACGTAACATTACGTCACGTCGGCCCCTGTAATTGCTATTGACATGGTCTATCCAGTTAATTACCAAACAAATCATTATAACACTAGAAACTTCCTAATGCCTATCAAATATGAGCCAATGCGGCGGACACTGTTAATATGTACTTCCTATGTACTACTTACCAAGTCATACATACATCTGTGATGGACCTTATATGGTGCGAGGTAGTGGTGATTATAACGTGTGTTAGCTTGAGTTTAAGTTTGTTTGCAACGTTATGGTTGAGTGGGCAATATTGCCTAACTTTGGTGTCGACAAAGATGATTATATTGAATTGATCAATTGATTGAAGCACATAGTGAGCTAGAAGAATATTCGCAATAGGGTGCGACATACAGAATGATTCTGTAGACATAATGCACGTTGTCACACGATGAAACTCTCAAATGAAAGCTTTTTGAAAGCACGTAAAGCAGTCGGACTGCTGTTGCTGTTGCTGCTGCTGCTGTTGCTGTTGTCAGAACAATCGGTATGTGTAGTCAGAAGTCTGAAAGTCAATAATGTACAACCGGCATTGCCAAGGGGTATCGTGTTATCCACTAAATGGGTTGTGGTAATTAGGGAAAGAGCTTTAGACACATAATGGTGTCGATTCCGTTGTGCACAAACTAAACGTAGCACTTCAATACCCGCAATTACAGACACAATTAAAATAACAATGCACCGTGCCTCAGGAGGCACGGCCGGGAGCATACGGGTTAATTTAGGCTATTGCTATGTTTTTCTCTCTAATAAAACGAGAAAGAGACGGACGTAATTTAGAGCTGTCAAATTTAGTTGGAACTAATATTTCTTTACAAATGAAGGGTGCGCGCAAAAACATTTCGAATAAAAACACGGAGAAGTGCAAGGCATAAACTAGTTTGACACATTGACATCACTAACTTAGTTCATATATCTATAGCCGTCCCTTTCTCGCACTGCCTTTTAGTAAAAGATAGCAATAGCCTAAGTTAAGTTTAGTTTGTGCACAACAGAATCGACACCAATGACAAGTGACACCTTCATTAGATGTCGCTTAGTGTTTGTGAAAGCTAGGTAAACACTGTGTCAGCTTATAACAATAATTTATTACTAACAGCGGTCACAAATCACGCTGCCATTTAGTATTGATTTACCGTCCTTTGTGTGGAGACTGGATGTGGTCAACAGTAGACATCATTATGTTTAACAGACGTAAAATTCTAAGAGGAGCTCATGGCTAAATAATAACAGCCTCTCGGGTCGATCTGTAGGTTAAGCTGTGCTTGTCTAGGTTGGTCTGTGGAAGGGTTACCACCCTTACATACCGAGTTTCCTCCGTGCCTGTTGGTCCCGGCTGTCAATTGTAGATATTTGACAGTCGTTACAGCCCAGGTAGTCAGTGGCCTAAAAAGTCTGACAAGCAGTCTTACCAAGGGGTATCGTATTACCCGGTACTAACTGGGTTGTGGAGGTCAGGTAGGCAGTCGCTCCATGTAAAATACTGGTATTTAGCTGCGTCCGGTTAGACTGGAAGCCGACCCCAACGTAGTTGGGAAAAGGCTAGGGAGATGGTGAGACGTGAAATCCTAACGTTTGGTTTTCGGTTTCGATGTACTTACATAAAGAACTATGCAACTATAACGCTTGGAAATCAACAGTATGTACCTACCTACTGTTGATTTCCAAGCGTTATAGTTGCATAGTTTTTTTAACAAAGATCGTTAGATGCTCTCACATATCTTGTGAAAAAAAAAGTGCTCTCTGAGAAGAATAGGCTTGCAAGTATTGCATGGAACGAAAGATAGGTACGATTATTTAACCCCTGACGCAACAAGAGGGGTGTTATAAGTTTAACCGCTATGTGTGTCTGTCTGTGGCACCGATAGCTCTTAAACGAGGGAACCGATTTGAATGCGGTTTTTTCATTTGAAAGCTAGTTTCTTGCAATGGTTCTTAGACATGTTTTATCAAAATCGGTGCAGCCATTTATTAGATATAGGGGATGAAAGTGGGTATAAAAACTCGCATATTTTTTATATCAAACAACAATATCAAGACGCGGTAAGGCGCATCTAAGGACTGCTCTATCTTTGATGTGTTAACATCTAAACCTTTATTGAATGCTGTTATACTAGCGAACGATTGATGTCATATAAAAGCAGTTTATTGGATTACCATTTCTAGGGTTTTAAACGGACCCTATTACTATAATAGAGTCCGTTTTTACCCATTGGGACTAAGACTCCACTGTCCGTCTGTCACCAAGCTGTCTCATGGATCGTGTTAGCCAGACAGTTGAAATTTTCACAGATGATGTATTTCTGTTGCTGCTATAACAACAAATGAAATAAACAAAATAATAAAAATAAAGATCAATTAAAAATTAAACCCTACTAAGATGGTACGGAACCCTTCATGCGCGAATCCGACTCGCACTTAGCCAGTTTTTGAAACCGAAATCAATCGTTTACCTACGTACCCTAGGTTGGCCCTTTCAATATTGTAACATTCCTAGGCTAGGCAATAATGTAGGAAGAATTCGACCTATAGCCCGTAGCATTGCAAGATGTGGTAATAAGAAACGACTGGTTGCTCAGCAGTTGCTAACCGGTCGTCTTAGCAACCGGTTGCTAATTAATTGTTACAACTGTGCGTTTTTATTATCAGCTGTTGGCAAAAGCCTTATTTTATGGTTGACGAAATGGGATTCAATGTATGGAGATTAAAATAGTTACGAGCACTTTTCTGCATGTCTTTTGTTTAGTTGTCGAAATGAGAAAGTTTCGAAATGGGACGAAGCCATTATTACAAAGGTTGATTTGCAATACGGGACTGAATGTGGCTGAATAACTGAAACGCATTTTTTCTTAATCTTTTCTAAGCATGAAAGGATCCGTGATTAAGGCGGTGCCGGTGGTTCAAACTTCGTTTGAAATGCTGTTAAAATAAAGTTCTATCAGCTTGCACTACAAAGTGGTTGTTACTGCGGGCCGAATAGTGCGAAATGAGTAGTTTTTTGCGATTTGCAAAAAATCTATTGATTGGACTAAAAATGCAAAACACTATGATGCTAATATGTTTCTTGTACAATTATTTGCCAAAAAATCAGAATGATCGCATGTGTAGTATGGTTTTTTTATAATTGTGAAAAAAAAATTTAGAGATAAGTTCGTGATTTTTTTTATAGAATGAAATTTGTTGTATTATGTTTTCAAAACACTATCGTACTAGGATATATCCTGGAGAATATCATATATTTTTCTGGGTTTGTTTATTGCAGCGAATCATATGTTTTTTTGCATTATAAAACTTGCGTTTAGCTCCTGTAGTCGCCTTAAACATCACGCCTGTAATAGTAGAAAGGTTAGAAAGATGTGTACCTAATAATTCACACAGATTCCGTCAGCTATATTTAAGTCACAATTCCAGGTCAGGGAAATTGTTTAAGAGTCCTATTACCTGTTTTAAGCAAATTCATGATTTTTGTCGCAGTAATTCTCAGCAACAGTAAGATATTTTAATTATTTGCTTAAGAATAACGATAGTGCCATTCTCTTTCTTGTAAGTTGGAGTTACACATTTTCATTTTTCTTTTCGTGTAATTTATTATAAATATTTTACGAACTCAGTTTGCAAGAAAAACCGTCGGCGATGGAACTTTGACGCTCAAATTCACATTGTTAGATTCAATTCTTATAAAAGCTAAAATTACTGAAAGATAAGTTGAATGTTTTACTTGTTTATTGGGGTTCTAGAATTTCTTTAAATTCCTTGAGTTTTACGGATACAATCGTAAAGAAAGCGTAATTTAAGCCATAAATGTCTTGATTCAGCGTCCGTTATATTCCAAATAAACTAAATTTTATCAAATAAATTAATATGATATAAAACTTTGATCTACAATTAATACGTTTCATTACTTTTCGTTTGTCAATATAATAAGACAAAATTACAATAAATAAAATTGAAGTACTATAATTCTGCGTCAATTCAAGTCGCTCTTCAGTCTCATGTCAGTCTCGTCTCTAATTTTCGTCATTAACAATCGACAATCATCTGGAAATCGCTATTATTAACGACTCGTGTACGCCGATCGAAAAAATTTGATCCAGGGAGTAAAAATCAAAAAATTGCGAAAAAAATGTAATAGGACTTTTAATTGGGTTTTTCCATCAAGAATTTCTCAGTAGCAACCACGGAGCCAGACTTCGATTTGTGCCAGGTAATTTGTTTTGTGATTTGGGAATAGGGTCGCCCTTTATTACATGGGACTTAAAACATAACTGGCGAAATGTTGGTGTACTATTAGTTACCTACACCTCTACCCATCCCTTGGGGGAATACAGCCGTGATGTTATGCTATTAAAAACCACTAAGCAATATTTTTTTTATTTTTTAATCATTCTTGCTCTATCTAAATTAACGTCACTTACACGCTTGACGCTTATACAATGAGACTTCCCGAGGCGTCGCCGTGTGATTAAGTTAGTTCGTAACAAGCGATGCTTGCGCAATGTTGTGTAACGTCTGCCGGAAGTTGAATAACAGTTAATTGTCAAACGAAGCCGCTATTGTGGCTTTTGAACTGGAGAGGAATGCGCTGAGTTATTTAACCGTTTGTTTGTGGTTAGAGATTGAAAGAGATCGGTAGAGTAGAATAGAACCAACCCATCACACTCACGGGTGTCGTATAAGGCGACTAATACCTGAGGCAGAACACCTTGCGCCTCCGTAGACCAGAGAATGGGCAGCAGCGTTTTCTGTTAGTCTTTCATCACTGCGATCTCCAATCCGCCTGCCAAGCGCGGAGATTACGGCAAATTCCTCCCATCATGGGAGAGGCTTATGTCCAGCAGTGGACGTTATGGGCTGATGTAGTAGTAGTAGTAGAGATTGAAATATAAAAGGTTTTCGGTCTTTTTGCGTTTCCTGCTAATTGGGAAAAGTTAATGATAATTTTTAACAACATTTTGAGGTATAGGTATGTCTGATGAGATGGCGAGTAATAGATAAGTATGGAAGAAGAAGATAATGTAGATGATGATTTTGATGTACAGGTATCTAAAAACCGTACTCCTAGCTAGTGGAGCAGGCACCTACTACTACTACAACAGCCCGTAACGTCCACTGCTGGACATTAGCCTCTCCCATGATGGGAGGAATTAGCCGTAATCTCCACGCTTGGCAGGCGGATTGGAGATCGCAGTGATGACAGACTAACAGAAAACGCTGCTGCCCATTCTCTGGTCTACGGAGGCGCAAGGTGTTCTGCCTCAGACATTAGTCGCCTTATACGATACCCGTGAGTGAGGGTTGGTTCTATTCTACTCTGCCGGAAACCACACGGCTAACCTACACCTACACAACACGACAACCTGAGAAACCCTAAATAATCTGGAAGTCACTGTGTGTGAGATTCGTAAATATTGATTTACTGATGGACTACTGCTGAATGACGCACTTGCGTTTCCCTTCTATTCTTATATGTTGCATTTGCTTAATTTATGCTGAATACGAAATCATGCGGGATACCACATTGTGTTATTGCAATCCTTACTTTGTATCTTCCCGTTTATCGAACTGTGATCTCTGCTTCTTCTTCTGATACATGTCGACGTAGATGAGCTTTGACTAGAACTCTGCCACTTCAACGGCACTATCAGTGGTCTGTGCTTACGTCTGATACAATAATAGAGTGTACGACTAAACACCGGCAAGACTTTACTTCGACGGGACTCTTCGCCGACAGGACACTATGCCGACAGGACTCTTCGCCGTCAGGACTCATCAGTGACGCAACTTATCTCCGATAATCAGATAATGGTGTCGATTCTGTTGTGCACAAACTAAACTTAATTTAGGCTATTGCTATCTTTTTCTCTCTAATAAAACGAGAAAGAGATCCGTCTCTTTCTACAGCTCTACATTACGTCCGTGTAATGTAGAGCTGTCAAATTTAGTTGGAACTAATTTTTCTATACAAATGAAGGGTGCACGTAAAAACATGTTGACTAAAAACACGGTGAAGCGCAAGGCATAAACTAGTTTGACATCTCTAACTTAGTTCTCGCACTGCCATTTAGTAAAAGATAGCAATAGCCTAAATTAAGTTTAGTTTACAATACAATAGAATCGACACCAATATCATTATATTAAGATACCCATAAAAAGCATAGAAAAAACACAAACAAAAATAATTTATTTAAACAAACCTCTAGTAACAATAAAAAATCAATCGTTCATTATTCATTCTAATAACAACTCCTTTTTATTAATTATATATTCATTTATGTTTTAAAATTAATAATATAGGATAAGCCTTTTAAAAATGCGATCACCATCTAAATTGTTTTTGTTTTATTTCTGTGTTTTTGGATATGTTGGTATAGCTAATTCTCGACTCTATTTACTCTCTATTTACAGAATAAATAATATAGATTGATTTCAATAATTAGTAATTACATCATAGCTACAAGCGTGAAGCAGTAAACGGCACTAAGCATCTGCATCATTAGATAAGCTCTTGCGCAAGTGATCGGTGCGCGGAGAAAGTTACCTACCTACCTACACGCTTGTTACTTGTTAGTACTCGGCGAGACGCATCTGTGAGCTGCTTGCTGTATTGGGGTAGACAGAAATACAAGCTTCCTACCTCCTTATACCCCCTTGTGAGTGTTAGGTCTCCCTGGTTTGTTGAAACGAAGGCTGGACTCTGTGAATGGCTAGAAAAGAGGTCATTTTAAAACTTATGAAAACTGGTATTTATCGCGAATTTTACCTTTAATAAAAGCCCGACGTCTGTATGGTGTCGGAGACTGTATGGTGTCGGACGTAAAGAATAGCACCATCCCATATCTTCCCGTGGGTGTCGTAAGAGGCGACTAAGGGACTTACCTGAGAATAGGCAGCAGTGTTCTCTGTGCTTTTGTAACAACCGTACTGCGACTGCCAACCCGCCTGCCAAGCGTGGCAATTATGGCAAAACCCCCCTTTTGGCTTATGTCCAGCTGTGGACGTCTTTCGGCTGAAATGATGATGATGATGACGAAGCCCGACGTTTCAACCAGATCGCACCAGCCGTGGTCGCGGGAAGACTGAAGTATTGGAGGTACCGCCACAGCAAAGCGAAGGTGTTTATTCAACTACCCTCACTTGATCTTCATAAATGCTAATTAGGGCCGGTTCACACTAGGACAGCACACTACACTAACAATGAAAAGAGAAAAGAGTCACTGCTGAAAGGTCTGTGGAAGATGAAGACATTCTGAAATAAATTGGGATAAGGAAAGAAGAATGATGATAATGATGATTTTTGAGCTGCTTGATGTTTTAGAGTAGCTAAAAATGCAGCTAACTGATAGATAGCCTGCATTACTCCAAGTTGCCGTGCTAGCCGTGTGGTATCCGGCAGAGTAGAATAGAACCAACCCGTTACACTCACGGGTGTCGTACAAGGCGACTAATGTCTGAGGCAGAACAGCTTGCGCCTTGCACCTGAGAATGGGCAGCAGCGTTTTCTGTTAGTCTTCCATCACTGCGATCTCCAATCCGCCTGCCAAGCGTGGAGATTACGGCAAATTCCTCCCATCATGGGAGAGGCTTATGTCCAGCAGTAGACGTTATGGGCTGTTGTTGATTGATTGTTGACTCCAAGTTGAAACGGTATCTGAGTCCGGGTTGAAGAGAATTTTGTAGAAAACGAATACTGGTGAAATGTTGTTTCAATTCTTGTTGACTGACTAATTAGAGCTGTTACCTTCAAACCACACTTTATTCAGCTCTGCTCTAATATCTACATTCAATTAATCGCCAATAAGTAGGTACGATCTATCTGTTTAGTGTGTAGTGACGAATTCCCGCCATTCAAGTACAAATTAGCATTTGCCTCAGGATGTTGTCCCATTGGTATCGTAAATCTGAGTTAGCTTTAGAAAATATGTAGATTTACCTAGGATGTGACATTGATACGCATATAACTACGGATGTACTTACGTGAGTTTATTAACATTATAGACTCATTACGAATGTTGTTATGTAATTGCTGAAGTAGTTATCGGATATGATACACCGGTCTGGTAATTATCTAATCATCTAGATTAAGACCAAACATCTATAGTTTAAAGAAAGCTGCATTATCACGGTGACGTTCAGGAACGAATGATGATGCAATGTTTAGTAATTATTACCAATTTTAAGCACGATTACGTTCTTTTACTTAGAGTTGAAAGTGTAATTGATTTGAAATGGTAAGCGTTTATAATTGTGGATTACTACCAATAATTACTTGATTCAATCAAAATATGTCTTAAGTTAATAGTACTTTCTACTTTAATTATAATTTAGACTTTGTGCCTTGTGAGATCCAACGATTCTCGATTCCAACGTGAAATCTCTAGTTAATTATGACTTACTTAGCTGATATATCTGAACTCGGCGTGGTTTGAAAAATTTGGCTTAGGTGATAAATGAAATAAAATGCCTAGTAAATGCTTAATTCTTAAAACGCCCAATTCGCAAAAGGACTAGTTGGTGTCAAACGTAAATATGGATCCGAGGTTATGAGATATCTACTATAATATATTCTTTTAAAATGTAATTTCATTCCGACAGTAGTATTATTACGTTTATTTATTAATCAATAAACACGTATTTATACATTTCCTCTTTCCCCAGGTCTCACTGCAGCTGCGACGCCAAGTTCCGCGAGTGTCTCCGCAAGACCAACTCCTTGGTGTCCGCTCAGATCGGCGTCACGTACTTCAACATCCTCGGGCCGCAGTGCTTCAGGAACACCCACCCCATCGTCAAGTGCGTTAGGAAGACCAGGTCAGATACATACATAAAAGGTGTAAAACACCTCGAAGCCGAAAGACACTTGTTCTCTCCGTCATTGCGATCATTTTTTTGTTCTACACCATACCTGGGAATCTTCTAGTTACGGAGATATTGGGGGCCAAAGTTCCAACTTTTTGACATGTTTTTTTTTTTAATAACAAGTTTTTAATGTAAGATTTTTACTTTAAACACCTCCACGACCCCCGTACTATACAATCCATCCATCAGCACAATGTTTTGAGTTCGTTACTGAGTTCTAGCAAAAGCATGATTTTACACCCCAAAAAAAAGTCGTTTCCCAGCAATAATTTTCACGTAAAGTTACTTAGTTTGATGTACAGAATGCTTGGTTGACGGCTTCGTGATGAGGTCTTTTACACCCTGTATATTATGTTCGGTCGACCAATGCTATTTATTAATTATCTATTTTAACATGCAAATTACATTGTAAAATGTAAACCAAATAGCTCGACCGTACATTACCTCACACTTTTTGTCACATGCAGGCATTAAAAACAAAACTCCGATCCACCTAGATCATTACATTCTCTTATAGCCTGGTCCACGTTCATGAATCTGGTCATACATCGTGCGTGACCAGATGTTGTCACGCCAGTTGCATTTACTGCGCACCTGTCTTTGCTTAAGAATATCAACAAAATGGTCAGTGGATGTCCTTCTGAGCAGCGGTGGCCCAGTAGTGGCGGCCCCGACTTACGAACAGTAAGTCGTGGGTTTTAACCCAGACAGGCGCATTACTTTGTGTAATTTATTTCATCACCGCTGCTCTCAAAACGGTGAAGGAAAACATCGTGGGGAAACCGGCATGTCCATGAACCAAAAAAATCGAAGACATGTGACATCTACCAATCCGCACTGGGCCCGCGAGGTGGATTATAGCCCATTCCCACTCATAGAGAGGAGGCCTGTGTCCCAGCAGTGGAAACATTAATAGGCTGATGATGTCCTTCTAAGGAGTCTCTAGTTCTCTTTTCGGCGTCGCCAGTGTTGCCACTCACATCTGCCTTGTAAAGACCAAGTGAAGTGTCTCTATACACACATGTGGTTATTTAACTTGCTAGTGTCGGCTCGGAGAGGAGTCACTTTCATCATCATCTGCCTTTAACCAACTTGTTTGGGTCAGCCTCCAGTCTCACCAAATACAGCTGAATATGTACGTTAAAATCGCGGGAAACCCCGATGCACAGAACCGGGAAGTGTGGCAAAAAAAGGGGAGGCTCATTACCCAACAGTGGGTGATTCCGGGATGTTATGATGTATGTGGAAAGAGAATCTATCTAAAATGAAATTAGATAGGCCTGATGTAACAGAATACTTATATTAATTTGTTTTTGTCCCCACAGGATAACTGGGCAGAAATGCGAGGAATACGAGCTGGACTACACGAAGCCGAAGATGTGGCAGTGGTTTGATAACGAGACCTTTTGATCAGTCTGTTGATCATTGAAGTAAAGAGGCTGATAGCAACACCAGATGCGGCGAGAATGCCATGATAAGAGAAACATTTGTGATAATTTTGTAGTTTGGGAAAGCCACTGACTTAAACAACCATGCAGCAGTTGGGATACATAACATTACGGCTGTGATCCCTGAAAGGTTAGAAAGAGGTGTACTAGTGTTTCGTGTGAGGGAAACAGAGACCACAGCGTGCAATCATAATAATGAAACATTGAAATAGGAGCAAGTGTGTCCAAGGGGCTTTTCACGCGGTTGTCGAAAAAAGGAGAGTTATGTTTTCAGGTTTTATGTACGTACCTATATGTGTGTGAGGTTTTGTTTTCCACCATAACTTCTTATTAGACAATGTATTGCCCCATTTTGTCTTGCATTTTACAAATACAAAATGAAGAGTGCAAATTCACCTAAGTTTTTTAGGGATTCCTCTTTTTCTACTGTCATGCAGTTTGCATGTTTTGTTTTTCCCAAATATTAAAAGTTTACATTATTGTAAATAAATAGAGTTAAGTTTGTAATACCTATTTATTGCGTAAGAGAAGAGACAATTTCCCATTCGTTAAGAGAAAGATGTTACTCAGTAAGTTACTTTTAAGATTTTTTGTAACGAAATAGATAATAATAATTTTTTAAATACAATAACTTGTTTCATTTTTAGTTTACTTACATATTAGAAAAAAAAACGAGGATTGTTTGGGGTTCGAATTAAAACAATAATTTATTTTTATATAATAAAACATCAGAATATATTTCGAAATTACGTTTAACAACGGATAAACAATTGATTTACTGCACAATAATTAAAAATAAAAATAAGGACAAATATTTTGCTCATTTTTGAGCTATTCTAAACTGTTAACTTGATATTATTTTGTGCGTAAAAATATTTTCAGAAAATTGTGTATATCGGATATGTAACAATTAATAATATTATAGTTCAAAATGATATTCCGATGAGACAGTCAATTGGCGATTTATATGATTATTACAATAATGTATATTATTTAAAGTTTTTTTTCTATAGAATGTGCAATACACACGGTTTTATAAGCATTTATTTTGTCTATTTACAAATAACTTGTGGAAATTGGATTTTGCACCACAAATAATTAAACTTGCGTTTAGTGCTAAACGTATTGCAGACATCTTTCTGTTTCTCTCAATCGTTTAAAGATGAAAGAGACAGAATTACTTACACTAATACGTTTAGCTAACAACAGAAATAAAACGATTTGTATTTCATTGGTTTCAAATGTTGAAATAAATTTTCAACATTTGCAACAATTGCTTCTTGGGTATTTTTTGTTAAGAACACAATTTACGTGCAAATAGACAAAATTCACAAGATTTTTTACAATGTGTTGGTACGGTCGAACTAGCTATTTGGTTTACAGTTTAACCCACAAATTACATTGTAAAATGTAAACCAAATAGATTGTGTGATTGACGACCTGATTGGCGCAGCGGTAGTGAGGCTGCCTTACGTTCTTAGGGTCCCGGGTTCGAATCCCAGTCGGACCAAATGTTTGTGTGATGAGCATGGACATTTGTTTCCGAGTCATGGATGTTTATATGTATAATAAGTATGTATTTACAAACAAAAAGTATCTATGTAGTATATCAACTATCTGGTGTCCACGACACAAGCCTCGTTGCTTAGTGTGGCACTAAATGGCGCTGTGTGTAATGTCCAGCAATATTTATTATTTATTTTATTTATTATTGTTCGACAGTACATTCTTTCCAAAAAAGTTTGTTTACAAAGTGACAGTTTTTTTCTACTATCAGTAAAAGATTTTAAATGCAATATGGATAAAATGTTTTTATCTAAAATGTTGTTTAATAATACACTGATAAATATGTATTATCTGATATTGTAAAAATATTTATTTGTAAATTATTATTTCTACAAAAAAGTTTTTGGTGTTCCGTCAATAAGTCTTTAAATCATCGTTTCTTATTTTTGGCTTTTTTACCATTTAAGATTTTTGTTCCAAATATATTTTTTACAATATCAGATTTAATGTGATCTACCTAATATTAGATAATAACACATATAATATAAAATCGTGAATAATATTTAAACACACATAAAATGACGTATTCACACGGAGACATCGACTATAGTAATATATTTTACTATTTAAATATAAAATTCTAAAGTAAGCTACGCCTACTAAAAATCTATGAAATATCTACGGGCCTATCAAATATATAGATATATTGCTTAACGTGGTCCGATGGGATTATTATAATTAGGCGTGAACCTATTTAAGGTTATTAAGATCTAATACGAATGCTAAAGATCATGGAACTTCGATCAAACTTCAATTCGATGAACTTTTTTGGAAGATATAGATAATTTTTTCAGAATTCTCAGCTACTTACTATTTTTTGCCCACACGGCTAGTGGGCAGTGTGGGAAAAATAGTAATGAGCTCATAGTAATGAGTTCTTGACTGTGTCAAATTATGATGAGATAATCTGTATCGGTAGGTGCTGAAATAACTCACGATAGATAATTTTAACATTAGTTTAGATTTAATCCCCAATGATTTTTTTTTTTCAAAGAGACATTTTGGTTTTATTAATTTGACCGGGAGGGGTGAAATTAATAAAACCATAATATCTCTATAATATGTCTATATTTGTCCAAAAGTATTCCGTTCTCTTACAAAACAACGGTACAAAATCAAAATATATTTAATAATCTTAAGCAGATGGTTTCATGTGCCCAGATGTCATGTTAAATCGAAATTCCATGTTCCACATTCGCTCGACCCACGACTTGGGCTAAGAACGTCACTAAAGTGTCATTCCCGCACAAGTGTGAACAATTTCGCAAAGCAAGCGAGGGAAAGAGAAAGGAAACAGCAGTAGAATTAGCTCCACACTCGATTCATGGTCAAATTAATGTTTCAATTACGTGCCTACGTCGTTTTTCAATCGCCAATTCAAAGGCGTGAAAGTGAATACCGTCGTAACTGGTAGTTACGACTTTTTACGCTGTCGTTTTTGTTCAAAGCTGTTAAAAAAAACTCTTAATGAGATTATTTTTCTTCCCAGTTTTAGAAGCTAAGCTAAATAAAGAAGCTTACTTCCTAATAAATGCATTAATAAATATTTTTATAGAAACGTCAAAGGGCACGATTCTTTTAATTCGCGATACCTTATTGTCGTTTCCCTGGATACAAATTTGTCTCTTTTAGAAGTTTTCTTAAATATGTAGCTCCGATTCTAATCCCATGATACTGCTAGCTAGCTTATTACTTTTATTTAATACGGTTAGGTCCACTTGCACAGATCACTAAATGCGTTTACCTAAAATGTTTAAAAATCGCGCTGTTTCTAATGAACATCTGTTTGAAGATGACAGAGACAGAATGAGGTTTTAAAACGTTTAGTGCTAAGTGCATTTTGTCATTTGTAGTGAAAGCGGGCCTTAGTAATGAAAATTGTAAAATTAATAATATCTACTTTCTTTATTACAAATTGATTCGCGTTTGGCGTTTTAAGAGCAATTACTGATCCTTTATTGCTCCGGCGATGGATGTAGGTAAAGTAAGGTTTTATGTAAGTAAAAAGGTAATCTAAAAAACGCGAAGTAATCTGTAATAAAAACCCGGATAAAAACTTTTCTAGGAAATATTACTGTTCCAATTAATAAATTGTCGTACAAAATCTATTTTTCGCATGTTTATGTTATAATTTACAGTTGATGAAGTTTATAAAAATGTAGATACGTTAGTTATAGTCCATATTTCAGTAACCTAGCTCCTAAGAACGACTAAACTCTACTGCTGATGGTCTAGGGTGGTCTAGGATGGGCCAGGATAGTCCAAATGTGAGGCGAAATTGGTGTTCTTTTGGACCCTGGGGTTAAAAATATGTCTTAAGGTAAACGATTAGAAGCGTTAACAACTTCCACGTCCATATTTATTTTGTTAGTTTTGGTTATCTGATCGACTGCAGTGATTAGGATTATTTATAATTTAATCGTCTGAATTAATTCTAGCTCGAGTATAACAATACGTTTTATAATCATGCCGTTTCTTTTTTTTAACCTGATATTTATGTCGAAAAAGCTAGATATGAAAACCACAAAGTTGATCAGAGTACCAAAACGCAACAAAACACTAATAATTACAATACTGAATTACAATTTAACATCGAGTAGAGAAGTTTAAAATACATCTAAATTACTTTAACGACTAGTAATTCAATAATACTAATATATAATATAATATTATGTATACCTAGCACGCGCCACCTATGAAATTAACACGACACTAATAAAATAAGGCAAACAGGTTTTACGGAGGGATCAAATAATTATGTTATTCCGAACATCAGGCACTCAAATTGAAATCATTTCCTTTAACATAACATCGCTAAATCTAAGGCTTATAGCATTTAAACTGGAGTCAAAATTATTCTAGAAATATTTGCTTCTTCTTACATTTGGGCGTATTTTCAGCATTTAAATAGCATACTTTGTGTTTTGGGACTTATCTATGTGCATTTGGACGTACTTTGTGGATTTGAGCGTACTTTGCGGATTTGGACGTACTTTGTGCACGTGTCTTTTGTATTGCTTCTTCGGTTTCTGTTCCTCCAGTCTATATGCTCTAAGTTCTAAGGCGTTGATTCTAAGGGAAAACAAAATACTATGCGGGTTTTCTAAAACTGGTACAAACTTCCGCACTAATAATTTTGAGGAACATACATTTTGTTTGTATTTTTTTTGGTAATATTTCTTTGGCAATCTATTTTTTGGATGGACTCGTAATTTTTGTTCCTTCTCTGTTTTCTTATTTCATGTTTTTGAGTTCGTAATCTTTTCGAATGTTATTTTAATTATACTTTTTTCTTATATTGATGTTAGTTTCAGCAATCATTTACAATATTATATCTTTTAACTGTAGTCAGATGTTCACAAGATGAAGATATCCCATTTACTAGCTTTCCAATTTGCATAGTAATCTGATATTATGTGTTCCGATATGAATACTATACACACATCTGACCACAGCTCAAGAATCCCTTCTTAATCTAAAGAAAATCCTTTCTTTCTTCGTCAAAAGACGAATTTAACTCCCCGAGATGTGCACGGAGCAAAATAACCAGCTTCCCTCATTCCAGCTCAACAGCGTCTATGTATAAGCTACGCTAAGCGATACGTTCTAGCCCTGTTGTCAGCTGATGACTACATCAATGACGTTGCTCTACTTCTACCTAGCTAGCTATGTACTCTCCACGATATAAACAAACAATAGCCTTAATTTAATTCGTTACGCCAAATTTTGCAGCGGTGGACCCAAATATTTTGTTGATATATTTATGCAGTTGGGGCTTTGTTCTGCGAAAATGAGCAAACCAACAATTTATTATTACATAATATATATCAAGGGTTAGGAAGAGGTGTAGAGGTGAATCTCTTATTAATTTAAGTTATAAACGTCAGATGAGAGAGAAATCAGTCCCAAATACATACAAAACGACAGATTTAAAATTAATCAGCGTTTAAATTCCAAAATCAAATACTTCGCAAAATGAGAGAGATTTTGATGTTAGTAAGTACATTTTAGCAGAACTAAGCTCAGTCTACAAGTGAATTATGAATGTGAATACGATGTCTGAATTTGAAATGTACGATTAAGGTAGAAAAGTTAGAAAAGATACATATTTACGAACGAAATAAGAAGCGGTATAAAGTCATAAGTGTACTTACGTCTTTTTAAAGTCGTAAGCGTACTTACGCCCTTTTAAGTCGTAAGCTTAATTTACATCTTTTTGCGCGTACACTTAATTTTAAAGTTAAAAATATAATAAAAATAAAAAAACAAATCATGGTACATATTCTGATAATTGGACAATATACATAGATTATTTTACTTGAGATTAGTATAAAATGTTAAATAGTTTGGCTAATAATAATAACTTTTGTAGGTTACATAGTAAGTTAGATATTTTATAGGTAATGTAAGTTATGGGTTACACTTAGTGGAAGATACACAATGAGTTTCGGGATTTTACATAATTTTTACATTTATTTAATTACAATCACTATAATGTCTGATTTTTTGAATAAATGTACAGCGAATATTCATTCTTAGTTACAAATAGATTAACGATATCACGTAAAACATAATTATTTATAACTAAATAATTATAATTGCTACAGCTTGAATTAAAAAAAAAGAAACATTTAAAATTTTATGATAGCTTTTCCATCTTATACATAACATATAATTTTATTTGCAATAGTTCAAAGTAACACATAATAATTTAATTATTTATAATATATAAAATGACATACATCTATTTGGAGTACAAACATTAATTTTAGGAGACACACCGGGATCACAATTATATATTTTATTATTTTCTAGTCATTCGTTAGCTAATACTCAATAAGCCTCTTTAACTACTTTGAATAATACCATCGTTTACAAATATCTATATGATATTTTAAAAATTCTTTCCCAATTTTTTATTATTGAAATGAAAATTTAAACCATTCTACTGAGTGACGTGCGTTTGGTTTAGAACATTCCGATAGATGGCGTGTATCAATTTTTTCGGTTATGAATACTGTAATTTCTGAAAAGCAATTCAATCGATTTATGAAATAATACTGAGTATTCTGACTAAGTTTTTGACGCATTTATAGGCAATGCCATCTATCGTCACAATACTAACAACGCCGTCACATTCTCCAAAAACATTCAATAGTTTATTTTTACTATCATTTATTTAAATTCAGTCCTCCAACATTTATATTTTGTTAACAAATTCATTAATCCATTTAACATTTACTTGTTTACCGCCGATCCGTCAATTTCCCGAAAGATTATCCATTTTACCCGTTTTTCTGTATAGCATAGCAAGTTTAGACAAGTCAGAAGCTCTAATAGTTTTAGGAGACTGATAAAAACCCTTTTATTTATAGAACGATGAAACCAATTAGATTGGTTTTAACATTTATATTGGTTTTATTATTCTAATTTAAATATTATTTTAACTAAACATCAACAGATGGCGCTTTAATTTAACACCATCTATCGACGAGAAGATTAAATACAGTAATTCTATAGGACTCGCAGAATACTAAGGTATTGGGGTTCTCGCTACAAGGAGTGCTATGGGGTAGACAGACAAATAGTTTTACAGACATAGACGAGTCGTGAACTAGAGTACGCTAGATGTAGTGTGAATTTGAGCTTAATTTTTGTTTTCTTTAAAACTGACTGTAATATATAAAGTGTTCATTATGTAACTTTTATTGCGGTATACGAATTTTCAACAAGAAACGCAGATTTCTATGTTTACGTATAAATGATTAAAGGTCGTTTGAACTTCAATGAATACAGTATCAACTTAAACTTTTAAATTATCATGAACATTAAGAAGTTTACTAATAAAAATGAACGCGATCAGTACGTTAACACCGAGTTCAAGAGCTGTCTGTAACAATATTCTGTAGCGATGATGACTCTGAACGCAGTGTAAATTAATGTGTCAGTTGCTTTCAGTTAGTAAAATTTAGGAGAGCAAAAGTGTCAATTCACACTACGACCTAACACAGTCTATCTCACGTCCACAAACTGCCACGCATTCACGTGTAGGTGGCAGCACAGTCGAAGAACGGGAAGCAGGCGACGGACTCGGCGGCCGAGTGCTAGAGGACGTGCAGGTTCTCACACGACTTCGACTTGGAGTCACGCGCCCACACGCGCCCCAGGAGCCCTCGGACCTGGGGACAAAAACGTGTATTCAAATAACCAAGTAAGTAGTAGTAGAAGTAGTATCTACAAGGTACTTTTTGAAGTGAAAACTTCTTTAGGCGCGGTGAGCACTTTTTGGGTGAAGGAAAAACATTGAACTCATCGTCACTTGACGTAACGTGCGGTCACGCTTCGTAGCACTCGTAGGCGATCCACTACGGCGTAGCACCACATTGGCGGCATGCGCGGGGTAAAACCAGTGCTACGACTGGGGAGGGGCCTGTGTACTTTTTGTTTTCACTTTTAACGGCAGTCCCCAAAGACTGCCCCGATTGTTTTTTGGAGACAAGATGTTCCGGAACTACTATGAACAAAAAGCATTGTTTTCCTTTTTTACCTGTTTCGCACTGTCAAGCCACAGCAATTGTGCTTGGCAGCAGTAAAAGATCTGGAGTTAGTACTTTCTTGTGCTAACTCAGTCACAAAGAGCGCTACTAAATGCTAAGCTGCGTGTGAGTCTACCTGGCAGGCCCCAATGATATTTATCAACAGTGATAGCTTTTCATAAAGACATTATTTTTGTAAATAAAGAAAATAAATAAGATATATTTTGTACCTCGACAGTTTTTGATTAAATGGTGTTTCTATGAAGTATCTAGCTAGCGGGCCCCTTATGATTATTTTTATTGTTATTATACTTTCAGATCGCCCAACAGTGCTCGGAGTTAGAAACTATTATGTACCTTACAAATCCAAAATTTCGACTTTCTGTGAGTGTGTGAGCTGTGAAATTTTTTAGACAACCCATAGGTATGCAATATATTTTTTGACATATTTAATTTGAAATAAAACACTTTTCATCCAATAACCAGCTCGGTGAAGGTCGTTCTTCAAGGGATCTTAGACTAATAGCAACCCGCCTGTAATCCTCGAAAAGTTAGTTAGGGATGTACTATCGGGGTCTTTTCCGCCTGACCATTTTTTTTTTTCGCTTAAATCATGCGAAGGCGCCGAGCCACGCCCCCTTAAAGTTTGGGCCTATTAGGAAAGCGTCAACTTTGGCGCGAAAAATAACAATAACTCTCGTTTGGCGTGCGTCGTCAGTGCGCACGGCCGATTCGGTATCTTTTCATTCATTTTTTCTACACAAAGTTAACGGCTCGGGGCTAGAGAGCGTTTTTATGTTGCGAGTGCAAGCAAAAATGAGCTTAGAGGTGGTCAGGCGGGAGTGTCCTCGATAGTACATAGTAGTTCACCCACATTTCGCCAGTTATGTTTACGTCGCATGTAATAGGGGGTGAGCCTATTACCATCAAGCGGGCACAAATCCAGACTCCGTGACTGCTCCTGAGAAATTCCTGATGGAAAAATTCAATATCCCTTTGCCCAACCTCGGAATCGAACCGGCTGTTGCGCTTGCGACCACTGAGGCATTCTTATAATTAGGCATTTAATAAAGTTACCTATAATAAGTATAACACTATTAGTATACATACTACACAGATATACATACACATACACACACACACATACGTTTATATACATACTATTAGAGTACATGTATGTATTTATTTAGTTATGTATTAAGTTCAGCTACCACAAATTGACTTCCTTGTTATAATATTTAGGAAGTCAATGGTTACCGGTGAACGGCTCAGTATTGCTCAATATCCTTTGATACTTGATATGACTACCTAATTAAATAACTTCCATCAAAGTCTAGAGAAGTGACAATAAGCGCTGTCAAACCAATCTATTTATATTTAATTTTCTACAATGAATTTCGACAGAGTTGAGAAAGGAAGCAAGTCAATATTTTTGAATTTTCTGTGATCGTTTTCGCAGATATAGTTGGTGCCAGTTAAAATGAGAATAGCGGTTATTGACCCACCTTCATTTATTAAACTTCCTACTTTGATAGGCTTGTTTAAGTTGGTGTATGTTTTTTTAAGTCTTGAATCGTCATTTATCGTGGTCTACAACATTTTATGTAATGAAAAACGATATATGGTTTATTTGTCTTTTACTTTCACGATCAAAACACATTATAATACACATGTAAACGGGTATTTTCGCGAATTATTACCTTTAATATAAGCCCGACGTTTCGACCGGATTGCACCAGCCGTGGTCGCGGGAAGACTGAAGTATATGGTTTATTTGTTTTTGTTCGTACGAAGAGATATTAGGGAAATGGCAATGACCGCTATACTCATCTTAACTGGCACCAACTATAGAATGTCAGTTGGTGTAGACCGTCTGGTACCTTGACGCTGGCGGAGAGCCTGGTGCGCTTGCGCGGCGTGCTGCTGGCGGACACGGAGACGGGCGGCGCGGGCGGCGCGGGGGGCTCCGCCTCCAGCGGGGAGCGCGCGCGCGCACGGTTCTTGCGCGAGCTGCTGCGCTTTCTGGAACACCACATCAAAAGCACTCTAAAGGTTGCTTTACACCGGGGCAACACTGTGCGGCATTGCTGCATGCTACATATTGTGGCGTGTGTCATCATGTCGTATGCTACAAATAAGCAACTTATGTGGCAATTGCAGTATGCGGCAGCCTATTTTACACCGAGGCAACATCCCATCCTGCCTAGATAATTTTCAAAGCATCGTGCTGTCAATTTTATTGGAGTGTTTTGGTCTACCAACTTGATTGATCGAGGGACAAGACACCGTAGATTATGACTGATGAAATAACTTTAGCAGCATGACGCAAGGTGTTGCTATGCCGCACGATTCTTGCCACGATGTCATTTTAAACTATTGTTGTATGCGGCCTTGTGGCATGCTGCAATGTCGCACAGTGTTGCCCCGGTGTAAATAAATATAAATAATAATATAAATATTGGTCCCACAGAGTTATTTGATCCTTCTAAGAATCAGAGCCAATTGGCACCAAAAAAAAAAAATACGGTTAAAATTTGCTTTTTTCTTGCTAAATTTATCAAAAATCTGTGAATACAGATAGAAATTTCTCAAAAAAAAAAATTGGCTAATCTCCTAGATTTTTTTCCTGTTGGTAAAACGATTAAGCATACGTCAGTGCCCCATTTCAATATACCACCCTGTATAGTGTATACGCAGTGTCTACGTGATGTATGTGCTCACCTCACTCGCTCCGCATGCTGCTGCTTCAGCCTGATCTGAGTGAGCAGCCCCACCAGCAGCTCGTCCACGTTGTGGTTGATGCCCACCGACGTTTCTATGAACTTGCACTCGTAAGAGGTTGCTAGGTTCTTGCCCTCTGGAATATTATAAATTTAAATATTTATTTGCAGGAAAGTGTGTCTCTAGGTATACTACAGATACTGCACAGGAGTTAAGTTCTTCGCATAATATCTCCAGACTTAATGCCGATTCCACTCCGATTTGGGTCATAGTAAAGCTTTGAAATGTGAGCCTAGATATAGCTCATACCAAAACTCACAATTATATCCTTTAGTTTAAGTACTGTAAACCGAGTCGGCGTCGAATCTGTGTCATCTGCGAAGATTTTTACAAGAACTGCGAATTGAGTAAAAAACAGCATTATGTACCAATAGATGTACCTAACTAAGCTGAGATGGGTCTCAGCCAAAAAATGTACAACAGGATCAAATAGACGCTCGCGTTACTTATAAATATGGTTGATGGAAAAAAGTGAATAAAAAATATTATTTTCCCCCCTGATATTCAGAAATATTTCTTTGTCTTATAAACTTTAACAGAACTATTAATTCCGTTTGCAATCACCGTCTCGCCAACGTTCAAAGCTAAAATTCCCTGTACTAGTACTAGCGTTTGAAATGAAGAGTCGTTTCGGCGTAATACTGAGTATTGATGCCGCCGTAATTCCGTGTATTCTCGTGATAGAATTCGGATTCCAATAATTAGACTTTAATGCCTTTTTCACTAACGTAAGGCAAAACCAAAAATTAATGTTAAATAAGAGCGTTTATTCCATACAAAGGTTGGCTAGAAGATATCGCTATTAGCGATAAGTCTGCCATTATATCCATATGGTTGAAGAATATTAATATATTCTTCAACCATATGGATTAATATATGAAGGAGTTGTTTGGTACAGATGGCACAACAAGCTGCTACAATCTGTCAAATTTCTTTAATAATTTTTCAACTTTCAAGGTTCAAGGTTGATTAGGATTTGACAGATTCGGGTGGCTTTATGTGCAACTGACTGTACAGTACAGTAGGGTACACAGTATTATTTTCAAGTTTCGGTGCTAAGTCGAATGTTGAAAATCCAGTGATTCTCTTAGGTGCCACTTAGTTTTAGTGAAACTGGGTATAACTCAAATTTTATTTGAATTCCAGTCCAGTCGAGCGGTTAATAAAGGAAAGTTCAAAAGGAAATTAATCAGTGTGCGTCACTGAACAAATGACTGAATTGTTGCAGATGGAAGGAAGTTACGATATACCCCTATTAATGTGGGTTCAGCTGAGATTTTTGAAGTGAAAACTTCTTTAGGCGCGTTGAGCACTTTTTGGATGAAGGAAAAACATTGAACTCATCGTTACGTAACGTAACGTGCGGACACGCTTCGTAGCCGTTCGTAGCACTCGTAGCATCCGCTACGGCGTAGCACCACATGCATGCGCGGGGCATTACCAGTGCTACGACTGGGGCAGGGCCTGTGTATTGTTTTCACTTCTATCGGCAGTCCCCAAAGACTGCTCCGATTTTTTATTTCCTGTCAGACCTACAGTTCCCACACAAAATGAAAATATACTCTTGACTGTTTTCCATCATGGTGGCTTATCTCAGCGAAGACTAGCCATCGAAGTAGAATGTAATATCATTGTGCACAAGACACGCAGACACGGGTGCCCTATCTATTTCTTTACTCACACAGTTCGATGGGACGGCAATCCGACATAACTGGAGAGACATCAAACGCAGGATACCTTATGTCTTAAGTGTTAAGGTTACTAGATACTTAAACTATCATCTAAGCATAATATCAATAGTACTACTACACAAATAGGTCAATAAATCGTGTTTGTAAGATTAAATCCTACGGAAATTACGGAAGTAATAAAAATTGGTAGGATTTCAAATAAAGATTGCTGTGAAAGATAAAATTGACAGTTTGATTAAAGAACTTAATAAAACCGAGACCTATCAACCCAATCTACAACTTTTGTGTTCGAAAACAACTTCCCAGTCGCCTTAACGAGACTGGACAAATGAATTTACTTTCAACGCCAGTCAAAATTTTAATAGCAATTAAAATGTAAACGTATCATTGTTCCACGTTTCGCAGGCGCTCAAATTAAATTGTACAGGTTTATTTACGACGACCTATTATTTTGGGGTACACGAGCGTTAAAAGCCAATAACAATTTACCAAACATGAAAATTAATAACTGGGATGCACATCACTAATAAAAAATATCGGGACTTTCAATAACATTTACAAGCGCCTGGTAAATTATTGCAGGCAAAATGTGGCGTAACGCCGCCGTCTGTCGGTACTAATTGGTATGTACACAAATCGTCAAGAATTTAATTAAATACGTAAAATTTGTGCTAACGAACATAATTGGCGAGATCTGGGTTTAATCATGAGTTTGTTTCGGCCATTTTAGAAAAATGTAATGGTATGAATTGTTTGAGTTGAGCTGTAATTGCTGCGTTTATTATCTTGTTTAATACCTATATTATGTTTTTGTTGAAAGTTAAATAAAACAGCAAATTGTATGTTTAATTCAAAACGTTTGTAGACTTTAATGATATTTACACAAGTGTTAATAAAAGCAAAAGGCCAAAAGTCTTCTGCTCTATATTGTTGTCATTATTGTTTAGGTTATTTGTAGCGAATTGGAGTGAGCACACTCGTCACGAAGATGACTTGAACTGGTCAGAAAGTCACTCTCTAAAGAGACCCATGCTCAATTGCAGCTGTAGTAGAACTCCTCATATTAAGATAACTTACCATCAGTAGGAACAGCTCTCGACCTGGCCAAGTCCGCTTTATTCCCCACCAGTATGACGGCCCTCCTCGAGGTGTGGCCAGCCGCCCACAGGATCTGGAGCCTCCTCTCGGCATCCATGAAGCTGGCGCGGTCTGCCGTCGAGTAGACTACGCAGTATCCGTGCGCACAGCCTTCCGTCTGGAAGGTGGAAAAGATAGATGTAGGGATGAGGCACCTGTTCTCTTTCTAGTGATGCATAAGAGAACAGGTGTATGAGGAGGTTTTAGTAGGAAAAGCTAAGTAGATTAAGACATTGTTATTGAAAGCCAATTAGTAGGGACACCTATTCCTGCTAATTTGCTTTCAGGACGGAGAACCTCCTGAATTACTAATGTTAAGGATATCTCATGGATAGGATGGATAGTCCAGAGGGGTCATTTACATAGAACTCTGTCTTATACATAGGTACTGTTATGAATTCGTCTGATACGAAGTCGTACTAGGCGGTCATCATCATCATCATCATCAGCCTATTAATGTTCCCACTGCTGGGACACAGGCCTCCTCTCTATGAAAGGGAATGGAAATGAAGGGGATTGGTAGATGTCACATGTCTTCGAATTTTTTGGTTCTAGGACATGCCGGTTGCCTCACGATGATTACTAGGCGGTATCAGTAACTATTAAGTAGTGAGGCCACTACTTAATAGTTGAAAACAAACATCATTTGTGAATACCAGGTGAATGCTCAAATTTCCAATTAATGTAGCAAAAGCCAAACATAAATTGCCCCGAGGGAAGGCAGACCCATAAGGGCGGTAAATTGGCAATGTGAACGAATATAATCAGTAATCAGTAGTGAATCAGTAAGTAAGAAGCTAGTGGACTCACAATGATACTATCCGGCGGCGCGTCCAGGAAGGTGATCTCGGACTCCTCGCCGGCCAGCAGCACGCACACGGAGCGCTCCCCCGACTCGTCATCTGTAACGTCATGCTCTACATTTGGGTGACGCGGTCTGTATCGAGCGCTGATTTCATACAGGAACCCATCTCGGGAAGGATCGACATCAGTTGAAATACGCCGGCAGTGTCATTTCAGGCATTAAGTTTAATCAGACAGACCTCTCTCAAAATCCACCCATCCACTTCCTACAGGTGTTTTCGACTTTAACGACAACCCTTGGGCGACGATTAAAACTCAATGGTTCATTTGATTTGAGACAGAAAGGGCTCGACTAAAGTAAAGTCAACGCATTGATTAATTATTACCGTCTGTTCAATAGAGGACACAACAAATCATCAGCAAGATGTCAAGACAAACAGTAAATATGTCCATAACTCACCGATGCTGGTGTCATACGCGTGCAGGTACTCCGAGGTCATGAACTGCCCCACCAGGCTGGACTTGCCCACGCCGGGCGCGCCCAGCACCAGCACGCGGTACGAGCTGAGGCCGGCTGATGAGTCCCTGGACAATAGAAACATGGTTTATTTACAGATCGTTGGTTGGACATGGCATGTCTAAAAAGGCAAGGCTACTATGCAAAGGCATGTTTGCTTTTACTAAGCCCTTAACATCAATTACCAATTTGGAAACCGCCAAATGTTCTATACAAATATCACATAACTACCATGACCGATTAAAAAAAAATCCTTCACTGATGGCAAGCTACGCTATTACTGAGTAGCCTGATTTGCACTGTTTTAGACTTTAACACTTAAAGTACTTACGGGATAATATCCGTGTTTTTTTCCGTGAGTGCGTTTTGTCGTGAGTTACAATTGAGTTCCAGTAGTGCGCGTAATAAAAGACTAAGAAAGAGGGTAGACAGATTTGTCTGCTCATAATAAATAATTTTCGTCCCACTCGTATACCTCTTCAGTATTCCCCCGATCATGATGCTTGCTACAACGTCGAAATATCGGGAGCTCATAAAAACAAAAGAAAATCACGGATATTATCCTGAAGTACTTTAAGTGTAGCCTAATTTGTTCAGGATTATTTAAGTCCCATGTGATGATTCGCCAATTGCCATCAACCAGGCACAAATATAGACTCCGTAACTCATGTGCTCCTGCTGCCACTGCGAACACATGGCCTGACTGCGGAATTGAACCCAATAATTCATGCTTAGCTTTTCTGCTGGTTTCCACTACCTATATATATTTATATGTAGTTAGTTCTAATTAAATAATTAGCAACTGGATGTAACCGCAAGCCGAGCGGTGCCCTAATTGACGGACGGACAGCGACCGCAACCTTTGCCTAAATTAGTGGTGACGGTAGACTGTAGCTATTTCTGTAAGGATCGGTAAACTACAGCTGTGCCACTAGCTGTAGTTTACTGAAATAATTTGTCTTTGACTGAGCCTCTAAGGTCAAATCACAAGTATATGCATGTATTGTATGGGACCCGTATCACCTCTCCTCATCAGCTGGTTTTTACCCAGGCGTCTACCCAGCATGAGCAAGTACCGGATCAGCTCAGCACCTGTTTGGCCCCGCCGTAAACTCGGTGACTGCTGTTTCTTGGCCCAATGCTGTACCTATAGTCTTGAATAGCGCGTTTCCCAGTGGTTAACGCGGTTTGTTCTTACCTAGAGGACGCCAGCGAGCAAGGAGCGGAGGCTCTGGTGACAGCCTCTGTGCTGGATGCGCTGGACGCCACCGAGGTGTTGGAGCGAGAGCGACGGGAGCGGAGCGAGTCGCCGCGGTTCACTACGCCTTTACCTGGTGGGGAAGAACGCTGGTTAGATGTGGAAAAGGTCGTTCGCTAAAAGCATTAAGATCAGATTTCACCAATGCTGTGAACGGCGTTCAGGAGTTGTCAGTGTCAATATTAAATTGCAATTATGATGCTGACAGCTTTTAAACGGGGCTTAGATGTTCTGATCGGGGTCAGCTGCATTAGGAAAAACTGTAAGTCAGTCTGTTTCATGGGTATTTTGGAGTATGAGTTTGAAATTGTCAGGAAACACACGTAAAAGCAGTGCGGCGGCGTCACATAGTAAAAGGCTCGTCACAAAATGTTTTTTCACTAATATATAAAATATCTAGGCCTGTGTGTTAAACATAATTTGTTCATACTCAATCGACAATTTAGAACAATAGAGCAGAATTAATTCTTGCATTTCTAGGTCTTGTTTCAAGCTTCGGTTTCAAAGCTCCTTTGCTATACGGGACCGTAGACTATTCGGACAAAGACACGGAGTACTAACCTACCTCGCAAAGCCACACTTAATTAAGCCTTTGAGCTGCAATCGCACTTTGTATTCATATACTGGGGTAAGCTCAGAACGGTCAAGGGATACATCTTGACGAAACCAGCTTCTCCTTGAAGCCAAAATTCGAGGACATGACGTGACTTCTACCAACCCGTACTGGACCCGCGTGGTGGATATTAAAAATAAATGTTTATTTCAGACTATTATAGGTAATGTCCATACTTTGTTACTAGCATAGGTATTAAATATCTTAAGACTAAGTTAGCTAGTTAGTTAGTTATTATGGCCCTCTTCCGCTCACATAGAGGAGGCCTAACATAATTAAGTTCCTGCAGTTGATGGAAACGTTATAGTTCGATAAGCTGACGGCTTTAGATTCTTTAGTCGATGCATGTATGTACTGGTTTAGGTAAACTTCCTAAGTTTATTTTTACATTATCCTTTGTAAACAAATCATATCCATTAACAAGATACTTCAACCTTGCACAGACGATTAACTCTGCTACGAATTAATTGAAAAGAGGGCGAAAATGGTACCCATTACTTTCATGGTAAGGCTTTAGTTTAGGACGGGTAATATGGCCTTGCTTTGAAAGCTATGGGAGGGATGTAATCTCTGGCAGTAACTGTTACGTTTAGGAGTTTTCAAGAGGTCAGAGAAAAGTGTGTTGTTATATCTACCGTTTAATGATAGCGTTTGGTCATTTCGAAGGTGAGGTAATATAAAAAACTTCGGTCTTCTAAAACGATCAATCTATGTTACTGTTTGTCGCTGGCAACCTAGGACTTACAAAGAATTGCTGATGTTTGAGCAACAACTAGTGCCGGCTTGTTTTTATAAAACTTCTTTAACATTTTACCTCGATGGAACGAAGTTTCATCCCATATTTAACTTTTTTAGGGAATATATTTTCAGAGGAGCTCGTGGCTAAATAATAACAGCCGCTCGGGTCGATCGTTAGGTTAAGCCGTACTTGCCTAGGTTGGTCTGTGGATGGGTGACCGCCCATTACATACCGAGTTTCCTCCGTGCCTCGGAAAGCACGTTAAGCCGTTGGTCCCGGCTGCCATTTGTAGATCTTTGACACTCGTTAGGTAGTCAGAGGCCCGAAAAGTCTGACAACCAGTCTTACCAAGGGGTATCGTATTACCCGGTACTAACTGGGTTGTGGAGGTCAGATAGGCAGTCGCTCCGTGTAAAATACTGGTATTCAGCTGCATCCGGTAAAACTGGAAGCCGACCCCAATAGGTATAGTTGGGAAAAGGCTAGGCAGATGAGGGAATATATTTTCAGAATTGTATCGTTAGTTCTCACATTTTTAATGCTTTTTCAAAATATCACGCTTCAACACCTTGTAGTTTAGACTGTGAATCTGTGAAATTGTCTGTCGTGTGAATTTAAGAGCAGTTTTTTTGAACTGTTGTGTGTGTGAGATTTTCTCCCAACGCTCATCTCGTTAATATCTACTGGGTGATTGAATTCCTTGTATTCTCGATTTCATCTTAGCTAGAACACTTTCCCATTACAAAAACACAAATATCTACATTTCGAGTTCAATCATCCCTTTAAATCTATACTCTTAGGACTGCAGATTAATCAGGCTTAGTGTAAACTATGTGTATTCTGAGAATGTCTAGTATTGGCTTAGGTCTGAGCTGGATCTAGACCGTTGTTGCCTTTGAGTCAAGCTAGGGTTTGTCTATCATTGGAATTAATTATGTATGCGATGAGGCATTGCCCGAATGCCCGAAGGTGTTTGCAAAGTGATTGGTGTGCTTTGGTACGTTTGTTTGAGGTATAGGACCGGTACTTTAGTCGATTGACTAGCTAGAGGTAGTCTGTTATTATGGAATACGGAGTTAGGGGTGACCCTCATCTGGCAGCACATAATCATGCTTTTCCATGTTCCTATCCTTTTCTGTCGCTCTGTATCGCCATTTGCTAGAGCGAGAAACAGAATGTGCTGCCGATCGCACCATTGCATCGGCGCTGCCGCGTTTGGTGGCATTCCCCTGTTTAAACTTTATTTGGAATTGTGGTTCACATTTTTACTTCACCTTCCTAAAAATAGGATGATCTGTGATTTAGATAAGCTTGCCCAGCAGCTCGCGGCTGTTCTATTTGTGTTTTCTCTTTAATATTATTGTACTATTGTGAACAAGCAGATTTAAAAAGACTTATACAAGTAATATATTTGAATGTCTTTGATTGTGAACAACGATTATCACCATTGCGTATTCCAATTCATGAAATGGTAGCTACTCTCTTTGTCAGATATGATCATTTAGGCCCAGATCTACAAATATTAAATCTTAATATCCCGCAAATCGAACATCACAAAACTTCTCGCAGTATATTCCAATACTCAAAAAACAAATCGTTCATCAAGTACCTAACCTCACCTGTAATACTAAAGTGCCTGAGCCTGTAGTACTCCTCCTCGACGCCTGTGTTCGGCATGGAGGCCACGCGGGCCCTCTGCTGCGGCAGCCCCAGGAGTTGTCGCTCCCCGGTCCTGGAGCGCCCCGCCTTCACCGACTGCGATCTGGAGTGATGGGGACTGCCGTACCTGTGGGTGGACAGTATTCATGTCAGCTACACAACAACAACAACAACAGACCATAACGCCCATAACGTCCACTGCTGGACATAAGCCTCTCCCATGATGGAAGGAATTTGCCGTAATCTCCACGCTTGGCAGGCGGATTGGAGATCGCAGTGATGAAAGACTAACAGAAAACGCTGATGCCCATTCTCTGGTCTATGGAGGCGCAAGGTGTTCTGCCTCAGACATTAGTCGCCTTATACGACACCCGTGAGTGTAATGGGTTCTATTCTACTCTGCCGGATACCACCAGCTACACATAACACTTTAAATATTAGATACAGTGGAAAATCGTGGATATTTTACTTGTTCATGAACTTTTGGTTTTTATTTCTCGCCTTCATTTGAATTTACCACATGAGGAGCTCGTGGCTAAATAATAACAGCCGCTCGGGTCGATCGTTAGGTTAAGCCGTGCTTGCCTAGGTTGGTCTGTGGATGGGTGACCACCCATTACATACCGAGTTTCCTCCATGCCTCGGAAAGCACGTTAAGCCGTTGGTCCCGGCTGTCTTTTGTAGATCTTTGACAGTCGTTAGGTAGTCAGAGGCCCAATAAGTCTGACAACCAGTCTTACCAAGGAGTATCGTATTACCCGGTACTAACTGGGTTGTGGAGGTCAGATAGGCAGTCGCTCCATGTAAAATACTGGTATTCAGCTGCATCCGGTAAAACTGGAAGCCGACCCCAATATAGTTGGGAAAAGGCTAGGCAGATGATGATGATGATTTGAATTTACCACATAGCGTAGTGTACAAATCTTTTAGCACATGGCCAAAAATGGAATTAACGACGAAATCTTGTTTTAAAAAATATAAAACTAATTTTAATATGTTTACTCCAAGATTGAGCGCCAAAACATCACTATCACATTTAGTCGGGGAATCCCAAATCGTGTAATAGGCAGAGTGGGGTACCTACCCTGCACTGAAGTTGTTTTTTGTGATAAGTCACCAGGCCAATTTATCCACATATGGAAATAAAAGAAATGGCATCCATTACGAGTATTTACGTACGCATGTCACACACATCAATAAATAATCCCTAATCAGTATTCTCTCGCAGTCCATTTTACAAGTCCTATAGCTTTCAATAACAATCAACTAGTTCCGAGTAATCGAATAAAGAGCAGTATCATTAACTTTACGGAGTTGTATCACTAACGGTGAATGGCATGTGATTCCACCTGCCCATTTGTAAGCGTTGTAGCTAATTTAGTTAATGATGGTAGTGAAGTTAAGTAAGGGAAAAGAGATAAAACACAAGGGGAAATGGATTCGGCCAATTGTCTTTTTCGGTTAACTGTTTCCTTATCCAGAATGAAGTAAGTACACTCCTTTAAAGCAGCGGTGGCCCAGTGGTGGCGGCCCCGACTTACGAACAGTAAGTCGTGGGTTCGAACCCAGGCAGGCGCATTACTTTGTGTAATTTATTTCATCACCGCTGCTCTCAAAACGGTGAAGGAAAACATCGTGAGGAAACCGACATGTCCTAGCACCAAAAAATTCGAAGACATGTGACATCTACCAATCCGCACTGGGCTCGCGTGGTGGATTATAGCCCATTCCCTCTCACAAAGGAGGCCTGTGTCCCAACAGTGGATACATTAATAGGCTGATGATGATGACTTCTTTGACTTCGAGACATGAGTGAGAAAAAAAGTTAAAAGTGTTTTTGATGTGATTATACTGATCTGTGTCTTATATCAAATAACTACAAGGAATGCTTTCGTTGACCTTAAAAAAACACGATCATCATGTTTAGTTACGATGCCCATCACGTCTGCTTAGTTACGCTAGCATATTTAATTAAACCTTTAAGTAAAAGTATTTTTCAATTAACTAGTTTGTTATAAAAGCGGGCCTGTTTGTCACCAACAAAAGCTACAAAAAATGTAAATTCCGTACTTGCACAAAGCCGATTAAATTATAATAAAATGTCACATCCCCCACATCGATCATTGTACCATTTCGGTGACAACATCGAATTCTCTGTCAAAGATTAACTCGCATCCATTTGTTCGCCATCAGCGCCATCAATAATATACGACCACAAGCACCTTTTGTGATCACACGCGACAGAAATGGTAACAAAGGCCTACAGGGCATTTTAATTGTTTAAATAAACTTAGGTGGATTTCGGTTTATCTTTGTCATCTTCTGCCTAGCTTTTCCCAATTATGTTGGAATCGACTTCCAGTTTAACCAGATGCAGTTGATGACCAGTATTTACATGGAATGACTGCCTATCTGACCTCCACGTCCCAGTAACTGGGTAACACAATATCCCTTGGCAAGACTGTTAATCAGACTTTCAGACGGGTGTTTAGTCTGAACGGACCGCTGGGGACTAGTAACTATCCGTAATGACTGTCAGAGATCTAGGAATGACAGCCGGTAACAATAATAATTGCTTGACGTGCTTTCCAAGCCACGCAGGTAACTCAGTATTATAATGGATTCTTTTGGACCGACCTCAGCAAGACCTTCGATCAGCCCGTGCGATTGTTAATATGTATTTAATCACGCGCGTCCTTATATTTCCCGTATTTTCTTCTGCTATATTTGATCAATTGAATATTATGTGCAGTTGGCCTTCCGTTTTCATCTGTTGCGTGGTTTAATTTTTTATCTTACATAAGAGGATTATGAAATTTATGCAGCCTGTATGTGTGTACACGTTTAATCCTTCATTGTTGCTGGTATTATAAGTTGTGTGTTAATTAAACTCACATTTTTGATTAGATCAGGATAAAATTCAGTTTCGAAATTGATAGGAATTTTACTATTTTGTATATTACATGTAAATTATATTATACATAAACATGATTTCTGTTGATTTTGTAAAATTGCCTCATTGGTCTAGTGGCCGCAAGCGCGACTGCTAAGCAAGAGATGCTGGGTTCCATTCCCGGGTCGGGCAAAGTGTTATTGGGTTTTTTAATCACGAATTTCTCAGCAGCAGAGATGGAGTCTGGATTTGTGACCGGTTGATGGCAATAGGCTCGCCATTACATGGGACTTCAAACATAACTGGCGAAATATGGGTGTACATGAGGTATTAACTTCAAGTTTATTTTGAACAGTAATCAGCAGAGTTTTGGAGAGATTCAAAGTTCTTAATCGATAGTTCCTACTTTGAGCAGTAATTATGCTTTAATTCGAAACACGTGTTGCTTTTATCTATACTAATATTATAAAGAGGTAACATTTGTTTGTAAGTAGGGGGTAATATCCGGAAGTAATGAACCAATTTTTAAAATTATTTCACTGGTAGAAAGCTACATTATTCGTGAGTGCTATAGGCTATATTTTATTCCCGTACTCCCACGGGAACGGGAACTATACGGGTGAAACCGCGGGACGTCAGCTAGTTTCATTATAAACGTATACATAAGTCATTTTTTTAAACTAGATGGGGCCGGTGTTTCGTACCTGACTACTCTGAGAAGAAACAGCCGAAACAAACTCAGAGGTCATAGTCTCTTTTGAAGTCCAGACATAATCTTGCTCAATTCACATGAGGACTATGCAGATTAGTGTCTGAGATGGTCTTTTGAAGAAAAAACCACACAGATTTGAGTGAACCTGTCCAGTCAGTGCAAGCATTTTTATACTAATATGCCCTGTGTTATCCGGCAGAGTAGAATAGAACCAACCCATTAAACTGACGGGTGTCGTATAAGGCGACTCATGTCTGAGGCAGAACACCTTGCGCCTCCGTAGACCAGAGAATGGGCAGCAGCGTTTTCTGTTAGTCTTTCATCACTGCGATCTCCAATCCGTCTGCCAAGCGTGGAGATTACGGCAAATCCTCCCATCATGGGAGAGGCTTATGTCCAGTAGTGGACGTTATGGGCTGTTGTAGTAGTGTAGTGTAATAAAATGGCGCAATGGATTCAGATTTATGTGAGGCATACGGACAAACCATGACCACTGCGTTAGGACATAGGCAAGATACTATTTCTATCTAGGTAGTTCGTCCCGTAGGATAATTTGCGACCTACCCACACGGCTGCAGTGAGGACTGGCAGAAGCTAGAATTTCATAAAATTAAGATTTCAAATCATACTTCCAACCAAACTTCGTGATAACCACAAAGCTTAATTTGTTTCAACGGGAATTTTCTCGAAACAATTTCAATTTCCCTCGAGCCTGCTCTCCAATAAGTTACTAATAACCGCTGGCAGCCGCGGGAGCTCGTGGCTAAATAATAACAGACGCACGGTCGATCGAAGGTTAAGGTACGCATGCCGAGTTCAATCTGAAGATTGGTGACCGGGTATATCGAGATCCCTCCGTGTCTCGGAAAGCACGGTAATCCGTTGGTCCCGGTTGTTATTTGGTGATCTTTTACAAGCGTTACTGGCAGTGCCGGATTTACCATAGAAGCTGAAAAAGCTGAAGCTTAGGGCGGTAAAATTAGCCACAAACAAATTTGGTACAGTAAAAAAGTAAGGCTGCGGACACGAGGTCCCCACCTCGTGTGCACCTGCGGCGGCATCAGCCGCTTCCACACTCGTGCTGCCTCGGGAGGGCCTGCCGCTGCCGCTTCGACTGTCTTCGTGTCCGTTAGGTACTTAATATATCTATATTTGGAAGGTTTTTACTTGTGCCTATAGTTTTAATAAATAAATAATATAGACAGATTATTCCCTAAAAAAAGGAATTAACTTTATTGTGAACAGTGGTGTCGGTTCTGTTGTGCACAAACTAAACTATTGCTACTACTAGGCTATTGCTATCTTTTACTAAAAGGCAGTGCGAGAAAAGGACGTCAATAGCTATGAACTACTTGTTAGAGATGTCAAACTAGTTTATGCCTTGCGCTTCACCGTGTATATAGTCGACATGTTTTTACGTGCACCCTTCATTTGTATGGAAATATTAGTTCCAACTAAATTTGACAGCTCTAAATTACGTCCGTCTCTTTCTCGTTTTATTAGAGAGGAAAAGATAGCAATAGCCTAAATTAAGTTTAGTTTGTGCACAACAGAATCGACACCAATGTAATTAATATTAGAAGTCAGTAGAAGCGGCAAAAATTTTATAGCTTTGGGGCGGCAAATGTGTAAATCCAGCACTGGTTACTGGTAATGAGTGGCCGGAAAGTTTGACAACCAGCTATACCAGATGATAATGCAGAAAAACGCAATTGAAACCACTATTAACGAAGGCAACTAATGGCCCAATTATTGATAAAACGTAACATCGTAAGATTTTTCTTAATGTGATATGTAGAGTGGTTGGTTGACAGCTTCGTGAACGGTTACAACTAGTTGGTATGTGTCAATGCAAAGCAAACTCGTCAATAGCTTGACGTCAGGTTGGGTTTACCATTCGTTCCGGCCTTTAGATCTCTGTTAAATATGTAACAAGTACAATCGTTTGTAGGTAAGTTAGGTACGACCCCAAACTTTTGGGTACGATCCGGAAGAACGAAGTTGATCGGCGCCCTTCGAATTAGTTATGAACTTATGATGTTTGATGGCCTTGTGAAGGAAAACTGGGTTAATAGTTTAATGTTTATTTTGACTGTGACGACTGAGAAGAGAATGTTGAGGTGGATGTGTGGTGTGACAAAAATTGATAAAATAAGGAATGAGTATATTCAAGGAAGTTTGAAAGTTGCGCCAGTTACAGAAAAGTTGAAAGGGAATCGACTGTTTTAGTAATGTGATGCGGAGGGAAGAATCGCATGTGGCTAAAAGAGTGATGAATATAAATGTGGATGGATGGAGAGGGAGAGGGAGACCAAAGAAACGATGGATGGATTGTGTGAGGAATAATATGAGGGAAAAGTGACGGTTGACAGGGGAGAATGGAAGGGAAAAACGTGTTGCGCCGACCCCAAGTGATATGGGATAAGGGCCTGCCCTTATCACATGACACACACACACAGTCACAGACACAGTCATCATCTTCCTGAAGGTGATGACTGTCAAAGTTCTACAAATGACAGTCGGGACAAACGGCTTAATGTGCTTTCCGAGGCATGGAGGAAACTTGGTATGTAATGGGTGGTCCATCCACGGACAACAACGAACGGTTGTTATTATTTAGCTACGAAATAATGTAAATCAACTTTGACAAGTGCCCAGTTGATCACTATTTTTTATAAATTATAATAAATAAAATATCGCTGGACATTTCACACAGCGCCATCTAGTGCCACACTAAGCAACGAGGCTTGTGTCGTGGACACCAGATAGTTGATATACTACATAGATACTTATTTTTTTTGTAAATACATACTTATTATAAATACACATCCATGACTAGGAAACAAATGTCCATGCTCATCACACAAACATTTGCTCCTACCGGGATTCGAACCTGGGACCCTAAGAACGTAAGGCAGCCTCACTACCGCTGCGCCATTCGGGTCGTCAAAAATGTACTCTACTCGTATTTTTCCATGTACTATCACGAACAGTTCTGCTCATCAATCAGGGTGCATGGCGGAGGCGCGGCGGCGATAAACAAGCGCTTATCACTGTTATCGCAACCTCCGTACATACACGACTGGTGGATGAATGACGAGCTTTTTCATACAATAGGTTTCACTATTATTATTGTGTAGTTATGTTGTTGTTGTTGGTTACTTAATATGTTGAACTGGTTGTGTGGTTTATTGTTAAGCGCTCTTGTTGGCGTTTTGGGGGTTGAACGTCAGTTTCCTATGTTACTTCAAATTCATTTATTGGTGTGATTTTTGGTACATGTTATAATTGGTTCCTCAAAAATCTACCTTAAAGGTGTACACTATTTCACATACTTAATCAGTCATTATTATAAAAAAAGATAATCAACATATTAAAATAAAATAATAATTGCATTAAAACACAAAATAATTTAGGACAGAAAAAACAAACAAAACATTAAAAATTGGGTATACTGGTATACATAATTAAAAATATTGAATGGAAATAAAGATAATAATACAGTGTCAATAATAGAATGTAATAGTACATACTTAAGGCGCTGTACTTAGTCAAAATAGGCTTTACAAAACAGTTTTTCAGCCAAATGGTTTTTTTTAGAGCAGCTAAAAAAATATATGATAATCTTGATCATATTTATGGGTGGACCATTGTGTTCAAAACACGTTTTCGGTAAATATTCTCGATAAGAAAAAACCATAAACTAACCATTTAAATTGAAATTGTAGCAATTGTAACTGCATTACTTATAAACAAATCTTGATAATATTAATACCAGTGATGTAATATATAATAATAAAGGGAACTGTTGTTTTATTTATTCTTTTTATTTATCACTTTTGTTTATTTCAATATTTATTCATTATTTTCTTCTAAAAACTGGCCGCCCAGTAATAGTGACGTCTCATTTACTCCCATACAAATAGACAGTGTGCGCGATTTTGCTGTTCACAGCGCCTTAAGTCCTGGGTTTAATTTCCTGATTGGGCAAAGTGCTATTAGGTTCTATGAGAATTTCTCCAACAGTAGCTTGGAGTCAGGATTTGTGCGCAGTTGATGGCAATAGGCTCACCCCCTTTTATATGGGACTTAAGCATACCTGGCGAAATGTGGGTGTACTATAGGTTCATTTCTACCTAACCTCCCTGGAGGGAATGGGCTATAATCCACCACGCGGGCCCAGTGCGTATTGGTAGATGTCACATGTCTTCGATTTTTTGACATGCCGGTTTCCTCACGATGTTTTCCTTCACCGTTTTGAGAGCAGTGGTGATGAAATAAATTACACAAAGTAATGCGCCTGCCTGGGTTCGAACTCACGACTTACTGTTCGTAAGTCGGGGCCGCCACCACTGGGCCACCGCTGCTGTGCAGGCGTGATGTAATGTCGATTTAATAATATATTTAACTTATATAGAGCAGACCATTCGACTGCTATACTCGGAGTGGATAAGGGTAGGTGTCTATGGCGTGGATTGATTGATGGAGGCGAAATTGTTCTTATTTCATGGAATACCAAGCTGACCTAAATAAACAGTTTTAGTGTCAAAACACTTATTTAATTTAATTCTACCATGTACTAGAACTTTTATAAAAGTTCAAAAAAAGTAAAAGGTTACAAAGGTTAAACTTTTAGGCCACATCGTAGTTTCGGAACGGACTTCCATATACAAATTCTTGGAATGTCTAAATATTTATGCACTGTTGAATTTTGCAACCCTCGCCTCTGAGCATAGCGTTGAATATCGAACAAAACACTTATTTACGCATTCATTAATTATGCCATAAGTCGTGTTAGTGAAACCCAGCATTCAATACATTAAATGGGTCGCCGAGAAATTCTACCCTATTGGTAAAAAAGGTCAAAATAACATCGACTGAAAAACATCGTGAACGCTTCGGGTGTCACCGGTCCGGTCCGCAACGCTTCGGAAACAACGGAAAAGTCTCGGCGACCGATAATGGGAAATTAATAGCTGATATCAAGACTTGAGCCCTATCGTGAGGTTTTTAATAACTATTGATTCGGGGTTCGATTCCCAGTCGGGTCATTATTCTTGTTGATTGGAAATGTGATAAGGTTTTTCGTGAAAAAATCGAGGCGATTTTTTTCTTTGTAATTGAGGAAGTTCATGATACTCGCTTCCGTTAAAAAGGAGTATGTAAGTTAAAGTTTGCAATGGAATTCTGGTTTAAAAATTAATCAAGAGAATAATAGCAAGTAGGAGGATATAAAAAAAATCGATTGAAGATTCAATCTTTTATCGACGATCAATTTAGATGGCGAATGTTGGCAATTCCGCCATAGGGACGCACCGTGTTTTGTATAATGGATAAAAAGTATTCTAAAGTCTCCCAAAGCAGGTCTATCCATAAGCCAAGTTCCATACAAATCCGTTTAGGTTTTAAGGCGAGAAAACAACTTCAATTAACTAAGATTAAGTTAAAACTCACTCATTTTTGTCCGGAGCAGGGTACACTGTTGACATGTCATCCACGATGACACTGAAGCGAATCGACGGCATTTTGTCACTTCACCCCTTCCTCTTATTTCTCACCTTTGAGCTCGATCGCAATAACGTGGATTTAAAAACTTGCCAAGAACATTTTGAACATAAGTAATAAACTTACGCACAAAGCCAGGCTTTCGGTACTAGTCTAAGGTTGACAAGTCTCTCCTAGGCTTGCCACCACAGAAATACTTTCAAAATAATTTCCTTTTTTTCACCATTTTACACTAAAACTTTGTTGCACTAAACACTTTATTTATTTAGAGCCTAGAATAATCCTACTACACTTGTCCCTTTTTACTTTAAAAAGCCACCAAAATTAAAGGTTTCGTCTTCAAAATTCTTATGCCAAAAAAAGTCACAGTGTTACTTGCCATCGTATTTTAACTACTACAAATCCAGCTCAGACCGTTCGCTCACAAATCTTGACTGCGGCAGTTCTTATAAAAGCCAACGGAAGCAATCTCCGACTCCATACAACTTATACACCGTCAGGCGTAGTGCAGGTTATCGCAGAGGATACAATTTCCTCACTCCGGCGGTTGAGAAGGATGCTTCCTCGTCGGTGAGCCCCCGGGATGAATCGACAGCGCTTCTTACACTGTATAACGGGTTTATAAAAGGATGTTTTACCCCATTTTGTGTTTGTATTCATAGAATTTTACGGGATTACCGCGTTGTTCTGGAGTTTATTGTGTTGTTAGAACCAACAAACTACCTGCTTACCAATTTGTGTGGGTGGCTTAGAAATACAAGCGAATTCTTTGACTGCTGGACTCAACCTTTTTGAAAGAACTTTACAAAATATATCGATATATCGTCGTTGTCTAATGAGTAGCTGTTATATTGGCTTCTTTGCATTTCTGATTGACGCAATATTCGCATGCTGTGATTATAGACTATTTTGTGGATATCTCAATTTTTTGAGAAGTTGAAGATGTCACGATGAATTAACTGCACGCTAACCTTGATAAAGATAATATAGGAAAGGCCGGAAAATTCCTCATACTCTCCGTTCCAAAAGGAAAGATCTTCGGTGAGTTGTGGTCAGGCTGCTGTAATATCCTAATCTCGCGGTCTACTGCTTGCGCCAATCACATTTTTTGTACTTATGACATCAGTTTGCATGTGGTTTTGGAGATGCCAACCATAGAAGTTGGCCAGGCATTGCTTCAACATAACAGAACAAAACATCACGCCTGTAATTCTCAAAGGACCTAGGTACACCCACATTTCAGTTATGTTTCAGTCCCATGTTTTATTTTTATTTAATTTACCTCTAACCTAAAAGTACTATCCTTTATGACTAACAGAACGTTATTACTTTCAGTAACATTCCACATTATAGTAGTAGTTAAAATGGTCGGAAGTAATACGTTTTATAACACAAAGCGCAGCGCACGGGGAGGGGGGAGGGGTAATGTTTCCGCTCACCCGAGCGTGGTATTCCTGTCAACGTAGAGAATATTACAGAAGTTTCACTCTACGCAAGCTTTAAAGGTACAATTCCGAAGGCAGCCGCAACCACGTACTGCACCGACAAAGCCACCAAATCGCAACAACAGACCACTGCGGCAGAACCAACTTCAATTTTACTTTAGCAAAACGGCAACCGACGCGACGGCATACGGCGCCCATGCCGTCATCTACGAAGCGTATCATGAGATTAGACCACAGTGAAATGAGGCTTTGTTAGTTATTGAAAGAGGCTTGAAAATCAGATCAATGATTTAATTTTTCGTAAGAGTGTACAGATTGTACCTACCTTTAAAAATACGTAAACCTCATCATCTACCTAGCCTTTTCCCAACTGTGTTGGGGTCGGCTTCCAGTTTTACCGGATGCAGCTGAATACCAGTATTTTACATGGAGCGACTGCCTATCTGACCTCCACAACCCAGTTAGTACCGGGTAATACGATACCCCTTGGTAAGACTGGTTGTCAGACTTTTCGGGCCTCTGACTACCTAACGACTGTCAAAGATCTACAAATGACAGCCGGGATCAACGGCTTAACGTGCTTTCCGAGGCACGGAGGAAACTCGGTATGTAATGGGCGGTCACCCATCCACAGACCAACCTAGGCAAGCACGGCTTAACCTAACGATCGACCCGAGCGGCTGTTATTATTTAGCCACAAGCTCCTCTAAAAAAAATACGTAAACCTAATGATGTTTAAAATTCCCGTAGAATGCTACGAGGGAATTTTTCTAAATTCTATAATAGTTAGAGACTAGTAGAGCAACAAGACGAAGATTCATTCTCCAGTTGAAAAAAGATGATCGCTCATCAGCCAGGTGTTGCCTGTCAGACTGTAGCCCAACGAGTACTGTCGAATCGAAGATGAACAGCTGGACTGTACCTTCTGCATATCACTGCATTGTGACAATCATCCCCTAGAGATGAGTTAGCCCGGTATTTTAGATTTAATGGCATTTCAAATGTGGTGAATATTCACGCTGCTTTTAATTTTATATCCATCAGGGGCGAGGGGGTAGCAAGTAATTTTCTTAAACTAAACAAAACTTTGGTAGCTGCTCTCTCTCTTTGCATCAGTTTGATTACAGAAGACAAAAATATTACACATAGCTAGTTTTTACCCACGGTTTTGCCCGGAAATTATCTCACGGGATGAAAAGGCGGTCCTGACTCAGAGCTTGGCCTAGTTTGGCATTTGTATAGATTTGGTTGGATCAATGTTTGGTGGAAAATAAAATGCACTAGAAACATATTTTTGGAGGACGGAAGATATCTCTTGTACTCTATTAGACAATAGTACATTTTGATACAAGTGGAGAAAGTTTGTTATTGCATTCGAGGCGGAATTATAACACCCGAGGCGTAGGCGAGGGTGTTTTTGAGCCGAGAACTGCAATAACAAATGTCCGCGCGTATCAAACGACGTTTTTCAATACACTTTTGAAGAAATAAAATAAAATATAAAGAAAAATATTTTGTCACGAATTAGGAAACTATGATTTTAATTTTCTATTTTTTCGCGCTCTGCTTTCGCCAGGTTGAAGGAGAGGCAAAGGTATGAAGCCGTTAAACAGCCTAATATAAAAAATAGATTTATTTTATATTTTTGAATTCAGAACACCAATAAATGTTAATTTTTGTATAAAATAACTATTAGTTTTTAATAATCGTGTTTAATGTTCTATTTAGAAACACAATTTTAATATTCAAAAAATATTTATTCCGTAAAGACGCGTAGTGTTTTGCTGAAATTAAAAAAAAGAAACATTCACCTCAGACTATAGGCATTGAACCAATTTGGACTAAGTAGGTATAGGTGTCTGTGGCAATTTTCATTCCCGCACACGTGCGGGAAAATGAAAAAAAGCACGCGGATGAAATACATTCCATGTTGTACCTAATCGTAGTGCGTTATGGACCAGTTTTCGAGGAAGTGTATTGAAAAAACTTTAATCTTGTTTACAATATTCGGAAAACAGAGGGAATGGAGTAAATTACACCGCAAATACATTACCCCGAAAAACAAAAAAAGTGTGTCGAAATAAACTAGAACGCTCCGACAACTGCACTAGCCGTCACTAGCCATATAACACAAAATAAAAAAGGAAAAAAAAATATACCAACAATAAAGCATTCAGCATTCAGCACCACCCAATTAAGGTCCAGACTCACCGACAATTGAATATAACAGCCAACGCATTTGCAAAGAGATGGCAACATTTAAAAAAGTTGCGTCGGCGCCCGCCTGAGGCACAAGCAAAGCGAATTACCTCCACAAAGGAAGAAAAAAGACGCCTTTTATCTTTTTAAAAAGAAACGTCACAACGTCACAAATGAGGCTCTTACGGCAAAGTTGAAGTCTGGCTACTAGGTGTTACGAGCAAAGTTGAAGATTCGAACTAAAATTGTGATTTTCGGCATTCTTTTGTTAGTTTAATGAGTGATTTAAGTGATTAGTGTTGATTGGTTGTGATAAGCTGAGTGTTAAGTGTTATTTTCTTGTCGCACGCGAAGTGTTTTCTTGGTTTAAGCGAAACTATTTGTTTACGATTCGTTTAAACGGTAAAATTATTACCAACTAGCTGACGTCCCGCGGTTTCACCCGCGTAGTTCCCGTTCCCGTGGGAGTACGGGAATAAAATATAGCCTATAGTGCTCACGAATAATGAAGCTTTCTACCAGTGAAACAATTTTTAAAATTGGTTCATACATCCGGAGATTACCCCCTACATACAAACTTACAAACTCACAAACAAATGTTACCTCTTTAGTAATATTAGTATAGATGACTGCTAATACTTATAAAGTCTAAAGGCCTTTGCCGAGCAGTGGGATCACTATCACACAGGTTAACAGTAATAACAGTAATGTTTTACTTAGTCACTGCAAACCCAATTCTATTTTGTAACTATACTATTCCCTACTATTGCGAAAACGTAACCCAATCTCCACCATTACGGGCCATTAGCCAGCACAAACGATGCACTGCATACATCAAACAAATCGCACACATTGTATACCTATGTATATTGTATACTTTACAGTAGTGTAGACTTACAGCACCAGTCTACGTCAACAATATCGGGACGAACAAACAATATGGTTTACAGAATAAAGTAATCTGCTGAAAACTAAAACCCAACTACGAGAAACACAGCAACTATAGCTGGTGCCAGTTAAGATGAGAATAGCGGTCATTGACCCACCTACATTTATTATACTTCTTAATTTGCAAACCGAAAATAAACCTGTTTAAGTCTTGAATCGTCATGTATCATCTTTACCATTTTTTGTAATGAAAAACGATACATGGTTTATTGTTTTGATTCGTACGAAGAGATATTAGGGAAAGAGCAATGACCGCTATTCTCATAGTAACTGGCACCAACTGTAAAAATGTAAACAAGAATAATTGAATTTTTTTCTTTCGGTTTTCGTATCACCACGAGACATATTAAGTCTTTTTTTGACTCCGGTCAAAAGTCATCTCGACGAGACGAATGCTGTTTCAAAATAAACGTTTACACGAAAACCCCAAACCGACAGCAACACAGCCAACCCTTGACTGTCGGGCTTCGGACCCGTAACGACTGTCAAGGATCTACACACGACAACCGGGATCTACAGTTTAGCACGCTTTCCAAAGCGCGGCGGGCTCATAGTGTTAGGGGTCACTGATCCACAGACCAGCTTCTGCAAGTGAAACCTAACCTTGAGGACCAACCTGCTCTGCTGTTATTTTTTTTTTTCTAAATTTTGACACATTCTTTCATTATTTACATTGACCGTACCTACAACACTACAAGTAAAATCAGGTAACACAAAGCCCCGCCTCTTACTGTCATGGGCGGAAATAGGCTCATTTCCTTATTGTTTTCATGTTTCTCATCGTGCCGCGATTATGAATTACGAAAACCGTCATCGCTTTACTCCCCCGTAATTCCATAGAGGAGCAGTTAAATAGAGGAGATGCAAAATTTTTGTTTCTTAATGGATTCGTCTATAACCAAGCGGCTGTGGACCCTATGGAAACCTCATAAGGTCCATTTCAAAGCACCGTACTGACAGTGTCAGATACATGATAAGCAATCAGAGCATAATATCCCCACGGGCCTTTACCATTCTCGTGACTTAAGGCGGGTTGCTGCAAACCATGGCTTATCGATTTTTTGTTTCTGGGGCCTAAGAGAGTTGGAGACCCACTGGTCTCCAACTCTCTTAGGCCACACGCCACTACGATGAAATAATTTACACAAAGTAAGCGTCCTGGGTTAGATACGTAAGGTAAGGACTGTTACAAGTGGCCCATCACAGCTCTTAAAGTCCACCTCATCAATTCTACAGCAATCGAATGCTAACAAAGGCCAACCCAATCGCATACCATACAAGTTGATTTTCGGCAATCAACGACCCTCGTAGATCGTCGCGGTTACACCTAGTTCACTTATAGAAATGTCAAGATAACCTCACCTCTTATCAAACTCATGCAGATCCTCGGAGGTGAACTGACTGGTGACATCAAGCAGCTGCTGTATATGATCGCTGCAGACCCTGCTCTTGCGCCGCTCATCAGCGTCTCTCACTAGGATGGTGGCGCAGCCGCCGTAGTCCAGCGACAGGGACGGCTGCTGAACCACGATGGTGGTGCGCCCTGCTGGGATGGTGCTCGCTGCGGAGTCGAGGGGATTGGCAGTTACGTGGACTTGGACAGCTGGGGAGAAAGCTTTATATGAGTTTAAAATTTCTTTTGGTCATAAATTTTGGTAGTATTCAAAATTGTAACATCATCTGCTTAGCCTTGACCTCGCTAAATTAGGGCTTCTGGTCTAACTAGCACTTAACATGGAGTGACTGCCGGTCTGCCTTTCACCAACCGCGTGATATGACTGGCTAACAGACTTTCGGGTTTTCAACGGCAGTCAAAGATTTTAATTGACATCCAGGACCGACTGCTTAACGTGCTTTCCGTGACACGGAGGGGTCTTGGTATGGATTGAATTGTCACCCATCTACAGACCGGTCTCAGCAAGAGCAGCTTAACCTTCGATAAACCGGTGCGGCTATTTTCATTTAACCCCTTACTGGGTTACTTTTAAACTCCATGTTTACGACTACTTCTAAAGTAAATATGAAACATAAAAACCGTAACCGTAACATAATGAGATGCAGAACTTGATAAAACATCTATTTAAGTGAACATTTCAGGTAATCGCCTGTGTTTACGAGCTGTAGGCACGGCACGGTTATCTGACTCAACAAATGTCTAACTATTTAGAATACGAAGGTATCTGTAGGCATAGTTGATAGCCGAGATTGAAACTGAAGAGCTAGGCTCTTTGACTTCAATCTCATTCGGTTAGACGAAGTGATATTCATCATCGATAACGACGATAAGAAAAAGTCCATAATTTATTGAACTGTCATACGAAACTCTTCTAAAGAAACTGTACGTATATCTCTTGGTCTGTGTTGATAAACGGCACACTTGTTTCGATTACCACATTCGATTCGGCAGTACTTGGCCAACAGTAAAGCCAACCTTAACCAATTAGTTCATCATTATTTATTTATTATTTTTTTTATTAGACTCGTACCGACTCATCTCATCAGCGCTGTAGCATGTTCGGCTCTGCTCGGCATAATTGAGATAGCATCTTGTTTCCGAACGTATACGTGTTGGTCGATTGTGTGAGCACGCCTTTATGTGTTGGCACTTAATATTAACACCGTAAATTGCAAAACTAGGGTACTATAAAGGTAACAGGAAAACTGTCACTGAACACTGTTACTTATAGGGAAGACCTTATCTCCACGGGAGGCTCTAATACAGATGTCACTGAAAATTAATGGCCTGGCTGTCAGGCCAACCCTAACACAATTGGTCTAAGTGTCAACACAAACAAATACGTGTACCGTGAAGGAATAAACAGCAAACCAACTACAATATTGATAAATGGTATGCATTTTGAAAATAGGTTTAACATGACACTCTTACACATCGAATTGTGTTTTTTAGTCGACTATTCTGGGAAGAAACACTGAAACTAGCTCAGCGGTCACAGTCTTTAGTACGTACAACCAATAATTTATTATACAGTATTTTATAATTATCTGCATTACCAAAAACATAAAAGAAACTAAATAACATAATATTCGTGTTTATTCGTGTATTTTAGAAAAAAATAGGACATTTTCATTTCATACCTGTAGACTGTCTCCTAGAAGACGGCGGCGGCACAGAGTGCTGGTGCGCAGAGGATCGTCTTCTCGACGTCGTAAACACCTCCGTGCCTTCCAGCTGCCTCCGCAGCTTTGCTACCTCATCCTTGTAGTACTCCTTCTCAATCTTCTGCTTATTCTTCACCCTCGGCTCACTCCCTCTCCTCTTGACAGGATCAGGTTCGAATTTAAAATGTGTTTCGTACTTCGCCTGATTCCCCTTTGGACTTTTGGGAGTATCCATTTTTGGGTCATACGGTATTTGGATCGATGTCGACGCTACACTGGTCTGACTGACTTGCGTTTGTGTTCTGTTTCTTGGCTTGTCTTGTCTCTTAGGATCAGGCATGGGCACGTCGAAGACGAACCTTCCTGGGCCGGGTCTAGGGGAGTCTATAACATCGGTTGCCGATTGTGGTTTGGTGTAAGCAGGGGACTCAATATCACAGCTGTTAGTCGTCCTGTGGTAGTGCGGAGGAGCCGTGCTGGGTGGGTGGACGGGCACGTTGGGGTCGTCAATAAGGGAGGGCTCGGACAGGTCGGGGGCGTCGGGCTCAGCGTCCATGGAGTCGTCGGTACCGGTGACCGAGGTGAGCGCGGTGGCCGCAGAGTCGGTGCTCGTGTTGATCGTCTTGTCTGAGGTCGTGCTGCTGCCCATGACGACCACCTGGAACAAGGAGTTAAAGTTTAGAAGGCAGGAAATATAAATATTGTTTTGGCGAAAATAATAGTTTAGAGAGCGTAATGGTTTTTGGATACAATAGTACTGGTCTGGTCCGGTTAGCTGACTGAAGTGAAGTTGAACACGTAAATTAACTTAGACTGTGGTCGGATTGTCAATTGTCTAAAGCGTAGATTTTGCCTCCGTAGCAATTATACATAGCTCCAACTCAGTCGCTATTTTCCTCCAGGCGAAATAGAATACAGAAAAAAGCTTTCACTCATATATCCAAAAAAATAGATATTACCATTGCTGTTAGATGGTTTATCTCGACACAAAAAGAAACACGAAACGCAGTGTTTCAGAAAATAGCTACATATATGTATATGCGTTACCTAATAGGGGCATGGCAGAAGTAATGATGGTTGTTACGGTCCGCTAACATTAAATATACAGGCGCGCCAGGCGGAGCGGTTCAATCGATATCTTACATGGAGGTAAAAGTCAATTTTGTAATTAGTATTAATAACGTGTATTATGTGATATCAATTATTTTTGCTTAGTAGTCTGATCGTAACTCAGAACGTACCACAGCTACGTATTCACCATAAATGTAGATGTTTACCTTTCTAGTGGCTCAATAGAAGTGTTACTGAGAATGTTTTTATCCTTGTCCTCAAGCAAATATGAAATCCTCATGAACTGTTTATAATAACGGACTACTATCACCATTTCCTCCCCATAGGTCTATTACAACTGCAAGTGAATTTTCCTCCGTTGAAACATGAGTTAAAGAGTGGGAAGAAGAGTACGGGATAGTCAGTTTCGCTGCTCTCCATTCCAATAATTGCCGATCCAGAGTTCCAAGTATTAGTAATTAAAAGAAGTTTTAATCATTTATTCCCGTTTTAAACACGTTATTACACTGGAGACAGTTTTACCGCCAAAATCATCGAATGTCAAGTCAGCAAGATTAGTGATGGGGCATAGCGTCCTCACGTAGTGCTGTGCTGTATTGAGTTAGCAGGTTTTCTTCCATCTAACACAAGATAAGATCCATCGTTGTCAAAGCATTCATCATTGGCACTTCATCATCATAAGCCTACACCAGTCCACTGCTGGACATAGGCCTCTTCCATCGCACCCACTCAACTTGATTCTCGACAACTCTCATCCAGTTGCTACCGGCTGGTAGCAGGGTGGCGACCCTGCGTAGATCGTCGCTCCACTGAGCCTGAGGGCGTTCCACCTTACACTCACTGATTCGCTGTCTCTAATCAAGAAAACGTCTTCCCCAACGGTCACCGGTTCTACGGCTAATATGGCCGGCCCTTTAAACTCGGTACCTGCATTTCCCTAGTTAATTTATTTCCTAACGCTAACCGCGTTAGACCGTAAAAAAACTTGAGCTATAAAAATGCAGGAACAAAATGAAATCGGCTTGGTTTTACGGCAGCAGGTGGAAGTCCTATCGCTCTCTCGTAAAGTTGAGTACTGCTGAGTTATGGCCGAAAGATACTGGGAGTTAGTGGTGCAGAGATTGTGGTAGCGATGCGGTAGGAAAGTCCTAGGTTTGACTTAAGGTGAATGCTCCAGGGTAGCCCGCGAAATTCAAATTTTCTTACGTTTTTTGCAATTTGGGCCCGTGCTAGGTCGTATGTTGATTAAAATATTATTCGCGGCTGTAAGACGTATGTAGTAACAGAATTATAATCATCAAAATTATCAATACAACCCTCCAAGTTCATAAAGGTGTAAGAAACAAAAAAAAAGCAGAAAAAGTCATTTCTACACCTTTATGAATTTGGAGGGTTGTATTGATATCCATTGATGATAATTATATTCTCAACTCTTTTCTTCTAAAACCGACTTCACGACTTCTGTGGGATGTTGTGGAAAACTGTTTTAATGTGCGGATGTATACGTAGTTATATAAAATATCAATTGGATGTTAACAGTATAAAATGATGAGTCTTTACATGTTTGTCTGTGTTAGCTTAGAACTTCTAAACGATGTGGTGGTCACTATTGCATTTTTTCAGAAGTGTGATTTTGTCCTGTTGCCTTTCAGTGGATTATAAAAGTCCTCAAAACAGGTTTCCACACCTTGATACGGAAAAACTATAGAAGTATAAATATTCCTACTCCTCCGCTATACTTTTCTGATTAATTTCGTTGCGGGATCCAAGACAGTTAAATTGTTTCTCTGGGACTTCGTCGAGCTTCATTGTCTCGGCGCTCTCTCGGCGTTACAGTGGTTTGGGAATAGTGGAACAACCCGCCGTCTTGTCCTAAAAAAAAAACCGGCCAAGAGCGAGTCGGACTCGCGCACCGAGGGTTCCGTACAAACTTTTTAAAGGACAAACTTAACTTTGCTGTTCGATCCGATGAAACGGCTATTTCACCAACCGCAAATAATAAGTTTGTAATAGTAAAATTGCTTTTTTTTGTTACTAAACTACATATTTACGGTTTTCAGACTTTTCCGTTTGCATGTGCTGAAAGACATCGCTTCTCGCCTAATTTCGTGATTCTAGGTCAACGGGAACACCATATAGGTTTTCGACCCAAAACCTATAGGGTACTTCCGGTTGACCTAGAACTGTAAATTTTGGTTAAAAGCAAGGTCTTATAACACAGGTAAATAGAAAAATTCCGAAATATAAAAAAGTTGAAAATTAAGGTAAATTTTGGTACTTACAAATTTTCGCGAAAATCTAAATTTACCCATATATTTTTGTCATGTTGACTCAGGACCTTGATTTTTATACAGGTAACTAGCTGTTGCCCGCGGCTTCGCCCGCGTGAAGTTCGGTAACTGTCACTGAATTATACTAAAGGGATAAATAATGTCCTACATGTAAATCCAGGTTATAAACTATCTATGTGCCAAATTTCATAATCATCACAATTTATTATTACTATCACAATCACAATCACTATCACAACCACCATCACTATCACAACCACCATCATTATCACAATCACCATCACTATCGCAACCACCATCATTATCACAATCACCATCACCATCACCATCACAATCACCATCACCATTACAATTACTATCACAATCACCATCACAATCACCATCACAATCGCCATCACAATCACAATCACCATCACAAACACAATCACAATCACAATCATTATCATCATAATCATTATCATCTTAATCACAATCACCATGATCACAATCGCCATCACTATCACAACCACAATCACCATGACAATCACCATCACTATTACCATCAATATCACAATCACTATTCTCGTTATCACAATCATTTTCATCGTAATCACAATCATCTTCATCAATATCACAATCACCATCACTGTCACAATCACAATCACATCGCTATCACCATCACAAACACCGTCTCTATCACAATCACTATCACAATCACCATCACAATCACCATCACAATCACCATCACAATCGCCATCACAATCACAATAACTATCACTGTCACAATCACAATCACAAACACAAACACAATCATTATCATCGTAATCACAATCATTATCATCTTAATCCCAATCAACATGATCACAATCGCCATCACAATTACAATCACCATCACAAACACAATCACAATCACAATCATCATTATCACAATCATCATCATCGTAATCACAATCAATATCATAGTAATCACAATCATCATCATCACAATCACTATCACAACACAATCACCAACACTATCATCATTATCACAATCATTATCATCGTAATCACAACCATTATCATCGTAGTCACAATCATTATCATCACAATCTCCATCCTTCTTATCACAACCATCGCTATTACCATCACAATCACCGTCACTATCACAATTACCATCACTGTCACAATCATAATCACAATCACCATCACAATCGCTATCAGCATCACAATCACCTTCACCATCACAATCACCATCAAAATCACTATCACAATCTCCATCACCGTTACCACAATCATAATCATCGTAATAACAATCATTATCATCTTAATCGCAATCATCATCATCACAATCACTATCACAACACAATCACCAAAACTATCATCATTATCACAATCATTATCATCGTAATCACAACCATTATCATCGTAATCACAATCATTATCATCACAATCTCCATCCTTCTTATCACAACCATCGCTATTACCATCACAATCACCGTCACTATCACAATTACCATCACTGTCACAATCACCATCAAAATCACAATCACCATCATCGTTATCACACTCATTATCATCGTAATCACAATCATTATCATCGTTATCTCAATTATCATTATCACAATCATCATCATCGTAATCACAATCATTAGCATCGTAATCAAAATCATCATCATCACAATCATCATTATTATCACAATCATCATCATCGTTATCACAATCATCACAATAAATCAACAATACAGAAGCAACCCTGTATAGAAGTCGAATCCGCCATCTTCTGGATCTCAAAATAAATGCTATTTTCGTAATCAGCACCCCTGATAATCTCGGTATCGACACCCATATTTATTTTTAGACATTTCAACCCAATCGCACCCCAAGACCCCAACAGGGAATGATGGTATTTCAGGTCCGCCACATTAAATCTTAAAATCGTTGTTTTTGTAATATACCTGACCCAATTTACCATACAAAGATGTTGAATTTCAGGCTTTGTTACCCCATTTCCCCCTTTAGGGGTTGAATTCTGAAAAAACCTGAAACACAAATGTTAACTCATTTAGCGATAGGAGTACTCCTGTTAAGTTTCGAATAGTCTAACCAATCTTATTTTCCCATGTAATCTTTGGACCCCCGTTTAACCCCCTTAGGGGGTGAATTTTGAAAAATCCTTTCTTAGTGCACCTCTAGACCACATAAGGAACCAATGTGCCAAATTTGGAATTTCTAGACTCAGCGGTTTGGGCTGTTCATTGATTTTTATACTTTGCCACCCCATTTCCCCCTCTTAGGGGTTGAATTCTGAAAAACCCCTGAAACCCGTTTCTACTCATTTATCAATAGGAGCACTCCTGTGAAGTTTCGAATAAAATAGTCTAACTAATCTTGTTTCCCCATACAAACTTTGGAGCCCCGTTTAACCCCCTTAGGGGGTGAATTTTGAAAAATTCTTTCTTAGTGCACCCCTAGACCACATAAGGAACCAATGTGCCAAATTTGGAATTTCTATACTCAGCGGTTTGGGCTGTTCATTGATTTTTATACTTTGCCACCCCATTTCCCCCTCTTAGGGGTTGAATTCTGAAAAACCCTGAAACCCGTTTCTACTCATTTATCAATACGAGCACTCCTGTGAAGCTTCGAATAAAATAGTCTAACTAATCTTGTTTCCCCATACAAACTTTGGAGCCCCATTTAACCCCCTTAGGGGGTGAATTTTGAAAAATCCTTTCTTAGTGCACCCCTAGACCACATAAGAAACCTACTTGCCAAATTTGGAATCTGTAGACCCAGCGGTTTGGGCTGTGCGTTGATAGATGAGTCAGTCAGTCAGTCAGTCAGTCAGTCAGTCAGTCAGTTTCTTCTTTTATATATTTAGATAGGGACTTCAGTATCTGGTATAAATTTCAACATGCTCGGTCCACCCGTTCCTGAGAAAATCGGTGGTGACAGACGGACGGACAGACTGACAGATGGACAGACGAACAGACGGACAAGAAAGTGATCTCATAAGGGTTCCTTTTTTACCTTTTGAGGAACGGAACCCTAAAAAATAAGTATAAATATGTACGTAATGTTTTATAAGATTTAGTATAAATGCTGGGATCCTAACAAACGCGGAAAAGTATCGCATGTTGCGAACGAATCTAACTCGGGAACTATTTGATGAGCGGGACGCCCTAAATATTTGTAGGGCTGACATGCCGTAGAAATAATATCATCAACTCTTTTCCGTTCTTGTATACGTTAGCAAACACGTCTTGACATCATATTACTACAGCCAAACCACGTCTACTGAAATAGGCCTCCACTTCGTCCATAATCCAATGGTAAAATAATTCATTTATGGATATTCCATTTCCTGCCTCATCTAAATTCATCTCGCAAAACTTTAGTTCTGCTTGCAGCCGTGAATAATAAGATACAGAAAAACGCGTCAACATAATTTTATAAAAAACCGGCCAAGTGCGAGTCGGACTCGCACACGAAGGGTTCCGTACTATTGACTATATTTAGTATTTGTTGTTATAGCGGCAACAGAAATACATCATCTGTGAAAATTTCAACTGTCTAAGCTGTCACGGTTCATGAGATACAGCCTGGTGACAGACAGACGGACAGACGGACAGACAGCGAAGTCTTAGTAATAGGGTTCCGTTTTTACCCTTTGGGTACGGAACCCTAAAAACTAGACTAAAAAGTAGCCAAACACACGGCAAGAAAAATGCTCATAATCATTTCGAATTAACGCTTCGTTCACGACCTCAGCAATGACTTGCGTCAATCGACCAGCGAGTCGCGCGTGTGTTACTTTTTTAAGCACTAACTAACTAACTTCTTTCATATGTTTTCCCCACATTGCTGTCGAAATGAGCGGGATCAATATACTAAAGAGCCGCAGGACGTGTGTCGTTTGAGCGTAAAGGTGCATACTCACCGCGGCGCACGGATTGGCTACGCACGTATGTTAAGCTTCGCTTTGCAAAAAAAAAATATGTGTTTGTGTCCACTGTAAACCACGGACATGCTATGCATGAATTAACGTCATTAGTACGTGTACATGCGTGGTTTGCTCGAATAAGGCGCTCACATTGCTCAACGCTGTCAACGCCATGCACGATGTGCTTGCGGTACATGCTATACACGTAAAGTCTTGGTAAAAACACGTGTGTAGCCTCTCTGTGTGCCGCGGTGGGCCACGCACGTGTATTGCCGTGGAAACGTAGACCCATGTTGTCAAACTAATGAATGCACGCAGCTAAAATGTGCCGCGTGCCCGTGCACAGTGTGCACCGCGGTGGGTTTGCGTCTTAAAGCTGTTGGTCACGCGGTTACATCCCAAATTATTTTATTCGGACCGCGACACAGCCCTGTGAAAACATCGGGCGCTCAGCAACCCGGTGTACATGCAAACTTTGTAAGTGGAAGTTGTAGCGCTATCTAATTGGCAAACCTTAATGAACGTGGTTACAGCCTTCAAGCTACTAAGTTTCAGCGAATTCTCATTGTTATACGTCGGGTAATGATTTACAAGTTGGATGAGTAACTTTTTTTATTTGCATAGTTTTAAGTTGATACAAATAAAATTTGTTTCATTTTTGTTACACCGTTTTTAGGGTTCCGTAGTCAACTAGGAACCCTTATAGTTTCGCCATGTCTGTCCGTCCGTCCGTCTGTCCGTCCTCGCTTAATCTCTGTGACGGTTAGCACTAGAAAGCTGAAATTTGGTACCAATATGTATTTCAATCACGCCGACAAAGTGGTAAAATAAAAATTGGAAAAAAATGTTTTATTAGGGTAGCCCCCCTATATGTAAAGTGGGAAGTGATTTTTTTTTTAATTTCAACCCTAACGTGTGATGTATTGTTGGAAAGGTATTTAAAAATGAACAGAGGTTTTCTTAAATCATTTTTTGATAATGTCAATAATTTCGGAAATAATCGCTTCAAAAGTAAAAAACAATGTGTCCCCCCCCCCTCTAACTTTTGAACCATAAGTTTAGAAAATATGAAAAAAATCTGAAAAGTAGAACTTTATAAGGACTTTCTAGGAAAATCATTTTGAACTTGATGGAAACAACAGTTTTTGTACAAAAAAGACAAAAAGTTGTACAAAATAATTTCTGGACTAAGTTTGTAGTATATTCGTATATGCAAGCATTTTTATACCATACCTTTAAACTCATAAGTGGGAACACTTATTGTGACGGACGGGAAACTACGGAACCCTCCACTGAGCGTGGCCCGACACGCTCTTGGCCGTTTTTATTATGTGTTTTTATATGGCTGCGTGTGCTCCAGTAAATTAATAAATCATGCTTCTGATGACAAAAGAATCATAGTGTCAATCTATACTATCTATACTAATATTATAAAGAGGTAACATTTGTTTGTAAGTTTGTATGTAGGGGGTAATCTCCGGAAGTAATGAACCAATTTTAAAAATTGTTTCACTGGTAGAAAGCTACATTATTCGTGAGTGCTATAGGCTATATTTTATTCCCGTACTCCCACGGGAACGCGAACTACGCGGGTGAAACCGCGGGACGTCAGCTAGTATTAGATGAATTTGAGTTTTGGGAGAATCGCGATCCTACATAGTACATATTGTTGGGCTAAATTCCTAGGCGCAAAAGTCCTTACACGTTCTAATTCCATTTAATATGTTATTTCAGTTGTATTTATTTAGAAACATAAAGTTGCCCGCAAAAATAAGCAGGTAAACATTTAAATATCCCTAATTTTGAAAAATATTGATAGCAGTAGATTATTCAGAGGTTACTGATCTGCTACAGAGAGCATTACATTAGTGAGCGTCCATTACATAAGGATCTGTGATCACTCGAGCAGACATCGATTGGGGACGTTTATTAGTCATGATACGGAGACGATACGATCTGAACGTTAATTTGTCAAAAGTCCAATGATGAGACACTGTTAGTATCTCTACCCAATCCTGAGAGTTTTGCACGTCATTGTACTAATAAAGGAGGTTGTAAAGTTCCACTCTCTCTCTTTAGGTTTCTGTAGTTTTGGCAGACAAGTTTGACAGGTAAGGCGTCTACTATGTTAAATGAGACACTGAGTATCTCTACCCAATTCTGAGAGTTTTGCACGTCATTGTACTAATAAAGGAGGTTGTAAAGTTCCAGTCTCTCTCTTTAGGTTTCTGTAGTTTTGGCAGACAAGTTTGACAGGTAAGGCATCTACTATGTTAAATGATAACTGTGTGCTGCAAAACCTTATAAGATATTTATTACTTACATCAAAATCGAAAGAAACCAAATTATCGCTTATTTAAAATACATAAAGACGCGACACCATCTTACATTTCTATCATAATACTACTCAAACAATATCCGACCCAAGAAAGCGGCCGTTCCTCTATAACATTGCATCAATATAATTCTGTGAATCGCACAATATAAACGCACCTACATATTAGAGAGCTATTGTCTCTTGCAGAATAATAAACTGCCTGACATTAATACAACGCAGCGGAGGCTGTATTTATGTCGAGTATATAGCCCAGTGATGATGACAGGGTGCTTCAGCGACTATTTAGGGCATTTTATTGAGAACTTTACAAGGTGCACTGTTTTAGACTGTCATGGTTTTTCACTACACTTAAAGTACTTACGGGATAATATCCGTGATTTTCTTTATTTATGAGCTCCCGATATTTCGACGATGTTGCAAGCATCATGATCGCGGGAATACTGAAAAGGTATGAGGGTGGGGCGAAAATTATTTATTATGAGCAGACAAATCTGTCTACCCTCTTTCTTAGTCGTTTATTACGCGCACTACTGGAACTCGATTGTAACTCACGACAAAACGCACTCACGGTATCACTAGGGTTCACTTTAAGTGTACTTTTTTACAAGGTTTTTGAAAGGTAAGGCTTTTGAAGTCGGGGAATTGTGAAAGATAACAAGCGTGCTTCCATTTAATTCGTGGCATGGACTACCACGTTGGTCTGGTCGCAATTGCGACAGCTGCGCATGCGTCCTGGGTTCAATTCCCGGGTCGAGCATACTCATCATCATCATCATTATCATCATCAGCCTATTAATGTTCCCACTGCTGGGACACAGGCCTTCTCTCTATGAGAGAGAATGGGCTATAATCCACAACGCGGGTTTAGTGCGGATTGGTAGATGTCACATGTCTTCGAATTTTATTTCATGCCAGTTTCCTCACGATGTTTTCCTTCACCGGTTTGAGAGCAGTGGTGATGAAATAAATTACACAAAGTAATGCGCCTGCCTGGGTTTGAACCCATGACTTACTGTTCGTAAGTCGGGGCCGCCACCACTGGGCCACCACTGGTCATACCGAGCATACTGTAATTGAGTTTTACCATCATGAATTTCTCAGTAGCAACCACGGAGTCTTAATTTGTGCATGGTTGATGTCAGTATTCTCGCCCCTATTACATATGGGCGACCAATGCAGGACAGGCAGGACCAATTTCATTTCATGTTTTTTTTTTTTTTTTTCTCTTTGTTTATTTTTTTATTTTTACTATTGTAAGTACTGTTAATTTAACCATTTTTATTTGTGTTTTGTCCTGTGCGGGCTAATAAATGCTTTTTCTTCTTCTTTCTTCTTCTTATATGGGACTTAAACATTATCATGTTATGTACTATCGAGGACACTCCCGCCTGACCACCACTAAGCTAATTTTTGCTTGCACTCGCAACATAGAAACGCTCTCTAGCCCCGCCCCGTTGACTTTGTATAGAAATAATGAATGAAAAGATACCGAATCGGCCGAGCGCACTGACTACGCACGCCAATCGAAAGTTATTGTTATTTTGCGCGCCAAAGTTGACGCTTTCCTAATAGGCCCAAACTTTAAAGGGGCGTGGCTCGGCGCCTCCACATGATTTAAGCGAAAAAAAATTAAACTGGTCAGGCGGAAAAGACCCCCATAGTACGGTGGAGCATATCCAGGAATAAATTCAATGTACTAGGACCAATTAGCTATAACAGTAAATTCTGAAAACTTTTGTTGATTTTTAAAAGTTATCTGTTAGTCGTACTTTAGTCGACATAGATATTCTTCATATAATAATGAAAATGGCTAGTCTTATCGACAGTGCTTTGACAAATAAAAAATAAAGCAGAAATATTTTATTCTGCTATTTCAATGGAACGCATGCTTAATATGTAATCCTTTCTAACCAGCACCCCTAGCCAAGTTGACAATCTGCAATCGTTAACGCTAGTAGAAAACTATTCAGATGAATGGGAATGACAACGTTAAATCACGTGATCTACACAAACGAATACTAAATTCGTAGACAAGTTTACATCGTCCAAAATGATAGAATAGAATGTTATCGTTTCTACAATGTTGATCGCTAAACTCTTTGGTAGGAACGCTCACCATAGACTAAAGTGTAGGTTTTTTCTACAGACATTAGAGAACGAGCGATCAACGCAGTCGTGTCAACTTGGCTACCAATTTAGCGCTTTCTACAATCGTTTACGCTGAGGCGTTTACGATTGTACAAAGAGAATCGATACGAAACGTTTGTAACTTGGCTAGGGGTGCAGATTACTACAGGATTATCCTATATCGTTATAAAAGTTTTTGTCTACTTCTAGGACTAAACGTTTACTAAATTACGAAGAAATCATCTAGCTTTCATTTCTTTAGAAAAAATTCCAAGGTCCTTAAAACAAATTCGACTTTATTTCATAATATTTACATTATTTACACCCTAACTCTATAATAGAAATAAAAATATTTACAAGTATCAAAAAGGGTTACAGGGCAAATTAAATTAAATTAATTTACTCAGTAAATAACTTTCTCGCAGACTTTTTGACGTCCTTGAAAAAAATTGAGGTAAAATAATTTTAAAATATTTCAATGAATATTTTTTCACAAATTGGCATTTTATGTTGAAAAGTCGTGTCTATCAGACCGTCGTCGTCGCCGTCGCGCGTCGGTCGTCGAATGTAACTCGCTGACTTTCATTTATAAACTTAGAATTTACTTTAAAAATTAAACTCAAGAGTTTTTCAGAAATTTATAAAAATGCTAATTCTCAATATTGGTCAGTTGGTAGACAGAGATACCTAATGCTAATTATGAATAATTATTTTTTCTTGACCTTTTCTTTTAGGTGCGGCTGGCTGGATGCGAAATAATTATTTTTTATCTTCTAAGAAATTATGGTAAGCACAAGTTGACAAACCTTTAAGGCCCAGTGGTGGTAGATGCGACAAATAGTTGCAACTGCCACCAGTGGTGGCGGATCGGTGGTGGCAGACGGGAATAAAGGGACCATAGACAGACACACAGACCATTCTGTCCTAAAAATAACATACCATGACATCTTCCCCAAAGGATTAATTTTGAGATATTTGGACCTAAAGTTCGTGCACATTTCGCCAGTTGCTACGGTTGGCGCAGTGGCTGAGTGATTGGCTGCTGCGCTGCGTGTCGTGCATTCGATTCCTGCACGGAACAAATATTTGTATGGCATACAGGTAGTTCTTCCAGATCTGACTGTTTGTGTATGGGAGTTTAAATGTTTGTAATCGCACCCATGATACAGGACAAATTCCTAGATGCACCTTTTTTAATGTCCTGAAACGAAACGGTATAAAAAAAAACGTTGGGTTAAAAAAACAGGAAGAGACCATGGCAAGCCAGTTTTCACATGAACCTAAGTTGATACATACATATTTGTTTCGAATCGGGGGGCTTTTGGGACCAGGACCGTGGTCCCGGATTCCCTCTAAATATATTTGAGTGGTATTTTGGGACCACAAAAAAAAATATATGTAGGTACTGGGAAAGTACGGTCAACCAAACATTAAACATATTTCGTATTTTTATAAAAACCAAAAATAAATTTTGATACAAGTGAAGAAAGTATTTTTTTTCCCGTCCCGTATTTATAAAATTTTCACTTGAATAATAAAATCATGCAATTGTTGATCACAATATTATTTCATCTTACTGTACTTTAACTTTTTTTTTCTTGTGGTCCCAAAATACCACTCAAAAATATTTAGGGGGGGAATCCAGGACCACGGTCCCGGTCCCAAAAGCCCCCGACCCTTTGTTTCGTAGCAATCAGTCAGGTCTATCATTAAATTCTAACTAACCTATGATTATGGATAATTATCCTCACACTTGGTCGGAAATGAGTACAAATCTATGTTATTAGAAACAAACTGGAGCTTTCCTAAATATCACGACGTGTTTAACATTAGTTGAACTAATTTTAAACAGTGAATATAAATGTACTTTATGTTAGCGGCAGAAGAGGAATATTGTTGGAAACTAAATAAAATATAATTCATGGTTCTGCTTGAAATCTTGAACTTGCATTGTGTTTTTCATGCGCACTTTTTTAATTATTATTATTAGTTGCCTCAGTGAAGGAAAACATCGTGAGGAAACCAGCATGCCTGAGAGATATTTCTCGACGGCAAACCAAATTATCTTAGTACATATTGTTTTTAGGGTTCCGTACCCAAAGGGTAAAAACGGAACCCTATTACTAACGACTTCGCTGTCTGTCCGTCTGTCTGTACGTCTGTCCGTCTGTCTCATGAACCGTGACAGCTAGACAGTTGAAATTTTCACAGATGATGTATTTCTGTTGCTGCTATAACAACAAATACTAAATATAGTCAATGGTACGGAACCCTTCGTGTGCGAGTCCGACTCGCACTTGGCCGGTTTTTATTTTCGACTTTTTTTAATATGGTAATATTTTCTACCTCAATGATACACCACACTACACAAATCTCAGACAGCGTTAGGATTGACAAAATTAAATTTACCTTTAAGTTGATATATTTTTTATTTCTCTTTTCCAACCTTTGTTCAAACATTTTGTAGAGGCTTTGAACCCAGTCTCAATGACCTCGAGTACCCTTGGGCGCCATTTTGAAATCATTCCAAAATGCGCGGGAATTTTTCATATTGTTTTAGAATTAATGGGATCATCATGTAAAGGGGTAGGTTAAGTGACAGTATTTTAAATTAGACGATTTATTTGAATTTTGAAATCAATGTAAAATAAAATGTGTAAATTTTATATATCTACGTATATATATTCAGAGAGTGTGATTGATAATCCAAACCTATTTTAATTTGAAATACTGGTAGATCTATAAAAAACCGGCCAAGTGCGAGTCGGACTCGCGCACGAAGGGTTCCGTACCATTATCTATACATTAGACAAAACGGCAAAAAAATCACGTTTGGTGTATGGGAGCCCCCCTTAAATATTAATTTTATTCTGTTTTAGTATTTGTTGTTATAGCGGCAACAGAAATACATCATCTGTGAAAATTTCAACTGTCTAGCTGTCACGGTTCATGAGATACAGCCTGGTGACAGACAGACGGACAGACGGACAGACGGACAGACAGCAAAGTCTTAGTAATAGGGTTCCGTTTTTACCCTTTGGGTACGGAACGCTAAAAACTTGCAAACGGAACTACACACTCGTTGCTCGCTGTTCTCCAACTCGTTTCTAGCTCTACTCGCTTCTCGCTCATCGTTGGAGGTGGAACAACTGCCTAACGAGATGCATCTAAATACTAATATTAAACATGGGGCATCTGCCTCTTTGGCCTCCACAACTTTGAAACCATGCGTAATACAATATCTCTTGGTAAAACACCACACGACTCTACGCATGTTAGTAGGTACTTTAACTGAGAGACGAAGAACTCATGAATCAAAATCAAAAATCTTTTATCTAAGCTGAGAATATGCATTTTTTCAACATGAAAGCTACACGAAACAGACCTTCACCACTTCCTTGTGATTTAGTTGGGAGAAGAAATGGCGAAACGAACTGTCCAGCAACACATTCGTCATCATAATCATCTGTCTAGCCTATTGCCAACTGTTGTTGGAGTCGGCTTCCAGTCTAATCACATGCATCTCAATACCAGTATTGTACATGAAGCCACAGCCTATCTGACCTCCACAACCCAGTTAGTACTGGGCAATACGATGCCCCTTGGTAAGACTGGTTTTCACACTTTCGGGCCACTGACTACCTGTAACGACTGTCACCGATCTACAAATGATAGCCGGGACTTCCGAAGCATGGAGGAAACTCGGTATGTTGGGTAGTCACCCATCCACAGACTAACCTAAGCAAGTGCGGCTTAACCTAAAGATCGACCCGAGCGCCTGTTATTATTTAGCCACTATCTCCTCCAGGACCAACACATCTCTCTGATTTAATAATAAAAATGTCTATTAAATTTAATTTTCAGCAGGGTTACAAGTTAAAATAATTCGCAAAAACTGTTCGTGAGTTCAACTCTTTGTCAATTTACATTTCTAGTTCATTGTCTGAATTTCAATTATAACTTTCAAATGCTTAAATAAACTAACTTTAAACAATATTTCAAATGCACAACTTATACAGAAACATTTATCAAATCTGCATAAAAAAGTTTTAGTTAATAGAATTTCAGTAATTTTGCACGTCTAGTGATTTATAATATGTCTATAATATGTTATAATATGTCTATAATATGTTTATAATATGTCTATAATATGTCTGACTTTCAGACGTTTTCAGCGTACTATAGTAAATTGAGCCACTTCAATTGAGCGCGGCTTTCAACGAAATCCTCCGAAATTGAGTATCGAAGTACACTCATTAATCTAAGTTTTTATGCGTGTGTTGAACGCTAAATATACATCGTTGTTTTTTTACCTGACTACTAACAGGTTATGAGTGTCATAGGCAATGTTTGTGTTTAGCTTATTTAATTTGATTGACAGGCGATGTCAAACTTTTAAAGGAAGCTGCAGATCAAGGGAATTCATAATTAGAGCCAAATAATTTGCGAGAATTTTCAGTTTAACGTTGTTAATACACAGCGAAACTTACCTTTCATCCCTAACAAGCGTTTAAAGGTAAGGTAACCTTCAAAGTTAGTTCAAAAGACGATACAACATTAACAAAAGACCTACGGTTGGTAACTTTAACGATCCAATATTTCATATACTGGGTGTAAGCGGACCCTTCGCGAAGTCGTCAGCCAAATATTCTGTACATCAAAGTAAACTGAGTAAATGCAACGCAAAAAATATTGCTGGGAAATGACAATTTTAATTGGTGCGAATAATCACGACTTGTGCTAGTGTTCAAAGTTATGCACTCAAAATATAGTGCTGATGGAGGCGTTGAATAGTTAAAGTTATTTAAAATAGAAGTGACCTTGACCTTGGATATCTCCGTAATCATAGTCCAGAACAAAAAAATAATCGCGGTTTCGGGAAAGTCGCGTACATTCCGCTTCGTTAAGAGCCTATACTACCTCAGATTAGCAACCCTATTTGTGGTGGTTCAAACTTCGTTTGTAATACTCTTAGAATAACGTTCTAATCAGCTTGTACTACAAAGCGGTTGTTACGTCAGTCACTGCGGCCGAATAGTGCGAAATGAGTGGTTTTTATTCTTTATAAAATCAAATTTTCGTTTTCTGGAAAAAATAAAAAACATAAGACCTGCTTTATAGTTAGTTCAGTTAGTATGCAAAGTTTCATGATCTAATTTGAAGTACTTTTTGAATACCAGCGGTTTATTGTTCGATTTGGAGGTAACTTTGGGATTTTTTTCTATCGAATTTTTTTTATGAAATCGTGTTTTCGCCAAACACAAGACCTAACATTCATCCTAAACTTTACCATATATTTATTTCAAAATTAATGCTGCAGTATTTTAGGCGTAACGGAGGATCATGCTAAGCCATTTGAGGTAGTATAGGCCCTTAAGGATGTTTTTACATCCTTTAGAAACCCAGTTTCATTACCCAGCTTAATGGGCAAGTAAAACAGGTAGAAACTAAAACAAGCTTATAATAACTTAACTTAAATATGGGAACATGTTAATCTCAAGAGGTGTAAGTTAAGACAGCTGCTCACTTCCGTTAACCGAGAATTATAACTTAATTCTGCGCAGATTATATCTTGCTTAAGACTTAAATATAGAAGTTAGTGAATGTTTGCTTTAGCTTAGCGGGTTTAGTAAACAATTCAAACAGTCAGTCGGCAAACGCGGAACCCATAAAGGATCACTTTGTTGTCCGTCTGTCTGTCCGTCTGGCCTTCTGTCAAGACCCTTTTTCTCAGGGAAGCCTGGAGGTATGTGTAGTGAAAACATCAAACTTGCAAGTCAACGCGATCATAGGGTATGACCGTTTATGTCGCATATTTTGCGATTTCACAAGGAAATCCCGTTGACACAGCCCGTGTAAAGGAAACAATCTAAAAACGTAGTAGTTAAAAACGTAGTAATAGTAAACGTAGTAATAGTTTAATAACAAAACACCTATAAGTTTATACGGAACCCTCGGTGCGCGAGTCCAACTCGCACTTGGCCCATTTTAAAGGTCTTATGAATAAGTGTATACACTCTAGTTTTAATATAAATGATTGTCAATCTTTAAATTATATTTTTTTATTCTTTCTCAATTAAAATCATTGGCTGTTTTTACTCTTATGTGGCTATACCAAGGTACCTATTAACGCGAAGAATGAATGCGAGTCCAGCACACACTGCGCATCCAGTTTTTTCGACCACATTCTGAATGGCGACATTAGCACATCTTCGAAAAACAAAGATGACAGGTAAATGCTCCAATTTCAATTTCACAATTTAAATGAACGCGAGAAAATCCTCAGTATTTCTTGACAAGTGGTATAATATACGAGGATAAACATTATGTCACGTTTTCCCTTTAGCAATAAAACTGTCAGCTTATATAAATGGCTTTCAGTATGTGTGTCAAGTAATTCGAATTACTCACGAGTGAACAAAACGTGTCGCCTGAATTATTCACTCCATTTGACATTCATTCATTCGCTCATGTCAATGACGTTCTGTTTCGAGATTAACTGTTGTATATAAAGCCTATTTAGATGTGAAAACATATCGGTAAAGGGATGCATTCAATTCGGAAATATTATTAAACAGCAAACTCGATCCGTAGCAATTACCACACATATTCCACTTTCATTTTCCAATCGGAAAACTCCGTTCAGCATCGACTTGACATCGTTGCGTCACGGCACGTACGTACCTGCATCTGTATTTTCTCCATATATATATATATACTTATGATGATTTTCTCAGCTCATATTATACAAATACATTGTCTTATTATCTTTAATTAGATAGTGGTTCTAATTAGAAGATATTCTTGGAATCGAGTTTATTTTCGTAATTACGTCTGAAGATTCAAGATGTTATTTTTGTATCACGTGTCATAATTACAGTTAAGAAGGCGAATAAGGAAAGTTCAGTTGAAAAATATTAAATAGGATACCTTTACGGATAAAAAACAGGTGTAATAATGTTTCATTGCTTTATCATGAATCTTAACAATGGGTTAGTATTACCCAGTAGTAATTGGGTTGTGGAGGTCAGATAGGCAGTCGCTCCATGAAGGCATGAAGACATCATCACATGTCACTACCTAAGTCATTTTTTATGGCCACACTGACTCACTAAACTCTTAGAATAATATCTAGCCTGTTTTTTCCGAACGGATAGGCAGAGCTGTTCCTGAAGTCTTTCCACCCACATTTCAACAGCTATGTGTAAGTCTCATAGTGTCAAGCCTATTGCGATCAATCAGGCATAAATATACTCCGGACTACGACTGACAATTTCCTGATAGAAAACCAAATAATACTTTTCGATGTCATTATCAAACCGAGGACCTCTTGCACAGCAGGCAGTCACAACAACAACAACAACAGCCCATAACGTCCACTGCTGGACATAAGCCTCTCCCATGATGGGAGGAATTTGCCGTAATCTCCACGCTTGGCAGGCGGATTGGAGATCGCAGTGATGAAAGACTAACAGAAAACGCTGCTGCCCATTCTCTGGTCTACGGAGGCGCAAGGTGTTCTGCCTCAGACATTAGTCGCAGGCAGTAAACGAGGCAGTAATAAAAAAACATATAAAAGTATCCTATGACTGAAGGACGCCTGAAGCCCAACATTTAATTACTTTATTTCATGAATTTCATCATAATAAGATCCTAAAAATTATCTCCCCGCATATAATTGTCAAGATAAGAGGAACGAGGAACAACTTTTTATTAGATTTTTTATTTTTCAAGCTACTCTGTCATTTCCTTTTTGTCTGTGAGTGAGTTATAAAGATACTGGTTGTAAATGCTTTAAAATTGTAAACAATAACAAATTGTTACGAGCACTGTTAACTATCCCTTGCCAGGTTGGTCTGTGGATGGGTATACCGAGTCTCATCTCCTTGGCGAGCCTGTTATGCCATTGAACCCGACTATCATCTGTAGATCTTTGACAGTCATTATGGGTGAAGGTTTGCAGCCAGCCTTGTCTTGATAAAGGGAAGAGTATTAACTGGTAACTGGGTTGTGGAGGTCGGATAAGCCGTCACTTAGGGAGGCCCAGGGTATCCCGAGAAATTCATTTGTTTTTTTTTTTTTTTGTTCAATTTGCAAGGTCCAGTGTCAGGTTTGAAACCCTTCACGAAGCTGCCAACCAAGCATTCTGTACATTAAACTACCATTTAACTTTCCGCAAAAAAATATTACTGGAAATCGAGTTTTTTTTTTGGGGTGAAAAATCACGTTTTATGGTAGGACTCAATGTAACGCACTCAAAACATTGTGCTGATGGATGGATTAAATAATACGGAAGTCGTAGAGGTGTTTAAAGTAAAAATCTTACAGTAAAAACTTTTATTAAAAAAAAAACTTGTCAAAAAAAGGAAGTTTCCCAGCAATTTTCTTTACTTAAAGTAACTTAGTTTGATGTAGGTACAGAATGCTTGGTTGACGGCTTTGTGATGAGGTTGTTTACACCCTGTATGTAGTTTGAATTCGGATTCCCGGAAGAAACGCCTGAAGATTTAACCATAGCTTAATGAGCTTAGATGACTTGTGTTTTCAAAAAGCATGACATGATAAGTAGTATTTAGCTTAAGTACCATCACAAAGTGTGTTGTTAAGTAGAGTTATAAACACGCTTCAACCCCATTGAAGCTCCCCCTAATCTGTTGTAACAACCACTGGTTTCTTGCCATTATTCCGCCGTAATATTTTAACTTTATGGCGAAAGTAAACTCATAAAAATTATCGTAAAACTTGGTAGCTTCTTAAATATTTTCATAGAAATTCGTGAAATTTTCCCTTTAAAATGTTGGTGAAAATGTCAAAAGATTATGATAGCTTCATAAAGAAAAAGTGGTTTTCGTTTTATAGAGAAAATCTGTATTTTGTGGAGTAAGTAAGATATAGATGTGGAATTTACATAATTTTAGTTCAATTTTATGAAAAAGATAATTTTTACTGTACTAAAGTGTTAAAACATAAATAATGATTGTAGCCGTATTTAGTAGCCACCAAAATAAGTCAGCGTGGAGCAGCGGTGGCCCAGTGGTGGCGGCCCCGACTAACGAACAGTAAGTCGTGGGTTCGAACCCAGACAGGCACATTACTTTGTGTGATTTATTTCATCACCGCTGCTCTCAAAACGGTGAAGAAAAACATCGTGAGGAAACCGGCATGTCCTAGAACCAAAAAATTCGAAGACATGTGACACCTACCATCCCGCACTGGGCCCGCGTGGTGGATTATAGCCCATTCCCTCTCATAGGGAGGAGGCCTGTGTCAGCAGTTCCACATTAATAGGCTGATGATGATGATGATGATGAAAAGAAGTCAATGATAAAGATCTGGCAAATATTGCCCGGGATGCGTGATTAACGGTAACTATTATCTTGTACGCGATTGGTCGAGTACCTTCTCGCACAGGTTCCCGCATCCTGCACAGTATTCACCAAAGTTTTGCAGACAGAATGACTAACAGTCACCTCCTGCAAAGAAATATTCGCAAGCAAAAAGTAAACCGAAACCATTCATCAACATATTCCACATCAAAAACTCCTAGAGACCAAATTACCAACACAGTCATAACGCAGCTCACTTCAGATCTCATAATAAGCGATACTCGCAACTTTCTTCAGTAATACTTTGAGTAACTTATTCCCCCCCTCCCGTCCTCTCATACCCCCGATGAGTTCCACATCAGGAGTCGTCTCCGAGAGGCTTACTGTTCACCAACTCATTTCTGTCAACGTTTTTACCTGACACTAATGTGTTTCAAATTAAGTCATGAGAAAAAAGCGACTTATTCAGTTTTGTAGTATTTATGTCACTTCCTCTTGATAACTACTTAAATTTAATTAAATAACACTCAATCTTTGAGTGTGATACGTCTGAGTAAAATCTTTAATTTATTTATTCACTTACAATTTACAAACAACACACAGGCCAAAACTGAAATATCTAGAAGTACATCATTTTGCAAAATTCTTTACAACGAAGACTAGAACTAGCAAGGATTTTTAGTAAATTCATCTTCTGAAGGGGTTAGATAGGGAATTGTCTGGAATTGTATTACTTTTGATGATTGGAAATATCATCTTTATAAACTAAAAATGTTTACTTAGACTATCAAAAAAAGCTACTTCCTACACCTATTCTCTTTAAAAATGAACATTTGTATTAAGTTTAGTGTTTACGAGTACGTGGCGCCACCCATCGGACACCACGAGCAACAGCGTCGCGGGCCACAGCGACACGGAACCACTCGCGGCGGGGGGCACCGGGCCCTCCCCCCTCACCTCTTTTTTGACTATATAAACCGCGTACCCGCGGCCGGCCAGCTGCTACTACTAAAAACTACAAAAACCATTGTAATTATTATAAATAATAAATCTCAGTTCATCGTCATCAAGTCTTTCCATCGAAGCTAACATCCTCATCACAACGACTGACCACCTTCCTGCACATATTCTGGTCCAACGATCCGGAGCTGCGAGTCTGCGACTTCTGCATATCACGCACGAGCAACGAAGAAGCGTCGCGAGAAAATCACCATCTGCAACGAAGAAGATTCGAGAAGGTCACCATCTGCAGCTAACGGTCAGGTCAATCAATCTTTTCTTCCTATTTCCATTTCATGCTGAGTTTGTGCTAACATTGTCTTTTTCCTCGATTTTTTTGTCTTTGTAACGAGTGCTACCTACATCACTCCATAAATCACGACAATTTAAATTTTAAATAGGTACTTGATTTTTGTCGCTCGTAATCACCGAAATGACGAAGAAGAGGCATTCCATCGTAGATACGGAAAGTATTGATGATATTATTCGGGATTTAGTGAAAAAACGCGGTTCCTTGAAAGGCAAACTAACGTTGTTTTCAAAATTTCTTCAAACACTAGAAGCTTCTAATCCAACAGAAATTCAAAAAACGGAATTACAGGAGCGCTTAAAAAAGATAGAAACGTTGTTTGATCAGTTTTGTAGTACTCAAGATGAAATAGATTTGTACGTCGCGGGTAGTCAGGTAGATAAAGAATTGCAAGAAAGAGAATCTTTTGAAAATCAATATTATGCTATTGTGGCCAAGTCTAAGTGTATTTTAAAAGAAAATTCGATAGTTCAAAGCGATAACAATAATTGTAAATCACACACACACGGTATCAAATTACCCACAATTACTTTGCCGAACTTCGATGGTTCTTACGACCAATGGCTTGAGTTCAGAGATACGTTTTTATCAATCGTTCACAATAGTAACACTCTAGACGACATTCAGAAATTTCACTATTTGCGTTCAGTTCTATCAGGTAATGCACTACAGGTCATTAAAGCTTTGGAATTATCCGCACAAAATTATATCGTTGCTTGGGATTTATTGGAGAATAGATACAATAATAGCCGTTTGCTAGTTCATAATCACGTTAAGGCGTTATTTACTGCCCAGGCAATAAATAAAGAGTCAGCTTCTCAAATACGCAAATTAATGGATACTATTTCACGTAATCTTCGTGCATTGAAAACTTTAGATGAACCTACCGACAAATGGGATACGTTAATTATCTATATTCTCGTCACAAAGTTAGATTCATCAACCGAGCGCGAATGGGAACTTTACAAAAGTACCCTCACAAACTCGTCATCCAATAAAAAACCTTCGTTAAATGACCTAATGACCTTTCTTAAGGACCGCGCGGATTTTCTAGAAACAGTGAAGCCTTCTCATAGTAAATCAATAGATAGTAGTCAAAATAATCACACAAAAAATACGCCGTCAGTAAAAACACATAGTCATGTTTCTACTCAGAAAGACGGAAAGAAATCGGCTAATCACACAAAGTCACCACGTTACAAGTGCAATCTGTGCAGTTCAAATCATCCTATTTATTCGTGCGATGCTTTCCTTATTTTATCATCCAAAGATAAATTAAAGTTAGTCGACGAAAAGAATCTTTGCCGTAATTGTTTACGTGCCGGCCACGCATTAGCTGAGTGTTGGTTCGGGCCGTGCAAGCACTGTAACAAAAAGCACAATACTTTAATACACAGTGAATTTGTTGACGCTAACGAATCGTCTACTGTTTCACACACAGCACAAATAGTGGCTCCGCCAGAGTCCACAACGGAAATCACACACACAAATCCTACCACCGCATCTCACACGACTCACACGCCTTATAAAGTCGGTAATCTTGATACGCGCTATTTTTATGATCAAGTATTATTGTCGACAGCATTAGTGGAGATTGCGGATGCACAAAATAAATATCACACAACCCGCGCTCTTCTCGATAATGGGAGCCAGCATTGTTTTATATCCGAAAAACTTTGTAAAACCCTCAACATTCCAACGATACAGTCCACTGTACAAGTCATTGGAGTAGGCAACTCCGTGACACAATCCACACAATTATGTGAAATAAAAATTCGATCCAAAGCAAGCTTAATTGCTTAGTTTTGTCTCAAATAACAGCACAATTGCCATCACTAGGCATCGATCATAACATCGAAATTCCTAAAAACATACAACTTGCGGACCCTGACTTTCATTCAAGTAATGAAATTAATTTATTAATTGGTGCCGACAAGTTTTGGGATTTGTTAAATGAAGGCTTAATACGCTTGCCTAAAGGTCCTTATTTGCAGAACACAAAGCTTGGCTGGGTTATATCAGGTTCAGTTCATAAACAAATAAAACATAGTTTAAATAATACGCATACACAATGTAATTTCACACACGCATTGGACGCCGAACTTAAACGTTTCTGGGAAATCGAAGAAGTCACCTGTAATAAACCAAAATTGTCAAAAGAAGAAATCGCATGCGAAAATTTATTTAAAGACACCACTTTGCGTGATGATAAAGGTCGTTTTTCGGTGCGGATTCCGCTAAGGGAATCAGCTGACGAGCTGCGCGATACGTTTTCAATGGCCGAGAACCGGTTCTTGACACTCGAGCGCAAACTAATCCGAAGCGCACCGAGCTATAGGCAAATGTATTGCAATTTTATGAAAGAATATTTAAGTTTAGGACATATGAGCCGTATCACTGAATATTCGCCGCCTTACTATTTCTTGCCTCACCACGGTGTCTTCAGGGAACATAGTACAACCACAAAGCTTAGAGTAGTGTTCGATGCAAGTGCCAAGTCTCCGTCAGGCAAGTCTTTAAATGACATACAGTTTGTTGGTCCGACTTTACAAAATGACATATTCGCTATTTTATTACGGTTCCGGCAATTTAAATACGTCGCATGTGCTGACATCGAAAAAATGTATCGTCAGATATTAGTTCAGCCAGATCAAAGACCATTACAATTAATTCTTTGGAGGGAGAAGCCGTCTGAACCCCTTGGCATATATCAACTTAACACCGTCACCTATGGGACGGCATCCGCGCCTTATCTGAGCATTCGGTGCCTTAAACAACTCGCGTTGGAATGCGGTGATGACGTCATTGCACAAGTCATTAGTGACGACTTTTACGTAGACGACCTGATAACGGGAAATCAGGATTATCAAAAATTATTAGAGATATGTACCGGTGTTTCTCAAGTTTTAGAATCGGCTTGTTTCCTTTTAAGAAAGTGGATCTTCAATGCAAAACCTTCGCAAACCCAACTTGATTCTACGTTCAAAGAATTATCGTTAGGAGACTCGTGTCAAACCAAAACGTTGGGATTGGGGTGGTTTAATTCTTCAGACGAACTGTACTTTAACACTCAACATGAGCATACTTTAACTCATGCTAGTAAGCGTAGCATTCTTTCCACTATCGCGCAAATATACGACCCTTTAGGTCTACTCACTCCAATGATAGTCATTGCCAAGATAATACTTCAAAAACTGTGGTTAGCCAAGATAGGTTGGGACGACCCAGTTCCTAAGCCAATTTTAGCGGATTGGCAGAATTTTGTTGTCAAACTGCAATATTTACAACATTTACGTATACCTCGTTATGTAATAGGAGATAACGCACACACAGTTGAATTACACATATTTTGTGATTCTTCAAAGGGTTCGGGGCGTGTGCGTACATACGTAGCTATACAGATACCATAATAACCGTGCGTTTGTTATGTGCGAAGAGCAAAGTGGCACCGGTGAAACCAGTTTCCATTCCGCGCTTAGAATTGTGTGGCGCGTTAGTAGGCGCGAGACTTTACAAAAAGATAATTAGTTCATTACGATTAACTTTTAATAATATTTATTTCTGGTCAGATTCTACTGTAGTACTAGGATGGCTAAGAATGCCACCGAGTCAATTAAAACCATTCGTGCAAAACCGTGTTGTGGAAGTGAACGAACTAACCGGCGATAAGGCGTGGCTTCACATTAGTGGTAAACAAAACCCAGCTGACTTATGTTGGCAATTCAATGCCATCTACTGGCAACATTTAAAACTAGCCGTTGTGATCAACAGCCAATCAGCGAAGATTACGTCAGCGAATGACGAGTCTCCATCCCCATCCATATTGGTCGATTTAAAAATGAGCGGGAGCTCACTTCGTTTTGGATCGTTATACGAGTTAGCTGAATAACGGTTTAATTTACTTGAATTTTGTAAAGTTATACTTTGTAATATATTTGTCTACGTTTTGTACTAGAGTGGTTTAATTTTAGAAGTATAGTTAACATCAGAAGTAGGGCTACGAACACGCGCACGAATATGACGGGGCGAAAATCAAGATCGGTTCGAAGACGGGACCGCCCACGCTCCAGGTGCCTCAGCAGATCAAGGACACCGCTGCCGATACCTCGACGAAAATCGAAGGAGGCGCGGAGGCCTAAGAAGAGAACGCCATCTAGATCGGAACGGAGGTCTAGATCGAAGCGCAAACGTGCTCGCTCTCCGTCGAGTTCTAGTACCTCCAGTACCAGCTCGAGCTCATCGAGTACTTCAAGAAGCTCAAGGTCATCGCCAGCTCCAGCTCCTCGTAAAAAGTCGAAGGTAACCCACAAACCTAGAGGAGAATCTGTGAGTACAAGTGTCACATTACATAACATAATACCAGAGTTTGACCCATTGACTGATAACGTTGATACGTGGGTCAACGTGATAGAATCATATGCGTCTACTTTTGGATGGTCCGATAGCATAATCCGTTACCAGGCTTTGAATAAGCTAAAAGGCTCAGCTAAGTTGTGGTATGACTCAATATTGCGTAATGATGTTTCGTGGATTAAGTGGTCTTGGACAAATTGGAAACAATCAATTAGAACGACCTTTCAGGTCAAAAGAAATATGTTCGAACTACTTAAAGATATCGTAGAGAAAAAACCAACTGAAAATCAATCTCTCTATGAATTTTTCTTTCAATAAAAATCAAAAATTGATAACTTACGTCTTAACTTTTCACAATTTGATATTATTTCGATTATATTAGGTAACATTGCTGATAGCAATATCACAGCGTCCGTTGAAGCAAGCAACTTTCAAACATGCGATAGTCTAGCGGGCTTTTTACATAGCCGTGTTTACAAACCAAAACCTTTAAAATCAACCACGAACACATCTAACGTAAATACCCGCGAAAACATTAATAAACCGGTAACCCAGAATCCTACTAATTCAAGTCAACAAACAAGCTCTAATACGTTACAATCCGTTTTACCAACGACGTCAGGTGCTCAAAACACGGGATCAACTCAGAATCGTAAACCACTAGCATGTTTTAACTGTGGGGGGAATCATAAACGATTTCAGTGTAGTGTCAAGTGCGCGAACATTGTGGCAGACGTGGACATAACGTTGACAAATGTTTTTTTAACAAAAACAAATCTGAGACTCCTCAAGTGCAAGAAACTAAATATATTAATTCAGATAGTTCAAAAGATAAATTTTATAAAACGATTAAAATCAATGAATTTATAAACGAAGCATTTTTGGACACTGGTAGCAGTTGTTCAATAATTTCACAGTCTTTGGTAAATAAACACAACCTCAAAACGTGCCCATTGACACCACACGTGACACTACAAGGGTTTTCTAAAGACAGTTTGAAAACGGTGTCGACTTCTGTAAAAGTCGATTTACAAATCGATTCTGTGTTGATTCGAAACGTTGAGTTTTACGTTCTAGAGGAGCTGTCAGGTTGTGATATACTTATAGGACGTAATGTCACTGAACGGTCTGACATAATGTATTGTCGTATTGGAAATACGTTAAATTTTAATTACGTATCGGAATTTGTCCAAACCTGTTCCACTGTATCGGAGCCCGAGTTCGTTTTCGACTCTGATTCTCATCACGATGAATTACTGTCCTTGTTTATGAAGTACAAAAGTTGCTTTGCATCTACAATTAAAGAACTAGGTAAGGTCAACCATCATGAAATGGAAATTAATCTCAATGATTCCAAGCCTGTTCAATTTAGGCCGTATAGGTCATCTAATGTGCATAGAAAAATTATACGCGATATGGTTAACGAACTGAAGGAGCATGGAATCATTCGTGAGAGTAATTCGCCTTATGCCAGTCCCGCGTTGCTCGTTAGTAAAAAGAATGGTGAGAAAAGATTATGTATCGATTACCGGGCTCTGAACAAAATTACGGTTAAGGACAAATATCCGATGCCTCGGATAGAAGACCTTATAGATAGGTTACAGGGCTGCAAATATTTCACTAGTTTAGACCTTAAAAGCGGCTATTACCAAATTAAAATGAAGGATGACTCTATTCAAAAAACTGCCTTTATCACTGAAGACGGTCATTACGAGTTTTTAAGGCTACCATTCGGCTTAGCAAATGCTCCATCCGCATTTCAACAAATGATGAATAAAGTTTTTGGTAATCTGAGGTTTGGGAAAATTATATTATATTTAGACGACATACTAATTGCAAGCGAAACAGTCGAAGATAATTTAAATCAATTAGAGACCGTGTTATCACTTTTTCGCGAAAATGGTCTTACTTTGAACTTAAAAAAGTGCCACTTTCTGAAAACCGAATTGGAATTCCTTGGGTATAAAGTAGGGTCAAACTGTATAAAGCCCAGTGAGTCAAAAGTCAAGGCAGTGAAGGAATTCCCCACACCTAGAAACGTTCACCAACTCCGTCAATTTAATGGTTTGATAAGTTATTTCCGCAAATTTATTAAAAACTGTGCGATATTATCAAGTCCTTTGACAAAATTGACGAAAAAGGATTATCCTTGGTCATGGGATAGTAGTCACGAGCAGGCGTTCCAAACTCTGAAAAACTCGTTAACCTCAGATAGTGTGCTTACTATATTTGACCTTAATAAGGAGTGTGTTCTCTATACTGACGCAAGTAGGGAAGGCATAGCCGGGATCTTGATGCAGGTCACGGAAGAAGGCGAGAAACCCATACATTATTACAGCCGTCAAACTAGTGAAGACGAAAAAAAATATCACTCATTCGAACTCGAATTACTTGCCATTATTGCATCTTTAGAAAAGTTTCGATTGTACTCGTTGGGAACGAAATTCAAAATTGTGACGGACTGTAATTCTGTAAAGTTTGCTCTAACAAAGAAAGAGATTATTCCCCGCATTGCGCGATGGGTTTTATCAACCCAAGAATTCGATTTTGACATAATCCATCGGGAGGGTACCCGTATGCAACATGTAGACGCGCTTAGTCGAAACCCAGCACAATCCGGGGAAAAATCGGAGGTAGAATTAGTAATGGCTATAACAGAGGCAGACTGGTTGTTGTCAGTACAGTTGCAGGATTTAGATTTAGTTCGGCTCAGACAAATTTTAGAGACAGGAGACATGGACGGACACAAAGAGGTTTTTGATAAGTACGAACTTCTGGGAAACAAAGTATACAGGCGAACTGCTCATGGTCGACGTTGGGTTGTTCCCAAGGACTGTATTTGGCAAATCATTAAAAGTAATCACGACGACCTTGGGCACTTCGCTGTTGACAAGACCTATGAGCGTGTTTCAAATTTGTACTGGTTCCCGAAGATGAGACGTACCATAAAAAAATACATCCAAAATTGCCTTAATTGTATATATTATAAAAATAAAGGAGGGTCCAAAGAGGGACAGTTGTATCCCATACCAAAATACGCCCAACCCTTTCATACGCTTCATCTCGATCACTTGGGTCCGTTTGTGCAGACTGTTACGGGAAACAAATATTTGTTTGTGGTTGTGGATTCGTTTACGAAATTTGTCTTGTTATCAGCCGTAAAAAGTACAGAAACCCGTTGCGTGTTAAAATAGTTAGAAAAGATATCGAAAGTGTTCGGGAACCCTCGCAGAATTATTACTGATGCGGGATCTGCTTTTACTTCCGCGGATTTTAAACAGTATTGTACTGCTAGGAACATTCGGTTGCATACTATTGCGTCGGGAATGCCGCGGTCAAACGGTCAAGCGGAACGCTTCAATAAAACCATTTTAGATGCAATGAGAACTATGGGCGCGGATGTAACGGATGACAGTTGGGATAATTGTGTTAGAATTTTACAGCAAGGTATCAATACCACCTATCATAAAACTATTAAAGCGGTTCCTAGCGAAGTTTTGTTGGGTTATAGACTCCGTACTGACAGTGATAAATTAGCGCCAGAGCCTGATGACGGACATAGCACGGACGTGACAGAGTTACGCAAATGGGTCGACAAAAATATAAAGGTATCTGCGGAGTCGCAAAAACGACGGTTTGACGGTACTCACATAAAACCAACTCAATATGAAGAAAATGATTTGGTCCTTGTCAAAATCTTGAGCCAAAATAACGATGGACGTAGTCGAAAATTACTGCCAGTATACAAAGGGCCATTTCAAGTTAAAAAAGTCTTGGGCCAAGACAGGTATCTGATTTCTGATTTGAGAGGCAGTGAGCGAACCAACAAACGTTACACAGGAACAACTTCAGCGGAGAACATGAAACCTTGGATAAGAATAGACAATTGGAATTAAGGTAATGTTTTTAAGCCAGTGTTGGCAATATACATAGTATAGGTACATAATTATGACAATATACATGAATAAAATTGTGTAATAATTTAATCATATTTACAGTTATTACTAAAAACAATTACATATAATCATAACAACATTTAATTTAATTAACTAGTAACTATTACAATGTTATATTACAACAAAAGCCAGTAGGTAATAATATCTACTAAAGTTAAATTCATATTATTTTTTTACAGTATCGAACATTTCTTTACTGGTTACTTTCCCATATAAATTGTTACAAATTAAATTAATCATATTGCTTACATATCAGTTGAAATTGGGTATACATATTTATAAAGTATGCTAAAAGTTGATGCAAGGCTTCAATGGGTTTTAGGTAAATTGACTAAACCTATTATGTCAATACTGGGAGAATTTGGCACAGGGTTTACTGTAATAAATGTGAACTGCCTAAGCCAATCCAGTTCAGAAAAATGGGTAAAGTGTTTACCTACCTTTACCCTGATTGTAATAGTTTTGCATCAATTTCAATTTTAGTTCTGGGGACAGGTTTATGAGAGGGAAAATGTTATGACTAGGATTAAAGTAATGAGATGTCTCTTAGGACTAAAGGGACTATCTATAAATCTAGCCATATCATTTTTCTTCTATCATGATGGGCCGAACAGTTGTATACTACTTATAAATAATTATATATATATAATAATTATATATAATTAAATTAAATTAAATTATATATAATATAATTAAATTAAATTATATATAATATATAAATAATTATATATATATTATAATGTTTGTGTTTCAGATGTACCTAAATATTGTGTGTGGGTGAGATGAAGAGCGCCTGGGGGCATGCGCTATGCAGAATGGCCGTGTTGGCAATTCAATGCCATCTACTGGCAACATTTAAAACTAGCCGTTGTGATCAACAGCCAATCAGCGAAGATTACGTCAGCGAATGACGAGTCTCCATCCCCATCCATATTGGTCGATTTAAAAATGAGCGGGAGCTCACTTCGTTTTGGATCGTTATACGAGTTAGCTGAATAACGGTTTAATTTACTTGAATTTTGTAAAGTTATACTTTGTAATATATTTGTCTACGTTTTGTACTAGAGTGGTTTAATTTTAGAAGTATAGTTAACACTTATTATCGCGCGGAGTGCAATTGGATGTGCTAAATTCTTCCGATCTGTGGTGGCGCGGACCTTCTTTCTTACACGTTCTTGGAATGGAAGGTAAACATAGTAGCAATCCAAATATTAATTATGACGAATTACCAGAATTAAAACCTACAAAAGTCACATTAGTAAATCAAACGATACCGAGTTGTTTCCCTTTCGATAGGTTTTCCAATTTTAATCGTATGGTACGTGCGATGGCCTACATAAATCGATTTGCAAATAATTGTCAACAAAAATTTAAATCACAGCGCCTCATAGATAACTTGTCGGTTGATGAATTAAACACGGCAACAAGAATATTAACACGTATTGCACAGCAAGAGTCTTTTCCAACTATTTACGATAACTTAATTAGTAAACAAACTTCAGTTCAGTTTTGTAGTATTTATGTCACTTCCTCTTGATAACTACTTAAATTTAATTAAATAACACTCAATCTTTGAGTGTGATACGTCTGAGTAAAATCTTTAATTTATTTATTCACTTACAATTTACAAACAACACACAGGCCAAAACTGAAATATCTAGAAGTACATCATTTTGCAAAATTCTTTACAACGAAGACTAGAACTAGCAAGGATTTTTAGTAAATTCATCTTCTGAAGGGGTTAGATAGGGAATTGTCTGGAATTGTATTACTTTTGATGATTGGAAATATCATCTTTATAAACTAAAAATGTTTACATAAACTATCAAAAAAAGCTACTTCCTACACCTATTCTCTTTAAAAATGAACATTTGTATTAAGTTTAGTTTGTTAAAAAATCGAGTTCAGTGTTTCGGTCACGTTCCACCGTTCCACCGAGTATAGTTCGCGGTCAAATTGATTGACGTTTTAATCAACACCGCAATTTAACTTGAGCGACGTTCAGTCAACTCAAATTCACGGCCTCGGTAAAATACATCACGATAAAAACGCTCCCGCTTATCACTAACACGACTACCCGGACATGAGACAAGTAAAATCTTTGCCGCATGATCCTAAGTACGGAACAATGATCTCTCGAGAATCTCATGATACATTCTTGACTTTGACAAACTTTTACATACATTATGGAGTAATAGATGCTTATTTGTCGAGTCTTATGGGATAGAGTTTTGAGTGACAGATGGTTTTATGCTGCACGGTTATTGGTTAAATAAGAAGCTATGTCTTGCTTAAACATGAGTAATTGCGATAAATTGTATTTATTAGAAACATGCCGCTTGTGATACAGGTTTAACCTAGTACAGGCATGGAACTCTGTTATACCAACATTATTTTTAAGAATAAACTTGTATTTTTCGTGCGAATTCTAAATTTGAATAAATATATTATTATTTCCTTTATTCATCTTATCTCCTTATTTTACATATTTTTAAATGTACCTTAAAAATATATATATATATTAAAAAATAAGTATATAAAAATAAATATATTTGAATAAATATATTATTATTATATTATTAATATTTTAGATTGCGGGTGCTGGATTATTATGAAGATTATTATTATCACCTTAAGTTGAGCTTGAGTACCTACTTCTTTATTTAAAAATCAAATCAGAAACTGGCAGTAAAAGATATTACTAAATAAAAGATGATAGCAGCCCCCTATTGTGCCAAAATCAATATTCAAAGTAATTTATTCCAAGTAGGCCGAAGATCAGCACTTTTTGAACGTCAATTACATAAGACAGACCCCCAAAACGACCACCCTTGGCCACTTCCTGGTAATTTAGCGGGAAGAAGAAGTGGCGGAACAAACTCGCCAGCAATACATCTATCTGTTAGGTTAGAAGAGCTAGATTATATCAATAATATCCGAAGTAACAACATTATTATGAAATAAACAAATAAAAAGAATGTCCCAAGTCAAACATGTGGAAATAACTATAATCCCATAGGTAATGATTTAGATCACAATCTTACGTATCTTTACGTTGTTAGCTGTTCGCACCAATTCAAATGCAATAATTTGTTGGTTTCTGATTTTATGAAATAGCGACAGAGAAAGAATCGTCCCTAAGTAGACAGTTAACCAATTTACGATGTCAATGTTAATAATACAAGCCGTTAGTTTATTCGGGAGAGGGCCTGGTGGCTGAAACGGGTCTTCAGTGTAAGTAAGTGCCCTGTTCTGCAAATAATTGCGGTCTGAGAAAAATCTGCGGTAAAAATAAATGGAGTCGTAAAACTTTTTGCCAGACTAGTATGTCAACCTATTGGATTGAGTGCCAAAAATGAGCCATCCTTTTATATTTAAAACTGTAAAGTATTGGGCATACCGTAGTGGAATACCAATAAGTACAATGGCAGCTAGGCCAAGAGTTACAATCAGCCACCTGACACTTGTAACACAACTTAGTAGTATGCCATGCACTCTCATGAAACTCCGGACTATGCGCTAGGTAAACATGTACATACATAACCTCACGATTTTTTCTCATGTTTATGTTAACGCTAGGTAAAGTCAAGGTGTTACCACTGCCCTTTGATTTGTATCCGCTGGCACATGCATATCTATACATATAATAAATCTGTAGAAAAGTCATTTTTGTACATTGAAGAAATTGAAACAAAAAATAGCCAGCGTGTGAAAAGATAAATAACAGAACCCATTTCCATCATTTTTGAAATTTTTGTCTGTTTGTCTGTTTGTCTGTTTGTCTGTTTGTTTGTGCGCACATCACGTAAAATCTACGAATTCAATGCTGACAATGTTTATACATAAAAATTGTGTGTGACTTGGGGTATGATTTAGTGTTTGTTTCATTGAAATCGGTTAATTCTATCAAAAGATATATGAACTTAAAGTTTTCAAGAAGAACTAATCATCAAATGTAAGATACATACATGCAGCGACATCTGTTGAACTAAAATGATACCAATGACTAAAAATGTGCTCACCACAGTCACAATTTTTAAATCGACTGACCAGCTTTAAAAAAAAATTATAGCATAGGTAATATACTTTAGCAGTTTAACATTTTGGTCGATAGACGGCGTTGTTTATTTCACTCCATTTTCTGAATTGAATGACCCTCGCCCGTGTCAGTTGCCTATTTTTTCTTTTTTCTTTTCGGATGGGAAATCATCAAATGACTCCTCCTGCTCTGGGCGGAGCAGGAGGGAGTGTCAGACTTTTACTGACTAAAACCCAGCCATGTTCCTTCATCGCCCTTTTGTTCCGGGGCCACGGTATCTCTTTCAAACAGTCCCGCAACCCCGGCAGACATCGGTCCTTGCGGATCGGCCCTTCCTTTTTGCTGACTCTCTTTTAGGCGTGCGTGGAACACGAACGCGCCGTCGACACGGCCTGTCGTCATGAGACGGACGGACGGCGAGCTAGCCCATAGCCCACCGTCGACAGGCCCGCGCCTACGGTGGCCGGGGGCCACGTGGTTGCCCCGGAAGCCCGGGGCGTCTGCCGCGGCGGCCGGGACGTTGAGAGGTTCTCTCCCTCTCACGTTCCGCCACCTCCTTCTCTAGCATTACTGCTTCGCAGAAGGAGGTGACGGCGTCCCATTCCGTCTCGCTCCGGACCATGGCTTGCACCAGGGCCGGACGCGAGAGGTCGCCGCCGCAAACGTGTAAGTTGCCTCAAGATTGGTTTTTTAACCGACGAAACAAAAAGAAGGCAGTTCTCAATTCGACGCGTATTTTTTTTATATATAACCACGGATAACTTTTACAGAGAAGTCCGTACATGGTCCTTTTGTTTGTAAAAAGCGTAGGTACATCTCAAAGTTGGTCCCATTTATAATTGAAAAATCGTGTTTGGGCTAATTTCTTGCACCTTTGATGAGAACTTTCGACCTAGCTGGAGTATGACTGTCATCGAGTGTCTAAGGATGAAGGAGGTGGCGGAACGTGAGAGGGAGAGAACCTCTAAACGTCCCGGCCGCCACGGGAGACGCCCCGGGCGTCCGGGGCCACCACGTGGCCCCCGGCCACCGTACGCGCGGGCCTGTGGACGGTGGGCTATGGGCTAGCTCGCCGTCCGTCTGTCTCATGACGACAGGCCGTGTCGACGGCACGTTCGTGTTCGACGCGCGCCTCAAAGAGAGTCAGCAATAGGAAGGGCCGATGCCTGCCGCCGGGGTTGCGGGACTGTTCTAAAGAGATACCGTGGCCCCGGAACACAAAGGGCGATGAAGGAACATGGATGGGTTTAGTCAGTAAAAGTATGACACTGCCTCCTGGTCCGCCCAGAGCGGGAGGAGTCATTTGATGATTTCCCATCCGAAAAAAAAAGGCTGTCGAGGTAAGCCCTTTTTTGGAAAAACATAAGTAGATTATTTAAGCGATTAATGCAAATATATCGAAGAAATTAAATTGTTACCCACTTTGATCTACGTAGGTATATATCTACTAATATTATAAAGCTAAAGAGATTTTGGTTGGTTGAACGCGCTAATTACAGGAAAACTTTTAGTGTTGAATAGTTATCGAGGATGGCTATAGGTTATCTAACATCACGCTATAATTAAAAGGAGCGGAGCATCAATGATAAATGTTGCAAAAACAAGGAAAATTTATTTCTTTCGAGAGCTTCCTTTGCGGGCGCTGCATAAACGGTTAAAGTTGCGCAACAATCATGTATTAGGGAATTGTTCGTTTTAAAGCGTTCTAAAAAAAACCGCGATAGCATTATGTCTATCTTTCAAGGTTGACTCCACTCTCTCTAACCCTCTCTTTCTCATGTGACGCAGACGAAGTTGCGCGGGTCAGCTAGTTAATTAATAACTTGCAAGATGTAACCAAAATAAACCCACCAAGTTCAGAATTAAAACAACATGGAAGCAATCAAAAGAGCTGGCATCTTGTGCAAATAGCCTGTATTTTCATCTGTATCTGCTGCTCCATATCAATTAATATTTCAATCACGATATGTGTGTGCTTAACCTCTCTTTGACGCAGCTCTTTCCAATGATATTCTAAATAGTATTTACAAAGCTCTCGAAAAGACGTGGGCATCAACTAAGTGATATTAGATCTGCCCATCGGATAACTTTAGCTTCAGAAGTCGGTGACCTTTGTTTGATTCATTTAGTTTTTTTTTGTCACCGACTTCTGAAGCTAAAGTTATCTTTCACTTTTTTGTGTTTTTTGAAGTCGGTTTTATTTTTTTTTGTAAAAAAGTTTTTTTATTTTTCCATTTTTAGTTGTAATATCCTATACAAATATTTGCTATGCATTTATTTTACATTGTTAAAAATACATGTCATGGTAATAGACTTATCCCCAATAAATGGAACTTGACATACCTAAACTGTCGAAATTTGGGTGTATTGTACACATCTGCGTACCCCTCAGAGCATACAGGCGTGATGTTACGTCATGATGTTGTGTAAACAATAAACATCCAAGCGATTGCAGCTATCACGACCGATTTACCATCTAGTTTTGAAGAGTTCCATTGTATATCTCCGAAGGTCAGCATCAGATATTCACCAAATTTAAATACAACCATCTCAGGAGTATATTCTTTCAAACAAAAAAAGAATTTTGAGAATCGCTCCACAAATCGAGGAGAAATCGGTGAACATACATGAAATTATACCACACAACTGAAGTTAAGATGTTCATAAAATGAAAACTGCTGAGCCAAACCATGTTAAATTTTTATGGGACCAAATGGCAACTATTCCGCATCAAACTAAAAAAGAATCACGTAAATCGGATCATAAACGGCAGAGTAATCGGTGTACATACATAAAAAAAAAAAAAAAAAAACCAACCGAATTGAGAACCTCCTCCTTTTGGAAGTCGGTTAATAAAAAAACTTATACCTGTTTTCAGTTACGGTACGTGACACTCGAGTAAATGCAGGTGACATCCAAATGAATGCTTAAAAAAAATACCCATCGAATTGAGAACCTCCTCCTTTTTGGAAGTCGGTTAAAAATAAAAGCATACATTTCATTTTCAGTGGCCGAAACGGGACATAGTGATGAAGAGTTTTTTATTTTTGCCTATGGTTTCTCTTAAGTTAAGTGGCAGTGGGCAGGGCACATTGCTCGCAGAACGGATGGCCGATGGGGCCGAAAAGTTGTGGAGTGGCGACCGCGAACCGGAAGACGTTGCGTTGGAAGGCTTACCACTAGGTGGACCGATGACCTGGTGAAAGTTGCAGGAATCCGCTGGATGCGAGTCGCACGGGACTGGTCAATGTGGCGACACTTGGGAGAGGCCTATGTCCAGTAGTGGACGTCTTTCGGCTGAAATTATCTTTCTCTTCTCTATAAAGTTTTACTCGAGAGGAAGCATTTGTCCTCTAGCAATATATCTTAAAACTAGATTATAAAATCAATACAACCTTTTCTTCGGAAAACACAAGCACCACATTATGCCTTTTCGATATCCCTCACAAACCCTTTCACGTAATATGTTATCGCGTACCCGGATACTACCCGGGTAGTCCGGGTACTCAGTAAATACGGCTCGCATACCTAATCCTACTAACAGGGGTTTGATTCCCTTCCGCCCGTTCAAGGCCTGTAGGTAACTCGTAAATAAAAATATGTAGGTTTAAATATTGAAGTCAGTTTTCGTGAGTGTTGGTGAGATTTTGATGCGGGTTTCATTATAATTTCGAGTGTTTATGTTGTAAGGTACGAGGTCTATTCACAGTTATATGCATTGCATGGGAGCATGGCTTTCCATCGCCTCGACTGTTCGGGATTCTTTCTATGAAACTCCATACTGCAACACACTCCTAAGCACCGGCATCGCTTCATCGCTTCGGACTTCGATCAGCTAGTAAATGAGATGACGTGATGCCGCTCTGGTGCAGTGCATATTGCACACATTAGATATTTCACACGCCCTCAGGCTTGGTGAAGCGAGGTGGCTGGCATCGCAGGGTGGCTGGTAGCAATTGGATGAGAGTTGCTGAGAATCGAGTTGAGTGGGTGTGATGGAAGAGGCATTTATGTCCAGCAGTGGACTGCTGCAGGCTGATGATCAGATATTTCGCAATGCGGCGAAGTTGTGACGCTTGAGAAGGCCTATGCCCAGCAGTGGACAACTTTTGGCCGTAATGATGGTGTTAACACAGAAAACTTAATGTTTTCCTATGTTACCATGCCAGTAGACCGCACCCGTGTAAAGCAGGGCCGGGTCGCTAGTTTAATATATTATATTACCTTAAAATATTACCTCTTCTTCTGATCGAAAACTGTTTGTGAAGGCATTATGTGAGCTTTTCCTTAAATTGAAAAATATTACGTGGGCCGGTTGGTAATGGAGTTTGTATAGCGATTAGAGGGTTTTTCCTTAAGTTTGTGTCTCCGAAGATTATTATAATGATATTTAGGCATAAAATGGGGACGGAAAATTTTGTGAAATGTTTTGGGGGTCATTGGACTAGAATGAAAAGAACTACTACATTTTTTTTGTCCACTAACCAGATTATGTTATAGCTAGCTTTTGCTTATGTTCGCTTCTCTGTTATGTACGGAAATTAACCCACGGTAGCGTTTTAAACGTAACCTATACACTCCGGTATAATGTAACTTCCCGTTACTGAAAGAATTTTCGCAATCGGATCAGAAGTCCCTTACATAAAAACTTATACAAAAAATCACCTCTAATATTAGTATGGATTAGTCTTGTAAGAAAATCAGTCATCCATCGGCAAGCAAACCGATTCAGTCCAGACATAGAAACAGCGCAATTAACAGGACAATGAACCGACCAACGATTATTTGCCGCGAATGAGCCGGAATGATACCGGATGTGTACCCGGCCCGTCGCGTCGGACCGGACGTGAGGTACGACTGGGCTTTGTGTTGTGTGGGTGGACCAATGATGAGACTTTAATTAATTAGATAAGACTTATTATGTGGCGGTGTTGAATGATGATAGGTATTTTATTTCTTTGAATCTATACTCTTGTCTTTTTTTTTCTCTTCTTCTCTCTTTTACTCTCTACTCTTTCTCTTAACTCTTTCTTCTCTCTTTTCTTTCTCTCTCTCTTCTTTTGATTTATTCTCTTTACTTTGAGTCGCTCGACTCGAGTCGACTTTGACTCGTATTTTATTTCTTTGAATCTATACTCTTGTCTTTTTTTCTCTCTTCTTCTCTCTTTTACTCTCTACTCTTTCTCTTAACTCTTTCTTCTCTCTTTTCTTTCTCTCTCTCTTCTTTTGATTTATTCTCTTTACTTTGAGTCGCTCTCTATGGTATTCCTTTTTTCTTTTCTATCTATTAAGAAGAAAAACCAAAAAAACAAGCAAAAAACCTGTGGACGGACTATATGAAGCATGATATGGCAAGAAAGGAGGTGACTGTTGAGATGACGAGTTATAGAGAGGTGTGGAAGAAGAAGACGTGCTGCAACAACAATAACAACAACAACAGCTCATAACGTCCACTGCTGGACATAAGCCTCTCCCATAATGGGAGGAATTTGCCGTAATCTCCACGTTTGGCAAGCGCATTGGAGATCGCAGTGATGAAAGACTAACAGAAAACGCTGCTGCCCATTCTCTGGTCTACGGAGACGCAAGGTGTTCTGCCTCAGACATTAGCCGCCTTATACGACACCCGTGAGTGTAATGGGTTGGTTCTATTCTACTCTGCCGGATACCACATGGCTAACTCACTCACTCACTCTGTGGTCGGCAGACATGCTGCGCCGACCATAAATGAATTGGGATGGGAAGGAGAATTATGAGTTTGTGATGAAATTAAGATGTGTCTTGACTTCATTAGCTTGAATTAATGTAGGAACGGAATGTTATGATAGACGAGTGAAACGTAGAGATGAATGATGTGAAGCATGCAATGAAAGAGCTGAAAGTATGAAATAGTCTAAGAGTGAAGGAGAAAGCAAGTGAATGTTAAACAAGGTGAAAGGAGAAAGACTGGAATACAGAGAGAAAGACGAAGGACGTTAGCTACAAAGATGTAGATATTAAAATAAAATTCAAGTTTACTCAAGAAATCAGTGCTTTTATTTGGCCTACATCGAACAAAGCCCAAATTAATATATTTAAATAGCAATGTTCAAAATACACCATTGAGATTTTTTCTTGTGAAAACCGCGTTTAATTAACTCAAAAGTTTGAACAACTTTCATATAACTTTATCCGCTTACTGAATTTAAAGTTTCTTGATTCAATTTAAAGATAAATGTTGATAGCTTTATTAATGAAGGCATATGTCTTTGTTGCTACAAATTTTCATTCCATTCCCTTTTAGATTAAAACGCTAGCGTGTTGTATAACATAACATAACACCTGTAATTCCTGAAGGGCTAGGCAGAAGTGTACCTAATAGTTTACCCACATTTCGCCCAAAACCCAATGTCACTTTGCTCGACCCGGAAATCGAACTCGGACCTCATGCTCAGTAGTCGTGTTTGTAACCACTAGACCAACGAGGCAGTCGTAAACGTGTTGTGACAGTTCATAAATTCTATTCGAAAAAATACTGACGCATTTTTAATACCAAAACACTATTAAATTTGACCTACTACCAGTGTTATTAAATAGTGGATATTCAATCTATTTATAGACCAGCAAACACCCATCATAATGTTATCGATTGACCCAACGCAAAGCTTTGATTATTCAGAGTGATAAATAGAGCGAGAACTACATAAACCGAGGTGTTGTAGGCTTTAGGGTTCAATTTAGGTTGTGCAGGCGGACCAACGAAACAAACGTGTGTCTTATAACAAGTTTAATTTGCTACTACTCTAAGAAAGTACAAACATCATATTAAATAGGAAGGCGGCAATGCTATGAATGAAATAATTAAGTTGACGTAATATGGACTGTATGGTTGTAATTAGGTATCTACTAAAACATAATCCAACATGCCGCCCACCAAAGGACTATACGAGTCCTTTAAAAAACTCAGGCAACAGCAAGAAAGAACAAACAATAAATATGAATATCTACAAAACTACTTAATCACAATTAGTATTGATTGGTAAGGGACATAATTTAGTAACAGTTCTTTTCACTACACTGTCCCCGCTCTTGACACTATACACTCTAGTGCAACCGTCTGGCCCCGGATGCTTGTCTATTATCCGTCCTAGTAGCCATTTTCCGGGAGGCAGGTTTTCTTGTTTTATCAAAACAATGTTGCCAACTTCAAAGTCTTTCTCTCGTTTAAGCCATTTTGGGCGCTGCTGCAGTCTGGACAGGTACTCTTGTTGCCATCTGGTCCAAAAATCATTCAACAATTTGCGCGTATACTGCCAACGCGAAAGATGTTGCACATTAACATTTCGAAAATTTGGACTCGGTACAGCAATCGGCGATTCTCCAATCAAAAAATGACCAGGCGTTAGTGGTTCAACGTTCTCATTGTCCAAGTCGTCTCGCGGGCACAGCGGTCTAGAATTTAAGCAAGCCTCAATCTCACAGAGTACTGTGGTCATCTCCTCAAACGTCAAGTTTCTGTTAAATATACGCTTGAGATGAAACTTGACAGATTTGACTCCCGCTTCCCAGAGGCCGCCGAAATTTGGACTATAAGGAGGAATGAAGTGCCACTGGGTGCCATCGGAGGTAAGTGAATCAGCAATTTCTCCAGAGAACTCAAGACAGGCTTCTTTCCACAGGGCTACCAGCTCCTTATTCGCACCAACGAAGTTCCTGCCCTGGTCACTCCACAAATGTGCACATTTTCCTCTTCGTGCACAGAATCTTTTAAATGCGCCGATAAATGCTGCGGACGTTAAATCTCCAACTAGCTCTAAATGTATGGCTTTAGTAGCCATACAAATGAAAACAGATATATACGCCTTGTGCGTCCTGCCTCCTCTACCCTTGCTTTGGAGTATTTGCAGTGGTCCAGCAAAGTCAACGCCAGAATGTAAAAATGGTCGTGCTGGTGTCACCCGTGGTTTTGGTAGGTCGCCCATTACTTGTGTTCTAACGGCAGCATTATGTTTGGCACACACCAAGCAACGATGAACATATTTCTTGACTGAGGACTTAGCACGGATTATCCAGTACTTAGATCTAAGGTAGCACAACATTAATTGCATTCCTCCGTGAAGAGTTTTTAAAGGTGCATCGGCAATAATCAAGGGTGTTAGGTTGTTCTTAATACCCAAAATGATGGGATGTTTACATTCTTCTGTCAAATTCGAATGTCTGAGGCGTCCGCCCACCCTGAGAATTTGTTCTTTATCTAAGTACGGATCTAATGTCTTCAAGATGCTAGCTCTCTTTACTTGTTTACCTCTCTTTAACGATTCAATTTCTTCTGTAAACTCCTCAGCCTGTACCAATTTTACACAAATATGTAATGAACTTTGTAACTCTTCTGTTGTGATTGTTCCGTCAATGTTTTCTTTCAATCTATTTTGTTTTAAAAATCTTCTACATAATGTTAGGCTTCTTACTAGTTCTGTTAATGAATTAAATTGTTCAAATTGTTTCGATAAACTTTTATATTGTTCTTCAGTTTCACATACTGTGAATGCTTGTATAGTGGTTTTCTGTTCTAAATCAGTAGGAATAACTTCTGGTGCTGTGTAATTAATATCTTCACTTGACAGCCATTCTGGTCCCTTCCACCATAAATTACACGTTTTTAACTCTGTCACTAGGGCCCCTCTGGATGCTACATCAGCCGGGTTTTCATGGGATTGTACATGGTACCACTGATTTTCAGGAACATTATCTGTAATTTCAACCACTCGGTTTGCAACAAAAGCCTTCCATCTGCTAGGTTCTCCCTTTATCCACGCCATAACTATTGTTGAATCAGTCCACGCAAATATACGAGACTTTGAGATTCTCATCGCAGTGGAAATTTGTTTCAATAATCTTGACAGCAGAAGGGCTCCACATAATTCGAGTCGTGGTAAGGACACTGTCTTTAATGGAGCGACGCGAGTTCTTGCAGCTATAATTGTAGTTGTTATGTTGCCTGCTGGATCGTGTACGCGACAATAAACTACAGCTGCGTACGCTTTCATTGATGCGTCACTAAACCCATGAATTTGTATGCAGTAATTTCTGGCCCGTAGTGTACCTAGCCAACGTTCAAGACGTATTTCATTAACGTTGTTGAGATCTGCTCGTATGGTCGTCCATTCTTCCTTTAGAACTGAATCAATCTCTTCATCCCAATCAAGTTTGGTTTGCCAAAGTTTCTGGATAAGAATTTTTGCCTGTACGATGGATGGTGCAATCCAACCGAGTGGGTCGAAAAGTTTCTGTAGATCCGACAAGATAGCCCTTTTGGTCACAGTCACTGCAAGTGGAGAAAGGTTTAGGTTATACTCAAATTGATCGGTACCTAGATTCCACTGCACGCCTAGGGCCTTCACAGTACCGTCAATATTTATGTTCAAGCGGGCATTCATAGATCTCTCACTTGGCTCTATAGTCTTCATAAATTCCAAGTTGTTGGAAGACCATTTTTTAAGCTCGAAGCCACCTCGATGTAGTACATGTTTCAAGTCTCTGCTGATTTTGATGGCCTCTTCTAGAGTATCTCCTCCTGACATGACGTCATCCATGTACAAATCTTCGCGTAGTACCCTCGCCGCTTCAGGATATTGAGCACCTTCATCATCAGCTAGTTGCATAAGCGTTTTAACAGCTAGGTATGGTGCTGAGGTTGTACCAAAGGTAACTGTCAGAAGCCTTAAATCCTGGACATTTTCGGAAGCACTGTTTCGCCATAATATTCTTTGGAAATCAATGTCTTCTTTGGCCACAAGAATCATTCTATACATCTTCTGTATGTCAGAAACGTAGCATATTGCATGTGTACGCCATCTTATTATCAGGCTGCGAAGATCGTCTTGCAATACCGGACCTGATAGTAATTCATCGTTGAGTGAAACTCCGTTACAGCCCTTGCAAGAAGCATCAAAAACGACGCGAGTCTTCGTTGTTTCCTTATCATTGCGGACTACAGCGTGGTGGGGTAAGTACACTGATTTCTTTGTATGCAATTCATCGTGTGGTACTTCTTCTATGTGTTTTAGTTTTTTGTAATCTTCGATAACTTTTGTGTATTCTTCTTTCATTTCAGGATTTTTGTCCAGTCTTCTCTCAAGTTGAAGAAATCTATTGAGCGCTGTTTCTCTTGTCTTCCCTTCTGGCGACTTTAGTTTGTCTGTTTTAAACGGTAGTTTTACAACATACCGACCTTCTTTATTTCTCGTGTGTGTTTTCTCATAAATTTCTTCACAGAGCTGTTCTTCTTTGGTAAATTTTCTTTTTGTATCTGTGTCAATTTCCCACATTGTTTTTAATAAATCCTTAACGTCTACATCTTCATTGATCGCCATAAAGCATTTTTCATTTGGGTTTGTCTTGATGCTTATTTCTCCAAAAACAATCCAGCCGAGGTTGGTTCTTTGAGCTATTGGCGACCCCGGTGGACCCTTGTGTAAACCCTCTTGTAATATTTTAGCGTATCCTTTGACATCTAGAAGTAGATCAACGTTTCCTGATACACAACATTCAGGATCTGCTAACTCCAGATCCATCAAATGTGGCCATTTTTTCGGTGACCATGTACTCGTAGGTATTTGTATTGTCAAGCGCTTGGACATCACATAGGCTTGTATAGGTAAACTGAAGTTAGAATCCCATCGTGACTGAACTTCTACTTGAACTTCTTGCTTGACAACAATCTTCATGGCTTCCATGCCAGTGACGACTTTATTCGTAAATCGCCTGTTGAGCTTTAGAGCTTGAGCAGCTTTTTCACTAAGGAAGCACACTTGTGATCCTGGGTCTATTAGTGCTTTAAGAACAATGGCATGTCCTTGCTCACTTTGTACTGTTACCATTGCAGTAGCTAAAAGACCCATGTCTTGTTTGGCATTGTAGTATGACGCCATCATTGTGTTAACTTGCACTGGCTCTTCTGCACCTGCTTGAGTTGATACCGTCGGTTGTGTAGTTCCCGGTGACCCCACAGTATCCGTTTTCTTTGTTTGGTGCAGAAGAGTGTGATGACGTCTCTTACACATTCGGCAAGACAATGGAACACGGCATTTGAAAACTGCGTGTCCCGATGCCAAACAGTTAAAACACAGTTTATTTGTCTTCACATATTCGATTCGTTCCGAAGGTTGTAATTTAGCAAACGCCTTGCAATGACTCATGGTGTGATTCTCTTTACACAAAGCGCAAGTGGTTTCAGTTGTGGTGGAAACATGAAAAGCGCGTTCTTTAGTTTTCTCACGTGAAGTTGTTGAAGAACTAGGTGTAACTAACTCTAAAGTACGAAATTTGCCTTCTAGAAATGTCTTCAAGTCTTGCCACGAAGAGAGTTCTTCGGGATTTCCCTTGTAGGAATACTCCTCCCAGTCTTTATGAGACTCCGGGTCCAACTTCTGCACGACGAGAAAAATAATTACTGGATCCCAAGAATCTGTAGAAACGTCCAAGTTTTGAAGGCTATTGAGAACTTCATTCGTAGTATCCAAAACTGACTTTAATTGACTGGCAGATTGAGTTGTAGACTTTCTTTGTGTAAACCATCGTTTCAACAGTGAGTTAACTATTAATCGTTTGTTACCATAACGGCTTTTCAACGTATCCCATGCTTGTAAATAATTACTTTCCGTCACTTGCACATGTTTGAGTAAAGTTGCCGCTTCCCCACTGATACTGGTCTTCAAGTAGTGCAACTTTTGAACCTGGCTTAGTGATTTGTTATCATGAACTAATGATACATACAGGTCTTTAAAGGTAGGCCACTCTTCGTAAATACCGGTAAATGTTGGGATTGTTATTCTTGGCAAGTTCACTTGTGTTTGATGACTATCTTCTGACATGGCTTCAGTATTCGCCGTTTCCGGTTTTGTATTTAACCTTTCCAACATATCTCGTAATTCCCCCAACAAACACAAATAAAGGTCTTCGTAAATAAAAAACTCTTCGTTCACAAAATACGACACTACATTGCGTTTATCACGTGGTGTCATCTTCGCTAATTCTTGATGTGCGTTACTAAAAGTTTTCCAATACTCTTCAATGCACTGTATTCTCGACTGTATATATCCTCTCGTTAGGCGCTGTTTCGGACATTTTCTTAGGTTAACTTGTGTCTTCTTAAGTAATTCAGCCGTATCTTCCAATATATTAAGTGCTTGTTCAGGGGTAGCAGTCATCTTTAAGTGTTAGAACCGTTAATCTTCAATAATATAATGAAATCACTGCACTACGTAAACAACGTATTAACTTGTAATATTCACTAATGACTTGTTTGTGCAAAGTACTCGCTCGATCGCTTCTTATCTCTGATGGAATGCGGTACGGTGCGGCGCCTATTGTTCTCACGGAACGGGTTGTCTATTCAATGCGTAGGCAATCCGGCTCGATTCTGACCATTATGTTGTAGGCTTTAGGGTTCAATTTAGGTTGTGCAGGCGGACCAACGAAACAAACGTGTGTCTTATAACAAGTTTAATTTGCTACTACTCTAAGAAAGTACAAACATCATATTAAATAGGAAGGCGGCAATGCTATGAATGAAATAATTAAGTTGACGTAATATGGACTGTATGGTTGTAATTAGGTATCTACTAAAACATAATCCAACACGAGGTTTTAACCGAATTTCATAAATACAATGAATTTTACTAAAAAAACAAGTTGAACGCTGCATATATATGTTGTGAAAGCTAAAGTCAAACTAAATAATTCGTTGGGAAAAGTTTAGACAGAGCTTCGTAGACCCAGCGTAGCACTTTCGTAGCGGCGTAGTGCTCGTAGCAAATCTGTAGCACGATCGTAGGCAATGCAAGACTTAACAGGTTTTAGCAAAAATATTTATTTTTAGTTTGATTAGAACATTTTATACAGATTACAAATAGAATTATACTTTTTTTATTTGCCTATACTATCCATGTCATGTCATATCTATGTATGTCTGCCCGCGTCTCTGTTCGTCAGTGTTGCCTGTGAAAGTCAACACAAAGTAGTGGTAACGTGGAGTGAAGATGTCATTATTATTTTCTCTATTTATTCTACCCATATTTGTATTATTTTTTCGTTTACACTTTATGTATTTATTATATATCCGTGTCTGACCGTGGCATCACTCTGGGCCCTATCAGAATACCAGCGCTCGCTGTGACTTTTTTTTTTTAATGTTACAGCACCATGCTGAGATACGGACCTTTTGGCCTCGTACAGGACCAATTTCATTTCATGTTTTATTTTTCTCTTTGTTTGCTTTTTAATTTTTATTAGTTGTAAGTAAGTACTGTTAATTTAACCATTTTTATTTGTGTTTTGTCCTGTGCGGGCTAATAAATGCTTTTTCTTTCTTTCTTTATCCCACAGCTGGGAAAAGGCCTCCCCCAACTTCTTCCATGAGCTCTTTTCCCGTGCCTCCTGGAAACAGCCGCAACCCTCGTGGTACGCGTCCAGATTGTCTCGCCAGCTCTTGTTGGGCAGGCCTCGGCCCAGAAGCAAAATATGTATGTAAGTATTGTTTGTTTTATTATGGAATTTAATCGTAACCGTTACATAGATAATATAAATGGAAATTTCTGGCTTATATTGTTACAAAAAAACCCCAAGGCGATAGCCTACTGTGCGTAGCTAACGTTCACGTATCGGTAACGTTCAAATATCTCAAGTACCTGTAATTAACCGGCTTCTATCTAACGATACAAACCAAAGCCAATCCTTAGTAGAAGAAATAATGTCCACGAAACCAAATAAAACTACAATAAACAAAATACCGATATACAAAATACCTTTCAATAGTTCCCAAATTTAACAATTTATTTACCGTTCCTACATCCTCAGCTCCACAATATGATTGTTGGCTAACCTCTTCAGAATGAAGTAATTGTATGTAAAGAGGAAAAATCCAGCACTTTGTGGGCAGCGAAGGCCACAGTATAAAAATAACCAGTAAACCAACTCATCTGCCTAGCCTTTTCTCTTTTCTATGTTGGGATCAGTTTCTATTCTAACCGTATGCAGGTGAATACCAGTATTTTACGTAGAGTGACAGCCTGTCTACTATAACATAGTTAGTACTGGGTAATACAGTACCCCTCGGTAAGACTGGTTGTCAGACTTTCGATCCTCTGACTACCTGCAGCAACTGTAAAAGACCTAAAAATGACAGTTAACCAACTATAAACCAAAAAATAATAATTTGATGTAGGTACTTACTACCTAACACAGGCAATTTTTGTCTAAAAGGTCACTGCAACCACTAGATGTAGTAGGTACATAACTTATGAAAGAAAATAAATTATTTGTATTTGTATTATTTGTATTAGTAGGTCCTGTGTAAAAACAAAAACACGTGTTAAGGATGTCAAACTAAACTTTTTGCTAAGCTTACACATCATCACTTGTGTCGATGCGACAGACCGGCTTCATCATCACCATCATCATCATTAGCAGCCTTGTCCTACCCACGTGCTGAGTACAGGCCTCCTAGCTGTTAGCATTCTTCCCTTGTATGAGCGAGTCTTATCCAGGTCTTTCTCGCGCTCTCCTAAAGCACAGTATACAGCCCCGACTTACATGACTTCACGCCTATAATTACCGCAGGATACGGCAAAGGTGAACACGCGCGGTATGGTACATCCACAGGTCACCAGTTACTTGTGAGTATAGCGGGGCCTGCCTTGTTGGTCTAGTGGTCGGAAGCGCAACTGCAGAGCAACAGTTCCTGGGTTCGATTCCCTGCAGGTAGGGCAGAGTGTGTAAACGTTCCTTCGTTGTTATCATTTGTTCTTAGTTGAAATACTGTATGTCAAATTGTCAATGTTGTGAGTGAGTGGCCGAGGTATTGACCTACGGGTCGTCGGGGGCTAAATATACAGTGATCGATACTGCTACGTATGATACAATGTTGGGGACACAGGTACTGCGTGCTTTGATTTATAAGTGGTATGTGGGCAGAATGGATGAATAAAAAATCCAGAAATACATTGAAAGGAGTATTAGCGCTTAGTTGTTTCTGCCCTATGGGAAACAGGCGTGAGTACGTATTTAAATATGACTGCGAAGACAAGCACGTCTAAGAACTGAAAAATCAAAATATTATTCATTCTGGAATCCGCAATGGTCCAGCGTGGTGGATAATAGCTCATTCTATGTCTTAGAGAGGAGTGCTATGTCCCAGCACTGGGCTTGTGCTCAAATATGACTGGTCTGGTTTTGCAATAGTGGAAGCCGGGAATTGAGGGCAAGGCGAGCACGAAATCTACTCACAACAGCCTGTAAGAACCTCTGCGACACTATTGATACGCCTGATTTACGTTTTCCTGTGCTAGCCCGCTTTTTTGTTCCAGACAATCACTGCCGAGCCAGAAAGCAGAGGCTGTATGCTGTGCCTTCGTGTCACACCACATAAGTGCCTCGTATACTGGTTGCACTTAATGATCTAATTCAACAAACGATTTTTTTGCGATTTGAATAGAAGGAGATATTATTGGCATGTTAGAAGTACTGTGCGAAAGATTCATGAAAGTATTGTAAACCTTTTATATTATTGTATGACTTTAATTAAAGACACAGAGTCTTTAATTAATGTAATTGGTTTTCAACCGTTTAATTAAAGTAAATAAATAATGGTGCGCTCTGAAAGAAGCCTGTTTCTTACAGCTGGTTGTGCGGGTGTGTGTGTGTGTGTGTGTGTGTGACGGCGATAGTGACTGATTCTCAGCACAAACAAGATTCTATTTGATTAGAAAACATGGCGAGGATTAATAAAAAATACAGATACACAACAAATACAATAAAAACAAGTTTTGAAAACATATTTTAATAATTAGCTCCTCGAACGGTGGCGTCACAACAGAGGTGATGATTGCAAAATATCCAAAACAAATTAGGATAAGAGCAAGATTTTTGATGATATTACTACTAACTTACAAAAACATTTCATAATTACACCCTTTGTATTCTTACCACTCACAAAAAAGATATACTTCACACTGGAGTCCCATAAAATACTCCACTCCTTACAAAGTGTAGTTACACTATTACAATAGTGTTAGTGTATTATGTGGTGTGACTACAATACGGTAACACTATTGCCCCGCCCTTATTACCGTGTGGCCACGCCTTCCCCTACTTTGTTAGCCCACTGCACCGACTTATTACCTTGTAAACTTAGTCTATGTTACATTGTGTTTCTTGATTTATAGGGCACAATATTATCTGACAACTATGTAAGTTGGGGTTAGTTTGCTGTGCTATAACTTGGGGTTTCAAGTTTATATGCTTCTGCATCTATCTTTTTATGTTGTGTCTTTGTTGCAATTTTGTTCTAGTGTATATTTATGTGAGTTTGTCTGGTTGTTACAAGTGCAATCGCTGTGGAAAGCTGGTTACGATCCCTCAGTCAGGTATATTTTTCCGATTTTCAGTAGCTATTAAGGGTCTTGTGGCAATGGACAAGCTCCATATAAAATGAAGCTTAGTGAAAAAGTATTAAGTTATTGTTAAGACAAGGAAAACCTATATTTTACCACTAGCACTTCGACCGAGACTTCATGCAAATTGTGATAACTCGGCTAATATGCAGGATAGAAATACAATTCATAGCCTAGAGCATCCACGACACCAGTGAAAATGTTTTTTAGAATTGGATCATTAGTTTCGGCGATTACTCCCTAAATACAAACTTACAAATTTTACCTCTTTATAATGGATTTCAATGTTTTACCTTACCTGGTGTTCCAGGAATAACCCTTTCTTGGATAAGATGCTATGTTTTGCAGTGAGCACGTTATTTTATTCAAGGTCATTTGTTTCAAGTAATAGGTACGGTCTACTGTAAAACTAAGATAACTCTCACCCCACACGTGTAGATTTATTATGCTTCATATTTTTCATACGGTTTTAACCTAAGAAAATCACAAGACATTCCCTTACTTATTCATACGGTTACATTGTATTTTTCTCTCTAAAGCAACATTTACATTTTTACCGAGACCACAGAGTATCATATTATTAAAAAAATATAAAGATACTCTGAATGAAGGATGTGACTGTACGTCCTGGTGGTAGAAATCATAACGGGTGGATTTAACTCAAGTATTTCATTATTTTAATCTGCTTCGCACGTTTGTAACGACTTGCCAAGATATTTAGATTTCTTCATTATAGTTTAATATAAGGCGGTGGACACCGCATTACAATTCATTGCGTATCTTGAAAGAAAAACGTGGCCACACAAACAGACAAGAATAGCTTTTAGTTTTATTATTTCAAAGATCAAAAAAGAACAACGAAGTGGAGTTTTTTATTGGTAGGAACCATTAACAAACTTCACTGACACGCACCATTTATTGTCACCCACTAATTAACAAGAACCTCTTCGATCACTAGGCTATTCGATTATTCACGTTATCTAGGCCATCTAGGGTACCTATGTCACGCCTGTGACTAATCTAGATTGATAGATGTGTCCCTATGCGGGCTTACTGGTGAGACATGTTCTGTTCCTGCTGGAATCAATCAATCAACTCTGCCTAAGTCCAGCTCCATGACAGCGTACTGCTGTGGTTAGGCTTTTTTCACGTGTCCTAAGTACACCCTACTTAGTACTTACTGAGTCTCACCGTAATTAGATCAGGCGCATTTAAAAAGCCGACGGTTTAAATGATTGTTTTAACGAAACTTCTGTTTCCAGGAGTTATGGATACAAGTTGTTATGACTGTCGCTTTTAGAGATTTACGTTGCTCAAGCTAATAGAGCAGTTTACTAGTACAAAGCATAACTTAGTGACACAGCATCGATAATGATCTTTATTTTTGCTACTTTTAGCAAAAAACTTCAAAAATATGAAATAGCTCACAAATTGACTTCTGAATATGCCAAAGCAATATTGCAAAACGTCAATTTCTCACTATTTATAATGGCAGCGCTACAATTCGCATCGTCAAGTATTTCCTTTGCCATTTACAATTTTGTTGACAACACAACGTGTTCGAAGATATATTGCCAGCTTTATACGAAGGACTGTTAGGTACGATTCAAAACTACTGATTCAGTGCAATGCATTCTATTTTCTTTTCTATTGCATTTAAGAGGGCTTACCTACCTACAGCTGCGTGGTTGATATTGTGTGGGGATAAACTGTGCTTGCTAAGGTTAGTCCTGTAGGGGTTAGGGGGCAACTCGTCCGCTTTGAAACTGGAACCAGTTTAAGAACCAATTAAACATTGTATTTATTTAAACCTATCTTGTTCAACGACTCACCGAACATACACACACACATATTGTTGTTATTAAGTAAACTATTGAGGCTGCCTAGCTGTAAGTTTTCCAAAAATAATAAAATAAAATAAATAAATTATTTCCGTGTACTTGGTCTGTGCAACCACGTCCACTCTGACAAGAGTGTTTCGACTATGAAGTGTCCTTTGAGCTTGGAAAATCATGTCGATTACAAAAAAATATTTTTTACCGTCAAGCGTAATTTACTGCAAAATTCATCATCTGCCTACAGCCCTTTCCTTAACCATGTTGAGGTCGGTTTCCAATTAAACCAGTTGCAGCTGAATACCTATATTTTACATGGAGCGACTGCCTATCTGACCTCCACAACCCAGTTAGTACTGGGTAATACGATACCCCTTGGTAAGACTGGTTGTCAGAAATTCAAGCTACTGACCACCTGTAACGACTGTCAAAGATCTACAAAAGACGGCCAGGACTTTTCTATCAGGAATTTTTGGCAATAGGATTGCCCCCTATTAAATGGGAGTTAAATGGGGTGTACTATGACATAATGGCGACTGGCGGAATGTGAGTGTACTATTACAAACACCTCTGCCTGACCTTTCGGGAATTACAGGTGTGAAGTTATGATATGTTTCCATAGATGACGCTTTGGCTGTGACCGTATTTACAGAATGGTGGCTATGTAGAAAGTTACGTACAAAATCCACAACATAATTTGGCCAAATACGATCCCTGCATAAAACATACAGGGAATCAGGGAACAGACATCGTAAGAGCAGATCTCTTTGTTCAAGACCCGATACAATACAATAAACTTTGTATAATGTACACATAAACAATAAATCGTATATTATTTATTACACTTTAACGAGTACATTTCCAATAAGCAGTATATTATGTTTTTATCCTTGACATTATTCCTTTTGAGTCCCAAATCACGTTATAGTCCACCAAACAGTACATTACTATGAAAGACGATTTATATAAAGCCATTATTTGCAGTATAATCTGGCCTGTCACAATACCACCACGCCACGCGCTGTTCATCACGCTTCTGATGGCTACCGATCCAGACGACGTGCCGACGTTTGTGGCGAGGGATCTGAACAAGTTACCCCCAGTCACATTCGACCACGTCGACGTTACGAGCCTGTTAAAGGACATTGTTTCTTTGAAGGCAAGTCTGACTGATGTACAGAGAAAGTTGGAGACATCCCAGAACACCGTTGCAGACCTGCGCTCAGAACTCGATGAGTTGCGCAACTCAGTGGCGTTAATTGGGTCACCGGCGGCGCGTGTAAGCAACGTAAATACAAGCCGAGGTGTCGGCTGCCTCGATACGTCGGTCACGAGTTTTGCGTCAGCAGTTTTGTCGCTGGCGCCGATTGCTGAGCCAGCGATGAGCGCTATAAGTGTGCCTCGCTGCCCTGCCCCCGCCACAGCAGCTCCTCCCCGCAGTGCTGCCCGACCGATGTGTCCATCGAACCCGGTGGTCACACCCCCTGCTCCCCCCGCAAAGCCTATGTCTTCAAAGGACACGGAACGGGCTGATGACGGCTTTAGGTCGGTGCAAAGGAGGAAGCGCCATCAGAGTAGCTGTAAGAACCGCTGCGGCAAGGCTCCTATAGAGCCGAACATGAAACTGCGTGCTGCGAAGCCGAATACCCCGGTGTATATTTCGCGTCTCCATTACACCACTGACGCGGAAGATATCGTGAAGTACGTGCGCCAAAGGCTGAATTACTCTCCGAGAGTGCAGTTGCTGGAGTCGCAACGCAACGTCAACTTTAATGCGTTTGTGGTGCGCGTACCAACACGCTACCTGCATCAGGTGATGGAAGAAAGTTTTTGGCCACAGGATGTGGTATTTCGCCGCTTTCGCGGACAAGTGCCACCAGAACGCACAAAGACTTAGTGCAATTTAGTGATACTAACATAGTTTTAAGTTATATTTACTAATACAATAATTGTAATAAAAACGTATGTTTACTTAGATTAAGGTATTTATCTATGGGTCTTTGTTACCTGAAAATAAATGGATAATTATTATTAATATTAATACCGAAAGCCTGTACAAGGCGATGTTAGGTAATACTGGTAATGCTATATAAAAGATTTTGTCCTTGTATTGAGTAAAAACTTTGACATAATCCCGATTAGAAGGCAAGTAGAGGGTAGTTGTATCGTAAAAATGGGATGTTTGTTGTAAGCTTTGTACCTAGACTTAGAGGGGCAGCGGGTCTGACTAGGATTAGTAAAGGTAATGTTTTTTAGATTACCTTTACAATACTTTAATGCTACTTTATCTAGCAAATATTAGATGATGACAGTGTCATTATCATTCTTTTGCCCTTATCCCAATTTATTTGGGGTCGGCGCAGCTTAAATCTTTTCATCTCAACAATCACCTTCGTTCAAGCCATTTCTTCCTTGTGAAGTAAAAAGAATCCATCCATCTTTTCTTTGATCTTAAGAGCGGAGGACTCCCGGGGTTGCGGGACTGTTCGAAAGAGATACCGTGGCCCCGGAACACAAAGGGCGATGAAGGAACATGGATGGGTTTTAGTCAGTAAAAGTCTGTCACTCCCTCCTGCTCCGCCCTGAGTGGGAGGAGTCATTTGATGATTTCCCATCCGAAAAAAAAGGGTTGTATTGATCTATATTAGTGTTGCCCAAATGAAAGACCAAGACGAGACCTTAGCCAGTCTTGGTCTTGGTCTTGCAGCAAGAGTCTTGCAAGTCTTGCGAGACTCTACTACTTAGACTAGACTACTTTCAAATACCTATTAGCCTATTGCTATATAATAAACACGTTAGTTGAGATCAAACTCAAACTCAACTCAAACTCAATTTAAGTAGTACCTAAGCGTAATTACCTACTCGACTCGTGCTTACTTTTAAATTTTGCTGAATAGAAGAATAATATAAACTTTGAATCATAAGTACCTACATAATGTTTACCAACCTACTAAAGTTAGATGTGCACATTAGACTTATACAAGCATTATAATACTATATGTAGATATACCTACAAGGTATGAAATGAACTTTGCTAGAAAGTTATGCTAGGTACATTTTTCTCACATGGGAACATAATTTTGTAAGTAACACGCTACCTACTTAATAAATAGTCCAAATATATAATAATCAATGCAAAACCTTTCAGTGTTATGACGATACGGTTGTAATACTGGGGAACGTCTATCAAAATCGGGATTGAAACCAAATACCTACTATAACGCCCAAATCTCAGTTTGACTGCGAGACGCAAGAGTCTTGCAGGCTTAGTCTTGTTCTTGCTCAAGTCTTGCAGGGTTCAGTCTTGGTCTTGGTCTTGCTACAATAAGTCGGTCTTGGTCTTGGTCTTGCAAAAATGCAAGAACAAGACCAAGACTGCAAGACCAAGACTGATTTTGGGCAACACTAATCTATATGTTCTACTTGTGCATTAATTTCAAAAGATTTTAAATCTTTAAAATACCTAAAGCATAAAGCACGTACCGCATACCGTCAGTCATAACTTATTAGAATCAACATTCGTCCGGAGTCGTCCGAAGTCGCCCGAACTCGTACGAATTCGTCCGGTTCTAGTCGTAAAGTTTTTACGGGCGCCACGACAGCTGCAATTACTTTGTGGTATTTGATTCGGAGAATTCCCGTAAAATATCTACGGGGATGGAAGGTAGAGTTACTTACCTTCGAAGAAATTGCGGGAAACGATTGATTCACGGAACTCTTTGGTTTTAATAAATATTTCATGTAGTGGTTGAGCAACAATTTGTATATAATCAAAGGTTTCAGGTAATCTCTCTATGAGATCAATCCTACACAAAGTGATAAATAGCACCAATCTGGTCTACCGTCTACCGGTCGCAAGCGCTACCTACTATATAGACCAGTCTGGATGTGAAGCTCACTTAGGTACCCCTGTTACATGGGAACCATACAGAACTGGCTAAATGAGAGATTGTAGACGTGTTTTTATAAAGGTAATTGCGCATTATTTACACTTAAAACGGGATACTTAAGTAAACATGGTGTTTACTGTTTGTTTTGAGTTCCCGAAATAATGACATCCAAAAATCTGACATAGCTCAACATCTGTTTAAAAACCATGTCAGTTTAAAAACTTTTATTGCACATTATTGCCGAAAGTGAATCTTCTAAGCGTGTTCCAATATGTGGTATTACAATACAACGATAGTGTGTTTTGTAGTGTAATAAAAATATAGTATACACGATGGTTTATTGTTTCGATTTTCAGGAATAGAAAAGTACAACGGATCGCTGACTTTTATGGGAAGTTGGTAAATACAATCCTGCCTGGTTTTGATTGCTTCTTGTTCTCAGAATTTTATGGCGGAATTCGGAAAAATGCTGAAATCTGATTTTTATGCGAAATGCGGAAAAACTTATATTGCTTATAGATTCTCAGATTTATTTAGAAACTAGCTTCTGCCCGCGACTTCGTACGCGGATCCTGTTGCTTATGCCAGCGACAACGGGGTCGTCAAAATCGAAGACCTCAAAACGTCTGATGTGAAATTTTAAGAGCCCGGGGACGGGAATACAACGCAATGCGCGAGACGATTCGAGACGTTCCAGATCTTTCATTTTTGTAAGTCAACAGGAAATGCCTATCAGACTAAACATTTTTGTAAGTCAACAGGAAATGCCCATCAGACCAAACAACACTTGCTGAGACGTCATTCCTATGTGTTATGGTGTAGCTGGGCTCTTGGAGTTCCACAACAGGTGTTCCAGATCTTCGATTTTTATAAGTCAACAGAGAGTGCTCATCAGATTGAACAACTTTTGCTAAAACTTCATTCCTATATATATGTTATAGTGTAGCTGGGCTCTTGGAGTTCCACATCAGGTGTTCCAGAACTTCAACAGAAAATGCTCATCACGTGGAACAATTTTTGCTATGGTACCATTTTTGTATCTCTTATAGTTCAGCTGGTCTGTTGCGGTTCTGCATCAGGTGTTTATGTTTTTTCCAAGATAAAACTCAACAGGAAATGCCCATCAGACCGAACAACTTTTGCTAAAACGCCATTCCTATATGTGTTATGGCATAGCTGGGCTTTTGGAGTTCCACAACAGGTGTTCCAGATCTTCGATTTTTATAAGTCAACAGAGAGAGCTCATCAGATTGAACAACTTTTGCTAAGACGTCATTCCTATATGTGTTATGGTGCAGCTGGGCTCTCGGAGTTCCACAACAGGTGTTTCAGATCTTCGATTTTTATAAATCAACAAAGAGTGCTCATCAGATTGAACAACTTTTGCTAAAACGTCATTCCTATATATATGTTAGTGTAGCTGGGCTCTTGGAGTTCCACATCAGGTGTTCCAGATCTTCAAATTTATTCTCTCAGCAGAAAATGCCCATCACGTGGAACAATTTTTGTATCTCTTATAGTTCAGCTGGTCTGTTGTGGTTCTGTATCAGGTGTTCAAGTTTCCAAGATAAATTATAGCCTATATCTTGCCCAGACTTAATACCTATACAACAACAAAAAAATCATTCAAATCCGTCCAGTAGTTCCGAAGATTAGCGTGTACAAACAAACAGACCCACAGACAAACAGACACACAGACAAACAGACCGTTTTTTTTTTTTTGGATTCGTGCTCTATTGCTGTTTCTAAGCCCCCCTCAATTATTTCTTTTTTAATATATTCAATGTACAGACACAGTTTTTTTACCGTTTTATTATATGTTTAGAGATCATAGATGATGGTGGTCTCCTTTGCAAGTCAAAGATACTTTCATTATTCTAGTGGTAAATAAAATATAATGTCATGATTCTAGTGTTTCTTTCGGCACGTTTGTGAAAGGACAAAAGAAATATTGGGAAAGATTTATTGACATAAAAGGGATGACGTTCTGAGTGGAGGTCCATGCTGATCCAAGATGACATATTGCTTATTGACTGGCACCCGGCATTACATACAGTGAAGGATTTTATTGTCAGCGTTGATTTCTTTTTAGGGTTACCTTCGATCAATTGGTTATTGTTTTTGGCGCAAAATACTTACGTCAAATATAAAAATAAGTTTATTTAGGTAAAAGACCGGGATTTTCTTTTGAAGTGAACTATTTACAACTTAGGTATCGGTGTCTACTTTCACTAAGTTTTTTCGGCTTAGTTGTAGCCATAGTAACTATGAAAGAGATATCAAACAATATAGGTTAGATAGGTACAGAAAAACTAGATTCTATTTATAATATTACTTTGATATTGTCCTCAGATAATTCTAAATTAAAAGTCGGCTTCAGTATAAAAACTATTAAGCCATCCGTCGCAAAATTTGGAATTAATTACGATACACAAAACATAAAGAAATCCACAAGAAACTCCACTCTCTGTAGATCCGAAAATCGATTAATATTTAAATGGATTGTAATCTTAACTTTAACGATTTCACTAATCAATTAATCTTAAATGTCGTTAAAGCAGACACTAATCAATACGAAATACTATCGACGAATATTTGTCGAAAGTAATTAAATATACAATTAGTCGATGCGATTAGTCGCGAGTGTGGAACTAATCGATACAGTTTAAAATGTCCTAAACCGGTCGTTTGAAGGAATCTGAAAAGCGCGTGTCCGTTGTTAGACGACATGACGTATATTATAAAATTTGAAGAACACCACAAAAATGTAATGGAGATTGAATTAACTGAGGAAAACTAGACACCAACAGCAAATTCGCAGCAGGACCAATTTCGTTTCTTTTTATTTATTTTTTTACTTTTTTCTCTTATTTTATGTTTTATTAATTGTACCTGCTGTTCATTTCACCATTTTAATTTGTGTGTTTTTCCCTGTGCGGGCTAATAGATGCTTTTTCTTTCTTTCTTTCAAATTCGTAAAATGAAGTTGAGTGGTTAAAAACAGTTTTCTTTTGCAACTTTGTTTGCATTAAAGTTTAAAATAAAAGCTTTAAGTAAATCATAAGTTACAAAGTTGTATAAGTCAGTGAAATTAATTGTTAGGAAAATTGCCACCATACGTCAATTGGCCATTTTCATACAACTGTCTACGAACGATAGTTGCGAATCCGTCCATGGTGTTCTCACGGCTGGAAGTCAGGCTTCCCCCCCCTCCTGGACAGGGAGTGGACCTAATCTACATCCCGGGTTCATAGATGTCCGGACACTTACTTAATACATACACACTTTATAAACTATTTTCTTTTCTTTTTCCTATGGAAGTAGGCAGAACTACAGAACGCTGCTTAATAAGACCCTTACATACGTTCTCCTAAAAAATCTTCCATCTTTCTCTTCTTCTTTTTTTTTTTTTTTTTTCTTTTAGTTGTGGTTTCGTACCCAAAGGGTAAAAACGGGACCCAATTACAAAGACTCCACTGTTCGTCTGTCTGTCCATCTGTCTGTCCGTCTGTCTGTCCGTCTGTCTTTCTGTCATCACGCTGTATCTCATGAACCGTAATAGCTAGACATATACAATTTTCACAGATGTTGTATTTCTGTTGCCGCTATAACAACAAATACTTAAAACAGAATAAAATAAATATTAAAGTGGGGCTCCCATACAACAAACGTGATCTTTGATAATGGTACGGAACCCTTCGTGCGCGAGTCCGAGTCGCACTGGGCCGGTTTTTTTAATTTCATTATCTTAAAATATATATAACAATGTACCCACACTCATAAGCACACCCATAACTAACCCACGTGTCTTAATTTTAAGACAAAGTACACACCGACTGGTCCGTTACAACTTAATAGAGCGTGTTGTGTGTTAATATTGTGGCCTCAATGTGTCCCACACCTTATGTCTATGAAGATTGTGGTCGAGGGTTTAAGGGAGATTAGAAGGTGGGACAACGAGGACTTTGTGGGTTAGTGTAAGTACCTATGTGTGATGTGATGAGAGATAATTGCGTAACTAGTACTCTCTGGTATTTACAGAGAAGCAATTTCTAAGGGCGGTTATAAAATGTGGCTTTGTCTTATATTTATTTATTAAAACTTTATGTACAAGTAAAAACTGTACATAGACGGACTTAATGCCTTGGGCATTTTCTACCAGTCTACCTTAGGGTGATGCAGAGACAATACACAATAGGTGCAATTACAGAAATCAAATTAGAAAATATTAAAACTAAAATATAAGAATAAATACTTATAATTATATACATAGAACAAAATATAAAAAGAAGAAAAAGAAGTTATGAGAGATAAACAAGAATACTTACAACAAAAACAACAACATATCATCTATGAAATTGTTTTCATCGAGTTCTTATAGAAAACAGTGGCGTAGCTTAGCTGCCATCTGTTAAAATTTAATTAGTTTATTTAAACCATAGATACATAAAGTGTTAGTACAATCTTAAACTATTGTTAGTAAATAACAAAATTACAATAAATAAACAATACATATAATCCCAGTGCCTGATAAATAGCCCATCAATTAAGTCCGCCAGTTTAGCTAGACTATTGTTAGGGCTGGCCCTTCTTTTGTTTTTCGTGTGGTTAGTGCCTAGTCTGGTAATGCCACCCATGGCGGCCCATGGGTCTCTGACTTGACTTGGGCTAACCCTGAATCGCCAGCATACATGCATATCGTTTACCTCAGCAAACATGCCTGATGCGCTGCAAAACCGAGGCAGCTCCAACAACATCCTCAGACACATTGTTAAAATTTATCGCTTAGAGCGTGGTCTCTTCGGCCTCTCAAAAAGTCTCTCTCTCAGTCGATAAAAAGCATAAAAATGTCGTACACAAGGGCTCTGATTCCTATGTCAGAAGGACACTGGTGGGGCAGGAGTTTGGTTTTAGCCGGTTCAAGTCCTGCACTACCTCGACTGTCTCACAGGAGAAATTCCTGTGAGATAGTCGAGGTGTCCGCGGGGATTTCCCACTCCTGCCAAAACAAAAACAAAAAAAACGACATCCTCAGTGCATTAATATACTGAACGCTCAAAGCATTCGAAGTCCTCGGTGTCATAGCGTGGGTACTGTATTTAAAGACAGTTCGCAAGTTAGCAAACAACATGACTTTTCTGTTAATTGTGACGTCAAAATATTGTTGCTACGTTTTACTTTATAAAGTAGACTTTCCTTGTGTTTTATGGAATACATCAAACAAATTATGGAAAAGGTTCAGACATGCTTCTTCCTTCTTTAATGACCTTTATTCCACGAAAAAAACCCGTATTAATATTAAATATTTATCAATATGATAGATCGACATCGCACTTTACCCGTTTCCCTTGAGCTGATAGCCGACACTTCACTTTTTGCTTATTGTTAGGGTTCCATATCCAAAGGGTAAAAACGGGACCCTATTACTAAGACTCCACTGCCCGTCTGTCTGTCTGTCACCAGGCTGTATATCATGAACCATGATAGCTAGACAGTTAAATTTTCACAGATGTCGTATTTCTGTTGCCGCTATAGACAACAAATAATAAAAAATATACGAAACCCTTTTTTTTCCGGATGGGAAATCATCAAATGACTCCTCCCGCTCTGGGCGGAGCAGGAGGGAGTGTCAGACTTTTACTGACTAAAACCCATCCATGTTCCTTCATCGCCCTTTGTGTTCCGGGGCCACGGTATCTCTTTCAAACAGTCCCGCAACCCCGGCAGGCATCAGTCCTTGCGGACCCCTTCCTTTTTCTGACTCTCTTTGAGGCGCGCGTGGAACACTCCTGCGCCGTTGACACGGTCTGTCGTCATGAGACGGACGGACGGCGAGCTAGCACATAGCTTACCGTCCACAGGCCCGCGCTTACGGTGGCTGGGGGCCACGTGGTGGCCCCCGACGCCCGGGGAGTCTCCCGCGGCGGCCGGGACGTGAGGTTCTCTCCCTCTCACGTTCCGCCGCCTCCTTCTCTAGCATGACTGCTTATACGGAACCCTTCATGCGCGAGTTCGACTTGCACTTGGCCGGTTTTTATCTTTCATTCGAAGTGGAACGTCTGAACATGAAATGAATCAAAAGTGAAATTTATTGAATTAGTTAATTGAGTCGTCTTTTTGTAGAAAAGAAAAAATAGTGAACAGTCACTCGAGTAAACCGTTCACTCGAGTCAGGTGTCTGTTTTCGGCCTGCTCCACATGAGTTAATACCAACATAATAACGTAGTAGCTTCAACAGTATTAACTTTGAAGGTACGTTTATTACACGAAGCCTCCTCAATGAATCTTAGTGTCATATTTAAACCCTCCATAATATACTAGTGTGTGAAATGAGAAACTTCATGAAATAAAACGAAGGTCGGCAGTTTTAGGAGACGGTTTTAGGTAATTTCACTTTAGAAAAGTGCTGATACTCAACCTAATTTGAATAAACGACTTTTGAAAGTGCGAGTGAATTTTTGGTGTTCCTCTTATTATTAGTATGTAAGTACTGCGATACCTGATAAAACTGAAGAGTGTGGAATGACAGGCCGATAAGACACTTATTTTAGCTGATAACATTTTGTTGATCAAATCAAATCACACGTAGGTAATTTAAAAACCAAAACAAAGAAGGCGATATTATTTCACAAATTTAAGCAATATTTAAAGCTTGTTATGGACAAGTGAATAAATATATCTCGCTCATCATGCGCTGCAAGTGAGGTACCTACTAACACAAATGCTACTTCATCATTCATCATCATCATTTCAGCCGAAAGACGTCCACTGCTGGACATAGGCCTCTCCCACGAGTCACCATATTGAACGGTCCCGTGCGACTCGCATCCAGCGGATTCCCGCAACCTTCACCAGGTCATCAGTCCACCTAGTGGGAGGCCTTCCAACGCAACGTCTTCCGGTTCGCGGTCGCCACTCCAAAACTTTTCGGCCCCATCGGCCATCTGTTCTGCGAGCAATGTGCCCTGCCCACTGCCACTTAAGTTTGGCAATTCTTCGGGCTACGTCGGTAACCTTGGTTCTCTTGCGGATGTCTTCATTTCTGATTCGATCACGCAAGGAAACTCCGAGCATAGCCCTCTCCATTGCCCTTTGGGTGACTTTAAGCCTTCTGATGAGGCCCATTGTGAGCGACCACGTTTCGGTCCCGTATGTAATCACTGGCAACACACACTGGTCATAGACTTTCATCTTGAGACACTGCGGCAAATGCTACTTATCCAAAACTAAACAAAGAAGTTGTAAAAATAATGAAAGAAGATACCATTCAATTAAACGATACGTTGTTTTTCAGGATATCAGCATGCCTGAGAGATATTTTTCAACCGCATGTAAAATGAAGTCAGAGGCCCATCCATGGGCGTGACGCCAGGTTAGGTATTACACATGATAAAGGAGAAAAAGAAGCATCAGGTGAAATAATCAGTTCAAAATATACATCCACCTCTAACTCGATCAAGGACAAATTAAAAAAAATGTTACATTGAAACAATTACCCCTACACCTCCCAGTCTCTGCTCAGCACTGTCGAAGCAGTTTGCAATAAGTTAAACTTTGTGTCAGCATAGGGCATCGGTTCCACCGGCAGCGGGGCAGCTACTAGCAAGCAATCAACTCAGAAAAGATTATAGGTGAGTCGGTAATAGGTAACATTTATTAAAAAGTCATTCAATAATAGTACTAGCCACACGATCGATCGATCTTCAAGTTTAAGCAGTGCTCCGGGGTTGCGGGGCTGTCCGAAAGAGATACGTGGCCCCGGAACACAAAGGGCGATGAAGGAACATGGATGGGTGTTGGCATCCCCAACATTTTATTAATTATATTTGTTGTCTTGCAACACTTAATAATCTGTCATGTTGTGTCAATGTCATTTTTATGTCAAATCAACTGTCAGTTCAAGAAATATAGCACCTCGATTGTCTCCATGAACAAGTCACGTTTTTCATTCCAAAAACCTCCTCTCAATTCTACCAGCCTAAATCCCTGGAAATACAATCCTCAACATTGGTCCTTCGCAGCTAGAGAGAGGCCCGTGCAAAAAACGTGTTCAATTCAGTGTCGTGTAGAAGTGTTGTTGAGCAGTACCGAGTTCGTTAGAAAAAGCGACGACGCCAACATCTACAGCCGCCGACAGCATCCAGTTGAGCAATCCAATAAAGATTTGCTATCATCAAAACAAAAGTGGAAGAAGAAGAGCATATGAACCAAAACAAGGGATCAACGTGGTTTTCAAAAAGACGGGAAGTTGCAGATCAAAGCTGTACCGGATACCGCCATCATCGCTATTCGGCGTAGTGTTTTCTTCAAGAATCGTCGAGAACATTCCACGATATCCGCGTCGAGTGGACGAGTGGTCGTAATACCGCTGCTCGCCGCCAGGGGCGCCACTATATTCGCCGCAACAAGTAGCCATTTGTTTGGCAATCGGTAAATCAACGAGGTTCCAGCCGCTCACCGCCAGAGGCCTCCGTTGTGCTCATCAAGCTGCAACCAATCATCGCGTATTCTCGTCCACTACCAACCTAACCATCAAAGTTCTGCTGGTCGCTACTCGCCGCTTGGGGGCGTTTCTGTGCTTCCGCCCAGTTTTCTGCTGTGTCGCCATTTTGAGACTCTGCGTGTTTGTAGCTCAAGACGTGTACGCTAACATTAAGCTAATATTAGAATATATTTAATTAAGTTAGTCAACAAAGTGCAAAGTACTGTGTACAAAAATGTCCGACTCCGATTGTGATACTCGTGATGAGAAGTTGGCATTGATGAGGAAGCGTGCTGCCGTGAAGGGCGTGCTATCAAAGTACTTCAATTTGGTCAAAGAACAAAAAGCAGATTGCGATTATCAAGCTCTTCTCGTTAAAGAGGAGCGCCTGAGATCTGCCTTTGAAAAATTCGAAAACTTGAACTTGGAAATTTGTGCTGTTGATCCTACGGCCGACGATTTTGATGCCGTCGAGTCCAAATATTTAGAAACTCTAACAGTCATAAAATCTCTTCTTATCAGTACTTCGTCATCACCACAGCATGCTGCTCCTCCTCCAAAACAGCTAACTAAATTGCCTCAAATCAATGAAATTGAAATTGAAATTGTTTATTGAAATAATTGAAATACAAAAATATTTACAATATGGCCTTAAAACTATAAGTAGGTAGGTATACAATAATTGGATTCTACCTGAACTAGGAATAATCCTGTATCTCAGGTAACTCACTCAAGCGCTTATACATAAATATTATCTAAAATTCCTTAAACAAATAACTAGTAAATAACTTATCTATAAATATGCTATAATAAGTACATAATTATCATGGTTCTATTCAATGTAAGAAAAACAGTTTAATTAGCTAACTTCTCTGCAACGTTCCATTATTATTGCAATGAAGCATAACACAAAAATCCGGGTCACGTTTACTTTGTGTCTACAGAGAAAAATGCTGTCACCAAAATGTAAAATATACCTAGTGATTGTATTATAATTTATAAACACTAAAGACTAAAGACTAAAATTAATATAAGTGCGTCAATTAGTAGGTACTTAGAGGTCAATAATCTTATGAGTATAATAACACAAACTACTAAACAGAACTTATTGAATAAGATCGGCGTTCTCACGCGTCATTATAATCGATGGAATTGACATATCGTGCCTCAGCTATTTTCTTAGCGGGGCACTCTAGATCGCCTGTTTTGTGCTTGCTCGGTTTTTTAAAACGCAAGCATGTTGCACACTGCGGCAGCTCAGCATTTTTATTGCACTCATTGAATTGATGACCTTGTTCTCCACAATGCCCACAAGTGTAGGTAGCTTCCCGACATGTCTTTGCAGCATGTCCATACTGTTGACATTTAAAGCATCTGGTCACAAGCGTAAAGTCTCTCACTGGGCAGGATGTCCAATTAATGTACACTCGGTTTTGGTTTATAAGGGCCTTTCTAATGCTGGCAGTTACTTCAAGAATAAAGTTACACGTAGGTCCTTCCTTTTTACCCGACTTGTGACTTAATGTTATAGAAGCCATAAAAGAGTCACGAGATAAATTAGGCACCTTGTCCGCTAAGTTCTGCTCATAAATGCAATCGTACACTTCTTGATCACTTAAAATGGTCGGAACTCCTATAACAACAATTCTTGGTCTTCTCTTAAGGGGCTCTTCAATTTTCAGGCCGGAATTACTTAGCTGTGATGATTGTCTAAGTTTTTCTATGTCGTTTTTTGTCTCCGTGCTAATAATAACGCCCCCGTTTTTAGTTTTACGTAATCCTCGAACGTGCAATTTCATTTCTTCCGGGCATATTATTTTTTGAACCAAAGTTTTTGTGTCGTCACTAGACTTTAATTTATCTGTTGGATAGATTGCAATAGAGCTGAGGTTATTTGGGCGCAAGTAATTGTTGTTATTAGTTTTAACCATGTCAGCAAACGAAACTTTTTCAGCCGTAGTTGTCTTGATGCAGTTTTCTTCAATGCTAGCTTGAATTGTTTGCTGGAAATTTTCAAGGCAATTCGTGAGGTCCTGTTTTTCTTTCAACACATGAGCAGAATTTTGTAATTCTTTGACCTTGAGTCTTAAGTCCTGGTAGTAAACTGCCATTTGTGAGACGCCATGTTCTACCTTGCGCGAAAGGGAATTGATCCTCAGCTTTTGTTCGGAGTTCAGCTTTCCTTCCTGAGCAATGAGACAGACTTCACTCAGGCATTTGTCGATGGAGGTCAACCAGTTACTAATATCGCTGGTTTCCACTGCTTCTGATCTTCTTTCCGCCGCATGGTAAGGAGTTTGAGGTTTGCTCGCAGGGCTGCTAGGAGGTGGAATACTCCGAGGGCTGTTTTCAATATTTGACATATCTAGTTAGTTCTTAGATGTTTCTCATAACTATTTGTTATTCACCAAAGTAAATCACAAACTTAGCACATAAATGCGTTTCGGTATCTAGGTCACAGATCACTCGAATACAATTTTTACGTCATATAATTAATAAAATCGCTAATTACACACGTCCGCTCTACTCGAGTGCTAGTAGAGATATGTACCAATATTTACGGGTAAGTACTCCGAGTACAAATCCTTCATAGGATTATTTGATGCATTAATTCATCGTAATCACAGTTTAGAAAGCATTCAAAAATTGTTTTATCTTCGTAACTTTCTGCAAGACGAGCCTCTCGACCTCGTCAAAAATTTACCTTTAGTAGCTGAAAGCTATACCGAGGCCAGGGTCATATTACAGGATCGCTATGACAATGACTATAAAATAACTTGTGATCATATCAATAGCCTGCTAGACTTAACGCCTATAGCTAAGTCAACAGCACACAATATTAGGATGTTTGTATCTACTGTGAAACAGCAGTTATCTGCTCTAAAAAATTTAAATCACAATGTTAGTTCATGGGATCCCATTATTCTTTGTATACTGACACGAAAGCTAGATATGTATTGCAGTAAAGATTACCAACTCATTAGAGATAAAAACCCTAAAGTTTGTGACTTCATCGGATTTTTAGAGAAGCGAGCACTTGCACTTGAGGATGCAGAGAAGACTCCGGTAAAGGTCCCCACATCAAAGGCGACTCATATGGTAACTGTTAAAAAAGGTGATGCAGGAGCTGGATCCATGAATAACACGCCGCCACCAACAGTCTGCATACTATGTAAGTCGTCCCATAAGTTATTTCTTTGTCCTAGATTTAAATTAATGTCTGTTTCAGATCGTTCAAAATTTGTCACAGATAATAAACTATGCAATATCTGTTTAAACAATCACAGCAAGAAGTGCAGGTTTTTCTTCAAGTGTGAAGTATGCAAAGAAAGGCACAATACCTTACTTCACCTAGATAAAGCCCAGTCACCTGTGACTTTGTTTACAGAGTCAAATACTAAACATGTTTTGTTGCCTACAGTCCGAGTTAAGCTAATAGCGTCTAATGGAACTGAGGTACATGTTAGGGCCCTCCTTGATAGTGGGTCTCAAATATCTTTTATTACAAGTGAACTTGTACAATTATTAAAATTAGAACTCAAGGAAGCCAACACCCCGGTATTGGGTATTGGTAGTACAATTAATATTGGAAAAAAGGTCAACATTCAGTTACATTCAATTGTAAATGAATTTAATATCCCTGTAACTTGTTACATATTAAACAATATTACCAGTAAACTGCCTCAGGTAAAAATTAACTTGAAAAATATGGTTCTTCCCCAAAATATCCATCTTGCTGACAAAACTTTTAATAAACCAGGTGTTATACACATGTTATTAGGAGCTGATGTGTTTTTCCAGGTGCTGCTACCGCCTGAGCCTGAATTGGGTATCCAGGAGCTCACTCATCCTGGAAGCAGTGCCACTACACCAACAGTTCCAGTACTACACACTCAATTTGGAAAAGTAATTGCTGGTTCTGTACCTGCAGCTCCACATTCAAAACAAGTAACATCTTTATTTTGTCAAACCTGTGATGATTCTTTAAATGATACTCTTTGCAAATTTTGGGAGACGGAAAGTATTCCTGAAGTCTATTCTGAAAAATTACCTGAACAAGAGGCATGTGAGAAGCTATTTTGTAGCACTGTAATATTAGATACTAAAAATAATAGTTTTCAAGTTGCACTACCTCTTAAGTTGCCTTTAGAATCCATCAATAAAACTCTTGGGAATTCGTTTAATTTAGCATTAAAAAGATTTCTTAATTTAGAAATCAGATTGCAAAAAGATGATTTTCTTTACAATTTATATAAAGAATTTATACATGACTATTTGAAACAAGGCCATGGCACAGTCATCGATATCAGCAAATATGATCTTTGTACTGACCCAGTATATTTCTTGCCACATCACCCTATCCTGAGGCTTGATAAAAGGACAACCAAATGCCGGGTAGTATTTGATGGGTCTATGAAAACCAGTACCAAGATTTCTCTGAATGACATGTTATTGAATGGGCCTGTAGTTCAAAAAGAATTGATAGATATTTTGTTATTATTCAGAGTTGACAAATATATTTTCATAACCGATATAAAAAGTATGTTCAGACAAATATCATTAGATCCTAAGTTTAGGTCTTTACAAAATATCCTTTGGAGGGACAGCCCCAAGGATAACATTCAATGCATACAGTTAAACACTGTCACTTATGGTCTAAAGTGTTCCTCTTATTTGGCTACACGTTGCTTAAAACAATTAGCACAAATATATAAACATGAGTATCCTCTGGCTGCAGAAATACTCACAAATTACACATACATTGATGATGCACTTGTGTCTCAAGGTTCTCCAAGTCTTCTAATAGAGTCAAAAAGACAACTTTGCGAGATTTTGAAAATTGGTGGATTCCAATTACATAAATGGTTTTCAAACTGTCCTGAATTGTTAACTGACATACCTGAATCACTACAACATTTTGACAATATAGAGTTAGAGAAAAACAATGCTTCCATTAAAACATTAGGCATTAATTATAACATTAATAGTGACACGTTCATGCTTTCATGCCCCAATTCCAATGCTTGCATGCCTACCACTAAACGTGAAATATTAAGCTTTATTGGTAAATTTTATGACCCACTAGGATTAGCTGGGCCTGTGGTGGTAAGAGCCAAGGTAATTATGCAAGGGATATGGCAAGCCCATATAGCTTGGGACGCACAATTAGTTGATAAGCTGCTTAAAGCATGGAGTGACTTTTATGACAGCATTAATGACATGACGCCTATAGCTATACCACGTTACATTTCATGCAATGCGCGTTCTATCCAGATCATAGGATTTTGCGATGCATCAAGCTCTGCCGCATATGGATGTTGTGTTTATTTCAGGGTCGTTGATGTCACTGGCGCAGTCAAGGTCTCTTTACTCAGCTCAAAATCACGTGTCAATCCGTTAAAACAAAACCTAACTGTGCCCAGGCTTGAGCTTAATGCTGCTGTATTGCTAGCCAAACTCGTTACCAGAGTATGTAACACACTGCAACTTAAATTAAAAATTGATAATGTTGTCTTATATTCTGATTCACAAATAGTTTTAGCATGGATAAAAACCAATATAAATACACTCAATGCTTATGTGTCAAATAGGGTAAAAGTCATTGCACACCTTACACATAAATTTCATTGGGCATATATAAGTTCTGAGGAAAACCCTGCTGATTGCCTAAGCAGAGGTATCTTGCCGCACGAATTGCTTAGTCATCCTTTATGGTGGAGTGGTCCTAGCCTCTTGCATCATGGTGAGTACAATCCCATAAAATTGACAGATTTGCCGTTTGATGGTGACTTGCCGGAGACTAAGAGTTGTGCTGCCACCTCAAGTGCATTTGTTTGCACTCATCCAGAAGAACAAATATGTTTGGACTTTCTTAATAAGTTCTCAGACATAAGTAAAATGCAACGTATATTAGCATACATACTACGTTTCGTTCAGTATACAAGGTATAAAAACGTAAAAAATAATGGCTGGTTGACAAGTAAAGAATTAAATGATTCATTATTGATGATTGTAAAAGCTGAACAGCAAAAATATTTAAAAGATGATATTAATGATTTAAGATGCAAAGATAAAATTTTAAAAGGTAATTTAAAGCCACTGTGTCCTTTTATTGATGACAGGGGTTTAGTTAGAGTAGGTGGTCGCCTACAAAATGCTTCGATTCCATATTCTCAGAAACATCCAGCGGTTCTGCCTCGAGATTCTCGCGTCACACAATTGATTATTCAAAGCGAGCATGTAAAAAATCTCCATGCAGGACAACGACTGGTCCTGTCAACAATAAATCAAAAGTTTTGGATCGTAAATGGCATTCAAGAAGTTAAAAAAGTCATTCATAAATGCGTAATTTGCTTTAAGTTAAAAGCCGACACTGCCAAGCAATTGATGGGGTCTCTGCCTCATGATAGAGTAAATGCATGTCGACCTTTTCAAAAAATTGGGTTAGATTTTGCTGGACCAATTTTAGTAAAACAATCTAGAATTAGAAAACCAATAGTAAGTAAGGCATATGTTTGTGTATTCGTGTGCTTTGTGACAAAGGCCATACACCTAGAGCTAGCTTCAGATCTTAAAACGGAAACGTTTCTCGCCTGTTTGAAAAGATTCATAGCACGAAGGGGCCTACCCACTGATATCTATAGTGATAATGCATCAACTTTCAAGTGTGCAAATAAACAGTTGCAAGAATTGTATAAATTACAAAAATCAAAGTAGCATCAAAAGGAAATTCATGATTTTTCAGCACAGAAAGGCATTAACTTTAATTTTATTCCATGCTACTCCCCCATATTTGCTGGTTTGGCAGAGGCAGGTGTGAAAAGTTTCAAATTCCATTTAAAAAGGGTGGTTCAAAAGGCATTACTCACCTATGAAGAATTAAACACTGTACTATGTCAAATTGAATCTGTATTGAATAGTAGACCACTAATGCCACTGTCAAACGACATTAATGATTTTTCTTGTCTTACTCCTGGTCATTTTTTAATAGGATCTGCGTTGAACGCTTATCCAGAACCAGATAGTTGTACAAATAATTTAAAATTTTGGAAAATATGTATAAACATGAAAAATTCCTTTTGGAAAGTATGGCATAAGTCTTATTTGAATATATTGCAATCTCGGCCGAAGTGGAGGGATTGTCATCCAAATGTAAAGATAGGATCTTTAGTAATATTAAAAGAAGATAATACTGCACCAATGTATTGGCCAATGGCCAGAGTAACGCAAATTTTCCCAGGGGCTGATAATAAGGTCAGTGTTGTGGAAGTTAAAACAGCAAATGGTAAAACCCATAAACGTTCTATTGTAAAAATCTGTGTTTTACCTGTTGAGTGTAGTACAGTCCAAGTAAATGGTTAAATTTAAGCTTATATGTGTAGTACATGTTTACATCTTAAACATGTCCATTTTAGTTTTTAAGTGTAGTACTATATAAGGCATTTCTCAGAAATGTTTAGTTTTTAAGCGTACAGTTTTAAAGCATTTCTACTTTAGTTAAGAAATAAATTTTTAGTTTTTAAGCGTACAGTTTTAAAGCATTTCTACTTTAGTTAAGAAAGTAGTTACATCTATCTCAATATTAATCATATTGTTACTTTGTATTTAATAAAAATAAGAACCTATTTCTAAGTGAAGTGTTTTGTAGAGCTTTATTGTTTAGTTCTTAGTACTTATTACAAATAGGTTATTTGACCAAATAATATAAAACAAAATAAATGTGTTTGCTTTGTACTCAAACTAAGTTAAAATTTAAATACATGATTCTATTGTTGTTTAGTTTACCATAGCTAGGTTCTCATGTGTATATTTCAAAATATAAAAGAACTCTTATGTTAGTTTAAAATGTTAAGTTTTTGGTTGTTTTTCACTAAGTTCATTAAGTAACATTTTGTTTATTATTACTTTTGTCCCTGATGGGTAGTATGTTGGCATCCCCAACATTTTATTAATTATATTTGTTGTCTTGCAACACTTAATAATCTGTCATGTTGTGTCAATGTCATTTTTATGTCAAATCAACTGTCAGTTCAAGAAATATAGCACCTCGATTGTCTCCATGAACAAGTCACGTTTTTCATTCCAAAAACCTCCTCTCAATTCTACCAGCCTAAATCCCTGGAAATACAATCCTCAACAATGGGTTTTAGTCAGTAAAAGTCTGACACTTCCCTCCTGCTCCGCCTGGAGCGGGAGGAGTCATTTGATGATTTCCCATCCGAAAAAATAAAAAAATAGTTTAAGCAGTGCTTGCCGAGGTCATGGATGTGTGACTATCCATCAAATACCAAGGTTCCTCCGTGCCTTGGTCCCGGATGTTTATTATAGATGTTTGACGTACGTAACGAGTAGTCAGAACTTCGAAAGTCTGACAACTATTCTTACTACCTAGTAACTGGTTTTCGGAAGTCACATACGCAGTTGCTCCATATATAATACTGGTATTCAGTTGCACCCGGAAAAATTGAAAGTCAACTCCAACAAATTTGGGAAAAGGCTAGGCAGATGATGATATGTTAAATAGTTGATCGTTAACCTGATCAAACAGCCAGAGAGAACTCTGTCAAACAAACAACTCATTATAGTTACTAGCACTTCTCGCTTCTCGCTCCTCGCCGACGGAAGGACCGGTGCCTCACATTAGATTAGTTTGTTGCTCGTTCAATTAGTTACTAACTTCAGCTGGGACTTGACTTAGTTTGTAGAATGGAAAGTTTATGTTGGATTGATTGAGAGATTTAAGAGTGTTATTGAAGAGAAAAGATTACAGTAGCTTGTCTACTTCATTTTAGGAAAATTCAATGAACTGGTCACTCAAACTTGTCTAAAAATCTAGTACATTTCATAAATAATGTACATGCATATATTTACGCTATAGCCCCGTGGCGGTAGACCAAACGTATTTAGCATAGTATTTATTATTTTTTCGGAGCGATGGCATATCTGACCAACAATGTAAAAACAGCACAATTTTATTCCGACATCTTTGCATAAAGGCTACATCTTCAATACATAAATTACTTCATCCCGGATATCCCTACTCCCCCCCCCCCCCTCTTACACCCCTCACTGCGGGAGGATGTTCTTTCAATTAGACAGACTGACTTATAGCTGTGAAGAAACATGGCTGCTGTAAAAAATTTACAATTTCCATGGAAAGATAAGAATGATTTATTTCTTATTAACATTGACTTACGACGGAAGACGATTTGAATATCTTTGTTGTGAAAGGAACATTTAAATAAAATTGTAGTTAAAGTAGTTGTCTTCGTGGGATTAAAATAGATTAAAAGCGATCTTTCAATATGCGAGATGTTGCGACAGTATGTTAGACGACAGCACGACAGTATGTGCTGAAGGGACGCGATTCGTTTCTCAGAAATAGATATCTTCAGGGATTTATACTCGTAAACGCAGCTATGTATTGCTACGCTCTAGGAAAAATTGACAAGGTATCACGTAGTAAAATGTTATGTAATTTGATTGCAGAAATTGCTATAATTTTTGTGACATGTTGTCGTCATGGATATTTATTTGCATAACAACGAATTTATTAAAATCTGAGCAATCTTTAAATAGTATGCAGCAGGAGACAAGTTGTCTCTGATATTTCTTCTGCATACTATAAAAAAAATTGACCTAAGGACTTAGTGCGAGCCGGGGTTGCAGGACTATTCGAAAGAGATACCGTGGCCCCGGAACACAAAGGGCGATGAAGGAAAATGGATGGGTTTTAGTCAGTAAAAGTCTGACACTCCCTGCTGCTCCGCCCAGAGCGGGAGGAGTCATTTGATGATTTCCCATCAGAAAAAAAGGACCTAGTGTGACACATTTTTTGTTTAGTTTAGTTTAGTATTTTCATTAAATTCCTCATCTATTGACCAAAGTATTTATTACCAACAGACACAGGGCCAATACATCACCTTGAAAAATAGCCCAAGAAACATCCCAAGTTGCTATCTATCTCAAAATTGTAACTACTTAGGGACCAATACCAACATAAATACAACCCGTGAATTGACACAATTTACAACCACATATCACTACAACCCCCATTAATGAAACTAGCCGAAATTAGGACAGGGTGGCAATTAATCGTTAGCTCCCCTTTTTCACCCCCTGGATGGATTTATGGCACAGGGGGGTCTCGTTAAGGGACGTACCTTTGTCCTTGAGATACTTGTTTATGGTAGTCAGGGGTCGCGGGTTATCTGGTAGGTCAGGGGGTCAGGTTTGTAACAGTAGAAAGCAGGAACCAAAGTTGTTCTGGATTTGGGTCTGGTTGGATCAGGGGTCAGTTATCATAAAAGTCGGCTACGGATTTTGGTGTCTAGGGCTTAGTTTTAAAAGTCAGTGGCAATGTGTGTCGTATTTGGGAGATTTATTGGATGACAACTAATTCAAATGTCGTCAGTTCTTAATAAGTCCCAAGTAATAGACGGTGTTGGCGAGCCAGCTTGATCAGATTAACGTTACCACTTCTGAGTCACATGTATCCAGGTTCTGTGAGACGTAATGGATCACGAGAAACTCCACCACGCTAGCCCAGTGTGGAATGGGGGCTTTGTAAGTGTACCTACTGCGTACGTGTTTATTAGGTGTTGTGAGTCATGTAAATAAAACAACTGATTTCGGCGAGCGCTAGTACATAACTAAAAATGAATAATGATTTATTTTGCTATTGGATTGTTGACCTACATACAAGTCGTTGATGACGATGCACCACATTATTTCCCCCTTTTTTTAAAAAAACTTTGTAAATACACTTACATAAAAATAAAAAAACAAAAAAATACACAGTTGTTAAATATTCCCTAAAATCATACTATACACTTAGCAATATAATGGTCCAGTAAACTGACGTTGTAAAACAAAATAAAAAACAAAAAAACTTAATTGAGTACTCTTCGCCGTTGACTATTCTACTGTTATTCTTTAAGATAAACGATGAAGAAACCGCGTTTTGGGAAGTTCTTCAAACGTTCTGTGCTCCTTGTGTTCCGTTTGCGTGATGGTTGCAACGCATGGAGACCGTTGGGACCGGCGCCGCCTGACCATGTCTGGTGTCAATAATATGACGTATCGCAAAATCGTACCACCGGACGTATGACGCGACCTGAACGTGTCGTGTTCGGCGCGGTCTTATTATTTTCCGCTGTCTCAACATTGTTGTGGTCGTTTACTTGGCTACTGCTACTTTTCATGTGTGCTAAAGGTTCGTTTACCTTTTCATCGGTTAAAATATAAGCTGGTTTTAATCTATCCACTGTTACTATTGACGTTGTCTTCAGCATTTGAATTTTGACATATTTGTCTTGTTTCTCCAAAACTTTATATGGGCCTTCGTAAGACGGGGTCAGTGGTTTCTTGACAGCATCCGTTCTGACGTATACGTATTCACAGTCTTTCATGTCCGGGTGAATATATGGTTTGTGACTTGTAGCGTGGTGATTCCTATTAAATGGGCTTAGTTTTGCCATTGTCTTTTGGAGAGTCTGTGCATAATTTTCTGGTGATGTTTCTTGCTTTTTCGGCTCGATAAACATTCCAGGCAGACGTATGTTTGTTCCATATAACATTTGTGCTGGGCTTATATTTTCTTTCAGTCGAAGTGCTGCTCGTAGTCCTAGTAAAACTATAGGTAATTCGTTCGACCAATTTGTTGTGTTGCCGCGCGCGATTAGCGCGGTTTTCATTGATCTATGCCAGCGTTCAACTAAGCCATTTGATTGCGGATGATAACTGGTGGTCCTGGTTTTCTTAATACCAAGTGACTTAGTCAGAGCAATAAATAAGTTTGACTCGAACTGTCGTCCTTGGTCCGTGGTTATGGTGTTTGGGCATCCGAATCTTGTTATCCAGGTATTTATGAGGACTTCCGCTACAACTTTTGCTGTTATCTCTGCTACTGGTACAGCTTCCGGCCATCTTGTTTCTCTGTCGATCATTGTCACAATGTATTTGTTGCTGTTGGATTCCGGTAATGGGCCGACAATGTCTATGTGCACATGATCTAAACGTTCTGTAGATGGGAACGTTCCGTTTGGTGCCGAGTTGTGCCTGTGTGTCTTGCTTTTCTGGCATGCCTCACATGTTCTCGCCCATATTCCAACGTCAGTATTAATGCGTGGCCAAAAATAGTGTTCGGTGATCATTTTCTTCGATGCTCTTATACCAGGATGTGTTATATTGTGCATAGTGTCGAATACTTGTTTCCGAAGTGACTTCGGCACATACGGTCGTAATTTTAATTTTGAGTTTTCGCAGAGTAGTTGTCTCGTTCCTGTTAGCTGTATTTTTTTCCAGCTAAGGTTGTTTTTGTTTAACAGCTGAGTGAGTTCACTGTCCGTGTCTTGCATTTCTGCCAACTCATTCCAATCCACGGGTGTCGGGCAGTCTATTTGTTCGACTCGCGACAATGCATCGGCCACCGGGTTCATGTTACCGGACAGGTGACGTATGTCTGTTGTGAATTGTGCGATGAACTCGAGGTGACGTAGTCGCCTTGGGGCTATCAATTTACTTGTGGAGTTTTGTTTAGTAGTGAAGGCGTGACATAATGGCTTATGATCGGTGTATACTATCAACTCTCGTCCCTCGACATAAGGTTGAAAATGCGTTACTGCCATGTAAACTGCCAGCAATTCTCGATCATATGTGCTGTATCTTGATTGCGTTTCACTCAGTCCCTTTGAGAAAAAGGAAAGCGGCTTCCAGTTTCCGTTTTCATACTGTTGTAAAACGGCGCCAACGCACGTTTGAGACGCATCTGTCATGAGTGATAGCGGGGAATGCGTTGTTGGTGAGGTCAATGTAACAGCGTCGCTTAGACTTGCTTTACATTGATCGAATGAATCTAGCGCCTCTGGAGTCCATTGTATTTCAGTTTTGTCATTTTTCTTCGATCCAATGAGGTATTTGTTCAACCGAGCTTGATGTTGTGCTGCTTGTGGTATGTTGTTCCGGTAAAAGTTAATCATGCCTAAAAATCTTCGTAACTCTTGCACAGTTTTTGGTAATGGGTATTTGGTGATTGCTTCGACCTTGTCTGGTAATGGTTTGATACCGTCTTTTGTGATCTGATATCCGAGGAATTCTATTTGCGTTTTGCCTAGTACGCATTTGGCTTGATTTATTGCAATGCCATACTCGTCTAGTCGTTTGAAAACTTCATGTAAATGACGCCGGTGTTCGCTGATTGATGATGACGCCACTAATATATCATCTATATACACGAAAATAAAGTCGAGTCCCGCTAAGACTGTGTTGAGGAATCTGACAAAGGTTTGACCTGCGTTTCTTAGTCCGAACGGCATTCTTGGAAATTCGAATAGACCGAACGGGGTGATTACTGCAGTCTTTTCTACCTCTTGTACTGGAATCTGATTGTAGGCCCTTTTTAAATCAATCGTTGAGTATATACTGGTTCCGGGTAATAGGTATGTGAAGTCCAGTACTCTCGGAATCGGGTATCTATCCGGTACAGTGATCGCATTCAGTCTCCTGTAATCACCACATAACCGTAATTCGCCGTTTTTCTTTGTTGTCACGTGCAAAGGGCTTGCCCACGGGCTCTTGGATGGTCTGCATAACCCTGTTTCTAACATATGTTCTATTTCTTTTTTCACTCTAAGGTACTTGTCTGCTGGCAAAGGTCTTGACTTGGAGTGAACAGGGTGTCCGTTGGTGATGATTTGATGAACTACGTTGTGCTTCGGTTGTGACTGTGCGTCTATAGGTCTCAGAATGTTTGGATAGTCTGCTAAAATGTCTGCATAAGCTTCGGTTAAATTTACGGTCCGAAGTGTTGGTGTGCTGGACTTCATTAACTTTGCGTTACTCTGAAGACCAGTTGTACCATCTATTAAGCGTTTATTCCTAATATCCACCAAGATGTTATTTTTTTCTAGAAAATCAGCACCCAGTATTGGTTGCGTAATGTCAGCAACGATGAAAGTCCAATGGTACGGCCGTCTCAAATTCAGATTTAACGTCAGCGTTTTGTCGCCATATGTTTTAATTCGCGTTCCGTTTGCGGCGTATATTTTATATGTATCGTCAGATTTTAAATTTCCTCTTCTTGGTATTGCTGAAATATTAGCGCCAGTATCTACCAAAAAACGAAACCCACTTTTTCGGTCGGTTACGCACAGGCGGTTTGATGGTATGATAGCGCTGACGACCGCCTCTGTCAACGCTGAACTTAGTTTTCCGACGGTGTCTTCCAATTGCATGGTTTTTCGCAGGTCCGGGCTCGATTTCGGTACCGAAGATGATACTTGCATAACCAATTGGGGCTGTCGGGTGAAATCCTCGTTCTCGAGTGGGATCTTGCACGCGACTGGCTTCGATTACGTCTATAATTTCGACGTCCTCTGTCTGAGTTTGATTTCAATGCGGCTATTTCCATAGTTAGCTTACTCATTTGATTTACTAACTCCACCATAAGCTGTGTTTGACCGTTTGATATTTCTGACACTTCACCTGATCTTCCTTCCAAAATCTTGTCCGCTATGGCGGCGAGGTTGTCGAGTTTTTGGTCTTGACTGACCATTAACACTGCTCGAACGTGATCAGGGAGTCTTGACATCCACAAACTATGAAGGGTTTTTTCGGCCACCTGACTCTTACGTGCCAATTCCCTCATTCGTCTCAATAGTTGCGACGGTTTTTGGTCACCTAATTCCACTTTACTGACCAGTTTCTGGAATTGTCGCTCCTCTGACTCTTCGTACACGGCTAGGAGCCTTTCTTTAATGGCACCATATTTATTGGTGTCAGGCGGTGAAATTATTATGTCGGCTACCTGACTTACTGCATCTTTGCCGAGCTTGGAAACTACTACGCCGTATTTTGCTTCGTCGCCCTGCTTTTGGGGGGCCATCATTGTTTCGAACTGAGCGAACCACACTCTGGGCATCTCGATCCAAAAATCCGGTATCTTCGAGGAAATTCCTAGTGCTGCAATTTCGGCTTTACTGATGTCTGTCGCTCCGCATGTTGGCGTTCCACTTCCACAACTTCCGCCTGAGTTCATGTCTTCGGTAACTATGTGCCTCTTGAAAACCAAACCAGGGAGATCCGCTTGTGGAAGGCTGATAAGGTTGTGCAGTGCAGTTACCACGACGTGGGAAAACTCACCAGAAATCAATATTAAATCGCGGCGCGTGTCACTACTGTTCGATATCGGGGTCACCAGATGTAAGTGTACCTACTGCGTACGTGTTTATTAGGTGTTGTGAGTCATGTAAATAAAACAACTGATTTCGGCGAGCGCTAGTACATAACTAAAAATGAATAATGATTTATTTTGCTATTGGATTGTTGACCTACATACAAGTCGTTGATGACGATGCACCACAGCTTCTTCGAATTTTGATTCTTGGACAGGTTGACTTCCTCACGTTATTTTTCTTCACCGATTTGAGAGTAGGAGTTTTGAAATATTAAACATAAGGTTGTTTTTAATTATAATCCAAGTACTGATTATTTTATTTTCTTATGTATGTTTCGAAATATTTATGCTGTCTTGGCTTTTGTACATATTTTCTCTCCGTCATGTTGTCTATAAACATACATATTTTTTAAGCGTTTTATGTTTATTGGTTATTATATTTTATTGTCATGTTGTATGCACGTGATGTCCCTGCGACAAATAAATATGTTTTCTTTCTTACATTCTAATTAATTTCACAAGTTTGCCTCTGCCACTCGTAATAATCGGAAACTCTGAGTATTTCGAAGCGAAGTAGCACCGACAATTACAATATTACCTTTTCTTGCACTTAGAATGGCGTAAAGTGTAGTTATTTATTCATTTCCACTACGATTTCAGCGTCACTCTCAGAATAACTGAAATATTCAGGCTCCAGAGGAACTTTAGTGCTTTTCTAGTGTCAAAGGTTCGCATTGCAGTGACTGAAGTGCAGTGCGATTAAAATTGTGTTAAAATATGTCCGGCAACAGTTTATAGACCTTTGTCCGTGTTTTGATTTTTAATTGTAAAACGTCAAACTGTTTGACGCTTTTTAATTGTTTATGCGATCGGATTTCAATGTTCCGTTTAAATTCAATTGAAATGAGAGTAGTTAGTCGGGGATTCACTTAAATTAAAGAGACCGTATAATGTCGAATTTATGTCCGACCGAGTGTTATGTCTGGTGGGTTACTGCCCGGTTTTTCTATACGGGTATAAGTCACGGATAACATTAATAGCGCGATTTAGAATTTCTAATTTTAGTTCTTTATTTGTGTCATAGATGGCGCTGTAGTACTTTTTGTAGTGCCGCTGCATTTTTAATCCTAGTATTTCCAAAAATAAGTAACTATTTAAAAGTCCACACGTCTACTAAAATAAACCATTTATTTTGATTCCCGTGTCCAACATTAATTTTATTACCTCCCATAGAGATGTACAATATAAAACAATTAATAACAATCGCTAAGCACTTACCACAGTCAATAACAATAGTTTACGACGCGACCGTCACGACTCGTAAACGGGGGACCGGCAGAGATACATATAATAAACGTTGACGGCAGAGAGACGTTTAATTACTTTTATATAAAACGGGAGAAATAAAGCGACGTTTCCTTTTTCAATTAAGTTACCTTTACTGTCTTGTGATAAAATGGTGAGTTTTTAGTGCAGTGTTTAATCGTTTGGTACCTAATGTCATAAAATCTAGTAAATAATCTGACGACATCGTTTGTTTTCCGAGTTTACTCAGTAACTGATAGTTCGATTTTTCGTTATAGAGAGTGGCTTTGATTACCGCACGGAACCAAATAAAGCCGACTGATAGATATTCATTTTTAGGGTTCCGTAGTCCTGACAAGGAACCCTTATAGTTTCGGCATGTCCATCTGTCTGTCTGTCTGTCCGAGGTTTTGCTAAGAGACTGTTAGTACTAGAAAGCTGTAATTTTGTAGAAGTGTGTATATCAATAATGCCGATAAAGTGGTAAAATAAAGTTTTGAAAAGCATTCTTTTAGGGTAGCTCCCCTACATGTGAAGTGGGGATAATTTGTTTTTTCGTCGTCTCCCCCATCGTGTGGGGTATCGTTGAATAGGTCTTTTAAAGTGACTCAGGGGTTACTAATACTACTTTTCGATTTAATGGTCCACTTACGAAATATTAAACTTTAAAGTACAAATTTTTGTTCCAGTAGGGCATCCCCACCCCTCTGAAAGCTAGATAGATAGTGCATTTTATGAACTTTAAAAGAAAACTATAGCGGTTAAGATAACTTTATTAGTTTAGCAGTAATAGTCGTTGAGCAGAATACAAAATCCTTAGAATAAATCCTATAAAGTGACTAAGATGAAGTAGTTGCTTGTTTATAGCAGGTAAAGACTTGCATTGAAAAACAATCTAAACTAAAAAACATAATAAATTATCATAAGTTTCACAAAGCTGCCGCTAGATGGCGTTGTACCAACAGGTTCGTTCTATATTGTGATAAGGGGTTGCTACGGAACCCTACACTGCGCGTGGCCCAACACGCACTTGGCCGGTTTTAATTTCCCGTTTTTCTGCGTGTGTTATTTTTTGTGTTTTAAACGCACTCCGCGGGACTAGTTATTTTTATCAATTTATAAAGTAACGCTGCTGGCAAACATCTCATAGCTTTCCACTTTTCTTTACAGATTAATAATGCTCAAAACATACTTCAACTTAACGGTTTTTTGACCTTATGTGATAAGCAGAGCTATTTACTAGTTGCTGCAGAGACATCAAAAACGAGAATTACAGAAACAGGGTATTAAAAATGAAGCGTAAAGTGAACAGAAAACATGACCGTCCAAACAAAACCATGGATAGTAAAAGCTCCAATCAATGCAAAAGGCGTAAGAGCTGATTGCACTGGACTTTCAGATTTAGTGGAGCTACGAAAAAGCTACGCGGGCGCTACGTATTTCGTAGCTCGTAGCGCTACAAACGGAAAAACCGTAGCTGTTCGTAGCCCGCTGGCCATTAGTGCTACGATTTGCTACCCAAACAACGTGATGGTAGAACAAGTTAACTTTTGAACTTTTACTTACATAAAAGCCAGTTAACTTTTAAACTTACAATTAGGTACACTAATATTACCTTAATACTTCAGTAAGGAAGTAGAAGTTATTATGCTGCAACGATCTTAAATAAATTGGATTATGGGCAGAAAAATATTTATAATTACAACCAAACATACAGAGGTCAACGGGAGTACATATTTGCAGGGATATAAAAGATTCTAAGACTAACTCCTCTATTACGCCATAAAACTAATTAAAATAAAATAAAAACGGCCAAGTGCGAGTCGGACTCGCGCATGAAGGGTTCCGTACCATTATTTAAAAACATTAGACAAAACTGCAAAAAAATTACGTTTGTTGTATGGGAGCCCCCCTTAAATATTGATTTAATTCTGTTTTTAGTATTTGTTGTTATAGCGGCAACAGAAATACATCATCTGTGAAAATTTCAACTGTCTAGCTGTCACGGTTCATGAGATACAGCCTGGTGACAGACAGACGGACAGACGGACAGACAGCGAAGTCTTATTAATAGGGTTCCGTTTTTACCCTTTGGGTACGGAACCCTAAAAATACATTTTATTCCTAAATAAGTCTTTTATACCCCCTATTTTAGTCACATTAGACTAATCCCATTTTATGAATGTGACCCAATCACAAAATCAGAACACCAGTTCCTATTTACAAGAACTCCACAGAAGCGTCACACCTGCCACACAAACTAAAGGCCGCAACACCAAACACTTAATCATCCGACACAAAGACACCGACCATTAACACGTAAACATTAATAACAACAAACAGTAAACTGTAACAAAGCGCGAGTAAGTACGTAACCGCTCCGTAAGGCTGCGCTCATACAGTAACACCAACAAATAGTCGACCATGTGAGCGACAAGTTCATTTAGTATGAAGTTAAACACAGACAATGTCAGACTGATTGTCTATTTATTGCATTCATTATGACTTGACTACCCCGTTAGGTCTAGTGGTTCAAACACTGTTGACAGTATAAGTTAAGTTTTAAACCGTGAAAGCTTATTCACGGTTTAAAACTTAACTTATGTCACCCTGGTTGAGTCAACCAGCGATCATGGCGCTTGCAACAGCGTCGAAATATCGGGAGCTCAAAATAACGAACAATCACGGAAGATATCCCGTAAGTGACAGTTCCTATAAGTTTAGTCTTGTGGTTGTTGCCAGTGCGACTGCTGATGGTTCGATTTCCAGGTCAGTCAGTGTTATTGAGTTTTTTCTTTCAGATATTCTAAGTAGCAGACCAGAGTTTGGAAGTTGATAACCTCGTGCCTTGACAAGCACGCGAAGCTGATGGTCCAGCGCCTGATCTCCATCTGAAAGCTCCTGTTTCAGTTTCACACAGCCACCACCACTATTTTAGTGCAAACGCAGCCTAAGGGCGCCCGCCGACCACAAACTTTTTGTGCGATCAAGTTTGCGAAGCCCAAAAAATCTGTGTGTAATGTACCGTGTGTGTTAGTCTGTCAGACAACAAATTAATACAAATCGCGATACATGTTTTTTCCCAAGAACAGGGACAGTAAATAATAACAATGGCTCCGTCGTAATGATGGCGACTCCCTAATTGTTGTTCGTAGGTTTAAGCCCAGCAGCAAATAGGGATGTGTGGAATACGTCCACCCTTAACAAACGTCACGTAAGGCCGCAATGCTGTCAAGGGTGTGACGATACATGAAAATATATGATAAGTTAAAGGAACCTACGAAGACCTACAAGCCTAACAGTCCCTACGACCCTAAGCCCTATAAGCCCTACAGCCCTAACCTACCATATACCTAGTGTGTGATAAATATATAAATAAGTTCAGGATGTCTGCACCATGCGACCTAAGATTACAGACGGATAGTAGACAGGAATACCAGTGCCACAGACTCACGAGACTGATCAGAGATGGCTAAAGGTGTCTTGGCCACAGTAAGGGGTATAATGAGTCAAGAATATAAAATTCAAATCTAATTTATTTAAAAAATGCTCTGCTTATATACTACTTTTTCTTAACACACACTATTATACTAAGTCTATGTGTCCTACCATGTCAAATCATTCTTTTAACTGGGCCGCGCGTAAGCCAGGCCGAGTGCCGAGTCAATGCCCAAAGGTAACATTGAACAAGGGAAATTGTTTCATCACCATATTGTTCTCAAAACTGTGAAGTAAAACAGTAGTGAAAAATTCAAAGACATGACAACTTTCGTGGTTGTTTGTTATGACCCATGTCCTTTTGCAGAGAGGAAGGTGACAAGTTAAACTAACGGCCAGCAACATGTCTCTAGTGTGAATTTGCCCTAACCCTGGCACCCTGTGACAGCCGTCATTGTGTTAATACCGCCGAGCGACGCTGTATTGTACCGTGTGGTAACGAACGTGGCGTGGGGTAATACCGTGTAATGGTGACAAAGTGTAGCGAGCCAAGTAAATTGTTACTTTTGTGCAACATTTAGTACGTTATTGATGTTGAACAGGTTATTGTGAGTTTATGAAGGGATTTATAGGTGTTAAGATCGCGGATAAAATGTTCATTAGGATGGTGTAAGTGGTGTAAAAAAAAGAATTTTTTGCAGATGTCCCAGTCAATTTGAACTGTATTGACTAAATCCTTGATTATACTACGTACCGACGCACGGGACTGGTCAATGTGGCCATACTTGAGTGAGGCCTATGTCCAGCAGTGGACGTCACTTGACTGAATTGATGATGATACTAGATAAATATAAATAAATGTGTGATGTTAAAAAATTAATAAAGCTTACCCAAATTTAAAAATTAATCCGATATCCATTCTGCCGTTAAAACATGAAAAAAATTACAGACATTGACATAGTTACAAAAGCATTTATAAAACTTATTAGTATAGATAACTATGTAGTTGCTATGTTAACGAATGGTTGAGCCAAATTAATTAATTCAGAATGATTGAGTATTTACGGAAAAGTCTTCAAACTAAATTACTGATCCAACTGTGTGGAAGTAATTCAATCTGAAGCGTTTGAACTATTCTGAAGATTCTTAGCTCTCCATTACTTTTACTGTTACCACAGCGACAGGACAACCTCTTCTTACGCTACCTATGTAAGGCACAAGATATTATGTCATTCAATCTACGGTTACCTATATGCATTTGCCAAACTTTACACTTTTCCTTACCTTACGAACTCCCCGAAGTATTTCCTCTAAGGGTAGGCAGGAGTGTGCTTATAGTACAGATGCCAGCACATCAAGCTACAACAATCTGTCAAACTTGTTTAATAGATTTTCAACTTTATCACAAAAGCATTAAGGTTCAAGATTGATTGGGAAAATTTGACAGTTTCGGGTAGTTTGAGGCGCTGACGTCTGTACCTACTCCCAACTATTGCCTACAATTTTGTAACGCTTGCGAGAACTGGACTAACGAGGCAGGAGCAATTTTTACTTTTTGTTTATCTTTAATCTAAATTATAAATACATACTTAGTAATTACCCATCGAGAATAAGGTCATAACACAAAACTCCCAATAACTCGATAATACGTACAACGAGCGCCTCATAATTTTCAATAGGGCACGCCTCAATAAATAATAATTCAATACGGGCACATTCTGTATAGACATAAAAGCCGAACTAAACGTATTACGAATGAATCAATATAATTGGCTCATAGAAATACGGTTTTATTTCATTGCGATCCGGGTTCGCCTTCACTTTCAAAATAAATCATAAAATCTCGTATTCGTCCTTACTTACTCGACTGCGGCGGAAGTCCAAAGGAGGGTGATGTATTGACATTTCAAATCTTGTGATGGATTTTTGCTACCAACTCCCGTACCCCGACTGAGTAAAAATGTATCAAAACTATATTTCGATTTTATGACAGGTGTAATAAGATTATACTCAGGCTTCGTCCTCGGGATTAGCAAATAATACTTGTAGTACCGCGTAGTGGTCGCCATTCACGCACTTTATTTTAGAGTTATATATTTATATGAAAACAAATAAATATTAAAAAAATTTTGGATATCACAAGGTGGGAGGTTTACTTATTCGTGTCATTCGCTTTTTAGTGCTCGCCACGAACGCACGTCGTGTCTTCCCACCGTTTAAGTGTATCTATACTTATTTATTTTTATTTCAGTGCATAAATATAAGATGCCTAAACGTAAAAGTGATGATAATTATGAGAAATTATTTAAAAAGATTAAAAGATTAGAAAAACGGTTACGGCGTCGGCATCGAAGTCGATCTTTGAGTGGTTCTTCGAGATCATCGGGTGATCGTTCGCAAGGTTAGTAAACAACTAATTACGTAATAGACTTTTTGTATCCAGTTTTTTAGTTGCAAACTATAAGGTGCAACAAACAAGAATGCTTTCTTTTTATTACCAATCCGTGTTAGTTCAAGGATTTTAGATATTGTGTTTAATTCTTTACAATAATGCTCATTGTGTGTCTACCTTCTCATGCATTTTCATTATGACTATAATTACATCTGCTAATCTATCTGGTTTGCGTACTTCTCATCGGAGATGTTACTACCCACATGTTAGTTTTGCGAACAGTATTTAGGACTGTCTCTTTACTATGAGCAGATATGATGGCTCACACCATTTAAATTTTATAATGCTTTTTTCTGCTGGGTTTGCGTGCTTCTCATCGGAGATGTTACTACCCATTTCATTAGCTTTGCGAACAGTATGCTAGGACTGTTTCCTAACTAATGAGCAGATATACTGGCTTACATAATTTTATTTTATATTGTTTTTTGCTTACTGCTGGGTTTGCGTACTTCTCATCGGAGATGTTACTACCCATTTAATTAGTTTTGCGAACAGTATTCTAGGACTGTTTCCTAACTAATAAGCAGAGAAAACCTACCGATAATAATGTGCTTATATATTTAAAGTAAATAAATAATGCACTGTTTTTTCCTAACTGGGCTTGCGCAAGTACTTCCTTGCGAAGTTGTAGCACCCAGTAAAGTTATTGTTATGCGAACAGTACCTACGATCTGGTCTGTTTCTTTAATAACCTGAAATCGGTCGATTTCAGAACGAGATCATGCGGCTTATAGCGAAGAACGCGAAACAGCTGACAATAACGTTGCCGAAATGCTCGATGCAGGCACCGAGCTGGATGTAGGTACATGCGTCGAGCACGACAACGCGGAGGTCACCGTCGAGTGCGTAACCGTGCCCCCCGCTGACGTAGCCACTATAAGTGCGGAACCATCAACCAGCGCAGCTATTGAGGATATACCTTCTGTGGAACCGGAATGCGTTGAGGCGATTCCGGACAGCATGATACTTGATATATTAGGTGAAGATCCTACTATTTCTAATACATATGGAGCTGAAATCCATAAGGACTTGGCAGTGAGATTAGAACATTCTACAACGAATGGTCTAGCTAAGGAACTTCGTAAGGAGTTACTTGAGAAGTACTTGATACCCAGTAACTGTAAGTTTATCAGTGCCCCTGCTTTAAATGCAGAAATAAAAGCGGCTATGACCGATATGACCATTAAACGAGATAAAAATATCGAACTAAGACAAAAACAGTTGTCCACTGCCATCTCGTGCATAAGTCAAGGAATTAATAAAATTATTTCCTCTAATAATGCAGACGCGGAACTTACAAAGACGTTGATGGATTCAGAACGAATTTTATGTGACTTACAGTACAATGATTCGGTCCTCAGAAGGAATTTCATTCTATCTTCTTTAAAGAAGGATATGAGAGATCAACTCCAAAACACTAAGCCAGATAACTTGTTATTTGGTCAAAACTTATCGGAGACAATAAAAACTGCAAAAGCAATTAGCAAGTCGGGTGCCGATTTAAAACCACCCATGAATAAGCCACCGCTTAGTAATAAGAAACCACCTGCGTCGACTAACACGTTCAAGAATTTAAACTGGAAAGGCCCCAACGCTGCTCGGAAACCACCGAATCATCCGAAGGCGAAGGGGCCCCCTCTGCGAACAATCGGCCGTCGAGCTCATCGAAGCAATCGCGCTATCAGCCAACGACGCGCGGACGCCGCTAGATGGGGTAAAATACGCAGGCAGATTGCCTTTATTTTATGAACAATGGTCACTAATTACTAATAACTTCTTAGTACTATCTTGTATTAGAGGTTACGAAATACCATTTATTAGCCCAGTAATTCAATTAACCCCTCCCAGTATAAAATCATATTCTAGTACAGAAAGATTTTTATATTATGAAGCTATAGATAATTTATTATCTATTGGTGCTAAGTATATCGAAATGTCTTCCTACAGAAGGCCATTTTTTATCAAGTGTATTTCTGGTACAAAAGCCAAATGGTAAATATCGTCTTATTTTGAACTTGAAGAATTTAAACAAGTTCATTAAAACTGAACATTTTAAAATGGAAGAGTTACGTACAGTATTAAAGTTAATAACTAAAGATTGTTTTATGACAAAAATTGATTTAAAAGATGCTTATTATTTAATAAAAATTCATGATAACTCAAGAAAATATTTAAGGTTCCAGTTTGAACAAAATTTATATGAATTTAACGTACTACCATTTGGCTTGAGTACAGCACCATACATATTTACTAAGGTGATGAAACCTATTGTCCGTTTGCTACGCTCTGCCGGACTAATATCAACTAATTACTTAGATGATTATTGGTTAATGGGACGGTCTTATAATGAATGTTTACATAACACATTACAGACTAAAAAATTAATTACCTCTCTCGGTTTTTTAATAAATGAAGAAAAAAGTTCCATGATACCAAACAAAATATGTACATTTTTAGGTTTTGTACTAAATTCAGAAAACTTCCAGGTTACGTTACCAACTGAAAAAATTGATCGTGTTAAAGTGGAAATTCAAAAGTATTTGACTGTTAGTAGATGTAAAATTCGTGAATTTGCTCATTTTATTGGGTTATTAGTTTCAATTCTTCTTCTTGGTTTTTAATTATCATGAGCAATCAGCTAATCAGTGATCTAGATAGTTTTACTGGTTCTCTATTGTATTACCTAACTTTTTTATTCATAATTTAAAGTGCCATAACTTTTTTTGTCCTAATCATCATTTGTCCGAATGATAACTTATCCGAACTTAATATCACATAATATCACATGCCATAAAATTGAAATCCCTAAATACAATATGCTATAAACCCGTTTGTCATAAATATTACAATCAATAGTATACAAAACACTTAACAATCGTTTTCAATAATAGTTATGAATCCTAAATTCAAAAAAAAATGTTTAGATCTTAATAATATTTTTAAAACAAACCGGTATGTTCCCAGACGTTCCCAAAAGGGAACATAACATTGTTATTTTAATTGTGTCTGTAATTACGGGTACCTACAGTAAAGTAAGTATTACTTAGCTTTTGCTATGCTATGAACTTCTCTCAATACAACACATTTTTATACAATATTGCTCTTATGAAATTTGTAAGAATGAAAAAGTAGAACCATCATATCGCAGAAAGTTCATAGTTAGAATCTTCTTTTGTTTTGGCATACATTTCATATAAGTAGTCACTAAAAGGCAGAAAATCAATCAATCAAACCGTCAATCATTATAAAACAGTTGAGTGTGAACATAATTATGTGGATTTTATTTTTCCCTGTAATAAGTATGCAAACATGCAAACAAACATGCAGCAAGCAGGCAGTAAGCATGCAGCAAGCATGCAGCAAGCATTCAGCAAGCATGCAGCAAGCATGCAGCAAGCATGCAAAAAGCTTGCAGCAACCATGCAAGCACGCATACAGTATGCAAGCAACCATGCAAGCGAGCAAGCAGCATGCAGCAAGCATGCAACAAGCTTGCAGCAACCATGCAAGCACGCATACAGTATGCAAGCAAGCATGCAGCATGCAAGCGAGCAAGCAACATGCAGCAGGCATGGTTTCTGTCACGGCTCCGGCGCTGCGGAGCTCCGGCGGTCCCACGCGAGCTTATCGTCGCAGATGTGTTTAACGCTCACCACCGCAGCTTCGGCTTGCTGGCCGGCTTCGCCGGCCAACCTCAGCAACGGCGGCGAGTGTTACAACTACCTGCTCCTCAACTCGCGGGCCGCCTCGCCCCTCCGCGCCTACGCGATTTTAAATTACACTCTAGGGGTAGGGCAGACAAGATTGCGTGGGGTCGGATTTACAGCGATTCGTTTCTGTCACTAAAACCTAATTTTTAGGGTTCCGTACCCGAAGGGTAAAAACGGAACCCTATTACTAAGACTTCGCTGTCTCTCCGTCTGTCCGTCTGTCCGTCTGTCTGTCATCAGGCTGTATCTCATGAACCGTGACAGCTAGACAGTTGAAATTTTCACAGATGATGTATTTCTGTTGCCGCTATAACAACAAATACTAAAAACAGAATAAAAATAATATTTAAAGGGGGCTCCCATACAACAAACGTGATTTTTTATAATAATTGGTACGGAACCCTTTGTGCGCGAGTCCGACTCGCACTTGGCCGGTTTTTAGCAAATGTTTTAGGACCAAAAATTTTATTACACTTATATGGACATTAGGAATAATACACATTATATAATATAATACTTAGGATAATTGACTTTATGGCTACAATTAGAAGATTCAATTATTATAGTATTCGATATTATGACAGAACAGTTTTAGAAATAAAGATAATTATGTAAAACAAAATTTCGGGATTTTGAACATTATGGTAACTGAAGTTTATAGCAGACGTTTTATGGATAATGATTTTCGAACAAAATTTTTTAGGATATATAAGGGAGTACCAGTTTTACTGTGTCTGAATCCCAAATTTGTAATGTTGAGGACTGTAAATACCTTCTTCGTTCTGGCGACAAATCGCTTACCTTGCTTACACAAAATATTCGCAGCATAAACCGAAATATGGACGGTTTTGAAGTGTTACTACAAAGTCTTGACATAAGCTGTGATATTATCGTACTAACAGAATGTTGGCTGTCAAAACAGACAGTCAACTTACCGTCTCTGAACGGTTTTTATTCATATAAAACAGAGAAAAACACCAACCAAAACGACGGAGTTGTAGTTTATGTTAAAAATAATCTACGAACGATCAAAGAAGAACCACTATCCCAAGATAGTAATTGCTTATTCATTAAAATTATTCCCGATACAGTAGTCATGGCTATTTATAGGCCTCCCTCTCTTAATATCGACAGTTTTCTCGACTCACTTGACACTAACTTAAAAAACATAAGTACTTTCAAAAATGTAATACTTGTGGGAGATATCAACATAAACATTTCCTCCGGGAAACCCGATACCCATACACATAATTATCTAAATATTTGTGCATTTCATGGACTTTTACCAGCTCACTATTACCCCACACATCAAGGCGGTTCTTGCTTAGACCATATCATTCTAAATCAAAAAATCCATCAAAACATTGGTTACTAACTCTGCGCTAACCGATCATCAAGCTGTTTTACTAACAATGCAAATAAGTTCACCTAGAAAAAACTGCGAGCGTAGCTATACTAAAGTCAATATGACAAACCTTGAATGTGACATACGCGGCATTAATTTTGACCCTATTTACGTTTCTGCTGATGCAAATATCTCTTTACAATATTTCATCAATTCTTTACAATACGTAATAAGAAAAAACACTTTCACTAAGATAATCCCTAGAAAATATAGTTGTATAAAACCGTGGATCACACCCGGTCTCGTTCGTTGTATAAGACACAGAGACAAACTCCACCTAAAATCCAAACTTGCACCTGATGACGTAATACTTTCTGCTACATATAAAAGATATCGGAATTTCTGTAATAACCTTTTGAAAAAGCTAAAAAACCAGCACGATAAAAATGAACTCGAGAAGGCGGGAAAAAATAGTAAACTTGTGTGGAAATTTATAAAAACCAATACATTGAGGTGTAAAAATTCCGAACCTCCGATTGATTTACTATCAACAGAAATAAACCCATCCGAAGCAATAAATAAGATAAACCACTATTTTGTCAATGTTGGTAAAAACTTGGCTGAAAAATCCATAAATATTAGCCGTCCCCACACTCAAAACCCAACTAGGACATCTTCCACGTTAAATTCTTTTGTTTTATTAGATACGGACCTCAACGAAGTAATTAGAATTATAAACGGCTTAAAGGATGTCTGCGCAACTGGGTGGGATGATATACCCAATAATGTACTTAAAAGATTTAAACACATACTGGCCCCTCCGCTCACTCACATTTTTCAGCTATGTTTATCTAAAGAGATATTTCCAAAAGTTCTAAAAAAGTCTGTGATCACACCTATTTTCAAGTCTGGAGAGAAAATGAGTGTGATTAACTACAGACCCATTTCAGTACTAACGGGACTATCAAAAATTTTAGAAAAAATCATAAATAGTAGACTGATAAAATATCTGGAAGATAACAAACTACTCTCAGATAATCAATTTGGGTTTAGGCCTAAAAAATCAACTAGCCAAGCAGTAAACAAATTGGTTAATTACATTTCTACGAATCTGGATAGTGGAATGCATACAGTTGGTATCTTTCTAGACCTTGCCAAGGCCTTTGATACTATTTCTTGCGCTACTCTTTTGCTGAAGCTTGAAACACTTGGGATAAGAGGAGCGCAGCTTCAACTATTATCTGATTATCTTAGCGATCGACAGCAATGTGTTAAAATTGGTCCGAATACAAGTTCTGATCTTTCTAATACTCGTTTTGGAATACCACAAGGCAGCATATTAGGTCCTACATTATTTTTGATCTATATTAATGACCTTTGCAGCCTGCCACTCGAAAATGGTGTTGTAATGTCCTATGCGGATGATACTGCCCTGTTGTTTTCAGCTAAATCAAGAGTTGAGGCCTATGAACATGCTCAGAATGGTTTCAACATTGTATCTAATTGGCTCCAGAATAATCTTCTAACACTGAATGCTGACAAAACAAAATACATTTCATTTACAATGAGAAATACTAACACACCGCTTACTAACCTAATCATTTACGCGCATACCTGTAGCACGTACGCTGACACTGCATGTTCTTGCCCTACTTTAGAAAGAGCTGACCATTTGAAATATCTTGGTGTCACTATTAACTCGAATCTAAATTTCCGTAAACATATCGAGTTGCTATGTGCTAGAGTGCGCAAACTAATATTTGTTTTTAAGTATTTACGTAATGTAGCCGACTATAAATTAATAAAACAGGTTTATTTAGCGTTATGTCAGTCTATTCTAACCTATTGCATAACGTCATGGGGGGGAGCGGGAAATTCGATTCTTCTCCCTCTAGAACGTTCTCAAAGAGCAATTCTAAAGGTTGCTACCTTTCGTCTGTTTAGATTTCCTACACACCTGCTCTATATAGCATGTAATGTGCTCACAGTGCGGCAATTATTTATTCTTCACCTCATACTACAGCAGCACTCTACACTTCCCTATGACCCAGTCCCTGACGATAGGAGAAGGAAGGACCTGGTTTGCACAAAGCCTCAAACTAGACATGCTTTTGCTAGTCGATTTTATGCGTTTTTAGGACCTTTTCTGTATAATAGACTCAACAAGAATCTAAACTTCTACAGTCTTAGTTATAGGAAATGTAGTTTTGTAATATCGGATTATTTAGCGATACTTAATTACACGGACACAGAAAAACTGCTAGAAGTCCTGGTTTGATTATGTTATTCCCTGGTATCTAATTGTACATAGGTATTTTACTTAATTTAGTTTTAATGTTTATTGATTTTTGTACCACTTACATTATTCTTATAGTTGTTAATAGATTTCTTTTTATTTTATAACATTTACTGTCCTACTTAATTTTGTGCTATGTAAAGTGATGGCCTGAAACACAGGTTTAAATAAACCTAGATCGGGCAGGTCGCTAGCAAACATTTGTGAATTCCACATTATTGTTTTTTGCAACTGATAAATATATTTTTAGTTATAGTTTACTATTATGCACTATTTATACCATTGTTTTAGAAATAACACTACTGCACATAAATGTACTTTTTTGTAATACTTTTATAAATAAATTATTCTTCTTATTCTTCTAATTATTCTTCTTCTAATTTGTCCAGCCGTAGAATACGGCTGGTTGTATACGAAGCTTTTTGAACGTATAAAATACTTAAATCTAAAATCTGATGATAACTATGATAAAATGATGAATTTACCAGTAACGTTACAACCTGATTTAAAATGGTGGTATACTACAATTGAGAAACCTTTCAGTAAAATCAAGGAAGATTTACATGACCTGGAGATTTTCACTGACGCCTCAACTACAGGGTGGGGGGCTGCATGCGGGGAAGAGAAGGCCAGCGGGTTGTGGAGCGTTCAGGAGCGAACGCAACACATTAACTCCCTCGAAATTCAAGCTGCCTTTTTTGGTTTAAAGGTTTTTGCGAAACACTTAAGAAATTGTCAGATCTTACTTCGTGTTGACAACACGACGGCCATCTCTTATATTAACCGAATGGGAGGCATTCAGTTCCCTCACCTTACTGCTATAACCAAGCAGTTGTGGCAATGGTGTGAATGTCGTAGATTGTACGTTATAGCGTCTTATATTAGATCGTCAGATAACAAAACGGCAGATGCAGAATCCAGGCGCATACACCCTGATATAGAATGGGAGTTAGCCGATTGGGCTTATCAGGAAATAGTGTCGACGTTTGGCACACCTCAAATAGATTTATTCGCTAGCCGAATAAATAAAAAGTGTATTAATTATATTTCTTGGCACAAAGACCCAGATGCCATGACCATCAACGCATTTACAGTTTCCTGGGCTAATTATTATTTTTATGCGTTTCCCCCATTCTCTATCATTTTAAAAATGTTGCGAAAAATGGTTACCGATAAGGCTAAAGGTATAGTTGTTGTGCCTTTGTGGCCTACACAACCGTGGTACCTATCCTTTATTCAAAAGCCTTTTGTTATCTGACGTTATAACGTTTAAAGCAAATAGAAACCCAATAATTTCTTTCCATTCTAGCAATCACAACATACACACAAAGATTACCCTGGTGGCAGGGATATTATGCGGACGGCGTGGTTAAGGAGAAGTGTACCCCCATCTGCAATTACTGTTATGACAGCTTCTCTGTCTGACAGTTCATTTAAGCAGTATGATGTCTACCTAAAACGCTGGTTCCATTTTTGTAACCAACATAAGTTTGATTTGTTTAATGCATCGGTCCCACAAATTATTTTTTTTCTTAATAAACTGTATGAGGAGGGATTCCAATATGGAACCTTAAACTCTTGTAGATCTGCGCTAGCCCTATTGATGGGCAATAATCTAGGAGAAGACGACAGGGTTAAAAGATTTTTTAAGGGGATATTCCGTCTGCGGCCCCCTTTGCCGAAGTATTCCGTCACATGGGATACTTCTATAGTACTTGATCATATTAGCCAGTTATACCCCAATGGATCACTTAACCTAAAACAAATTTCTAAAAAACTTATTACTCTCATAGCATTATTAACTGCACATCGAGTACAAACCCTGTCAAAAATTTACATTAATAATATTGAAAAATTCCCTTCTAAAGTAATCATTAAAATTCCAGATTTTCTGAAAACAACTCGTAGAGGTTGCAATCAACCTGTGTTGGTATTACCCTTTTTTGAGCAAAGACCTGAAATATGTCCAGGAAAAGTTTTGCTATCCTATTTAGAAAAAACTAGTTCTTTGAGAAAAGATATTGACTCTCTCTTCATAAGTCTCGTAAAGCCATATAAGTCCGTAGGTTCCCAGTCATTGAGCCGATGGATTAAAGAAACTTTAAGCGATAGTGGGATCGATGTTAACATATTTACTGCGCACAGTACGAGACACGCAGCTACATCTGCAGCCCATAATTTGGGTATCAGTTTGGATCAAATCAGAAGAACGGCTGGATGGAGTGATTCTTCCAATACATTCTATCGGTTCTATAATAGAACTATAAGTAATGTTAACAGTAATAATGATGATTCTTTTGCACGAGCAGTTGTCGACGGAACTTATAATTAAAATTCCAATAATTTAATTACTTACTACAAAATGTAATAGGAATTGTTCACTGATTATAAAAATTCTTAATAAAACTTAATATTTCACCTAAATCTCTAAATCACTACAAGTATTATTTGCTAATCCCGAGGACGAAGCCTGAGTATAATTAATGATTAAACGAACTTACCTGTATGTGAAGTTCTATCATAATTAGGCGAAGGCTTCGTCCGAAGGGATTAGCAACCCTCCCTCCCCGTTAACAACAAGTTCACCCGAATTCCGTGAAATATTTGCGACACTCTCTAAACTAAATGACACGAATAAGTAAACCTCCCACCTTGTGATATCCAAAATTTTTTTAATATTTATTTGTTTTCATATAAATATATAACTCTAAAATAAAGTGCGTGAATGGCGACCACTACGCGGTACTACAAGTATTATTTGCTAATCCCTTCGGACGAAGCCTTCGCATAATTATGATAGAACTTCACATACAGGTAAGTTCGTTTAATCATTAATTATATGAATCTTTTTTAAACTTAAAAAAGTAATACAGGCTGAATGGGACATCTTGACACATACTGTTATCACAATATCACTACATGAATAGACCCTATATACAAGTAAATTGGTACTTTTGACATGTCTCATCCTACCGACGGAAAAAGGAGTTATTCATCCGTTACTTGAGTTGACATCAAACGATGACTTTGTCTTTTCAAAATACAATATTGAATATGAGATGTTTCTAAGTTTCCCAATCTCCGTTGCCAAGCGTTTTATGATTTTTAATGAAAACAAGATACCAATAACAAATTTCTCAGCAGCAGCCTGGAGCTCAGATTCGTGCCCGATTGATGGAAATGGGCTCGCTCCCTATTGGGAGCAGGGGGGCATTCCATATAATAATATGGAGTTTATACATAACTTGCGAAATGTATAGGTATGCTTATTCTGCCCAAGCATTCGGAGAAAAAAGGATTTTATGATGGTACCTAAAAATCTTAAAGCAAACATCCTAGAACTTCCAAAAATCCAAATTAAAAGGTCATTTATTAAAATTACTTTGATTAACGAGACCCTCTGAACGTCTGCCCTGCAACACTTTCTAGTGTTTCGGTTAGATGAAAGAAGTGGAACATGCTAATCAACTCTGTCTACAGTTCTGTCACCTAATGTCATTGTGTTATGAACAATGCACATATACCACTATGCTAGCATGTTCAGCTGACGCGTCCATTCTCTGCGAGTACCCGCGAGTGGAACGGAACGGGCGTTGAGTACGCATTCAAATTGACGTGTCGGCTATATAAGAGTGGAAAGAGAAGTCCAACTCCAACAACTCGCAATAAAGCTCATTTTTTCGTTAAATTATCTTGTTAAAACGATCCCACTGCTGTTTTGGTTACATGGTCGTCTCATTACGTATAGGCATTTTTTTTTTTTCGGATGGGAAATCATCAAATAACTCCTCCCGCTCTGGGCGGAACAGGAGGGAGTGTCAGACTTTTACTTACTAAAACCCACCCATGTTCCTTCATCGCCCTTTGTGTTCCGGGGCCACGGTATCTCTTTCGAACAGTCCCGCAACCCCGGCAGGACGTATGGGCATCGAAAGGCGAATATTTTATTTCCAACAACTCCAATGTTTTCTCACATTTTCAGATTTTCCTTGACTCAAGTCATTGAAACTCAAGCTAATTCATCTTGGACCTTTCAGACCTGAGTTTTTAATCACTGAAACTGCTGTCGAACAACATATTAATGGTGTATAATCCACGAAACATTAAGACAAAACATGTTACACGCTTTTAGAAGATGTGTTATGTTTTTAAGGTTTTATTTATAACATGGCACGTTAAGCAGTTGGTCCCGGCTGTCATTTGTAGATCTTTGACAGTCGTTAGGTAGTCAGAGGCCCAAAAAGTCTGACAACCAGTCTTACCAAAGGGTATCGTATTACCCGGTACTAACTGGGTTGTGGAGGTCAGATAGGCAGTCGCTCCATGTAAAATACTGGTATTCAGCTGCATCCGGTAAAACTGGAAGCCGACCCCAATATAGTTGGGAAAAGGCTAGGCAGATGGTGATGATTTATAACATGGACCTTCTATTCAATATCCTACATTGACAGTGCTTTCATTCAGGGCAGTAATTACTGAATTAATTGGCTTAGGTGCACGCTGTGAGCCCATACAGGCCTGAGTGAGCTGTGTGGGCATTGTTATGTCTTTCGCAGCAGATGACATATTGTGCAGAATTGTGCTGCATTTACGACGAGACTTGTGGACGAGACAGCTGAGGATTATATTACTGGAAGATGAGAGATTGTTTCTCCTATAGAATAGTTTCTCTAACTGCATCAAAGTGAGATTCTATCAGCAATAACGTTATAGAAAAAATAATAAATGAAACTTTTTAAAGGCTTCATTTTAATGAAAAGAAGAAAATTGTTTATATATGTATCAACATTGAACGCTTATATAACGTTACGTGTCAGTGTTATTAATCCGGACATTGAGGAGTTCTTTCGTGAGGAGGCGATCCTGACTGCGAGATCAAGTCATGCCTGTCATAAAATGTGTTGTCACCAGAATTAGAGGTGTGTGCAAAATTTCAGCTCGATCGTTTGGGGGAACCTGGTTTGAAATTCAGTTGCATGATTTGGCTAATACACTAACTATCCAACAAACACTTACTAACTAATAAGGCCAGTCAATAAAATGTGTATGATTCTAAAAAAATCTTTTTGCAATGAACCGACTTCAATACGCAAAATAAATAAATCTTGAGTTTGATCTACATATTTTATTTGCCACCGACTTCTGAAATTAAGGTTACTTTGCATTTTTTTTTTTTTTTTTGTTCGAGGGTTGGGTTAGGTTGTTTTTTTTTGCAAAAAAATAAGTTTTATTTTTAGTTGTTTCAAAGCCTCTTTGGTCTGACAATACAGTGTTGTGGGCGATTGGCCATGTGGATAAGCTGTCCATAACGTGAAATGAAAAAATAAACATTTTAAGAATTGCTTAAAATTCAGTTTCCCTAACAAAAACATCTAGCCTAATTTTATAGCTTAAGTACTAAAACAAGCACTACTTAAGTTAAGTAATTACTTAGTAACTTGAAAGCGGCGGTTAAGCTTTGGGGAAACTTCAGTGTTTAACAATAAAAATAAACGATAAAATCTTTACTTAAACTTAGAGTACTTAGGTGCCTACATACATACAGGATAAGTGTATTCGTACGTATGTTAACAATAAGGTAGGTAACTTCTTTTTTTTTTTCAGGTAGGGAATCATCAAATGACGCCTCCCGCTCTGCACGGAGCAGGAGGGAGTGTCAGAATTTTACAGACTAAAACCCTTCCATGTTCCTTCATCGCCCTTTATGTATGTTCCGGGGCCACGGTATCTCTTTCGAACAAATAATAAGGTACTTTACTGTATATTTAGTACCACAACACAAGCTTTTGTTTTAAGGATTGTGTGAGGCATTCCTCACACAATGCATCGTTTCATCGTTATATGAAAGTTATAGGATTAAATGTGAAGGTTGACAAAGGAGAATTGAAGAAAAAAACGTGTTGCGCCGACCACAAGTAACATGGGATAAGGGCAGAAGATGATGAGGATACAAACATAAAAAAAAATCAAATCAAATCGCAAAAAAAATCGCAATCAAATAAAGTCGCGTCCGTTTCCCACAAGACGGCAAAAACAGAACGCCTCCTGTACGATACGATATCACCGTAGTATTCTTGCTATAGAACCATGAAAAAGAATCGTACATACCAAACATGAAAACCATGTTTCAATATCAATAAAAAAATACCTACATTTCTTTCACCAGCGGTCTCAGACATTAAAAACCTATATCCAGTGATAATCTCCTAAACCAGTCAAACTTAACTATACTCCCGGGGTATAAACTAGTACATAAATACTTTCTACTAGGTACTAGCGAGCTGTCTCAAGAGTACTACATGTGCAATTTATTCGCCAGACCGTCTGTACTGTGCGCAGCTTTATAGTCTTGAAATACGATGCTTTTGCACTTAATCGGTGGAGGCTGATCTTTATTCTTATTTTTACAGTTGGTATCTTATTTTATTGAAGGCAACAATAAACATAAGATTGACAATAACTACCACAGGGAGGTATGGCAGAGTCAGGAGTTTCAAGATGCTTTTTCATCGGTATCGGACCGACCTATCAGCGTCCGTATAGCTTGCCTACGTTCCGGAGAGCTTTGAAGAGAAACCGAATTTTTCGTCTGTGCAATTACGGATGACTAGCTTATACCTGCGGCTTTGCCCGCGTATAGTTCGGTAACTGTTCCACGGAATCTAATTACCAGGATAAAAAGTATCCTCTATGTTAATTCATGGTACAAACTATCAATGTGCCAAGATTCATCCAAATCCGTTTAGTAGTTTTCGCGTAAAATAGTAGCAAATACCATCCATCCTCACAACCTTTCGCATTTATAATATTAGTAAGAAGTTATGATAACGAATAACTACCGGAGACTTATTGTGAGTTATGTTATACCCGAAGCGTGTACTTTACCCTGAAATCTGTACCTACGTATATTGAATTACGATTTCCATCAGATCCTCTTTCCATCGATCTATCTCTTCAGACTCAAACACTCTCTCATCAATATATAAACCGTCGTTCCATAGCTTAGGGAACCCTTTCAGTAGCATTTATAGAATAATTGCATTTACTGTATATCAAAGGACCAGTTTAGGGTTGTCCATGAATGGTCGAAGTCCAAATGGGAACGTTGACGATCCGATTTGGATAAAGAAATTACGCGCGATGCCTCGATGAAAGTATTGCTGATTTCCAGATGACTTTCAGCTAGAGCTGGTCTTTTTTTTATTAATATCTCGCAGTTCAACGTATCAGGCTGGCTTCTGCTTAACCGGACTGTCCATCATCATCATCATCATTTCAGCCGAAAGACGTCTACTGCTGGACATAGGCCTCCCCCAAGTGTCACCACATTGACCGGTCCCGTGCGACTCGCATCCAACGGATTCCTGCACCAGGTCATCGGTCCACCTAGTGGGAGGTCTTCCAACGCATCGTATTCCGGTTCGCGGTCGCCACTCCAGAACTTCCAGAACCGGACTATCCAGAGGGTCTGGATCTGAGTTATATAAGTTGATCGAAAAAATAATTCGAAAAGTCGAACATTCGAACAGTCGATAATTCGAGCAGTCGAACTATTTGCGATTTTATTTTTTTTATTTTTTTATTCGACGCAATGACAAGTCGCGTTGGCCGAACCGAAGCGAGGCGTTTACGTTTTTTCGCTTGTATTGCATGGACGTAAAGCATTTTTTGATCGGCTGAAGCCAAATCTGCGTCCATAAGTGTGCTGACTTCCAAATTAATTTCCCTCACAGACTTCTACGCTTTATTGATAAAATTCATTCTTTTTCTTGTTCTACGCGTGTCGATAGACTCAAATAATACCCGACCAGTATGTTACCACCTGCACAGATCTGTGGTTTGCTTCGTTAAAATCCTGGAAGGTGCAGGTTACTCAAACTCAATAAAATTCATTGACGATTTGACATTCTGAATAAAAATAGTACAAAACATATTATTTCCGCGTAATGTAATGCGTTCTATTGACGTATAGAAAACTGTATCTACAAATAATGTGTACCCAACGTAATCATTTGCGTAATCTTTATATTACAAAAGTTATTTTACAAACACACATACATATAGGAACAATACCTAACGTGTAGCGTAGGTAAGTACGCGCGTAGGCTCTGATATTATCTCAAATTGGATTTGTTTAGTAATGTGTATTGTTGTTTGTAGTTCTGTCAAATTGCCAACACTTACAGTTAAAGCGTTATGATATTATATGCGTAGCTTATCATTTTGGATACTTTGTGGGTAACAAATGTTACCCAACTCTATGTAAATACATAGAGTTCATTCTGCCTGAAGTTTTTAGCAAATGTAGAACTGGCTATAACGCAAAAAGATCATCGCGAAAAGTGATAAAATGTAGAATCTAGTCTTGAAATTCCCTTCCATTCCATTTATTTATTATTTATTTATCCTGCCTGGTGTCCGGAGGCGCATTCACTACATGTCCAAACCAATCCAACACAAATCAACGGAACAATCTCAAACTGACATTTGATCAAGGGTCAGGTAGGTACCGACAATATCAATAACGGAGATTAATGTAAAATCTATATACCTACTAATATTATAAAGAATATAAAACATACCTATATTAATAATAGTATTTGTTTGTAAGTTTGTATGTAGGGGGTAATCTTCGAAACTACTGTTCCGATTTCGAAAATTCTTTAATTGACGGGATGGTACATTATCCCCGATTGTCATAGGCACTTAAAACGTTCACGTGAGTCAATTTCCGCATATGTATACCGCGAGCAAAGCTGCGACCATAAGCTGGTCTTTCATAAAATCATCAATCTTAATCGATTAGGCAAACTTTATTAAAACCACTTTCTTTTAAAACAAATAACTATTTTAATTGAATAAATCCAATTAATATCGCTAGTCCTCTCAGAGGTGCCGAGAACCGCACTCCAATCAATTGAAATGGAATAAAAACAATAAGTTTTTAATTGAAGAGTTAACTTAAACTAAAATCAATTTAGTTTAAGTATTTACACAAGATGGTGAAGACTGTCTGACCGTGAGGAAAATAAATATGCGTGGGACTCGGCACAGAAGGGCGGTTCAATCAAATGTTATATTGTAGAGCAGTAAAGTTTGTAAGTTTGGATGTAGGAGTAATCTTTGGAATTACTGATCCGATTCCGTTTTCTTTTTACTAATGGAAAGCTGCATTAAAGATACCTGTGGTATAATTTATAAGCCACTTGTAAACTAGAATATTTATACTTACGTGTGGTATCCGGCAGAGTAGAATAGAACCAACCCATTACACTCACGGGTGTCGTATGAGGCGACTAATGTCTGAGGCAGAACACCTTGCGCCTCCGTAGACCAGAGAATGGGCAGCAGCGTTTTCTGTTAGTCTTTCATCACTGCGATCTCCAATCCGCCTGCCAAGCGTGGAGATTACGGCAAATTCCTCCCATCATGGGAGAGGCTTATGTCCAGCAGTGGACGTTATGGGCTGTTGTTGTTGTTGTTGATTGAAAACACGATTCAGCGATGACAATTTATCATCGCTGAAAGGAGTTTGTTAGTCGAGTCGCTGTGGGTTAGGTTTGCGCCCAAAACCCACAAAAATGTCACTCGTAACTTTAGCAGCACCTTCACAACCATACTAAACCGTATAACCGATATTGTGCTTCTTCACTAATTAGCCCTATCATCATCATTATATGCCTAGCTTTTTCTCAACTATGTTGGGGTCAGCTTCCAGTCTAACAGGATGCAGCTGAATACCTGACCGCCACAATTCAGTTAGTACTGGGTAATACGATACCCCTTGGTAAGACTGGTTGTCAGAATTTTTGGCCACTGACTACTTAATAGCTGTCAAAGTTAACCCGTTGGTCCCAGCTGTCAATTGTGGATCAATTGACATTGTGGATCAATTGACAGCGGGGATCAACGGCTTAACGTGCTGAATTTACCCTAACAATTGTGTTAATTTTGGGGCAATTTACGTTATGTCGGTAACCACCACAATCAAGTTTATAAAACCACTTTGGATAAAGTATGTGTAGAGTTCAAAACTAAAAACTTAATAAACCACACACAATACAACACAGGTGGTACACATTATTCACCGTTAGTTCAAAACAACAGTTTTCTTCGTACACAATAAATATTCGCCCAGTTTAAACATTAAATTTTGTAAGAAAACTAATTTAAATATTGTAAAACTAGCTTCAGATTGAGCGTTTGTCTATAACTTGGTATTCAATAGAACACAAACGTTTTCAACTGAAGTATTGAATAAGGAAAGTTGTGGAAATCAATTTCTAATCGGAAACTCAATCATCTTGAATAATAGTTACCTACTTCTAAACTGACATACAATGTCTTCGATCACAGGAGAATGTATTTAAGTGGATAGTCATTTGCGAGAGTGCAAAAAAGAGTGATTTCGACTTATTCAAATCACTTTTTTTTGCACTTACACATATTAAAATTACACAAAACGCACACACATACATACACACACACACACACATATTAAATTACATATTACACGTATTTAAAAAAGGCGACATAACGTACATATACGTAAGTACGTTTAACGTTATAGTTTAAGAGTCCTTGCAACACGATTGCTAGCAGACAGCAGGAGTATGCTATTCTTCATTTATATCCCTTCGTCACTTTGAAAATTCGAAATCTATTTTGTTACGTTTATTCATAAAAAAAACTAGCGGACGTCACGCGGTTGAACCCGCGTAATTTCCGTTTCCGTGGTAGTACGGGGATAAAATATAGCCTATGTTACTCAGAGTGAATGTAGCTTTCTAATGGTGAAAGAATTTTTGACGCAGTAGTTTTTGAGTTTATTCATTACAAACATACACACAAAAATACAAATCTTTCCTCTTTATAATATTAGTGTAGAAGTGTAGATAAAAATAGTTTTATTTTTTAATTTCAAACAGGGTATTTATATTTAAAGAAAACACACAACATTTTTTTTTTCTTGATAAAGTACAATTTAAAAAATTATATCAGCTTATGCTAGTGATCACAAACTTTTTTTGATGTGTGTATGTAACAGGAAAGTGACCACAAACCACATAGAACAAGATCCCGTAAGAAAATAGGTAAGGTCTGGCAGCTCTGGGATCTTGGACTAAAAGTGATTGTTTAATATCTGTCATTAGCAAGGAGTTACCGCCTCTGTACTTTGCGCTTGAGGTGTTAAATAAATAAATAAATAACTTAACGCCTAGCTGTCAACAGAATACGCATCTCCTACAAAGAGATTTAAAAGACCCATTGGGAACTGATCTCGAACATTTTCGATTTTGACAGACGAATGCTACCTGACAAGCGAGCGTATCGTACTAGACAGACAGACTTTCGGCCATTTTCAATAATCTACTAACAGGTAACGGAAGGTTGCTATTTCTAACTGTTTGACATTTAGCTTACGGACCGTTAGAAACAAAACGTCTCAGAAAAGCTTTCTTTGTTTTTTCTAATAATCACAGTCCTTCGAGTGACAGGTAGGTGACGCAGATAGAATATTCCAAGCTAACTTTGTTTATAGAAAAAACACCGGTAGCTACGAGTCGTAGGCATATTAACTAACAGTTATGCGTAAGTAAGTTATAGAAAACGGCCGTTCAACAGTACAATTCAGTAAAAGGTACGTATAGTACGATACAGTAACAAGTTACGATTTTCTTTGTTTTGTACCGTCTTATATCGCTCGTAAATATTTGACTGTTTCTTTGTTCTCCTAAAATGCGTCACAAGTAGTCACAACACTATCTTCCATTTTTAATGCAGTTGCAAATACTCGATACGGTATTAAATGAAAATAACAATATACAATTAAATCAATACTACAAAGGCAGCTGCTGTCATGGACAGTCGTTAGCGTAACTACCATGCGATATCCATTGGAAAACTAGGCGCTCCTTGAAACATCGACGTAGACTACAAATAAATGTTTTAATAAATAAGTTTCTAGCTGTAGTTGAAGTATTAATATTAATTTCTAGAGTTTATTAGTAATTCAAATACAGAGGGCTACACCGATTTATAATACTAAATCTAGGCACCTAGTTACATTTTGATTCATCAACACATAGCATGAATCGTAGTCAATGCACGACTTAAAACGGCTAAAAAGGCTACTCTACTGGTCAACGGTTGCAATCACGGAACGGTTGTGTCTCGAATAACTCTGAAAAGCCAATCTACGATAAATCAGTTGTAGTTCGTATGCGGAGATTTAGAAGACGATGTCGAAAGATATCTTCAAAAAGCAGATATGTTACGCTGAAAGGATAAAAGTAGTTTCTGCAAAGCCTTGCGAACTGTATAAAGTATTCAGATCAGGATTATCTATCAAAAAAAAACGGTAGAAGATCTTCATAATCCTCTTTTTCTTTAGCTCGTATACACTTCTAAATGCATTGAGCCATGGCATCTATTCAACATATTGATTACCAGCCCACCTACAGATTGATAACTACACCTCATGTGAATGGGCCGCAGTGAAGACGCCTGGCCTTTGGTGATCGCTGACCCAAATAGGAAACCATTCAATATTGCTTGACCTATGATAATAGGTGTACGGAAGTGGTTGGCTATGATGGAATTATCGTATACGGGGTGAATGAGAAGAGAGTTTTGAGTTTGATGTAATGTATTTTCAGAAATGTGGTCTGGAAGAAATGGATACATTTTTGTATCAACAACAACAACAGCCCATAACGTCCACTGTTGGACATAAGCCTCTCCCATGATGGGAGGTATTTGCCGTAATCTCGCCACGCTTGGCAGGCGGATTGGAGATCGCAGTGATGATTCGAAAGACTAACACAAAACGCTGCTGCCCATTCTCAGGTATATACGGAGGCGCAAGGTGTTCTGCCTCAGACATTAGTCGCCTTATTCGACACCCGTGAGTGTATGGGTTGGTTCTATTCTACTCTGCCGGATACCACACAGCTAAATTCGGCATTTTTGTATCATTGATTTCAATTCGGTCAGGCGAGTCGCAGATATCGATATGTAAGAAGTCGTTTCTCTTTAAACCAATCATAGGGGACTCGTATTGTGTGGTAATTTTAAGTACACGCTGTGCATTTTGGTATATACAGATGCTTTAAAATATAACTGACTCTGCATTGGTTCACTTATATGGTGCACTTAATATATCTATTGCAGCATCATCATCTGCCTGCCTTTACCCAAATATGTTGTCGTCGGGTTCCAGTCTGATGCAGCTGAATACCAGCATTTTACATGGAGCAACCGAATTTACCTACGGTAGCCATAAATAGAAATTGTCAAATGTGTTTTCCTTCGACAATTTTGTTTATTGCTACAACAAATCAATGACAATGAACGAATCATAATAAGATACAACAATTAATAAGTACGAAGTAAATAGGAAAGCAAGTAAAGTAAAAAGGAAATTTCAATTTTTAAATTTAGCCATTTTTAAGATAGGCTCCTAAAGTCTGCTTACAACAAAAGTTACCTCTACTAAAATACTTCAGCATTAAACAAACGAATGAATCACAAATAACCCACTTGTAGACTAAGGGGATGTCAGCCGGGGGGTGAGAGTTAGGGATGGGGAGCTAACAGGCTATTCATTCAACTGGACACGACACGGGCGGGTGCGCACGACCTGGCCGATTGATATCTAAACCTATCGGAGTTTTATATGAACAAGTTATTAAGTTAGTGATTATATTCTTATATTAGAAAGAGTAATAGTTTGTATAGGGGGAAATCTTCAGAACTACTGACCCGAATTCGAAAATTATTTCACCAATAAGAAGCAACAATATTACCGAATTCCCGGAGTGTCTTATGCTATATTTAAAACGTTCCATAACGCGAGAGAATAAAAATATTATATTTTTATAGAGCAGTTTGGGAACTCTTTTTGGAGTACTTTGGGAATAACTGTGCGAAAGCTAGCTATGCTTAATCTTATATGCTTAATCTTGGTCGTTGTGGGCTTTTCAAGTTTTTTACCGCTTAATCCTTACATTGTTTCCCATATGGGTTGTCCCGTAACCTTAGCACTCTTAATTCATTACTCAGGAGCCATAGTTAAATATGCGAAACTAACTCTGCCACACATTTTCATGTCTTGATGGTTAAACCAATTTCGGCGATATTTGGCATACAGATAGGACCTGACTTAGGACATAGTATACGATACTTTGATCGAGGTAATAAATTATAGAAGGATAATTTTCGACACTTCACGCGAGCCGTTGCAAAATCTAGGTAATTAAACATTTTAAATGTTGTATAAAAAGAAAATGCCTGACTTATAACCCGGTTACATTATCTCTGGACCTGGCGTCGATACTTTTATAACAATACTAGCTGACGTCCCGCGGTTTCACCCGCGTAGTTCCCGTTCCCGTGGGAGTACGGGAATAAAATATAGCACTCACGAATAATGTAGCTTTCTACCAATGAAACAATTTTTAAAATTGGTTCATTACTTCCGGAGATTACCCCCTACATACAAACTTACAAACTTACAAACAAATGTTACCTCTTTATAATATTAGTATAGATATAGAAGTATAGATATAGAAAAGACATCGACGTCAGGTCCAGAGATATTGTAACCGGGTTGTACTGACTGACTTACTCATCAACGCGCAGCAGATACCCTTGCAGCCTTGGTGCTTGAAATCTAGATGTATTCGAACATTCTACAGAATGGGTATTATAGGGTCAGAGAAGTTCCTGACAAAGTGCTAGTTTCTATTAAACGCATAACTTAATGAGGGCGACAAAAGCGACTGCACTGTCCCAACGACACTAAAAACGCCCCTAAGATATGGTACTTTTAATACTACACGTTGGCTTGCACTTATCCGGTCCTTTAAGGATTGCAATAATTGCTGTGAGCTGTTATATCACCTAAAGGTGTGATTGAGCAGCTGCCAACATCGATCGACTTTGTTTTTATGAGCTTGGTTGTGAAAAGAAAGCTTTCTTTTTCACCTACCTTTATGTGATATGATTGATAAATACTGCTTCTTGTTATGGTATTTTGAATTCTAATTTTATTTTATAAAGCTCAGTTTTTAGTTTTCAGCATAATAGGTGTTAAGCGGACAGATTGCGTAAGAAACACTACCCTGCACTCCATTACTCAAGTTGCAGATGTTGGAGTAAAAACAGCCAAGCTGAAGTGGAAGTGGGCTGGCCACGTAGCACGAATGCGCCCAGAGAGATGGGCAACGATCGTCACTCACTGGACGCCTGTCGGAGGAAATCGCCGTCGCGGCAGACCGCGACAAAGGTGGTGTGACGACCTAATCTAATTTAATTTACCTAATTTAATTTATTTGTCATTTTTAATGTAATTTGTAATTTTTAACTTTTTTAACTTATGCATGTAATCTTTTTAATTTTAAATGTAAATTTTAATTTAAATGTATTTCTAATAATTTCTAATGTAATTAATTTTTAATGTAATATTGTTAAAAGTTATGAAAATAAAAAGATTTTTATTTTTTTTAATCTTGTTTGCGGGGCGAACATGACCAGATATCGCACAAGATAGAGAGGTTTGGAAGGAGAAAGGGGAGGCCTTTGCCCAGCAGTGGGACATTCAAACAGGCTAACAAAAAAAAAGCTAAATTTTTTAATAAAAATTATTTCATTACTTTTTGGTATCGTATCATTCTGAAATTAACATTGTTCTCCAAGCTGACTTTTATTTAGAAGTTTGTAGTTTTAACTTTGCCAACACAACAGGTACGAACTTTTCAACAAAAGGGTGTGACTGAAAAGCTTAACAAAAGAAAACTTTTTTGTTAACAAAAGCAAACTTTTTTGTTAAAAAAAGCATATTTTTTGTTAACAAAAGCAAACTTTTTTGTTAACAGAAGCAAACTTTTTTGTTAACAAAAACTATAATAATGCGACGATGAATGAAAGAGGACAGGTGCGTAGTACCTACCTAGTACTTATCCACAACCGATGTGAGTGTATAAACATGGAAGTAGCATAACGAGTACTGAACGATCGTAGCAGGTGGCACTCTGTGGTTTCTGGCTACCCCTCATGAAAAGAGACGCGAGGTTATTTATGACATGAGTAAAACGAATACCTTATCACCTACTTAATGTTCAAGGGTGTCCTATTTCCCGCAGTAGTTACACGGTTTAATTAGTAATTTGTATGTTCCCCGCGGGAGTTTTTACGTGTTACTGAAATTATTACCAGTTACTCGTTGTTCATTTGTTCAATATGTCCGCATACATTTGGAGCGCCATTTAATTTCCCTTGTTAAACAATGAATACTTATGTACTTATTACGTTTTGGGTTTATGTATGTTGAATTAGTTTAAATGAATAAAAATACGTATACAGAGTAAAACAGAAATATCCGAAAAGGAAATAGTAATTTGTAGAGACCGGATTATATGCAACTTGAAACCGTCGAAATATGCATGCAAATATGCATAATAAATGCTCAAAATATACAACACATGAGTGACAAAACATGCAACATAAAGTACCACCAAATAAATATAGTTTTTTATTTCACTGTATTTTCGACGAGGTATTATCATTTTTGTTCTTGAAAACTATAATAATCGAGTACTTACTTGTACCTCCCAAATAAACTACGAGTATTAATAGTTTTGAGCCTTCCATTATTTAAAACATGTAAAACAGCTATAATATGCAAATATGCTACTACTACACTACAACAGCCCATAACGTCCACTGCTGGACATAAGCCTCTCCCATGATGGGAGAAATTTGCCGTAATCTCCACGCTTGGCAGGCGGATTGGAGATCGCAGTGATGAAATACTAACAGAAAACACTGCTGCCCATTCTCTGGTCTACGGAGGCGCAAGGTGTTCTGCCTCAGACATTAGTCGCCTTATACGACACCCGTGAGTATAATGGGTTGGTTCTATTGTAATGGGTTGGTTGCAAATATGCATTTGCATAATTATAATCCCATCCCAAGTAATATTACCATCTCAATAATACCGAATCCAATGACATCAAGTAGATACAACTTTTATTCTCAATCGTTTGTCTAACCTTAGCAACTCACCACTTGATTCTCCATGTTGCATCCATCATTATATTGACAACTTCACAACACACTCATCACATAGATTGTTTCACCCACTGATCACAAAACCACTTCAAATTCATTAAAACTTCGATTTAAACAAACTTTTATTCAATCTAAATCATCCCGCGAAGACTGCCGAACTTTGCCAAAGTTGAAGTTCTGTTTTCAAATTGGGCTTTCTAATTGGTCGGTCAGGTCCGACATTTCGAAATTCGAAACACACTGATTGGATTGTGTTCGATAATAATAAAATACAAACTAAGTATAAAACTTATTAGTTCTTAAGGGCCTACCCCATGGCACACTAGCGCCACTTTAGTAAAAAAATCAGAACTCGTTAAATACACAATAAATATAAAATCTGATAGACAAAATCAATCTTTTGGTCTTGTAAATTATTTACGTCTGCCTATCTCATTGAAACATAGCTCGCTGTCGTTACAGATACAAAATGGAAAAAAACGGCCGTTTTTAGCAATTTTTCTAACTGTAACTACAGTGTAGTATATTTTAATGAATTAAATAGACGTCAATAATCTAGAACTCTAAAGCATTGATTTTGTCTATCAGATTTTATATTAATTGTGTATTTAACGAGTTCTGATTTTTTTACTAAAGTGGCGCTAGTGTGCCATGGGGTAGCCCCTTAAGTCTCTTTGTAAACTTTTCATTTGAAAGTTTTAACGATATAATAAAATTGTTGAAACAAACTTTTATTGAAAACAGTCACAATCAATAAATGTCATTCAGAAATGTCAGTAAACTCACTTTGTCAAACTTTTTATAAGTACACTCACAGAACACAAAACCTCTTTTTCAATTCCAAATTAAAACCGTTAAAAAAGAAGAAAGCCGAAAACTTTTTGTTCGTCACGAAAAAAAAAAAGTGAAATTCAAAATCGTTCTGAATTCGTTTGGAAGGCTCGTGAAGGCGTGTGTAGTGTAACAATAGTTCAGAAGGGATGTGCGGCCGGACCGCGGCGGTCGCTCCGAGTGGCTGACCGGTGGCCACTTTTCACCCTTGCGTTTTGGGGCGCCGCAAATGGTGTAGGCCATGAGCGGTAGCGGGTGTTAGATAGATAGGATTCTCTTTATTATGTGCGTTGTATGGTGCACATAACACAGTGTTACAGATATTATACATTAGGTAGGTACCTACGTTTTGTATGTATTTTAAATTTTTCAAAAGTCTGATTAGTAAATCATACATCGGTCTAGGTATTTCACAGAAACGTTTTTAGTTTCGAGAAACAGGTTTCTGTGCAATAATATGCTCGAATCGTGAGAATCGATCGATCATAGTAAAGCATGAAAATGTGTCTGGACTAGACTATGGACAACAGAAAATTACGAAAACACGTCACTTGGGTATCTAAATGACTCCTCGGTTTTTGATGTACTTGACGTGTCTGACTAAATTAAAAGGGTATGTAAAAGTGAGCTGGACTTTGATCAGTATGTTATTTACGAAAGACCATACTCGAAAACATATCTGTCTCTTTTCATAACATAGCTTTCCTTATCTCTCTATCTTTTACAATCTTTTTTTTGTACATTTTATCAAATAGTCGCTTCCTCTCATCCCTCGCACCTGGCACGCTCGATGACGTGTGTCTGTTTGTCCTCAGAACAATATCGCTGATTGGTGGGTCAACATCCCCGCGTGACGTCACCAGCAGTACTTACTGCGCTCGTCTTCAAGATGATTGGTCCGCTGATTTGATAGCACAAGATAAGGTTTCGTTACAAGGGCTGATTGTTTTGTTAGGGGGTCGTAAAGTGAGTGTTCGTGTATTATTTGGGGGTCAAGGTTGGTTGTGATTATGGATGGCGCTACAGGTTGTGGTTTTGGGATTTGAAGCGGCCCGTACTTGTGTTATGGACTGATGACCAAAGCCCTATTTAAAAAAAAAAAACATAACACATGTAGAACATAACCTGAGTAGGGCATAGGACTTTGGATAATTTCCGACCTACAGCCGAAAGTCGGTAATTTTATAATAGTTTCGTTTGCGATTGATACATAATAATGTATTCTTTCATTCGCTATGACACGCTAGCGTGAATAGTCATGTCCTTGAGATCCCCCGTTCAACCAATCATACGCTATAATTAGCGACCCGTAGGTATAACAGCTAAAGTTAAACAACTAGGTCATCGATAAGCCCTAGATTTCACCCGCGATGACTAGTTATTAGGATATCACATGCGAGCCTCGTAAAAGTATTGTTTGACTCGAAATTAACCATGTTTTTCAGCCATTTCATTTGGCTAATGTTTGGGTAAATAGGTGGGTATAGGCAATTTCAAATGATAACTAATTAATCTAGAAAAACATCGTCATTTTCTTTTCTAGAATTTGACATGGAGCGACTGCCTATCTAACCTCCACAACCCAGTTAGTACTGGGCAATACGATACCCCCAAGACTGGTTATAAAACTGGTTGTCAGACAATTGGGTCACTGACTACCTGTAACGACTGTCATTGATCTAAAATTGACACCCGGGACCAACTGCTTAACGTGCTTTCCGAGGCACGGAGGAAACTCGGTGTGTAATGGGTGGTCGCTCATCTACGGACTAACCCAGGCAAGCGCGGCTTAACCTGATGATCGACCTGAGCGGCTGTTATTATTTAGCCACTCTAAGCTGTTATGTTTCAAGTCTTTTTCTTTCATTTTTTCTTTCTCCACAGCACCATACACCTTGGTAAGGCACATGACTCACTTCCAAAAAATAGCGAAGGGTAGAGCTAGCAACAGTAATGAGTAGTTTGTTGAGGGCTATATATCCCACAAATGGCTTAGCATGATCCTCCGTTACGCATAAAATACTGCAACATTAATTTTGAAATAAATATATGGTAAAGTTGAGGATTAATCATCATCTGCCTAGCCTTTTCCCAACTATGTTCGGGTCGGCTTCCAGTTTTACCGAATGCAGATGAATACCAGTATTTTACATGGAGCGACTGCCTATCTGACCTCCACAACCCAGTTAGTTCCGGGTAATACGATTCCCCTCGGTAAGACTGGTTGTCAGACTTTTTGGGCCTCTGACTATACCTAACGACTGTCAATGATCTACAAATGACAGGCTGTTATTATTTAGCCACTAGCTCCTCCAAAGTTGAGGATTAATGCTAAGTCTTATGTGTGACGAAAACACGATTCCATAAACTTTTCTTGTAAGAAAAAAATTCCAAAGTTACCTCCAAATCGAACAATAAACCGCTGGTATTCAAAAAGTACTTCAAATTAGATCATGAAACTTTGCATACTAACTGAACTAACTATAAAGCGGGTCTTATGTGTTTTATTTTTTTAGTCCAATCAATAGATTTTTTTGTAAGTCGCAAAAAAAACCACTCATTTCGCACTATTCGGTCGCAGTGACTGACGTAACAACCGCTTTATTCGCGTAGTATTTTAAACGAAGTTTGAACCACCACAAATAGAGTTGCTAATTTTAGGGTTAGAAAGGCCTTAATGTGTTGATAGAGTTCAGTCAGCCATCAACTGGTAATATAGTCTTTTTGACAAAGCGGGAACTTATTTTTTTAAGGAAGCTGTACCCTAAGACTGGTTGTCAGACTTTTAGGCTTCAGATTATCTATGACTTTGAAAGTAAAAAAAAAAAACAACAAAAAAACCACTGTCAAAGATCTATAAGTGACAGCCAGGACCGGGGCATAACGCGCCGAGTCACGGAGAGGGGTCGATAAGTTATGGACCCAACCACGGACCAACCTCGGCAAGCTCAACCTGGAAAACTGACCCGAGCGGCTGTTATTTGTTCGGCTCGATGCAAAAGAATTATTAGTGTAGAATTCTAGAAACATCATTGAACAAAATAGCGGCACCATGACATTTGTAATGCATTTTATAGCTTCGAGTGGTGTAACATTTGTCTCTCGCAGCATATGTATAACGTGTTCAGGTTTTAATAAACAAAATCCTGTAGTGCTAAGACCCAACCTAAATCATTTTCATCGCAGTTTACAAAATGCAGTTTATTTAACACTTCACTTTACTCAGAAAAACATACTGCATGCAGAACAAAGAAATCAATTAACCAATAACGCCAACTATTTAATCCAAATGCACAAATATTCCATTATATCCCTTCGTGCTATTTCTAGAAGTGCGACCACGCTGTATAGCTCTGTCCCTTTTCCGCATAGTGATATGTCTGGTGCAGGGGTGTCCAACTTTTTAATATGCGCCTGATTTTTTTGCCTAACAATTTGCTCGTAAAGTTAAATCAGTCTCAGCTATTATATTATTAAAAAAAATAACAAGGTATAAAGATCTGCATTCTGTTTTTGTGCCGTAATCACAATCCCATGACTGCAATAAACAAAAAAACTTAAGATTCCACAATAAAATGGATAAACGTCTATCTCACGGATTTTATGAGATCAAGTCTCTTCAAATCATAAACAAAAACTGCTGCTTTACCTCATAGCAAGCATCGAACCCCATACTAAAATACCAAGCATTTTCTAACCAAAATAACTTCAAACAAATCACTTGACAGCGACAACAGATTAAATTAATCAACCCCTCAGAACCCTCCCGGTAATCCCGATAAATCTCGGGACAACAACACAGTTGCTGATGCTTGCCACCCCTGGCCAGGTGTTTATATTGAGACGCAAGCGTCTGCTGTTTGTGATATTAAACCCCGCACACCTGCATTTGTGAGGGTTATTTGTCGCAGTCTTGTGTAACGGGGATATAGCGAGATTGTGTAGCTAATATCAGCTTAAATGTTTCACTTTTAGTTCATTTGTGTCTTTCACTCGCAGTGACTGACCCGCGTGCCGTGGTGGCCAATTTCTTATCTGATCCGCTTCTTACGCCCCACGTTGCGAGTTCAAACCCAGTAAGTACCAATGTGACTTTTTCAATCCCATATTTTATTTCTAATATACACCACTGACTATCGGTGAAGGTAAATATCGTGAAGAAATCCTGGACTTCTACCTGAAATCGCCAACCCGCATTAAGCAAGCGTGGTGATCAGGCTTATTCTTTATCTATGTGGAGAAGTGTCCTTTGCCCGATATTCGGGATATTACAGGCAACTAAACACTCAGTGGTTCGTCTAACCACAAAATGAATTTAAAGTCAGAAAGGTTAGGTGCGTAAAAATACAAAATGAACTAACCCAACGTAGTTCAATTTAGGCATTCCGCATTTTTCAGTAGAGCTATGAATGTTCTAAAAATGAAAGGAATGTGTGGATTAACGATTTCATTTCTACATAATTATCGTCGTCTTCGTATGTAACATTTACTCGTGAGGAGCGTCTGATATCAGCTTAAGCGATAATTGTGGCAGAAGATCTTATTTAGTTTAACCTTTGTCTAATTACCCTATTTATTTGGATGAATATTTACAAAAAAAAGTAGGTATCTATGTAGTAGGTATATCAGCTGGGAACACTCAAAAAGCGAGCGTTGCGAGCGCGCGTCATGGAGTCGTAGCAGGTTCTAAATTTGCTTATATCTCGAAAACGGTGCGTCCTATCGCAAAAATGATGAAAAATTTGGCCTTTTTATGAAACCCCTGCCGCGTAATTCTCAACATTTAGTAAAAAAAAATGATTTTTAATGTTTCTTACTATCAATAAGTCGGACTAATGAAATTCGGTATTTTGAGAATAGTAATTATGAACGTTCGGAATATTGAAATTTCGGAATTATAAAAATAGGATTAATGATAAATCGGAATTTTTATATTAGGAATTTTGAACCATTCGGAATTATGAAAATCGGTATTTTGAAATTCGGAATTGTGACTCGGAATTTTGTTTTTGGAATTATGTAGTGTACCAATATCAGCTATCTGGTGTCCAGGACACAAGGCTCATTGCTTAGTGTGGCACTAGATAGCGGTGTGTGTAATGTTTCGCGATATTATTATTTATTTATTATTATTTTAATAATGAGATAAATAATTTACAAGCTTTAAAGTGAACAGACTTAAAATAATACTTAAAAATAACTACTTGAAACAAAAATAGATCTGACCTTTGCCTTGTTTATTATTCAAATATCCGGCCTTGATTATAAATGCCTAAAATAAGTTTAAATCTAAAATAAGAAAATCAAGCTTTATAATAGTTTCAATTTGGACATCATGATGTAAATTTAAAAAAGTTAAGTGCAGAAATACAAGTTTTGTTATCAACTTCACAATTTTATTTTACTCCGGTTTATTCCAAATCGGATTATCTTAGTTTTATGACTGCAACAACGGAGTCATTCACTCCTCTCAATGTTAACGAAAGGACGACAGCAAGACTTTTATTGTGGTTTTGAAAAAAAAGTTTCTAATAAATAAAAATGTTTGAGGCTTTTCATAGATTTACTTTTGTATTTTACAAATACATCTAAGAGTCTATTTCAGGCGGATTACGACCACGATGAAGCTCAGAAGAATAAAGGAGTCTGCCCACTACACCGTACCATGTCATGATGACCGTGCTACGAAAAGGGAACAGGTCACGGACTATAAGGCCCACTAGAACATACAAGCAGCGTATTATACCCGTTTATAGCGAGTTTAGAAAGGTCCGGTGGGCATAGTCTCATACTTTACAATACAAGGAAGATGTTTTTTCATATAACGGTCATGGTATGGTACAGTGTAGTGGGCAGAATGCTTAAGTCAGAAAAAAGAAAACGAGATAAATATAGGTTACAAAATCAAAATCAAAGCATTTATTTCAAGTAAGCCAGTTACAGGCACTTTTGAATTGTCGAAACAAAGATGAAAATTAAATGTAGCTACAGTCCCAGTCACAAGACATAAAAACTGTGAAAGTACTGTAGTAGTAAGTGCCCATTCCCTAGCGTAGATCTCTATGGAGAAGAACGGGCAAGAAACTCCATGGACACTTTTAAATCAGAATATTGTTACAAAATCTTGGTTACATCATTCACGTTGAGATGGTATATTATGTGAGAACAATGTAGCAAGATGTGCATCATCCAAAGATGTGTTACCTTTCTTAGGTTCAACGCACACTTTTAAGCCCTGTTTTTATCACTTGCTGACCTTGATCCGAAACGATGCCGTTACGATAAGATTCCATTGCAGGTCGATTGAGCTTCATTGCAAGAATCCCGAACGACTTAAGAGGGCTGTTACATTTTTTTCGCAAATTTTTGTTTTTTACTTCCTGGATCAAATTTTTTCGACCGGCCTACACGACTCGATAATAATATTGATCTCCGGACGATTGTCGATTGTTATTGATGAAAATTAGAGACGAAACTGACATGAGACTGAGGTGCGAGCTGAATTGATGCAGAATTATAGTTCTCCAATTTTATTTATTGTAATTTTGTCTTATTATATTGACAAACGAAAACTAATAAAACGTATTCGTTGTAGATCGAAGTTTTATATCATATTAATTTATTTGATAAAATTGAGTTTATTTGGAATATAATGGACGCTGAAAATGCATACATTTTAGATCAATATTGCTTTTGAATATCGTTTTTTTTTGCGTCGATTCAATTTTTATTTCATTATTCTAATCAATCTACAACCTTGAGGACTATATGACCCGTACATATACATATTTTTTAGATTTTTTCGTGTTACCAGTTTGATACAAATTGCAGGAGAAAACCTAATGTTTAACGTTTGCTTGAAATTGGCTGTCGGAAAATTGCTATTTCTCGTAATATTAACTATTATAACAAAATTCTAATCAATCTACGAACTAAAACAAAGCCAGATTTATGATCCTTCATTGAAATATTATGCCATTATCTTTATATAACAAATATCGAGGACTTGGAAAAGTACGTATTTTTGGTCAAACGCCCAAAATATGTGAGCGCGCCCATAAGCAATGCTGTGAAGTGCGTCTAATTCTAATTTCGGGAAAAATGCAAAAGGTTTACAATGTATGGGTTACTCTAGTGGCTATAGATCTGCTTCCACTGTCATTATTATCTCGGCCCCAAATGGCTCAGCCTCCCTTTCTCCTGATGCACTTCCCGGTTTCGTGCATCCCTAAACCTGATGTTTCCCGCGACTAATATCATCAACACCATGAGATTTTCTTCGGCCTGACCTTGAAGACCACGTTCTGCTTTTAGTCCGTCCATCATCATCATCATCTGCCTAGCCTTTTCCCAACTATGTTGGGGTCGGCTTCCAGTCTAACCGGATGCAGCTGAATACCAGTATTTTACATGGAGCGACTGCCTATCTGACCTCCACAACCCAGTTATTACCGGGTAATACGATACCCCTTGGTAAGACTGGTTGTCAGACATTTTGGGTCTCTGACTACCTAACGACTGTCAAAGATCTACAAATGGCAGCCGGGACCAACAGCTTAACGTGCTTTCCGAGGCACGGAGGAAACTCGGTATGTAATGGGTGGTCACCCATCCACAGACCAACCTAGGCAAGCACGGCTTAACCTAACGATCGATCCGAGCGGCTGTTATTATTTAGCCACGAGCTCCTCTGCTTTTAGTCCGTCCATTTCTCGTGAAAGGCAAAACGGTGGTATCACGGAGTTTATATGTTTCAGTCTAGCTAAATGCTAAGATACTATATAAAGGTAGGTATCGTAATTATTTCTAACGTTGTTATATTCGATGTTTACATGCGTGAACTGAGCTCAAACAGATCAAGGGAGTTACATACCTATTTGCGTGCTGATCATTGAGAACATTTTCACTTCATACCTGAAACAAAAACAAAACGGTGTTAATAGTTATTCTATCACCATCAGTAGGGATGAACGAGAACAGGTGGCTCAGGGTCGTGGGTTCAAACCCAAGCAGGTGTATTACTTTGTGTAATAAAAAAAGAATTAATCACCATCGATCTCAAAACGGTAAAGGAAAACATTGACATAAAAAAACAAACGAATTGAAAATATCCTCCTTTTTATAAGTCGACTGAAAAGTCGAATAAATGTGTGACATCATCATTTCACTCGTACAGAGAGGAGGCGTAAGTCCCAGCAGTGGGAATATTATAAGCTGAATGTGCTTATAATAAAATCTACCAGCTCTACCGTCTCTAGTATCTATTGGTTGACAAGCAAATTATCGCTGCATCTGATTGTTTGTGGTCACTGATAGCTACGAACATTCTTCAATACTCGCGAGACATTGCAGAAACATTAAAGAAAAAAAAAAAAAAAAAAAGAAAGAAAGAAAAAAAGAAAGAAAGAAAAGAAAGATTTTGAACTTTAGCTAGATATTAAGCTTATTGTAAGGATTTGTATCAATAAATTATTATTATTATTTAGGGAAAACATATATTGTTTCTTAGCTTTTATTATTATTATTATTATTATTATTGCCATATTTGCCATCCTAGACACAGAACTGCAAATTTATACGAAATTCAGGCGAATCAATCTAAATCTTTGAATTTCAATCCGGCACGAAGCAGAACATCAAATAGGTATCGAAGCTAGCCTCGACTTAAGAGACCAACCTATACAAAAACATTCCACTGTACCTCCACCCATTGTCAGGCGTTCAATGAATGGACAAACATGTACAGAAAAATATGTATTACTAGCGGACGTCACGCGGACCCGCGTAGTTCCCGTTTCCGTGGGAGTACGGGGATATAATATAGCCTATGTTACTCGCTGATAATGTCGCTATCTATTGCTAAAAGAATTTTTCAAATCGGTCCAGTAGTTTTTAAGTTTATTCGTTACATACAAAAAAACAAATCTTTCCTCTTTATAATTTAAAAAGACAGGAGAATGTTGGCAGCGAAAAGTAATATGCTTGCTCGGCGATTCGCTGAATATAACAATCAAGTTAAAGTCACTCTATTCAATGCGTACTGTCAGTCGCTTTACACTGGACAACTCTGGTACAAGCACAACGCGCATATAACACCCTACGTGTGCAATACAACAACGCATTTAGATGTATATTTGGGCTACCGTGGAGGTGTAGTGCGTCCGGCATGTTTGCGGAGAACAGAGTAGATGACTTCTATGCCGTATTAAGAAAAGAGCCGTGTACATGATTCTGACAATGGAATAATGAGAATATGAAGCTAATTATTTCTTTGTATATGGCTGTCAATATTCCTGCTAACTATTTTAATTAATATTTTTATTTATTAATGATTTTAAATGCAATTGTAATGATTAAAATTTTAATATGTTTAACTTATTTTTGGTAATAATAATGGATAACAATAATGTAAATTTACGTCATTCTTATGTAGGTATGGGCGTCTCGCCTGAATTAAATGTTTTTTATTTTTTTATTTATAACATTAGTATAGATAGGTATACCACCCTCTATGCACACCCCTGCATTATTCTACTGCCCTTACTCTGAGCTGAAATACCGTCTTATAAATACTCTGTGGTCGTAATACGGGTTTAATACCGGCGTCAACTTCAATGGCTATGTTATATTGACAATTTTATGAGTTTGTTAGGCCCTCGTTTAATAAAAGATTGTCTTGGATTCTTGATGATAAAATATATGAAAACAAGATGGACTTTTTTATGTGAGGCGGTGAGATTAATATCATATACGTGTGTTTAAGTAAAAGAGGCACTTATTATATAAGTTCTTTTGTGCCTGAAGTGTTTTAAAAAAATGAGTGCCAACCGTTATTAACTGTGTTGAGGTCGGCTTCCAGTCTAACTGGATGCAGCTGAACAGTAGTATTCCACATGAAGTGACTGCCTATCTAACCTGCACAAACTGAAGTTCCTGCCATAATATTAGGTGCCCCATGGTAAGACAGGTTGTCAGACTATCGGGCTTCTGACTATCCAGATTTACGAATGGCAACCAGTAGGTCTATTCCGTATCTCTGTTTACAGCTCGAAATGATAGTAACTGGGCTCAGTGTCCATCAATTAACTGTCAAAAGGTTAGTTTCGTATTATGTATGAGCAGTCGCGATCAAATATGACGTCGTTGGTTGTCATCGTGGCTGATAGTCACCGTAACTCATTTTGACAGACGCTTTTGTAACGATACTTATATTATTTCGATTATGGAAGCATAGTGGACAACAAATTCATGACAACTGAGTTTGAAGTGGCTTTCGTGAAAGTCGTTACACCGTACCCGGGCTGTTAGTCACCGTAAAGTGATATCCACTCAGTGCAATACGTAATACCAATACTATGACATTCTCGGTTGTCATCAAAGTTCGGTGTATTACCGAAGCTTGATAGTCACTGAATATCAGAAAGATACGTAATAGGCCTACAGGAGCCCTGCATACTTCCCGAGGCACAAAAGAGTCTCAGTACGTAATGGATGAACCGCATAAAAGTCCTTTGAGCAAATTAGAAATAAACGCGGAAAATCGACTTTATTAAACTTATATTGTCACTGACGGGATATCTTTTTAAATTGTTTTGAGCTCCCGATATTTCGACGCTGTTGCAAGCGCCATGATCGCGGGTTGACTGGAGAATGCGGGTGGATGGAAAATAAATTGTTAAGAGCAGACAAATCTGTCTACCCTCTTTCTTTGTCTTTTGCTACGCGCACTACACAGACAGACAGACAGATCACAGACAGACAGAGACAGATTTGTCTGCTTTTTATTTATTTTCCATCCACCCGCATTCTCTAGTCAACCCGCAATCATGGCGCTTGCAACAGCGTCGAAATATCGGGAGCTCAAAACAATTTCTTATCACGGAAGATATCCCGTAAGTGACAATATAAGTTTAGTTTTATACCGTGAAAGCTTAAAACAGTGATCGACTTTATTGTATACTATTTGTACTTATCATAGACATAAACAGCAGGAAATTAGTGATTATCATATTAATAATCACACAAACTACTACTACTACTACTACAACAGCCCATAACGTCCACTGCTGGACATAAGCCTCTCCTATGATGGGAGGAATTTGCCGTAATCTCCACGCTTGGCAGGCGGATTGGAGATCACACAAACAGACCGGTTTAATAACATATTTTTATTACCAGTAGTTTTTTTTTATTAGGCTGGATTGACAACACATGTCAAGTGTTAGTTACACGCCTAGTTTTGCTCTAAAATAGTCCATTCGTTATTTGTCGGTAGTAAACACAGGTAGTCATAGAACCAGTTCCATAGGTGTAACTATGAATAACTTTAATATTTTATTATTATTTATTTATCTGTAACTGGGTAACGCTATAATCCTTGGTAAAACTGGTAGACAGACTTTCGAGCTTTAAGCGTCAAAGATCTACAAATGAAAGCCGGGAGCCAACGGCTTAACGTCCTTTCCGATGCACGGAAGGGACTCAGTATGTAATGGTTTGTCACCCACCCACTGACCGACCTCGACAACCACTGCTCAACCTTGAACATCGACCCGTGTGCTTGTTATTATTTAGCCTCGGGTCCCTCCAATAACCTCAAAACCATAAAGGAAAATAAAGCGTAATTAAATTTAAAAAGTATGTAAATAATCTACACGACATTGGCCTCACACTAACATCCTTCAATAATCTATTACCCTAGCGTAAACAATTACCTTACACGGCAGGACCTCTTCATCATCAGACCCTGACATTCGCGCCGCATCAGGTCATTGGGGACATTGCTAACCACTCGTGAAGGTTGCGCCATCTGTTGTGTTAAACTTAGGAGCAACGTCCTTTGTCTACATCTCAGAACTAATAAGAAATTATCTAAATATAGGCATGGAAGGATGAGGCCTTACGTGATATCCTATTTGTTGTGTATATTCCTAACATACGAATAACTATTATTTAATTACTGTCACTTTGATGTCGCGTGGTTGTAAGTAAATGCGAAACCCGGTTTCGGTCCCATAGTAAAACCCGGGAAAAAAGCCATCAAAATCAAAGTTAAAAGAAAGTTAAGTCAAGTCAAAGTCTTTAGGTTAAGCCATGCTTGCCTAGGTTGGTCAGTGGATGGGTGGTGTGTGGCATACCGAGTTTCCTCCGTGCCTCGGAAAGCACGTTAAGCCGTTGGTCCCGGCTGTCATTTATAGATCTTTGACAGTCGTTAGGTAGTGGCATACCGAGTTTTCTCCGTGCCTCGGAAAGCACGTTAAGCCGTTGGTCCCGGCTGTCATTTATAGATCTTTGACAGTCGTTAGGTAGTCAGAGGCCCGAAAAGTCTGACAACCAGTCTTACCAAGGGGTATCGTATTACCCGGTACTAACTGGGTTGTGGAGGTCAGATAGGCAGTGACTCCATGTAAAATACTGGTATTCAGCTGCATTCGGTAAGACTGGAAGCCGACGCCAACATGGTTGGGAAAGGCTAAGCAGATGATCAATAAAACCCGGAAAAACCCGGTTTTACTTTGGGACCAAAACCCGGTTCTGCATGCCCTAGTTGTAAGCACAAGTACAGAGCGTGAGGTCTTAAGTTCTCTAAGGTTTTCTCCAGGGCATTTTCAGGAGCAGCCTGTAGCACTGTAGTCTTGATTGTCTTGAAAAAGACAATAGGCTCACCCCGTATTATGTAGGTTACAGTTGTTTAAAAATTAAGAACGGGTCAGCTGCTACTTTACTAAGCCTAAAAACAATTATGGTACCTTTTAGACAGATCATGAAATTAATGATGGAGTGGTGGTATGGACTTAGAAAATCAATGATGGAGTGGTGGTATGGACTTAGAAAATTAATGATGGAGTGGTGGTATGGACTTAGAAAATCAATGATGGAGTGGTGGTATGGACTTAGAAAATCAATGATGGAGTGGTGGTATGGACTTCGAAAATCAATGATGGAGTGGTGGTATGGACTTAGAAAATCAATGATGGAGTGGTGGTATGGACTTAGAAAATCAATGATGGAGTGGTGGTATGGACTTCGAAAATTATCCCATGAAAACGGACGGAACATGACGGACCGACAGAATGACATCCGCAGTTATAATATTAGTGTGAATTAATAGTGTCTTGTTTGCGACTCGTTCGGGGAAATGGATGCCTACTTCCTAGCTTCTAGGTATTTCTGTAGCCAATCAGCATACGAGTTATGCAGATTATCCATTACTGTAATTAAATCTGTTGCTTGAATGTCACTGCACACGCATAGTTAGTAACCATTTTATGATGAATTAATTATTATTACAAATGTTAGGTTATCTATAAATAGTATGAAACATGGTCGGTTTTCATGTCCGTCCGCGTGACCAAGTGGTTCTTATAAACTATGCAACGGATTTTAGTGCGATCTTCAACATTATTTAGAGAATTTATGACACAAAGTTTTATATCTACACTAATATTATAAAGAGGAAAGATTTGTATTTTTGTGTGTATGTTTGTAATGAATAAACTCAAAAACTACTGCGCCGATTGCAAAAATTCTTTCACCATTAGAAAGCTACATTCACCCTGAGTAACATATACATTTTATACATTTAATCCCCGTACTCCCACGGGAACGGGAACTACGCGGGTGACACCGCGTGATGTCCGTTAGTATAACATAAAATAAAATAACAAAAACATCACGCCCTGTAGTCCCCGAAGGGTAAAGCAGAGGTTACCTACCTAATATAACACCAACATTTCGCGAGGTATGTTTTATCCCGCATGTAATAGAGTGACTAAATTGCCATCAACCGGCACAAATTCAGACTCCGTGGCTGCTACTGAGAAATTCCTGGAAAGAATAAACTTTAACTTTTAAGCCGTGTGGTATCCGGCAGAGTAGAATAGAACCAACCCTTTACACTCACGGGTGTCGTATAAGGCGACTAATGTCTGAGGCAGAACAACTTGCGCCTCCGTAGACCAGAGAATGGGCAGCAGCGTTTTCTGTTAGTCTTTCATCACTGCGATCTCCAATCCGCCTGCCAAGCGTGGAGATTACGGCAAATTCCTCCCATCATGGGAGAGGCTTATGTCCAGCAGTGGACGTTATGGGCTGTTGTAGTAGTTGTAGTAATAAACTTTGTCCGATCTGGGAATCGACCCCTGGGGGTCTGAAATGGCCGCTTTAGCAGAATCGTAATATGAATCACGTTAAAAATTCTTAAAATGGACTATATGGTTATAAGCATAAAGTCAATTTTAAGAATTTATTTTTTTATCGTGTTTCATACTAAGATTCTGCGTGGATTCTACTAAAGCGGCCATTTTAGACCCGCAGGACCTGCTCATACTCAGCAGATCAGCGAGGTAGTCGGTCCGATGTACCATGAATTAATATTTGACTCTGATGTAATAAAGAACAGCCCTATGTCTGGACTTGTGCCCGGTTGATGGCAATAGATTCGCATCCTATTACAAAGACTGAAGGTACACATCTGCTTAACCCTTCTAGGATTACAGGTGTGATGTTATGTAAGCTTTAATAACTGAGAGTTTCCAACAGGTTTTACGTTTACCTTTTGTTTAACATTTAATTACTGTAGTCAGTTAATTGTTGCAATACATTGTGTTCTAATGATTACATCCTAGTTTTTATCATAACTTCTAGAAATACTGCAGGTCTTTTTGTCTTTGTTTTTCTCATAGATTTTATCTCTGGTTTTCTCTTGTGTAAATATGCCCCACCTAAAAAGAGTTCATTCCCGGCACGTAAGTTGGCAAGGTTTTGGCGTAGTGGTGGCAAGTTCGCGCATCGTGCACTTAGTGGAACAAAAAACTGGTCACTATTATTGATTGTCATTATGGTTATTGCCATCATTTATTTTTAATCATGTAGTTAAACAAAGCAGAGGAATTCGTGACATTTAATAAGTGTTATAAATAAAATATAATATTCATTTTTTTTAATTAAGAAAAAAAAGTATCATTATTAAAAATTATAGGTTCTCGTCGTCACTATCGGTTAATAATACTGTTACCCCTGGCATCAAATTAGAACTACCACTTGAGCTGGCATATTATGTAATAAACATAACTAAAACTAAATTTAAAACAATAACAACAACTCGTAATAAAAACTAAATTTAAAACAATAAAAATAACTCGTAACAAAAACTTAATTTAAAACTAAAACTGAACTCGGTAACTAAAAGTCAACAAAAACAAAGGGCACAACTTTCGTGGCCGCAAGTGTAATCGGGAGCGAACGGAATGTAGACGCGGTGCGGGAGGCAAGGGTCGACTGACGCACCAATCGCGCGCTTGGATCGGCGCTACGTCATACCCCGCGTCCCGCTTGACCACCAAAGAGACCTAAAAAACGACTTCTGCGCATCTAACGACTCTTGCCAAGTTACGTGCCGGGGACTTGTATCTACGTTGCATTCGGGTTTAATCCAACAATATTATGATTACACAAAATTAATTTAAACAATTTATTTATACTTGTCTTTATAAAGGGTGTAAAACACCTCTTAACGAAGCCGAAAGGCACTTTGCGATCATTTTTTTGTTCTACACCATACCTGGGTATTGGGGGTCAAAGTTCACTCTTTTTGACAAGTTTTTTTTTAAAATACAAGTTTTTAATGTAAGATTTTTAGTTTAAACACCTCCACGACCTCCGTACTATTCAATCCATCCATCAGCACGATGTTTAGAGTGCGTTACATTGAGTTTTACCACAAAACGTAATTTTTCACCCCCAAAAAAAAAGTCGTTTCCCAGCAATAATTTTTGCGTAAAGTTACTTCGTTTGATGTACCGAATGCTTGGTTGACGGCTTCGTGATGAGGTCTTTTACACCCTGTATACCAAGGGGTTTATTTTTTAAATAGTTACATTCTAATGTAGGTTGTACCCATCAATGTCACCCACTATGCTCAATCAAGCTGGTATCAATGGCAAAAAGTTCAAACATGTCTGGCCAAAAATTCAGCTACTTGAACACTGATTGCCTGGTGTCCGCAGCCAGTCCGCATTGTATCCGTACCTACCAGTTCGTGTGAAATCGAACTATAGAAGCAGGTATGGCTAACAATAAAAATGATTGCATATACCATTTGAACTCATTCCCATTAAAAAATGCAAACTATTCGATTTCAATGAACAGTGAATGAACCCCTCCGGCCGTTTTCGCAACTGCGATTCGCAACCAGTTGCGAATAAGGAATTTTTACTCCTTTTTCGCAACCAGTTGCGAATCAAGAAAACTTTTTCCTTAACCGCAAAACACGTATTTTATTAAAAACTTCTTTCTTTCACTTCAAACAATTTCACGAACGAATGGAAAACATTTTTTTAATTTTCCTCTACTCGTCCGTAATAGACTGTTGTCCTTTTTTTTATAAAATGTTGCCAGTCGCGTAATCGTCCGCCATTTTAATTACAAGCATGGCTGACTGCTCATATTACTTTATGTTCTCAATGGAAATGGAAATTACGTTGTTCGACTGATCTCTTTCATTTAAAGTCGATGGCACTTAAAAAAAAACATAATCATGTTGCATTTTAAAAATAAATAGTTAGAAAATACCGGTCCTCTTAAGCGTCATATATTAATATACTAAATCTTACTCCAAAACCGATTTCAATGAAATTTTATAAATGTCCATTTCCAGTTTGAATGATGAGAGAGTTTTAGAGCCAATAGGTGGCGCCATGCCAGCTGAGATCCGTGTTTCCTATCCGAGTACTGTGAGAAAGAATACTGAAACAAACTCAGCGGTAGTAGTAACAGTAAAGATATAATCATATTATGGACATAATTATGAGGATGCATGCCATATGCCATGCAGTTTGATTTACCCCGAAATAAAAACTATACTTATAGATATTATGTTACTTACCTATTGTAATAAGAACAAAATATATTGTTTAAATATTACCTGTAGGTATAGCCATTGTTTTGGATAATGGTGTGAAGAACATACCATGCGCAAAAATATATCAATGTGGTCGGGAAACGGATACCCAAAAACATAATAAGTAGGTACTCCTTTTTGTACAGTCGTGTAAAATGAACGACCCAGTCTTTTTGAATAGTCGTGTAAAATGAACGACCCAGTCTTTTTGAATAGTCGTGTAAAACGAACGACCCACTCTTTTTGGACAGTCGTGTAAAACGAACGACCCAGTCATGTTGGACAGCCCTGTAAAACGGACGACCCACTCTTTTTAGACAGTTGTGTAAAACGAACGACCCAGTATTTTTAGACAGTCGTGTAAAACGGACGACCCAGTATTTTTAGACAGTCGTGTAAAACGAACGACCCAGAATTTTTAAACAGTCGTGTAAAACGGACGACCCACTCTTTTTAGACAGTCGTGTAAAACGAACGACCCAGTATTTTTAGACAGTCGTGTAAAACGAACGACCCAGTATTTTTAGACAGTCGTGTAAAACGAACGACCCAGTATTTTTAGACAGTCGTGTAAAACGGACGACCCAGTATTTTTAGACAGTCGTGTAAAACGGACGACCCACTCTTTTTAGACAGTCGTGTAAAACGAACGACCCAGTATTTTTAGACAGTCGTGTAAAACGGACGACCCACTCTTTTTAGACAGTCGTGTAAAACGAACGACCCAGTATTTTTAGACAGTCGTGTAAAACGGACGACCCAGTATTTTTAGACAGTCGTGTAAAACGAACGACCCGGTATTTTTAGACAGTCGTGTAAAACGAACGACCCAGTATTTTTAGACAGTCGTGTAAAACGGACGACCCACTCTTTTTAGACAGTCGTGTAAAACGAACGACCCAGTATTTTTAGACAGTCGTGTAAAACGGACGACCCACTCTTTTTAGACAGTCGTGTAAAACGAACGACCCACTCTTTTTAGACAGTCGTGTAAAACGAACGACCCAGTCTTGTTGGACAGTCGTGTAAAACGAACGACCCAGTCTTTTCTCAAGATGACATTTTGTTTTCCAAAAATGTGTATTGAGGAGAATTAATTAGCAGTTTATATTTAGCAAGATTTTACTCGCCACTTAACCCATCTTTAAGTTCGAAATTATTTCACGTATAGGAACTGAATGTAACGTAGGGATACAATACAAGCGACACCTCGGCTTATAAAAACAATAACTGTTAGAGTGTAAACAATAAAAAAAATATGATAATTACTGTTAAAATAGTAAAATGATGATAATTACTGTTAAAATATTAATAAAACCACCTCGTGCTAAAAATATATGTAATTAATTTCTCATACTAACAAAAAGTAACAAGTACGCAAATAAAACAAAAACAAGCAAGCAAAAATATTTATATACTTGTTTATAGTTAGGTACCTACAGAGCTTGAATAAAAAAATATTATTATATTCAACCTTGTAAGGAATCAACGAATTGGTACATTGAACTTGACCGCAAGATACTACCTAAGCATACATAAATTATATATATTAAACAAGTTTATACGTCGACTTTCATATACATTGACGGGTTAGTAAGCTGGTCCGTTGGTCTCGTGGTCGCAAGTGAGACTGCTGAGTATAGTGGTTCATTTCCCGAGACAAGTGTGCGTAGACAAGGTGCACTCAGACCTATGTCTGCGCAGACACTTGTGCACTATAATAAATCCCGCGCCGATGGCTAATCTCCGCTGAGATTTGCTGTCGTGACCGAAAACGGTCAGGAGAACTATTATTAGTAACTTTATTGCGTACAAATCCAGCAATGGATGATGCACATTTCAAGATAGGTATTAATACTCTTTGTTGTGGTTTATTTATTTATTTATGTCACACATGACTATGACATTAATTTCCATTGATTTACCTTCATTTAAAAAAAACTGTTGTGCGTGTTGTCTGTATGGAGTCGGACGTAAAGAATAGCACCATCCCATATCTTCCCGTGGGTGTCGTAAGAGGTGACTAAGGGACTTACCAGAGAATGGGCAGCAGCGTTCTCTGTGCTTTTGTAACAACCGTACTGCGATCGCCAACTCGCCTGCCAAGCGTGGTGATTATGACAAAACCGCTTGGGGGAGGCCTATGTCCAGCAGTGGACGTCTTTCGGCTGATATGATGATGATGATGATGTGCATGTGTTCGTAATTCTTCTCCTCCTAAACGCCTTGACCGATTTTGATGATCTGTTTTTATGTATTTATGGAGTAACCTTAACCGATTCTTAGCTAAAGTTAGACCTGGTACCTAGGTGACAGTATTTACGATACAAAAAATCCACTTGAGCGAAGCTTGGTACCAAAAATTCGAAGACATGTGACATCTACCGCAATCCGCACTGGGCCCGCGTGGTGGATTATAGCCCATTCCCTCTCATAGAGAGGAGGCCTGTGTCCCAGCAGTGGGAACATTAATAGGCTGATGATGATGATGATGACATAAGCAAAGTTGCGGGCTAGAGCCTTTATTTCCTATATTATAAATGCGAAAGTTTCTGAGTATGAATGTATATTACTCTATCACGCAAAAACTACTGAACGCATTTGTTTGAAATTTTGCACACAGATAGTTTATAATATAATTAACACATATAATATTATATTTGTGTTAATCCAGGTTATAAACTATATATAATAATATAACTTTTTATCCCGGTAGTAAAATCCCATTGAACAATTATCAAACTCACGCGGGCGAAGTCGCTGGCTGAAGCTAGTAAGAAATAAAAAGCAGAGCTACATTACATTTGAGCTGATTATGATGAGGTATTATTATGATTCTGACAGATTCTGCGGTGTTGTGACTTGAGACAGGGGTTTTTTGTATTAGTTCAAAAGAGGTTTTGATACTCGTCTTTGGACATTATTTTTTTAACTGGTTTGACGAGTCTTTGAAGTTTTATGCGTATGCGTAGATGTCTTGAGAACCTTTGCTTGTTTTAATATTTCCTTGTTTTTTGTGCGATTTTATCGTTAAACTAGTTATAATTGATTTAATTGCTAAGATCAGAACATGTGAGTTTTCAAAATTATTTCGTTTGACCTTCAGCAGCCGCGTGGTTATTTAGAACGGTAGCCGTCTCGCGGAACCAAGTCCGGTTAAGGCCCTTCTAACCCTAAAATTAGCAACTCTATTTGTGGTGGTTCAAACTTCGTTTGAAATACTGTTAGAATAAAGTTCTAATCAGCTTGCACTACAAAGCGGTTGTTACGTCAGTCACTGCGGCCGAATAGTGCGAAATGAGTGGTTTTTTGCGACTTACAAAAAATCTATTGATTGGACTAAAAAAACAAAACACATAGGATTTGCTTTATAATTAGTTCAGTTTGTATGCAAAGTTTCATGATCTAATTTGAAGTACTTTTTGTATACCAGCGGTTTATTGTTCGATTTGGAGGTAACCTTGGAATTTTTTTCTATCGAGAAAAGTTTATGGAATCGTGTTTTCGTTACACATAGTACTTAGCATTAATCCTCAACTGTACCATATATTTATTTCAAAATGAATGCTGCAGTATTTTAGGCGTAACGGAGGATCATGCTAAGCCATTTGAGGGATATATAGCCCTTAAGCAGAAGCCAGCCTCATAGAGCCTGCGAGATGCCAAGACGAAAATAAAACTCGCGGAACTTAAAAGACTTATCTTTATTATAATTTATACAAATTATCTTTCGGTTATGAAACTAATTTAGTTTTTAAAAGTATTTGAATGTTTGTAATTGCAATTAAAATGAAAATAATCTCATTTCTTTGGATTTGGTCAGATTTTGTCAACTTATCGTGGCCCTTAAAAAGTACATGCTTACCAAACCAACAATTTTTGCGTAGTTACTTAGTTTGATGTACAGAATGCTTGGCTTCATATAATTGTGACACCCGCCCCCCGCCTTCCTCTAGGAACGTCCTATTTCACACTATTAAGGATATAATGTCCCAACACGGAACACTAAAAGAACAATAAAAACTAATTGTGTTAGTTATTAGCTAGTACCTATGAGCTAATTGGAGGATATCGATTATTGTAGTGTTATAACGGGAAGGATAGAAACTGTGCCGTGTTTACACACACCGACCTTATGAACGAATTATTCTTAACACACTAATAAAATACTTCACCGACTCGTTGGTCTAGTGGACTCAAACACGACTGCTGAGCATGACGTCCTAGGTTCATTTCCCAGGTCGGGCAAAGTGTTAATGGGTGTCCATCAGGAATTTGTCAGTAGCAGTCATAGAGTTTGGCCCGGTTGATAGCAATAGAGTCGCCTCATAAGTATTACATGGGACTTGAACATTACTGGTGAAACGTAGGTGTAATATTAGGTACACCTATATGCCTTAGCCGTGTGGTATCCGGCAGAGTAGAATAGAACCAACCCATTACAATCACGGGTGTCGTATAAGGCGACTAATGTCTGAGGCAGAACACCTTGCGCCTCCGTAGACCAGAGAATGGGCAGCAGCGTTTTCTGTTAGTCTTTCATCACTGTGATCTCCAATCCGCCTGCCATGCGTGGAGATTACGGCAAATCGTCCCATCATGGGAGAGGCTTATGTCCAGCAGTGGACGTTACGGGCTGTTGTATTAGTTGTAGTATATGCCTTGTAGGCACAGAAAATACAATGGTACTAACGTACTACAGGGCCTGCCTGACCTTGAATACAGCCATAAGTTAAGACAGTGCTTAGGTTTTTCGGGACGAATATTCACCACAACACACAATGCACTTCCTTTTTTAAATTTATTTCATAATATGCTTACAGCGATATGAGGTATTTTTTTAACCTTCTTATTTAAAAAAAAACAAAATGGAGGCGTAAGACCGTAGGCCCGGTCACACCGGATGCGTCGCGTGACGTGACGTGCGACGTGACGTTCGCACGCACGTATGAGCCCTGTCACACCGGCCAAGAGCGGTGCAGCACACGTCACGCGCGCACGCATCACGTCACGCAGGTTACTGCAACACGCGCGTACGAGCCACATTGTCAGCAGCCATATTGAGTTGAGAGCATTTGGCGAAAAGATTTTAGACAACAGCAGTTCTTCTGATGAAGAAGCGTTATTGGTTGCTACTATGCCAAAAATCTTCTGCTGCTACAAAAATACTTTGAGTCCATGATATTAATAATAGAAGAGAGGAACGCAGTGAAATATCATAATTCTATGAGTTTTTCCTATAAAATTGTCTCCATTGCGAAAAAAAACACTCGTAAACTATATTGTGTTTGTAAATAAAGGCCCGGTCACACCGGATGCGTTGCGTGACGTGACGCGTGCACGCATCAGTTGTAATGTATGAAACTGTAAGAAAGATGTCAGACCAGATGCGTGACGTGTGCACGCGCGTCACTCACGCACGCAGAGCCGCATCTACTGACAAACCGAGTCCGCGCGCGTGTGTAGAGGAATGGCAACGTCGCACACGCGCCTGCAATGATGACGTTGTATTATATGGCGCTCCCTGTTAGATGTCAGACCGGGCACGCACGCACACGCAACGGTCATTGGTGCACGTACGCACGCATGGTTGTACAATATAGTTTACGAGTGTTTTTTTTCGCAACGGAGACAATTTTATAGGAAAAACTCATAGAATTATGATATTCACTGCGTTCCTCTCTTCTATTATTAATATCATGGACTCAAAGTCTTTTCAATATGGCTGCTGACAATGTGACTCGTACGCGCGTGTTGCAGTAACCTGCGTGACGTGATGCGTGCGCGCGTGACGTGTGCTCACCGTTCTTGGCCGGTGTGACAGGGCTCGCACGCGCGTACGAACGTCACGTCGCACGTCACGTCACGCAACGCATCCGGTGTGACCGGGCCTTAAATACAACCTGCCATGCGTGCGTACGTGCAGCAATGACCGTTGCGTGTGCGTGCGTGCCCGGTCAGACATTTAACAGGGAGCGCCATATAATACAACGTCATCACTTCAGGCGCGTGTGCGACGTTGCCATTCTTCTACACACGTGCGCGGACTCGGTTTGTAAGTAGATGCGGCTCTGCGTGCGTGAGTGACGCGCGTGCACACGTAACGCATCTGGTCTGTCATCTTTCTTACAGTTTCATACATTACAACTGATGCGTGCACGCGTCACGTCACGCAACGCATCTGGTGTGACCGGGCCTTTGGTTTTTAACACTTCAATACCCGCAATTACAGACACAATTAAAATAACAATGCACTGTGCCTCTGGAGGCACGGCCTAGCATACGGGTTATTCTTTATAAAACCAAATTTTCGTCTTTTGTAAAAAATAAAAAACATAAGATCTGCTTTATTGTTAGTTCAGTTAGTATGCAAAGTTTCATGATCTAATCTGAAGTATTTTTTGAATACCAGCAGTTTATTGTTCGATTTGGAGGTAACTTTGGTTTTTTTTTCTATCGAGGATTTTTTATGAAATCGTGTTTTAAGTCCAGATCATCCATCCGCCAAAACATCCTTGCACAGCTATAGTCATTATGTTTACAAAACGGATATTTAACCGTGTCAGATACATAATAGACACTCACAAGTCACAATTCAATCTTGAACTTGACCCCGCTACGTCTAACCCACACTGCCGATTACGGCTTAATCGGTAAAAACGCGTAGTACGTAACCTTCAGATTATTATGCAGGTGATTGTAAACCTTATTCTTGATCAAAATAGAGTTTACCTCGGCTTGTTTAGAAATCCACGTGGCAGGTTCGACAAGATGAATGGCTATTACGTAGAAGTTTTTTTTTTTTAATTGATATATAATTGGTAGTTGTATAACAGAGAGATGTTGGTAAACAATAATTAATACCTACATCTTCTCCAGTAAGATAATGTTTGATGTTGTGATATCAGTCCACTGATACTGTTACCAGTGGACAATAAGAGCTAGTCTTGACCCTCACCTTCTGGTTAGTCCGCATGAGACGACAATACGTAAACATTATGATAATTACTATCTTAATTATGCTCTATTTAATTATGTATATTTGTATTAAATTAGTTCAATAAACATGATACGTTTATTGTTGTTTATGTTTCTTAAATGTAGGTATATTAGTTAATAACTTTTGTCCGTGACGTCCTAGGCCCATGATGGTAATTATCCACAGTATTAGTACTACAAGGCAGTACAGGGATAAAAATTATCCTAGGTATCTTAACACATACGTCAACTGCGTGACAAAACTAAAAAGAACCCCTTTAGGCACATAAAGTCTACTTTACCAAAATGACCACTTTACCAAAACGACTGTATCCCTAAAAATCTACTTTCCCAAAATGTCTACTTTCCCGAGACGTCTACGTTCCCGAATCGCCTACTATCCCGAAATGTCTACTTTCCCGAGACGTCTACTTTCCCTAATCGTCTACTTTCCCAAAATGTCTACTTTCCCGAATCGTCTACTTTCCCGAAACGTCTACTTTCCCGAATTGTCTGCTTTCCCGACACGTCTACGGATTCGACTCACACATAGGGGCATTCGTCGTTTCGGACTACAGGTGTTGGGACCAGTAGTGGGCCTAAACGACGAATCTTGAATTTTGTATTATTTTAAGACCGATGTTTTACTTTCCGTAATAGATAAAACGTTACGACAATACAACATTATGGTGTCGGAAATATTTGTTTACAGCAATTTTATCTTTCACATAAACCTTATGTCACTGAAAATAAAGGTCAATATACAAAGCACAGAGTACCTGATCTTATGATGAGATATGTCAGGGGATGTTATATATAAGACTCGTTCAAAGGAAAAGGTAACCTTCAAAGTTTTTTGACAAAAGCACGTTACTATTCTTGCTTTTAGGACCACATCTAATGTACCCTGTCTCTTTGCAGTACTCACTCAGATGATTGGGAGGATGTTTTTGTAAGAACTAATTTTGATCACGTTTGTCATGAGAGATTTAGCTTGAATCATTAAATGAAACAAGTATTTTTTCATTGTATAATTTAAACGAAATCTACGCAATATTATAATAGACCCGAATTCGTGATGTGTGGATTTTTTTGATGAACGTAATTACTAAGACACATAACATGTTTATTAGGTACTTTAAATACCTGGTTAGTTAAGCAAAATTCAGGTTTTGATGTGCTAAAACATTGGGGCCTCGCAAAATATTTAAAAAAATATTATTGTGTAAGTAACTAAAAGTAATTATTTTGTAAAGTGACTAAGTATTGGTATTTCGCGAAAACAGAAATTTTACTAAACACATAAACAAATTTTGGTTTGACGCCATATTCCTTATTAAAATCACTTAGTTTTATGATAACCATGTTTTTTATGTTTTGACTAAAAAAATGCATAATATAACACCCCGCGAGTATTCTACGAAGGCCACTACAGGAGCTAAATTAGCAACTCTATTTGTGGTGATTCAAACTTCGTTTGAAATACTGTTAGAATGAAGTTCTAGTCAGCTTGCACTGCAAAGTGGTTGTTACGTCAGTCACTGCGGCCGAATAGTGCGAAATGAGTGTTTTCTTGCGATTTAAAAAAAATCTATTAATTGGACTAAAAAAAGAAAACACTATCATGCTAATATGTTGCTTCTAGAATTATTTTCCAAAAACATCCGAATGATAGCATGTATTTTAGTATGGTTTTTACTCGTTAAAAGAATTTCTTAGAGATAAGTTTGTGATATTTTTATCGAGTAAAATTATATATTAATTATTTATTTATATAAATTATATATTTATTGTTGTATTATGTTTTCAAAACACTATCATACTAGCATATTATAACTTGAAGAATATCATATATATTTCTGGTTTTGTTTATTGCAGTGAATCATATGCTTTTTGCATTATAAAACTCGCGTTTAGCACCTGTAGTCCCCTTAAGTAGAAGTGAACATTATTTAACCATTGTTTTTTTTTAACCGGGTACAATTTCAGAGTCCTTGCTGCAACTTTACTTGACCACGGAATCAAACTCAAGACCTAATTAGCTCTTGCCGTCTTGCGGCCACTGAACCAATGGCGCAGTTATGATACAGTTTATGAGGTTATTGTAATGTAACAACAGCCATTATAATTACTAAGATTACCTATTAAATGAAACAAAGACAATCTATCCGGCTCCAAAGTCCTACACTATGTACAAATAAAAGATATTGATAAATAAAGTAAGCGACACAAACATACACAGAATTAATTATTAAAATCAAAATCAAAGCATTTATTTCAAGTAAGCCAGTTACAGGCACTTTTGAATTGTCGAAACAAAGATGAAAATTAAATGTAGCTACAGTCCCAGTCACAAGACATAAAAACTGTGAAAGTACTGTAGTTGCCCATTCCCTAGCGTAGATCTCTATGGAGAAGAATGGGCAAGAAACTCCATGGACACTCTTTTAAATCAGAATATTGTTACAAAATCTTGGTTACATCATTCACGTTGAGATGGTATATTATGTGAGAACAATGTAGCAAGATGTGCACGGTAAAAGTGTCCACAGCAAAAAAACACAAACAAAAAAAAAAAAAAAAATACAATTCAAAATAATTCATTCAAATAAGCCATGGCAACCAAGAGATGACCAGTCACTTTTATTAGATTAGCTACAAAAACAAATGACAAATTTACATTAGGAAGTGGACTATATGACAATATTGACAGCTGTTTAAAAGATAATACTTGACTAGATTTATACATTACCTATTAGTAAAACCTAAAATAATTTAGACTTACTTTACTTTCCGTATGACGTATGCTTGACGAATGTGTTTGGAAATGATGACCTGTCGGCCAAAGACCTCTGAGAACGGTTTCAAGTTCAACATAACTTTAGAATAAAATATTTTTACGGATTGCTCTACGAGAAATTTTTAAAAGCCGTATCTAATGTTTTTAGAGAGAATGTAGTTTTCTTTAACTTGAGAATTGTCATTCAAGTCAAATAGTTTTTTTTTTTTTAATTTTCGCTTTTGTTAGTATTTTCTATGAAGAATGAAATAGTTAAACATCTGATTCTACGCCATGCTAAAACAAACCTGCCTTTCTAACATTTTTGTCGTATTGAACTATCGTTAGACTTTGTTCAAATATTTTTACCTCCTGATCCGAAATGGATGCAAAAAAACATTCCGAACATTAAAAAATCAATTTAAAACCGAGGTTAAGCATTAACAACAAAACCAGGTTAATACCTACTGTCACGGCAACTATCGATATTTAATTGCTCAGGAACAATTCCAATCAAACACAAAATAACAGCTACGCACTTGTATATTTTAATAAATACTCATTGATCTTAGGAAATATAGTATCACCGGTGTATTGACTATACGTAACATCTATGTGGTTCCACAGAGGATCCTCAACCTTCACTAGTTCTAACACATTGGGGAGCTTCGACATCAACCACTCCACATCTTTCGTGTCCACCAAACCGTCATTCTTCCCATAAATGCACATAACTGGCACTGTTACCGCACTGAGATTGTACTTAGGAGGCTTTTCGCTTCCATATACCACCAGGTTCTGTTCCTTCCCGTAGTTAAACTTCTCAAATCTCTTACTCTTCATGCTCTGGCCGTACCGTGCCATGTTGTGCACAGACGTTCCCGCAGGAAAGTGTCCGAAGAGTACCCGCGTAGTCTCGTTGGTGATGGACCCCAGGTGAGGGGAGTCCACGTGGTCGAACACGTCGAGTATCGTCTCGCACAGTCTCTCAGTAAAATCTGACAGCTGGCAGAAGAACGCGACAAACTCCTGACTGAATGCGCCTTTCGAAAACACTTCCTGGACACCGTACATTGATAACGCACCTTCCATTTGTGCAAAGCTTTGTGTCAGAGTTCTAAATAATATCGATTTTGTGTTAATTTGTCTGGCTGCTGGCGCTAAACCAATCACTAGTTGGGCTTTTTCACAGTACTCTGGCCTTTCTGAACACATCACTAAGAACGTCCCGGTTCCTTGAGAGTAACCGATGTAATTCAGCTTCTCATATCCTGTATAATCCAAGACATAGTCGATCATCGCTGGCACATCGTAAATCCCCATCTCTTCGATGTAGAACTTCCAGTAGGCGGCATCGTAATCTGGGTTCATGTGAACGTGTCCCCTTGAGTAGTAGTTCCCTCTGACATTGCCCACCCATAGATCGTAACACGCGTCAGAAATGAGGTAAGCTAATCCTGCATTTGGGCCGGAATCTATCCAGGAATCCGAACTCTGAAGTAATCCATGCATGAGTAGAACCGGGGGCGATCTCTTCTTTTGATGACAATTCCTTGCTTTCACTATCCTGAACATGGTGAGAATATATCCATCGTCGGTTATAACATTGTGTTCTTCAGAAATATATCCATATTTTTCGGTCAGCTCCGTGAAATTCATGAGAGAATCTTTGGGATACCCCAGGGAGGTCTTGATCTCCCTCCTGATGGGCAGCCATGGCGTGCGTATGACGTACCCGACCGCGACCACTGATAAGGATATCAGCAGGACGTTAAACGTGTTGAACCGTTTCGAAGACATGCTACACACTGAGCGCGCACCTCCGCGAATCAACTAATCTATATACCACGCCAACCTGTATGTGTTGTGTGTTTGTGTGAATCAAGTTATTCTTTTTTTTAAATTTTTTGGTCTTTGGGTTGTCGTTAGAATATATATACGTAAAATGATGTGTTATTTTCTTTTGTTTTTAGATCAAGCAAGTGGTGACTGAGGGTTTCATTTTTATGAATATTTTTTTGTTTACTTTTTTTGGACTTATTTTTGTTTTGTTGAACTCTGGGTTGACATGATGTTATCTTTTCTTCAATAGTAAATTAAGCATACTTAATGACTTTATTTAAACAGTTGTTTAAAGTTAGAATGTTTATTTTTTTTATTTTGATCATCTAATTACTTATAACGTTTTATGTAGTACTTCATTATCATCAGTAGGTATAATTTTAATTACTTGCCTAACTCAACCAAAACTGAAGTATTTAATAGAATTAATCCTGTAGCTCTTAGATACCCGCAATTACAGACACAATTAAAATAACAATGAAACTTTCCCTTTCGGGAACGGCTGGGGAAATACGGGAATAACATGTTACTATCCGTAGATTGACCCACACCAACGCCAAAGACACACCACCAGTCTAACCAAAGTCAGATAAATTAGTACAGATTTATTATTAAGTAAGTAGGTACATACTATGTACTCAACAATCATTATTATCATCAACATCCTCCTGACTTTATCCCCATTAAAAACAATAATAAACCACAACTCATTTAGACTTTTATCCTTTGCAAATTTTTCCATGACCTTACTATAAAAAAAATACCCCGATCATCGCCGCGGTCTATACTAGTACATAAATATAAAGTAGTTCCAACGACGTCATTCTGTTGTTCGCTATTTATTTAATTGTAACCAAACAGACAGTGTTCTGCGACTTTACTTGTTTATTAATGAATATTATTTTATGGTACTATGTAGCAGGTCCTCGTAGCAGGTGGTGTTCTGTTGTAGACTTTGTTTGTTGTTTATGTAGGATAGGAAGATGGCATAATATTGACATTTTCTTGTGAGATTTCTTGCAAGAATAGTGTGAATCATTCGTAGGATTAGTGCCCGGTAGAAGGTAAAACATGACAAACAAGACATGAGACTTGGTGCCTGTTTCACCCCCTACGATTAAGTTCCAGTTAAGTTACTTAGCAGATCATTTCATAGAAATTCAATTCCATTTTTTAATTTATTCGGTAAGTAGTGACTCTTCGTGAAATAGGCCCTTTTTCACCAGTTTTGTATAGGTAAGGACCTATACAAAACTGGTGAAATGTCGTTGTTACCTTCCCTTGGCGGATACACACATAGTGCCATGTACTATGTATGATTGTATTTGAACAATTGCTTCCTGAGACAGATTGCGGATCAGCTGTGGACACCGGACATTGACAGAGACTTACTTCAGGGAGTGCTATAAGCCGAAGCGGCGATGCTGAATTTGTCCGCACCGGCTTGAATGTTTACTGAGTCAAAATAATTTGCGATTCTTCTTTGATATTACTACCATATTATCTAAACTAATACATATTAAGATATAGTAAAGTTTGTATGTAGGCGGTAATCTTCGGAACTACTGACCCGATTCCGAATATTCTTTCACAAAGGGGAAGGTACATTATCTCCGAGTGTCATAGGATATATTTAAAACGTTCCCGGGAGTAATTTCCGACAATAACGCAAGCAAACCCTCGGTCTAAAGCCAGTATCTCGTGGAGACAGTATCTACATAATAAAATGTATAAAAAAGAGCTCGCAATAACAGGTACTTACACGTGGGCATAATATTAAAAATGGTACTTTTTTTAATTACATACATATTTGTAACCTAAACATTTGTTTAATAGGCCTATTATTCTGACGGTTTCACCCACCCATGAAGCTGAAAACATACGAAACAATGAGAATTAGAATAAAATAACTAATTTAACAAAATAAACTAGGAATACAGTTGTGATTTTATAATGTTACATAAATTATGTTACTTTTTTTGTTTGCTTACTGAAACGCTTATGTTTCCTGATTGTGCGGTTCAAAACATTGCTAGGACCAATATAAGGCAAATGTCACGTCAATTTTAATTGAACTATGTAATTCAATATAATGTAGACAGCATTGATTACAAAATAGACATGTTATCAGCGATAACTATGACGGAAAAGGCGAAAATATACAACTGACATAAATTACGGGAAAACGTATGTTGATCCTGTTGTGATTCACAACAGGATCATTTGCTTGTAGAGAAACGAAACGATGTCACTTGTCTATTGGCTATGGTGATCCTTCCATCTTTGAAGAAGATAAGAGATTGTGTGCTGTAGTGGTTACGTGGAGTGAAGATGTCATTATTATTTTCTCTATTTATTCTACCCATATTTGTATTATTTTTTCATTTACACTTTATGTATTTATTATATATCCGTGTCTGACCGTGGCATCACTCTGGGCCCTATCAGAATACCAGCGCTGTGACGTTTTTTTTTTTAATGTTACAGCACCATGCTGAGATAGGGGCCTTTTGGCCTTGTACAGGACCAATTTAATTTCATGTTTTTTTTTTCTCTTTGTTTACTTTTTAATTTTTATTAGTTGTAAGTACTGTTAATTTAACCATTTTTATTTGTGTTTTGTCCTGTGCGGGCTAATAAATGCTTTTTCTTTCTTTCTTTCTAAATTTCATTAAATTCCGGTCAGTAATTTTTGCGTGAAAGAGTAATGGTATATTCATACTAACGTGACCATACGTCCCGTTTTGAACTGGACTGTCCCGTTTTTCGGTTCTCTGTCCCGGTGTCCCCGAAAGAAGCCTCGGGACACAAAATTGTCCCGTTTTCATAAAGATATTAAAAATATGTATATTTAAAAAAAAATCTTCCAAAAAACATTGGATGTATTTATTGAAAAGGGATATATTGATACAGAAACTGTGGAAAAAACAAAAAATTAGAAATGCCATAAGCTTCTACTCCGTACATCTAAATACCCATTTTTTAGGGTTCCGTACCCAAAGGGTAAAAACGGAACCCTATTACTAAGACTTGGCTGTCTGTCCGTCTGTCTGTCCGTCTGTCTGTCACCAGGCTGTATCTCATGAACCGTGACAGCTAGACAGTTGAAATTTTCACAGATGATGTATTTCTGTTGCCGCTATAACAACAAGTACTAAAAACAGAATAAAATTAATATTTAAGGGGGGCTCCCATACAACAAACGTGATTTTTTTATAATAGTTGGTACGGAACCATTCGTGCGCGAGTCCGACTCGGACTTGGCCGGTTTTTATTGTAAAGGGATAAAACAGTCATCCTATATAGTAACAATAAATAACACTTGGAAACGTTGCTCTACAAAAAGTAACTGCGGTGTGGATGCACCATAACAAACATCTCACTAACTTTTGTATTGATAATATTAAATAAGAAGGATTCATATTTCATATTGATTGAAATTCTTGAAACTTATTAATACATTATGTATAAATCCATGCATTCAAGGAATTTTCCTCGTAATCTCGGTAATCCTGTGGTGAGTAGGCAGTCTAGGAAATACCCCAAAAAGAACAAAATCCAAGAAAGGAACTTAGAAGGTCTATGTAACCTCAGACGGGCCGCTTTAAGTACTAGCTACACCTACGTCATAGGTTTAGCTCGAATATCATGGACGTAAATCGATATAATTTATGTCTTAAATGCTTTGGTGGTACATTTTATATACTAAACTAGCTTATGCCCGAGGCTTTGCCCGTGTGGAGTTTGATAATTGTCCCACGGGACAGTACTAAGGAGATAAAAAAAAAACAGCCAAGAGCGAGTAGGACTTGCGTACCGAGGGTTCCGTACAAACTTTTTAAAGGATAAACTTAACTTTGCTGTTCGATCCCATGAAACGGCTATTGCACCAACCGCAAATATTAGGTTTTTAATAGTAAAATCGCTTTTTTTGTTAGTAAACTACATATTTACGGTTTTTTTATTTTTTCCTTTACTTGTGCTTCTCGCCAAATTTAGTGATTCTAGGTCAACGGAAACTACCATATAGGTTTTCGACCCAAAACCCATTGGGTACTTCCGGTTGACCTAGATGTGTCAATTTTGGTCAAAATTAAGGTCTTACAGCACAAGTAAAGGAAAATTCCGAAAAATCAAAACTAGGTGGAAAATTAAGGTAAATTTTGGTAAAATCTAAATTAGGCCATTATCATGTTGGCTCAGGACCTTGATTTTTATACACCTAATAGGGACTATGGACCTTAGTATCTGCAGGTATAATCATAAATTTCAACTTGCTAGGTCCACCCGTTCCTGAGAAAATCGGTGGTGACAGACGGACAAGGAAGTGATCTTATAAGGGTTCCTTTTTTACCTTTTAAGGTACCCTAAAAAGAATAAAAAATCCTAAATGCTAATCCAGGTTATTAACTAACTATGTGCTAAATTTCATCTAAATCCATTCAGTCGTTTTTGCGTGAAAGACTGAAAAATTTCCATCCATCCATCCTCAAACTATCGCATTTATAATGTTAGTAGGATTGACGAAATTCGTTTTAATAATCAAACTGTAAATGTGTAAATAATCAACCAAGCATTCTATACATCAAACTAAGTAACTTTACGTGAAAATGATTGCTGGGAAATGACTTTTTTTTTGGGATGAAAAATCATGTTTTGTGGTAGAACTCAATGTAACGCACTCAAAACATTGTGCTGATGGATGGATTAAATAGTACGGGGGTCGTGGATGTGTTTAAAGTAAAAATATTACATTAAAAACTTGTATTTCAAAAAAAACTGGTCAAAAACTTGGAACTTTGACCCCCAATATCTCCAAAACTGGAAGGTTCCCAGGTATGGTGTAGAACAAAAAAATGACAATGAAATGACGGGGAGAACAAGTGCCTTTCGGCTTCGTTGAGAGGTGTTTTACACCCCTTATACGTAAATGATCAGCATCTGACGACGAATCCCAGACTAGTGCAGTAAAATTCTGATTTTCAGGCGTGTATCAGGTACGCCAGAAAGATTATCTTACAAAAAGGTGAAATATATAGGTACCGTTAGCTAAACATCAATACGTAGTAATATCAAGCCTAAAATGCGCACTAATTGAAGCTCATGGTGTATCGTAAATCTATTTAGTAAATAGAAAAACTTTCGACTAATTCCATGATGTGACAAAAATTTTCATCATGACTTATGAACCTACGAAGGCCATGGAAGTAATACTCTGTTAACAACCAGGAAACACAAATTTATGTTTATAACACTTATTGACAAACAAACAACAAGTTCTGTATATCAATCACTTATAATGTAATGTTGTACCTAAACGAATGATATTTTATTATAGATAGATACCTATTCACAACGATATCAAGGTTGAGGTCGGTTTTTGTTATGTATTGATTGTCACACGTACCTTACTGTAACAGTGTATAAAGTGTGTATAATGTACACTGATGCTATGTTTACGTTCGAGTATATACCTTACATACCTTTTGTAAAGTATCGCAGTGGGTCGCATTGCAAAACAATTTAATTTCTATTTTATGAATCCATTCTGGTACCTTAGTTAGGACATAGAAAAACTTGACCTTACAGATGACCATGCTTATCAGAGAAGTGACCCCGACCCCGCGTAACGGGAAGAGGCGACGGCAAAGAGATGATTTTAGTACCTTAATTCACATCATCACCTGCCTAACCTTCATCATGGAACTGTTAATCTTACTAGTGGAACTAGTGATTAAAAAAAATCAACACTAGTTCCATTATTTTCAGATTCTTTAAAAATGGAACTAGTGGTTATAAAAAACAACACTAGTTCCATCATGGAACTGTTAATCTTACTAGTGGAACTAGTGATAAAAAAAATTCAACACTAGTTCCATTATATTCAGATTCTTTTAAAATGGAACTACTGATTTAAAAAAAAATCAGTAGTTCCATCATGGAACTGTTAATCTTACTAGTGGAACTAGTGATAAAAAAAAATCAACACTAGTTCCATTATATTCAGATTCTTTCAAAATGGAACTAGTGATTATAAAAAAAAACACTAGTTCCATCTTGGAACTGTTAATCTTACTAGTGGAACTAGTGATAAAAAAAAACAACACTAGTTCCATTATTTTCAGATTCTTTAAAAATTGAACTAGTGGTTATAAAAAACAACACTAGTTCCATCATGGAACTGTTAATGGTACTAGTGACAATGAAGCTTCCCATCTATGTATTATAATTTTAGGGTTGGTTTCCAGGCTAACCGGTTTTAGTTGAATACCAATATTTGACATCTGATCTCTACAGCCCAGTTATCACTGGGTCATACGATACCTCTTGGTAAGACTGGTTGTCACTACCTATCATCTAAGTCGTTATCTTCATTATTGAAGGTCGTGTTTAGTCTGTGTCTGAGGTATTCATCACTCGGTGCACTATGCTCTTCCACGTTTGTCTGTCCTCGGCGGTCTTAAAAGCTTCGGCTATTGATAGGCCAGTGAGCGACTTTACTCGGTCTGACCAACGGGTAGGTGAGCGCCCGCGTGGTCTTTTCCCGTCTACTTGGCCAACTACCATCAGCTTCTCGAGGCTGTCAGGGTTTCTACGAGCGACATGTCCAAAATACTTAAGAACTCGCTGGAAGCAGACAGTGGATAGTCTTGTGGTTATTTGGAGCTCCTTATGAATGGACAGGTTGCTCACTACCTATAACGACTGCTAAAGATCTACAGATGACAGCTGGTACCAACGGATGCTCACCAAGCAGGTGTTGGCCCAATAACCAGGTAATACATGTTATATCGCATTCCGAAGGATTTTTGAAGTGATACGTAAAACAATGAATGCTGTTGAATTTATCTTTAAATTGCGTAGAATAGTTTTGTGTTGTGTTTGTGTCTTGCACCCCTATGGATACCGGGTTGGATTACCAAGTCGTTTTTTTTTTATTTACGTACAGATGACGCCCAGGTCATGTATCCAGAAGATAGACATTTTGTATAATGGTTATTTTGTCCTAAATTAAGCATTAAGGAAAGGATGTTAAATAGACATCCCATAAAATGGTTGAAATAGATTCGTCGTTCTTGGAGTTAGTAACATGAGAGTTGCTACTTAAACTTCTGTTTATAAGTAAAAATGTATTTCTATAGATTTATGGAAACTCATACTTACTCTAAACTCCTAAAAAAACCCCGTGGGGCACATATTGTCTTACATATTACATAAAACAAAACTATTTGTAGGTAGGTACTACGTAACTCGGTACCTACCATGTACATATAATTATTATCATTTTTTACTTAGAATTCGTGGGCTAATCAAGTTTTTATTACGGTGCCTATAAATATAGCAACACTAGCTGTTGCCCGCGGCTTCGCCCGCGTAAAGTTCGGTAACTGTCCCACTGAATCATACTAAAGGGATAAATAGTGTCCTACATGTGAATCCAGGTTATAAACTATCGATGTGCCAAATTTCATAATCATCACAACCACCATCACTGTCACAACCACCATTATTATCACAATCACCATCACTATCAAAACCAACATCAATATCACAATCATTATCACAATCACCATCACTATTTCAGTCACCATCACCATCACAATCACAATCACCATAACAATCACCATCATCGTTATCTCAATCATTATCACAATCGCCATCACAATCGCCATCACAATCACCATCACAATCACCATCATCACAATCATTCACTATCACAATCACACTATCACAATCACCATCACCATCACAATCACCATCACAATCACCATCACAATCACCATCACGATCACCATCACGATCACCATCACGATCACCATCACAATCACCATCAATGTTGAATGATCACAACCGTTTCAAGGTTCCATCTATCTCTATACCAAAATTCATTTAGTAGGGATATACGATACACAACTGCACTCTGCGTTTCCACCCGTATAATTCCGGGATCGGGATCGGGATCTGGATAAAAAGTACCCTATGTCCTTTCCCAAGGTTCCATCTATCTCTATACCAAAATTCATCAAAATCGGTTCAGCGGTTTAGGCGTGAAAAGGTAACAGACAGACAGACAGACAGACAGAGTTACTTTCGCATTTATAATATTATAATATATAATATATAATATATATATATTAATATTAATATATTAATATATTAATAATATAATAATATAGTAGGGATAATTAGATAAAATTAACATGGAACATATATTATAGTAACACTTATTTGCTCAAGTTACTGAGTAGAATGGTAGTAATATTAATTAATACTCGGAGGTTTATTTTTATATCTCCCGGATGTATCTACATTAATGTTCTGGTTGAATACTCGAAAAATCAACTGGCGAAATGTGGGTGTACTCCTCTGCCCAACCCTTCTGGAATTACAGGAGTGATGTCATGTATTTATGACATAGTGATCTGCCATTGTCGCGTGCAAGGTCCAAGCTACCAGTGGTTAGGGCTCCAGAGACAGGAACCTCCTCACAAAACGAGTCGTACCAAGGAGTACTGCCTTCTGAATCAGGTTCTTGATCCAACCTCCAAACGAGAGCCTCGGAACATATTCGTGGATGCTCTTGGCCATCAGCACAATGATAGTAGAGCTAACAAGATAGAGTACATGTCGATAATCTCTATCGCTAAGTCGAAATATTTCATTTGATTTTTTTTTTTCAGCTTTCTCGATGTTACTATACGACTCAAAACTAACATCATGGATAATATGTTGATACAATCTACATGGATAAGTTGGCGGCGTTAGTTCCGATTTTGACCACGCGCCAAAAGATCCTTGTGTGGCTATATACAAGCTCTCATTACGTCAGGATCATCCCTTCTAAATTGTATCATGTATTACACTATCAAAAAAAAGGTATTCACTCTGCTCATCATAAAAGAGCACACTCATGTACAAGCTCATAACCCTATTTATTTTTTATTTAATTTCGGGTGGGAAATCATCAAATTACTCCTCGCGCTCTGGGCGGAGCAGGAGGGGGTGTGTCAGACTTTTACTGACTAAAACCCATCCATGTTACATCTTCGCCTTTTGTGTTACGGGGCGCGTATTGCCAAACTGTATAGTGACCCAGACACCCATAGTCTGTACTGAACTTCCTACATCGTGCTGATTAAAATCACAAATAAATTGGAGCACAGTACATACGAGCTCAGAGCAATCTGAGAAGGTATGCATTTGTCGCAACAAATTAGAGCAAAGTACATTCGAGCTCGGAGCAATCTGAATGAATGTATGCATTTTGCTCGCTTGTATGTAAAGCAAACTGTGACACTCGAATATATAACTAACTATACTACGTGTTTCAAAACTAAGAATTAAAATGTTTTTATTTTTTTAACCATTCAGAAAACCTATCAATCAACCTTAAACACACAAAAGACATAGACACCAACCCAAATTACATAGTACACCAGCCAGACGCTGGAAAGTTTGGACGTCTGGAGTCGTATGTATTTTGCTCTAGTATTTGAAAGCAAAATGTATATTGATTCAGACACTCTCTGAAAAGGTATACAGTTTGCTCTTCAACTACAAAGGCAAACTGCGATCGAACTCAGTGCAACCCCGGTGTGGGTGAGTATACACTTTGGCAATACGCTTCCGGAGCCACGGTATCTCTTTCGAACAGTCCCGCAACCCCGGAAACTCATAACCCTGACAATAAGAAATACGCAGCCAAAACCATAGGTCAGTTCATAGTTCAATGTTTACTTAATAAATAAATTACCAACCTCTACAGATCACAAACCAGTTTAATAAATAACTTCCAATTAAACTGGCGCACACTACATTTTTGGATCAGATATATTTAAAACAGCACTTAATACAGCCGTAATATCCTTGATATTCTTGTTGACGCGGAAAAGGCAGTTTTGGACAAAGATAATATCAATATAATTAAAATAACAGAAGTAGGTAAAAATACCAGCACAGTGGAAGTCAAAAGCCGGTTGACTTGCGGAAGATGAATACTCGTTTACAATGCCCACCGAGGTTGCTCTTGATCTTCATTGAGTTAATTATGAGGCCTGGACGAAGTGACATATGTCTGCGATGACATAATCTCCCTTGTCTCGTGATATACAACAGGGTCGCATCGGTGCAACGCATTTTTCTTCATTTCCACCTCATCAGCTGTGAAGCTATCATTCACTACTTTATATTAAATATCAGCTGGGCCCCGGCACGCGTTTTAATGTTTTTTTTGCAAACACCTACCCTGCCTTATGTACTGTACTATGTAGTACAACTGTGCAAAATTTAGTCAAAATCGGTTCAGTAGTTTAGTAGAGTCTATAGGGTACGAATTACAGACATTGATATTTATATTGTATAGATCATCCCTCCTATAACCCATCCGCAATTTCTTTGATGTTCTTCTCTCTAGTGTAGCAATAACAATGATGGAAACAGGACTGCTATAAGCCACTTCCGACAACTAATACCTTACTCCAATCCTGATGAAATAAGTCGTTGTCGAAATGCGAATACGCTTTAAGAAAGAAAAGAAAGAAAAAATATTTATTTTCCGCAGGCACACGACATGCAAAACATAGGTACAAAGCTTATATATAACAGAACGTAACAGAAACAAGCAAAAAAAAGAAAGAAGTTGACAGCTAGCACGTCGTGAGTGCGACAAACAGGTAAAACCACCTTTAGACCTCTTAGGTTATTTCTCAGTAGGATTACTGGATTTAAACGCAAGATTCAAATACTAAATGAATGTTACTAGTTATAAAGTTACGCTTAATGTCTCCTTATATATTAATACCCATATGCTACTCTTCGACTTCCTTAACAAAAAAAGAAATACATAAATGTAAATCAGCCATAACATTTTCATACATGAATATCCAATTCCTTCTAGCGACAATGAACAATGAAATGGTCATTATGATGTACATTTCATAAGACGAACATTCAATTTAGCAGTTTAATTAAACACTTATCTTGACAATATCAACAAGTAATATCCCGACATCCCGGCCGGCGCAGCCATATTGTCACACAGCAAGAAACTACAGTAGATCAACATAACAGTCAGTGTTTGGAGAAGTAGAAAGACTTTCTCCTTGGCCTAATCTTAGCGAAAGAGGTCTATCGCGCGCTAATCGTCTAAATCACGTCACCCATTTGTTCGGGAAACCTAGAAGATGCCCTCTATCGGTACGACCACGATGTTCTGGTTCACCGAACAAAATAGCAGTGATAGCCTAGTCGGACATAGATAACGACATTATCGTTAACCTTCGATCGCTAAAATAACAATGAAAAAATTCGGTTGCAATAACGATGCTTGCCAGAATCGCATCTTGGATCTAGAGACTTGCATTTCCCGCAAGCATCGTTATTGCAATCAACTTTTTTCGTGAGTTATTAGCGATCGAAAGTTAGCGATTTTGTCGCTATCTATGTCGAGACTGCCGGGCCGAGACATAGATCGCGAGTTCGAACCCAAGACACGCACCTATGAGTTTTTGGATTTATGTGCGTATTGTTTTGTAGATTTATCACTGCTTGGGTGAAGAAAAACATCGTGAGGAAACCAGCATGCCTGAGAGATATTTCTTGGCGGCATGTTAAGCCAAGTTAAAGCAAAATAACGCTGACACCAGATTAGGCTCCAAAGGTCTCGTGTTCGCACGACGACCAGTATGCTTAGTGCGAGTTTCATAATAAAATTCGAATAATGTCTCGATCGCGTAAACTGAGTTTACGTTAACATTTACGTCGTTGATAATGACAATAGAGTAGTCTAGTACTAGCAATGCAAGTGAATGCTATGAACGTGAGGTCCGTTTGGAGCACATCACTAACGTTTGCATGTTTATCGCGAGTGCAAGTTACAATTTTGGCAGTTTTGACAGCTCGAATACGAAACCCGAGCGTGCAAAGATGTCACTTAAGATTTTGCGGTGAGAGCACCGTGAGAGTGGTGAAATAACAAAGTAATTTAATTTAATTTCATATTGTTAATTAAACTCACCATGGAACCTCGTATTATTTGGTTTGGAGAATGTTTGGGACCGCAAAAGCACAAGATAAGCGTAATTTAACGCCACAAAAACGTAAACACGGTGACGTAAACAAAGATAGAGTGCTCCACCCCGAACCACTCGGGCATTATTAGATCATTTGCTTAGATCTCCATGCCTAAAAAGTAACAAATTTCACAGATGGATCAAGGTCACTCACTACACACCAAAAGTAAATTACACTAACAGCTCTATTTATGTCACCAGCATTTGAAATTGGGACTGGCTAGTCTTTATTTATAACAATAATATTCAAAACTGTGTGCAAATCACAACACAAACTTTCGTAAACACAAACAAAACTAATGACCATTGACCACAGATAAGTAATGTCGTCTAACTTTGTTGTATAACCACCACTAGTTGAATAGGCTTCTATTATGAACACAAAATACGAATGTCAATTTATTTTGGTCGGTTATTAATGTACAATCACAACGAACGAAATCTTACCACCGATACGGCTCTTTTTGTTTGCAGCATCCGGCCGCTATTGAAGCGCTTATGTACGCTCATCAACCAATAGCATCACAGCATCTCATCCCTTGTCTTTGTTAATGAAAAACCGGCCAAGTGCGAGTCGGACTCGCGCACAAAGGGTTCCGTACCATTATTATCAAAAAATCACGTTTGTTGTATGGGAGCCCTCCTTAAATATTAATTTTATTCTGTTTTTAGTATTTGTTGTTATAGCGGCAACAGAAATACATCATCTGTGAAAATTTCAACTGTCTAGCTGTCACGGTTCATGAGATACAGCCTGGTGACAGACAGACGGACAGACGGACAGACGGACAGACAGCGAAGTCTTAGTAATAGGGTTCCGTTTTTACCCTTTGGGTACGGAACCCTAAAAAGGGTCGAAAGAAAAAAATACAAAACAATACGGGTGGTACGCAACACTTGTCACGGTGAATTAACGCGAAACGAATGAATGTATTCTAGGATCTCACACTCGCAAGTTAACGATTGTCGATGCGGAACTCGTAGTTCTGACGTATTACGCTAGATGGCGCTTACCCAGCGCCATACAAATTTGCGTAAACTTTAACGCGCTCGATACGGTGAATGAAAAAAACAAAACTCGCACTAAGCATACAGTAGGACGGCAGGACCTCGGACGCAAACCCCACGGAAATGGAGCTAAGTTCGAAGTCACTCGGAAAACTAGCAGTAAATATCTGATCAATTATGAAAATGAGACTAATGATTACAGAGACACAAGCTATTGGTTGTGATGTCAGTAGTTTAGGTATAAGAGGAGAACTGTTTGCATTCGAATCCGAATGTTCCATTGCGGAACTATTGTCGTATTTTCCTCATGAAGAAATATACCATGGTTCAAATAGAATAGAAATAAAATATTAAAACATCGTGTGATATAAGGAAATAGCTATAAATGTAAATACGACGGATCGGCCATGCCCGAGATGTGCCCATATGGGCACGGGTGTCGCTGGGCCTTCAAAAAACCGGCCAAGTGCGAGTCGGACTCGCGCACGAAGGGTTCCGTACCAATTATTATAAAAAAAATCACGTTTGTTGTATGGGAGCCCCCCTTAAATATTAATTTTATTTGGTTTTTAGTATTTTTTGTTATAGCGGCACCAGAAATACATCATCTGTGAAAATTTCAACTGTCTAGCTATCACGGTTCATGAGATACAGCCTGGTGACAGACAGACGGACAGACGGACAGACGGACAGACGGACAGATGGACAGACGGACAGACGGACAGACAGCGAAGTCTTAGTAATAGGGTTCCGTTTTTACCCTTTGGGTACGGAACCCTAAAAATGGACATTTGGGTTAAAGTTCCACCAAGCAGCGAACATTTTGAGCACTTTGCTTAGGCTGGTAAAGACTCAAAGTACTCAACTTATCATCACAAGAACTACCAACAGAACTGGCTGGTAAAATGTAAAATATGGATCATTCCCACTAGTTCTACTACACAGTTCTACGGTAGAACTAGTGGTGATTTTTTTTCCCACTAGTCCTACGATTTCAGGTAGTACTAAATCGTAGAACTAGTGGGAACAAAATGTCCCATTAGAGTCTTTCTACTTTTTAGGCCTCGTTCTAACTAGTATTTCTGGCTCAACATTCTAGTGCTGCCTATAGTAGAGCTACGCTCAACCGAGTGACCCAGTTAGCGGGATCGATGCGGGTTCAACGACCGCGCGCGATTGATCATGGATTCGGGAAGCGCTGGAATGTTGCCAGTGATAGCGACATTATTGCACCAGGTTTCCGAAATTGGTTTTATTTGGACTTTAATGGTAGAGCAAATTGGTAACGTCTTTCTAGTAAGTTTAACAAAATTAAGTGTGTGCTGGTGCGTTGATACTATGAGTCGCTCTTCATACATCTCGCCTTTTTTATCAGAAGGCACAGACAGAAAGATATACATTTCGCACATAATGTTTAAATTAAACTGCTGACCTGGTGAAGGTTGCGACAACGTGGCGACACTTGGGGGAGGACTAACTGACTAAGTCTACCAGTGGACGTCTTTTGACTGAAAAGAATGTTTAAATTTAGGTGTGTACCAGGAAATGACCCCAATAAGTTCAGAAGGGTAGAAAAAAAAGAAATTTGCCCAAAACCATTTTAACCTACACCTAGGGATCAAACCCCCAAACTCCATGCTCAGTAAACGCACTTACAACCACTACACCAACGAGGCAGTAATCCATGCCATATTCAAGTCCCTAATAGATACTGTAGTGTCATATTAATCACGCCTACCACACTCAAGAGGGCTTCTATCCACGAAAAGGTCGCCCTGTCTCCTCAAGAAGTCGTTAAAGGCGACTAAGGGATTATGTCGAGGGGATATGAAGATAAGAGGAAGTCTATGGCTGCCTCTATAAACCCCATAAGCTTATATATATAGTGGGATTATTTAACTGTTACATTGAAGACATGACTCGGGAGATTTGTGCTGTTTATCGTATTTTAAATAATAATAATCTATTAACCCCTAAAGGGTTCCATATACCCAAAACGAATCGTTTCTGAGTTTTTTTTTGTATTGCTGTAAGTTTTAGTTCAGGACTTTAGAGCTAAATGAACAGAACTACTGAACATGAACGAATAGATTTCACACTTTTAAAGTACGCCAAGTTTTTTCGTAACAACAACAACAGCCCATAACGTCCACTGCTGGACATAAGCCTCTCCCATGATGGGAGGAATTTGCAGTAATCTCCACGCTTGGATTGGAGATCGCAGTGATGAATGACTATTAGAAAACGCTGCTGCCCATTCTCAGGTCTACGGAGGCGCAAGGTGTTCTGCCTCAGACATTAGTCGCCTTATACGACACCCGTGAGTGTAATGGGTTGGTTCTATTCTACTCTGCCGGATACCACACGGTTCGCACGCTTTTTTCGTAAACGATTGGTAATTTACTGGAACCGGAAATTAGTTGCTATCTTCAGGGGAAGTAACTGGCTTACGTTGTACGTAAAGTAGGTCTAAATATTGTCACGTAAAATCTAAATGTAATGTAGGGGTTAATAGAAGTGATCACCGTGATCGACTTTCACCTTATGTACCATATCTCTTCCGTAACCGTTAGACGGGGATTTTTCGCCAAGCTAATTTCTATGCTTTCCTACAATGGGGTAGATGACACACCAATCAATCGAGATACTTTGTAAGAGCTGTCTCAAAACGTGGTTCTCTCATAGATTTTGTACGGCAATAGCAAACTGTGACGTCACTGTTTATTCAGCTCAATGATTCAACTATTTATTGATTTCAAAGCAACTAAAAATCGAATTTGGCAAATAATTGAAAATAAATCGGGTTTTCAGGCCCAAAATAAAGTGTTTTTTTTTAAGAGATTGGTGTCTTAGAATTATTGCTTTATGGTGTCAGGAAGGCATTTAAATTAATAATTATAAAGGCGGAATTAGATGACTAAAACCATAATTCGGCGGACCTTCACAAGCGTAAAGTGTCAGACTTGGTAATTAGTTAATTACCTAAGCTATAAATTTTGACACAAGAAGAAAAATCCTTCAAAAAAAGAAAAGTCATACGAAAAGTCTGCATGCCTATCACTCTTGTACACGAAGTTTGAATAAATAAATAAAAATGTGTGTTTGTTTCATCTTTTCGATGACATTTATTTCGATAACCTCTCTAAAAGTTACCGTAAACCGTTCACCTCTTAACCTAGTTACCCCCATCACCATCAACAGTTCAGCACACTGATCCTACTGGTATCGATTCCCGCGCCGGCTCAGCTGAGGTCCAGACGCAGACAGCTACTTGACCCAGATACTGAACGAGGCACGACCTCCCGTGACCCCTGAAGGATTCAGAGTACACGTGGCGTTCCACTATATAGGTGTTATGGAATAGTTCAATGGTTTGAAAGAAGTTTGGGAGATTTAGGGGATAATGTATCTTGTTACTCTTTGGTAAGGTTTTTTTTGTTTTGTTTTCTTTCTTTGTTAAGACGAATGATAGAGAATACTGTGATACAGTAATGAGCGGGTAATTTTGGATTGAAAATGGACCGCTGAAAATGGACCGCTCCTACTGGGATTCGAACCCGTCCCGGGTTCGAATCCCAGTAGGACCGTCCCTAAGAACTCAAGGCAGCCTCACTACTGATGCGCCATTCACTACCACCACGCGGGCCCAGTGCGGGTTGATAGATATCACAAGTCTTCAAATTTTCGGTTCCAAGGCATGCCGGTTTCCTCACGATGCGTTCCTTCGCCGATTTGAGAGTTGGGGATGAAATAAATTACACAAAGTAAATGCGCCTTCCTTGGTTCGAATCCAGGACTTACTGTGCGTAAGTCGGGCCGTTATTAAATGGAATAACGAAAACAAATCGTCACATTTATTTACGTGTTACACAATGCCTAATTGAAATTGCCGATCCTGGCAGTTTCATCTAGTGTTTTTGAAGCTCTATGTTCCCATAAACGCAATCAAAATAGCGTGAAAGAGCACTTCTGTGAAACACAAAAGTACCCTTACGCGGGCAATTAACACAGCTTTTATAGCCCAGCGACAATTGCTGAATAAATACAGCAATAATTATAAGTGAGCAATATTTGAATCTATTTCAGCGAGTGTCGAGCAACATTAAACATAAAAGCTACCGACCGCGACCCTTTGAAATAACCGAACCTAAAAAAAGATACCGCCCAACACCTTAAATAAATTTCACGGCTGACATTTACTGAAAATAATCTTTATTACATCAAAAAGCAATAAAAACCTAACGAATCCTCGAATGAAAGGCAGCACCCAATAAAATAACCATAAATATGATTAAAACATCTATTAGAAGGTAGTAACTCCGTGGTTTTATGCCGTAACGTCATTTTCATTCACTCCGCCGCCTCCCCTCTGACATTTCACCCTGATCTGGTTCTATCTCATTTTCCCGCCATTTATCCGGTAGGCTCATCTTCATTTTATAGGTTTTGAAACAATCGCTTTAGAAGGAATAAACTGTTGTGCGATAGTGTTTTTAATCCAATGTTGCCCTATTGTTTAACTTGAACGTCAATGGACTGTCAGTATCGGTTTTAAATAAGGCTGAGTGGTATGCAATATTGAGATGAAGGTAGGGCGTTACTTGAGAAACTACCCAAGGACGGTGCGCTGCCTGGGGCGTACCATCATCTATCATTGCCTTGGGCTAAATAGCCCGAACGATGCCGCCCTGTGATGACATAGCTAGTTGAGGTCTTGGGTTTGAGTCCAAGGTGATGGTTTACTTTGTCTTATTTAGGTGATCACCTTTGCGCTGTAGGAAAACATCTTGAGGACACATGTGAGAAGGCTCATCCGCTACAACCAATAATTCGAAGACATGTGAATCCCACCTAACCACACTGGTTCCGCCTGGTGATTACGGCTTCATTTCATCTCAGTGAGGAAGCCTGGGTCCCAGCAGTAGGAGCGTAATAAGTTGATTACTTATGAATATTCTTATATGGATGCCAATCTCATTTTGCGTACCCAAACTAGTGAAGCATTTCGAGCAAATGCCGCGTCAATCGGTTAGTGTGGGGTGCGTAACTAAATACATTACTCGTACTTTGTGTGGTTTGATTATGGACCAAGGCCTTAATTTCGAGGCTCACATCGCAAGCTGCGTGAGAAATTGTTTTTACCGCCTAAAAGTCCTGTATAAAATGCGCCCATATGTAAACGAGGACCTGCGTGTACAGCTCGTTGAAAGCCTAGTTTTATCCAAATTAAATTATGCTGATACCGTCGTAGGTCCACGACTACTAGCACGCACCGAAAGACTTATTCAGCGGGTTCAAAATGCCTGCGCACGTTTTTGCTTTGACGTACCACCAAGGAGCCACTTGACACCATTTTTAAACAAGCACAACATTTTAAAAATGAAATCCCGTCGTAAGCTGCACTTAGCATGTCTTCTTTTTGGAGTTATCAAATATAAATGTCCCTCATACCTGTACTCAAAGCTTACGTGGATAAATAACCACCGACAGCACAAGGCTAGGCGTTGTGCTCAGCAGCTGGCTACACCACATCACAGAACTGCAGCTTTTCGAGGAAGCTTCCGGTATGCAGCATCCAAATGTTGGAATAATATCCCTCCACCAATTAGGAACTTAAACAACATAAATACATTTAAGTTAAGGCTTAAGACATTTATAATTCGTTCACAAATTGAATTTAATGATATAAATATTGACAAATCGTTTATCTAATTTAACAATCTAATTATTATCTATCTATTATTTACTACTATTTCGAATTTATTTCATAGGAACTCACCGGCAATAATGTGGGTAGTTGCGCGTCGGTGGTAAATCCGTTGTCTGCGATCGCCAGAATCCATGTGTGTGTATCACACATACCTACGTACACACCCATACATTTGTACAATCATCCTTTTGCTCCGACTTCCTTTGTAATTCCATTGTACTGACTAGTTTTGTCTTTGAACTTTGAACTCAATGCTCAGCATTATTAAGTCTACGGGCACTATACACTTTCTTTATTTAGCAGGTTTCTTCGCGTCTATTATTACTAATATAATTATGTTATACTCTGTGACAAAAATATTCATTGTATATTATTTATTTATTACACACTTAGAAATGCCCATTTAATAGAATAACATTATTTATTTACTACCTATTACCCTCATCCGTGTGTCACTGCGGGGGGCCTACTGAAAACCAGCGCTGAGTGTTTTACACCCAGCATATGCTGAGTTGGTTACCCTTTCGTTATGGGCATGCTCAGCGCAGTTGAGCTGTTTAATTAATTGTTAAGTTTTTTGTTGTTATATGTATATGTATGTGCTGCTCTATTGTGTTGCTGCTGTCCATTAACGAATAAATGAATATTCTATTCTATTCTATTCTATTCTACTTGGCAGTTGCCAGGCTGGGGTCCAGATTGAAACCTTTTAGTTTAGCTTTTTTACAACGCCTTTTCGTTAAATTATTTTCGTCTCCCTTTTACGACATTTGAACAATAAAGATGTGTGTGCAAAAAATATTTTAGCAATAGTTATCTATATGTTTGTAAGTTTGTATGTTTGTAAGTTTGTATGTAGGGGGTAATCTCCGGAGGTAATGAACCAATTCCAAAAATTCTTTCACCATTAGAAAGCTACATTCACCCTGAGTGACATAGGCTATATCCCCGTACTCCCACGGGAACGGTAACTACGTGGGTGAAACCGCGTGACGTCCGCTAGTCAAACATACAACCAAACATTTTATCTCCAATCAACTAACACTTACATACTTCTTTAATTAATTAGGTGTTGTAATTAAAGTAATTTGTTTCTCACTAGCTTTTCTATAAAATGGCATGGAGTAGAATGAAACCTAATTAAAAATATTATATTTTTCATGAAGCAGTTTGGGAACTCTTTTTGGAGTACCTACTTTGGGAATAACCCACACTCAGCACAGCGGGTGTGGTTCGAATAATAAGCTACACCACTACTGATACCTATCTGATACTGTTAACCTATTTCATCCCAATGCTGGACAAAGGCCTCCCCAATGGTTTCCATTTTTTTCGATCCAGGGTGAATGAGGTCTGCCGAGACGCCTTCTGGCTGTGTCAGGGCTCCACGTAGTAGCTATTTTGGCCCACAGCGCATTGGGGATGCGGCAGACATGACCAGCCCAGTCTCACTTCAGCCAGGTGGTTTTGGAGCACAGTATGATATTGTGTACATTATCAGTTAGCTTGACGTATGCTGCGTTCCATCGCACGTATCAGTTCGATAGCTAAATCTGCTGTTACATAACAACCAATGACAAAACTTGACAACAGATGAAACTAAACCCCTGCAACCCACCGGTATAATTACCCCCTCGGCCGCTTATTAAACTCAGAACAATTTCCCTCGGGTCCATTGTGTAGAGTATTGATAAACATTCCATTCCCTGCTAATCAGAGCATGGCGGGTTCAAAGCGACGCAGACAGGTCACTTGACCTACTTCCACTAATGCCGACAGTTCCGACCTGCGATGACCTCACTCACATAAAGGAGTACTACACTTGGCTGTATTTAGTCAGCTGTGAGTAGTAGCTCAGTGGCAACGTCCGCGACTTCCGAGGTCATGGGCGAATCCAAGCAGGCAACAACAACAACAGCAACAGCCCATAACGTCCACTGCTGGACATAAGCCTCTCACGTGATGGGAGGAATTTGCCATAATCTCCACGCTTGGCAGGATTGGAGATCGCAGTGATGAAAGACTAACAGAAAACGCTGCTGCCCATTCTCTGGTCTACGGAGGCGCAAGGTGTTCTGCCTCAGACATTAGCCTTATTAGCCTTATTCGCCTTATACGACACCCGTGAGTGTAATGGGTTGGTTCTATTCTACTCTGCCGGATACCACACGGCTAGCACGGCCAGCAGGCAAGTTTTGTGTTAATTATTTCATCACCATTGCTCAAAGCGGTAAAGGAAAACATAGTTAAGAAACTAGTTTATCCTAGAGCCGAATATATAGAAAAATAATTCCACTTGAGAGACTTCTGCAGACGGATTCAGTGACTACTTCAGTGCAGTGTACTCAGAAGATTTCTAAACACCCCCTCTATTCCTAAAAGGATGACTGAATTCAGCCAAATGTAACAGGCCCTTTAGATCAGCAAGGTAGGTAATAGAGGCGATGAATCCAAAAGGTCAGTTCCGCTTTTATTATGAGGAGGTATAGAAAGCTGAAATGTTTTGTGTTCTAGTATAGTTAGATTAAAACTAAAGGACACGCCGCATAGGTGTCAGTGCCTTTGGTGGAGCGTTGTTGCTTGCCTGCAAGAATACGCAAGGAGCTTTGCTACAACTTGAAACATAACGCCTAAATTCGGATTTGGGTTAGGCAGAGGTGTGCCTCAGTTTAGCAAAACCCATATATCGCAAGTTACGTTTAAGTCTCATGGGATAGGGGGTGAGGTAATTGCCAATAACGGGCACAACACCTGGCTGGTACCGGAAAATTTTGACTGAAAACCTAAACATATTTGAGTCCAGCCAGTTACAGATTCCAATATTCTTATACTTTATTTTTACATTAAACTGTTTGTATGATGTTTTGACTAGACAGCTTTCCAATATCAATAGGTAACATTTCACTTCAATATTTCATAATAACATCTGTTATATTAAACTGAAATCAGAATTTCGACTAAAAATCCATGGCGTCTTTCCTCAAAACCATCTAAGCTGAAACTTGATTAATTTCCATCGGACCGTCATCTATTCTGCCTCTCAACAAAGGCCGTCTCCCGTTGCTAAGCAACGGACAAACACTGGAGTGATCAGCTTCCAATTGTCAAAGTGCAACTCAACCGAGGTATTCTGCTCCAAGATACACAGAATGGGAATATTCTCATGACAGTGAGACAGCCTATTGTGTTTAAATTAAAGGTGCTTTGGACTGGAAGTTGGTCTAGTTGCAAGGTTGACTTGCGGTTACAACCCCTGGGAGGGTTTCGTCCGGGTTACGGAGAGAAATGCTGTAGAGTTTTTCCGGTAAGAATGTCTCTTGTAGCAGTTCGAAGGTAAATTTGGTTTTATAGACTTGTCACGTTTTCACCTATAACAAGATATATGACAAAACCAAACAGGCAAAATAGAGACGTACTATTACAACTCTTCTTACCGTTTATATAGCTAACTAGCGGACGTCCCGCGGTTTCACCCGCGTAGTTCCCGTTCCCGTGGGAGTACGGGGATAAAATATAGCCTATGTTACTCGTGGATAATGTAGCTTTCGAATGGTGAAAGAATTTTTTAAATCGGTCCAGTAGTTTTTGAGCCTATTCATTACAAACAAACAAACAAACAAAGTTTTCCTCTTTATAATATTAGTATAGATTATACTGTAATGACTTTATGCTACGTTTTAAGACCCGCCCCTGTGAAAAATATTATTCTACCTTTTAACAAAATTTTATTTCACCAAAAGCCCGTGAGCTTTTTATAACGAAAAAGGGCAAAAAAATGAGGCAATTCCGCGTCACGTCCGACACGTGGTCGTAGGTGTATGGTTCCTTATCACAATGTTAGGGAAAACGTTACTAAAGAAGGTTGTACAGCTGGCAACGACGAAGTTAGTGAATGGAGTGTCATCATCTGTCTAGCCTTTTCCCAACTATGTTAGGATTGACTTCCAGTTTACCGAATGCAGCTGAATATCAGTATTTGCCATGGAGCGACTGCCTATCTAACCATAAACCTAAGAGGGTAATACGATACCCCTTAGAATAGTGAATGAAGTATCAATGTTAGAAACTGTGATTCTTTTTCGAATAAATTTCGCTTGGCGTGGAGTTGCGGACACCAGCACGTTATACAGTAGAATACAGTCTCAGTACCTCGACGTGCGTCTAGTGAAGAAACATGCGATTGAATGATTATTTTATGCTTGAAGGAAGAGATAATGTTGCCTACTCTTTGATATCAAATTAAGGTTCAAAACCGGCCAAGTGCGTGTCGGGCCACGCGCAGTGTAGGGTTCTGTAGTAGCCCGTTATATTTTAGATTTTGTTTTTCAATGCAAGTCTTCACCCGTTAAACTACTCTATCTTAGTCACTATTAAGGATTTATTCTAAGGATTTTGTATTTGGTACGTACAAAACCTCGGACAGACAGACAGACATGACAAAACTATAAGGGTTCCTAGTCAGGACTACAGAACCCTAAAAAACGGCAATAAAATAGGATACCTTTTTAATTTTTTGTTTTCAAACCGAATATTATTTGTGTTCGATTACACAGTGCACCTTAGCACTCCATTTCTGAGTCCTCCGAGCCAACAGCCGGGAAAGGTAAAGGGTTTCCTCAGTAGCGGTGGCAGGGCTAACTGGCGGCTTATCTGCGACTCTAACAACCGCACTCGCTGGATATGTGGGGTTTTGTTATTTCTTCGAATTGAGCTCTGTGTGCAAAGGGACTGATCTGTCGAAACCCGACGTTTAAGTCGTGGTCTATAGATTTCTTTTCTTCGTCTCACGTAAAACATCAATGAAAAAGACAGATGTTTCTGGACTTTTCAAATTTATTGCATATATATTATTTTATTTTATATTATTTTAATATTTTTGCTACTCGCGATTTTTTTGTAATAAAATTCTAGATAAAAAAAAATTAAAAACCCGACTGCGTAAAAATAACTAATAACTTTAAATAAAAACTGAAAAGAATAAAACAAGTTCCGGAGACGGGAAATAGGTATTGACTGCAACAGTCGGGACCCATTAAATAATCTAGACCAAAATCATTACATCCAATATGGGTCCTGACTGTTGCAGTCAATATGTCCTGTCTCCGGAACTTGTTTTATTAAAAGTTATTAGTTATTTTTACGCAGTCGGGTTTTTTAATTTTTTCAATTATTTTTTTTATTTTACACATTTGAGTTACTTAGATATACCAATTTAAAATCCTCATGATGAGCCCTTTATCGAGCCGTTCAGGCTGCAGAGCGTGCCAAACATTTAAAATTGGCGCCAAAAATACGTTTTTTTTTTTTTTTTGATATACCTACCCACTGTCACTCTCACTGTAAATATGAATCTAACGACATCTCTCAGGCTAAAACCATCGAGCCGTTCAGGCTGCAAAGCGTGCCAAACAATTATACATACACACATACATACATACTTACATAATACATACACACTCTCGTAAAACATAACCCTCCTTCTGGCGCAGTCGGGTAATAAAAATAGGGTAGATCCAAATTAAGTTAACAATCTCGATAACTTTAAGTTAGCTAATGCAACTCCAAGTTGAAAATCTGTGTTAGTATTCTCGACTAACTGATTCTAAGCTAGACTTTAAATTAATCAAGCCAGATTAATGATACTTAATGCTCATTCATAAATCTAAAAGTAAATATTTATGACCCTAACTTAATAAGGGCAGGGGTAACGGCCCTGCAGCACACCTAGTATCTCTAATGGACTCTTATTCAAACGATAGCTGTAATGAGCACGTAGATATAAATTACTTTATTTATTATACTCAATTATATTAATGTCATATTTCGAGAGATAACATTTTTTATTTTTATACTAGGTGATTTACATTACTGACAATAAATAACACACAATATAAATCATAAACGATGTTCGGAGCCTTCATCATAAATTATTATTTATTTAGTAATTCAGATATCTCAATATCTATTCATTAATATGGTGGCAGCATTCTGTCCCAATATTATATTTTTTTATTATGTGTGGTATGTATCTTGGTATAATTGGTATAAACGGCAGGCGTGAGAATGATAATGACAACCGGGGAGTCGATCCAAAAGAACTTAACTTTTGAAAGATTTTTGATCCAATACTGGCCTGCGTAGTGTGAAGGAGAATTTGTGACTACAAAGGGAAAGGCACTTCGCACACGGGTCGTAAGCGTAGCGTATCGTTACGACGCTACGCGTACGAGACCTGGGCTGGCAGTCTCGACATAGATAGCGACAAATTTGCTAACTTTCGATCGCCGATTACTAAAGAATAAATTCGGTTGCAATAATTATGTTTCTAAGAAACGCATCTTGGACGTTGAGACTAGCGTTACTAGCAAGCATCATCATTGCAACCCAATTTAATCGTTAGTAATTAGCAATCAAAAGTTAGCGAATTTGTCGCTATCTATGTCGAGACTGCCTGCCCTGCAGTGTTGCACAAACGAATCGTCGCGTAGACGTATCGTTTTGGATATCAGTTAAAATCACGAGATGTTTTGGATGTTGAGGATCTTACTTTCTATCTTCGGACGAAGAGGATTTTTTATTGTTTGATTTCGTTAGAAGTAGAAAGCGACGTGCTTATTGGATCCATCCATACATTGGAAATAATTACAAGAAGAGATTGTTTGTTGCTGCAAGCAACCTGCCCAAGCTTTGTTTGTAACATCTTTTCCAGAATATTCGCATAATGAATGATTATATAGACAAGGGTAGTCTTCAAGCAGTTTGACCCAGTCATATTGAAAGTTAAAAGTCACAAGAAATTGAAATTCAGTTAAAAACAGGTGTTTTTAAAAGAAAAAAAAGTTAAGTTAACTCTTTACGCTTGTTTTTTTACGCCAGTACGCTACGACTATCGTAATGCCAATAAACACCTCCTACGATTCGCTGCAACACCGCTTCGTATGCGGACTTGTTTGAAAATGTTCATCCTCGTATTGCTCTCGTCGTACGCGCGGATTACGATACACTTACGCTACGACGCCCTGTGCGAAGGGCCTAAGACTTTAGATGACGGCTAATAAATTTGTAGAAGGTAAAGTATGTGCAGCAGGCGATGGTGATGACCAGGGATGTTACGAAGCTTCGACTCCGACTCCGATACGTCGAAACTTCCGATTGATTTTACACCTCCGGTTCCGACTTCGGTTCCGATAGTTTAAATCCGAGGTCGAAGCATAGCAGATAGCGGTGGGCGGCGGCGGCGACCCCCGGCGGCTGTGGTCAACGTGTACGAACAGGTTTATGCATGTCGTCCGGGGAACACAGCACGCGTTCTGTCATCGATTCAAATTCACTATGTTTTTTTATTGCCTGGCCTTAATTTCTCCGATTTTTTGTCCGACTCCCACTCCGACAAACCAAATTTAAAAACTGTGACTCCGATTCCGGTTCCGATAAAACCACCTCCGTAGTGACATCCCTGGTGATGACCAGACGACGGCAACGTAGCGTCGACCGCAGTACCTATAGTCCGTAGATCAACGCATAAATAAAAACACATTAGCAATACAAAACGAGTAACAAAAAGTGCTCTACATCCTTCTACGAATCACAAAAGAAAAAAACGTAACTTTACCGACTCCCATAAAATTCAAATAGAAACATTTGGCCTACCTTTGCGACAAGGACACTTGACAAATATATTCGGCCAGCCTTTGGCTGAAGAGCACTTCGCGAAAGGGTACTCTCTGATATAATTGGGGGCCTGCCTTATCTGCTCCTATCGTCCCGCACGTAGTTGAGACAAAGTATTTTGATGTGAGAATCTTATTGCGCAGATTTTTAATGAATTCGAAAGGTTTTGAAGGAACGTCATTTGTTTTTTTTTTTCTATAAACTATAGGTACTCGCTGGTATGAACGTGGTCAAAGAGGAGTCTCGTGGTTAAATAATAAAAAAAGCTCGGATCAATCTTTAGGTTAAGCCGCGTTGGCCTAGGTTGGTCTGTCGGTGAAGCCGACCCCAACGTAGTTGGGAAAGGGCAGGAAGATGGATAATATATGAACGTGTCCCCATGGAAAAAGTCGTGATTTTACGTATGTATATTTCGCCATTATATTGTTACCTTTCTTTCTTGTACTGTACTTGGCTGCAGTAGGTTCTGTATGGTGTCGGACGTAAAGCTCTGCATGGTGTCGGACGTAAAGAATAGCACCATCCCATATCTTCCCGTGGGTGTCGTAAGAGGCGACTAAGGGACTTACCAGAGAATGGGCAGCAGCGCTCTCTGTGCTTTTGTAACAACCGCACTGCAATCGCCAACCCGCCTGCCAAGCGTGGCGATTATGGCAAAAAAACCCCCTTTGGGGGAGGCTCATGTCCAGCAGTGGACGTCTTTCGGCTGAAATGATGATGATGATTGTTACCTTTCTTTCTTGTACTGTAGGCCGCATGTTAGTGCTAACACCTGGACTTAGAGCTGGCCTGGAGTGTAGTATAGATTTTAAATAGAATAAGAGACCAACTCATACTGGTTTGTTACAACTGACGTGTGTCTTATCGTACAATCAGTTTCAAGCAGATCAAAATTGCTGAGGAAAATTCAATAATTGATTTGAAAAAAATACTATGTAGTCATATTATTTTTTCCAAATCAACTATTGAATTTTCCTCAGCAATTTTTTGCCAAAATATACCATTTGCCCATCACCTAGTGGTGATGGCCATATTTCGGCAACTATCATCTATTAATAGTCGTAGTTTTTAGGGTTCCGTACCCAAAGGGTAAAAACGGAACCCTATTACTAAGACTTCGCTGTCTGTCCGTCTGTCCGTCACCAGGCTGTATCTCATGAACCGTAACAGCTAGACAGTTGAAATTTTCACAGATGATGTATTTATGTTGCCGCTATAACAACAAATACTAAAAACAGAATAAAATTAATATTTAAGGGGGGCTCCCATACAACAAACGTGATTTTTTTGCCGTCTAATGTTATATATAATGGTACGGAACCCTTCGTGCGCGAGTCCGACTCGCACTTGGCCGGTTTTTTCTCTACCTACTTTTTACAAAATTAAATCATTATAGATCAGTTGATAGTACGCGCATAAACAATCTCCTTTGCCAATAATTGTGTCCCATTTAATTAGTCGATAAATTGTTGGCAATCATTTGATTACCGACATTGTAAATATTATGGCAACCTCTGGCATATTATAACAAGATTTATTTATAGAATTGGAAAAACTAATTATGAAATCCGGTTAAGTCCGAGTTGGACTCACGCACTAAGGGTTCCGTACCACAAAAATATCATAGTATACTTTATTTTATTATTTTATATGATGGAGAGGCTTCTTTGACACCTGCAAATCAAACAATATAACTTGCCTGCTGTTATGGTAAAATAACAGACGGATACAGTACAAAAAAAATAAAATATAAAAAAAAGTAAAATAAAATACAGTACGGTATGAATGTCCGATGGGGCCGAAAAGTTCTGGAGTGGCGACCGCGATCCGGATGACGTTGCGATGGAAGGCCTCCCACTACGTGGACCGATGACCTGGTGAAGGTTGCGGGAATCCGCTGGAGGCGAGTCGCACGGGACCGGTCAATGTGGTGACACTTGGGGGAGGCCTATGTCCAGCAGTGGACGTCTTTCGGCTGAAATGATGATGATGATGATGAGATGGGTACAGTATTTCATGCCTGTCGTGACGGACTGGATGGCGGCGTCTAGGCTTATTAATAGAAACCCGTATTCACCATTGGGAACCGAACCCTAAAAATAAATAAATAATTTCATCTTAAAAAAAACACAAAAAACTGGTACAAAAGACTGGTCTAGATCTCACAATTAATTGTAGGTATATGTGTCGTTTTTTGTGGGTTTTTTTTCGACTATTATCTATTTCTTCTTATTATTTTAAATAGATACCTATATAGAAACTTAGTGAAGACCGCAGACAATTAACCAAGTTGTTTTATTATAGTTAAGTTTTGCAGAAATAATCCGTGTATTTTTATGCCATGCCTTGTGCATTTTAGTTTAGTTCGTGTTGTACCTTTTAGGACTAGAATGAGACAAACGACAGAGCTGTCAATGTCGCTACGTAATGGTCGGACAAAAACCTGAGTCATCGATTCTAGATAAATATCAAGTAGGCACATAATTCCTATTGTATAGACAACACAACCTCGGGGCTCTTCAAAATAAAAACACTACAGTCGTACTAATACCGGGATCTGGCGGATATGGCGGCGGACGCGGCGCGGATGTGACGTCATGCTCGTTATGGCGTCAGTCGGCAGCGGATGTGGCGCCGGCCGGGGACAGATTGAGAGACAAAAGAGTGTTGAGTGTGGGTATTACTAGTTATTACTGATGCTTTTGTTACCAACTAAAGCTAAAATAATGTTTTAGCAAAGGTGCTTGTGTAGTTGCAACGAAGCCGTACTTAACTGGTAAGTATTTGTGAAAATGTTTCAGAAATGTATTTAATTACAACAAAAACCGGCCAAATGCGAGTCGGACTCGCGCATGAAGGGAAACCATCATCTAACCATCCGTGGGCATACCATGGTAGTATAATTTTTAGTTTATTTTTATTTGTTGTTCTACATTCTGTGCATAAAAATTCGTGACCGATCCATAGTCACACCAACCGCGAAAAACCTGTGACTTCAACTGTCTACCTATTACGGTTCATGAGATACAGCCTTCTGACACACAAACTGACGGACCGGCGGCGGCGAACGGACAGCGGAGGCTTAGTAATAGGGCTCCGTTGGTTACCCGTCAGGTAAGGAACCCTAAAAATAAGATGGGCGTTAGTTCCGAGTTTAGTCACGCGCCATTAGATCTATAAAATATGGAGTCTTGTAGTTAAAAAGTATAAATTAGAAAATGTTTAAAATATTGAGTTACAATTACAACCCGATATAAGTGTGAAACTTCTAAGCAAAAAAGCTTACAAATTCCACAGATTTGTGAACGTAAAATTCTGAAGGATTACTTAAAATTATTATAAGTTATGAAAGGAGTACTTACCTATTCAGTAAATACCATAACTTTTAATTTGAACAGGGCATTTTAAAAATTCTACCTTCAAATTATGTTCATTTAAACGTCCACTGAAATCTTAATGCTGTTCACGACATCTGCATAATTTATGCCGTGAAGATAGCGGGACTGCCCGACTGACGCTAGCTCAGTAAACTTGAGTCCGGCTCAATTGGAGCCTGAACTGGAACCAACTTGCATTGGATTAGGGATATCAGCCCTAATCCAATGCAAGTTGGCTGATTCGTGGTCTTGCTATCAGAAAATGCACAACAGCTGCAGTCAATGATTAATTCACTTTACGAAGAAAGTAAAAAGGCAGGTTTTGAGATAAACCTAAATAAAACAAACATAATGACAAATCACATCGAAACCACCATATACGTTGAAAATACTCCCCTAACTTAAGCCAACAATATATATTTACCTGGGCAAACAGATTTCTTTTGACAGGCAAAATAATAAAATAGAAGTCGACAGAAGAGTTAAAAACACGTGGAAAAAGTTTTGGAGTCTTAAAGAATTACTCAAAAGTAATATGCCTCTAAACAAAGAAAAGAGTTATAGATACCTGCCTACTCCCCTCACTAACATATGCGTGCCAGACATGGAAATTTACCCGGAGAGTAAAAAGCAAAATAAGGTCATGCCAAAGGAGCATGGAAAGGAGTGTCATGAAGATACGCAAAATACAAAAGATACCACATACTCGTATAAGACTTTAAACAAAAGTCATAGACGCTCTCCACTACTCGCATAAGCTGAAATGGCGATGGGCTGGACATATAGCCAGGCCTAACGACGGCCGCTGGACTACAAGGGTAACGTCATGGCCAGGCCCATCAGGCCAAAGAAAAAGAGGAAGACCTATAGCACGCTGGGCGGATGACATTGTACAGATCGCAGGTACTAGCTGGATGCGAAAAGCTAAAGATAGAGATCGCTGGTCATCTCTGGAGGAGGCCTTCACCTTCTACTAAGAGGGGTTCTTGCAAAAATTACAATTTACAATCATATTTTTTATCAATTTTATCTCACAATTATTATAGTAACAATTTCAATGTTCTCAACAAAACCACAAAGTGAATTAAATTGTATAATACGATTTTATGATTGCATGCATTATTAATTCTTTTTAATACAGTTGCTCAAAAAGTGGTGTATTGCAGGGACGTATAGCGTTCGGGATGTGGGCTATTACATACTAGTGCTTTTTTTTACCTTTCCCGAACTAGTGCGTTCTCTTTCCCAACTGTCAAAATAATGTCTATTAAAAAGAAAAACCAACCATGAAGTTTTTACTAAAGAGTTTTTGTGATTCATACAAATACGTATATTTCTAAAAAGAAGCTACTAATTTATTTCAATATCAGATTTAATGATTTAATTGAATGAGTTAGGTTAGGTTTCATTTCATGTCATCTCATTAAATTTCATTTTCATTTCATATCAATATAAAAAAATCTACTAAAGACTAAGCTGTATGGATGGAGTTCCCTTTGGCTACCAAAATGGGTGAAGAAAAAAAAAACTCTGCTTATATTCTACGGTTGGCGCCATCCAACCATCCAACAACAATTCCAGAAATTTTCTTTGCGAGTTTATTGTGTTTTTATTATTTTATTAAATTGCTTCATTTTTTCGCAACTGTATTAAAAATAGTCGTTCAGTACACTTGCGGAACCGTCATTGCAACTTGTTCCGACTATCAACCCTCGCCTTCGGCTGCGCCTCGGCTCGGGTAGACATTTGTCGGAACTCTTTGCAATGACAGCCTTTCCGCACTTGTAATGAAATATACTATATTAATTCTTTTGTACTGCAAGAAATAAAAGGCTTTTTTATTTGATTTTTATTTATTTATATGATTCGTGGACTTGTCCTGTAACTGAAGACTATTTCTGGAGAGTTTGATCTGCTTCTTCTTCTCTCCAGACACTTAAGCGTTTTGGTGAACTGTCCTATTCTTCATTTCTAAAGGATTACTCAAATTATGCCTGACCAATACGCAGCGACCTGGGTGCAGTTAGTTGTGCACGACGATGAATCTTTGAACCGACTGTCTGATAAACGTATGTAATTTTGACGTTCCAAAAGTACTGTCTTGGATTTGTTTAATAAAGTTCTATTGCAGTGGAAGTTACTATGAGATTTGCTAGAGGATATAGGCCTAGTGGAAATGGCTAAAGAGTAATATCCATTATCAAGTTGAATAATTCAATACTAAACTAAGTACCTTCTTAGGTATCATAGAATTATTATAACACAGGCACATATCTTAATATTTTCAAGAAAGTTCTTGGTATAGTAACTTTGACTATTATATTATTACATGCTACATTACCCTGAGTACATGACGTGGAAGTAAACGAGGTGTGTTAGTGACACATAAACCACAGGGCATGAGTTTTATGCACTTCGACACGTTCACTGTTACTTTGTAAGAAACGAAGACATGAGGGTGTTCAGACCTTTTCAGCGATGTACTTTGAAACTCAAGATAAAGTCACATTGCATTACGAAATACACTAGCGCACTGCACTAAGCACCACAACACTAGAAAGCTTCGCATTTAGTCGCGTCTCACCAAAACGTACCGCACTGGCAATGTGTAACAACTGAAAGTTGCAATTCTATCCACCTATCTGGCACTTTTTCAGGTCTTAACTGCTGAAGGTTTTTTTTAATATATTGGAACTGACGAATATTGGCTAGGTTCTAAAAATGACTGTCACAGGGACACGCGCATAACAAAACTACCTATAGCAGATATATAGGCCACTTATGAAACGGTAATGCAGTTGCGAATTTAATATACCGGTCCGGTACCAATTATGATACGAGTGAGACATGATATTTAGTGACAATAAGTACGTAAAGCCATAAATGTCATTTCCAATTGCGAGTTTTTGGTACAAGTTCAGATTCAATGGTTTTTCCTAGTTAAGAGATTTGACAATACATGCCTGTAATAGCTGACAGTGGCGTAATGTGGCCATAGGTACTTATATCCACAGTTCGCCAATTATGTTCAAAGTCCCATGTTACGGGGAATGGGTGAGCCATTTACCATCAATCGTGCACGATTTTGTACTCCGAGCTGCTAAAACAACTTGTGTAGCTTGAATATTAACACACAGCTTAACTTAATGCTTTACATGGTTGTATAATGTATAATCTGACATCACAACAAACGAGTATAAGAGGATTAACGAAATTATGGGAAAAGGTACCTGGATGGATTAACATAATACTGGTGTTGTTGTTTTGTGAAAATTCATGGAAATATACCGCGGGTAATCTTGATGTTTTATTTGTTACAGGGATTATCTAATTATACAGTTGAATTTTGGATAACGTATCATATGGTAGGCAGGTACTGGCTGGCAAGTCAAGGAAATTTATTGTTAAGTAAGGGAATACCTAGTCCCGTCCCTAATTTGGTCCTCACTTAACATAATTATAAACAAAAATGCAATTTCAAATTCTATCTTTCGAAAAAGAAAAGTTAATTCTTAAAACTTTTTAAAAAACAAAAGAACTCTGGACTTTTCAAATAATTATGTAAATAGTTTGTTATGATTAAGAATCTGTCTCTGTAATATTCATTTTGTTTTGTAAGAATCTGCTTATGTTCAAACCTCGTTCCACAAACTAGATTAAGAAATGAGCCGTTTTTATAAAGAAACCTGAAGTTGACGTTTCTTTGGCAGACTGAAACCATGAATGGCTGCGGAGAAATTTGTTATTTTCTAGCTTTATTTTGCAGATAAACATCGGTTACTTAGGTTTTTGATAAAATTTTACTCGATGATTGTTTCATGTCTTATATTATTAATTTAAAGGGAAAGTTTTCAGAATACATTCACGGCATTAGCACAACCAAATAGTGACCTTTCGTTGCAAGTAGAAACATAACTCTATATCCAGGATATGTTCAGGATATTTCAAATATCATAACTCTATATCCAGATTTAGGTTTAAGCAGTATACAGGGTGTTAAAGACCTCATCACGATGCCGTCAACCAAGCATTCTGTACATAAAAGTTAGTAATTTTACGCAAAAATTATTGCTGGGAAACGACTTTTTTTTTGGGTGAAAAATCATGTTTTGTGGTAGAACTCAATGTAACGCACTCAAAACATTGTGCTGATGGATAGGTTGAATAGTACGGGGGTCGTGGAGGTCTTTAAAGTAAAAATCTTACATTAAAAACTTGTATTAAAAAAAAACTTGTCAAAAAATTAGAACTTTGACCCCCAATATCTCCGTAACTAGAAGGTTCCCAGGTATGGTGTAGAACAAAAGAATGATCGCAATGACGGGGAGAACAAGTGTCTTTCGGCTCTTCGTTAAGATGTGTTTTACTCCCTTTATTATCTGTCAGGTAATCCATTGAATGAGGAATGTTTTGAGTATGAATGTGGGTGGGTATATGAGTAGAGGAAGACCAAAGAAACGATGGATGGACTGTATGAAGAATGATATGGCAAGAAAAGAAGTGTCTGATGAGGTGACGAAAAATAGAGAAGTATGGAAGAAGAAGATATTCTGCGCCGACCCCAAATGAATTGGGATAAGGGCAAGAGAATGATGATGATGATGATGAGGTAATCCATTGAATGACTTTCTTCATCTGCCTAGCCTTTCCCAACTATGTTGGAGTCGGCTTCCAGTGATCGGCTAACCAGATGCAGTTGAATACCAGCATTTTACAGAGCAACCGCCTATCTATCACAACCCAGTTAGTATAAGTCAATACGATATCCCATGGTAAAAATGGTTGTCAGACTTTAGGATAACGACTGTCAAAGACGTACAAATTCCAGCCAGGATCAACGGCTTAACGTGCTTACTCGGTATGTAATGGATGGTCACCCATCCGCGAAACGACCTTGGCAAACGTGGCTTAACCTAAAGATCGACCCGTGCGGCTGTGATTATTTAGCAACTAGCTGACGTCCCGCGGTTTCACCCGCGTAGTTCCCGTTCCCGTGGGAGTACGGGAATAAAATATAGCCTATACTTAGCACTCACGAATAATGTAGCTTTCTACCAGTGAAACAATTTTTAAAATTGGTTCATTACTTCCGGAGATTACCCTCTACATACAAATTTACAACCAATGTTACCTCTTTATAATATTAGTATGATAAAGTGTTTTACTATTAATAAAGTGGTTTGTCAGGTATAATTGATATTTAGACCCGTTAGAGACATTTGGCAAGACTGGTGACCGCTGTGAGAAAAACTTCGATCTATATTATCCTAGAAGTCCTGCCATCAATGTTGGCAACCCTACGTATCAAATAACATTTTTCCCCGACACAAACTTCGTTTGAAAGCACAGCTCGTATTTACTCGTATTTCGAACTTCGTACATTCACTCCGTTTTTCATTCACATTACATTCGCTCGGAGTTCCGTTCACAGGTTAAAGTCCTGTTTATCGCGAAAGTTTTACTAAAACATATCAAAGAGGTGTTTGCTACGAATTTTAATATAAATGATGAAGTGGTTTTTACGGTGAAAATATTAAAAGTTTATTTATGCAATGGTCGCATCGTTTTGCAAAAAACATTATGAATACTTGAACAAAATGATATTTTCTACTCGTTTAAGCTCGGTTCGTAATGTTATTCATTTGGTTGTTTTCAAATCACGAAAGTTATTGAAATAGGATAGAGTGTTACATGATGATACTCGCAAAACTAATAATATATTACATGTTGTACGAGCAGTACAAGTTCGAAGCAACACAATGTAGCATAGATATTAAACCTCAAGATTGCCAGCCTTATTAAAGTGTACTACACTATGGCCGAGATCTATAAAACTTACTTAACTCGTGCTTTCATTTATTCATCTATTTTCAATACACTTCCTCGGAAACTGGTCCTTAACGCACTACGATTAGGTACAACATGCAATGTATTTCACACACGAGCGATTTTTTCCACTTTCCCGCACGTGTGCGGGAATGAAAATTGCCACAGATAATTATACCTATCATCATCATCATCCACAGCCCGAACTCACCCACTGCTGGGTATAGGCCTCTCTTTTCTTGTGCCAATCTCCACGTTCCTGTGCCAGCCTCATCCAGTTTTTTCTATAATAATAATAATTATACCTATACTTAGTCCAAATTGGCTCAATGGCTATAGTCTGAGGTGAATGCTTTTTTTTTAATTTTTGCAAAGCACTACGCGTCTTCACGGCATAAATATTTTTTGAATATTCAAATTGTGTTTATAAATAGAATATCATAGATAAACATGATTATTTAAAACTAATAGTTACTTTTATATACAAATTAACATTTATTTGTGTTCTGGATTCAAAAATATAAAATAAATCTATTTTGTATATTAGACTGTTTAACGGCGTCATACCATTGCCTCTCCTTCAACCTGGCGCAACCAAAGCGCGAAAAAAAAATAAAGAAAATTAAAGTCATAGATAGGTTCATAGTTCGTGACAAAAATATTTTTTGTTATTTTATTTTATTTATTCAAAAGTGTATTGGAAAACGTCGTTTGATACACGTGGACATTTGTTATTGCAATTCTCGGCTCAAAAACACCCTCGCCTACGGCTCGGGTGTTATAATTCCGCCTCGAATGCAATAACAAACTTTCTCCACTTGTATCAAAATGTACTATTTTAGCACTTGTAGTTTGACAGTTGCGATCCATAGTACGTCCTAAGTAAAGTTTATAGATGTTGGCCTAATTGGTTCAAGTTATAATAGACATTGGTCTTATTACACAATCCGATAACAAACTTCTTCTTACATTAACTTTCTCGCCCTAACTAACTAACCTTACGAAATGATAACTTGCCAAAACTAGTTGTAACAGTATTCCCACCGCTGGGAACATTCCCAGTCCGCACGCGCGTGACTGAGTCCCCCGTCAGTTTTCGATGTGGTTGGGAATACATCGATCATAATCGCTCACTCGTCGCTAGGTTATTAATTAGAAGGATTTGATACTGTTGGTTTTAATTTCACCTGCATGGGTGGGTGTCATGGTTCTGAGTTTGATTTATTAGTGAGCATGATATCCTGCATCCGATTTCCTACTTCTGCGAAGTAACATTGGGTAATTTCATCAGGAATTCTTCTGTAACAACCCGCAGTCACAGTAATTATGTGTACAGATGAAGCACTTATTTATTTAATGCGCTGCGAGATAAAGTTTTAATTACCGCATGGGATACAATTTATTTTCGATTGGGCACAGATTTGATGTATTTGAAGACCATAAAATAAACATTACTAGGGTGTTAGTGTATGTATGTACATACTTTATAAGACGCCAGCATCCAATTTGGTGCCAAGGATACAACCCAATTAGGTACTCAGTCAAATGTCATTTCAAGTATAGCTTGCCTAAAACAGGTTTTTTCTAGAAACAGTATTTACGTCAAAATATTCATTTTTAAAATTAAGATGGATACAATAATTTTATATGCCTCGAATCTCAGCTTGATATTTTTCATACAAATAATAATAATTGAAATGTCATCACTGATCAAAGCCTCCCAGTTTGAGCGTAAGAAATAAATGGCTGTAACTTCAAACGGGGTTTTTCACAGAGTCACGGAGACGTGCCTCCTCGCTGGGAGTACTCCTGATCTCACTCGTGCTCGTAACAAGAGATCGATACACGCGCTGTCGAAGTAATTAACACTATAGTTCAAAGGAAATATTATAAAACTATTAGGATATTGGGCTCAAGCCTGTTAGCCTTAAATGGAGTTTTAAGACTACCTTTTAGGTAATTTCATTCAAACGAGCCTACATATTAAATTAATAGGTTGTACTTCCAAGTTTATTTAAGTCATTGCTTGAATTTTTAACGGTAACTCTACGGAGTTTATAGTATTAGACAGATGACAATAAGAAGGAGGAATTTGCCGTAATCTCCACGCTTGGCAGGCGGATTGGAGATCGCAGTGATGAAAGACTAACAGAAAACGCTGCTGCCCATTCTCTGTCTACGGAGGCGCAAGGTGTTCAGCCTCAGACATTAGTCGCCTTATACGACACCCGTAAGTGTAATGGTTTGGTTCTATTCTACTCTGCCGGATACCACACGGCTTATAAACACAAACTACAGTTTATAACATTGTGTAGCAGCTTATAATCACTTCGTGATCATTATAAAATCTCTTTGCATCTAAATACGCGGTAAATCTTCTACTCAAGCGGATAACTTAGTTATATACCGTTTGTAACGCACTTTATCACTTAGTGTTATCAAGGAGCTATGTGATGGAGTGCAGGTGCATTTTAGAGCTGTTTGAATTAGTGATACATACGGAATGCAGTGTGTGTATCACTTTGTGGTAGTACGCTGTTTGTAAGAATTTATTGTTTTAAGGCCTATGTCCAGCAGTGGACGTCTTTCGGCTGATATGATGATAATGATGATTGTTTCAAGAACGTGTGTTATATAACATAACATCATGCCTGTAATCCCGGGAGAATTAAGCAGAACACCCACATTTTGCTAGTTATGATTTAGTTCCATGTTGTAGGAGGCTAGCGTATTGCCATCAACCAGGAACAAAGCCAGACTCCATGGCAGCTACTGCAAAATTCTAAAGGAAAACTCAATAACACTTAGCCCAACCTGGGAATCACACCTAGGACCTCATATAATAATAGACCAACTGCATCGAGGACACTTCCGCCTGATCACCACTAAGGTAATTTTTGCTTGCACTCGCAACATAGAAACGCTCTCTAGCCCTGCCCCGTTGACTTTGTATAGAAATAATGAATGAAAGATACCAATCGGCCGAGCGCACTGACGACGCACGCCAAACGAGAGTTATTGTTATTTTGCGCGCCAAAGTTGACGCTTTCCTAATAGGCCTAAACTTTAAGGGAGCGTGACTCGGCGCCTCCGCATGATTTAAGCGAAAAAAAAATTTACTGGTCAGGCGGAAAAGACCACAACTGTACCTAAGCTATTTTTTTTATTTTCTTTGGGCCACTGTTGGTGGATTACAGACACATAATGGAAACCTTTATCACAGCAGTGGGAACATGACAACACATCAAATAGGCTGATAATACTAATACGGCTAAATAATTAACCAGTCTTTTAAACTGCTATACAGTAATTATTATCTCAATTAAACTTGGTAGGTGGAGGGCGGTTTAACTTCCAGGAGTTGTAAAGTGACCCGGTGTTGACCTATTCTGCACCAATACAAGCACAGTAAGGAGACTCTTAGCGAAGCCATTTTTTGTACAGGAGATACCTGCTTAAATTAATAACAATAGGATAAAATAAACCATTTTTAGGGTTCCGTACCCAAAGGGTAAAAACGGAACCCTATTACTAAGACTTCGCTGTCTGTCCGTCTGTCTGTCACCAGGCTGTATCTCATGAACCGTGACAGCTAGACAGTTGAAATTTTCACAGATGATGTATTTCTGTTGCCGCTATAACAACAAATACTAAAAACAGAATACAATTAATATTTAAGGGGGGCTCCCATACAACAAACGTGATTTTTTTGCCCTTTTTTTGATAATAATGGTACGGAACCCTTCGTGCGCGAGTCCGACTCGCACTTGGCCGGTTTTTTTATTTTATAATCAATAATTTGACAGTACTTTGTTTCAAAGTTTGTGATATATAATTTAGGAAGTAAATTTTGCTATAAGGAACTAATATTTTTTGTATTTATCCGTGGATGCTTGTTATTAGCAAACATTTGCTAATGAAGCAACTACAACTACTTAAATATTTTGTTATTATAATCTCATTAGTCTGTTAACTTTCCTAAAATACATAAAAATAAGTGAGAATGAACTACAATCGAGTTCCGCGAGCATAGTAGGAACCGCTAACATCGATCACATCGGGTCATGCACTGCTCACACACTCCCACTCAGTTCAATTACACGACACACTGAACTGTTGAACTGTGAACGCACCATATCTTTGAGTTGTTGGTTTTATGGATCATTTATCTACATTTGAAGAGTTTACATACTTCATAAAATATATAAATGACAAACTCATATACAACGAACTTCAAATTTGAAGTTTGTTGTATGAGTTTGACATAATAATATGTCGCAGAGATCAAGAATACTATGAAGTATAGTTCGCCTTCTCTTTTACTTCGTGTAGTAGCGAATGAGAAACTTCTGGGCTACGTGGGAATATCCTTTTTCGCTTTTTATCTCACGTAGGTACGTATATCATAATTATAACACTAAGAAATCGTGTACTGAAGAAGGATTTCTCCCCAATTCATTAGGAAGGATTTGGGGGCTTTCTTCTGTTATTTTATTATTAAAATAGATCATTTTTTTTATTATTAATGATGCAGATTGAGCTGTGGATCCGAATAACCGAAATCGGCTGTCATTAACAATCTATCTATTTTTAACATTGGAGTAATTAAAGAACTAATATTGGACTCAAATTAGTTACCAAATTAGTTTAATTGAGACGTTTAATTAGATTCTTAATTTGGATTTTATTAGCATTCTAATAACAGTTTTAATAGTCTTATCATGATAATCCGATGTGAAAAACCAAGGATTAAATAACACATTTGCAAAAATAGACAGAGTAGGAACTATCTTTTTCTAAAAATGTATAATTACATTGTTTTACAAGCTTTTTTGTAGAAACTGCACATTTTTCCTTTGACCTCCTTCCAAGCTCTCACAATACGTTAGTTATTTACAGTTCAATAAACATCAATAGATAATATTATTCACAATAAAGTCAATCGAGTGTGAGGACTCTTCAAAAGCACGAAAAATATCGGAAACTTACCGAACTCTATTGTAGCTAAAGGTTCTGTAAACTATCCGAACTTGTGACGTCAACAAAGTTTTGTCGGTCTATCCGTCTACTTACACCTGGATAAACCTCTGGCGGGGATTTGTCAACATTAGTTATAAAGATCTCCCACGATACAAAAGTAAGTAGGGCGTCAATATGTGATCATTGCGTAAAGATATAAGATGAATTTTCGAATACTCGTAAGTAAAAAGAAGAAAAAGTTTTTCATGAATTTCATAATCATTTTGATGTATTGTTACTGTTACTATCGTAACAGACGGTTGTAAAAAAAGCAGGAATAGAAGGCCAAGAGAAAGTAAAAACTGCTGTAGAGATATATAACAAAGAATAAAATCAAAAAATATATTACTACTAGCTTATGACCGCGGCTTCGCCCGCGTTCAGTTCGGTAATGGTCCCACGGGTATCGTAGTACCAGGATAAAAAGTATTCTATGTTTTAATCCAGGTTATAAACTACCTGTGTGTCAAATTTCATCCAAGTTCGTTCTGTAGTTTTTGCTTGAAAGAGTAACAAACACAACACATCAATCCATCCATCTACACATCTATCCTCACAAATTTACGCATTTATAACAGTAAAGTAAGATCCATGACACGTCATCGTCGAATTTAAAGCGAAGCCGAAGATCTGAACACACACCTACGTTAGCATGCATTATAGATAGCAAAGTACCTGTAAACTAATAATTAATACGCTAATTAGGTACAGTTTCTCAGTTTTCCGTAGCGCTGCGCCGAGTAAATGAAGAAGCGTCGCGGTGCATGTTACCGGCGACGGAAATAAAGTTGTGCCTATATCCGGATTATCCGGCATAACCGCTGCCACTTGCAGAATGCTAATAAATTCTCGCATGCCAATATATTGCCAGATGTGTAACGTTTTCAGTTTATTAGACTGGTAAAGAGGTTAACGTTTCACACAAAACGTATAGATTTACTATAAAGATAAAATATTTGAATTTGAACTCAAAGATATTATCAGATAACATAGTGTTCATAAAATAATGAATCATCACACGCACACATGCAAGTAACAACTAATCTAACACCTACCTTTGGCGGGGTGCTGCTGGAGTTGTGATGCCTTGCAGCGGCAGAGTGCGCGCGCCTCGTCGCCTTGTAGTGGAGGCGACGGAGCGCGCCGCCCAGCCGCTCGGGGGAACCGTCGCCGCGAGCTACTGTCATGCTGCCGTCTGCACCTAAGACAGGAGAAACGGGTTCAGTTAATTAAAATCTTGAGAATGTACCACCACCTGTTATACTCCAGTGTCGAAAAGAACTACCTCCGTGTCCCACAATGGGCGCCAATATGTCTAAATGGCGCCCAGATGGGCACAACTCTCTTTTCAAACGAACTTGACTGCCTGACTTCTATAGCAGTATTATATTTCTTCAGTGTGTAAAAGAGATGGAGCTATTTAATACGTGAAAATCCATTCAGGGCAGTCAGGTTCTTTTCAAAAGAGAGTTGCGCCCAACTGGGCGCTATTAAGACATATTGGCGCTCACCGTGGGACACTCAACAAAAACATGCAAGAACGATAAATCATAGCAGTAAACGCAACTGTTGTAAAGAAAAGAAAACATATTTCAACAATGAGAGCATAGGTGTGTTTAGTACTGTCATGACAAGAGAAATAGTGGTTATCATAACAAGAACGGTGGTTAAGTTGATTGGAATCAGCAAGTAAAAATAAAGCGTTGGGCCAACTGGGTCACACGACGCAAACATCTCAGAACAATGAATGATAAAGATAATACAAATAAAGAAAAAAAAAACAGTTGGAAAATCAGATAACAGAAATAAATACGAATATACTAATCCCAGTACTCAGAACACCTACATCATCTAAATATATAAAAGAAGAAACTGACTGACTGACTGACTGACTGACTGACTGACTGACTGACTGACTGACTCATCTATCAACGCACAGCCCAAACCGCTGGGTCTACAGATTCCAAATTTGGCAAGTAGGTTCCTTATGTGGTCTAGGGGTGCACTAAGAAAGGATTTTTCAAAATTCATACCCTAAGGGGGTTAAACGGGGCTCCAAAGTTTGTATGGGGAAACAAGATTAGTTAGACTGTTTTATTCGAAACTTTACAGGAGTGCTCCTATTGATAAATGAGTAGAAACGGGTTTCAGGTTTTTTCAGAATTCAACCCCTAAGAGGAGGAAATGGGGTGGCAAAGTATAAAAATCAATGCACAGCCCAAACCGCTGAGTCTAGAGATTCCAAATTGGGCAAGTAGGTTCCTTATGTGGTCTAGGGGTGCACTAAGAAAGGATTTTTCAAAATTCAACCCCTAAGGGGATTAAACGGGAATCTAAAGTTTGTATGGGTAAAACAAGATTAGTTAGACTATTTTATTCGAAACTTCACAGGAGTGCTCCTATTGATAATTGAGTAGAAACGGGTTTCAGTTTTTTTCAGAATTCAACCCCTAAGAGGGGGAAATAGGGTGGCAAAGTATAAAAATCAATGCCGGGCCCAAACCGCTGAGTCTAAAGATTACAAATTTGGCAAGTAGGTTCCTTATGTGGTCTAGGGGTGCACTAAGAAAGGATTTTTCAAAATTCAACCCCTAAGGGGATTAAACGGGAATCTAAAGTTTGTATGGGTAAAACAAGATTAGTTAGACTATTTTATTCGAAACTTCACAGGAGTGCTCCTATTGATAAATGAGTAGAAACGGGTTTCAGGTTTTTACAGAATTCAACCCCTAAGAGGGGGAAATGGGGTGGCAAAGTATAAAAATCAATGCACAGCCCAAACCGCTGAATCTAGAGATTCCAAATTTGGCACAAAGGTTCTTTATGAGGTTTAGGGGTGCATTAAGAAAGGATTTTTCAAAATTCACCCCCTTAGGGGTTGGAACGGGAGTCCAAAGATTACGTGGGGAAATAAGATTTGTTAGACTACTTTATTCGAAACTTAACAGGAGTACTCCTATCGATAAATGAATTAACGTTTGTGTTTCAGTTTTTTTTTCAGTATTCAACCCCTAAAGGAAGAAATGGGGTAACAAAGCCTGAAATTCAACATAGTTATTATTTTTATGGTGAATTGGGTCGGGTGTATTACAAAAACAACGATTTTAAGATTTAATGTGGCAGACCTGAAATACTACTATTCCCTGTTGGGGTGCGATGGGGTTGAAATGTCTAAAAATCAATATGGGTGTCGATACCGAGATTATCAGGGGTGCTGATTACGAAAATGGCATTTATTTTGAGATCCAGATGATAATGATTGTGATTACGATGATGATGATTGTGATGATGATGATTTTGATTACGATGATAATGATTGTGATTACGATGATGATGATTGTGATGGTGATTGTGATGGTGATTGTGATGGTGATTGTGATGGTGATTGTGATGGTGATTGTGATGGTGATTGTGATGGTGATTGTGATGGTGATTGTGATTGTGATGGTGATTGTGATTGTGATGGTGATTGTGATGGTGATTGTGATGGTGATTGTGATGGTGATTGTGATGGTGATTGTGATGGTGATTGTGATGGTGATTGTGATGGTGATTGTGATGGTGATTGTGATGGTGATTGTGATGGTGATTGTGATGGTGATTGTGATGGTGATTGTGATGGTGATTGTGATGGTGATTGTGATGGTGATTATGATGGTGATTGTGAAGGTGATTGTGATGGTGATTGTGATGGTGATTGTGATGGTGATTGTGATGGTGATTGTGATGGTGATTGTGATGGTGATTGTGATGGTGATTATAAATAAATAAAATAAATAAATATGATTATAAGAATAGTATAAGAATAGAATGAATTGAATATGATTATAAGAATAGTATAAGAATAGAATGAATTGAATATGATTATAAGAATATATTATCTAAATATATAAAAGAAGAAACTGACTGACTGACTGACTGATTCATCTATCAACGCACAGCCCAAACCGCTGGGTCTACAGATTCCAAATTTGGCAAGTAGGTTTATCAGGGTCGCTGATTACGAAAATGGCATTTATTTTGAGATCCAGAAGATGGCGGATTCGACTTCAATATAGGGTTATTGTTGATTTATTGTGATGATTGTGATAACGATGACGATGATTGTGATAATGATGCTGATGATTATGATGATGATGATTGTGATTACGATGGTGATTGTGATAATGATAATTGTGATTAAGATGATAATGATTGTGATTAAGATAATAATGATTGTGATTACGATGATAATGATTGTAGTAACGATGATGGTGATTGTGATAGTGATTTTGATGGTGATTGTGATGGTGATTGTGATGGTGATTGTGATGGTGATTGTGATGGTGATTGTGATGGAGATTGTGATGGTGATTGTGATGGTGATTGTAATAATGATTGTGGTTGTGATAGTGATGGCGATTGTGAATTTGTGATGGTGATGGTGATGGTGATTGTGATAGTGATGGTGAATGTGATGGTGATTGTGATGGTGATTGTGATGGTGATTGTGATAATGATTGTGATTACGATGATAATAATTGTGATAACGATGATGGTGATTGTGATTTTGATGGTAATTGTGATGGTGATTGTGATGGTGATGGTGATTGTAATAGTGATAGTAATGGTAATGCTTGTGGTTGTGATAATGATGGCGAATGTGATCATAATGATTATGATTAAGATGATAATGATTGAGATTACGATGATAATGATTGTGATGACGAGGATGGAGAATGTGATGATGGTGATGATTATGATTAAGATGATAATGATTGTGATTACGATGATAATGATTGTGATAACGACGATGGTGATTGGAATAGTGATTTGATTGTGATTGTGATGGTGATGGTGATTGTGATTGTGATAGTGACGGTGATTGTGATGGTGATAGCCATGGTGATCGTGATTGTGACAGTGATAGTAATGGTGATTGTAATAGTGATGGCGATTGTAATAGTGATAGTAATGGTGATTGTGATAATGATTGTGGTTGTGATAATGATGGCGATTGCATTGGCATGATGATTATGATTAAGATGATAATGATTCAGATTACGATGATAATGATTGTGATGACGAAGATGGAGACTGTGATGATGATGATTGTGATTACGATGATAATGATTGTGATGGTGATTGTAATGGTGATGTGACGGTGATTGTGATGGTGATTGTGATTGTGATAGTGATTGTGATAGTGATAGTGATAGTGATAGTGATGGTGATTGTGATAATGATTGTGGTTGTGATAATACTTGCGAGTGTGATCATGATGATTATGATTAAGATGATGATTGTGATTACGATGATAGTGGTTGTGATTACAATGATAATGATTGTTAAAATGATGATAGTGATTGTGATTGTGATGATGATTGTGATGGTGATTGTGACGGTGATGGTGATAGTGATTGTGATGGTGATTGTGATTGTGATGGAGATTGTTATTGTATTAACGATGATAATGATTGTGATTACGATGATAATGATTGTGATGGTGATTGTAATGGTGATATGACGGTGATTGTGATGGTGATTGTGATAGTGATGGTGATTGTGATAATGATTGTGGTTGTGATAATACTTGCGATTGTGATCATGATGATTATGATTAAGATGATGATGATTGTGATTACGATGATAGTGGTTGTGATTACAATGATAATGATTGTTAAAATGATGAAAGTGATTGTGATTGTGATGATGATTGTGATGGTGATTGTGACGGTGATGGTGATAGTGATTGTGATGGTGATTGTGATTGTGATGGAAATTGTTATTGTATTAACGATGATAATGATTGTGATTACGATGATAATGATTGTGATGGTGATTGTAATGGTGATGTGACGGTGATTGTGATGGTGATTGTGATAGTGATGGTGATTGTGATAATGATTGTGGTTGTGATAGTGATGGCGATTGTGATTATGATGATTGTGATTTAGATGAAAATGATTGAGATTACGATGATAATGATTGTGATGACGAGGATGGGGATTGTGATGATGATGATTGTGATTACGATGATAATGATTGTTAAAATGATGATAGTGATTGTGATCGAGATTGTGATGGTGATTTTGATGGTGATTGTGACAGTGATTGTGATGGTGATTGTGATGGTGATGGTGATGGTGATTGTGATAGTGATTGTGATTACGATGATAATTATTGTGATAACGATGATGGTGATTGTGATAGTGATTGTGATAACGATGATGGTGATTGTGATAGTGATTTTAATGGTTATTGTGATGGTGATGGTGATTGTGATAGTGACGGTGATTGTGATGGTGATAGCGATGGTGATGAGGATTGTGATGGTGATTGTGATTGTGATGATGATTGTGATGGTGATTGCGATGATGATTGTGATAATGATTGTGATAATGATGGTGGTTGTGGTAGTGATGGTGATTATGATGGTGATTGTGATAATGATGGTGATTGTGATAGTGATGGTGATTGTGATAATGATTGTGATAATGATGGTGGTTGTGATAGTGATGGTGATTGTGATAATGATTGTGATAATGATTGTGGTTGTGATAGTGATGGTGATTGTGATGATAATAATAAATTGTGATGATTATGTAATTTAGCACATATATAGTTTATAACCTAAATTAACATGTAGAACACTATTTATCCCTTTAGTATAATTCAGTGGGGCAGTTCGCGAACTGCACGCGGGCGAAGCCGCGGGCTACAGCTAGTCATTACATATAATAAAACAGTAGAAAAACTGTGTCTGTACATTGAATATATTAAAAAATAAATAATTGAGGGGGGTTTAGAAACAGTAATAGAGCACGAATCCAAAAAAAAAATCTGTCTGTTTGTCTGTGGGTCTGTTTGTTTGTACACGCTAATCTTCGGAACTACTGGACGGATTTAAATGTTTTTTTTTTGTTGTATAGGTATTAAGACAACATATAGGCTATAATTAATCTTGGAAACATGAACACCTGATGCAGAACCGCAACAGACCAGCTTAACTATAAGAGATACAAAAATGGTACCATAGCAAAAATTGTTCCACGTGCTGGGCATTTTCTGCTGAGAGAATAAATTTAAAGATCTGGAACACCTGATGTGGAACTCCAAGAGCCCAGCTACACTATAACATATATATTGACGATTTAGCAAAAGTTGTTCAATCTGATGAGCACTCTCTGTTGACTTTTAAAAATCGAAGATCTGGAACACCTGTTGTGGAACTCCAAGAGTCCAGCTATACCATAACACATAATATAGGAATGACGTCTTAGCAAAAGTTGTTCGGTCTGATAGGCATTTCCTGTTGACTTTTATCTTGGAAACAAACACCTGATGCAGAACCGCAACAGACCAGCTAAACTATAAGAGATACAAAAATGGTACCATAGCAAAAATTGTTCCACGTGATGGGCATTTTCTGCTGAGAGAATAAATTTGAAGATCTGGAACACCTGATGTGAAACTCCAAGAGCCCAGCTACACTATAACATATATATAGGAATGACGTTTTAGCAAAAGTTGTTTCATCTGATGAGCACTCTCTGTTGACTTATAAAAATCGAAGATCTGGAACACCTGTTGTGGAACTCCAAGAGCCCAGCTACACCATAACACATATAGGAATGACGTCTTAGCAAGTGTTGTTTGGTCTGATGGGCATTTTTCCTGTTGACTTATAAAAATGTTTACTCTGATGGGCATTTCCTGTTGACTTACAAAAATGAAAGATCTGGAACGTCTCGAATCGTCTCGCGCATCCCGTTGTATTCCCGTTCCAGGCTCTTAAAATTCGACATCAGACGTTTCAGACCTTCGGTTTTGACGACCCCGTTGTTGCTGGCATAAGCAACAGGATCCGCGTACGAAGTCGCGGGCAGAAGCTAGTATTTTATAAAATTGACAACTAAACCACAGCAAGATAGCATCAAATCTTCTTTCTCAAGAGTTTGATACATTTCGGTACTACGAGTATGTTTGAATAAATTAGTTCCTAATAGCAAGTCGATTATTCGAATAGTAGGACATACCATCATCTTCCCTTATCCCATGTCACTTGTGGTCGGTACAACACGTTTTTTTCTTCCATTCTCCCCTGAAAACCGTCACGCTATCATTTACACCATTTTCCCTCATATCATTCCTCACAGAATCCATCCATCGTTTCCTTGGTCTTCCTCTCCCTCTCCATCCATCCACATTTATATTCATCACTCTTTTAGTCACATGCGATTCTTCCCTCCTCATCACATGCCCATACCAAGACAGTCGATTCCCTTTCAACTTTTCTGTAACTGGCGCAACTTTCAAACTTCCTCTAATATACTCATTCCTTATTTTATCCATTCTTGTCACATCACACATCCACCTCAACATTCTCATCTCCGCTACATGCAATCATTTTTCATCCATCTTTTTCACAGCCAAGTATTCCGATCCATACAATACGACATATCCGATTAGCTAAATAGCGAGTTGTGGTAGACAAACCGCAGCTGAATATCAGATCAAAGCAGTCAATTGAGCGTCATTTGAACCACAAATGTCATTTTATTTGGATTACTACCCGCATTTGAACGTTATTGCTAATGTGGCATTTTGGTCGAAAATTCTATTTGTGGTTGTGGGTATCGAATAATCGTTGAAAGTAGTGCTGGTTTTGTGACAAATATATGAAAATGATGAGTCAAGCATATCCCTAGACACAGGGACCTAAAAACATTACCCGAGTATTCCAACAGCATTCAGTCGTATTCTTTAAACAAGACTTTAATAAATATGTACGTCGATGGACTGAATTCTAGTCACAGTCTGTTGTTCAAGCGAATTAGCTTTCCACCAAGAAACTCGCTCCAAATGGCTCTGACAGCAGTTCTCAGAACTGCTAACGGGAATGCAATTACGTAATATTATTAGCTATCGGATACAATGGTTAATTGTTTGCTACACATTTCTCAGTAAACGACTGAAACTGGCAGAAATGTAGCTTCATGTTTACGTAACTCAGTATTATATTGAAACTACATCGTAATTAACTACAAGAATATTGTTTTGTTAGCAAAATTCTAAGAATAAAAAAAGTTGTACGTAGTTTTTGATATTTAAATGTTTGTTTCTTTACTAAACAATGTCTTATGCATGTTAGTAGAGGAATGATTTTGGCTGTTTAATGGGACTCGTCTGTATAGGTTCAGCCAAACAAGACCGAACAGGAACTCTGACAGATAATGTACTGATGTATCTGTCAGACCCGGTACGACGTACCGGTATAACTGAACTTTACTGATAACCTACAATAAAAGTGACTTGTATTGAGTTTACCTGCGGCGATTTCAGGGGAGGGTCGAGACGACTGGATTTTGGTTGCTTGGTGACGCCCATCCGCCTGCAACAAACGAGACACGCTTACATCATCGATCTTGTAACTGATTAATTAATGTTTACGTAATTTAATGAGTCGTCCTGACTGACTGCAAGTATTTCTGCCATAAATAAAGATTTTTTTATAGGAAATGAATGTCCGACACTTCAGGCAAGTACACGTTTGGTAAACATCGGTTACGATTTTTGCTACACGCTGAATGATTCTTGTAGGTAATTGTACCGCTGTTAAATATGATGTGTCTGATTTGGGAAAATATGACTCAAACTCAAACTCAAACTCAAAGCATTTATTTCAATTAGACCATTACGGCACTTTTGAAAGTCAAAAATACAAAAAAGAAAATCAAAGCTACAGTCCCAGTCACAAGGCATAATGACATGAGGGAATTGAGGGTCTGACACTACATGTCGCGGTAGTCAACAGCAATTAGACAAAATAGTTGATAATTTAACTTGCTGAACACCAATCTATGTCCTACAACTAAATTATTTGCCACTTATAGTTTGACTCCCAAAGGAAGCAGCCATTCATTTCGACTATTCCTTTGATTTTTTAATGCTACACTAAATCCTCATTTAGAATCCCCGCGGTCTCTAATACCTCTAATCCGCTATCAACTCAAAGATCAACAAACGAAGTCAGGGTTGCCGCGCTCCTATCGGACACTCCCTACATGTACATTACAAGATGAATCACAAGGCCAGCCCTGACGAAACGAGCCCTCTCAAAGATAACCTGATTATCGGAACGTTACCAATAGGCGGGGAAATCAGAAAGACAATTATTACTGTTAAGGTAGTTTCAAGGTTGAATAGATATACGATAGCAATGTTAATTTAAAGTCCTCCTTATTTACTCATCTCAGCAGACTCTTTGATTTCTTGAAACAACAACAACAGCCCATAACGTCCACTGCTTGACCTAAGCCTCTCACATGATGGGAGGAATTTGCCGTAATCTCCACGCTTGGCAGGCGGATTGGAGATCGCAGTGATGAAAGACTAACAGAAAACGCTGCTGCCCATTCTCTGGTCTACGGAGGCGCAAGGTGTTCTGCCTCAGACATTAGTCGCCTTATACGACACCCGTGAGTGTAATGGGTTGGTTCTATTCTAGTCTGCCGGATACCACACGGCTTGAAACACTATTGAAAAACTAATCCCAACGCAGAAAAAAAACAACTGAAAAATTGCTAAATCAGCATTTTGATCAAAATAAGAGAGATATTCTATTTAAAATATGCAAACTATGTTACCGCTATTTGACTGTTCCCCAAAAAAGCATTGGCGTTGTAACAAATTAATCAAATTAATGTATCTTTAATACGTAGTAGCATGCTCCCATAAAAACAATTTCTAACAAGGAAACAAGCGATTCCACCCCATATTGTGTTAAACAGGTTAGCAGTAGCACCTACTTGAGGTAATATCATTACGCGCCGGTCATTAACCCCCTTTCAAACGGGGTGTTCGCGCCAATTCGCCCCCTAATGAAACTGCTGCAATTTATGAGAGAGTAAATCTTTTCACACCCCCTCAAGAGGGGTGATTAATAAAGGTAATTGATAATAAATGGCATTGTAGGTGATTTTATGAACCCCTGCCAAAGTTATTGAAGTAGATCCGACGAATAATTTTTGTTACTTTATTATAGACTTACTTTTTTGTCCACGGCTTCGTCCGCGCAGATATCGAAATTTATTCCAAGGGATCATACAACGCTCGGTAACCAACAACGGTCGGGCAAAGTGTTGTTTGATGTTTTCATCAGGAATTTGTATGATAGAAATAGTAGCCCGCACCCCGAAGTCATACTTAGTGCCTGATTGATGGCAATGGGCCCGCCCCTATTACAATTTACTGAAATATGGATTGTATAAAGGAACAGCTCCGCTTAACCCTTCAAGGGTTATTGGCGTGATTTCAGTAAATCTACCGTCTCTTTGGTTGATGAAAGTGTGCAACTTGTCTTTTCGTACTTCTCAATATCTAATCTGATTACCCGTACTTCACCTTCTGGCACATTCCCCATGGCCTGTCTATCGGGTCAGTGTGACGGCGATTGACCCAAATAGGGTTAGGTCTGAGCCATTATACCGAGGTGAGGGGAATCACATGCTCCAGCGACCTGCACTATAAGCGGTCTGGCTCGTGCGACCTTGGTGATCGGTTGTGAGGATTAACAGACTTGCTTGTTAAGCAAAAAGATACGGGGTTCAGACTGATGTTTGATAAGCTACTTTATCAGTTCTTCCCAACTGAAACACTAGGGAAGTGTAGTTTTGGTGGACTGTCTTAATGTATTTATGACGTTCAGAAAATGCTGGTTTTGGGCCGAATTTTAATAAAGAAAGGCTTGATATTGTTAAAAGTCATACCTGTCTTTTAACAATCAGCGAGTTGACACATAAATTGAGAAACCTTACTTGGTAATGTCTGTGAATTCGACCTTGTTCTATAAAGCTGCAATGGTATCACAACATAATTAATAAATAAATTCTTTATTTCACCAAAAGCCATCATTTAACACGGTGTAACGTTGTTAGTTCATAATTTGATAAAACGTAAACAAATAAAACAGAAGTCATTTTAATATCGTTTTCCAGCCGACCAAATCACCTGATCGCGCCTGTACTTTTGTCTCACTCGCTCGCGTTCCTAAAACCAGTTTTTTTCCCACTCCATCATTCAACGCGCGCCGCGAGCGTCGACCACGCTCGCATACCTGCAGAGGCCAGTCGTCATTTACGCGCGGTCAGTCTACACACATATTAGACGACATATGCGCAGCCTCGCGAATTAGACTTTTGGATTGGACTACTGATAATTTCCAAAACTTTTTTAATAATTTTACTTTTTGAAAAGTTCTATAAAGGAACCATAACTTCAGTGTGTAATTCCCCATATCGGGTAAGTGGCTAAGTGTTGACAAATTCACGCAGTTCTTGTTTCTAAATGTCATGTCAAGGTCAATGATGTGCAAAAATTATTTCATCATCTTTTTCATAGACATCATTTTAGCTACTATTTCAACTATTGTACTCAAACCTTAATTGCTACATCAATGTTCATGTATGTAAATATTAATTTAAAAGTGCTTCACACCTTTTTTTCTCTTTTCTTTTTTTCTCTGTAAACTCCGCTTCTGACGGTGACCTCTACACACATACGCCCTAAGCGCAATAGTACCCATCCCTACGCCTACGCTTACGCTGCTGTGGTCACCGTCAGGAGAGGATAAGCAGAGAACCCTATGCTTACCACTGGACATAAATTCCAGGGACCAAAGTTCGGGATATTCCTTCACCGGGTTTAACCCGTGTGTGCCGTTGCCGCGTCACCTGGTGCCGACACTCGCATCTGACGAGTCGCTTCCACCGGCATCCGGCATCCGACATCCAACGACGCCTCTACGGGCATCGGGCATCCGGCACGCTACCACCTACCCTGCGGGTCCTGCATCCTGCTCCTCGGCTCCAGCGTCCATACAGCTACGCGCAAGCCAGGGCAGTACTTGACGCGCCTACCTCCATATGTCGAAAAAACCTATGACGGGCTTTAGTGATCCACGACCTATATTTAATAAATTATTTTTTATGAAAGTGTTGGTGAGTTTTGTTTAACCCATTAGGGTTCCATATTCCCACGCTTCAACGGAAGAAACTAAGATCATATAAAGCTTATAACTAGGACACAATAATTTTAATTCCCTGACTCCTAAACTAGGTGTATGTGGTGTGCCTGTGTCTTAGGAGTCAGTGATTCTCCATAACGAACAAGACAAAGCCGTAATATAATAAATAAATCAGGACGTTAAAACAATAGCCAAATGGTAACATAACAGCACGCCTGTAATCCGCGAAGGGTTAAGCTCAGTAACGAGCAAAAGTAATGGTCCATTATCTTCTCAATATCGACACATTACCATAATATTTACCATATTACTTCATGCTGAGAGCATAAAGCTAGAGAATAAACATTTTTATGACCCTAAGCGTGAAGGTCGTAAGGAAGTGAGCTTATCTATGAACTATAGATATTCCTTTGACGAGTGTTAATGTGCGGTTTCACGTGCATAAACTAGCAAGGCTACATCAACAATGTTTTTTCACTAGAAGAGCAAGAATGATAAAAGCATTTCTAATTTCATAAGTAGATCCTGATTTACATGACGACCCGATTGGCGCAGCGGTAGTGAGGCTGCCTCACGTTCTTAGGGTCCCGGGATCGAATCCCGGTCGGAGCAAATGTTTGTGTGATGAGCATGGACATTTGTTTCCGAGTCATGGATGTTTATATCTATAATAAGTATGTATTTACAAACAAAAATTATCTATGTAGTATATCAACTATCTGGTGTCCACGAAAGAAGCCTCGTTGCTTAGTGTGGCACTAGATGACGCTGTGTGTAATGTCCAGCAATATTTATTTATTTTTCCCGAATGACGACAGAATTAATCGACTATCAACACACATATTTAAGGGTGTGTGGGCCCCTAAAACACATCATAGGGAACCATACGCCATGTCATATAGCCGAGTCATATAACTGCAGTGAACGTCGTAAACAGTCTAGTCGTAAACGATCGTATTATACCAACGATTTATGATTTGTTTTATGTACTTTTGGTTCAACAATTTTTTTTATACTCCCGTCTCGTTGCCGAAAAATATGACGGACTGGAGGTCGTAAAAGGCGAGAGAATTTTCTCGCATCTGTCAAGTTTATAGACTGTGGCCCGAAATTCTGAAACCGGTCGTACCAAGGGGCCATTACAGCCAGGGTATTACCAGTACAACTGGGTTGTGGAGGTCAGATAGGCAGCCGTTCCATGTAAAATACAGGTATTCAGCTAGAGATAAATATAAAATCACGTCTGTATTCCTGACAGGGATAGGCAGAAGTGTATCTTAGGTCGGTACCATATAATCCACTAGCTTTGTTGTCGTATCATGTTATAGACTGCAAGATTTTTGTTAGTAACTGGGCCTTTATCCAGACTAGGGGTTGCAATATCCGATCATTTATACTATCCGGATAATACGGATATCAATATTTTACTATCCGGAATATCCGGATAATGCGGATAATACGGATATTTTTTAGTTTTATTCTAAATAAAACTAATAAACTTTTGTAACACATTTTAATCAGTCTCTTGAGCAAAATGACAAAAAAAAAACTATATCAATATATCAAGTAACAATCACATAAGAAAGCTAGTTCACTCTCTAAAATAATACAATAAAACACCGATACTGCACAAATAATTTTCTCTATTCTTCTCATACTTAAAACAATTCTAATTAAAAATGAGATCTTACATTTATCACAAAATCCTAATCAAATCAACCTATTTAAAACATAATAATTAAATAAAAATATGACTTTAGAACAAGAACTGGTTTTAAGTGAGAAGTGACCGTGCGTGCGATACAATACAATACAATCTTGAAAATGCGTGCAGTATGAATGTAAGTTTAACTATGTTGTTATGATCTCTGTCACTAAATTGACTTATTGTGTTGTGATTTGTGAAGTGAATAAATAATTGCAAGACTGATTAACTCTATATTAAAATAATAAATAACGTAATAACAGTTATGTACCTACTTTGCAGATGACAGCCTTTTATTTAATATTTAAAATAGAAATACAACTATCCGTAATATCCGAAAAATCCGGATGATGACGCAAGTAAAATCCGGATTTGAAAATCAGCGGATATCCGGATTGCAAGCCCTAATCCAGACTCCTTGTTTTTCTGTTCAGACGATTTTCTAATGGTACCTTGTTTGACTCAGGAATCACACCTTGGACTCCCCATATGTGGATAAGGAAATCGGAAAGGAGGAGTTCGTGGCCAAATAATAGCCACTCGGGTTGATTTACAGGTTAAACCGCACTTGCCTGGGTTGCCGAGTATACCTCCGTGTTTCGGAAAGCACGGTATCACGCTATCAAGCACGTTAAGCCGTTGGTCTCGGCTTTTATGCGGAGGTCAGATAGGCAGCTGCTCCTTGTAAAATACAGGTATTCAGCTGTATCCGGATAGACTGGAAGCCGACCCCAACATAGCTGGGAAAAGGCAGGCAGATGATGATGATGTCAGGATTATAGACACAGTAACAAGTGTTACACTATTCGGCTAAAATATGAGAAGATTAATTATTCCATCAAATCAGTTGTCTCAGTTTATCGTTATAAGCAGTCAACTGCTGGTCAACTTGCTTTCAGAAACTAAACTGCATGAATTTATCCTATCTCTAGTATAATAAAGTGACGAAGTTATTCTACGAGTCCACCATATCACAGGAATGTGAGGTTCGTGCGTGACCAGGCATATATATTTTATGTATGGGTTCAGCAATTACAATGAGCTTGGACTGAACGCTATTCATCATTGATGCGCTTCCAGCTTTGATGTGTGGCGTGACTTTTAGTTGTAGATGTGATGTGTGTATGTATGTGTGTGTGTGTTGTGTTGTACTATAGGGGTCTTTTCCGCCTGACCATTTTAAATTTATTTCGCTTAAATCATGCGGAGGCGCCGAACCACGCCCCCTTAAAGTTTGGGCCTATTAGGAAAGCGTCAACTTTGGCGCGCAAAGTAACAATAACTCTAGTATGGCGTGCGTCGTCAGTGCGCTCGGCCGATTCGGTATCTTTTCATTCATTATTTCTATATAAAGTCAACGGGGCGGGGCTAGAGAGCGTTTCTATGTTGCGAGTGCAAGCAAAAATGAGCTTAGTTGTGGTCAGGCGGGAGTATCCTCGATAGTACCTATGTGATGTGATGTGTGGTGTGTGTGTTGGTGTGGTGGTGTGTGTGTGTGTTTAGATGTTGTGTGTGTGTGTGTTGTAGATATTTATATTTATATGATAATATCATTATCATCATTCTCCTGCCCTTATCCCAATTTATTTGTGGTCAGCGCAACATGTATTTTTCTTCCATACTTCTCTATAACTCGTCACCTCAACAGATACCTCCTCTCTCACCATATCATCCTTCACACAGTCCATCCATCGGTTCTTTGGTCTTCCTCCTCTCTTATAGCCATCTACATTCATACTCAACATTCTCCTCATGACTAGGTTACAGTAAAAATTAGGTTATATTTATGATAATATCAGGCAAAATTGAGATATTTTAGTTTCGTATCTTGGAAACGACACAACCCTCGATTGTATTTAAAAACTTTTTGGAAAAAAAACGTCTGACTGTAGCATCATAAACGAATGAGCTAAACAAAGATATTCTTAAAAATATTTTCCGTCGACAATCACCAATCAAGCTCAAGCTAATCGATAGTCCAATAAAACCTTAATTCCACAAGCACATCTAAATACGCATTCCCATAATAATACATCACGCTAATAACCGCAATATGTCTCCGCAAAATTACGTTTCACTAAACTGACACGTGCAGCATTATTCTAACACACACATACATACGTATAAACACATTTATGTTCAAAACATGAACACGTGTATAACTGTATATTATTGTGGTTAGAAATTTCAATTAAATGTGGTTACTATTATTAGTGTAGCTCTTAATTTGATATTTTGAATTTAAATTATACAACGTATTATGGAATAATCACGTTTAAGTAGTAAACGATTACAGGTTAATGTAATTCCGTGCCGTACTCATCTCGTAGCAGTGGTGTGGTGTAGTAAAGCGTAGCAGATTCTTAGGAATGTGTGTAGCACTCGCATAGCACACGTTTCGTACCCACGTAGCACCCGTTTTAGACCAGCATAACAACGCCGCCGTAGCGCTGCCATAGCACCTGCCTCACAACAGCGTAGCACAGTCGTAGCACTGTCGTAGCATTTACGTAGCTCTCGCGTAGCACTGTTGTGTCATTCGCGTAGCACAGTCGTAGCACTCGCGTAGCATTGTCGTAACACTCTCGTAGCACTGTCGTAGCACGCGCGGACACTGGTTATACTGAACGCGGGTGACATATCACTGACTAATACTGACCTAGCATTCCTTGCAGTTTTTTTTTTTTAACTTTGCCCCATACTGGGAATTTCTCCTGTATCGGATGCGTTTACAAACATTTTTGTCATGTTCACATTTTTTTTCTATTCGTTCGAATTTGATGATATTCCCAAACTCAACCTTCATATCAAATCGTTTCAAAACAAGATAAAAGACAAGAAATCGTACAAATATTCGCCCTCAACTCCGAAAGCGATTACTTATGATAAATGACGCAAGAGATTTAAAAGCTCACACATATTGGATGGGAGTTGTATGGGTACCATAAATTATGCGATACACGACCAACGGTGTCAACCGCACGATATACCAGCCGCGTATGTGTTTGGGTTTATTTTCATATACATAGTACATTAATTTGATGAGACACGATAGGAAAGGCATGTAATAAATGGAACTGCATGATTCGTTCGTTACAAGATGGTCTTTCAGGTTTGTTGTTTTTTGGGATAGATTTTGATAGTACTAATGTATCTTGAGATAGGGCTATTTGGTGTAGAACTGACGACTCTTGATCACTGGAGAATAGTATAATGATAACGAATTTTTTTTATTATTAAGGGCCTATAATACCTCAAATGGCTTAGCATGATCCTCCGTTACGCCTAAAATACTGCAGCATTTATTTTGAAATATTTATATGGTAAAGTTGAGGATTAATGCTAAGTTTTAATTGTGACGAAAACACGATTCCATAAACTTTTCTCGATAAAAAAAAATCCAAAGTTACCTCCAAATCGAACAATAATCCGCTGGTATTCAAAAAGTACTTCAAATTAGATCATGAAACTTTGCATACTAACTGAACTAACTATAAAGCAGGTCTTATGTGTTTTATTTTTTTAGTCCAATCATTAGATTTTTTGTAAATCGCAAAAATCCACTCATTTCGCACTATTCGGTCGCAGTGTCTGACGCAACAACTGCTATGTAGTGCAAGCTGATTAGAACTTTAATCTAACAGCAAGTTTGAACCACCACAAATAGAGTTGCTAATTTTAGGGTTAGAAGACCTTAAACCTTGATCAGTTCACAGAAGGATCGGTGATTATTTTCGGGTGTGGTTGAAAGATTTGGTTTTTTAAAACAGGCTCTTCTTCTTCTTCGTGTCGCTTGCACAACAAATGGGTATATTCCCGTTGACCCCACCGCCAATTGCCCCACTGGTGGGGTCAGCGGGAATGGACTTAAATAATTAAAAATTGTTCCCGTTGTTATATTTTGTTGGATTAAAACTTGGCAACTTCCACCGCGTCGTCGGTGGCGGCGCAAAGGAGGTGGAGCATAGTTTGCGACACAGCTCCACAAGCATACCCGGTTACTGTTTCTGTTGTGGACCGACCAACCTTTTTATAATCGACTTTACTTGGCCGGTTTTTTTACTTTATTTTGTCTATATAGAAGAAAAAGATGGAACTGAATAAAAAGTAAAAGTTAATTAGCATAAAAGTCCTTACGTTATTCAGTATTTAAATATCTAGTTGCTTCTATCCTCCATAGTTTCATTGAGGTAATATTCAGCAAGAACGTTGGGTTCGTTGTAAGTAAACATTTATGACAACGATTCTCAATAAATTCTCATTTCAAACACTATTGCCATAATTTCTTCCGTCCTATCCCTGGCGTGGATATTTTCCTAAATAAAAATACGATATAATATTATTAGGCTACAGGATATTGAATTAAAGATCTGTCTCCCAAATACACGCAATACCCAATCATTTTGCGAGACCTCCTCGTGCGTCGGAGCCAAGTGGTTTAGACGATAGCTTGTATTTATTTATGATTATATTGATTGATCCTTTTTTATTCCTTCCAGACTTGTTACTTTATATTCGGCAATAAAATATATCCAAATGGACGGAAAATCGTCTGGACTGTAAAATATAGAAACTTTTAGAGCGGTCTTCTTCACCAAATATAACTTTTACTATTCTGCAACTATAGAACATTTAACATTCCTAAAATATGGCGTTTTTACGTATTAGGATATACACGAAGTGAACATTTGGCTTACGCCAAGTTACATTGCCATTGAATTTACCATAAGAATATTAAGAATCTCAACATGGCTATAACTACAGGGTAGATTTTTGAGATGGGACCAAAGGCAAGTACGTACTATGGGGGTCTTTTCCGCCTGACCATTTTAATTTATTTTCGCTTAAATCATGCGGAGTCGCCGAGCCACGCCCCCTTAAAGTTTGGGCCTATTAGGAAAGCGTCAACTTTAGCGCGCAAAATAACAATAACTCTCGTTTGGCGTGCGTCGTCAGTGCGCTCGGCCGATTCGGTATCTTTTCATTCATTTTTTCTGCACAAAGTCAACGGGGCGGGGCTAGAGAGCGTTTTTATGTTGCGAGTGCAAGCAAAAATGAGCTTAGTGGTGGTCAGGCGGGAGTGTCCTCGATATACATAACTCAAGTAGCTACAGGAAAACGTTCTTAGGACCTCCTGCCCCATCTCAGATATAGACTGATTCTAAACAAGTTAAGTAATGATTAACGTCTACTTGCTTATATTTTTTTACATTAAAACGTTTCTCCATTTTAATTAGCGTTTATGAATAATTGCCTCAGTTTTATACGGACAGTCGGACACAATAAAATATAATTTAATTTAAAAAAGACGACGAAATATAAAAAGAAAGTGTTTCTTTTAAACGGAAACGCTAATTACTTATGCTTATAAGTTTTTAGTGGTTATTAGTTAGCATAATTACTTATACTAACTAATTATTAATGGAACAGGAAAAAAAGCCTCCTGCGAACAGTAAAAGGGTCATCTACAAAATATAAGCCACTCTAAAGTTGCACTTCCCTCAATTATAGACCTTTGATGGTAAAGTGCAACTTTTAGTAGCTCGATTTGATTTAATTTTGGTAGATAAAGTGAAATGGCATTTTAGCGAAGAGAAGGACTTTAAATTTTAAATCAGATGAGTGTGATTTCACGGTTCTATATATACGTAGTATCAATACGATATATGAGTACCAGCGAACCCTTGGAACTGGCTCAGTGGCTCTTTTTTATTTCATGATGATGTAACCTATGATCAAATCAATCTGTAATCTCTAATTTATGCGGGACAAACAGCCAAAGTTTTACAGAAGTAGACTAGTTTGTTTGCTCATAATCAGAATCCTTGCTTTTCTTTTAACTCAAACAAAGAGAAGATACCCAGCAGTCGGTGAAGTCAGGGTGTATGTGGAGTGGTGATTAACGGTCACGTAAATCTTTCTTCTTTCTAACTGTATTTTTGAGTACGGGAATGACTCATTATGTTCAATCAAAAACAAAACATGGCCCCAGAAAAACGTCCTTCCTAATCCCATTTCCAAAATATCACAAGTACCACCTAATTTTGACGCCAGCAACACTACGCGCCCTCACCTAATGTTTATGACGTAACAACTCCCGCAAAGAGGCTGAGGGCCTCTTAGCACGAGTCGTAATGAAGGGCCGCTCGAGAGGAGGGAATAATTGTATGATCACACGTATAGCCTCTTACTCTTTGATGATCTTATTAGACGGTGCTTGAGTTATTATGAGCAGATTTGAGAGGAATGACGAAGGGAGATGTTCGGGGAAATGTTTGGAACTTGTTTTATGGTGATTGTCAATATGAATCATATCACAGTCTATGGGGACCACACCGCAGCCCATAACAGCTTAGCGAGTCGCCAGCCTTTCGCTGTGGCTTAGTGTGCGATGGTTCATTCTTATTATAATTCATACTAATCGACATAAAAAAACGTTTAACATTTAGTGATTAACGAGGTTTTGGCATTGCGTGGCCTAATCTATGCGGTTAAAAATCACCTAACTTTCTTTCGTTGGCTCATAACGTGCCAAAATGTTTTCTAGAGCTCAGATGTCTGTGAATAATATCGGTACATCTTCAACTCAATTTGCAGGTACAAAACCTGGCAGAAACCAATTGCTTATACAATGTCATATTCATCACATTTAAAGATTATTTCCACTGTCATGTGATCACGAACAAATCATTGGGATATCTCTTTTTAGGGTTCCGTACCCAAAGGGTAAAAACGGAACCCTATTACTAAGACTTCGCTGTCTGTCCGTCTGTCTGTCCGTCTGTCCGTCTGTCCGTCTGTCCGTCTGTCCGTCTGTCTGTCACCAACCTGTATCTCATGAACCGTGACAGCTAGACAGTTGAAATTTTCACAGATGATGTATTTCTGTTGCCGCTATAACAACAAATCTAAAAACAGAATAAAATTAATATTTAAGGGGGGCTCCCATACAACAAACGTGATTTTTTTGCCCTTTTTTTGATAATAATGGTACGGAACTACGGAACCCTTCGTGCGCGAGTCCGACTCGCACTTGGCCGGTTTTTTCGATATTTTGATAGCAAAAATATCACGCATTAACATTGTTATCTAAAAAAATCTTAGATAAAAAAATTAAAAAAAAAGAAATTGGCACAAACAAGACATTACATGGCATGGCATGACATTACCCGCAATTATAGACCCAATAAAAATAACAATGCACCGTACCCGATCGGGTACGGCTGGGGACATACAGGTTAAGACCCACATACTAATACCATGACTCATCTTAACTTTAATATTATAACATCACGCAAGTGAACCCCGATGGGTTAAACAGAGATGTACCCATTAAACACCCACACCTCAACTTTGTCAAAACTTAAACTGCCTTCAATCAATCCACCATCATCTTACGCCCATTACCTGTCCACGAAGTTAGCCACAATATTGATATTAAGCACCTTTCACTTGTCCGACCGTGGCCAACTTCTGACGAGGGACGGAACGGGATGACTTAACAGTTAATTGCAAATCTAAGTCATGCGAAGTTATTATAAGGAGAGGTAATCAAAATGTTCGGGTCTGTAATTATTGGGTTTGATCGTCAATTGTTTGTGCGTTGAACAAAGGTATGGGTCGCGTTAACTAGTAAAGTTACGTTTGAACCGATACAGTTCTGAAGTCATAAACCAATAAAATTATTGTAAGCTAGGTTATGCCCACGTTTTGCTCGAGTCGAGATTGGAAGTCGGAAATTATCTCGTGGAAAATGAATTCCGTGTTATAAAATATTCTCAGATCACAGTCTACCTCCTCCATACTTCCAGGCTCCTGTCTGGGCGCGAAAATGTAAAAGTCACGAATTAACTTCCCATTTATAATATTAGCATGGATAATTGGCCTGATACGCGGCCTGAAAATACATAAGCAGCTATTTCGAGACTTTTAGGACGAAACAGAAGATGGGTGGGTAATTTTTAAACAAAGTTCATTTGTACGGTCGATGAACCAACATTGTTTCCGTCTGCCATTTGTAACAGGAGCCAGCGCTAAAAGCTAATATGATATGTGTATGTACTATGTACACACGCTATTAGGCACAAACATAGGTGTTACTAAAGGTATATACTGTTACATATACACTTGTATGTACTCTAGTTGACGTATGTACTTGTATTGTCTGACATGACTTCGGTACTGAATATCTTAGGGTACGTGACATTACGGTAGCTATGTTTAGCCCACGGCGGCGGCGCCGCCTGTGTGGAACAGTTATTAAAACGTGTTTGGTTTTGTTTTTCATAATTATGTTTTCGATAAAGAACTTAGTTGTGCTTTGCACGTTGTATAATTATGTTGTTTGTGGTATTTATCTAAAATCTGCGTAACTCTAAGCTAGTCAACATTCTCATGCCCTTCCCATTTCAATATTTGATCTGAGATTTTAAAACTTTTCAATAAACTGATCAAATAATACATCAAATTTTCGAATATGGTAGATTGTACACCAAAATACACAGGCTCGTTTTCGAGTAGGTATAACCTTAAGACTTCGTTCCGGCCATACTCCTTCGAATAAGTTCTATCATTTAATGAAGAAAGTTTTGTCTCCAAATTGTGATGACTGTGGAGTAATTGATGATGTTTTTCATATCCTGATGGAGTGTGTCTGGAAATAGTAGCATGTAGTATACAATAGTAGTATACATGTTTTTGGACGATATAAATCGTATAACATTGGCACTTGTAATACCATCCTTGCTTTTCCAGTGTCCGAGAAAGCAAAATAATTGTATGAGCAAGTAGGTAATAAATAGATCGTAAGTTAGTCTTAAATAAATCGTAAGTAATTTGCTTTCCTGCACTGGGCAATGTGGTCGCTAAGCGACAAAGAATTGTTTGCTGATGAATAGAAATCGATATTGTTGGAATGTTTGTGGTTCTGTGAGAAGACTGAGTAAAAGGATTAGGTATTTAATTTAGCGGTTTTAAATACTGTACTAAATAAATAAATAAATAATAAAGCCCTATAATCAAATAAAAAATAAAATAAAAAGAAGGACCTACATAGTTACAAGAATAGAAACATAAGGCAGCATACATCTTGCATGTAGAACCTAGACCTACCTTGTTCGACGTTTCATTCCGCGGTCTGCCCGTAAGTCTCAGGTGACTGGCCCGGAAGCCGGGCAATTTGAGCTGGGTCTCAGGTGACTGGACCGGAAGCCGGGCAATTTGAGCAGGGTCTCTCGCTTCCTGAGCTATTTGTACAGTTAGTTATACACATCCTACCCAGAGATACGTGGGTCAGTAGATATGCCTGTGTTCTCGTTCGAAAGTTATTTGTCGATTTTAAAATGCAGTTTGTAACTTCAAAAGTTTCAGCTCTGTACTAGCCAATATGGCCGATAAGTTTCCCATCGACATTATGAAATTTTATAAAACCTGTCATCAGGGATGAATTTTCAAAAATAATTCTTTACTAAATAAATCTCGTGCAAAATCTAACGCTGCCAGCGTCCGGACCCAGCTGCTCAGACTGTGTGTTATTTGTCAGTGAGTGAATTTTAGATTTTAGATTAAGCAAGGCATTTCATTCTTCATCATCTAATGCGAAATCAGTCAGCTATGTTCAGAACTAACATCTACAGACTACAAACAGGTATTACTCTGAAGTAGCACAAACTAACACATCAAGTACCCGCTGTGCGTAGTTCACTTGTCTAAAACAGCAGCAAGCAAATGTTGATAATATAGTAGCAACAATCTGCCTGCTTCGTACGTGGTGTTCAATAATGGAATCCAAATTAGTGTAGCACAGTGTGACCACTAAATATGCGAAGTGGAACCAACTGGGTGTAGGTGATACCCGTACGTTTATCGTTTTGTAAGAGAACATTTTAGTAGACATTGGTCTACAGTTAGATTGTTTTCAGACTTTTCAAGGGAACATTAAAAGTTTTTTCGGGTATTTTTATAGCCCAATAAGGTTAGCAGACTGTTCCGAAACCCTTTCATTATGAAGAGTGGAATAGTGAGAGTGTGAGTGTGTGTGTGTGTGTTTATGGTGAGTGTGTATGTGTGTTATAAGGGAAAGCCAAGCTTTAGGCTTGTATGAAAGTACCTCCACTGTTAGGAAAACCATAACATGGATGACGAGAATTGACGAAACTGAAAATACACTTGTACATCTTCTAAATACTACAAAACCAAAGCAAAATAGTAAACAATAAAAAAAATACTAAAGAGTTTATTTTATGAACGCGCTACTATCCGAAACTTCCAGTCGGATTTGAAAAATTCTTTAGCATTCAATAGCCCTTTTTGAGAAAGATTTAAGAGCTAATTAATATCACGCTACGACCGTTAGGAGCCGAGCAAAAATAGAAACTGCGGGGCACAGTTTGTGATTAATATGGATAGAAACATATATATTACGGATCATAGGAACTTCTAACTATCGCTTACGTGGAATATGCCGAAGTCTCACAAAGTTAACATGGTTCTTGTTACAAGCACTGCAGGCGCTCGCAAGTCTCTACTTAGACGTAACTTGTGCATCTTTGACGGAGTTCTAAGATTCTCATCTAGCGCACACTGATGCTGTAGCTACTCACCGAGATATAAGGACGGTACCTATACACGTAGGAGTTCTAATGCTATGCGAGCTAAGATTAAGCGATGTGTGCTTAACCAAAATAATGTGCTTTTTCTTTGAAATAAATAGTTTTAAATTTTTTATTTTTTTTAAGCTGGATTAAGATCAGGGAGAGAGAGAGATCAGAGCCGTTTAATTTTCAAAATTGTAGAAGTAAATAGTCGCTTATATTTAACTAAACTTTTAGCAGCATTTATGAATAAATCCTATAGGATATAATAACTATTACTGAGGAATGCAAAACGACAGTTTTTGGCAAAATTTTCACACTGAGTGTTGCCTATGTTATGGGTAATTCAATCATGCAATAAAAATGTTGGGTAGGTTAATGTTGGGTTGAAAAGGTCAGATAGGGGGTCACTCTATGTAAAATACTGGTAACATTTATTTATTTATAAAAACTTTATGCACTAGTAAAAAAAACTGTACAAAGGCGGACTTAATGCCTTGGGAAACTGTAACATTCAGCTGCATCCGGTTAGACTGGAAGCCGACCTCAGCATAGTTGGGAAAGGCAGGTAGATGATGTTCTTTATGACTACATTAATTTCACGGATCCTACCAATCATAGCAGTCATCATCATCTGCCTAGCCTTTTCCCAACTTAGTTGGGGTCGGCTTCCAGTTTTACCGGATGCAGCCGAATACCAGTATTTTATATGGAGCGACTGCCTATCTGACCTCCACAACCCAGTTAGTACCGGGTAATACGATACCCCTTGGTAAGACTGGTTGTCAGACTTTTTGGGCCTCTGACTACCTAACGACTGTCAAAGATCTACAAATGACAGCCGGGACCAACGGCTTAACGTCAATTACCAATCATAGCAGTATTGAGCGAAAAAAACAGCAGTGCTTAATTTATAGAACATCTCTCAAATTAACATAAGTACTTTTAATTGTAGATAAACAAAAAGTTTCACAGTTATATTACCTCGGAATTAGCATCATTCTCAAAATCCCAGTTATCTGCATTATAAGTAAAGAGAGAGAACTCTTTCAAAATAACCGTGCAGCACACGGCTTTATAAACTATCGCCGTTCTCGTGGCCCCACGTGCACGAAGGGGTTTCTAACTAAAAGCACTTTATGTTATTATGTCGTGTGGAATTCAATCCGCTGGAGGACGCGCCACTGGGGGCGGCGCGCGGCGGCTACAGAACTTAAGGGCCTATACTCCCTCAAATGGCTTAGCATGATCGTCCGTTACGCCTAAAATACTGCAGCATTCATTTTGAAATAAATATATGGTAAAGTTAAGGCTTAATGCTAGGTATTGTGTGTGACGAAAACACGATTCCATAAACTTCTTGATAGAAAAAAAAATCCAAAGTTACCTCCAAATCGAACAATAAACCGCTGGTATTCAAAAAGTACTTCAAATTAGATCATGAAACTTTGCATTCTAACTGAAATAACTAAAAAGCAGGACTTATGTGTTTTATTTTTTAGTCCAATCAATAGATTTTTAGTAAATCGCAAAAAAAACACTAAATTCGCACTATTCGGCCGCAGTGACTGACGTAACAACCGCTTTGTAGTGCAAGCTGATTAAAACTTTATTCTAACAGTATTTCAAATGAAGTTAGCCACCACAAATAGAGTTGCTAATTTTAGGGTTAGAAGGCCTTAAGTAGGTACTATTATGTTGGTCCCTATTACGGGCATGAGCAGGAGCACTTATATGTAGGTACAAATTAGGCAACCTTTAAAAGATTTTCTCATTTAAACAATGCAAGCATTGTTTACTATGAGAGTAGTACAGACGGCTTCTAAAATACTATGTTCGTACGAGATACAATAAGGTACATGAATGTTTTTTTTTATCACTCTAAACAAAGCGTATTAACATCAGAAATAGCAAAGTGAAATTATTTTTTTAATATTTATAAAAAATACTAAGTTATAAGCATTTGAAACTGCTGATTAAACAGAGAGATCCGATAAAGCGAATGACGTCATTCGCTGCATCAACGTACAAAATCCATACTAAATTCCGTTTATCTACGAAGAGATAGAAACAGAAGTTTAAATGGTTATAACTTTTGTGTGTTTTGGTCGATTTATGTCTTGTTTTCGCTTTTTGTCATTACATTCCGTATCGAAATAAAAAAAAATATGCATATTGGCTATTACAGTCGGTGCAGAAGGAGAACATAACTTTAAAAAAATATGCACATATTGCTGCCCGTGACTGTACAGTGTCGACCAAAAGTCCAGTGGCAATCTCACAAAGCAATAGCTTGACGTTTAGTTTGACTTACGACCTTCTACTTTCAAGAAAATAGACATTGTCGTCTACAAGTAATTGTAGTTCAACATTTCAACATGGAAACATATATGTCAAGATAGCCTAGCGGTTAGGCGCGTGCAGATCTATGAACGAATCAGTAAGCCGTGTGTTCAAATCTTACATTGTTACTTTGAGACTTTTTGTAAGTTTTTTACCAGTTTTTATACTCAATTGGAAGTAATGAAACAGAAATATTATATTCTTTATCTTGTTCACATTGTTCACACATTCCGTGAAGTTGAAAGGTAGATCATAGAAAATAAGTAAGGAGTTTAGATTTATGTGAGGTAGACATGAGATTTATGAATATTTAACTTGACCGGAATGAATGTTTTCGTTTGGTTGAAGTTGTTGTTAGTGACGTGTGGTTTAATAGATAGCGGTATTGTTGTTGCAAAATGCAGGCAAATATTAATATTGAGGCGAGGGCGACTATTTATCGCGCTGCTTATGTGGTCTTAATAGAACACAAATATCTGAAGAAACCGGACTTTGTGAGTACTTTATTTATGAATAATTGTAACTTAAACTTTTATTAGAAATTAAAATTTAATATTATTGTTAATTTATTTGATGACATAAGGACTAATTAATTGTTTTTTTAATGTAACTTAAACTTTTATTAGAAATTCAAACCTAATGTTATTGTTAATTTCTTTGGTGACATAAGGATTAATTAATTGATTTTTAAATCCATCATGAGGCCTAAAAGATAAATAATTTGTGTTTATTTATAAATGCAGAGTGAATGATCACTTTAGTATTTTGTTCTACAGGTGCCTAACATTACTTTTTTTTGTTCTAGAGGAATATTGTAAGTCGTTGGATAAAAAAGTATGAGGAAGAATAGCCTTGCTAGTCGACAGCGAAGGGGAGGCCGTCGCTTGTTAGCGAAGCGCAGCGACGCCATAATAATATGGTAGGCCAGTATGAAACAAATGGTTTCACGCCTACGAGACACTTAGCGGGATTATTTGAATTGTTAACAACACATTGCATGGCGGTGTGGGAAAATTTAAGAGGAAGGAACCGGAATATATCAAAATATTGTGGGGTCCAGGCGCAAACGTCTACTTGATTGCATCGAAAATAATGGGAGTTATACAAAATACCAATCTTAGTGTTTTAATTTGAATTAGACGTGTAACAAAATATTATTTAGTTGTTAATGTTTAGTTGTTTACTTATCCGTAATTATGTAATGATCTTAAATTGTGGTTTAGTTTCAATCTTCTTTTCTTCAAGAAAATGAACACTTAAACTATAACCTCAATGCATGTTACATTTATTGTGACGTCACATAAAAAAATATGTTCATAAAGTCTAAATCATACTTATATTAGTTTTCAATAAACTCTGCTAAATACCGATACCTATTAATAAATGGGTATCAACAATTTTATTTATGAGATTAGAATATCCTTTCCTTGTTATGTTATTGTGAATTGACTTAGAGTGAGTGGGTACACAATAAAAAATCGAACGATTACAAGAGAACTTCTTTTAACTAGATGGGAATGTGACGTTAAAATTCTCATTAAAGTTTTTTTTAATAATTTTATAAATAAATAAAACGAATAAACATTTTTGTTATCATTTAACACGACTTTTTTATTTGCACCTTCCAACACCGAAAAGATAATACACAATCACTTAAATGGTTAAATAATATAACGATGGGTTTTTAATTAATATTTAACTTCTTTAAAAAAAAACAAAATACCTAACAAATTTTTGCATAAAAATACAAATATAAATATGGTTACAAAGAAACAAAAGACCCACACATTAGTAACGGGATTCGAACTCGGAACTCATAAATCGTGAAGCCGCTGCTTTACCCAAACAGTTATCAACACTTATTAATTATGCGTGAATTTTAGCTATTCTATGGTAAGAACAGGTCGCCACACATAAGAGTGTTTGCTGCGTGTATAACAAAAGAGACGGAAATATGTTTTTTTGTTATGTGGAGTGCGACGCGACGATCTGCGACAGTGGGCGAATTCTGGTGTGCGTACTGTATTGAGACCACTTACACATACAGACGCACGGTCGCTCGACCGTGCGTTCACAGCAATACAATCCTTAGCGTGCCTCGGCACTTATGCACGCTTACTGCACAATCATAGTTTAATTATTTCTTTCTTGCTTAGTGATGCCAACATAACAATGATCACTGCAACATTTATTCGTTGAAGCCTATGACTAAAATTATGTAGTGGGTAAATAAATACAAATGACTTTTTATCACATTCCAAAAAAAATGGGTAAAATAGGTGAACGGAGTAGAAGCAAATGGCATACTTAGTTTTTTTTAAAAAAAAACTAAATTCAAATCGTACGCGTCTTGCGTATGATTTAAAATTTCATATTTTTTTTATTTATTTTTTTAAATTTGTCTTTCTTTGTTCTAATATAAAAAGTTTACTTGAAATTTGTAGCGTTTTGTGATGATAGATAATTGTTTTTCTAAGCTGTGGAAAAAGAAAAAAAAAAACTGAAAAAACTGGGTATGCCATAAGCTTCTACACCGTTCACCTAATATACCAATTTTTTTGGGAATGTGATAAAAAAGTCATCCGGTATGTTTGTGATAAATCGACGCTTAAGTTTATTCTTAGAACTTGCCTGAAGATCGTGTTGACAATACAATCTTTCCCAGCACTACAGTTTTGTAAGCCTGACAAGTTCAAGCCACATGTTAGCTGAGCAAACAGCCTGCAACCAGTCCCCCGTCACCACTGCTACATTATTTACTTTATTGACACATCCGCCATTGTTAGACTGTTACAGCCAAGTAGTTTGAAGCATTTTATGTTATTACCGAGTGTGGAGTTCGATCTGAGGTGCGGTGTCACTGCAAGTGCCACTCTTGTGTGACCGAGTTATTTATAATAATAATAATAATAATGTATATTTATTCAAGTATCCATGACTCAAAAAGGTGTTAGTAAAACTTACGACTATGTTAGTAAACATTATGTCGTATATGTCGTATGTGATTTATGGTCGAAAACTAAAAAAATAAAATAAATAACTAAATATTTATGTTTCATCATCATCATCATCATCAGCCTGCCACTACCCACTGCTGGGACACAGGCCTCCTCTCTATGAGACGGAATTGGCTATAATCCACCACGCGGGCCCAGTGCGGATTGGTAGATGCCACATGTCTCCGAATTTTTTGGTTCTAGGACATGCCGGTTTCCTCACGATGTTTTCCTTCATCGTTTTGAGAGCAGTGGTGATGAAATAAATTACACAAAGTAATGCCCCTGTCTGGGTTCGAACCCACGATTTACTGTTCGTAAGTCGGGGCCGCCACCACTGGGCCACCGCTGCTCTCACTACTGCTAAAACTATGTTTGGTGGTTAATAATGTTTTGTACGTATAGAACTAACTCGCATTTAAATCAGTTTTCACTAACTTCAAGTTTAGCAATGTCTAACTGTCAATGTCAACCTTAGATATATCTTGTTGTATGTTTCTTCTGCATTATTTATATCTATAATCAGAGGGTGCTGATAACCCAAAACAAAACATCTGAAACCTAACTACTTATATCGGTACACCAACCAAATGTCTAAAATGTAAACTAGTTTTCTGATTTTTCCGATTTTAAACTTGGTTTTTTGGCAAGTTGTACATGACATACAAACCATGCCAAACAGGAGCCGGTCGATAGTACCTCTATAAAGTCTTTCAATAGCAGAGCTACTAGCGCTAGTAACTAGCTCACTCGTTACTAATGCACACCTGTGACCTTTCAGCCACAAGTGGCAACACTACTCACGTAGCTCGACTCGAGCTGTAAGCGAAAAGCCGGGACCGAACTAACAGTTTGCTAATGATTCCTTATAATACACCTGTACTGGTAGCAATAGACGTACAACCTTTGCATCTTTAACTTGCAATAGTGTTTAAGTTGCAACCACGTTTATGTAGTTTAACATATTGTGCCATTTTCAAATTAGGCCAGCAAATTTCATAATTTGCGGTGTTTTCATAATTATGCCTTAACATATCTCATTTTAAAAATTAAAACCGCATGTTTCTTAATTTATTTATTTACATAAGTACTACGCTTTAGATCTTAAACTTGCAGCTAAATAGCCCTTATATTAACAAGCTTTTCTTGCAAAAAATATTCTTCTAATAAATTATTAAGATATTAAATTGTTCGTCCATTAGGTACCTACCTACTACAAAAGTTTATGAGAGTATTAGCAACTTCTGTTGAAGGAAACTTTTCGAATTAATTTGACGAGTTTATGACTTGTTAGAGACTAACAAGAGATATTGTTAAATTAATTTCATTTTGAAATAATGACTATTATTATTTGGATAACGTGGTACCTTGTACCTAGCCTTTTAGGGAAACATGCTCGATTTTATGTTTGCATGAAAAGTTATAATTATGTATTATTTGACCTAGTTAGTATAAACTAACTAGGTCAAACTAAACTGATTCTCAATTTTCAAACTAACATGGCGACTCGATTATTTCAAAGTTTAAATCGTTAACGTAACCCACGACAATAGCCACAACCGCAATACAATAAAGGTTACCCAATAAATTGCTCTAACTACCATCGGTTATCGGTGCCAAAACACCCTAGCAACAATAAAACCACCCTGTAGGCGAAAACCGTAATGTTCACAAATTCACGGAACAAAGATCAAAAGCGCCCCTAATACATTAATTACTTCCATTAATATTCAAACGAGCTCGTTCACAATACCGTGACGCCACATGAACACAAACTAACTGAACAATCACGGTACGTTGCTGTAGTTCCGAAGCTTTGTAGCGCCTGATCAATTTCTCATAGCAATGTTTTGTTATCAACAGAACTGAGATTTTGAGCAGGCGCTCCGTGTTTTGTTACAGTTTGTTTAATTAAAATTGCAAAGCTAGAGATTACGAGACATTTGAATTGTCTTGAGTGACTATGTCGCTTCTTAGAAAGGACGTCAATAATCTATTTTTAGTTGTAATTTTGCTGAATATTTAAACAGGGTTTTTCAAATTCTTGTTATAATTTTCTGATAAATAGAATGTTATTTAACAAACTATGCGTTCATAAAGACACAATTTATTAATGTAAAGCGACGCTGTTTACTATAGGTGTGCCTTACGCTCTGAGTTATGGTTACTGACGTGAAAGTACACGCGAACCTGCAATTAACGTGAATCCTTAGATGGTATAATATGAAGCCTGCGTTACATTACGAAACTGTTTACGTAATTAATATTATGTGCTGCATAAGCTGCATTATTCATCTACTAGCGTGTTTATAAAAGTAAGTAATATACTTTCATCAGTGTTTACCTTTGAATTTGTTCCCTTGACTTGCTTTCCTTAAGAATACAATTCAAGTTCTGTAGTTTCTGCCTCCCGCGTGAGTGGAAAAAGCGTGAGTTTATTAAGTAAATTATTTCAAAGTGTCAGTTATTAATCAACAATATGAAAAATCATATCGATCTGATACTTACCGCATGAAATTTTGAAAAACCGAATCATATCGCTTTTATTTATTACCGATAACCTAGTAAAATATCAGGTCGATAAATTGTTTTACTCGCATTTTCCCACTATAATAAAAACACTCTAGTACTCGATTCTGATTCACAGTATACATTACAGACATGATTAAGCAAACAGGGCGGTGTTTGTATCGTAAACACAGCTCAAACGTGTTGCGCCTGATTGGATCCTGTTAGCAATGTTCCGCTCTGTATCATTACTGCCGTGCTGTTTGTCGTAGGCTCTTGTGGGGGTAATTGAGTGGACATAATGTTAGTACTAAATGTTGGGAGGATATATTATTGTCCAAATAGTAGATAATGATTTAGCACTTTGATCGAGAGTGATTAATGAAATGTTTGTTTAACGCAATATTACAAGAAACTTCGCTTTTGAGTCATTGACAAACTCTTCGAAAGTTTTGATTCTGTAGCTAATCTCTCCTTATTTACAAAGTAATTATGTAATAAAGTAATTTGTTGTTTACCTAGCTATGACGGCAGATTATGAAGCAACTTCCGCAATGAAACAAAAAATAATATTTGTCATTAAAATTAAATTATGGAGGTAAGTGCCGTAAGTTTTAATGAATTACTTAACTAAATTTAAATGAGGCTTCCCAACTTTTACGGTAAAAGTAAAATGGATGATTGCCATTAAAAGTTTCCTAGAGTTCTTTAATTATTATTGAAATACGGGAAATATAAACGACTTATTAAAGTCCAATGAATTATAAGCAGGAAATCGCTTACGAAACAGACATAAAATTACAAAAAATAAACTTCTGCGTCCTGTTGACGTAATTGGCACCTAACAGTCTTTACATAAAGTTACTTTTGAAAGAAACAAGCAACCGTGGTTTTTCTTTTCGACTCAAGTAAACACGAATACTCAGATGTTTTCTTTCACGAAACAAAACGCAGAAAACCTAAAATTTACATAAAATAGCGTTACATCCATCTTAGGAGAGAATCAGGTAAAGCATTTAGGGTATTGATTGTTTTCTAGGAAAATAATGGAAATGTTCTTGCTTATTCACTTTTGTAGTAGGTACCTGGCAGAGATCTCTGAGGAGACGTGCCGTCAACAAGCCTGAATCTTGAATCTTGAATCTTGTAAAGACAGAAGAACTGTCAGAGTACGACGGGACGGCAATCCGACTCGACCAGAGAATCACCACGCGTAGGACTAAAGGCTTAAGGGAATACTACCTCAAATGGCTTAGCATGATCTTCCGTTACGCCTAAAATACTGCAGCATTAAATTTGAAATAAATATATGGTAAAGTTGAGGATTAATGTTAGGTCTTATGTTTGGCGAAAACACGATTTCATAAAATTTTCTCGATTGAAAAAAATCCCGAAGTTACCTCCAAATCAAACGATAAACCACTGGTATTCAAAAAGTACTTCAAATTAGATCATGAAACTTTGCATACTAACTGAACTATAAAGCAGGTCTTATGTTTTTTATTTTTTCAAAAAGACGATTATCGACGACATTCGACGAGACGATATTCGGCCGCAGTGACTGACGTGACAACCGCTTTGTAGTGCAAGCTGATTAGAACGTTATTCTAACAGTATTACAAACGAAGTTTGAACCACCACAAATAGAGTTGCTAATCTGAGGTAGTATAGGCTCTTAACATAGTTTCCGAGGCACGAGGGTATCACACTGCCAATTTCCCGGGCTGTTACAGAAAAAATCCTAATATAAAACCCAATAATAACACTTTGCCCGACCTGAGAATCGAACTCAGGACCATGATCAGTCGGCTAACTACTACGAGACACAGGTAGTTACTAGATTGCCCTATGTTTGTATACAGGATGTAAACGGACTTCACGAAGTCGACAACCAAGTATTCTTTACATGTAAGTAACGTGAAAATTATCGCTAGGAAACGACATTTTTTTTGGGGTGGAAAATTACGTTTTTCGGTTGGAGTCAATGTAACACACTTAGAACATTATGCTGATGAGTTGAATAGTACCGGGGTCGTGGTGGTATTTAAACTAACAATCTTACATTAAAAACATGTATTTAAAAAAAAAAACTTGAGACAAAGTTGGAACTTTGACCCCCAATATCTCCGTAACTAGAAGGTTCCCAGGTATGGTGTAGAACTAAAAAATGATCGCAATAACGTGACGGGGAGAATAATTGCCTTTCGGCTTCGTTATGGGTCTTTGTACACCCTTTATAAATATCATTAGAACTCTAAATAGCTGGCACCATCAACAATAAATTATTTAACAAAGTAGCTAAGGTACAGTCTGTCTGTCCATCCCGCTGACTGCGTAGCTACAGGAAGTTCTCAACAATTCTAATTGTAAGTACAGACCTGTGCGATCCAACTAGAACTTTGGCCATTTATCTACAGATCAACATTTACTGAAAGAAACTTTATGATACTTTCAGGAAAGTATGTTTAGTCCACCTGAATATCTAGATAATAGGAATCTAGAACTGCGCACAGCCGAATTAAAACTTCCTCTATGAACCCACGTCGACACCGGTGTCTATAACTTGTGTAACAAAGTAGGTACATAAGTAGGCCCGTATTCTATACCTGCTTCTCTATCAACCTACTGACAAAACGACAGATGAACAAAATAAATCTATTATTTTGTCGATCCTTCCGTCGACAAAACTCGTTTCTACGGTTGTCATGAAAGGTAGGCTGGTTAATCTTTTCACAAAAGATTGAGCTGTCCCCGTATCGAACACTAGGGAAAAACAGCTGATTGATAGCAATAAACCACTGCTAATGAATGAAAGCTCATACTTACACACACATACACACACACACACACACAACATCTATCTATACCTGTGTCTATACTAACATTATAAATGCGAAGGTAACTCTATCTATCAATTACCTTTGAACGCCCTTGAATATGGCTCACGGATGATCTGGAATGACATGGTTTACTTTAGCCATAATTTCATATCTCCACTCGAGCGTAACGGCAGGCAAAAGGTAATAAATAAATTAGTTCCAGCCAGTAATTACCCACCAAATATTACAAAATTCTAATTATCGCCCAGAAACCCTTGCTGAAATATTCAGCTAATCTCAAAATCCTCTCCATTTAGATTATTTCGCGTTGAGGGCGCTTCTCAAAGAACATCACTGGCTGGACGTAATAACTTTACGCATGCAAAACCTCGGGCGGGTCGGCAGGGGCCCAGGCAGTGCATTATAAATGGACAGCTCTGGGGCTTGATTAAATTCTGTTCTACACAAACATTGGACGTAAAACTGTGCTACTAAATATACATTGGATTACGGCAGCTCTGTGGATTTATCGGTAATTGAAAACACTCTTGTATTGAGCGTCGATATATTTTGTCAATAATATTTGCCTCGGAAAGCATGTTAAGCCGTTGGTCTCCAGTGTCAATTGTAGATCTTTGACAGTCGTCACAGGTAGTCAGTGGCCAGAAAGTCTGACAACCAGTCTTACCGGGTATCGAATTACCCAGTACTAACTGGATTGTGGAGGTCAGATAGCCTGTCATCATCAACATCATTTTAGCCGAAAGACGTCCACTGCTGGACATAGGCCTCCCCCAAGTGTCGCCACATTGACCGGTCCCGTGCGACTCGCATCCAGCGGATTCCCGCAACCTTCACCAGGTCATCGGTCCACCTAGTGGGAGGCCTTAGCGTTGATAGCCAGTCGCTCCATATAAAATTGGTATTCAACTGCATCCTGTTAGACTGAGCTGACCAAGGATGAATAACTTGTTAAATATAAACTGCAGAGCAGTGGTGGCCCAATCGCGATGTTTCCGATTTACGTATCATAGTGTGGGTTCCCATTCAAGCAGGCACGCATTTAGTGTAATTCACTTCATTACCAGTTATTTCAAAATAGTGAAGGAAAAACGCTGATTCACCGTAAACCGACCTAGAACTGAACATTTGAAGACAAGTGATCTACCAACCCGCAGTGGGCCGGCGGCGTGGTGGATTATTTTCCACAATACGCTCTCTTGAAGGTCCCACCTTTGGACTGTGTGCTAGCAGTGATAACTTTATAGGCCGACTATGTGCTAATCTATTGTAGTCAATCGTACCTAACAAAACGTCGTTGTCGTAGTATCGTCGTCGTCTTCATGATATTTGCAATGACAAAACTGCGTGATGTGTTCAGTAGTATTTGTTTATTTGGCAAACCTATTATATACGGAGGCGCTCACGTAAGAGGTTATATTCGTAAGTTCTGCCGTAGTATTATATTATCTGTGGTTCTGCTATTAGCACAATGACTGTGTCAACATCCTCCACGTCGATAACCTCGTGTGATGTGAAGTTAAAATCAAACAAATGGAAAATGGCCCTTTAATAAAAAAAGTTCTGCGCACAAAGTTCAATCAGCTCAGCGTCTCACAAGCTGTGACACGATATCTTTGGTATCCCTCACCCAGTCTGTTCCAGCTACTTTTTTAAGTTACGTTATAGGCTTGCTTGCCGGTAAACGGTCACTGCTCAATCACATCATCTACTCCAAAAGATATTGGGACAGATATGGTTCAGCAACAAAGTGCAATATAATTGAAGCCTATTATTAGCTTTTGCTTACGGCTTCATCCACGTGGAGGCTAAAAATTATCCCACAGGAACGTACGGATAAAAAGTATCCTATGAGCACGACCTGGGTGTCATGGACTACCGGTTTGGGTACCAAATACTACAAGAAAAGTTATTTATCGAACCAATAATAATATAATAATAATAATAAAATTTTATTCAAAAAATATAAGGTAAAAGTTTACAGTTTTTCTTAAATCTATGTCAAGTTCACCCATGCTTTGAGCCTGAACTAGGTAATCCTTTGTTTCAGGCAATTTGAGGTAACATTAATTTATTAAATAATCATATAGGTATCATATTAATATTATTGGTACGAATGTAAAAAGGTATATAAAATTATACTATTTTAACTTAGCTAATTTAAAACTAACAATAATATGGACAATATTTACTTTAGCACAAGTAATAACTTCTCTGTATCTTCATAGGACATTGTTTGAAGAGCTTCCATAGGGATTGAACTGATGAAGTAAAATAAATAATACTAAACTATATTGGGTTAGCTTCTAGATACCCCGCTGAGTATTAAATCGGTCGATAAAACAGCAGCGAGTAGTACGAGTGAGCCGGACGGGTACGTACTGACCCGAATCCATTACTGTCATTAAAAGAAAATAGGACAGCTATCGACCCATAGTTCAGTGTGTGTGTGTGTGTGTGACGTTCTGCATTATGTTGTGTTTGAACAACGTTGCAGTTTCTACCATGACAGGTTGAATAAATCACAAACCTAGATAATATTTTTCAATACACTTCCTCGAAAACTAGTCCATAACGCACTACGATTAGGTACAACATGCAATGTATTTCACACGCGTGCGATTTTTTCCACTTTCCCGCACGTGTGCGGGAATGAAAATTGCCACAGATAACTATACCTATACTTAATCCAAATTGGTTCAATGCCTATAGTCTGAGGTAAATGTTTTTTTTTTAATTACGGCAAAGCACTACGCGTCTTTACGGCATAAATATTCAAATTGTGTTTATAAATAGAATATCATAGATAAACATGATTATTAAAAACTAATAGTTACTTTTATACACAAATTAACATTTATTTGTGTTCTAAATTCAAAAATATGAAATAAATCTATTTTTTATATTAGGCTGTTTAACGGCTTCATACCTTTGCCTCTCCTTCAACCTGGCCAAACCAAAGCGCGAAAAAAAAAAGAAAATTAAAATCATAGTTTTATAGTTCGTGACAAAAATATTTTTCGTTATTTTATTTTATTTCTTCAAAAGTGTATTGAAAAACGTCGTTTGATACACGTGGACATTTGTTATTGCAATTCTCGGCTCATAAACACCCTCGCCTACGGCTCGGGTGTTATAATTCCGCCTCGAATGCAATAACAAACTTTCTCCACTTGTATCAAAATGTACTATTCCATTATTGTCTAAGCTTCTGAAAGGACAATGCACAATAAATGCACGTTTTCATGAACTCTACGCGTCATCTAAATGAATGCCTACGCGTGCTCTTGGTTTTTAACTTTAGCGCCGAAATAAAAATCTAATGACGCACTTTTGTGCAGGTCATTTAGGTGCCGATTATTGTCTGTAAAAACCTGTTTTTACCACACTAAAAGATTCACAAGACTATTGACATAATCAAAATTACGCTGAAAAAGCACTTATGTGATGTGTGCGCCGTAATGCGGTTTGGTAATCTAATGATTTGCGGTCTTGTGACTTAACACCTTACTTGTTTTTTTATCAACTTTAGGTACCTAACCATCAACAAGCCTAAAATATTTTCTACCAAAAACTAACGAACCAACATATCGGCAAAATAAAACCTTCAAAATAAAAATATTTGACTAAATATTGTTGAACAAACTGGCTCCGTGTTGATTTTTAATCACCAGTTTATTCATCGAGGCGTAGTGCGTAGTACGCCGTACAGCGTTCAGCGTAGTGCCATAGTTATTGGATTGATTTAAATTAATATTTCCACATGTTTCGCTCACATGCCCGAGGTACTTGATTGCAAATATTTTATGCATGTGTTCCAGTATTATATCGCGATTGGCAGTACAGTGAATAATAAATGTTTTGAATATTCCGTGTTTGTTTACAGCGGAATACATTGAAACCGGATGACTCAATGAAAGGCACTTAGCTTAATTAGTTGTAAAAGTCTGACAATCAGTCTTATCAAGGGGTACCGTCGTAAAAGTCTGACAATCAGTCTTATCAAGGGGTACCGTCGTAAAAGTCTGACAATCAGTCTTATCAAGGGGTACCGTCGTAAAAGTCTGACAATCAGTCTTATCAAGGGGTACCGTCGTCGGTACCCCTTGATAAGACTAAAATCGATCTAGCTAGGTTTCGAATTAAGAAAAAAAAAACCATACAAAGCTCGGTCATCCAGATATTTAAAATTAAACGAATACGTTTTTCAGGCAATGATAACTATGGTATGGTTCGGGAAGCGATTGAGATCAAGAAGTATCCTAATTTCAATCGCGAAGACGGCTTCAGACTCTCTCCCGCTTGGAATCCAGTGATCACTAAGTGTACTCGTCAAGTGAAATCATCTCAGTATGCGGACACTGTTAGTGTAGTGTGCTGTCCTAGTGTGAACCGGCCCTAATTAACATTTATGAAGATCAAGTGAGGGTAGTTGAATAAACACCTTCGCTTTGCTGTGGCGGTACCTCCAATACTTCAGTCTTCCCGCGACCACGGCTGGTGCAATCCGGTCGAAACGTCGGGCAAATATTAAAGGTAAAAATTCGCGAAAATACCCGTTTATATGTGTTTTATAATGATAACTACCCTAAAAAACAATGTCGTAGCAGGGACCTATTCTATCTCGAGCAATACATCAGGAGACATTAGGCAGAAAACGGCGGAGTTATTTCACGGCTCATTTACCAACGGTTTATTTTATTAAAAAGAACAAAATAAATCTTGGCTGAAACATTGACTACACGGTAGGAACCCCGCAATGCCGCCCACACTGAAATCTTTCGTTTGTACTGTAGTATTTGTTCAGGAAAATTAAGAATAATAAAATAGTAAAAGTAGATATTATACAAATTGAGGGCGGTTTTTTCCCGAAAATTATATAGAAAGGTAAATACTAGGTGGAACTGGTAATTAAATAGTAGAAGGCTGTACATAATAACATAGCAACGTTTTAAATGAACTTGATGCATGAATAGTTATATGAAAATGTATTCTTTTGATCGTAGACCACAACACTGTTGAAGGAAAATTTAGTAAGGAAACCTGAATAAAAACTGAAATGAACGACAATTATGTAATAGTAAAGTAAGGGAAATTACCTGTTACGCAACTTGACTACCAACTGTATATTCATATAATAATGACTGTCATTGGTTGAATTTTGAGGGGCTTCCCTCGCTGCAAGCATTTGCAAGTAATGTAACAGTGCAGGATACGAGAATACATCAGTGAGTGTTTCCGCAGGATGGCTGGTAGCGACTGAATGAGAGTTACCTACTGAGAATCGAGTTGAGTGGCGTGCGATTGAAGAGGTCTATGTCCAGCAGTGGACTGCTGTAGGCTGATGATGATGAGCAGTGAGGGAGTGGATAACCGAGCATCGAGTGTAACTGTAACGATACAATATGTAACAATAACATGTTTAAGCACAAAATCCAATCTCGGACTGTTACATTACAAGCGAATATTCCGGCGAGGAAGTGCCTTTGTGTAGAATGACTATAACACGGCAAATTGACGTACCTAGAGTGTCAATTTGCTTAACAATTTTTGTTCCTGACGATAAAAGTGTGCAAGTACGTTGCTGAAGCTAATTCCTTCGCTTGTAGCGTAAAATGAACCAATCACAAACTGATATGATTACGCGGAAACACTTCACGTTTACCTAAAAGCCTTTTACAGCATTACCGTATAAAACCCGTCAGTCTGGCCCATCACGTCGCCTTTCTCTCTATTATGTGTAACAAGCTGATGCCTGTTTATTTACCTTCCCTTTACATGCCATCAATGTATGTAAATTATAATAATTTAAGCACCATTTTTTTTCAACGTTTATTGTTTCACTCACTTCGTTTTGTGAAAAGAGTTTGTAAAACTTTGGGTTTCGTGTGGGTGAAATTGTTAACCGACGTATTAGCCTATTGTAACGTTAATGTTATGTTTACATTTTAATAAAAATGTAGTTTTTTTAAGTTTAATTTATTCAAGTCCATCAAAAACAACATCTACTTACTTTATTGTACTTATTCTCTAACTATTCTCACTTAACTATTAAGCAAAATGAACATAAGTGAATCATAACTCATTCGTAGCAGACACACCCGACAAACACAAGTTCACAGAAACTTGTAGGTACATAAGTGTTATATGATTATGATAAGTTTGCTTCACGAGTTTTTGCTGTTTCAGCCAATTAGGAGACCCTTGTGTTGTGGACGAGCAACTAATTGAAAGAGCCTTCATTACTGATGAAGTGACGTTAATTATTAATTGCTATACTGATTAGGTAAACTCTTTACTACAACATACTGTTTAGGTGGCTCGTTGGTCCCGTGGTCGCCAGCGGTACTGCTGAGCATAAAGTGTTGAGTTCGAATTTTAGTTCAGGCAAAGTGTTATCGAGTTTGCCCATCCTATCACGTGGAGCTTAAAACTAAATGACGCAAGGCAATTCTTATAATACTCCTGCCTTACCTACGGGGTAAAGAGGCGTGATGTAATGATGAGATATTTTTGTCAGTAGCAACCTAGCTTTTAGATTCATACGCGGTTCAACTATAGAAAGAAATATCCTAGCGTGAAACTATTAAAAAGAACAAACCACGTCGGACTAACCACAACCACCCTTGCTGACCCCGTTTTCACAGTCCACCCCAACCACAGTAAAGTTTTCGAAAAAATAATTAATGGTCCGGCCTGTTCCACTTTCCGAGACAACGATACTGCTATCGTTCCTTCCATCTGGCATACATTACGTTATTCCCGTCCGCCGCGCGGTCTGCCGGACGCCCGGACCGCACGCGAGGTGCCACGGACCCCATACACGTAAACAATGTCATGATTTATTCTAAACATTTGCATACGACACTTTGAAATGGGAATGTTTCATATTTACTGTGTTGTGAATGTGGGTAGATGGATATTTTATTTTGTGAGCTTTTGAAGTGCGCTTTCTTCGTGTTGTGAATGCGAAGCTCAATGTGCGGGAAATTGGCCGCACAACTGCTAATGCAGGAGGATACAATATTTTTATATGTTTCACAGCAAAGTCGAGCAATTTATGTATTTTACTTGCATATTTACTGGCATTCTACTGTTACACTTGAAGCCGAAGGCCTTGTGGAAGACGATGCGGACTCTGAGCATTCGATTTGATTTATAAGTTAACGAGTGGGCAACTTTCTTTGTATCTCTCTGTTTATGACACTACAGCAAACCTCATTCGACCGTTACATCGACGGATGACTTAGCGCGTTCAGAAAACTTACGAGATTTCACAAATGTGACAACAGCGCCCTTGTCAACGTTAAGCGAGCGCCAAAATATAGTTGTAGCACTATTCTGATATTACTGAAACATTCTGAGACCGCATTGTTTTTCCTCGATAAACAATATAGTCACAATCAATCTAGGACAAAAGAATCAAGAGCCTGCTTACGCACAACATTACTTAAACCCAGGCCACAAAAGAGAATCCTCAAAAACATTCTCCTAATCACCCAAAAAACAGTAACCCGCACCCTCAGGCAATTCTAAAAGAATACTGATTCGAACCGGAATACACAGAATCGGACAAAAGGTAACTTTTCCTTGCAAATAAACAGTAACAATACTTGTTGTGGCCGCCGTGAGCTAATGTTTGCGCCCCGTGTTGGTTTAGGCGCCGCAGTCAGCGGCACGAGTAGAGCGATCTCCAGGCTTTGTTTGTTTTACCAGAAAACTGGATTATGGAAGTCATTGTTGGGTTTAGTGTGAAGTTGAAACATTACTGGAAGGGATTGAAGTCTGTACGAGTCAATATTATGTAGGTAAAAACGTTTTAGAAAAAATCGTAATATTGGGTAAGTGTTACGGGTACAGCACCTTTATTTCTGGACCACGAGGTACACGCTCAAACTTCACACGTCTTGCGAAAGCGACAGCGTGAAAACAAATGAACTAATTAGTTTCGAGCACCGCCACACTACCACGAGTCACTGCAGTGCAACTTGCGGAGCGATGTAAACTGTGGGAAACAATTGACGGACGCTCGCGGCCGAGGCCGTGGAGCCCCGTCCTCGGTCTCGGCCTCGGCCTTAGGGGGCCGAAAATCCGCCGCTAGCCCACAACGCACAAATAAATAAAATAGATTTCCCAACAAGTCATACCTACACGATGTTCAGTGTTGTTAATACTTATAATATTTTCATGTTTGAACTCAAACTATAGCGAAAATCAATAAAGGAGCACTTGACAATGCAAAATAAATAATAATAATTTCCTCTATCAAAATTTTCTTATTCCTAATACTATCACAAATAAATAAAATATGTCCCAATTCTATCCCGTCCTCGATATTATTGAGCATTATTCACACAAGTGCCTGTTTACGTCCGAGAGACGTACGGCGTACCCCGACGTACCCGTGCGATCCGAAGGACCACCAATAGGATTTACTTCAGTCACAGACATCAAATAAAACCTTTCTGTTACGATCATTGCCGAGGGCTCACGAATAGACCCGATCTCGACACGAAATGAATTGAATTGGTGGATTCTAGGAATAGGGATTTCTGACGGATTTATTTTGTGGACTAAATTGTAAGCGAAAAGGCGAACTGTTCAATTTCAGAAATTGAATAACAATTTATTTTGAAACAATTAAAGTTTAAGGTTTAAAGACTTTACAGGATTGCCGGATTTTCTTTTAGCCAGTCAAATTGTCGGATAATCTCTTTTGGCTTCTGGCCAGCATTGGACCGCGATAAGTTGAGTTCGTTTATGAAACAAAACAGCGATAAAACAGCCACAGTTCTATTTACCAGTCGAGAAATCTACACTAATATTATAAAGAGGAAAGATTTGTATTTGTGTGTTTGTAATGAATAAACTCAAAAACTACTGCGCCGATTTAAAAAATTCTTTCACCATTAGAAAGCTACATTCACCCTGAGTAACATAAGCTATATTTTATTCCCGTACTCCAATAGGAACAGGAACTACGCGGGCGAGACCGCGTGACATCCGCTAGTGTATTAATGTATAATGAGAGGTTTTCTTTTTGAGGTATTAAAAAAAACTTAGTTTCAAGAACTCTATAGGTGGCGTTGAACTTACTATTATAGTTGGAGCCAAAGCCATAACGCTTGAAAAAAAAAACATTGTGTCAAGTCACATACTCTCGTTGACTGACACTTTCATTTGCCTAACCTTCCGAATACAACCTAGTTTTCTCGCGCTTTGTTAAAATCAGTTTTTTTTGGTTCCCTTCCTTGCATTATCACACTAACTCCTAACGCCATCTATCGAGCGACTAGGGAAGAGCTAAAAAGAAAATCCCTCATTATGTAGGTATAAAATAATTAACTGACTCTTTGGTTTAGCCTCCTTGATCTAGTGCACACGATCGTTATAATACTGCTAAGCATAAGGTTCTGTGCTCGATTCCTGGGTCGGGCAAAGTGTTATTGGGTTTTTTGTTTCTATCAAATGGAACTTAAACTTAAAGACGGGGTGTACTATGAATATGATACACCTCTGCCTTCCTAACCCTTCGCGGAGGTCGGCGAGATGCAGGTGGGATGCTATGTTACTTTTAAATACAGTGAGGTTTTTCCAAGCCTGTACTAAACATTCAAAAACCACAACACAGACAAATATTTACATAAAACTCCCCTAAATCTTTGACATGAAAACAGAACTTCATTTCACTATATTTCACGAGTGCTTCCGAGTTCTTCCGAGTAAAGCCGATTTCAAAACGTCTCGTAATAAAATTGTTATATTCAGAAATGGAATTACAGCGAAATAATCCGTTGGCACAGCTTTGCCAACGGATTGAATTTTCTATTTTCAAATACGATTGCTGCAAGCAACTGGTTGGTCGCTTCTTACCGGGAATCAATTATTTGTATAATTTGATATTGGAACATTAATTGATGCGGTGTTTTTTACGTTCACCGGGTTTGCGCTTTTTGAGCATTTGTTATTTATTTAGGTGGTTAAGTAAATTACGTTTTAATTTATAATTTTGTAGATACAGCCTAGGCATCTCTTGTACGACGCCATTAAAAAGTCCCTAAGGATTAGGAATCAGTTTTTTCATGGCTCTTTAATTACGTGTAATTCATCGCTTACCTACCAAGCTAGTTTTTGCTTGCTTGATTGAAATTTAATTAATTAATAACTTTTGTAAGATGCAAAGATTTTATCAATTTATAAGAATCTAAGTAGGTACCGATCTTTTGTAAGTAAGTACTTAAGACATCTGATACACGTATTTAATTTAATTCGTAAATAAATCTCAAATACCTATTTATTTGCCTCTATTCGTTTCCAAAATCCGTTCTTTGAAATCTTGTACAGAATCAGTTAGGGTCGCCCCTAATCCCGGCTCCCAAATGTTTCTCCTTAATTTATTTACTGGTCGGTTCATATACCTGTAAGGGTCTCTACACACTCAATCGTTACTCAAGTGGCGCTACTCAAGGGCTTTAATCCAACCTGATACAAAACTGTGAACAGTCTATCTTGGGTTGACAGGTTTTAATTTAGTCAAGTATCTCGTAATAATTATAACATCACGTCTGTATTTCTCGCAGGGATAGGCAGAAGTGTATCTTAGGTCGGTACCACTTATTCCACCAGCTTTGTTAACAGCTTATACAAGGTGTCCAAAAAGAGTATCGGGTGTTTGATTGTTCTATAAAACAAGTATTTTTTTTATTGTTCATTATTAGAATACAAAATAGAAAATTATTTCGATAAGAATATAATGTTTTCCTAATGGTAACCGTTACGCTGCTGGTACTCTTCTAAGCTGGAACAGAGATTAAAATAAGGACCAATGATGCCTTTAGCAGACACAGCGGCCCACACAACGACCTTTGGGCTGTGCAGTGTGTCGTTCATGCTTTCGTCTCGGATTCTCCTCGGCCCAGTATCGACAATTCTGCTTATTAACATGACCATTCAGGTAAAGGTTGGCTTCGTCACTGAACGGTATGTTTTCAAAGTTGTTGAATCGCCGCAGCATTTCGTTCGCAAAATTCAATCGATTTTCGTAGTCCGTATATCCTTCAATTCTTGAACCAATTGAATTTCATACGCTTTGAAATGCAAATCTTTCTTTAAAATTGAATGCAAAGACGATTTTTTGATGTTCAATGCTTAGCTTCGCTTTCGGACGGATTTTGACGAACTGACGCCTTCACTTCTTCGATTCTTTCTTGGTCGCGGACTGAACGAGGGCGACCAGATATCGCCGCACCTGAACATTCTGATCCTTTTTCTTATGCTAACGTCACTCGGTGCATTGCGTGAAGATACTCCGCACGATACAAACGTTGAGCAGTCATTATGAATCACCGTTACTATAAAACGCAAAATGCGCGATGCATCCCCACGTACTGCTCCATTGCAACTAAAATTGCACAAAATGGCGGACTTGACAATCCACCTCTCCGCGTCTCCCGCGGCTTCGAGTCAACTTCAGCGCTGAAACAAATACCCGATACTGTTTTTGGACACCTTGTAGTATAGAATGCAAGCTGTGTGTAGCTGAATGTTAGTAACTGGGCTTAAATCCAGACTTCGTGCTGGTTTAGATGATTTCCTAATGGTACCTCGTTTGACTCGGGAATCAAACCCTAGACCCCCAATTACTGATAATGTAGATAAGGAAATTAAAGATGAGGAGTTCCTGGCTAAATAAGCCGCTCGAGTGGGTATTTCATCATCATCATCATCATCATTTCAGCCGAAAGACGTCCACTGCTGGACATAGGCCTCCCCCAAGTGTCGCCACATTGACCGGTCCCGTGCGACTCGCATCCAGCGGATTCCTGCAACCTTCACCAGGTCATCGGTCCACCTAGTGGGAGGCCTTCCAACGCAACGTCTTCCGGTTCGCGGTCGCCACTCCAGAACTTTTCGGCCCCATCGGCCATCCGTTCTGCGAGCAATGTGCCCTGCCCACTGCCACTTAAGTTTGGCAATTCTTCGGTCTACGTCGGTAACCTTTGTTCTCTTGCGGATGTCTTCATTTCTGATTCGATCGCGCAAGGAAACTCCGAGCATAGCCCTCTCCATTGCCCTTTGGGTGACTTAAAGCTTTCTGATGAGGCCCATTGTGAGCGACCACGTTTCGGTCCCGTATGTAATCACTGGCAACACACACTGGTCATAGACTCACACTGGTCATAGACTGATGAAGTCTACGCTCCGTCCAGCACAGATCCAAATCCAAAACCCCGAGAGCTTTCAGCTTGAACTCCAGAACCGTTTCGAGTGCCTAGGCTCAGTGGACGAATACAACGATGGGTTCGTGGAAACTGTCCATACGACCGGGTCTAAGTTCTTCAAGGCGCGTCGTACAGATCAGAACAAGAGGCTGTCCGATCACACTCTCAAGCTCATGAAGGAGCGGCGTGAGATGATCCTGCAGTCTTCAGACGAGGCGTGTAAATATCGGCAGCTCAATAGACGGATCTCTAAATCCTTGAAGAGCGACCTCCGCCGCTTTAATACCGAGCGTATTAAAGACGCGATTGAGCGGAATAAAGGCTCCAAGGTATTTGCAAGGGATCTGGCTATTGGGCAGAGCCAGCTCACGAAACTGAAGACCGACGATGGTAGGATCTTATCCGCCAAACTGGAGCTTCTAAAGGGAGATCGAGAGCTTCTATACAGTTGTACACGTCAACCAGTAAACCCGTCGTAGATCTAGCAAACGACCTAAGAGCTAGACTGACCCGACACTATACCGAAGACATCCCGGACGTCAGCCTGTACGAGATTAAGATGGCTCTGAAGCAGCTCAAAAACAACAAGGCACCGGGTGATGACGGAATTACGGCCGAACTCCTGAAGGCGGGTGGAAAACCACTTAAGGCCCTTCAGAAGCTGTTTAATTCCGTTAAACTTGAGGGGAAAACGCCACAGGCATGGTGCAGGGGCGTGGTGGTGCTCTTCTTCAAAAAGGGTGACAATGCCCGGCTGAAGAATTATAGGCCCATCTCACTTCTAAGCCATGTCTACAAGCTGTTTTCTAGAGTCATCACGAATCGTCTCGCGCGCAGGTTTGACGATTTCCAGCCACTCGAACAAGCCGGTTTCCGAAAAGGCTTTAGCACCGTGGACCACATACATACGCTACGGCAAGTTATACAGAAGACCGAAGAGTATAACCTGCCTCTCTGTTTAGCGTTTGTAGACTACGAGAAAGCCTTCGATTCGATCGAGACCTGGGCTGTACTGCAGTCTCTCCAACGGTGCCAAATCGACTATCGGTACATCGAGGTGTTGAAGTGTTTGTACAAAAACGCCACCATGTCAGTCCGATTTCAGGACCAAGCCTCGAAACCTATCCTCCTGCAGCGAGGTGTGAGACAGGGAGACGTCATATCTCCGAAACTGTTCACCGCTGCACTGGAGGATGTCTTCAAGGTTCTGGACTGGAGAGGGCTAGGCATCAACGTCAATGGCGAGTACATCACTCACCTTCGGTTTGCCGATGATATAGTGGTAATGGCTGAGACCATTGAGGACCTCAGTACAATGCTCGATGACCTCAGTAGAGCTTCCGGAAGAGTGGGTCTAAAAATGAACATGGACAAGACTAAGGTCATGTTGAATGCCCATGTCACACCCACTCCTATCAAGATCGGAGACTCTACTCTCGAAGTTGTAGACGATTATGTGTACCTGGGACAAACGGTCCAGTTAGGTAGGTCTAACTTCGAGAAAGAGGTCAATTGTCGAATCAGACTCGGTTGGGCAGCGTTCGGGAAATTGCGCGGTATCTTCTCGTCCAACCTACCGCAGTGTCTCAAGACGAAAGTCTATGACCGAGTGGGTATTTAGGTTAAATTAATAAATTAGTTTAATTCAGATATCACAAGATCCATAAATATATTATGCACATTCATTATTATTTACTTACGTTTACAAAATTAATTTAAAATGATAGTGAATGATTGTATATACACAAGCCGCGCTTGCCTGGGTTACAGAGTATTACGAGTTTCCTCCGTGCCGTGAAAGCACGTTAAGCCGTTGGTCCCGGCTATCATTTGTAGAACTGTGGCAGTCGTTACAGGTAGTCAGTGACCCGAAAGTCTGACCACCATGCAGTCTTACCAAGGGGTATCGTAAAGTACTTCGTTGTGGATGTCTGGGTATACAGGCAGTCGCTCCATGTACTGGTATTCAGCTGCATCAGCTGCATCCGGTTAGACTGGAAGCCGACCCCAACATAGTTGTGACTGGCAGATGATGATGAGATAACGGAATTGGCATAAAACAGGCCATAAATGAAATTACTCACCAATTAGATGAAATTGCTCACCAATTAAATGAAATTACTCATCAATTAAATAAATTGAAGGTAGTTTAGGAAGTAATAAGTTAAAAAGTGTAATTTCATAAAGTAAATTATAATACGGAAAATAATGACAGGGTATTGTTGCTTAAAAACTGTTATTTACGCATACAGGAACTTTACTGTAGACTTGGGAACGGACAGAGGTCATGACGAAAACGTCCGTTATGCGAAAGTGTAGAGTGCAATGCCGCCAGTCTCTTGGGCAGATGACCAGCGTTGAAGAAAAAATAAATTTCGGAATTGAATTGCAAAAAAGTGAATAAAACAAACAAAAGTCACCGAGTTATCTCAGCTCCATTCATAATTAACGGCGTTAACAAGGTACTGACCGATACTGCTACAACGGGAACTACCATATAGGTTTTCGACCCAAAACCCTTAGGGTACTTTCGGTTGACCTAGAATTGACAATTTTGGTTAAAATCAAGGTCTTACAGCACAAGTAAAGGGAAAATTCCGAAAAAAGAAAACATTTGAAAGTACCAAAATTTACCTTAAATTACTTACAAATTTTCGCGAAAATCTGATTTTCCCCATATCTTTTTATCGTTTTCATTACATTACACCTTGATTTTTATACACCTAATAGGCCCTATCTCAATATCTGGTGTAAATTTCAACTTGCTAGCTCCACCCGTTCCTGAGAGAATCGGTAGTGACAGACGGACAGACAGACGGACAAGAAAGTGATTAAGTGATCTTATAACAGTTCCTTTTTCAGTTCGGAACCCTAAAAAGGAGAGTAATGCATAAAAAGAATGTTCTTTAACAAAAACAATTGAAAAGAATAATATTAATCAGTAGAATTACAATTTTAGTTTTGGCCTAATTGCTTTCATTTCGTTGTAAAGAAAGAACAAAGAGAAGTCATTTTACAAAATCCATCTTTCCATATTTGTTTGGCAACTTGTACAGGTTCCACATTTTAGTCTTTGTCTACTTTCCAGCAGTGATAACCCACTCTTGTACCGTTGTTAGGACAATAGTTAATTTTGATTCCTTCTCTTTCTTCCAATCCTCCTTGTGCTTCTTTGTCTTCGTTTGTTACTGCTACTGGACTCTTTGCTGCTGTCGTTTTTTGATTCTTGTCTTCTTTTGGTTTGCTTTCCAAATGTTTAGCATCTTCAGTGTCCATAGCAGCAACGTTGTGTTCGCGATCTGCAGATGTTTCTTCTTCATTGATGTCTTTATTTGATGTTGGTTCCACATCTCCTGCACTAACAGCGTTTTCAACTGGATCTTTATAAAATACTTCGTCTTCAGGATTTGCATAACTGGTTATAGTGTCTCCAACGATTTGCTGGAGTTCTCCCGAAGGGTCGTATATATTGGCGGGAATGTTCTTGGCTCCTACAATAGCGAGGAGTATCAGGGTCAGCAGAGTAGTCGCCTCCATGGTTAAAGGTGTGGGTCAGAATGACGGGTGTGTTGTTGCAGAAATGAAAATGCTATATATAAAAGGAATGTACCAGCAATGTACTTGAATGTACCTTTAATCAAATTCAATGTACCTCCATGAAACAAGAACAATACAAATAATAAAGTGAGCCGCAGTCCTGACAGTCAGAATGACGGGTAAATCTGATAATGAATGTAATAGATATCTTATGGTTACCTAATATTTATCAGAGGAACGTACCTTCAACGTACCTCGTAAAAATATAATCTGAAAATAAATTGCGACGAGTAATTAACGAGAAAATCAAGAAAACAAATTTTGACGCCTACCATTTTTTCATAGCAATATCGCACCTCCTCCGCTCAAATAGTGTCGTAAGTCAAAAAATTAAACTTTCGAGAAAAAAGTGTTTGAAATTTGATTTGGAAGTTCTGAAACGAGTGGTACTGGTCTGTGCTAAACAGACTCCGTGACAGCCCCAGCAGCATTCTACGTGCTATAGCCGGGAGACATTATTAGAGAATGCAAATCCGTTCTATTTCAAAATGCGGATTTTTAGTCCAATCCGGTTTATCCGAATTTTACGGATTTTTCATGAAAATAAACAACACTACCCATATTTGTTTATTAATGATGTTTCTTATATTTGTGTAAAAGGGTTAAAAAAAAAACAAATAATATGATTCTTTAAATTTTAGTTTTTTTTTTAAATTATTCAATTTAAATACCATTGATATGACCAACATTTGATCTCATCCGTCGTGCTCTTGCCACCGCCAGCTGTTTTAGAACCCACTGGCTTGGCACGCGTCGATGGCAAGAGACCAGATGGTATGACCATAATGCCATGGAAGTTGGGTAGGCCTTTGGTGTGGGACGCAACTTGCGTCGACACCCTTGCGCCATCTCATCTTCCTAGCACAGTGCGCTGCGCTGGGGCGGCTGTTCCTGGTGCTGAAAACCTCGAACGGCGCAAATACAATAATTTAATTGGTAATTATGTGTTTGAACCGTTTGGGGGTTGAAACACTAGGGCCATGGGATCCGAGTGCCCACACCTAGTTTTTCGAGAAATCGCCAAACGGTTAGTCGACTCTTCACGTGACCAGAGGGGGCGGGCCTATTTTTTGGCCAAAGAATCAGCATTGCCATCCAACGTGGCAATGCTGCCATCCTTCTGGGCACTTTTCCTGTTGACAGCGATGTGGACGAATTTTTCGACGCCCTGTAACCCTTTTTGATACTTGTAAATATTTTTATTTCTTTTATAGAGTAAATAATGTAAATATTATAGAAAATAAATAAATATTAAAGTATTGAAATAATTTAAATACCAAAATTTTTGTGTTAAAAATAATAGTCGTAATATTGATTCCTATTATTAAAATAATCAGTCTGTGACTTGCGTGCTGAGTAACGTAATAAAATAATAAGTACAAATTATTATTTTACTAACGTTACTCAACGAGTACAAAGTATTATTCTTTGTTTCCTTAGAAGATGGGTAGGTTCTTTTTACCAATTAAGAGTAAAGTTTAATAATTTGATGATTTACACTTGAAATAAGATCATTTGCACGTCTCTAGGCCTCTCATTATTATTCTATGAATAATAGTTATTTATGATACTAGTGCGGTAAGTTGGTTTTTAGGGTTCCGTACCCAAAGGGTAAAAACGGAACCCTATTACTAAGACTTCGCTGTCTGTCCGTCTGTCCGTCGGTCCGTCTGTCCGTCTGTCCGTCTGTCCGTCTGTCTGTCACCAGGCTGTATCTCAGGAACCGTGACAGCTAGACAGTTGAAATTTTCACAGATGATGTATTTCTGTTGCCGCTATAACAACAAATACTAAAAACATAATAAAATTAATATTTAAGGGGGGCTCCCATACAACAAACGTGATTTTTTTATAATAATTGGTACGGAACCCTTCGTGCGCGAGTCCGACTCGCACTTGGCCGGTTTTTACAAACGAGTAGACGAACGTAAGTCCGAGACGAAGTCGAGGGCTTACCATAGTCACGAGTTTGTAAATATCAATTTCTGCACGTGTGTCACACAATGTTTTTCAACACATTTGCGAGAAAACAGTACAATATGGAATGATACAAACAGCGACCCCAAAAACCAGGAAATGAAGAAAAAACCCGAAAATATTCATCGGCACCATCTTGGATTTCCATTTTGACCTCAGTTTCGTTATCAGCGACCCCAAAAATCACAAAAACGACACCGATGAAGAAGAAAAAAAATAATAAAAAACAAATTTTCGTCAGCGCCATCTAGGATTTTCATTTTGACCTAATTAAAAAAAACAGTAAAGAATACGCACGGTGCTATACAACAACAACAACAACAACAACAGCCCATAACGCCCACTGCTGGAAATAAGCCTCTCCCATGATGGGAGGAATTTGCCGTAATCTCCACGCTTGGCAGGCGGATTGGAGATCGCAGTGATGAAAGACTAATAGAAAACGCTGCTGCCCATTCTCTGGTCTACAGAGGCGCAAGGTGTTCTGCCTCAGACATTAGTCGCCTTATACGACACCCGTGAGTGTAATGGGTTGGTTCTATTCTACTCTGCCGGATACCACACGGCTAACTCGTAACTCTCGTAACTCGTCGGTGCTATACAACATGCGGTAAAATTGGAATATCAAAGGAATTATTGAATACATACTATCGGGGTCTTTTCCGCCTGACCATTTTAAATTGTTTTCGCTTAAATCATGCGGAGGCGCCGAGCCACACCCCCTTAAAGTTAGGCCTATTAGGAAAGCGTCAACTTTGGCGCGCAAAGTAACAATAACTCTCGTTTGGCGTGCGTCGTCAATGCGCTTGGCCGATTCGGTATCTTTTCATTAATTTTTTCTACACAAAGTCAACGGGGCGGGGCTAGAGAGCGTTTTTATGTTGCGAGTGAAAGCAAAAATGAGCTTAGTGGTGGTCAGGTGGGAGTGTCCTCGATAGTACGTACTATCACCTCGGACGAAATCTTACCATGTTTTAAAAAAAATCCCGTGGACACGATGCCCATATCTGTTTACCACTGTTATTGTATTATATTTTATTCAGACAAAATTAAATACCTTTTTTTGTTAATTCATATTTCTTATTTTTTTCGCTGCATAATAATATTATTTGCTTCATAATTTTTGTTTTATTTATCAAATCACATGTAATGTAAGTATGTGAAAAAATGGAAGTAATCCGCTCATAATCACGTTAAATTCCCACTACGAGCAAATAAAACCGTTTATTATTACCCGTGGTTCGACCGCGTAGTTCTACTAGTAGGACCAAGGGTATGTTTCTTTTCGGTGGTTCTATCATCCGGACCATGGGCAATTCAAGTTCTATCAATAATACTAAGGGCAACTTTGCTATACTCATATTGCTATGAAAAGGTAGGTGTCAAAATTTGTATTTTTAACCTCTCTCCAACGTTTTTTGTACCACTCGTTTCAGAAAACTTCCAAATCAAAACTCAAACACTTTTTTCTCGAAAGTTTGATTTTTTGACTTACGACACTATTTGAGCGGAGGAGGTGCGATATTGCTATGAAAAAATGGTAGGCGTCAAAATTTGTTTTCTTGATTTTCTCGTTAATTACTCGTCGCAATATATTTTCAGATTATATTTTTACGAGGTACGTTGAAGGTACATTCCTCTGGTAAATATTAGGTAACCATAAGATATCTATTACATTTATTATCAGATTTACCCGTCATTCTGACTGTCAGGACTGCGGCTCACTTTAATATTTGTATTGTTCTTGTTTCATGGAGGTACATTGAATTTGATTAAAGGTACATTCAAGTACATTGCTGGTACATTCCTTTTATATATAGCATATTCATTTCTGCAACAACACACCCGTCATTCTGACCCACACGGTTAAAGGACTGTATATCAGTGAACTGAATTTCTAGTCACAGTAACTGATGAGGGGAGGAAGCGAGCGCTGACACACTCCCGGTGGAACTGATGACTGCAACACATTCACTTTGATTTATATATCGAGCCAGTTTACCTATCTTATTATTATGTGACGCTGACATAACATGGACGTGTTCTGATATCACTGATGTTATAATATAATTATCCCTAATTGAGTTTTCCCGTGAGTACACCCGCGAGTAATGTCTACCTATCTTGACTCTGGGCACGCGGGAAGGTGCCGTGAGTTAGTGCGGCACGTACACCACTTGTCTGGGAGCAAAGTATGTCATGACTTATTATATCACATACCTATTTAGATATAATGGGCGATATGTTAGGCCGAGTAAACCTGGTGATTCAATCCTGGCTTGTTCTGATGACGGGGTGCCTCAAAATTAATTTATCTTTGGAGCTTAACTAGACATAAAGGTTTTTATTTTTCACTTTTCACTTCGTGTTTTTATCGGTTCAATTTTTTGTTTAAAAGTTTCTATTATTTGCTCATTTATATGATTAGTTAGTGAGTTATATAAAGCCTTAAAGAGGAAAAAAATATAGAAAAGGAACAACTTATACAAACAACGTAGGTGCTAAAGGCAGAGCTTTCTGCCACGGTAATTTTTGATGTGGATAACATGAATTATACTTTGAAATAAATTAACAATTTGCTTTGCGAACCGGTTCCTGCTAGTCAAGTATACCCTGGCGCCCTCGACACCTGCCAGCCAAGTACTACTCAGTACTCATTACTCCTTATGAAACCAGCTCCATAGTCAAGAGCACTTACCGCCAAGAACCGCAAGAGCGTGAAGAGTCCAGAGAGCTCCGAATATTGCGGACAGCGTTATTGATTTATAACGTGTTATATTTGAGTTAGGGGCCTTTGTATTAGTTAGTTGTAAATGTTGGTTTAGTTACTTGTTGATTGTTGGTTAGTCGTAGAGTTGGCTATAATATTGTGGTAAATCGTATGGAATTTCGGGAATCTATTAATTTGCACGTCAAACACAATGATTTGATAGATAAAAACTACGTAAATATGTTGTTTCTAAACTTGCACAGGTAACAGACAGCGTAGTAACTGAAATAAGTCTTTGAATAAAGTTTAATTAAACCATGCTTGCACACCGATCTTAAAATACAAAGAATTATTAAGTTAGCCTGGAAAATAAACCATATATTTTATCCTTTTAGAAAAGAGTTTACTCAGCGTACAATAACAAAGCGAACTCTAAAAATATGAAAATGTATTTTATCTGGTTCTGAATTCAGCTTCAGTTTTCAGAATTAAACTTTTTGTGTTTCGTAAAATCTTTTTCCCATGTATGATATTCAGCCGCATCTGAAAAGACTAAAAGAGGACTAACATATTTGCCAACTCTCGCGCGGTGACTCATGAAAACTTTCGCTCAAAGAGGTTTCCCGAAAATTCGAGATTTTCCGAATTCAATCGCAGTGGAGCCGGTTTGTTAGGGATTTGAACGAGCCTGTAGTCTTTTACTGCCAAAAACTGGCGAGTGAAAGGCAAATCAAATATCTTTGATGAGATTATTTCGTTTCGCGACTCGAGGCACAGTCAAAGGATGGAAAAACTCTTATAGATGTGGATTTGTACTTCAGTTCTTAATTTCTCATTGAGTAATAGTGGACCATTGGTATAAAGGTCGTGTCTTACGAGTTCAAGGGCTTGGGTTCAACCCAGGCAAGTTAATGTGAATTATCTCATCACTACTGCCCTCAAACCTATCAAACACCGTGGGGAAATCGGCATGACGTCCTTGAACCAAATATTCTAAGACTGCCTCTCAGACAGGAGGTTTTTGTCCCAGCAAACGATGAAATTTAGTATAATAATGTTCCTAACATTATGTTAAACTTAAGTTTTTGTCGAATTCATAGTGCCCGGTAACACCTAGTAATAAATTATGAACCTTTTAGAATGCGTACTTCAAATATTGATGTATTCATCAGCACGGTTGGCAAACGGTTGCTGATATAATATTATTGAATCACACGGTACTTAGATATTGGCGACGAAATAGGATGGTATTGTCATAAAATAATAATCGAAAAAAATTATATATTATTCTTTTTCCGTGCTTCAAAAAGACGTTGGTGACAGTCGAGTTTTTTAACACATGGTAACACCATTGCCTAACCTCACGCCTGTAGTCACAGAACGGTAAGACAGAGTTGTAACTATTAATATTACACTCACGTTTCGTTTTTTACATTTAAGTCCCAAGTAACAGGGAGCGAACCTATTGCCGTCAATCTGTCACAAATGTAGACACTGTGCTGCTATTGAGAAATTCCTAAAATCAATGTATGAGAGCGTTTACGGTAAGTAAGTAAGTAAAATTTTATTTGGTTGTACGGAGAGGCGTATTTACGCGCGTTTGCTGAAATGCAGCGTTGCCCGCCGCGTGCACCGCCGCGGTCAACCCGGCAGTGCGCGCGCAAATACAAACATATGACAGATGACACCGCCGCTGCACACGCCGCCTCTCCGTAAACGGAAAAACGCGCAACGCGCCGCGTGACCGCCGCGCAACGCGCCGCGTGACAGCCGCGCAACGCGCCGCGTGACGCGCCGCGTGTCTAGAAATGAGCACTAAGGCCCGTTGTCTATAACTTACTTACGTATAACAGTCAGTTAATATGCCACGTCCCGCAGCTATCAGTGTTTCTATAAACAAAGTTAGCTTGCAATATCCTATCCACGTCATCTACCTGTCACTTGATTCATAGAAAAATCAAATAGGTACCTAAAGATTTTCTGTGACGTTTTGTTTCTAACCGTCAAGTAAGCTAAATGTCAGACAGATAGTAACCTTCCGAAACCGAACAGTAATTTATTGAAAATGGCCGTTATGCATCGAACGAAATATTTAAGGCCCTTCTAACCCTTAAATTAGCAACTCTATTTGTGGTGGTTCAAACTTCGTTTGAAAGAACAAAGCGGTTGTTACGTCAGTCACTGCGGCCGAATAGTGCGAAATTGATTGCGATTTACAAAAAATCTATTGATTGGACTAAAAAAATAAAACACATGAGACCTGCTTTATAGTTAGTTCAGTTAGTATGCAAAGTTTCATGATCTAATTTTAAGTACTTTTTGAAAAAAAAATACATATCTATAAACATAAAAGATATCTCTAAACAACCTTGTTATGTATCGTATAGACTCATTGACTTGAGAAGTAGATGGACTGGAAATACCTACAAAAAAAAGGTGCCACAAAATTTCTCATAAAATGGCTGCCAATGATAGGGATGTACCAATTAGGGAATATAGTGTTACTATAACAAGTATCGATACTAATACTACATAATAGTTTTACGAGTCTTACTAGATATCACGTTTGAATCATATTTATAATTTACTAAGCACTTCGCCCGCGAAAATTGTGATAGCTCGGCTAATTTGCATGACATCAATATAATTTATATCCTATGTTACTCGGTAAAGATGTAGCTTTCTAATGGTAAAATAATTTTTAACAGTAGTTCTTGAGTTAAATCGTAACAAACACACAAACAAAAAATCTAATCTTTCCTCTATATTATTATAGCATAGATTCTTCCAGTCTGTTGTAACAAAACAATGAGTAAGTTTAATGCTCTTCTGATATCTGACCGTTATTAAATGTAGTGTTTTTCTGCACAGAATTTATAAACAATTTTAGTCGCATCACTTTTGCGCTTTCGCTTATTTTATAGGGCTGTAGCTTCTAGTAGGTATGCGGACTAGGTTTGCCAGATACAGTAATTTCATTTCCTGGCCAATTCGAAGGATACTAATTTGGTGGGTACCTACAAAAATAGATAATGGTCTTTGTAAATTGCATTTCTTGTAATATTTTACAAACATACCAATACACATAAGTATGTCAAAAATCAACTTTAATTGCTCATACTATGCAGATTATTTTTTAAATATGAAAACACAAACATTAATTGAGCATCGCACCTCGTTTTTAGTTATTCATTAAATAAAACTTCTGTAAAAATCAACATGTGTTTTATTTATTCAATAAACATTTGGTATGAAAACAACAATATTATGTAAGTATATCAAAATAAAACAAACTACCTATTCATTTCTAAACAATGTTAGTTTGTTCAAAAACTGCTTTCCGAGGCACGGAGGAAACTCGGTATGTAATGGGTGGTCACCCATCCACAGTCCAACCTAGGCAAACATCAGATTTTTTAACGTTGCTCGTCTCACAGAAAACAGATGACTCTTGATGTTGTTTTTTGATGGATGCCTGAAAAAAATAGGAATTTCGTTATGCAATATGTTGAAAGAGGTTAAATGAGAGATTTTTATAAGAAAGAACATTTTTGAATTAAGTTGTTCTATGTGTCACTCAATGTCTGTCTGTTTTTGTCATCGTGTAAAAAATATCTATATTGTAATAAATTCACGTATTTGGATCTCGGATTCCTGCTTTATTCTATTTCTAACAGTTTTGTATTGTGTAACGGGCTGGTGTCCGTAACTCCACGTTAAAATCGGCAGTCATAACGCGTACCTAATTTGCGTGCGAACAATAATAATCTTTTTTCGACCCGCTTAGCACACGTATGTAGGTACTATACCGATATCGTACCAGCACAGCGAAGGAACTAGTATCGGAAAATATTACCGCAACGGTACCACACTATTCCACCATGACATATTATTGTAAACAAACGAATGAAATTATGAAATTAAAAAAAGGTCTGTTGGACGAAAATAAGCCCAAATATGAACACTACAGCCATAAATTCACGATCCCTTAGCATTTTTTTCATCAAAAGTGTATTACTATGTGTAATAATTCATGAAAACCGGCTACTAACCTGTGAAAAGACAATTTAGGTTGATTTTCCTTCTTTCTTGCACAACACATCATAACACAACACGCAGGCATGTTGAATAGCTGTTTTCCACCATATACGTGCAAATTTTATAGATAAACTCTTCGTAATTTTCTCACAAATCTTAAAAATTGCAAAAGTAAACACTCATTTGACAGCAGAACTACCACAAAACTCGTCGCATAATATGGCGGATACGGCACTTACCTACAACTGTTACTACGTCACAACAAAATGTTGTCATTATGAGCAACAGCTGAAATATTGTTGTCTCTTTTATCAAATATGATTACCACATTAAATAGAATGAAGCAAAACGATATTTCACATTCCGTTTCGTATTTCACTCACATTTGTCTATGCAAATGTAGGTATAGAATATCGGGGCCCCTCCATATTTCTTTCTATCTCTATGTATAGACTTCATAAATCCATTAGCTGCCACATGCATGCATGACGCAAATACAAGTGAAACGGTTTGAATTTTGAATGTTAATGCCTAGCCACGTGACGCGAGCAAAAAGTAAAACGAGCATTTAATCACTTTATGGTAACGGATCGCCCTTTAAAAGGTAATTTTTCTGCTCTTTGGTTGAATTTTTCTCGCGTGGGTTTTCAAAAATGGATCTGTGGATTAGAAGGTTTTTAAACTTTGAGTTATGTGATGTCGATGGGAGATTAAAGGCTTTACACGTCAGTTCCAGAATCCATAGCTAATATTATAGGTAAAACTAATTCTGTCTGCCATGTAAGCCTGGCACGCAGATGAATCATGATCTAGGTAATCGGTATAGAGGAGCTGGTGGCTAAATAATAACAGCCGCTCGGGTCGATCTTTAGGTTAAGCCGTGCCTGCCTAGTATGATCTGTGGATGCGTGATATAGTATTTATGCTATACTTACAATTTATATTCACCATTCATAATTTTATTTATCATCCTTTTTATTTGTTTCTATGTTTACACTCAACAAATCGATCTAAATACATTAACATAAAAATAACTGGAATAAAATATTAGTACTCATTTTCATGTGACACTTACGTCAAATTGTCAAACTGTCAGTTACTTTTTATTTCTCTTTCTGGCTTAGTCAATGATGGTTACTTTTTGGTTTATATAATTTAAACTATTTTTATCAATATGTTTAGTTATTGTATTTTATAGATTATTACGATTGTTTACTAAATAACTTAATTTAAAAATTATATTTATAAAATTATTTACGCACTCATGGATATGTCCTGGCCGACTACACTTGTCAGATGAGATGATGGCCACAAGAAGAAAACTAATATTTCAAAAATGAAAAAGGAAGACTACTTTGAAAACGAGCTTACGAACTGCTGGAAGCAGTCTACTATGGGGTCTCATTTGAGAAGCATCAGGAAACAGCTTGGTTTTTGATGTCACGTACCTATACTACCCAGGGGATCCAACTAAAGATTCACCTGGGACCTCTACTCTCTCGATCTTCGGAAGCTGTCTGAGATCTACGCGACGCCCTTCCAGCAGAGTTTCCTTGAAGCTTGATCCTTGAAGTTGTCCTGATAACTGACCTGCAATGCTACCCTAATGCCTGTTCCTGTCCCTCCTACAGTTCTGAACTGATTTGTCACCAATTAAGTGCGTGAACTATAAAACTACCACCTCCATACTTTCCTAGAGTGCGTATTAAGTAGGTCTTTTTATAATTAGCTGTATTTTTTATCTCATCTATAAATTCCCTTATTAAATTTTGATTGAACAAGTCTGCTTAAATCCCTTTATTTTGATAGGATCAAGTAGATTTATTACAGTGACTACCCATTACATGCCGAGTTTCCTCCGTGCCTCGGAAAGCACGTTAAGCAGTTGGTACCGGCTGTCATTTGTAGATCTTTGACAGTCGTTACAGGTAGTCAGTGGCCCAAAAAGTCTGACAACCAGTCTTACCAAGGGGTAGCGAATTACCCAGCACTAACTGGGTTGTAGAGGTCAAATAGGCAGTCGCTCCATGTAAAATACTGGTATTCAGCTGCATCCGGTTAGACTGGAAGCTGACCCCAACATAGTTAGGGAAAGAATAGGCAGATAAAGCAGGTAAAGTTCTGTTGTCAAACCTTAATTATGTCAACCCCAACACAATAACAATAAAAATTACGATCAGAGGAGAAAATAAGACGAACGACATTATTATTATTTTGCTGACGGCGGAAGATGGGACGCCAGAATGTCTAAAATAAATCAGAATAAAATTATTTTAAATAAAAAAAATCTGATGACAGTCCTGAGGGGATTGACAAACGGCAATCGCATTCAAACATCTAGTATTTATTACTACTATGATTGTCACAAAACTTATCCGTGGCTATGTTAGTCCCATACCATACCATCCATATTTGACATATAGAACAGTCAACGTCGTCATCAAGAAGTGACAAAAAAGCTTTTGAAAAATTCAAAGAAACTATATCACATGACCACCTTCACTTAGTATAGCTTTGAAAAATGACGCATCGCACCGGGGCCATTGGAAACTATCCGATAATATAATTCTTTGCGAGGTAGTGGAGCGTGAGACCGGAGCGGTAATCCGGGCCGGACGGCCGCGTGATGCGGTTATGTCCGGTCCGGTGAGCCCGCTTTGTGGTAGGCAGCCGTGGAAGATTGCCTGCTGCTGTACTGGGGCGGTTTTATGTGGCTTTTAAACTGTGACCTTCAACTTGACTTTAAGACCTATAACTGTGGGTAGTTGGAAGACGCCAAGGGATCACGCACGGTCAAGTCTGTAAGCTGATAGTTTGTGTTAGAATTAGTCTGTGGAGGAACGAAAAACGAAAAGACATTAATAAGCTTAAGAAGTCGAAGTTCAAGACTTCGTAGTTTTATTGAGACAGAGGACACCCTCCATATTTAAACAAAGGAGGATTTAATACATCACATACAAATTGTAAATTAATCATTATCATGATGGCTAAACCAATTGAAAACATTTTCTTGGTGAAAAAGTAGCTACGTATGTGATGTATTTAAATACTTTACGCACAATAGTCCACTTCAAGGACTAAGTGCGGAAACCTAAACCCCATGATAGATACTTTAGGGATTCGCTATAAGTTATTATCCTGAAATAGAAACTTGAGATGGCACATCTAAATTATTGTAATAAATGTCCTGTGCCCGTATCCAACAACCCCACGTCAGCATCCTATAAACTACGGAGCGACAGAAACATACAAGTACAGTTAGAACAGTTTCCCATTGTCCCTATTGTAATAAAATAAATTGCGGAGTCCCTTTGAATCGCGTTCTATTTCCGGGATCGCGCTATTGCTTTAAGTTATAAAGTTTCCAATACTTGGATTCAAAGGTATTTCTGAACTGTGAGGGAAGCTGCATAATTAATTGGAAAGCAATTATTGTACAAATCGTGTTGGCTTAGGGGTGACACTTGTAGTCTACTACTACAACAGCCCATAACGTCCACTGCTTGACATAAGCCTCTCCCATGATGGGAGGATTTGCCGTAATCTCCACGCTTGGCAGGCGGATTGGAGATCGCAGTGATGAAAGACTAACAGAAAACGCTGCTGCCCATTCTCTGGTCTACGGAGGCGCAAGGTGTTCTGCCTCAGACATTAGTCGCCTTATACGACACCCGTGAGTGTAATGGGTTGGTTCTATTCAATTGTTGGTTGTAGTCTAGACATGGCTATTTAATCCTGAAGTAAAGTACCTACCATATAATTTAGTGTAGATATAATGGTACGGATGTCTGTCTTTATGACTGTTTCTGCTAGTACCAATTATCATGGTCAAGTCAGATATCATCATCATCACCATCATCATCATAGTCATCATCATTATCTTGCCTTTATACCAATTCATTTGGGGCCGGCGCAGCATGTCTTCCTCTTCCATACTTCTACATTAGAATAGAACAGAATATCATTTATTTGCATACTTTTACTACTTATTCTATCCTTCTCTATAACTCGTCATCTCATCAGCCGCCATATCATCCTTCACACAGTCCATCCATCGTTTCTTTGGTCTTCCTCTACTCATATACCCATCCACATTCATACTCAAAACTTTCCTCACAACATTTTCCTCATCCCTCCGCATTACAAGGACAAGTCATTTATAATTAAAACTAAAAATTATAGTACTATCTTATATTTAAGGATCTTCTCTGCGTGCGTTAGTAACTAACGGACATGAGTAGGTACGTACAATAATTGTAAATAGGTTTAATTCTTAAACAAATAAATATTGTTTATTGTACCCAAAGGTTAGCTCAATAATTTAAATCCCTTACATTCCGGATCTCGATCGTCCCTAAGTTACTATTACTCAACAGCTTGCACTATCTCGTTGTAATCACAGCATTAGTCGGGACACACCTGCCGCAAGTAATTAAATGCTTTACATAATGTCCCCTATTTTAGGACAGGGCGTCCCAACTGGGCGCTAAAATGGTCTCAAGCAGGCGCCAATAGGGTCCCAAGCGGGCGCCAAGAGGACCAGCTTAAACGCCTGTGCTTCATAGCTCTTTTGTTTGGACGTTTTATTGGTTGTGGGATTGTCTTGGGGCTGTACATTTGGAAGGCCTTTACTTAAAAGCCTGAAAATTAAATTATATGTACCCTTTTTACCATTAGGGAATACTCATGGGATAAAGCTCATAAGTTGGACTCCTACACGCATGCCGTTTGTCACCTCCGTCTTCCTAGTCCACTTTCATCAGGGAAAATCCTAGATTTTACAGGAAGGAAGTCACACTGAAGTAACTACTCAAGCTAGTCACCGTATTAATTTATCATCCATAGGTAGTGTGGTGTTGACCTACAATGGTATTCCCTACCAGTTAGCGTATTGACGGTCACAGCAAAAATCCTATTTCTGCCTATAACCACGAACAGAAAGGCATGTTTTTTCCAAGGTTTTAACCAATGTTACAACACTGCAATACCATATAAGGCTAATTTCCTTAACCTGCAACAATGACGTCTTGCTTTCCAATTACTAAAAGCTATTGGGCTCATTTACGTCTGACATCAAACAGAGCAGCTACTAAAGGCAGTCGCTCTTCGGTATTCAACTTCATTCTGCATGGTTGCAATGGAAGCAGATAATGATCAAATACCTACAAATATGGGGAGATTAGTGGGAAGCCTTAACAATAGACAAGTCCTCTTGTGCGACACGTTAGTCAAAAATATTTTAGAAATGATTCAGTACGATGAAACAACGAAATATTCGAACAAAAACTAGTACTATTTTAGTATCTACTAAAAGAAAGAAAGAAAGAAAGAAAAATATTTATTTGACGTCAGTTATTAAAGCACACACATATATAAAAAAAAGTTACAAAATAAGGAGGAAAACATAGTATATGCTGTGTGCCTCACGGCTGCGCCAAAAAGGTCCATTTCAGCATTTATGCCAGACAGGTGATGCTGTCTGACGCTGATCTTCCAATGAACCTTGAAGGGGTAGGTAAGTAACGGAAGACAGTTTCAACAAAATGTATAAATAAATGGTTACAAATAAATATATAACGAGTAAATTAACTATGTACTATATAACTAACTATAACTATGTGTTTTTGTGAGTTCGGTTATAGAAGAATTTAAGTATTATTATAAGTATTTTATTGTGTTAGAAACTAACACTGGTAACAATAAATAAAAACAGAGATAAGTATCTTGGCTTAACTCATTCTACAAGAAAATAAAGTAGGCATACCGTATTTTATTTATAACATATAAGAACTACCTACTTAAATGAAGCTGTGGTATTCACTGTATTCAGTTGCTGTGGCGCTCAGTGTGTGTCAGGTTCAGTACGTGACAGAAGATATTATGGCCCGTGAACAGTGTCGTAATAGTTCGCGTATAGCTAACAAAAAGTAAGTACGTACACGGTGCAGTCATACGCAAGTGCTGCAAATTGCTAAGCGTTTAGATGATCGAAACATTCATTGCGACCATATCCAATTTCTGCTGTGCTGCTAACAAATACTGCCGCAATCGTGTTCGGAATGTGTGTATAGTGCCCAGTACCCGTAATGGTGGAGGAATATTATTCCACACTTTAGATGCAGCGTATCGGAAACTACCTCTAAAAGCTGCTGTCCTATGAGACTGTGTCGATAATTGCTGCGCACATAGCCTAGGTGCACACTCTCGTCTACTAGCCATCCAACTTAACTTGTCGTACAAATACTTCGGCTTCGTAGTCTTAATAACACCAAAAAGAAGACACGCTAGGTGTAGCTTTCGCCTCGACTTCATTTTGAGCATACAGTGTTTGTTCAGATAAGGGGTGACATGACTTCTAGGGGGAACAGAGTAACAAAATCGAGCACACGCATTTTGGACTCTTTGTATAAGCCTATCCGTACGAGCCAACAAACGTGGGCCGTAAACCGTATCAGCGTAGTTTAGTTTGGATAGTACAAGGGTTTCGACTAGCTGTTCGCGAAGCTTTTCAGACAGGTAAGGCCGCATTTTGTATAGCAGTTTCAGGCGGTAAAAACAGTTTCTCACGGAGTTAGCGACGTGTTTCTCAAACCTAAGGCTGTTGTCCATACACAACCCTAGGTTCCGCGCCTCATTAACTCGGTCAATGGGCTCGCCCATTAGAGTCAAATTGAGACTTACAGGTAGCTTCTTTAACTGCTGCCTCGTACCAAACAACATATACTTGGTTTTCAATGGGTTTAAAGCTAAACAGTTCTCATCTGACCAAGTGGCGATTCTTTTCAGGTCATCATTTACGTCTTTAATAGCTGAGTCAATAGCGTCGGGCTTAAAGGATAAATATAATTGCACATCGTCAGCATAAATGTGATATTTGCATTTCTGCAGACACTTTATTATGTCTGCACAATATAGAATAAAAATAATCGGACCTAGGATAGATCCCTGAGGAACTCCTCTTTCTATAGAAGTAAGGGCCGAAGTCAGGGTAGTACCGTCCGGCAACCGTAATTCCACGAGTTGTTTTCTGTCACTGAGGTAACTATGGAACCACTGGATTGCATTGTTATCAAAACCGTAGTATTTTAACTTAGATAGTAACAGTGGGACATTTATGCAATCAAATGCACGGGAAAAATCAAGTAACACCATAACTGTGCACATACCCTTATCTTGGGCGGACAAAATGTTATCGGTAACGTCCAGCAACGCCGTAGAAGTACTGCGCTGTTTTCTGAATCCAGATTGTAGGTCCGGTAGTATCTCGTTCTCTTCTAAAAACTTAGTTAATTGACGGCATACTACCCTCTCCATTACCTTTGAAAGACAGGGCAGAACACTGACAGGCCGCAAATCTTTAACCTCAATAGGGTTTGGATTCTTAGGTAGAGGTCTAACTATTGCAATTTTCCATTGGTAGGGAAACTTAGCTGTCCATATGGAGCAATTAATTATGTCAGTGATAGATTCTAAGGTGTATGGCATAGTCAGGGTAAGCATGTTCAAGGTTATGTTGTCGTAACCTTCAGCATTAGACTTTAGGTCAGATATGATGCGGGAGACATCATTTTGGTCTACCGGACCAAGTGTGAAAGTTGCTTCTCCATACCTGTTGGTTTCATAAAATAATATAAGCGAAGTGCTAGCTACTGGGTTTCCAGGGACAGTCAAAAAAGTGTTATTAATAAGGTCTGGGTTTCTAAAATGTGAGGGAAGGTCTAATCTTTGCTTAAAGGGTGCAAACGTGGATTTAATATTCTTCCATAGTAATTTTGGATTATTTATTTTATTATTTATATTATGTCTGAAGTATGCAATTTTTTCGTGATACAAAGAACTTTCAACTAGACATTTTAATTGTTTGTAGTATTTCTTTTTTATTTCTGATTGCGTACACCTATACTTGGCTAGTGCATTGTCTCGTAACTGCATCATAAGTTTGATAGTGTCCGTAATCCAAGGATATGATAGTTCCTTGATAGTGCAGGTTTTTAGTGGTGCGTGGACATCAAACAAAGATATTATGCAGTGATTAAAAGTATCGACCATGTCATTAATATCAGCTTGTTGAGACACACGCTCAATGTTTGATTGTGTCAAATCCATATAAAAAGTATCCAAACATATGTCTTTAATTGGTCTAAACCTAGTTACATAAGGTATAAACTTGTCCCGCTTTATATGAAATTCGCTGACTAAAATTGAATGGCCAGTAATTGAACCAAAGGATTCCACTGTCATATATCTAGGCTTTAGGTCTGTGCACAGTAGGTCGATCAGAGTTTCACTCGTATCTGTAAAGTGAGTCGGCATCGTGACTAGCTGAGCGAGACTCGTGTAATTTAAAAATTCTTGCACCTTTTTAGTTTTAGTCTCGCTAACGTTTAGCATATTTACATTAAAATCGCCGAGCAAAATGTAATGATCGCAATGTCCCAGCGAGGTAAAAGTATTTGTGATGGCATCCAAAAAGAGGTCAATGTCAAACCAAGGTGGTCGATACGCAGTGCCGATGGCAATTTTTTTCCCGCTTAGCGTGATTGTGAGCCACATTTGCTCGACAGAATCGAACTTGGGATCAACCGTGCCAGAACAGATACGCGCGCTCAGGCCCCGGCGCAGGTAAAAACCAACACCCCCACCACGCCCCGCTCGAACAGCCGTAGGCCGCGGAGTGTGACGTAGCCGGTAGCCGGGGACAATAGGCGCGCGCCCCTCCTCACCCGCCCGAAGCCAAGTCTCGTTTATAGCCATAACATCAAAACTATGCCTGTCCATTGCACAAATCAAATCTTCATGGCCTGTTCCCAGAGACCCTGCGTTGAGGAACCCAACTTTAAAATATCTACCACTTTTAGGCATCATGGCAATTTTGAAAAAAGGCTACTAAAGCATTTGAATTTACCTGTATTGCGTATTCGTTCGAAAATATATCAGTTCTGATACAAAATACTAACATTAAAGGCTTAAAAAGAAAAATTGTATAGGTATTTGGATAGGATATTGAATAGTATATAAGTGTAATTATAATATATAGAAATCTAAATATGTTTAAAATTCGTGCTTGTGATGCTGTGTTGGTGTAAATAATAAATAATATAATACGTGTATGTTGAAACCGGTTAATGAGCCCACTGAGTTGCGCTGCCGTGTGACACACAGCTGCGACGATTAACAAAGATAATAGATTAGAATAATTGTTGTGACATGACCATTTAGCGACATACAGTATTAATGCCATGGGTATCTTATAAGCTAAAAAACTAAGAACTAAAAACACGCACCAAAAATATATTGAAAACCAAACGGAATTTAAAAAGTTATTGAGAATAATAATAATTAGAAAGAAACATTTACCAAAAACATCGAAATAATCGTTACGTTTAGGACAACATATGGCCGTCTGTAACCGACACAGGTATGGGCACAAATACGCGCTGTATATCTGCCTCGCAGCTGATTTGAAAAGTGGCGTCTCCGGGTTTGTTACGGGCAAGAATACGGCCTCGTTTACACCACACAAATTGCCACCCGAGCCGTCCCCCAGCCTCTCGTGCCTTCCGAAATAATTCCCGATTCTGCTTGGTAAGACGCTCGTTGACGTAGAATCGCGCTGGTGGACCGGGCATACCGAGATCAGCAGAAGTCATGCCACGACGTACTCGAGCGGCCTCCAACAACTCGTTGCGTAGATCGCGGCGCGCAAGGCGCACGACGAGAAAGCGCGGGCGGGTTTCCACCGGCACTGGCTGCGTTGCATTTATGCGTCTCCCTCCCAATCGCTCGGCTCTCACAATGTCGCGAGTCTCCACATTTACGCCCATCTTTGACGCCACCAACATCGCCGTATGGATAGGGTTTTCACCACTCGTCTCAGGCAGGTTTGATATTTGGATGTCGGTGGCTAGTAGCTCCTGGTCACGAACATTTATGTCGCTCCGCAACTGGGCAATTAAATGATGCACATCCGGTGACACCTGCGCGTGTACTGGTTCTTGATTTTCTATAATCGCCACCCTTTCCTCCAAACTGGTCATACGGTCATTTGTGGACTTAAGAGAAGATCTCAAGTCAGCCAAGTCATTTCGCAGTAACTGAAACTCACTCCGCACTGTGTTAATAAAATCTTCCTTAAACTTCCTCAGCTCGGAGGTGAAGTCTTTGGAGAGTTCAGTCGTCGCATCCGAAGCAGTGATGTTAATTGGACTAATATCCATGAGATTGACCGCACTCTCGTCCAGTGGTTCTTTGGCCTGCCCTCGTACTGGCGTTTCAGACCGATTGTCCCGCACTAGGTTTTTTTTGCACTCCGGGCAGTGCCAAGGAGATGCTATGGGACCTACTTGGTTCAATCCTGCGCACTGACGGTGATACCATAACACGCATTTGTTGCATTTAGCGGCATCTGTCGACGCGAGAAATTTACCGCAGGCACCACACTTGACCATCGTGAAATAGGTAGTTGATCTTGTTTGTTCGATCGATCTACAAGCAGTTCGCCTTAGAATCGGTAGATGGCGCTGTTTTCAAAATATGCGTTTACGGCAATTTCTATGGTGTTATGGTAAGTTGTGACACCACAAGGCGTAACACAGCAACTATGCCAAGATACGCAAACACTGAAGCTATGTCACCTATTCTTTTCAGACACTGAGCAAAACGACTGGTATTATTTTTATAATCGGGTAGGAGAATAGCACTACCAGAATGATATAGAGTTATTGATGTTTTATTTATTGTACACAGCACTGATTCGATGGATAATAGCGTCACTTGTAACTTGCACTTGCTAACGATTTTTCACAATAAAGTTTTTGTAAACAAAGCACTTGTTTTTTTTTAATAACTAGAGAAATATTTCGGTATTGTCACTTGACAAAAGATCCGTTACCCTCTCTAAAAGCAATGCAGTATAAAGCTGTGACCGACTTTTTTTATTTTTTTAAAAAACAGACTCTCGTAGTTAACTGAGTGAAAAGACTAACACAGTGACTAACAACCAGCTAACTAACTGATTGCAAGTGTAGTCGTAAACTTTTTGTATAGAAGCCAAAAAAATAGCGGCTACAGGGACGTGAATATGAATGAGGACCACTAAAGATAAGTAGCAAACAGAATGCATGGCAACCCCACTTATGAATGGAACCAGAACAGAAGTGTGAAATGTTTTCCCAATATTTCAAGCTGTTTGTAAAAGACTGGTTTTAGCCCACGGCTTTGCTCGTGGTAAGGTCGAAAATTACACCATGGGAACCTTTTTAAATACAGCTTATGAAATTTGGGGATAAAATTCCCATCAGTGAAAAAATGTTAGTTGGTCCGAGGATAGATAGATAGATAGATAGATTTATTTATTTTCTTTAAAAATAACCTAACCTCTACAAACCAATAAACCAATCTAACCTCTACATCCAAACTTACAAACTTTATAATTCTACTCACTTAATTCCTTATTAGGAATTGTTATCAGTCATGTACAGACGTCGCCAGCATTTTAAGTTACCACAAATTGTCAAATTTCTCCAAATGATGTTATAATTATGATGTTGTTGAGAGTGCCCGTCAACGTCATTGGAGAGCCAAAAAATCCCAGTAGCGTTTTTGGTATGTTATTATGTAAGTTTAAAACGCTCGTTGCTAAATATTTAGCAGTTCTACCGATGAGTTAGGTATGTAATAGTAATTTAATTAATTCATGTCATAAATACCCTAATAATAATATTTGCTATGGATAAATAAGTAACGTGTATTAATGTAAGATTTATTATTTTATATTGTAATCAATATTTGCACACCTGTTATGGTAGGATATGGCTTAAGAGCTTCTGTTGTATGTTTCACCTCATGTACCTACCCATATTGACGCAAATAAATGATTTGATTTGATTTGACTTGACACATTGGTAAGTCCTTCAAAGATCAAAGACTTTCCTTTGATAGGCTAGTTTCCACCATCAATAAATCGCAAATCTATTTAGTCCGTCAGTTAGAGTATTGGAAAATAATGGACACGTATTTGTTTTTGTAAATCAATGAATATTGACAAAGATAAAACGCATCAAAACAAAACGTAACGTCACAACGCACTAAAAGTTATAGCACGGCGTGACGTTTTGAGAATTTTAAACACGTCGTATCTTCGTCAATTTTGGTTTACGTAACAAAAGAAAAAATACTTGTCAAATATTTTTTGATAATCTAATAACGGACTAATTAGATATTTTCAGGACATAAGCCTATTCGACCCAATATTACGTAAATAATAGAAATTTGTAATAAGTATGACTTAACTTTCCTTATAAAATACCGTTGATAAATAAATACCTAATTGTAAACCTTTTAGAATATCGGTGAATACCCTATGATTGTACGTAATGTTGACAGTACGCAGTACCTAACTGTCACCAAATTTGTATAATTTACCTGAATGTAAACATCATTATCCAATTAGGCACAAAATAAATTGTGGAATTTTCCATTGTTAGTTGGTGGCTACCTACATGACAGACTTTGTTTTTTTCCTGATGCAACTCAATTCGCGATATAAGTATGAAACTAGGCATTAGGCAGGTGGAAATGTTTTGTTAATATCTGTAACATTTCTGTGGTTTTCAGTTTAAAACAGTACCTACTTATAAAGCTGATTGTGAGCATGTCTATACAACTAAATTATTTTGTAACCAACTTGAATAAATAATAAAAATATGCACAAGAAAAAAAGAGGAAAATAATTACTAGCTGATAAAAAATTCGTCCACGACGGTGTCAACGATAAAAATATCCAGAAAGCAGGCAGCATTGCCACGTTGATGGGGAAAGCTGAAGCTGATCTAGAAGAAAAGAAGAAGCTGGTCACATTAAGAATCGACCAATCGCCTGGTGTCCCAGAAGTCTAGGTGGGCACTCGGGCCCCATGGCCCTAGTTTTTCAAGCCCAAACGGCTCAAACACATACACCAATGAGGTTATATTGTATAAGCGCGGTTTGAGTTTACAGCACCTCAGCAGCCGCACAAGCATAGCCCACCGTGCTAGGAAGATGGGAATGCGAAAACTTATGAAACTTCAAGCACTAAATAGTTTGAATATTTGGTCATCAAATAAAACCAACGTAGATTCGAATGTTCATCGCAACTACACATACACCTGGTAACCAAAACGCCTGCCGTATCCCGCTTACTGTGTTCTAGCTGGGGGCAAATCGGTGCAAAGGACGGACTAGCAAGATAATTAAGAGAATCATTCTACGAACTTCTAGCTTTAAAGCTAGACTAATACGCAAGGACTATTTAAAGCGAGGATTACACACTGACTCTATCAGCAAGGAAATCCGGGGAGTTGGCACGCCACGCCGCCTGGCACGGCCGCCAACGCCTTGGCACGTCGCTGCCAGATACATGCCAAACTGTTTTTTAACATGCTGCTACTGTCTGGGTGTGCATCATAATGGTTCCAGTATGTTTTTATTGTGATTCGATTTTCCCTGGTGTGAGGGAACATTGCAAAGGGTTGTAGACACATAAAAGGTAACAAAGAAGGTAGAGGCGTGCTTGTATTTGTTTTTATAGCTTCACGCACTTTCAATCATAATTCGAATGAGTTAGACGTCTAAACCATTACTTCAGATTCGAAAATTCGTCTAACTGACAACGGGATATTACCGTGTTTACTATTTGTTATGAGTTGATGGTGAGGAATATATGTAGTTGAATAACCAAAATTATACGCATTGTCATTATTAACGCGCAGGCATGGTGTTTCCCTATGTCGGTGGAATGCATTTATTTATGGAAGACAATTTAAAGCAAAAATAAAATATAACAACCTATAGGGGTTATTCCCGGAATACCTAATTAACAATGCAAAAGCATTTAATCAAAATAACAATACGGTTTTCGTTATTTTCGTTGTAGAATAAGCTGATAGAAATATTGATTCCACGACTAATTTTGGCTGTGAAATGCTTAACTTATCATCATTTGCGTAGTAATTCCCCATTCTTTTTTTAATCAGTTTCCTGTCTAACCGAATGTAACGGCATATCATATGCTACATAGAGCAGTCGCTCTATGTAGCATATGATATGCCGATAGGCAGTCGCCTATCTGACCTCCACAACCTAGTCGTAGGGAAACACTATACCACATGCCATGCAGCCACATGGTAGGACTGGTCATCAAACTTTCGGGATTCTGACCATCCGTAACTATTGTCAAATACTTACGAATGGTAGTCGGGAGTGTCGGGACCAATGGCTTTCTGAGGCTCGAATAGTTCTCGGTATAAAATAGATGGTCATCCATCCACGGATCGACCCCAGCAAGTTTTGCTTAACCTAGAAGATTGATGCATTCGGCTGTTATTATTAGGCCACGGGTCGTCCCAACCCTAACTCCCAATGCCATCAACACTCACAGATAAAGTAAGCATCGACTCAATTCCGTTCACGATACAGTAATGTCTAACATGAGACCTAAATCCGTCGGCACCCCGAGTCGACGAGAAAATATATCGAGTGTACATTAGCATTCAAACCACGATACATTCAGTTTAGTTCAGTTTAGTCAGCCCAGCATCGTATCGAGTTTAAATAATTCCAACCCTCGCGAATCAGTCTGGAAACTTCGACATTTACTTAGCTAAAAAGTTTAGTGTTTCGCTAATTATCCCGAGTAGGCTTCTGCTAATTAACTAGGTTATAAATAACGCGAAATGCTTCAGAGATTTTCTTTAAAAGCTTTGTTTTTGGTACAGTCAGCGACAAATATCTTTATTCAATTATTTCTGTACCTACTTTTAGATGCACCTCTGAGTAACCCTCCGGGGATTACCGGCGTTTTGATATTATTATGTTATGTTTTATTAAATGATTCACCATTTAAATATATATTTTTGACGACCTGATTAGCGCAGCGGTAGTGAGGCTGCCTTACGTTCTTAGGGTCCCGGGTTCGAATCCCGGTCGGAGCAAATGTTTGTGTGATGAGCATGGACATTTGTTTCCGAGTTATGGATGTTTAAATCTTAATCTATATCTATATACATATAATAAAACAGTAAAAAAACTGTGTCTGTACATTGAATATATTAAAAAAGAAATAATTGAGGGGGGTTTAGAAACAGTAATAGAGCACGAATCCAAAAAAAAAAACTGTCTGTTTGTCTGTGGGTCTGTTTGTTTGTACACGCTAATCTTCGGAACTACTGGACGGGTTTAAATGTTTTTTTTTTTGTTGTATAGGTATTAGGTCTGGGCAACATATAGGCTATAATTTATCTTGGAAACTTGAACACCTGATGCAGAACCGCAACAGACCAGCTAAACTATAAGAGATACAAAAATGGTACCATAGCAAAAATTGTTTCACCTGATGTGGAACTCCAAGAGCCCAGCTACGCTAACATAAATATAGGAATGACGTTTTAGCAAAAGTTGTTCAATCTGATGAGCACTCTTTGTTGTACTATAAAAATCGAAGATCTGGAACACCTGTTGTGGAACTCCAAGAGCCCAGCTACACCATAACACATATAGGAATGACGTCTGAGCAAAAGTTGTTTGGTCTGATGGGCATTTCCTGTTGACTTATAAAAATCGAGGATCAGAAACATCTGATGTGGAAATCAAAGCTATCACTAATTTAAATGTATAATTATAAAATAACATAATCTGGGAGTACCTCTACGCGGTGAGGCGGTAACAGTTTAGGACTGATTTTCGATGACGATGGTATATCATTGAAAATTTGACTCTACTACTGACCAAAACTCCCTTTTATTTTTTTATTTTATCGAATAAAAATGCTTTCCGGCTTATGTTATTTTAGTGTTTCCTTTTCCATTTATCTTCGTGACACGGTAGCCTACCCGGTAACGCAGCGGAGCAGTCACTTAGATTTTAATAAAACTATAACCATGCCTAGAAAGAGGTCAAATCTTTCCCAATGTTCCAAAGGAGCTAAAAGATTGAGGATCATAAGATCCCAAAAATCTACCGAAGAGCGTCAGGAGAGACTTGATGCTGTTCGAGAACATCAGGCTTCAACTCGCTCCGTGGAAACCTCTTCGGATCGCGAAGCACGCCTGCGTTCTCAGCGTATTTACGCATCTACATCCAGGTCTCTAGAGACCAGTGAAGAATATGATGTGTGACTGACCGCTGATCGTGAACGTCTGCAATGTCTCGCGAGTTGGAGACGTTCACGGAAAGAGAATTACGCTTGAGTTCTCAGCGTATCTACACATCGACTTCTAGGTATCTAGAGACAAGTGGGGAACGAGATGCGCGACTGACTGTCGATCGTGAACAGCACGTATTGTCTCGCGAGTCGGAGACTTTCACGGATAGAGCATTGCGCTTCGACATCAGACGTATCAGATCTTCGATTTTGACGACCCCGTTGTCGCTGGCATAAGCAACAGGTTCCGCGTACGAAGTCGCGGGCAGAAGCTAGTGTATAATAAGTATGTATTTACAAACAAAAAAAAAGTATCTATGTAGTATATCAACTATCTGGTGTCCAAGACACCAGCTTGATTAGTGTGGCACTAGATGGCGCTGTGTGTAATGTCCAGCAATATTTATTTATTTATTTACTTATCAAAACTAATCAGACAAAATGCTTGGTAAACAAACAAACTCTTCTTGAAATAACTTACAAGGAATTGAATACTACTTATAGAAATTCAGAGAAGGCTCTCTGAATTTCTATTTTTTTTTTTGTATAGGTACCTATACAAAAAAAAAAATAATAAAAAACGGGTTGGATTGCCTTTTGCTACCGAAAAACAACTAACAGTTCTGAGTCGTTGCAGAAATACGAAACGCTTTGAAACCCGTCTATGATATTCTTTACGATTTTACCCCTTTTTTTAGGATTGGAAATCATCAAATGACAGGTCTCGCTCTGGGCGGAACAGGAGGGAGTATCAGACTTTTACTGACTAAAACCCATCCATGTGTTCCAGGGTCACGGTATCTCTTTCGAACAGTCCCACAACCCCGGCAGGCATCGGTCCTTGCGGACCCCATCCTTTTGCTGACTCTCTTTGAGGCGCGCGTGGAACACGAACGCGCCGTCGACACGGCCTGTCGTCATGACACGGACGGACGGCGAGCTAGCCCATAGCCCATCTTCCACAGGCCTGCAGGTTTTTACCCCTAAGGTTTCTTTATCTCATACCGCCCAAACACTTCTGCCGCCGACTGTACCCTATATATACAGTCTTCGGAATAAAGATTATTTTAAAGCCTGTAAGTTATTGTAATTTCGAGCGGATTTTTGCTGTAAAATCCGATAATATCCGTTTATATCCGTCCGGATCCGATATTAACTAGACAGGCATTGTACCGGCCGGTATTGTGTGTTCGATGGAGCTGGATAATGGCAGTCATGTGCCGCGGGCGACGTTAATGATGAGCCTAGCACCGCGTAATATACGGGAGATTGGAGGTATTGCGCATTATTTACTGAATTACAGTATTTTTTATCTGCCGTAACAAACAAAATGTCAGAACCATACACACCTGTATTACACAAGGGTAAAGCAGAGGTGTACTATCGGAGTCTTTTCCGCCTGACCAGTTTAAAATTGTTTCGCTTAAATCATGCGGAGGCGCCAAGCCACGCCCCCTTAAAGTTTGGGCCTATTAGGAAAGCGTCTTTGGCAACTTTGGCGCGCAAAATAACAATAACTCTCGTTTGGCGTGCGTCGTCAGTGCGCTTGGCCGATTCGGTATCTTTTCATTCATTATTTTTATACAAAGTCAACGGGGCGGGGCTAGAGAGCGTTTCTATGTTGCGAGTGCAAGCAAAAATGAGCTTAGTGGTGGTCAGGCGGGAGTGTCCTCGATAGTACCTATTAGAACATCTTTATTTTGCCAGTTACTTATGTTTAAGTCCCAAATGTGGAGGAGAGCCTATTTCCATCAGTCGAGCATACTGACCCTGAAAAGCTTCAGAACATTCTAGATGCAAAACCCAATAACACTGTGTCTACCAGGAATATGCCACCCAGGGCTTCATGCGTAGCGCTTGCGAGCAACAAGGCGGTCAGAGCGAGGAGGCTGTCACAGTTTTTTATCAACATTGATGTAGGTATTACGCAAAGTGCCTTTTAAAACTAACAGCTAACAAAAACCGCCAGTTATGGAAATTTACCACATTCGGAAACAATGACATTTTCCTCATATAAACTATGCATAAATGGGGTGATTTCAAAATCCGACAATGACCTTTTAAAACGTTAGAACAACTTAATGTAATTGATTTAACCTGGGAATCAAACCCAGGATTCCACGAAAAACCACCAGACCTTTTTTGTCATTTCCCTCATAGACATATAAGGAAAATGATAAAAATATCACAAAAATGAGGTAATATATTATAATAAACCACAATTAAATTAATAATTAACATAGGTAAATAAATAGGCATGGGCAAATATATTCCTAACACACGTTATTGCGGTCCAGCGGCCTGACGACAAACAAAGGTAACCACAGCGATATAGGTAATTAGTTAGTACGAGCAGGACAAATGGCGACGATTACTCGTTATCGACTAACTCTGGGTTATTTCATTAACTGAGTAATTAACGGATAATTGGAGTACGTGATTAGATAAATGTTTGTTAGGTACGTTAAGTTGTAGAAGTTTTTTTGTATTTATAAAACTGTGTGATCCTATGATCCTTTTTATCCGACTTCCAAAAAAAGGAGGTTATCAATTCGTCTGTTTTTTTTTTGTATGTTCAGCCTTTTTTTTCGCTAATTGTGAACCGATTTCGATGATTCTTTTTTTGTTTGGAAGAAAATTACTTCACGATGGTCCCTTTTAAATTTGGTGAAGATCTGATGGTGTTCTTTGGAGAAATACAATGGAACTCTTCAATTATAGACAGCAAATCGATCGTGATTGCTGCAATCGCTTGGATGTTTGTTTTTTCACAACATCACAACATATCATCACGCCTGTATGCTTTGAGAGGGTATGCAGATGTGTACAGTACACCCATATTTCGACAGTCGGGTATGTTAGGTTACATTTTATTGGGGATAAGTCTATTACCATGACATGTATTGTTAACAATATGAAATAAATGTATGCCTCGTTGGTTTAGTGGTGGCGACTACTCAGCATGAGGTCCTGGGTTCGATTCCCGGGTCGGGCAAAGTGTTATTGGGTTTTTCCATCAGGAATTTCTCAGTAGCAGCCACGGAGTCTGGATTTGCGCCGGCGCTCGCCCCTATTACATGGGACTTAAACATAACTGTCGAAATGTGTGTGTAGGTACTATTGGGTACACCTCAGTCCAACTCTTCGGGGATTACAGGCGTGATGTTATGTTAAAATAAATGTAAAGCTAATATTTGTAGCAATGATATTTTAACAAACAGATATGTTATACACCTACAAAACCACCGAAAAAAATGTGCCGCGGGGGAGAGCCAGCTCACATACAAGCAGTGACGCAGAATAAAGGAAAAACAGGCCAATTGACACGTTTTCGAGTCTTCACGATTGCGCGCTCATAACATATCTGTTTAGTAGAATATCATTGATTTGTAGGATATTAGAACTAAAAAGGGAAAAAAAAAAAAAAAAAAACTTGTGGTGACTTCTGCGTGTTTGATTCAGTTTCTTTGCCACCGACTTCTGAAGCTAAAGTTATTTTTCACTGTTTTGTGTTTTTGAAGTCGGTTTCATTTTTTTGCAAAAAAGTTTTTTTTTAATCCTTCTAGAGCCACGCATAGTTGCACATCCGTTCTATAAAAATGCAAAAAAAAATGCTAAAGTAACTATTTATTTTGTTCAAAGGACCAAAGAAACCAAACTCAATAAATGTGCCACTATACCAATATTGCCTCACAATATAATAATATTACGTCCTTAGGCCTCACCCCACCACATAATTACCTATATCAGTAATGCACCTCTTCCCGTATGAGCGGAATAATTGTCACACAATAGTTCAATCACTCGTGAAGTCGTGACTATGATAATCAGATCTGTGCAGCTATTGGATGTCAGTGAGAGCATCCAATCGCATTCAGGATTGATTTGAATTCAATTGGAGTTTAATTAGAATACTAACGCACTTTTGATTAAAACGTGGGTTCCGATACAATGGAATTCATTGGTGCATTGTCCGTGTAGTTAGCATTCCAAACATTGGCGCACCTACGTGCAATTTGTGGTAAATATTTGACAGTTTTGTACAATAGGCTTCATGTTCAGCTGATTTATAGCATCACTAAGTTGCGACAATGACCGTTCATGCTACATATTATGTTCCAGTTACGAAGTATCTTATTAAAATCTTGTTAACAATTTTAAATAAAATCCAGAGCGAGGTAGTGGTCTGATTTACAGCCAAAACTAATTTAACAATAGCCAGATATTATCTGCACAGATGAATCCAACCAGCCTCCCAAATCTCACCCAGTTAAACTTCTCAACGACAATATCTTCAAAAACTAATTTCCTTTTCTTTCGCACTTAGATTATACGAAATGAAAACTTTGTCTCGTGCTTACTTCACAAACTTTCGAGATAGGTAACACTCGGGGGATCGGCGATGCGACTCGTTACAAAGAAAATTCGTTTGGGACTCAAGTTAAGGAAGTTCAAACGGTCAGGTTAAGCTGAAGTTTGTGGCGATTCCCCGGGTACTGATGCTGGTCAATATTACGGGAATATTCCAAACTTGTGGATTGATAAATGCAAGATTGTAAAGGCTAAGTTTTGTAGCTGAAACATTCATGGATTCAGTATATTTACTACCTCCTAGTCACATAATTAACATAGTGAAAACTAAAGTGAACCTAACCATAATTTATCAAAAGGGTTTTGTTCAAAAACGGCAACGCTCTCGTTTAGGGATAAGTGAAAAAATAGACACCACCTTGGACTGTTCTCACGCAAATGCCAAGTGTATCTATGCTCAATAAATCAGCCAGACAATCATTTACTAATGGTTTGATGACTATCACAGTGGTGTGATCTCTTCATCATCATGACATAGAATCATGTCCTACAGTATGATGTCTTGATTATAGATGCAGTGCACTCAACCGGATAGACCTTCCAAGCACTACGGCGAGTTGTCTGCCGTGACCCCCGTACCTGCTGATACACGTTGGTATGATGCAGTACTTACGGAGCGGGGCGAGTGAGGTGTGGGGTGCGGGAGAGGGGGCGGGGCGCGGCGCAGGCGGGCCAGGGCGCTCAGCAGCCCGTCCGTGGTCACGCCGCCCGTCCCGACATCTGCAACAAGAAGAGCGTCCCGTTCACAGGCTGTTGCACAAGGACCAACTAAATTGTGGCAGCTTTAGCGATCACGAAGTGAAAGCGTATATCAGGACACAATTTTTTCAAATGTTTTTGTTTGTAATTATAAACGAATCATTACCTACATTTAGTGCCAAAACCTTAAAGGAATCTCATCTCATCAATAGTCATCAATCTCTCAAGGCTTGTACAATCAATCCCTAAATACATTTAACAAGTTTCTTAGAATTATCTTCGAGCAAGTGACAGAAACAGTACGATGTTTTAAATACGTTCCACGGTAAACGCACCTAATGATGTCTGGACGTGTAGCATAAATATCGCCGCCCAAAAACTAAAAAGACGATTAAAAAAAAAACATTTCAACAAATAAAGCTTAATGTATTGTTCGAATGAGCAGCCGATGAGCCGAAAGATTCGTCCGACCGACGTCACTCGCATGGTTGGCTCACAATACCACGATATGAGAAGTATTTACATAATAATGTACTTAACATATAGGTTTTCAGTTGACACATGATTTCAAATAGATTCAGCATTTTAGGCGGGTCACGGCTGAGTTACGCCCTTGTAAGTTACGGGCGCAACTTATGCGAGAGTAAGCCGATATGAGTAGCTACACTTTAATGACTGGTTCACTTGAGTGAGTGTTCAATACAGTTTCATTTCACGTTCACACGCCTCCAGAAAAATACTCCAGAATGAAGGTGCATCTGCTTCTTTCTTTATTTTTTGGATCATTCACATTTTCAGTAAGTCTAGGTAGGTAGTGCCGGAATTCATGGGTTTTGATTCATTTTGTATTCAAATGTTTCACTTTGAGTGAAATAACACCAATGAAAAGTGAAAATAAATGAAACTTATGTAGGTTTCTGATAAAGGAATTAGTTTAACTATGTAGTACTAAAACGAAATACAACACGTGCGAAACAATTTATATCTACTGGCGAACATAGTATATCTGAGAACAATGCACAGGGAACGTAGCAGGACGACGCTGACGTTTGAGTTTACGCTTTGGTTTAAAAACATCATGGCAGATAATGAAACTCCAAATTCAAGATGGCAAAAAAAAACTATATGTATGCAAATTCAATGTTTTCTGCCAGAAGCTAAACAGTGTGTAAATATTTACCGCCATTATTGTAGGTGTCAAGCAGGTGACAATTCTACATGATGTGAATATTTGCTCGAATTTTGAGAAGATGGAGTATGACATAGTATTTAATCTTCACGTTGCTGTGAAAGACCTTGGAATTAATGTTATCGATAAATGGAAATACAGCATCTCGTTGTTTACACTACGAGGTGCGGACTAACTGAGCGGACTGCTGAAAATCGGGCTGGACAGAATAATGTACTGAAATTATTTGTCCAGTATCCGCAGCCAGTCCTCAGTCCCTTCGCCCGGTTTGACCAAAAGTTTAGCAAGAGAGACACTGCAGACTACCAATGCGTCACACTGCCTTTTTTTTCGGATGAGAAATCATCAAATGACTCCTCCCGCTCTGGGCTGAGTAGGAGGGAGTGTCAGACTTTTACTGACTAAAACCCATCCATGTTCCTTCATCGCCCTTTGTGTTCCGGGGCCACGGTATCTCTTTTGAACAGTCCCGCAACCCCGGCAGGCATCGGTCCTAGCGGACCCCTTCCTTTTTGCTGACTCTCTTTGAGGCGCGCGTGGAACACGAACGCACCGTCGACACGCCTGTCGTCATGAGATGGACGGACGACGAGCTAGCCCATAGCCCACCGTCCACAGGCCCGCGCCTGCGGTGGCCGGGGGCCACATGGTGGCCCCCGACGCCCGGGGCGTCTCCCGCGGCGGCCGGGACGCTGTGAGGTTCTCTCCCTCTCACGTTCCGCCACCTCCTTCTCTAGCTGCTTCGCAGAAGGAAGTGATGGCGTCCCATTCCGTCTCGCTCCGGACCATGGTTTGCACCAGGGCCGGACGCGAGATGTCGCCGCCGCCAATCGCCGCTTTGAGGACACGGTGGTGCTCCGCCCACGCGGGGCACACCTCCACCGTGTGGTCCGTGTCCTCCGGTCGATCCTCGCAGTGGAAACACCCGGGCGTTTCCTCGCGCCCAATTCGGTGCAGGAACCTCCCGAAACAACCGTGTCCGGTGAGGACCTGCGTCAGGCGGAAGGTGAGGACGCCGTGGCGTCTCTCAAGCCACTTCTCAAAGAGGGGACTTATCGCCACTATTGTGGCGTGCCCTGCGTCTCACTGCCTGCAATGTAAACCTCCGAATTAATTTCAATGCTTCAATTTATTTTAATTCGTTGAGAGTCTTACGGATCTTCTAGACACACGCAACGCTTGCCGAGGTCAGTCTCACCAGTTATTTTTAAGTCTCATGTAATAGGGGGCGAGCCTATTGCCACCAACCGGGGCGAATCCATATTCCGTGGCTGCCACTGAGAAATGCCCGATGAAAAAACCCAATAACACTTTACCCATCCTGGGAATCGAACCAAAGACCTCATGCTCAGCAGTCACGAGCAACGAGCCAGTCAAACCACTACACCTTCACCTTCTTTTCCTTTATATGAGTACACCTTTCTGTTAAATGCTGTTTAGTTGGGAAAGGTTACCCAACTAAACAGCATTTAACAGCATTTTACTCAGATGAGATTGATGCCTCATCCCTCAATGACTAATCAGGCTTACTCTTCTGGTACAAACTAAAGATATAGCAGAGATATAGCAAAAACTTTCGCCGATGACACACGACAAATTGATGGATGAATCATTTGATGATTCACAAACCACATTAAAGAGATAAACAACACTCTCTACCCAGAAAATCAGTGGAAATTCACGGCCAATATGACATCAGGGATCACTTTCCTGTCCATCGTACGCAAATTACTTGTAAAGCGATTATCTAACACAATTAGTACTGTAGGTCCAGGATAAAGTACCTTATGACATAACGTCATTGTGGAGTAGTGATTTTATTCCCAGAACAAATCGTTATCTGTGTTACGTGTTGCGGATGACCGCAGATTTGACGTGAAATAAAATACTACGTGACCTGAAACAGGCTATCGTTTGTAAGTTATTCACCTGGGACATACACAAGTGGGAATTTGCTTTTAAAGCATTTCGCCTTTAATACAACGAATTCGAAAAGAATTGGTATAAGGTTTTTGTGGCAATGGGCCGGTCATATTAGCCGTAGAACTGATGACCGTTAGGGTAGAGGTGTTCTTTAGTGGAGACCGCGAATCGGTGAGTGTGAGGTGGGACACCCTCAGGTTCGGTGGAGTGACGGTTTTCGCAGGGTGGCTGGTAGTAACTGGATGAGAGTTGCTATCATGTAATAAATATGTAATATTGTATAACTAGCTGACCCGCGCAACTTCGTCTGCGTCACATGAGAGAGCGAGAGAGGGTTAGAGAGAGTGTGACTCAATCATAAAAGATGGACATTGCTATTTTTGTTTACTTTTCAAGAGAAATAATTCCCTCCTACATGATTGTTGCGTAACTTTAACCGTTTATGCAGCGCTCGCAAAACAAGCTATCAAAAGGAATAAATTTTCCCTGTTTTTGCAACATTTATCGTTGATGCTTTGCTCCTATTAGTGATGTTAGATAATCCTAAAGCCATCCTCGATAAATGGACTATCCAACACTAAAAGTTTTTTTATTTATTCGAACCAGTAGTTCCTGAAATTAGCGCGATCAACCAACCAAACAAACAAACTCTTGAGCTTTATAATCTAAATATATAAAAGAAGAAACTGACTGACTGACTGACTGACTGACTGACTGACTGACTGACTCATCTATCAACGCACAGCCCAAACCGCTGGGTGTACAGATACCGAATTTGGCAAGTAGGTTCCTTATGTGGTCTAGGGGTGCACTAAGAAAGGATTTTCCAAAATTCACCCCTTAAGGGGGTTAAACGGGGATCCAAAGTTTCTATGGGGAAACAAGATTAGTTAGACTATTTTATTCGAAACTTCACAGGAGTGCTCCTATGGATAAATGAGTAGAAACGGGTTTAAGGTTTTTTCAGAATTCAACCCCTTCGACGGGGAAATGGGGTGGAAAAGTATAAAAATCAATGCACAGCCAAAACCGCTGAGTAGAGATTCCAAATTTGGCATATAGATTCCAAATTTGGAATATAGATTCTTTATGAGGTTTAGGGATGCATTAGGCAAGGATTTTTCAAAATTCACCCCCTAAGGGGTTGAAACGGGGGTCCAAAGATTACATGGGGAAATAGGATTAGTTAGACTACTTTATTCGAAACTTAACGGGAGTACTCCTATCGATAAATGAGTTCACATTTGTGTTTCAGCTTTTTTCAAAATTCAACCCCTAAAGGGGGAAATGGAGTAACAAAGCCTGAAATTCAATATAGGTATTGTTTTTATGGTGAATTGGGTCGGGTGTATTACAAAAACAACGATTTTAATATTTAATGTGGCAGACCTGAAATACTACCATTCCCTGCTGGGGTTGCGATGGGGTTAAAATGTACTAATCGATATGGGTGTCGATACCGAGATTATCAGGGGTGCTGATTACGAAAATGGCATTTCTTTTGAGATCCAGATGATAATGATTGTGATTACGATGATGATGATTGTGATAATGATGACGATGATTGTGATGATGATGATTTTGATTACGATGATAATGATTGTGATTACGATGATGATTATTGTGATAATGATGATTGTGATAACGATGATAAAACGATGATAAAACGATGATAATGATTGTGATTACGATGATAATAAGTGTGATAACGATGATGGTGATTGTGATTGTGATTGTAATGGTGATTGTGATTGTGATTGTAATGGTGATTGTGATAGTGACGGTGATTGTGATGGTGATAGCGATGGTTGTGATAACGAGGATGGAGATTGTGATGATGATGATTATGATTGTGATTACGATGATAATGATTGTGATAACGATGCTGGTGATTCTGATAGTGATTTTGATTGTGATGGTGATGGTTATTGTGATGGTGATTCTGATTGTAATTGTGATTGTGATGGTAATTGTGATAATGATGAATGTGCTGGTGATTACTATGATAATGATTGTGATAACCAGGATAGTGATTGTGATAGTGATAGTGATGGTTATTGTGATTGTAATAGTGTTGGTGTATGTGATAATGATGGTGTTTGTGATAATGATTGTGGTTGTGATAGTGATGGCGATTGTGATCATGATGATTGTGATTAAGATGATAGTGATTGTGATTACGATTTTAATGATTGTGATGACGAAGATGGAGATTGTGATGATGATGATTGTGATTACGATGATAATGGTTGTGATTGCGGAGATAATGATTGTGATAACGATGATGGTGATTATGATTTTAATGGTGATTGTGATGGTGATTGTGATGGTGATTGTGATGGTGATTGTGATGGTGATTGTGATGGTGATTGTGATGGTGATTGTGATGGTGATTGTGATGGTGATTGTGATGGTGATTGTGATGGTGATTGTGATGGTGATTGTGATGGTGATTGTGATGGTGATTGTGATGGTGATTGTGATGGTGATTGTGATGGTGATTGTGATGGTGATTGTGATGGTGATTGTGATGGTGATTGTGATGGTGATTGTGGTGGTGATTGTGGTGGTGATTGTGATGGTGATTGTGATGGTGATTGTGATGGTGATTGTGATGGTGATTGTGATGGTGATTGTGATGGTGATTGTGATGGTGATTGTGATGGTGATTGTGATGGTGATTGTGATGGTGATTGTGATGGTGATTGTGATGGTGATTGTGATGGTGATTGTGATGGTGATTGTGATGGTGATTGTGATGGTGATTGTGATGGTGATTGTGATGGTGATTGTGGTGGTGATTGTGATGGTGATTGTGATGGTGATTGTGATGGTGATTGTGAAGGTGATTGTGATGGTGATTGTGATGGTGATTGTGATGGTGATTGTGATGGTGATTGTGATGGTGATTGTGATGGTGATTGTGATGGTGATTGTGATGGTGATTGTGATGGTGATTGTGATGGTGATTGTGATGGTGATTGTGATGGTGATTGTGATGGTGATTGTGATGGTGATTGTGATGGTGATTGTGATTGTGATGGTGATTGTGATGGTGATTGTGATGGTGATTGTGATGGTGATTGTGATGGTGATGGTGATTGTGATGGTGATTGTGATGGTGATTGTGAAGGTGATTGTGATGGTGATTGTGATGGTGATTGTGATGGTGTTTGTGATGGTGATTGTGATGGTGATTGTGATGGTGATTGTGATTGTGATGGTGATTGTGATGGTGATTGTGATTGTGATGGTGATTGTGATTGTGATGGTGATTGTGATGGTGATTGTGATGGTGATTGTGATGGTGATTGTAATGGTGATAATGATTGTGATAATGATGGTGTTTGTCATAGTGATGGTGATTGTTATACTACAACAGCCCATAACCTCCACTGCAGGCTGGACATGCCTCTCCCATGATGTGAGGACTTTGCTGTAATCTCCACGCTTGGCAGGCGGATTGGAGATCGCAGTGATGAAAGACTAACAGAAAACGCTGCTGCCCATTCTCTGGTCTACGGAGGCGCAAGGTGTTCTGGTGTTCTTGGCTATTTATTGTGATAATGATTGTGATAATGATGGTGGTTGTGATAGTGATGGTGGTTGTGATAGTGATGGTGGTTGTGATAGTGATGGTGATTGTGATGATAATAATAAATTGTGATGATTATGAAATTTGGCACATAGATAGTTTATTACCTGGATTAACATGTAAGACGATATTTTTTATTCCTTTAGTATGATTCAGTGGGACAGTTACCGAACTGCACGCGGGCGAAGCCGCGGGCAACAGCTAGTATTAGTATATACGTAGATTCAAGTGGGTAAAAATTTAATTTCTTCGATATATTTGCATTAATCGCTAAAATAATCCTTATGTTTTTCCAAATAAGGGCTTCCCTGGACAGCCTTACGACTTCATCCTTAGACACTCGATGACAGTCATACTCCAGCTAGGTCGAAAGTTCTCATCAAGGTGCATGAAATAAGCCGGGACACGATAAAGCTGCTGTAAACTGTTGCGGAACTCTTGCAACTGCCTTCAGACTCCATCATCAGACCTTTGATGACAGTCATACTCAAGGCAGGTCTAAAGTTATCATCGAGGTGCATGAAATGAGCCCAATAACAATATAATTGCTGCAAATTGTTAAGGATCTCTTGCAACTGCCTTCTGTCTCGATCGTTAGACCTTCGATGACAGTCATACATAGCTAGGTTTAAAGTTCTCATAAAAGTTGCAGGAAATTAGCCCAAACACGATTTTTCAGTTTTAAATGGGACCAACTTTGAGATATCCTATTACCTGTCTGTTTTTTAATCTCGTAGACTAAACTGACATTACGAGTGTTGTCAGTTTATTGCAATTCTATAGTGATGTGGCACAACCGAAACTTAGCGTTAATAGAATCAAGTATCGTTTTTTTACAATAAATTATCCTGAAATAATGTGTAGGTACTTATTTAAAACGTAATAATACAAAATTAATAATGTAAAACATACATTTTTAATTACATAACTTAATTACAGGTATTCGCGTTAATCTGATTCAGATAATGACTCCATGTCTGAGGAATATTCTGAATCATCAGAATCGCCACCCACTTCTATGATAAACCTATCAGTAATGTCGTCGGTTATAAGGCCCAGATGACACATTTCATCTTCAATTTTAATTACATGGACTACACAGTCTTTCCACCGCTGCGGGGTCACTTGACGAAGCCCTTCTTCAAAAAGGCTTCGTACTTCATTCATTTTGAATGTTTTATTATTTTTAGCGATATGCCCCTTTACTTGAGCCCAGACCAACTCAATCGGGTTTAGCTCGCAGTGGTAAGGGGGCAGTCGCAAAATAGTGACACCCCGTTCAGCAGCCATCTCGTCGACGACTTACCTTTCATGGGCTTTTTTGTGCTTTCGGGCAATTTCATTTAATTCGGGCTTTAACATTGTCTCGTCATATGAAATAGTTTTTGATTTTAGCCAATCTTGGATTTGCCCTTTTCGCCAACTAGAAGTAGGTAACGATTCCAGTTTCCTGGTGTGATATGGAGCATTATCTATTACAAGTACTGCGTTTTCTTTTAATTTCGGAAAAATATTATTTAACCAGTTTTCGTATATATCAGACGTCAACTCAGTCAGATTTCCCTGGCAGTTAGTAGCACGTCGTGCAGCCGTGTGTACGTACGTGAATTTTAAATATAAAAGTTTGAATGAAAATTAAATTCGTCTATTATAGATAAAAAGTTACGATTCAATAAACCGGTATCGTAGGTACAACACTGCACAAAAGAGCTGACAACATTATTTGTAAATTTGACATTTGCATGTGTCAATTTAGTCTACGAGATTAAAAAACAGACTTAAAAATGACCATGCATACCGGACTTCTCTCGTGGTCATACATAAAAAAATATGCGTCGAATTGAGAACTTTCTCTCCTCCTGTTGTTTCATCGATTAAAAAACCAAACTTAAGCTAACTGACACGTGCGAGCGGTCATTCTTTCACGGAAAATCTTAACACCGTGATTCAGAAAATCGAGTGCAATGAACAACGCCATCTATCGACTAAGATGTTAAACTGCTAAAATATAATGCACGGAAATCATGCTATGTAAATTTTCAAAGCAGCATCATGTAGACTAATCTAGAGTACTTTATGCTATAATAACTTTTTTTAAAGTCGGTCAGTCGATTTAAAAGTTATCTGGTGAGCACATTTTTAGTCATTAGTACCATTTTAGTACAATAGATGTCGCTGCATCTTACATTTGATGATTAGTTCTTCTTGAACACTTTAAATCCATATATCTTTTGATGGAATTAACCGATTACGATGAAACAAAAACTAAATAATACCTCAAGATACGCACAATTTTTATGTATTTATTATTATAAATGTATTTAATTTATATTACTTATTTAAGTTATATGGGTTTCGTATATTTTGCGTGATGCTTGATCATCGAAACAGACAAAAATTCCAAAAATGCTGGAAATGAGTTCTGTTGGTTATCCTTAACACGATGGCAATTTTTTTTTCAAAATACTTTCGATGTACAAAAACGATTTTTCTACAGATTTATTATATGTATAGATATAGATATATAGATAGATAATAATATAATAGATTATCATGTAATATCTATGTTGCTATTTTGCTAATCAATCGAGTTCAGTGGCGTGAGATTGAGGCGGCCTATGTCCAGCAGTGGACTGCTGTAGGTTGATGATAAAAAAAATTGGTAGCTTTTGTCAATCCAAACCATTTCTTCGCTGATAGAATATATATATCTTTCTAGACTCCCTTTTCAACCGACTTCCAAAAAGAGGAGGTTCTCAATTCGACTGTATGTATATTTTTTTTTTGTTTTTGTTACCTCAGAACTTTCGACTGCTGGGTAAACCGATTTTGATTATTCTTTTTTTATTTGAAAGCTGGTGCTTCCCGTGTGGGGATTTTACCCAGATTTCGACAGTTAGGTATGTGAAGTTCCTGTCAGGGCTGCGGGACTGTTCGAAAGAGATACCGCGGCCCCGGAACACAAAAGGCTAAGAAGGAACATGGATGGGTTTTAGTCAGTAAAAGTCTGACACTCCCCCTTCCGCTCCGTACAGAGCGGGAGGGGTAATTTAATGATTTCCCATCCGAAAAAAAAGGTATGTTGAGGTCCATCTCTGGATCTATCGGGGATACACCTATTATTACCATGACATGTATTGTTAACAATGTCAAATAAATTCATGACAAATATTTGTTTGGGAACAACTAAAAATGGAAAAATAAGAAACTTTTTGCAAAAAATAAAACCGACTTCAAAAAACAAAAAAAAAGTTAAAAATAACTTTAGCTTCAGAAGTCGGTGACAAAAAAACTAAATCAATCAAACAAAGGTCACCGACTTCTGAAGCTAAAGTTATTTTTCACTTCTTTTTGTTTTTGGAAGTCGGTTTTATTTTTTGAAAAAAGTTTTCTATAAAAGAGTAGAATTCATAGACTTTAGACTAAATGGGTGCAGTTGTGAGAAAGCCCATCATCATATCCCCTGGCTCCGATAACTATTTATTTAGGCATAACTAAGGCAGAAACACTATCAGCCGCATCTCATAGCTTTATCTTAGTTTAATTTAATTCAATATATTGTTGAATGTCCACCATCGTCAGATTTCAGTTATCACTGACAGAATACGATTTTGTTTGTGCCTTCTAGAATTATTTTGATCTCTTCTTCTCTTTATCTTGGAAAACTTTTTAGAACTTTTTTATTGGGTATTCGTAGAGTCTGCTAACAAAACAAACATGATTAGATTGCCATGGTCATATAAGGCCAGTTTTATCTATACTAATATTATAAAGAGGAAAACTTTGTTTGTTTGTTTGTAATGAATAGGCTCAAAAACTACTGGACCGATTTCAAAAATTCTTTCACTATTAGAAAGCTACATTCACCCTGAGTAACATAGGCTATATTTTATCCCCATACTCCCACGGGAACGGGAACTACGCGGGTGAAACCGCGGGACGTCCGCGAGTATGTAAATAAAAACACAATATTTGTAATTCAGTGAATTAAGTAACCACATCACATAGGCTCATTGCTGACCGCAAGGCTTACGGTTGATGCTCGTGTAACCACAAATATCTAAATATCACAAACTTTAAGCAGAATTCTACATTATAGAATGTTGTTATTATTTTTCCTATAAGTAGACCAGATTGCTAATGCATCATTTAAAATAAAATCTCTCTCTGGAGTACTTCTTTACATCTTCTACTAAGCTACATGAAATCACTAAACTAATAAGTGATTTACTTACAACAATTGTACATACATCACAGTTCAGGCCCACATCCGTGAGGCAAACTATTATCATCGGTGTTTATTAACTTCAGAGTTTAGAGTTGCAGCTGTTTGGTACTCAGCTGTAATTGGATTTCTAGGGCAATGGCGGAGATAGTAGTTACATGTTGACTTTAAATTGGTGAATTGGTTAATAGGAAGTTTGGTTAAAGGCTCTGTCAATACCAACCAGTAGCAAAATATCAAAGGGACCCCAAAAAGGTGATGTAAGGAACCCGCGATGACGTGACTTTCGGAAGAGCTCGCACTGACAAAGAAACTCCAAACGTTGCGTACAAACAGTTTCTCCATAAATATGTAAATTGTTCTAACCCAACTTTCAATTTGAATTCGACCTTCCCTTTTTAACACACGGTATGAATTTCCTTGTGTGAGAAAGTGAATAATTTAAGGCTGGGAAAGGTCTTTATTAGACCGTTTTGCTGATATTAAGGTGGGCTCACATAATGGTCTTTTGAGGCGAATCGATTTCGATGCCGATACCTTTATTGGTTGCGGCAGAGAAAGGAAGACTGTCGTACGCAAGCTTTTTTTCATTATAAACACAAAGACATGGAATTGGTATCACAACCTGGCCCTAACCGCAAATTTACAAACGATTCAATGGTCTCTCGACTGTGGTAATACCACAGACAGGATTAGTCATATGTACAAAATATTATGTCAAAAATACCTTTGATTCAAACTCAAACTCAAAGTTTTTATTTCAATTAGGGTTAGGATTTCGGGTCAGGTTCGGAATAAACCCTTTTGAATGTCAAAAAAAAACAAGCGAAGCTCTACCGTCACAAGGCATAATAACTTATGAAAGTACCGTCGTTGCCCATTTCGAAGCGTAGATCTAAGTAAAAGAACGGGCAAGAAACTCCATGGGTACTCTTTTGAATCAAAATATTTGTCACATTGTTCTTTTTAGAATAAACATTTGATTCATTCGTAAATTACACTCGTTTCACAGTTCTTTTGGCTCTGACTTAGCATTGCTGTCAAAATCCCACTGAGCTTTATTGACGTTATTATAAGGCTTACTGCTGTCAGACGTAAGACATCTACGAAAGGATTGTATAGCTGTTCATGATCTTTTGAAAACTCAAAACAAAACCGGCACTAGTAATTGACATCACCAATTCGCCATCATGTTTCTCAATATCATTCACATGTTTACCAACAGCGCCGTAATTTGGGCGACAGCCGAAAGAGATCCTTGTAGCAGAGTAGAGGTTTTCGGACTCTGTTGTTTCTCGTAATCTTATTTGCTAGTGGACTAGTGGACACTTCGCTTTGTAAACAAAACACAATCGGCCTGTTTGTCTAATTTTGAACAAAAGCAAACTGTTGAGCTATAAAAATCCCCGCACAGATTCCGGTTCCGATGTCCGAGGAGGATAGAACCGTGAGGATGTGTGGTGTGATCATCTTTCGATGACAAATTCTCAAAATCGTCTATTCGTAATATACCAGAATTTTTTCCTGACATTTTCCTTTGACCTGTCGCAACATTTAACGGTTTTTAAATATCGCGTGTATTTACACTACACTTTTTTTGTGATAACGTCATCGAAGACACGTTTTTAATGTTATTGTAAGTCAAAAATCTAGTCGTTTATATAAACTGTGAAGCAATCAAAATGTTTTCCTTCCGCTTAGGAACTAGTGATTCCCCGAGTTTGCAGTTTGCGGGTTTTGTCATGTAAATAATCAGGTTTCAGACTTACGTACTAATGTGTACCTAAATTCACTAACAACTTGTTCACGGCAAAGATGTTATATTGAGTTTGCCCATTTGAAATTTCTCAGAAGCAGCCCAGAAGTTTCTGGTGTCTCACCCCCGTGCCTCGTCGGTTGGACGTCGAATTCGTCGCCCATCGGACTATGAGAGTATTAGGGGGTTTACACGGGTGACTACCTACTTCCAACTTTAACTCTAGAATCTTGACTTATTTTTTTTGCTAAAATTAAAACATTATATTATATAAGCCGGAGAGGTGATCTGTACCTCAGGATTGTCCTACTTCAGACACCTTTCTCTACTTAAGTTTGTACATAATACCTGTGCCTGTAATTTTTTATGTTGAGATAAATAAAGATTTATAATTATGAAAATAAAGATTTATGACTAAAGCCGCACGATTATTGCAAAGGAACAGACAGTGTACAATCTCCTACGACGACGAATGTCTCCATTAAGATTGGCCGCCGTGAGCCCGTGACCGAAATTCGGTCGTGAGCACCAAAGCGATTTTATCAAGGATATTGACCAATTGGGACGTAGTCACTATCAATGTTCAAAACTCCCACTCATCAAAGATTTAATCGTAACATCGGTACATAACCTTGCCGTTTAATAAATATGCGGTTTATTAAAAAAAGCAAAATTATTGTATTATTATGTAAGTCACAGAGGTCAACAACACGCAGAGTTCTTCTTAATAAACAAATATAGAAACTGGGCCATATTATGATATTGAGAAGAACTGGTTCAGTTCGCGAAGTTATTACGTAAATATTGTAACTTTAAATAGGCACCCGGGTCGATCTTTAGTTTAAGCCGTGCATGCCTAGAGGTTGGTCTATAGATGGGTAACCACCCATTACATACCGAGTTTTCACGCCGTTGGTCCCGCTGTCTTTTGTAGATTTTTGACACTGACAGTCGTTACAGGTAGTCAGTGCTGTGGCCCGAAAGTAACTAACAACCAGTCTTACGAAGGGGTATCGTATTACTCGGTACTAACTGGGTTATGGAGGTCAAATAGATAGTCGCTCCATGTCAAATACTGGTATTCAGCTGTATCCGGTTAGACTGGATGCCGACCTCAACATAGTTGGGAAAAAAGCAGGCAGATGGTGATGTAAGTGATGTAACTTTGTAACCAGTTGTTGCCATCTTTATTTAATGTTACTTACAAGCATAACACACAAGCCGGTAGCTCACCTGAGAGCCCAAACAAAGTGACATTCTATCAGCGGGAATTATGTTTGATGGATAAGGCAAAAACGTATGGGATTGACAAAACCTACTGAAACGCTTTAATCGCGACTTGTTGGTCATCGCCACCATGGGGCATTGCAGATGCGTAGTACAGGGACAGAACTGGAACATTGTATGAGTACTGACTCCGGGGGTCGGTGGTTGTCCGGTGGGGTCGGAAAATTGTGGGGGGCTTAGAATCCGGGCAGGTACCTACTTTACCATAAATGCTCTCAATAAGGTAAAGAAAAACATAATGATGAAACGGGTTAAAACTCGGAGACATTTGACATCCATCAGTCCGCACTGCAGGCGCACGTGGTGACGTGGTGGGTACAGCCCACTCCCTCTCACTGGTAGAGGGACTGACTAGTGGGAACGTTATCAAAGGTTGATAATGCCTTCCTCTAATGGCTACTTCAAGCCGGACACATCAACGCTGCTTAGTGACAAAAATAGTAGGTACTAGTTGATACCTCCTCCCCGGAAGAGCTTTTTTATTAAGATCCCCGTAAAGATTACGTATCTGGTTGGAAATGACCTGCTAAGAAAACTAATAGTCGTCAGTTTACGTTATAAATTAGTGGCGGTACTTTAATACAACACTACAAGCCCCGTTATAATACAAGAATTTCAATATTGCAACTTTTGGGAATCGAACTCAATCCCTTACTAACATAATCAGAAAGTTTAACTGTTCTTCCAGAACAAAACCACATTCTGTTTACCACTGTGCCCCAGTACTACCTATCAGTAAAAGTAAACAACTTATTTAACTGTGCTCTTGTTAGTTGTAGCCCTGACCGACTTCCTTTGTTTCCTTCCTTTTTGTTTACCAAATAAACATCATTTAGGTATTTCCGAAAACATATTTATCATCGCCATTCTTATAAAGGCGAATGTTAGTAGTTTATAAAAAAACCAAGCGGTTATGCGCTGTCGTGTTCTGGTTTATAAAACTAGAATCGACATCTAGATGATGTTGATAATCCAGTAATTGATATCCTGTATTAGCCAATCAGTAATCGAGATTCTGGGGTTTGCAATAATCCTAATACAGAATAGCTTTAGCACGTATGATACGTGCTAAAGCTATTCTGTATTAGGATTATTGCGAGATCTTTCTACTTTAGTTTTCATTAAATTTTGTTTTATTACTTCAGGGACAATAAACAGCTACAATTTGTGCTGACACAGAGGAAATATAATACAAAAAAGCTTATACATATTAACAATATTGCAGCACACTACGATTACATTATCCGCATATTAACAAAAGAGAATAGGATAATGAGTGCCTTATGTAAAAAATTATTACATCACATTAATAATAAATCATTATCGAAATAACAATTAGTAATTATTAAATAAACGAAATGTTAATTACATCATGCAAAATAGAAATTTCAATTGATTTGATTGCTTGGAAACAGTAATTTACACACAAAATAAACAAAAAAAATCTAGACTAGCTTACATTCCTAATAACATAATAATGTCAATAATGGTAAATAATAATTTTCATAACATGGATTTAAATATGGATTTTGAGCATACAAAAATATCAATATTAACAAAACTACAATCATAAGATTCAACCATTTGACGGATCTTAGGGCAGCGCAAACCAGAATTAGTTCGACAGGTATTGACAGCATATAGGGTACCTGCACGGGTACTACGTATATTAACGGTGCATGGGACTACATAACATAGTTTGCTCGAGAAATCGATACAATCAAAATAACCATGAACAACACCATGCAGTACAGAGGCCTCTAGATACTTACGTGTAGATTCTAGGTTGACCTGCCCATATGTATCTAGTAATTGTGAGTACGACAAATACGTTTTATGGCATCTATACGTAGATGCCTGGCTCGTAGAAACTTATGCTGCACTTTTTCAATGTCGTCTAAGTATGTATTTTTGGTAAAAACGGGTTCCAGATAGGGACTAAGGTGTAGTTTATTGTTTAGACAGTAGTCAGTAAGTCTGTCCAAATCTTGTTGAAATTCGACAAACCTCTACCGTTTGTATAGACCTATAAGCTTTTATATCATCAGCGGTATGTACAAGAAACTTAGTATTTTTAAAACATTTGTCTATTTCATTAATATATAATATACAATAGTGGTCCCAAGATTGCACCTTGTGGAACACCCGAGGTTTTCAAAAAGAAAACAAACTTCTTCAAAGTCTTAGTCCACAGGAAGAAAATGACTATAGATATAATATTAATATGACATTGCATAATTTGACATTCAATAATAATTCATTTCATTTACTTGACATCAACAATTATATTGGCAACAATTTTTATTTGACAAAACATAGATATCTTGTAGACAGGTGCTATCTGACAAACTATTGTAAAAGACAAGTAGCTGTGTCGCTATCTTATTATTTTTCTATTACAGCCAAGAACTTGGCTAATCAAGTTGCCTCTGTTGATCAATGCAATATTAGCCTAAATTACTCTACCAATAGTTTGTCAACAATGAATGAATCAGAGAATCATTTAAATTAGCAATTTCGACAACAGAGGCAACCTCTTGCAATATAAGGAAGCCAGATAGTAAATCAGGCGAATGTTTTGAGAATTTTAATAGTATCAACCTGGTTCATCAAAATATTCAAGGATTTTTGAACAAAGAATTAGAAGTAGAACTTTTCATGAATTGTAATTGCATAGATATTCTTTGTATAACGGAACATTGGCTCAAATGTCACCAATTAATTTTCAATTTTAGTAATCACCAGGTTGGTAGTTCATTCAGCAGGGTAAATGCTATACATGGCGGCGCATTAATCCTAGTAAATAATCAGCTTAAGTTTAAAGACCGCAAGGATATTGTAAGCCTATCTGTTGAGCGAACAGTTGAAATAGCCTGTATAGAGTTGGAGCAGTTTATCATATTAAGTGTGTATAGACCTCCTTCAGGATTGTATGATTGTTTTGAAAAGGTAATGGATGAAGTGTTGCATAAAATCTGTAATTCTAAGAAGTCTATAATTATTAGCGGTGATTTTAATATTAATTTGTTAGAAAGTTCTGGGTTAAGTACTAAAATTTTAAGCCTGTTTCATTCATACAATCTTGAAAACAAATTTCTGGAGCCCACTAGAATAACACCAACTAGTGCCACTTGCCTAGATAATATTTACACAGATGTTATACCTACCCACAAAGAAATTATTAACTTATTAGATTCTGATCATTGTGGGCAATTGATCACAATTCCTAATGTAAGCAAGAAAGTCACTAAAAAGGATATCATTGTTAATCCAAAAACTAAAACTCGCCTGGAAACCTTTAAAACTAAACTTTTGTCTAAATTACCACTACTGTCAACTAATGATGATCCCAATCAACATTATAACGATTTTTTCAGTATGTATTGCACACAATTTAATACCACATTTATTCCTAAGACAATCTCGGTTAATAGTAACGCTTCCTTCAACGACTGGGCCACTATTGGTATTCATAAGAGTCGAAAACGACTTTATGAGCTGTATGCAGAGCGGACCTATATAAACACTGGAGAATTTAAGTTGTATGTTAAAAATTATTCTAAAATATTTAAAAAAGTTTGTTTTATAGCAAAGTCACGTTACTTGAGTTCAAAAATTAAAAATAGTAGTAATGTAATTAGAATGACATGGAATATTATTAATAGCGAAACGGGAAAGTCTTGCAACCGAAACAGTGACTACAGCCTTGCTATTGGCGATAAAATTTTAAATTCAGACACTCAAGTTGCCACAGCCTTTGAAAATTTCTTTGCGGATATTCCCGTATCGACTACTAAATCGCTAAACTCGTCACCTGCTGCTGCCGAGTCTTTACTAAGGGAAAACGTTTCAGTCTGTGATTCCGAATTTAATTTTGAATATGTCACCTGTAAAGATATAATTAAAACTTTTCACACCTTAAATGTTAAAAAGACCGCCGATCTATGGGGTCATTCTGTGGAAGTTGCTAAATCCATTATAAACATTGTAGCTCCTTCATTAGCTGTAATATTTAACGATTGTATTGACCGTGGTGAGTTTCCTGATCTAATGAAATATAGTAAAATAATACCATTGTTTAAATCGGGTAGTACATCAGACCCCACTAATTATAGACCCATTTCAGTACTACCCACGTTTAGTAAAATTTTTGAAAAATTAATTTTGGCACAAATGCAAAGTTTTTTCAATAAATATAAGTTATTACATAAAAAACAGTTTGGTTTTACAAGGGGTCGTTCAACTACTGATGCCGGTGTTGAACTTTTAGGACACATTTATAATGCCTGGGAGGACAAATGCGATGCTTTGGGCATTTTTTGCGATTTATCTAAAGCTTTCGATTGTGTTCTTCATGAAACATTAATCAGGAAACTACACCACTACGGAATCCGTAACGCCTCCCTGGCTCTTCTTATTTCATATTTGAGTGACAGGATTCAGAGAGTTGATGTTAAAGGGAAAAGATCTCCCGGATCCGTAGTAAGAATGGGGGTACCCCAGGGCTCAATTCTTGGTCCATTTTTGTTTCTTATTTATATAAATGACTTGCCTTACCTCATAAAGGATAATCATGACATAGTATTGTTTGCAGACGACACTTCTCTTTTATTTAAACTCAAACGTCAGCAGTTAGTTGCGGATGATGTTAATAGCGCCCTGGCGAAAGTCGTTAATTGGTTTAATGTTAATAATCTACTCCTAAATGAGAAAAAAACTAAGTGTATTAAGTTTACGATACCCCATGTAAGACAAGTGGAAACTACTGTACTAATTAAGGATGAAGAGCTAAAAGCGGAAGATAGCACAGTCTTCTTAGGCATAACTTTGGATGCCAAGCTTCAGTGGGGCCCGCATATAGACAAACTGTCGAAGAAACTTAGCTCTGCAGCATTCGCCGTTAGAAGAATTCGTGATTTAACTGACTTAGAGACAGCCCGTTTAGTTTACTTTAGTTATTTCCATAGCGTGATGTCGTACGGTATTCTCTTGTGGGGCAATGCCGCCGATATTCAGACAATATTTGTTTTGCAAAAAAGGGCAATTCGTTCAATTTATAAATTAAGTCCCAGATACTCCCTCAGAGAAAAATTTAAAGAGACTAATATTCTTACTGTGCCCTCTCAGTTTATTTATGAAAACCTTTTGTACGCCCACAAAAATATTAATTTATTTAAAAAATACAGTGATATCCACAACATAAACACGAGGAACAAACACAAATTTGTTGTTCCTGCAACGAGGCTCATAAAAATAGGAGGTACGTTCAGATGCCAATGTATACGCTTTTACAATAAACTTCCGAGCCAAATTCAAGCACTAAGCCTAAATAAATTCAAATCTTTTATAAAACGGAAGCTGTGCCTGAAAGCCTACTATCATGTTAATCACTATCTTGAAGATAAAAAAGCTTGGGATTAAGCTGCTCCAATGAAATTTGCTCTGTGAATGTCGAAATTTCGGACTTCGCTTGTTTATTATTGATTCCTTTCTTTTATACACTCTGACATTGAATTTTTTTTTGACATGTATTTTATTATTTTACTTTTATTTTTTTATTTTTTATTGTTTTATGTGACATTTACTGATTTGACATGAATACTTATTTTTTTAAGTATTTTACTTTTTTATCATTGCGACATTTAATGATTTTTGTGTTTTTTTTTTACTTACATTCATTTGAAAAGAATTTGTTATTAATTTTATTTGATTATTGTGAATGTGGGGACCATGTGGGTCACATTTTTATTTTTTGTTTGTTTTTTTCCCACAACTGTCTGGCAGTTTGAGTACTATAAGCGACCTTCCCAAATGTCCTTTCTTTGGTATTGTTCGTCGTTTCGTTGAGCTCCTTGAGTTATAAGTCGAGCTACACGTTAACTGACAAATGCTTGCACTGACTGGACAGGTCCACTCAAATCTGTATGGTTCTTTCTTCAAAAGACCATCTCAGACACTAATCTGCATAGTCCTCATGTGAATTGAGCAAGATTGTCTGGACTTTAAAAGAGACTATGACCTCTGAGTTTGTTTCGGCTGTTTCTTCTCAGAGTAGTCAGGTACGAAACACCGGCCCCATCTAGTTTTAAAAAATGACGTGTAAAGTGTTTGTAAAACCTACTTGCAAAATAAACATCATTTATCATTATAATCCAAATAGACAATTATTTGATAGACAAGAGGTGTGCCACTCCTTTCAATTGTTTTCAAATCACAGCACTAAACTCGCGGCACCTTCCCGCATGTCCAGAATCAAGATAGGTAGACATTCCTCGCAAGTGAACTCACGGGATAACTTAATTAGGGATAATTATATTATAACATCAGTGATATCAGAACACGTCTATGTTAGGTCAGCGTCATTTGTGATAGGTAAACTGGATCGATATATAAATCAAAGTGAATGTGTTGCAGTCATCAGTTCCACCGGGAGTGTGTCAGCGCTCGCTTCCTCCCCTCATCAGTTACTGTGACTAGAAATTCAGTTCACTGATATACAGTCCTTTAACCATGGAAGCGACTACTCTGCTGACCCTGATACTCCTCACCGTTGTAGGAGCCAGGAACATTCCCGCCGAAATGGACGAATCTTCGGGAGAACTCCAGCAAATCATTGAAGACAGTATAACCAGTTATGCAAACACTATTCCTGAAAACGAAGTCTTTTATAAAGATCCAGTAGAATGCTCAGTCAGTACAGAAGATTTGGAACCAACATCAAACAAAGACATCAATGAAGAAGACACATCTGAAGATCGCGATCATAAAGTTGTTGCTATGGACACCGAAGAAGCTAAGCCTTTGGAAAGCAAAGCAAAAGAAGACGAGAATCAAGAAACAACGACAGCAGCAAAGAGTACAGTAGAAGTTACAAATGAGGACAAGGAAGCACAAGGAGGATTTGAAGACAGAGAAGGAATCGGAGCTAACTTTTGTCCTGGCGGTACAAGAGTAGGTAACATTTGCTGGCCAGAAGACAAAGACTAAAATGTAGATCACCGAGCTGTACAAGTTGCTAAAACAATATTAGAAAATAGATCTTGAAAAATAACTTTTTGCTGATCTTTCTTTACAAAGAAATAAAAGAGATTTTGGGCCAAAAAAAAAGTAATTCTACTGATACATTATGTAATGTTATTCTTTTCTCCTCTTTTATTGAAGAACATAATTATTTTTATACATCGCTTTCCTTTTTTCATTGCCTAACGTTTCCTTGAACAAATGTCACAATGCAATGTCACGAAGAGCTCATGCCACGTGGACGTGAACTTAAAGATATTGTGGTTGTAATGATCAGGGCTAGGTCATTCGTAAGGAAATGTCGGGTAGGTCTGTTTACAAGAGGATATCCTATTATCAGAAAACCCATTGCCTTGCGACGTGGTGGCCGGTGGTGGACTCAATTTTAATTAGATTTCATACAATGTTCAGCTTATGCTCGTATCTGATTAGATTTTTCACTTCTACAAAACTGTGAAAATGTGAGCGACACACATACTTACATAACACTAGCTGACGTCCCGCGGTTTAACCCGCGTAGTTCCTGTTCCCGTGGGAGTACGGGAATAAAATATAGCCTATAGCACTCACGAATAATGTAGCTTTCTACCAGTGGAACAATTTTTAAAATTGGTTCATTACTTCCGGAGAAAAAAGTTTGTATGTTTGTAAGTTTGTATGTAGGGGACATACAAACTTGCAAACATACAAACTTACAAACAAATGTTACCTCTTTATAATATTAGTATAGATAGCATCACACCTATTACCCTCAGAGGGTTAGATCGAGGTGTACTTACCAGTACACATACTGCTAGTTATGTTTAGGTCTGTCGTGTCTACAAGTGTTCTAGACAAATGAATAGGTAAAAAGGTAAACCGAACAATGAAATTTATTAAGTGGGGATAAAAAATAAAGTGATTATAAAGGGTGTAAAAAACCTCTTAACGAAGCTGAAAGGCACTATTGTTCTCGCCGTCACTGCGATCATTTTTTTTGTTCTACACCTTACCTGGGAACCAGGAATCAGTAAATATGTTCAATAAATTGCCTGTACAACTTAAAAACTCTATGAATCCAAACGAATTCAAGAGAAAATTAAAGTCATTGTTATTGAAGAAATGTTACTACAGCATAGAAGACTTTCTCAAAGATAATAGTAGTTCGAACTAATATTGATTATATTTTATTGACTTTAGATAATATATTTCAGCATTTTATCATGACATTATAACTAAATTAATTTTATTGACATACATTTCTTTGAATTTATTCTGACATTTTAATATTGACAATATTTTTAATTTTTTTAATTTACGACTAATAGTGTTATGACCGATGTGGAATGTATTATTATTAAATTTGAATTTTTATCCCGACTTTACGATGATTAGTTAATTAATTTTGTGTTCCATTTATTATTGTTATAACCCACTGTTCGACACAAATGTAAATTTGTTGAAGAATAATAATAAAAAAAAAAAAAAAAAAAAAAACCTTCTATACGTAGTTACGGAGATATTGGGGGTCAAAGTTCCAACTTTTTGACAAGTTTTTTTTTAATAAAGTTTTGAATGTAAGATTTTTACTTTAAACACCTCCACGACCCCCGTACTATTCAATCCATCCATCAGCACAATGTTTTGAGTGCGTTACATTAAGTTCTACCACAAAACATGATTTTTCACCCCAAAAAAAAGTCGTTTCCCATCAATATTTTTTGCGTAGAAGTTACATAGTTTGATGTATAGAATGCTTGGTTGACGGCTTCGTGATGAGGTCTTTTACACCTTTTATAAATGTAAGTAAGTATTTCTCGGTTGCTAAGACTACTAGATCATTCATATAAAGACAAGTAACTCAGATTCGTTGCTCTCGAGCAACACAAGCGCAGCGTCCTTTGAACTTGTAGGATGGCGTTTTTTAGGGTTCCATACCTCAAAAGGTAAAAAAAGGAACCCTTATAAGATCACTCTCTTGTCTGTCTGTCACCACCAATTTTCTCATGAACGGGTGGACTTAGAAAGTTGAAATTTATACCAGATACTGAGGTATAAAAACCGGCCAAGTGCGAGTCGGACTCTCGCAACGTACCATTATCTATACATTAGACAAAACGGCAAAAAAATCACGTTTGTTGTATGGGAGCCCCCCTTAAATATTAATTTTATTCTGTTTTTAGTATTTGTTGTTATAGCGGCAACAGAAATACATCATCTGTGAAAATTTCGACTGTCTAGCTTTCACGGTTCATGAGATACAGCCTGGTGACAGACAGACGGACAGACGAGAGAGTCTTAGTAATAGGGTTCCGTTTTTACCCTTTGGGTACGGAACCCTAAAAATCAAAAGTGACTATGACCTCTGAGTTTGTTTCGGCTGTTTCTTCTCAGAGCAGTCAGGTATGAAACACCGGCCCCATCTAGTTTTAAAAAAACCGGCCAAGTGCGAGTTGCACTCGCACACGAAGGGTTCCGTACCATTGACTATATTTAGTATTTGTTGTTATAGCGGCAACAGAAATACATCATCTGTGAAAATTTCAACTGTCTAGCTGTCACGGTTCATGAGATACAGCCTGGTGACAAACAGACAGACAGACGGACAGACAGCGAAGTCTTAGTAATAGGGTTCCGTTTTTACCCTTTGGGTACGGAACCCTAAAAATGACGTGTAAAAGTGTTTGTAAAAACCTACTTGCAAAATAAACATAATTTATCATTTATCAGGTCCTAAGTCAACACGATAAAAAGATATCGGCAAATTTAGATTTTCGCGAAAACTTGTAAGTAACCTTAATTTTCAACTTTTTTTATTTTTCGGAATGTTCTCTTTACTTGTGCTATAAGACCTTGCTTTTAACCAAAATTGACAATTGTGGGTCAACCGGAAGTACCCTATAGGTTTTGGGTCGAAAACCTATATGGTAGTTCCCGTTGACATAGAAACACGAAATTTGGCGAGAAGCAATTTCTTACAGCACACATGTAACGGGAAAAATCTAAAAACCGTAAATAATTATGCAGTTTAATAACAAAAAAAAAAGGTTTTTCTTTTACAAACTTATTATTTGGGGTTGGTGCAATAGCCGTTTCATGGGATCGAACAGCAAAGTTAAGTTTGTCCTTTAAAAAGTTTGTACGGAACCCTCGGTGCGGGAGTCCGACTCGTTCTTGGCCGGTATTTTTTTTTAATGGGCTCTCGCAGGGTCTATGGGGCTGGCTTTTTCGTTTAAGGCCTCAATACTTACAAACAACGCGTATGACGGCGCCGTTACATTTGTCTTTTAGTTTAGAAGCAAGATTGAATGCCTCGTTAGTCTAGAATAAGTGTTCGCAGGAACACGAGCTCCGACTCCCATGTCGGGCAAAGTGTTAATGGGTGTTCTATTATGAAATTCTCAACACCACGAAGTCTGGATTTGTGCTTGTTTGATGGCTTTAGGCTTGCCCCGTATTAAATGGGACTTAAACGTAACTGGCGAAATATGTGTGTGTGTGTGTGTCTACTATTAAAAACACTTCTGTCTAACACTTCGGGGATTAAAAGCGTGATGTTGTGTTTTTTTAAATTAATAACCATTGATTGATGTCGACCACTGATTTAATAATTTCTGTGATGTCGACGAATAGTAGCGCACTCTTTATCGTAACACTGTCGCGAATTTCAATCACGGAAACGCTGTAGGAAACACCAGATCGATAAATACTAGATAAAAATTAAAAAAAAAAATGAATGGAAAAATGCCGCATTACCATTTTTTTTTTCGGATGGGAAATCATCAAATGACTCCTCCCGCTCTGGGCGGAGCAGGAGGGGGGAGTGTCAGACTTTTACTGACTAAAACCCATCCATGTTCCTTCATCGCCCTTTGTGTTCCGGGGCCACGGTATCTCTTTCGAACAGTCCCGCAACCCCGGCAGGCATCGGCCCTTGCGGACCCCTTCCTTTTGCTGACTCTCTTTGAGGCGCGCGTGAAACACGAACGCGCCGTCGACACGGCCTGTCGTCATGAGACGGACGGACGGTGAGCTAGCCCATAGCTCTCCGTCCACAGGTCCGCGCGTACTGTGGCCCCCGACGCCCGGGGCGTCTCCCGCGGCGGCCGGGACGTGAGGTTCTCTCCCTCTCACGTTCCGCCACCTCCTTCTCTAACACGACTGCTTCGCAGAAGGAGGTGACGGCGTCCCATTCCGTCTCGCTCCGGACCATGGATTGAACCAGGGCCGGACGCGAGAGGTCGCCGCCACCGTTCACCGCTTCGAGAACACTGCGGTGCTGCGCCCAAACGGGGCACACCTCCACGGTGTGCGTGGAGCACACTGTGGAGGTCGTGTCCTTCGGTCGATCCTCACAATGGTAGCACCCGGGCGTTTCCTCCCGCCCGATTCGGTGCAGGAACCTCCCGAAACAACCGTGTCCGGTGAGGACCTGCGTCAGACGGAAGGTGAGGACGCCGTGGCGTCTCTTAAGCCTCTCCTCAAAGAGGGGACTTATCGTCACTATTGTGGCTTGCCCTGCACGGGGTTGCGCTTGCGACAGTCGCTCTCTCCATGTCGCCATCATTTTTGTGTGAATAATCACATTCGAGTGATTTAACAATACGAGATAGAGATTGTAATTCGCAAATACAAATTAGGACAAGCGGAAGGGTATATTTCTGAACCTGTGATTTTTCTCTTGTAAAAAAAGAGATATGTCTAGAAGGGAAGTTCAATAACAAAATGAAAAGGAAAATAATATCACATAGCGTATCAGTAGAATTGCAATTTATTTTACTTACACTAAAACGTGCAGTTACTTAATATTCGTTGCAAAGACAGAGCACAAAAACGTATTTTACTATTTCAAGATTCCAATATTGTTTTAGTAACTTGTACAGCTCGGTGATCCACATTTTAGTCTTTGTCTTCTGGCCAGCAAATGTTACCTACTCTTGTACCGCCAGGACAAAAGTTAGCTCCGATTCCTTCTCTGTCTTCAAATCCTCCTTGTGCTTCCTCGTCTTCATTTGTAACTTCTACTGGACTCGTTGCTGCTGTCGTTGTTTCTTGATTCTCGTCTTCTTTTGGTTTGCTTTCCAATTCCTTAACTTCTTCAGTGTCCATTGCAACAACGTTGTGATCGCGATCTTCAGATATTTCTTCTTCATTGATGTATCTGTTTGATGTTGGTTCCAAATCTCCTGCATTAACTGGATCTTTATAAAAGGCTTCGTCTTTAGGAATAGTGTTTGCATAACTGGTTATACTGTCTCCAATAATTTGCTGTAGTTCTCCCGAAGGTTCGTCTATTTCGGCGGGAATGTTCCTGGCTCCTACAACAGCGAGGAGTATCAGGGTCAGCAGAGTAGTCGCCTCCATGGTTAAAGGACTGTATATCAGTGAACTGAATTTCTAGTCACAGTAACTGATGAGGGGAGGAAGCGAGCGCTGACACACTCCCGGTGGAACTGATGACTGCAACACATTCACTTTGATTTATATATGTGAAGCTGACATAACATGCACGTGTTCCGACGTCACTGATGTAATAATTATCCCCAACTGAGTTTTCCCGTAACATCACTCGCGAGGAATGTTGACTTATCTCAACTCCGGTAGTGCGGGAAAGTGTCGCGAGTTATTCCTGCTGTAGCTAGAGTGACACACCTCTCCTCTGAGAGGACAATGTCCACACATAGCTACATCGGTATGTAGATGGGTTAGAGCAGGCATTGGATCAGTGCAAACATAACGATTAGATCCGAGAAAAGCGTTTGACTACGACTTTATTTCAATAGTGGCAGTAAGATTGCTTTATTTAAAGACGTCCACTGCTGGACATAAGCCTCCCCAGAGTGTCGCCACATTGACCGATCCCGCGCGGTTCGCTCACGTATGTTCGGAAATTATGCTAGAGAAATGTTTCAAATGTAGCCTATAACGCTGCGGTATAATGTAGCGTCCCTTTACTGAAATAATTTTCTGATGATTACCCCTACATCCAAACTTACAAACTTGACCTGTTTTAAATACAAGACTTACTACTAATATATAAGCAGCCACCATGTCCTACACAGAATTCAAAATCTCAAAATAGAAATAGTTGTTGTTTATTTTCCTGATGATACATAAGCAGGTACACAGTTTGAACACAAATTGAGATGTCATCATAAATCATGTGGCAATAGGGCTATTTCTATGGAACCTCTAAGCATAGCTGGCGAAAACCAGTAGCATATGGTGAAATAGAATTTGACGAGGAAATTGCTTTGTGAATGTTACACGTACTGTTGAAAAACGATTAGATGTAGAGACAATTTCAATGTTATACAATACAAAAGAGTTGTCATCATCATCTGCCTAGCCTTTTCATAACTATGTTGATGCTGGCTTGCTGTCTAACCAGATGCAGGTCAAAACCAGTGTTTAACATGAAGCGTCTGCGTTTCTGACCTCCACAGCCCAGTGCAACACGACAGCCCTTGATAAGTCAGACTTGGCCTTCTGACTACCGGTAACGATTGTTAGAATTGTATATGTAAGTAAAAAACCTAAGAATATTACACAATATTACATTCTGTTGCTACAAACAGGATATAAAGCGGTTTAACCTAAAATTATCCCTCAAACAGCTCGATACACGACCTTGATCCAGAACATCTTCCAACAAAGGAAGTTATCTATGAGTCAGCTCATGACTTACGCTCAAGTTCAATGACTAGTACGCACGTGTTGGTCTCGTACCGCGTGTGTTTACGTTTTATTGTCCTGTAGCCGAAGGAAGTCGGCCAGCACGCGACAGATGGCGCGTGTGGGGAAACAAACATTCCTTAACCTAAATTATTAATAACTAATAGCTGAAGTGTGCTACATTATCCCTGAAAACTAAGAAGCATAAAAACCCAGTGTGCGTATGTTATGTAAGTATAAATTGGTTACTTGCGTCAAATGCGATGGTTGTAGCGGATTCTTGTCTCCTGAAAAACCAGGGGGATAAAGGATTGTGGCTAATTATATAATGGTATTTAGGTACCTTGCTTCGGTAGGTTTAAGCTAATAACTGTGACCTTGAAACAGGCAAGGGAAAACTCTTTTTAACCAACGAAAAAAGCAGGACATTCAAAAAAAGCTTAGAACGGATAAAGATAAATAGTTTAATTGTTCTGGTTGTTTGCAGTCAACTTCAGAACAGGCTGGTAACATGTATAGTTGGCTTCACCAAGCTTTATGGATAACTCTAGACCTCAAAACTGATAGTCAATGATGTTCAGTGATATTTTATGTGGATTGTTTGTGAATAATCTCAACCACAATTCGACGGTATCTAACCATTTTATACAGCATGCTTTTAAACATAATTTTAAGCTTTTACGGTTTAAAACTCCGATTCGCGCGATCATGAAGCTTGCAACAGCGTCGACATATCGGGAGCTCCTAGAAACAAAAGAAACCGGCCAAGAGCGAGTCCGACTCGCGCACCGAGGGTTCCTTACACACTTTTTAAAAGACAAACTTAACTTTTCTGTTCGATCCGTACAAACGGCTACTGCACCAACCGCAAATTATAAGTTTGTAATAGTAAAATCGCTTTGTTTGTGTTATTATCTACATATTTACGGTTTTCAGACTTTTTCCTTTACTTGAACTACCATATAGGTTTTCGACCCAAAACCTATTTTTTCATTTTTTTTTTTTCATTTAGATTTTCGCTAAAACTACAAGTTTTAGCGAAAATCTAAATTTGCCCATATCTTTTTATCGTGTTGACTCAGGACCTTGATTTTTATACACCTAATAGGGACTATAGACCTCAGTATATACTCTACCGCTTAAGTTGTGACCGGATATTTAAAAGCAAATTCGGTCTGGCCAGCCATATAAGGGCACACGCACGGAAGTATAGTTCCAAAGGGTCGCCGTTACCGAAATCGGTAAGGAGGACTATATATGGTATAAATTCAACTTTCTCCTAAGAAAATCGGTGGTGACAGACGGACAAGAAAGTGATCGTTTATGGGTTCCGTTTTTACGTTTTGAGGTACGGAACCCTAAAAATCACGGATATTATCCCGTAAGTACTTTAAATTAATACTGTCACTTACGGATATCTTCCGTGATTCATAATATTATTATGAGCTCCCGATATCCCGTAAGATATCTAAGTAAAGCCTACTTTTAGTTCAACTGATACTTCTGAAGTATCGTGTAAACTTTACCACTTCAATCAAGCCTTTTTTTGCGGGCAGAATGACTTGGCGCCAATAACATTTTAATAACAGGAAAAAAAAGGTATTGTATTACATTATGTAATCATTACCAACAATATACATATGACCCCAATCTATTTAAGTCGCAAGTTAATAGGCTTCTTTTGGGATAGGTCGTTCCACTTCCATCGTCGACCTCATCTCTGTCCTCAGGATAGATTGAGGTCAAAAGTAGACCCATAATTGGTTAGATTTTCTTGACATTGTATTTCTGATTAGTTGACACTGTATTTATTATTATTTTTACATTTTTATTTTTAAATTGTGATTTTATTTACTTATCGCGTGTGTAACGTGATAACGTGTGTAACGTAACGTGTAATTAATATGGGGGAATTTCATTTTATTTATTACTTTATTTATTATTATAATAAAAAAATAATGTATTTTAAATTTGACTTTTAACATTTTACGCCGGACTTTTCCTTCCTATCGGAAGTTCTCCGGTTTACCTACATTCTCGATTGGAATCTCTAAAAGCAGTTAAAGAATACTTGATTTGTTTGGGAATCGAATCTGCGAAATAACATTAATATGCCTTTAGGAAATCACCTCAAAACAGCTTTATGTAGTAGGTATAAACGATGTGAACCTGTCATGAGATGTCTGACAATAAAGTAGCTATTTATTGAAACACGGTCATGAATATTGATTCAATTTATCTACAAAAATACGCTTCAATCAACAGAACACGTGCTCATTAACAATCATTTGTCGTTTAAATGCTTTTCGAAACTTCTGTTCATTAATTATTCGTATAAATTTTGTTGAGCAATGCCGTATTGGTAGCACTTTCATACTTTAAAAGGTAAAGTAAGTGTAGTTAATTGTTTAGAAAATTTGAATTTTCCATAAATATTTGTTTAGAATGAACGGTTAAGGCCCTTCTAACCCTAAAATTAGCAACTCTATTTGTGATGGTTCAAACTTCGTGTGAAAATCTGTTAGAATATAGTTCTAATCAGCTTGCACTACAAAACGGTTGTTACGTCAGTCACTGCGGCCGAATAATGCGAAATGAGTGTTTTTTTTTGCGATTTACAGAAAATCTTTTGATTAGACTAAAAGAATAAAACACATAAGACCTGCTTTATAGTTAATTCAGTTAGTATGCAAAGTTTCATGATCTAATTTGAAGGACTTTTTGAATACCAGCGGTTTATTGTTCGATTTGGAGCTAACTTTGATTTTTTTTTTGATCGAGAAAAGTTTATGAAATCGTGTTTTCGCTAAACATAAGACCTAAAACTAATCCTCAACTTTACCATATATTTATTTCAAAATTAATGCTGCAGTATTTTAGGCGTAACGGAGGATCATGCTAAGCCATTTGAAGCGTGTAAGGCCCTTAACAGGATATCGCTGTGGCCAAACGGAGGCGAACCCGCGCCAGGTCTACTCTCTAAGCACGAAACCCGTAGTTTCGGCCGAAGTTTCGGTAATTTCCTACTCCGTATCACTTACGGACATAAGACACGGTAATATTATAATACAGTACTCCGACTTCATACAAACGGACGAAACGCGAGCTATACCTACGCGCCTCGATCGCGGGGTGCGCCCGGGGCGCAGACAGTCACGGCTGTACCGCAGTGTCGAACGGACGGTGTGTTGTTTTTTAACAATAACCGCGCGATTTTTTCTCTAAAAATCAGTTAATATGACGAGTAGGAAGTATTGTGCTGTTTTTGGTTGTATGAATTCGTCAATAACGCATCCAGACATAAGTTTTATTAAATTACCTGGAAACTCTGAAAGGTAAGACTATAAAATAATTTTACTTAATATTAGGTAGGTACATAATGTGTGTCTTTTTAATGGATAAGTATTTCCTTTTATCTCACAAAAAAAATGTGTTTGGATTAATACATAAATCGAATAGAGTAACGGAAAGTTATTGAGACGAGTGAAAAAGGTAGTTATATGCGGTTCTGAATGAATCATGATACGGTAGGTACCTACCTACTTACGCTTGTGTTAAAACTTCGGTGCATGTGTGTTTTGTTAGTTTGCATAATTCTAAATTCTAAATAAATTTGTTAGTTTGCAAATCTACCAATCAAAAAACAACACGCATTTTTATTGAACACTTCCTATTCAATATACAAAGTATTTCATTTATTTATATAAAAAGGATATTTACAATCACAAAACTAAATAGAAACAGAAAGTAGGCAAATGTAATTAAAATGCTGGAGATGGGCAGCCCTTACGCATGTTTACGTACCGCGCGGCTGTAGGCATTTATTTCTATCATGCGGCCGAGATAGACTACTGTATATACTGTGCATAAGATTCGTTAGGGGTCCGAACTAAAAATGAATGACAACATCGATTATCTGTCCTTACTCCCAATGCGTTTTCAAAACTCATGAATCCGGACGGGCCCCGTATCTTCGTTGACGGACTTAGAGAGAAGACCCTCAGATTCGCTGTCGCCGACTATATCAACTAACTTGTATGGAGGTTTTCGTGATACCATATTCATTGAGATAATCGATGTAGACAGAGACAGACGCGTCTCCAACAGGGGAGCTTAGACATAAGAGATTTTGAATGTCAATTTCACTCGTCGCAAATTAAACCAATAATATTCGTTCATTGCACAATGTTGTTTTGGTGTGAATCCCACAAGTTGCACGTTTTAAGCTTGACTGAGATGTCGTAAGGTGTAATGCATAATGCAACTAAAAATACAGAAATAAGTAAGCGCTAAGTAACCATTGCATTTACGTGTATGTTGATAATTTCTTCTCTATGGCTTACGTTAAATGTAGGTAATGAATAGTGATAATGACTTTTTGTGCTAACATTATTAAAACTTTTTGCTGTCATTACAAATTATATAGTAGGCTATAAGCTCGTACAAACCCTTTTAATGTAATTCCCATTCAGTTGCCAGTTCCAAATTTTAGCTTGACACTTTAAAGTTACTTACGTTAGATTGCTTGTGAAGAAAAAAGGCAAGAATATGTCAAATTCAATACGTTTTCATTAAGTTCAAGAGATTGAGAGGTGCCAACATATACTGGGCTCGGTCTTTGTGTGATTTTACACCGCTTGTCACGTTTTTAACGCGGTGCGACCAGAATTCCAAGTAATTATACCTAGCACACTTTTTGCGTTCTCTGAAATGATATTAGCAAAAAAGTAAGTGGTTGGGTACACAGACTGACTTTAGAATAACATAACATCACGCCTGTATTCCCAGAGGGGTTATGCAGAGGTGAACGTACCTAATGGGGGGAGCCGTTTGTTTATTTTGTTGGGACCGACTCAGATTCCGGGCTGTTTCTAAGATATTCCTGATGGCAAACCCCAATAACATCCCTGGGAATTGAACTCAGAAACCTCATTCTCATCTCAACTGTACAATATTCTTTCAGTCGTGGCACTTTTGGCAGCAGTACTATAATTTTAGACATATATATTGGTGTAATCTGTTAAGTTTACAATCTCTTCATGGTTCTAATTAATATTTTAATCACGCCATATAGCGTCATGTTACACGTGTAATATTTCACCGTGTCTAATCTGTCGTGTCTAGCTCTAAAGCTCGATATCAAAGAGCTGCACTCGAGTGAATGGTTCATTTTAGTTTAATTTCAAGCTCCCACCGACAAAATTACATTGAAATGAACGTTCATTTGCTAATTTTATTTAAATGTTCAACAATTCGAAGCGCGTGTGAAATGTATTGACGAATGCGGAAATAAACTATCGCTGGGTCGGTTATCTTTTTACTTTTCAGTAATTTTGTATTTAGGTGTAAAGATCATTAGAACAAAACACAGATGATGACGAAGCATCTTGCGAACATAATGTACATACTTACGATTATACCTATCGAATAGCTTAGATGGTGGCGCTATGTCAAATAGTGAAGATATTACGTGTGTTGTACTTTTAAATTTTTGTGAATAAAGTATAAAATACCGTAACGTTTTCCATAGGCTCTGGGTTTTTTGTTACAAACATTTTTATGGACTTCTGGGTTTAACATATTATTAATGTTTGTATGGAAAATTTTATGGTCAGCTTCATGTCCAATCGAGTTTTTCTCCATTCATATTTTAACAAGAAACTGATCAATGGTTAGGAAGTGAAATACCATAATGTTCTTATGAATTTTATTGCTTAAACCTTAAGATTACAAAAATTAAAGCTTGAACAACTTCTCGTGTCTTAAACTACTAACGTTCACTCTCTCTTAGTTCACAAAGTTGTACTAAAAAAGGTGACTCTTATATAATTTTGATGCAATACTTTAGTTGTAAGAGTCGCCATGAAAAACATTTTCTTTGCTGCTTGAAGATATTTTTCTAATTCCACAAGCAGACAGGATGTAGTGGAGCAGCTTGAGAGAACCCAAAGGTCGCTGAGTTGGTTCGCAGAAAACAATTCTCCACGATTCCATGAATTATATATTATAACACACCCAAATATTTTGGTAAGAAGGTATTGTACGGTACATGAATAGGGTCACGGAGACCATTGTAATAAATTAACTGATTCCGATCTGAACCAAAAACTTAAAATGTATGTTTTTAATATTTTCTGTACACCTACTAATTTTTCAGGTAATATGAAGTTATAGTTATAGTACAAGTAAATTCTTATTTCTCTGTGGAACAGTTACATAACTACACATAGCATCTTGTATAGTTACTGTAGGTACATACGTATATAATCATGTTCAAGGTTCTTCAATAGTCAAGAACAAAATTGCAGTAAAACTTTAAACTTTATACATGTTTTAGGAACTATATTAATCACAGTTTTATATAGCAAACGAAGTATTTTTCATACTTCCACGAGTTTTTTATTGTCCTACTTCCTATTGTGTTTATTAAAAACGACTTGACCAAACGTAATATGCACTGCCTTTAGCAGTCTCTCGGTTCAATGACCTCACACAATTGCTATTCCGATCACTTTCATAGAAATCGTTTTACACTCGGACACAAAATCTTCACGCTCAATACCTACTGGGTTAAACAGAACGAATACGGGCACTATCATGTGTTTCCATACTTTCTGTGAGCACATTTTTATCCATCTGTTCTTCTTGATCCATCAATCTTTCATGACGCAAATTTGACCAAGCTTCTGCTTTCCTTGAGGACACTCATTTGCTGAGAAGGCGGCTCTGTCAAAAAGGTCAAAGAGTGTGGTTGTCTCCACTACCTGGTCTTGTACATCGCTCCAGACCCATCTGTCGTCGTCATAGGCTTTCGTTCTTTGTTCATGAGGTCTGAGGGTCACTTCGTTATCTTGAGTGGTCTTTGTACTAAATTTGTTACTATCATTAGCATTTGTAGGTAGAGTCATGTTATTTTTAATAGCAGTATCGTCATTTGTTTTCATCGGACGATTAAGCTTATCAACATCTTGTTTGCTAGCTTTCAAAGAATTAGTGTTATTACTATTGGAGTTAATGCTTCTAGTCGTGATATTAGCATTGTTTTCACTCGACCCTTGATGGTCATTATACCCGGTAATTTGCTGTTCGTTAATGACCAATGTATGATTGACGTCACCTGATTGTTTACTTGCCACAGAAACGTTTCCTTGAGTTGTTAATTCATTTGTAGGTTTCCTTTGATTGTTTTCATCTTCTTCGTATTTTTGCACAACAGGCTGTCTATTATCATTATTTGGATTGTACACAAACTCTCTATCATTATCAGAATTTTCGAACCTAATATACAACTCAGCAGGCTCAGTCACAACGACGCTATTCCACGGAACCTGTCTATTCCATTGATAGGGATTCTCATAACTATACGGCAAATCCTTGTGCGGGAAAAAGCCGGATGTCCTCATTTTCAAGTGCAACATGAGGGTGATCTCGCCCGTATCAAAAAAGGCGCCTGACTATATAGCTGTTTATTATTATGTAACTGCCATGTATTACCTTATTACCTCATAAACGTAGTGTTTTTATTGTATAGCTTGCAAATCTACTGTTATAAGTTGAAATATCTTGAGTTTGGGACCATTATTAAACTCACATTGTTAATTATTGCTCACCTTTCACACTCACACATATTTTCACATATTCACACACACCCCCGCACTTTCCACAAGCTCTGTATACTACCTCGTAAAAAAGTCCAAGCGTGCCTAAAAAATACCCGCTTAATACACCCGGGTCCGATACATTGCGACCAGACCATCCTAAAATTTTGTTTCCCTTTTGTTTTTATTATCAATAATAATGGATGATCTTACCGTTATCACTAGCGAAGTTGAGCACATTGCCGTCTCAAATTGCTATACTTGTTCCCCGGAAGCAAGTGATAAGTTTTTGGATTGTTCTCTCCACGATCTTAAAATATTACACACTAATATTCGGAGCCTTAACAGCAATTTCGATAATCTGGTTGTTTTTATGAGTAGATTGACGTACATACCTGACATTATTATTCTGACTGAGTGCTGGTTGAGCAAATGCCCAACTACCCCCTCACTAACCGGCTACAACTCTCACACTTCGTCCTATAAATCACAAAATGAGGGTGTGGTTGTCTATGTGAGAGATTGCTTTGACACCACTGTCGAAATACCCATATTTAATGAGGCAAACGTTCTTCTTCTTAAGTTCTCAAATAAAGCTGCCTTTATCGCAATTTATCGTTCACCCTCATACAAAGACTTGACTAATTTCTTTGGTAGCTTGGACAGTTTACTTAGTGCCTTAACTCAATTTAAAACCGTAGCCATTATTGGTGACATTAACCTCAACATTACACCCGAGAGCACCGACCCAAATGCTGATGAATACCTCAATCTTACAGCGTCGCACGCAATGCTGCCAGCCTACACTCTCCCAACTAGACTCTCGAACTGCCTTGATCATGTGATACTCCGCACTCAAAGCACTGCTACTACACTAATCATTGATTCTGTCATCACTGATCACTCTCCTATAATTATCTTCTGCAACCTCAATGTAAAAAGTAAAGCTCCCCGCCCCACCAGATTAAAAGTTGATTTGCCCCGGATTGTAGACCAAATCAACAACACCGACTTTTCCGTAATCCTCCAGTGCCTCAACCCAAATGAAGCTGCGGAATCTCTTGTTTCCATTATGACTTTGGCCGTCAAATCCCACTCACATGTGTCACAAATACCTAGCAGAATGCGTATCATTAAGCCATGGATTACTCCTGGCCTGCTAAGGTGCATACGTCACAGGGATAAGTTGCATCTTAAATTTAAAAAACATCCAGAGGACTTAACACACAAATTGATTTTTTGTCGCTATCGCAACTTCTGCAACAATCTTCTAAAAAAGGTCAAGCGTGAATATGAAAATTCTGAATTTCAGCAGGCTAGAAATAATCCAAAAGCCACATGGAAGCTTGTTAAACGGGTAGCAAGTTTAGGCCAAAGAAGAGACTCGGCTTCTGAGCTGCTAAACTGTAGTGCTGTATCATCGCAGTCTGTGGACAAAGTCAACAATTACTTTGCAAATGTCGGTGGACTCTTGGCGGCTAAAATCGAACACTCTGTCCTCTATAAATATCTCTCGGATAGTCATCCCAACTTAGAGATCCCGGGTACTCCCAAACCATCCGCACCACAATCAATGGCCCTTCACAGCGTGGGTAGTGCTGAACTCGAAAATATCATCCTTGGCCTTAAAGACAATTGTGCCGTTGGTTTTGACGAAATATCCCCCTCAATCGTGAAGGCGACTCGTCACATTCTTATTCCGATCCTTGTTTTCATCTTCAATTTGTGCTTTTCTACGGGAATTTTTCCTGATGTTTTCAAAACTGCAGTTGTCCACCCTATCTATAAGTCGGGAGAAAAAGACGATGTCGCCAATTACAGACCCATTTCAGTGTTGACTACCCTCTCAAAGATATTTGAAAAAGTAATAAACCATCGACTCACCAAATACCTAAATAAATTTAACCTTCTTTCTAATAATCAGTATGGCTTCAGGACTGGAAAATCCACCGAAGATGCTGTACTGGAACTTACAGATACGATAATTAGCCACTGGGAAAATAAATACAAAGCTCTTGCTATATTTTTAGACCTATCCAAGGCTTTCGACACTGTCTCAATTCCCATACTTCTTTCGAAGCTGGAGCATCTTGGTATTCGCGGGAAGACCCATGATCTCTTCAAGAGTTATCTTACAGATCGCAAACAAATAGTTAAGATTGAAAACTCCCTCAGCAACCAGGAGACGATCACCTTTGGTGTCCCCCAGGGCAGTGTCCTGGGACCTCCCCTTTTTCTTATATATGTAAATGAACTGTGTCAGTTATCCTTACCCAACTGCAAAATCATAGCTTATGCTGATGACACAGCTCTAATTGTTCATGGCCGGGACTGGGCTGAAACTCGCCTCAACGCGGAGTTAGCCTTGAGCACCGTCATGAGGTGGCTGACCACAAATCTTCTCACTCTAAATGTCAACAAGACCAAATTTATTACATTCTCCACTATGAAGTCAAGTCAGCCACCCACACCGATTGAAATTCGTGCGCACACTTGCCCATACTTACACGCTAACTGCGGCTGTCAACTATTAGAAAATACCTCTTTCATTAAATACCTTGGCGTCACCCTTGATAGCAACTTGAAATGGAAGCAACATATTGCTACAACTGTAGCTCGTGTGAGAAAACTTATGTATATTTTTAAAAAACTCAGAGGTGCAGCCGACTTTAAATGTCTCTTAACCATTTACTTTGCGCTCGCTCAGTCTGTTCTAGGGTATTGCCTAACCGTCTGGGGTGGTGCCGGTAAAACTGTGATGCTACGTGTCGAACGAGCGCAGAGAGCGGTCCTTAAGGTGCTGGCAAGGAAACCGATCCGATTCTCGACATGCTCCCTGTATACCCTCTGCCAGGTCCTTACCGTCAGACAGCTTTTTATCCTCCAAACTATTCTTCGCAAACACTGCCAACTTACCCTTGATCCTAAATGCTGTGCTACACGCCGCGCGAATAGGGTTTGTACCACTGAGTCTCGTAGAACCGTAGCTGCAAGTCGTCATTACAAACATATAAGTTCGAAAATTTACAATAAATTGAACAAAACCTTAAATATCTACCCACTAACCAAGATCAAATGCAAAATGAAACTTGACTCCTGGCTGAAATCACAAAATTACGATGACACAGAGAAACTCGTGGAAGTGTAAAATACTCATCACTCTCTCACACACCCCAACAAAACCACACACACCCCTCGCACACCTCATTAACACTCACCCACACACCCATTCACCCCCTCACCACATTACCTCAACGTCAAAATATATCCCAATTCATAATTATTATTATTGTCCTGAACTGTACTAATGTTTTTCTCTTTTTTATCTTTTATTTTTGTTTTTATTGTTAATTAAGTACCTAAACCTAAATTAATTATAACCTTTTTTTTGTATGGAACATCATTCCATTCTAATCTGAAGAAGGGCGTTGATAGCTGCGCTACAGTTTATACTTTTGCAGCTACCATCGTTTTACCTGTTTACCTTGTCTTGTGTTATTGTTCCGAAATAAACTTTTTATATTTTTTTTTTTTTTTTTTTAATCTACTCTCCTATGATCACCATCACCGTTAACCACTGGTTTTTCAAACACGTCACTGATCACCACACCATCGTATCGCTTGATATACTCGTAAGTTTGCATTGGGCGACGTCCATCGGTGTTTAGCAACCCGAAGATGTTATCCAGGAGAGGTGCATTGGTCCGATAGCTACCGGAACTATCGTAGGCATCGTACCGGTGCGTTGTGAATGCACAGGTGGAGGTCACGAGGGAGAACAGTAACACTTGTATCATTGTCACTAATTATAATATTCGAGGCGAAATTAACTGTCTGTAGTGCGTCTTTGTTTTGTTTTATAGTGACGTGCGAACGCGCCGCGTCTTCGCGATCAACTGCAAGACGTAGGTATGTACTGAACGCTTCCGTGTACCGAAGTTGATTCAACTGAAGTAGGGATGGGAAATGTTACTACCGTAATTTGCGATAGCGGAATTTTAATTGATTGGCCATCATTTCATTAAAATACATGAGAAATTTGTCATTTTTTTCAAGGTGATTAATTAACTGTTGCTAATTAAATGACATAAATTATCTTTTAACTTAATTGAGTAGGTACTTATGTTTAATTATTTTTAGAAACTTAATCGTTAATGCCAAAAAATAAATAAGTTCTTGTAGGTCTTAAGATTTTCCTTATCTGTCACTAAAACTTACTTTTTTTTTTCATTTTTGCCAAGATGACCAATAACTTAAGTACATAATATAAACTATTTAAATTTTATATAATTACTTACACAGAAAAAAATCAACATCATTAACCTATTAACTAATCTAACAACGAAAAAAATAAGGCGACGGAAATAATAAATTAATAACAATAATTAATTTAAAATATTTTTATCGACAAACTTCACGCGATATAGGAGCAGCCCTACAAAAGAAGTAAATAAGAGTGATCTCACACAAGTACACAACTCAATCACCGTTTGACCCTTGACCCAGATTACTTAATTTGCAATAATATAATCTGTTTGTTAAATATTTTTCATAATGTAAATATTTGTGGAATATTTTTGCGTTTTATAGGTCAAAACAATTGTTTGGCTGTAGTTTTCCAAGAATTGAGGGGATTTCTGGGGCAGCCGGGGCAGTGTCTTCCAACTTTGGAAGCTGGTTCCAGAATGTTACTTTGTTTACAAACTGAATTGTTTTATCCGAAATGATGTCATGTCATGAAACGTGTTCGTAACGAACACCTTCTCGCCTTAAGGCCTAGCGGATTTGTATCAAAGTTAGCATATAAGTATAACCCATGACACCTTATCCCTATTGGATCTCCTTATCCCAGTAGGTAATTCTTACCCATAGGATAGTTTTCGTTTAATTTAATATTTGATTGATTGTGATATTTGGCCGAAATTCAGAAAAGGGCAATTCCGTTCCAAGGCCCTTTGCTCTAAACACATCATCAAACTCAACCTCTGACTGCTGGCTTCTTAAGGGAATCTTGCTTTTCGATATTTTCGCCGCGTTTACAAAAATATGAAATGAAGAGTACTTAATAAATTGACAAGACCTGTCCGTGTGACCTACATTTCGCCAGTTATGTTAAAGTCCCATGATATTGGGGGCGAGCCTATTGCCATTAACTGGGCACAAATCCAGCCACGGAGGGCTGCTACTGAGAAATTCCTGATAGATAAACGCAATAACACTTTGCCCGACCTTTCGCAACCTCCAGTCCAACGAGGCTACAACTTACTTCTGTTTAAATACTTTCTGTAGGTAGTCATTGTGTCTACCTACTGTGTAGTGTAAGTGTGTGATGTCCTAAAGGTGCGCCGATACATTATACCGTAGTACACAGTGATGTAGCTTTTATATTGAGAGTGTACATAGGTAACTATAGAAACGTTATGTCATGTGGAATAAACCCTTAAGTCGAAAGCAGGGCTGTTTCATTATAACATTTTATTCCACATGTAAACTTATTTATTAGGACTCCAGAAATATGGAAAAGTATCTCCGTCCAGAGCGGTTTGATGGAGACCCCGCATCGGGGCAAACTAGTGATATTACGGCCCAGTGGAGACATTGGAGAAAAACTTTTGAAAATTTTCTCGGAACAAATGAAAAAATCCCGTCAGATGCATCAAAATTACAACTACTAATAAATTATATCTCATCCGGGTTGTATAAATACATCGAGCACTGTGGAGACTACAAGGAGGCCATACAAACTTTGGAAGGGTTGTTTATAAAGCCAAAAAGTGAGATTTATGCAAGATACAAATTGGCAACAAGGAAGCAGCAGGCAAGTGAAACTATCGATCAGTATATACAGGCTCTACATTTGTTAGGCAAAGACTGTCAATTCAAGGACACCAAGGCTGTAGAGAATGAGAAGGCGTTTATTAGAGATGCATTCATTGCCGGAATAATATCTCCGGAAATACGACAACGATTACTAGAAAATCAGATGCTAAGTTTAGAAGAAGCATGTAATCAAGCGAGAGCTTTAGAGTCAGCTAAAATTCAAACAGCTAGTTATGCATCTCAATCATTAGAAACGGTAACACCCTTTGCCGCTGCAAGCAACTTAAATCGAAACTTAAATCAGAGCGAATGCTATTTTTGTGGCAAATAAAGACATCCTCGCCGTTTTTGTCCTGCTGCAAATGCTACCTGCTTAAAATGTGGCAAAAACGGACATTTTGCTAAAGCTTGCAAAAGTCAAGGTACTACACCAATAACGAGTCAAAAGGCTGATAACACCGCTTCATGTATTCCATTGGCATCAACAACTGGTTTTCAGAAATGTATCATTTCCATTCACGTAAACGGAGTACCAGTGAAAGCCTTAATAGACACTGGAAGTACTACCAGTTTTATTGATAAGGACGTGATACGACAGTATGGACTGCAAACAGAACCATGGAACCAAAAGGTTATAATGGCATCATCAGCGTTACAAGAAGAAATAAAAGAAATATGTTATGCATCTGTTCGATAAACGATCACAATATGCCAAATACTCTACTACGAGTGATGAAGGATCTATGCACTCAAGTCATTTTGGGCCACGACATTTTAAAACATCATAGCGAGCTGACCATAGATTTTGGTGGAACTCAGCCCAAGCTCAGGCTGTGTGCATTGGAACCAGCAAACATAGAACCTGTCAACTTATTTAGCAACTTATCAGCTGACTGCAAACCAATAGTTATCAAATCTCGTAGATACACGCCTGATGACCAAGCATTTATAGAAACAGAAATAAAGAAACTATTGTTGGACGGAATAATAGAAAAAGTAATTCTTCATGGCGTTCTCAGGTACTTGTCACGTCTGGCACTCATCACAAGAAACGAATGTGCATTGATTACTCTCAGACTATCAATAAATTCACTTACCTAGACGCCTACCCACTTCCAAATATTGAAGATTTGGTTTCAAAGGTATCCAAGTTCAAGGTATTTAGCAAAATTGACTTAAAATCAGCTTATCATCAGATACCGATAATTGCAATGAATAAACCAATGACGGCTTTTGAAGCAGCAGGAAATTTACCAATTCTGTCGTATACCTTTTGGAGTTACAAACGGCGTAGCTTGCTTCCAAAGAACGATTGATTCGATTCTGCAACTGTCAAATCTTGATAGTGTTTACTCATACTTAGATGATATTACAGTTTGTGGAGTCAATCAGGAAGATCATGATCAGAAATTGAACAAATTCATGGAGGTCGCTGAAAAATATAACCTTACCATCAACAAGGATAAGAGTGAATTTTCAGTGAAGAACCTTAACATACTGGGATATAACATTAATGATAGAGTGGTTAAACCGGACAAAGACCGTTTAGCACCCTTACTAGAAATGCCGGTGCCACACGATTCAGCTGCTTTAAGACGTACCATTGGTCTTTTTTCACATTATTCGAAATGGGTACCAGATTTTTCAAATAAACTACGAGCACTTATTGATGTAGAAGTTTATCCATTAAACGAGAAACAAATCGCAGCATTTCAGAACATGAAACAAATTATATCAAAAGCTTCTCTTTCTACGATTGATCCAAAGGAGCCATTCACAATCGAAACTGATGCATCAGAACACTCAATAGCATCATTAACTCAAAACGAAAGACCTGTTGCATTTTTCTCACGAACACTTAATGAAAGTGAAAGAAAATATCCGTCCATTGAAAAAGAAGCATGCGCTATAGTCGAAAGCTTAAAGAAATGGAGACACTATTTACTTGGACGGCAATGTTATCTTATAACTGATCAAAAATCTGTGGCGTTTATGATGAATGGACATGCAAGTAAGATAAAGAATGAAAAAATTCAAAGATGGCGAATGGAACTCGCTAACTACAAAATAGACATTAAGTATCGATGCGGAAAAGAAAATATTGTGGCCGATACTCTGTCACGTATTAAAGCAATATGTGCAAATACAAATGGTAATGATGTTATGAGGTTACACGAATCTTTGTGCCATCCTGGAATAACGAGAATGATACATTGGGTACGATGCAAAAATCTTCCATATTCAGTGGAAGAGGTTAAACGAGTTATCATGTCTTGTAAAGTATGTGCCGAAGAAAAACCAAGATTTAAAAGAGATTTATCCGGTAATTTGATAAAAGCAACAACACCTTTCGAGCGTTTATCTCTAGATTTCAAAGGGCCAATACCATCTTCTACCGCAAACAAGTATATACTTACAGTAATTGATGAGTATTCGAGATTCCCATTTGCATACCCTTGCAAAGACACAAGTTCAGACAGTGTTATTAAAAGCTTAACGGAATTATTTTCAATGTTTGGAATGCCATGTATGATACATACAGATCAAGGAGCCGCGTTTATGTCCAGAGAGCTTAAAGACTTTTTAAACGCTAAAGGCATCGCTACCAGCCGATCAGCACCGTACAATCCTCAATGTAATGGACAAGTGGAGCGTCTTAATGGAACGCTATGGCAAACAATACGTCTTGCACTAAAAACAAAGAACATGGCTGTAGAAATGTGGGAGAATGTTTTAACGCAGTCTCTACACAGCATTCGATCACTTCTGTGCACCGCAACTAACATGACTCCACACGAACGGATGTTTGTCCACCCAAGACGATCATCCTCGGGACAGTCACTGCCAACATGGTTTAAAGATGATAAAGTGCTTTTGAAGAAACATGTTCGTAACAAGTACGATCCACTAGTGGAAGAAGTAGAAATGATCGAACCATCCCCAATGAGTAGCAGAGTGCGATTTGCAAATTGACGGGAAATTATGGTATCTAACAGACACTTGGCGCCAAGAGGCGGAGGCGCAGATGTTAGCGAAACTTCAGACTCTGAGGATATCGAGTTTCACGACACAGAAGAACCTCCTCCACTTCTCCCACCTGACCCTCGGCGATCTGAAAGAAGCCGGCGTCCGCCAACTCATCTACAGGACTACGAAACGAACTTAAGGAGGGAAGAATGATGTAGGTTTTATATTGAGAGTGTACATAGGTAACTATAGAAACGTTATGTCATGTGGAATAAACCCTTAAGTCGAAAGCAGGGCTGTTTCATTATAACACACAGTGGATGTACAATTCACGTCCTCAATTATGACGTAAATTATGATGATTTTTTTATTAAATTCCAATCAACTATCTGGTGTCCACGATACAAGCCTCGTTGCTTAGTGTGGCACCTAGATGGCGCTGTGTGTAATGTCCAGCGACATTTATTTATTTATGTATTGTGCCACATTGTGCCGAGCCAGGAAACGTGGCACTTTCCTGTGTCGTGTCATTTTCTAAAAGTAGGTTGAAAATAGTATAGCTTTATAGGAAGAGGGCATTTTGCATGAATCAATTTTTTTTTTCGTAAATCCTTTGTTTTTTGGATTATATTGAAGATTTATATTTGTAAACCCATGTGGTACTTAACGAATTGAAAGTAGTAGCGTAGAAAGTACGAAGCACCTTTTAAAAAATAATAATAAAAACCAAAGGGTATTTCCCATTCGTACGTCATGGTAAAAATAACAGTTTGTTTACGCGCGTGGCAAAGGAATTTAATTAAAATATTTGTGTTTTGTAATTGACTAATTGGGCTTGCTATGTCGTGCGCAGTAGGGAAAGATAGCCGTGTACATACCTACTGATGAGAGGGTAGTCTTATTTAATTTTGACATTCATAAAGTTCCGATTCGCCCCTTATTTTCCGCGTGAAAGGAAGGTACCTACTCGTGCGTAACGGCACTAGATCCGGAACTAGAAGCAGAACACTGACGGTCAACATAAATGACAGGCGATATCAAAGCATTTCGTATTTTGACAGATCTGACATAAGCTTTTCGGTAGGTTATGTCTATCCCATACATTTTTGACTTTTCCACCACCGTTATCGTTGACAAACCGTCGCTGTCATTTTCTAGGTCCACAGTTAGTTACTTTTGCAGAGGTTGGATTTTTTGTTCGTAGAACCCACGCTGTATTGCGTTCTGCTCAGTTCCTAAACTACTTTGTCTGTTCAGCATTGCAGATGTCACCCATTTGTATGGGCCTCATACTAACACGCCGCACTTAACATTCCCCCCGCGTCCACTGTGTGTTGGCGAAGTGCGTAATATCCGGCTCCCATAGTTTTTCCACAAATATTTGATATTACTGTCGTGTAGGTACTGCTCCGGTGGTTCTATTTCCTGTTATGGTTAGGTGGTTTTATTTGGAACAGTCATAGAAGTTGGTACAGATGATGAGAGTCTCGTGGTTAAATAATTACAACCACACGGACCGATCTGAAACGTCAAAATATTCATCATCACTTACGAGGGGTGTACTATGCCATATCGAATGCCAAATAATCGAATATGAATTGATCGACAACTATAAATCGCACGTCTAAATACTCGAACGTTCATAATATCGATATTCGATTATTTGGCATTCGATATGGCATAGTACACCCACTTACGAGACCTTGTATAAAGGGTGTAAAACACCTCTTAACGAAAACGAAAGGCACTTATTCTCCTTGTCATTGCGATCATTTTTTTGTTCTACACCATACCTGGGAACCTTCTACTACAACAGCCCCTAACGTCCACTGCTGGACATAAGCCTCTCCGATGATGGGAGGAATATGCCGTAATCTCCACGCTTGGCAGGCGGATTGGAGATCGCAGTGATGAAACACTATCAGAAAACGCTGCTGCCCATTCTCTGGTCTACCTGGTGTTACCTGGGAACCTTCTAGTTACGGAGATATTGGGGGTCAAAGTTCCAACTTTTGACAAGTTTGTTTTTTAAATACAAGTTTTTAATGTAAGATTTTTACTTTAAACACCTCCACGACCCCCGTACTATTCAATCCATCCATCAGCACGTTTTGAGTGCGTTACATTGAGTTCTACCACAAAACATGATCTATCACCCCAAAAAAAAAAGTCGCTTCCTAGCAATAATTTTTTCGTAAAGTTACTTAGTTTAATGTACAGAATGCTTGGTTGACGGTTTCGTGATGAGGTCTTTTACACCCTGTTTACGGGCGAAGGAAGCGGTTTAAGAGTGGACGTTTTGGCGGACTGTCTGTGTGTTCATTTTTGACGTTCAGAAAGTGCTGTCAACCTGTCCTGAATAAAACTTTTGATTCGGTTTTATTAAGGGACCAATGACTACAAGTACATACTGTGACTCCGGCTTGCCATGGAAGCCGTTGCCATGGCGTTATTGCGAGAACAATTTGGTGAACAGATAATTTCGCTCTTCGAACCAGGGAATTGGCCGCCCAGATCCTGTGACATCACACCCCTAGACATTTTCCTATAGGTCACCCTGTCAACCAAGCAGTACATCAAACTAAATAAGTTTACGCAAAATTTTTTACTGGGAAACGACTTTTTTTGGGGATGAAAAATACGGGGTCTTGGAGGTGGTTAAAGTAAAAATCTTATATTAAAACGTGTATTTAAAGAAACTTTTAAAAAAGTTTGAACTTTAGCCCCCACTATCTCCGTAACTAGAAGGTACCCAGGTATGGTCTACAAACAAAAAAACAACAACAAAAATATCACAATGACGAAGAGAAGTGCATTTCGGTTTCGTTACGGGTAAGGGTCTTGTTACACCCTTTATGTATAAGCCGCGTATGATTAAGCAACCAGTAGCCATCGAGAATACTACAGTCGCTCCATGTAAAATATAACAGGTATTCAGCTGCATCCGGTTAGACTGAAAGCTGACCCCACAAAGATGGAAAAAGGCAGGCAGACGATGATGAACCAACGAAAACGCAGTTACGGACAACATTTGAAAGAAATAATCTTTAAAAAATAAATGTCAAGAATGGTTATTTTGGATGAGGTAAACGATAACTTTGTTTCGTTTTAATATTTTTTTATAGTTTTGAAAAAAGAACTTCTAAACGACCTCACCTAACCTGTTATAATGTATATCAATTTATGATAACTAAATGGTATTTTTCCTTATTTTTTTTTACTCTTAAATAATCCTGTTCTAAGTGAACCAATGGTTGACTGGTAGAGAATGCCTTGTGACATTAAGTCCGTACAACTCTTGTACATTATGTTGAAATAAATAAAAGGTTTAGCACATTATGAGTAGCTCTTGACTTCCGTATCTATTTAAACGAACCCCTACTAAGTCGCTATATTTTATATAATTCCTGGAATAAAAAGTATCCAAGTACTCGAACTTTTAAAAACTACATAGTTTCAAAGTTTAGAAATGAAATCGTACTAAACAGAGGGACTTGCTTTCATTCAATTGTTTTTGTTACATTCATCATGTTTTTAGGGCATTAACATTCAACTATTCCAAAAAACCGGTTGTGAATTGTTTCAAACTTAGTCATTTATTAAATAACATAATATCTAGTCATAAGCTTACATACATCATTACATAAAAACTTTCAAAAGGTAAAAAACCATACACATAGGTAGTGACGTAGTTGCAAGGTAGGTCGTCAATGGAAACTGGAAATGGAAGAAGGAAACAGCTCCAAATAATGCTCCCGCGTGCGCTATATTAACTGAACAGTCTACGACTAGGCTCACTGTCGTAGCGACGTCGCGACGTGACCGTGCTCTCCTAATATTCTGACTAAATATTCAGTTCAGCTGATTCACAGTCATTCTACAATGGAAGCCACGACTGTGATCATACTAGCACTCCTAGGAATCGCTGCAGGAAGGAGTATATTACCTGTTGAAGAAGAAAACTACCAGCAACTGATCGAGGAGTTCTCCAGACATTCAGCACTTGATTCCAAAGTACTTACAACAGAAGGAGAGGAAATGGTCTACGCGCAGCATCGCGGACCACAATCAGACTTCATAGATAAAAAGATTTTCGATGCAATTTTCAAAGACTTTGGTAATAAACCAGCAGCTTATGAAGAACTCGTAAAAGCTGATACCAGGAACGAAGAAACCGAAGCAGGTGTGGCTCCAGTAGAAGTTGGTGAAGCAGACTTCATAGATAAAAAGATTTTCGATGAAATTTTCAAGGACTGGGATAATACACCAGCCGCTTATGAAGAACTCGTAATAGCTGATACCAGGAGCGCAGTAACCGAAGCGGATGTGTCTCCAGTAGAAGTTGGTGAAGCAGACATCATAGATAAAAAGATTTTCGATGAAATTTTCAAGGACTGGGATAAAACACCAGCCGCTTATGAAGAACTCGTAAAAGCTGATACCAGGAGCGCAGTAACCGAAGCGGATGTGTCTCCAGTAGAAGTTGGTGAAGCAGACTTCATAGATAAAAAGATTTTTGATGCAATTTTCAAGGACTTTGGTAATAAACCAGCAGTTTATGAAGAACTCGTAAAAGCTGATACCAGGAGCGCAGAAACCGAAGCAGATGTGTCTCCAGTGGAAGTTGGTGAAGCAGACTACATAGATAAAAAGATTTTCGATGAAATTTTCAAGGACTGGGATAATACACCAGCCGCTTATGAAGAACTCGTAATAGCTGATACCAGTAGCTCAGAAACCGAAGCGGATGTGTCTCCAGTAGAAGTTGGTGAAGCAGACTTCATAGATAAAAATATTTTAGATGAAATTTTCAAGGACTGCGATAATACACCAGCCGCTTATGAAGAACTCATAATAGCTGATACCAGTAGCTCAGAAACCGAAGCGGATGTGTCTCCAGTAGAAGGTGGTGAAGCAGACTTCATAGATAAAAAGATACTCGATGAAATTTTCAAGGACTGGGATAATACACCAGCCGCTTATGAAGAACTCGTAATAGCTGATACCAGTAGCTCAGAAACCGAAGCGGATGTGTCTCCAGTAGAAGTTGGTGAAGCAGACATCATAGATAAAAAGATTTTCGATGAAATTTTCAAGGACTGGGATAAAACACCAGCCGCTTATGAAGAACTCGTAAAAGCTGATACCAGGAGCGCAGTAACCGAAGCGGATGTGTCTCCAGTAGAAGTTGGTGAAGCAGACATCATAGATAAAAAGATTTTCGATGAAATTTTCAAGGACTGGGATAATGCACCAGCCGCTTATGAAGAATTCGTAATAGCTAATACCAGGAGCTCAGAAACCGAAGCGGATGTGTCTCCAGTTGGTGAAGCAGACTTCATAGATAAAAAGATTTTCGATGAAATTTTCAAGGACTGTGATAATGCACCAGCCGCTTATGAAGAATTCGTAATAGCTGATACCAGCAGCTCAGAAACCGAAGCGGATGTGTCTCCAGTTGGTGAAGCAGACTTCATAGATAAAAAGATTTTCGATGAAGTTTTCAAGGACTGGGATAATACACCAGCCGCTTATGAAGAACTCGTAATAGCTGATATCAGGAGCGCAGAAACCGAAGCAGATGTGTCTCCAGTAGAAGTTGGTGAAGCTGAGGAGAAGGCGAATGGCCACACGGAGCTTGAAGACAGGACCTCATTTGATGCTCCTTGCCCTGAAAGAAAAGTACGGATGATCGACCGTTGCATTTCCGAAGATTAGTTTCACTACTTTCTTGAAGTGGAAATAATAGAGGAAACTTGTGCGCCTTCATGTGACGGTGACCAAGCCTGGAAGGGAAGCAATGGATAATACTGACACTTAAAATACTTCTAACAATTGTAAAGAATGAACAAACTAATGTTAGTTTATCAAAGATACTGTGATGTGCATTGCGCTCGGCTCGCCTCCCAGCTTGTAAACATTCTTTTTATTTTATTTATGTTTGAATTCTTAATAATAAAACAAATTTTGATGTGTATCTTTTTTTTTTACACCACTACTAACTTTGGCTCGCGGCTTCGCTCCTGACGAAGTTAGGAACTATTCCACGGGAATGTACCACCGGGATAAAAAGTAAACTATGTCCTAAACCTGGTCATAGTGTACCTGCGTGGTGTGCCAACTATCGATCTCCACACTCATCAGATCGATCTGGGCAGGATTGGTCTAAGGGCCAACATCGATCATCATCTGCCTAGCTCGGCTTCCGGTCTACCCGGATGCAGCTGAATACCAGTGTTTTACAAAGAGCGACTCCTAACATGCCCTGAATGGCAGCTGCAGCTCCTCTAATGGAACATGAGCGATACACATGTTTTGTTACAATATAACTCACATTCACGATTAAAATAAATATATGGAGAATTAATAAGACACATCGATAAAATTGCTGCATACGCGAATAGGCAGAATCAGAAATCTTACTACTATTTTATATACGACGACGACGACGTTTTTTTGACGACCCGATTGGCGCAGTGGTAGTCAGGCTGCCTTACGTTCTTAGGGTACCGGGTTCGAATCCCGGTCGGAGCAAATGTTTGTGTGATGAGCATGGACATTTGTTTCCGAGTCATGGATGTTTATATGTATAATAAATATGTATTTACAAACAAAAAGTATCAATGTAGTATATTAACTATCTGGTGTCCACGATACAAGCCTCGTTGCTTAGTGTGGCACTAGATGGCGCTGTGTGTAATGTCCAGCAATATTTATTTATTTATATGCGAGGGTTAAAGTAGTATAAACAAGGGACCACTATTTTAGACTTTCACGGTTTTTCTCTTCACTAATTACGGGTTAAAAACGGGAAAAAGGGGAAATCACGAATATTATCCCGTAAGTACTTTAAGTGAAGAGACCACTAGTTTGAGTCGCAGTCAGTTCCACTTTTTGTGATCATTTTGTTTTTTATTTTAATGTTGTAAGATTTCCAAAAATAATAAACATGGTTCCCGAGTTCGATCCCCAACCGGTTCTCACTTTTTGTAACTAGGTATTTTGTTTTATTTTAATGCTTTACGATCGAAGCATTACAAAATATATGTAGATTAATGTAGACTTTTAGTTTTGTTTTAACCATTCAAAATACAGTTATGTAATCATTAATTAATTAATAAAAATTGCCATTGTGCCACCTGTGCCGTCACATTGCATTTGTGCTGAATCTTCTGCTGGCCCAACTCAGCAAGGACCGCAATATACCTACAGCTCCAAAGTTTATTTTTATAAAGTTTGTCCCACAGCCTCCTATCGTTAGTCTGTTTACAAACATTTAAAGTCACAAGCACAGACCTAAAACAACTACGAGTAGCTGTGGCCCATACAAAAAAAAACCGGGAGTCGAACCCGATACGGCAGCGCAGCAGCCATTCGCTCAGCCACTGCGCCAACCGTGCCATCATATGGCTGTGGCTTCCTCGTGCATTGCTGCCACATTGCTTAACGGTGGCTGGACTGCAGATTCCGGTTTCAAATTGCCGCTAAATCTTGCAAGCGAAGATACCACAACATGCAACATCACCAAAAACAGCGGCCGGGGAGTCTTTTTGCAGCAGTGTAAGTTAATAGTACGGGAAGAGTGCACAATGTCGCACCAGCATATATTAGAGGCATTGAACCGCAGCTTGCAGGACATCCACGGCAACTCGGCAGGTGCTGAAGTAGGCGTCGTCGTTTTGTTCGCAGGCGACTTGAGACAGACACAGCCAGTTATTGAGTGTGGTACACCGGCGACGGATGAAACAAACGCATGTCTTGAGGCGTCGCTGCTGTGGTCCAGGATCGAAAAGCTACATCTTACGTGCAACATGCGAGTCCAACTGTACAACGACCATGAAGCGAATAAGCTGCTGCAAATGGTCTAAATGAATGATGACCAATGAGAATATGGTAGGACGTCTTGGATGGCTTCTTTTTGATTTGGAGGTTAATATAAAAAGTAAAGAGTTGTGGTGTGAGGGGGCAGTGCTGTCGCCAAAGAACGAGTAAGTCAGTAAAATACACAAAAAAATAAATAAATGATTGGCGACAATTCAAAAGTACACACATACAAGTCAGAAAGTGGCACCGGTGTCTGAAAAGTTGCGTGGTAATTAGTTGTCGTGGTATGGGTATGTGTTGCAGAGGAATGAGAAAAATGTTGTGAGGAAAGTTTTGTATCTGAATGTGGATGGATATTACAGGAGGGCAGAAGAAACGATAGATGAATTGTGTGAAAGATGCGGTGACTAAAAATGCCGAACTAACCCATGAGAAAACTAGTAATAGAGAAGTATGGGAGAAGACATAATGCGCCGACCCCAAATACATTCGAATAGAGGAAATGATAATGTGTTCAAATTATGTGTCAATTAGTTTTGTTAATAGTTTTGGTATAAACAAGCAACTGAAAACATGAAGATTTATAAAACTTATATAAAGGACTTGTTAAAGCTTTAATGCTGTCCCAGTGAGCCAATTTTAAATGATTGGTACGGAAATAGTATTTATTTTAACTCTCAAACATAATAAGGAAAACTAACAATACCATTACGTATAGTTAGATACGTAAAGTGCTAAAACGTCGTCTCTTATACTATTCAGCTGTGGCGCCGCACAGGGTCTATAATGATCTCATTACATTTTAAGTTACAGGGCCCAAAAATTCATCCACATCGCTGTCTACAAGAGAAGTGCCTAGAAGGGTGGCACCAATGCCACGCCTGGATGGCAATGCTGGTTCTTTGGCCGAAAAATGAAAAATAGGTCCGCCTTCTGGTGGTCACGTCAAAAGACGACCAACGGCCTGGTAGTGTCCCGGAATGCTATAGGTAGGCTCGGACCCCATGGCACTAGTATTTCAACCCCAAACGGCTCAAACATATAAACTAACAATTCAATTATTACATTTCCGCCGTTTGAGGTTTTCAGTTAATTTTTGTAGATAGGTACATATTAATATTAGTACCTGGGCGATCGAGCTCTGCACGGGTGAAAATAGAGAAAACGAATTTCCCCAGACATACGACCTATTTGCTTGATCAATTTTTGCTCATTATACTAAAGGATAAGTCTACTTACAGTTTTTAATTTATGTACATTCGCATAGTAAATAACAATTTTCAGTTACATATTACATACATAGTAAATAACTTCGTTTCAATAATTTATACATGAGGAAAATGATCGAGTCCCATATGCGGATATTGTCATTGAGGCAGGAAAAATATCACTGTAGGTACAGTACAAACATGCTTTTATTATACAGAATTACACTAATAACAAAATGTAATAAAAGTACAGTACAATCTTTGTTTTCATCATCATCCATTTACAGAACATTTGAACAAATCCATGCTAACATTATAAACTTTGTATGTCAGTAATCTTTTCGGTGACGTGTGGGTTTTGGTGAACATTTTTCGGTACACAGACAGGCTACAACCCACATTTAACACCGGTAAACTGTTTCCGTTAGATACTTAATAATTAAACCACACCAAATAACTTTCAGAATACTAAACCACGTTTTTATATCAGTTTGCACAATCTAAAGTCAATATTATTTACTGATTCCAAGAATAGTTCAAAACCAAAATAATATTTAATAATTATCACATCAGATACACATACCTAAATACATTTAGAAATACAATCAATCTAAAAGAAGCTAAACACTTTTGCATAGCTAGGAGATCGGATTCACCGTGTTTACAATAAAGGATTCAAATGACTATACATCCTGCTTGGGAGTACCTATGTACCTATTCTGTGGCGATCGTTTATCCACGGCGCGGCGACTACTTATGTTCTATGCTCTTGGCTTTGCTGTTGGCTCTGCTGTTGACTTTACTGTCGGATCTGCTTCACTTGGTTTGGGGGGCCACCCCTCTTCAAATATACGCGCATCCAAGTACTCAATCTTTTTGTTCATGATGTAACTGCAAGTATCACCTTTCACGTCTCCACAAAAGCAGCCGGGTGCAAGCGGTGGCACTTCCGTAGTTTCAATTATTACACCATCGTCTTTCAAAATGGGTACAACAGGATGCGAAACAGGTGCAATTCCTTCCATATAATGAATACTGTCTTTCGCTCCTACAGTAACCAAGACCGCCAGGATCATTGTCGTGGCCACTTTCATCGCGTAACGTTAAGTCTTCAACAGCTAATGAGTTTCTGGTCTCACTAACTGGTTCGTTTACTGTCCCACTACTACTCCATAAGATTAACTCGTGTTTATATACGGTTCTAAATGTTTGACGAATGTGTCTTCTGGTCACGAGAACTGATTCGGTCTCCGTTCCACTGCTATTACTAACCTCATAACAATTATTCGGGATTATTTATAGGCTGAGGTACTTGTGCGGTGTGTGTATGCCAATTATTAATAAGTTTTTCCTTCCGTGTTGTTTCGAATCACTCCCTAAACATTAAACTTCTTCCCTAATCATTAAAATTATATTCAAATGATTCTATACGTATATGTAGCTTTAAAATGAATTCAATAGATAAATACTAATAATAATTTATTAAAAATAGGCACAATCATTGTTTTCACATAGTTCCATTAACTGAACTAAGACATTTGAATTAAACTTTTCTAATATTATAAATAAATACTAATAATTATAAATTAAAATTAGGCACTATCATTGTTTTCATATAGTTCCATTAGCTGATCTAAGACATTTGAATTAAACATTTCTAATATTATAAATAAATACTAATAATAATGTATTAAAAATAGGCACAATCATTGTTTTCACATAGTTCCATTAACTGAACTAATACATTTGAATTAAGCTTTTGTAATATTATAAATGCGAAGAAGTATCTAGGTAAGAACATAGGATACTTTTTATCCCAATAAAAAGTATCCTATGTCCTTACCTAGGCCATAACATGCTTTCTGTCAGCTCATGGAAATCCGTAAAGGTGGCAGACAGGCAGAGTTACTTCTTCGCATTTATAATATTACAAAAGCTTAATTCAAATGTCTTAGTTCAGTAAATGGAACTATGTGAAAACAATGATTGTGCCTATAGGTACTACTGGGGTAGTACCTAATATCCCGTGGGATAATTTCAAACCACCGCGCAGGGAACCGCTGACAAGAGCACTAACTTTTGAAAATTTGTATAAGAACGATCCTAAAACTTACTGAACACAACATTTCAAGAGTGTTTCAAAACCAAATTATTTGACATAGGCATTCTTCTACAGATCTCAAAATAGGTGTACAGTTCAAAACATTTTCCTTCATCGCTAGTACATTAGATAAACAGTTTCACCATGAAACGACAATATGAAATGACAATAGTAATATGTCTGCGCTGGTTGTTTATCCACGAGTCCTCTTATTCTTGTTTTTCTTTTTTGGCTTTGGTGTCAGTTTTGTTGTCGGCTTTGCTGTCGGCTTTACTGTCGGATCTGCTTCGCTTAGGTCGGAAGGCCACCCCTCTTTAAATTCACTTGTATCCAAGTACACTATTTGTTTGTTCTTGTTACTGCAAGCTCCTCCTTTCATTTCTCCACAAAGGCAGCTGAGTGCAAGCGGTGGCACTTCTATTACTTTTAGTTTTCCTCCATCTGGCACTTCCACAGGTTTGGCACTAACTTTTAAATCCTTGGAAAGTTGGTATTTTTCCTGATCTTTTGATGTTACACCAACATGATGCATATCTGGTGGAGTTCCCTTCACATAACTGCTCGCTCTTTCATCTTGAAGGTTTACTATTCAACAGTTACCAGGTGCCTGGTCACACTAATTGGTTCGTTCACCGTCCCACTACTATTATTTGCGTCATAATATTATATTAACTCGTATTTATATACGGTTCGCAATGTTTTTATTTATTCGGGAAAACAACGTTCTATTTAACTATATAGTCCGTAATGTTTCGGTAGTGGGATATTTAATTTATATACTGATAAATAAGATATATAACAATAGATTTGAAAACAACGAATTCATTTTCAAGCATCTCGATATAAAGTAATTACTGACCTTGATCTACGTACGCTATTGATTTATGATTTGCGCCTACATTCACCATCTTTGACTTTTCTACAAAGACATTCTTGCCTGCAGTCGGTAGCATTTAATTTTCTTTTGTCATTCCTCCATCCGCCACTTCCACGGATTTTGTAATCATTTTTAAAACCTCCAGTTTTTGGGTTCCTTTCAGATTTTCCAAAGTTACAACATCGTTATTAAGGTTTTCAAATAATTGGGGCTCCGAAGCTTGAGGTTCCTTGTTTTCCAATGACTGATCGTCTGCTAAAAGCCCGTCCATCAGCTTATATTTAGGGATGTCCTTTGCTCCCACAGCCACAAGGAGAGTCAGGAACACTACAGTAGCTACTTCCATGATGATTGCGTCTGCTTGTGGACTGGTAACGTGAAGTGATTCGGTCTCCGTCCCACTGCTATTATTTACCTCATAACATTGACTCGGGTTTATATACAGTTTCCACATGCTATTTTAGGATTACGTATTTGTTATTTGTGTTGTTAAATCATGTAATTGCTATGTGTACTACATATATCGGGCACTAGTCAATTATTAATTTGTATTTTTCCTTCCGTCCTGTTTCCAGAGACTTCGATCAATCCATGCTACTATGGGCTATCGTTATGTGAATAGCACATCAGTATTATCCGACCCAGGAGTTGTTTATTGGAACTAATAAAATCACAATGAGAGGGAGTACAGACATACAACGTCATTCCTTCACCAATTGGAAACAATATCACCTGGAGGGTGGTAAAAGTACTTTTAATTTTGGAGATAACAAATTTTATTCAAAAGAAACATTCCTTTATTTTTATAAAGAAACAAATCTGCATTCACAGATTTTCGGTAATTCGCTTGCCACACCCGGGAATCGAACCGACTAAAATTCGAAACAATAACATCCTGTACTTTTTGACATCGATCGAAAAGGTAAATCATGGATCAAATCTCTCAAACAAATATGGTAAATTCAATGAAAGTAAAACCATTAAATCTACAGTTACCTATAAATTCAATGGGATGAATTCAATAAGATAAAGCACTTTTACTCAAAGGACAGACCATTACAATTGAAGAAAGAAGATATTTTAATCAATAAATGACGTTAAAGATAATTGTTGATTAGGTATTAACATAAGTAATTGGATGGACCTTTGAGTAAAAGTGCTTTATCTTATCCCATTGAATTTATAAGTTTAGATTTCATGGTTTTCCCTTCATTTAATTTATCATGAGATTTTTTTATGAGAAGTTGAATAAATCCATCCTGTATAATGTTTTTTTAATGATATGAACATATAATCATAATAATGAAAACTTTATTGAAGTACTGTTATTTATTTTCAGGTGAGAAATTAAAATTAAATGAAAATTATTAGAACATTACAATTGAGAAAACCACTGAACAAAACGCTGAATGCGCATTGTGAATGCCCGCTATTGTATACACAATAAAAACGATTATTGCTAATTAATACAGCGTTAATCATTACACAATAACCTTTTGTTTGGTTTAAAAATTCCATCATCAATATTACATAGAATCTAATTTAGTAAAATAATAAGGAAAATCAGAAACAGGTATTCAAAATTTAGTTAAATTCTAGCCAACAATATTTCATTAATCAACAACATTTCTCTACCAATATCAAAAACATAACAAAATAAATTACACATCTTTAAATGTGGCTGAACTTGAGTTTAGACGGCGCTTTTCTAACTAGACGATGTCACAACACAATATGCCAGTAATTTTATTTCATTTTAAAACATATCAAGTCACGCAAAACTCGCACTTGTGAACTGAGAATACGATACAATCTAGATCATTTGCGATCTATGTCCTCCTTAACGCACTTATTTCCGAGTTTATATTCGCCTTTAGGACAGGGGGGGGGAACAGTCTGAGCATCGAATGCAACCCTGTCTTCTAAAAAGTGTTTTTCAGTGTTTTCATTATTTTGTACTTCAATCACTTCCACAGTTCCTATCACACTATCCATGTTTTCTTTTTGGTTGTCATTGTTCCCTTCCTGGTTATCCATGCTTCCGTTGTCATCGGTTTCCAAGTTCACAACACTGTAAACATGATCTTTAACTATTTTATCTTCGTCAGCGATTTTGTTCCAATGAAGTCCCTGATTTTCTTCGTTGACCACACTTTCTACCAGTTCCCCAGTGGAGAATATTGTAGCGAGGGGGGTCTTCGTATTACTTCCAATGTTGTCAAACTCCAGCGGTAGTTCTGAAGCTTCGTTCTTGTGAACGGGAATGTTCCTGGCTCCTGCGGCACCCAACAGCATCAGAACTAGAGCAGTGATCACCTCCATCGTTAAAGGACTGTATCAGTAGACTGATTATGTAGTCACAATAACTGATGGGAGAAGCGACTGCGCACGCCGCCGGCGACCAGGGACTGTTTACCTCAAAGCTTGGGACGTGGACTATATATAGTACCACAGTTTTATTATTTAAGTTTATCTGTTAGTTGTATGTACCTCTTCTTCTGTAGTTTACGTACGTAACGATTCTGTGAAGTATCACATGTAGCTCACGTTTGCCTAATGAGGATTTACCGGCGCGCGGCGGGTTCACCCGCGTTCTATCGGGACTATAGTTTGAACTACTTCCCGTTCTATTTCCTATTAATAACTAGTTTATTTTCGTCATTAACGTTACAGGCTATTTCATCTCTGGGAAAAGTAAATGTGTAACGTTTCTTGAACTTATTTGTACAATAGAAATTTTTCTTGTATCATGTATAATTCTGAAAAAAAAATATACAAAAAAAAGAAAAAAATGCCTATTCGATCTATAACTAACTTATAATATAGCTGACAGGAAAATTGCAAATCTAACTATAGGTACGTTACCTAATGGGTAAAAAATATCAATAATACATTTTCCTAAACCTATCGTTCCTTTTTGAGCTATTCACAAACATCCATCCCACATTCTGTGGGTTACCCGTGATATTGGGATACGTTCATAACCTCACGTCACCTGCTACGCTCCCTTAACACTTGAATACTCCTTTGCTTCGTCGGCTTTCATACACCTGGTCATACAAGTACGCCGGTTGCGAATACTATGCACCTGACCTTCCTGAAGATCATCACACTTGTAATCTTGTAACAAGTCCACTTGCTCCTATTAAAAATAAATGGATATAAGCAGACTTGTTCAATTAAAATTCAATTGGGGAAAAATATTTACATGGGAGATAAAAATACAGCCAAATATAGATAAACCGACGTAGCACGCACTCTTATCTAGGGTAGAAACGTAGTAGTTTTATAGTTCACGCACTTAATTGGTGGCGAATCAGTTCAGCACTGTAGGAACGGGAACAGGCGTTAGAATAGCAGGTCAGTTATCAGGGCAACTTCGAGGATCAGCTTCAGGAAACCTCTGCTGGAAGAGCGTCGTGCAGTACCAGGTCAGCTCTGTAGGAAAGCAGTGTAGATCACAGGACCAGACGTCAAAATAGCTTTGCGAGACAAGTAGCAAGTCAGGCACGAAGACAGCTTCTGAAGATCGGGAGCACAGATCCCAAGTCACAAAGACAGCTTCCCAAGATCGGGAGTAGAGGCACCAGGCGGAATCTTTAGCGGAATCCCCTGGGTAATATAGAAATGTAACAGTAAAAACCAAACTGTTTTCTGATGCTTATCATCTCAGATCCAAGAGTAGACTGCTTCCAGCGTTTCGTAAGCCCGTTTTTCAAAGTAGTCTTCCTTTTTCAATTTTTAAAAAATAGTTTTCTTCGTGTGGCCATCATCTCATCTGCCAAGTGTAGTCGGCCAGGACATACCCACGAGTGCGTAAAGATTTTATAAATATAATTTAAAATTAAGTTATTTAGTTAACAATCGTAACAATCTAAAACATACAATAGCTAAACACATATTGATAAAAATAATTTAAATTATAAAAACCAAAAAGTATCATAGACTAAGCAGAAAGAGAAATAAAAAGTAACTGACAGTTTGACAATTTAACGCAAGTGTCACAACATGAAAATTGAGTAATAATATTTGGGTGCTAATTAAACAAGCTTCTTTTTAATATCATTATTCGCCTCCAAAAATGTATGTTGCCTTCTAAATTACTAAGTCAGCCACAATTAACGAGCATCTAAATAATACTATCTTAGCCACTAGTTATCTTCTATGTAAACCACTCTAAATACAACTCAGCATGATGGTTATTTTTTAGCATCTATATTTGTAACATACATTCTAACAGTAAACTTCTAAAATACTATTAAATGACATCAAAAAATATATTGATTTAGCTTCAATTTTTTTAACTCAGTACGTTTAAAATGTAACTCATCCCATATTAATTGATCGTCAAAATTTTGCTAAAAATGTCATCAAATAGTATATTGACCACTAATATTACCCCAAAAGCTATTGAGGAGAGACAAAATAAAAGGCTTATGTTTAACGAATCACCAGATTTAGTCAAATGTCACAAATGATCACCAAAATTAATCCCCATTTTAGCGTGAAATGAGAACCAAAAATAGTTAAAATTAGAGTTAAAATTAGTTAATGATCACCAGAAATTGAACTGTTATGCTCTTGCATCCGAGTCGAGGGAGACCCGGTCGACGGAGCCCCGCTTTGCGGGGCTCCTACTTCTGAATGGTTTATAAAAAAATAACCACGAAGGGTATGGCGGGGTCTATTCGCTCGCTTCGCTCGCTCATTCGACCCCGCCATACCCTTCTAACCTAATCTATCCGTGTCGGGGTGCCCCAATTTGGCCTAGGCAAAACTAGTTTGTCATCAACCACCTCATTAAAATTTGGTGTTCAATTGATATTTTAGGTGATAGATGTTAGTGGTCACAAAGTTATTTTTGGTGGTCATTATATTTTCCCCCAAAATAAAAGACTTTATTTACACGTGATCAACTCAACTCGTCGTTACATGAATGGCGCTCTCTGATTGGTGCAAATGGCCGGTCGCTGTCGTCTCGCGTACTCGCGCCAAATCATACAGTGGCTATTTTCACGATAAAAGAATATGATCTATCATTTTACATGCTAAGTTATAATAAATGATGCTTTCTGTAGAAGCTTGAATTATATTTTTTTGAGGATATTGCGTTGAAGCTGTAAAACGTAAAATGGTGACGAGATGTAAAATCTGTGGTCGAGTTAGTAAATTAGGTGGCAATGTATAAATAAGAAGGACAAGTCACAATAATTGATGATCTTTACTTGACGCTTTCTATAGAATATTTAGTTGGCATTGTAAAAAAGACGAATTAGTTTATTAGAGGCTATGTCACTTTCCCGTTGCTTAGTTATAAAATTAGAAGTTTAATCACGTGTCCAATCAATAATTTTGTGGCTAGACTTATAATTTCCCATAATATTTTATTTCAGCATTTTTATGTTAATGAATCGTAATTAGATCGATTTGTTGAGTGTAATAATAGAAACAAATGAAAAGGTTGATAAATAGTATTATGAATGATGAATATAAAGTGTAAGTATAGCATAATACTATAATCTTAGAAATGTTAATCAGTGTGCTGTACCCATTCGCATTTGGCCAGTTGAGATCCGCACGCATAATTTTAAATTACCAATGCAATGACATTAATCAGTTGATCACATGCCACACTATTCCAGGTTCTAGGCGTTTCAGCCTATGAAGGATCTATTCAACTATGTATTTTAATCGCTTCTTGGTGCAAGCATACCTACTCAGCACGAAGTCCTGGGCTTGATTCCCAGGTCGAGCAATGGGGTTTCATCAAGAACTTCTCAGTAGCAGCCACGGTGTCTGGATTTGTGCCGGTTGATGGCAGTGAGCTTGCCTCCTATTACATGGGAGTGGACTTAAACAAAACTGACGACACGTAGGTGCACTGTAGGTACGCTTATGTCTAACACATCGTGGGTTACGTTTTTAGTAGCACTATCGAGTCACTTTTATGGGTATATCCATAACACAGCGGTTATTTACCGGTTCAGAGGTTATCAGTTCTTTTGTATGAACGTGTGCCCGCTGACCGGAAAGCACGTTAAAAACGCCGTGTAACAGTGAATGAGTTAGTGAATGACTGAATGATTGATGGATTGTTGACAGCCGAGCCCCGTGTGCCTCACGTGAGCACGCTCCAACCCCGTACTGTGCCCACCACCATTCACAACTAGTTCAATTTCACTTGCGATCTGGAAAACTAGGTTGGATTTAACAGGCGGGAAATTAACTCTGGGTCATTTGTTACAAACCGATTATGGTGTGCTAATAGTACCGCTCTTGAAACGAAGCTGATAAGTAGAATTACACCATGAATGTACCTTGAGCAAGTGTGGTGGGCATGCCTTCTCTGTTGCGGAAGAGGACGAGCCCTGAGTCCTCTATCATCATCATCATCATCATCATCATCATCATTTGACGACCTGATTGGCGCAGCGGTAGTGAGGCTGCTTTACGTTCTTAGGGTCCCGGGTTCGAATCCCGGTCGGAGCAAATGTTTGTGTGATGAGCATGGACATTTGTTTCCGAGTCATGGATGTTTATATGTATAATAAGTATGTATTTACAAACAAAAAGTATCTATGTAGTATATCAACTATGTGGTGTCCACGACACAAGCCTCGTTGCTTAGTGTGGCATTAGATGGCGCTGTGTGTAATGTCCAGCAATATTTATTTATTTATTTATCATCTGACTGCCTTTTCCCAACTATGTTGGGGTCGGCTTCCAGTCTAACCGGATACAGCTGAATGCCAATATTGTACATGGAGCGACTTTGTCCTCCAATCGGGCAATAATAATGTGATATCAATATTTTAGTTTGTTATATTGTTTAAAATGTGTGCTACGAAACTCATAGACCATAAAACAATCATCCACCACACAATGAGGAATAGTACGGCTCTAATAATTGTAACTATTTTTTTCCGTTGCCGCCCGCGACCATGTACACGTGTCTGTTTACAGGTAAATGGGTTCAATTTCTAAGGCGGAAAATTAATGTATAGTCGTATTTTTATATGAGCTGATTATGTAATGGTAGGTAATGTTGCCGCTATGGATCACGCAAGTAATAAGAGTCAGTTCATGTAGTAGGCAAAGCTGTGTTGTATTTAAATAATAAAACGTTTTAAATGTCTGTCAAGAGACTCAGAATCAGCATCTTTAACAAACTTCCAACAACACATCTGTGATTATAAAGGTTCACCAATTTGCTGAGAAATATCACGGGACTAAGAAATCTAAATGTTTATAACCCTGTCTATGGTGGTGGGCCACCATTTACAACTGGCTCAACCTGATGTATCAATGATGTATGATGTCTGATGTATTAATGAGGTTGGATTTTATCTGCGGACAACTAACGTAGCTAGTCGTTTTTTGGGTCAATTATTAAATGTGAGAATCGTGTCGTCCGTTTTTAAGAATATTCTCCTAATTATTGCGTTTATATTTTGCGAATCATCTATCGCCTTTGGACATAAGAAAATAATAGTTTTTCTTATGATTTCTCTTGAATGCGAATTGCCGTATTACCCTGAAAACTGCATTACCCTGGAAACATGCGCTGCCTAATTAGGTCAATCATGAAATGAAGCTTCGTTAAGTGAATCAGTCGTAACACAAAGTTACATTGAAAATAATATGTAGATAATATGTCATTATCCTCAGGTTATCACCATATTAAATGTTTATTACATAATATTAAATGTTTATTACATAATATGACAAATGTTCCCACAATTCAATACCAAACTAGGATTTCCGAAACACATACCTAATAAGTACATCAAATGACCACAATGTAATGGGAAAAATAATAATCAATTCTAATATTTATTGAATACATAATAGTGGGTATTTATAACAAATATATGATGTGCTTATTAAGGGCCTATACTCCCGCAAATGGCTTAACATGATCCCCCGTTACGCCTATTGAAATACTGCAGCATTAATTTTGAAATAAATATATGGTAAAGTTGAGGATGAATGCTAAGTACTATGTGTAACGAAAACACAATTCCATTAACTTTTCTCGATAGAAAAAAAATCCAAAGTTACCTCCAAATCGAACAATAAACCGCTGGTATTCAAAAAGTACTTCCAAATTAGATCATGAATCTTTGCATACTAACTGAACTAAGTATAAAGCAGGTCTTATGTGTTTTATTTTTTTAGCGCTGGTATTCAAAAAGTACTTCCAAATTAGATCATGAATCTTTGCATACTAACTGAACTAAGTTTATAGCAGGTCTTATGTGTTTTATTTTTTTAGTCCAATCAATGGATTTTTTGTAAATCGCAAGAAACCAGTCATTTCGCACTATTCGGCCGCAGTGACTGACGTAACAAAACAACCGCTATGTAGTGCAAGCTGACTAGAACTTTATTCTAACAATATTTCAAACGAAGTTTGAACCACCACAAATAGAGTTACTAATTTTAGGGTTAGAAGGGCCTTAATGTGTGGTACTTGCGTAGTTATTTATTTATCAATTTATGTTCATATTAAATTCAGAAAAGAAAGGAACAGAAAAATAGGTACAAAAAGAAATCTCTTCGTTCGTAGTCAGTAAGACTGGTTGTCAGACTTTCCGGCCACTGACTACCCAGCTTAGGCATAACCAGCCTATAATGTTCCCACTTCTGGGACACACGGCCTCCTCTATCCACCACGGGCCTAGTGCGTTTTGGTAGATGACACATGTCCTCACGATGTTTTCCTTCACAGTTTTGAGAGCAGTGGTGATTAAATAAATTACAAAAAAAAATGCGCCTGTCTGGGTACGCACCCACGACTCTGTTAGTAAGTCGGGGCCGCCACCATGCCAGCAGGTTATCAGGTAAGTACAAGGGCGGATCCAGCTTTGGCACCAGGAGGGGGTCACATTGTCGTGGTCAAGTCACAAGAAGTTAATTTAATTTTGATAATAATAGATCCAAGTTAAAAGTAGGTATTTTATAAGTAAGTACTGTACTTAAAAATACCTACCTATATTTAAATAACAAAATCAAATTTTCTTTTACGTCTTCTCCCGAAACGCACTATCACTTCATCTACTTCAATTGGTACGTTTTTATGGACGTGGAGAAGTGTCAGTCCGGTTAGACGTCCTTCAACCATTGAAGCTTTTCGTATTTTGTTTGATTTTTTGAAGGCTCCAAGAACGAGCGAAACGAGCTAAAAAAATTAACACTCTACCTTGGGCAGGTTGCAATTGTTTAGACCCTTCATAGAGGAGTTACTAGATCGACCCTCAGACAAACAATGACAACATTCAAGAGGCTGCAAAAGCGAGCGCAGCGAGCTCGAAATTTTTACGACACCTTGCCTTGGACAGGTTAGAATTGTTTCGACCTACTGGAGTTACTTGGGCCTTCTTACAGACAAAGTTAAGACTCAAGAAAAACTAGGTAACAAGAGCGAGCGAAGCGAGATCGCAATTTTTACATCATTGCCTAAGATAATCGGTTGCTAGTAGTTTCAAAGTTTTCAATGTCTTGAATTCTTGATTACCGTATTCGCTTTTTGGCATAAAAACGCTTAGCTTGAACAAAATAAGTATTTCAGGAGACGGTCCTGTAGGTTTAACAATTTTAATTAGTGGTCCACCTAGGTCCTGGACCCAGCCCAGGGGGGGGTCAGGATCCGCCCTTGGGTAAGTACCCGTTATTATTGTATGTATATAATTTATGTATAAATGTGTTCTGCGCATTTTGATTTCGTTTTTCCTTCACTTTGTTATTAGTATTGGGAGTCCCCTCGGTGATCTATACGCACGAACGCCTTTATTGCCTCGAGGATGAAACTTGACATTTAAATACGAAAATACGTTTACCGTAAAACTTGTATGCAAATATAACCGATAAGACCTTGTCACCTTAGGTGAAAAAAATGAAATTTGCATGTTGTTTACATAAGGAATATTCTATTCTATTCTGATATAATTATTCTTCTCTTGATTCAGGACAAACTATATGTACGATAAAAGCACATGTCGTGATAACATGATATTACCTTTAGGGTTGGGCCTCATCTATCAACAAGGAGACGCATTTTTTCATGCTCTTAACTTTTTCCGTCGCTCAGAAACGTCATAAATGCTAGAACAAGGGCGGTAGTACTATATCCTACGAGGTACAGGTCGCGGCACGAAAGTCTAGCGGTGAACGAAACGTGGAGGGGATATCTGCACATGTTATACGACTGGAGAGCCAATCGGCGCAACGCACCTCCCAAGACATTCTTATTTTTTACTTCTGCGCAATAACGGTCACCGCTAGACTTTCGTGCCGCGACCTGTACCACCGACGATGACCTCGGCAGCACGCTCTGTTCCTCGCTGTGGTAACTTAGTCAACCCTAAGTCTCTGGGACTGATTACGAAGAAACAAGGAAGTTCTCCAATGAACATCATTGCTTGTCAAACCACGTTTCCGCTATTACTTACCACTATTGAATTTAAAATAATCAATTTACATTACAAATGGGTATTACCGAAGACATTTTGGTTCCTAATTTAAATGGGTATAACTTAAAAGAATACTAAGAAATACCAGTGTACGACTTGGTAAACAACAAATTGTAAGTCATTTCATAATGAGGTAGACTTGGGCCCTGATGGTAGGCGATAACCTCTGCCTCACAAATGAAATACCTGGCTCGTCACCACTTAGGACGTAACTTAGGTACTGCGTTCGCCCCAGATAAAGGTGGAAAGTCTCATTGTATGCATGCATCAGTGATAACGATCCTGGGAACATTTAATTTGTTTTTCCTCTGACGTTGAGTGACTTAAGACATATATTGTGAAAGGCCTACGTTTTCTGTAACTATTGCGCTTTTGTGTAAAACAGCAGTTTGTTTTGTTTATCGACAAAAAAGGATTGTTATAAAGTTGTTGCTGTTTGAAAGGATCATGTGCATGTACAGTGGGCTGCATCAATTGGGTACCCCAGTACCCCAGGTTCGAACGTAGGTGCTTTCAAGGGGGGGTACCGCATCGTGAACATCATTAGAACACCCGTCATTCAAGGTTCTTATTTCAGATACTTACTGATGAATATACAACAGCAGACGGTCTCACGCTACAGCTACTATAAATAACACAAGACACGTCACGTCAGAGCAGAACCAGCTCGTGTTCACGTAGCGTGCCCCCGGTGCGTGACGTCGTCACAGCTTTACGTCAACTCGTAAAATAGTTGATTGTGACGTAGAGATGACAATTCATGTATGTCGTATGTGTGGCTAGGCGGCTAGGCGTAGCTGTATTAAAAAATCGGCCAAGTGCGAGTTGAACTCGCGTAGAGAGGGTTCCGTACAACGCCAGTCTTATATTGAGTTTACCATTTTATTTTCAATTGATAGAATTCTTATAGGTTTTCCTGTAATCTACAAGCAATGAACTATATTTTGATTTATTTTTCAAAATCATAAGCTAATTTTCGTCTTCTTTCATGAATGAAATCAAAACTATTTATTTCACAATAATAACAAAAATATATTTGAGATCCTCATAAAGAGCCCTTTCATTTGATATTTTACACAGTAAGGTTTGCCTAGCTTTTTTTTTATAATCCTAATTTGTCCCCGAACACTTTTTTGCAAAAAATAAAACAGACTTCAAAAAATACAAAAATGTGAAAAATAACTTTAACTTCAGAAGTCGGTGACCTTTGCTTGATTGATTTTGATTGATTTTTTGTAGTCAGTTTTATTTAAAAAAAAAAAAACCTTTTTTTACATTTTTAGTTGTTCCCAAACAAATATTTGCCATTAATTTATTTGACATTGATAACAATACATGTCATGGTAATAGGCATATCCCCAATATATGGATCTTAACATACACTATACATGTTTTTTTTCATTTTTTGTACGGAACTAAAAATCTAGGTATTTCCGTAAAAGCAGGAACTTATTTTAATTTTTGAGCAACGTTCCCTCCGAACTGCCTAGTCTTTATAATATTTAGCAATTATTACAATATAAAGGGTGTAAAACACCTCTTAACGAAGCCGAAAGGCACTTGTTCTCCTCGTCATTGCGATCATTTTTTTGTTCTACACCATACCTGGGAACCTTCTAGTTCGGAGATATTGGGGGGTCAAAGTTCCAACTTTTTGACAAGTTTTTTTTTTTTAATACAACTTTTTAATGTAAGATTTTACTTTAAACTTCGCCGCGACCCCCGTACTATTCAATCCATCCATCAGCACAATGTTTTGAGTGCGTTACATTGAGTTATACCACAAAACATGATTTTTCACCCCAAAAAAAAGTAGTTTTATCAGCAATAATTTTTGCGTAAAGTTACTTAGTTTGATGTACAGAATGCTTGGTTGACGGCTTCGTGATGAGGTCTTTTACACCCTGTATGAAATAGATAATAAGTCTCTACATAATGTTAACCATAAAGTCCTCGTACATACGGCTAATATCATTACGACATTTTACTGTATAATATTGGGCTCACATGGCAGTTATAAACGGTGTAAAAAAACTCCCTTAACAAAGCCGAAAGGCACTTGTTCTTCCCGTCATTGCAGTATTTTTTTTTTTGTTTTGCACCATACCTTCTACCTCTACCTTCTAGTTACTAAAATATTGAAGAACAAAGTTCAAACTTTTTCATACGTTTTTTTTTAACTAGTTTAAAAATATTATAAATTTACTTAAAGTACCTCAATGACCCGTATACAACAAAATAATATAATATATCAATCAGTGTGCTGCATTGAGCGCTACCGTAATCCATATTTTTTCACGCCAAAGTAAAATATCGTAATGAGTGCTACTAGTTAGGTAATTATGACAATTTCCTCTTAGATCGTCGAGCTCAAGGTGCAGACACGTCGCGCGTCGCTCCACAGTCAAGGTCTACAAACAACAACAATATTATGATGTGACACGACAATTCATTACTCAATCATCAACATCACGTCTGTATAATCTCTGAAGATTATACAGAGGTGTGTGTGCCACTTGTTTAAGTACCATGTATTAGTCGGCGAGACTATTGCCATCAGCCGGGCAACGGCTGCCACTGAGAAATTTCTGATGAAAATACCCAATAACACTTTATCCGACCTAGGAATCGAACACAGGACCTCATGCTGAGCAGTCGCGCTTGGCCAGCGAGACAATTTAGTTATTAACTTTGTACGTATTATGTAAGTCAAAGATTCATCCTGTACGAGTGTACGCCTGTTGGCACATGCTAGCAACGACGAGAGCACATGTCATACCATTTATAATTTGTATTTGCGCAAGAACATTAAACATCACTCATCTAATAATAGAAATTTCTCCGGTTCTATTTACGTAACCAATTTATATAAATCAGAAATAAACACATACACGTCGGATGCTACGTCTTCATCACTAGTTTTGCCGCCAAATTATACAATTTCGCAAAATAAGACATAACGTGCTCGTAAACCAATTTATTGTAACAAATTAACTTTATATATAGGTGTAAGACGCTGCTGGAAAGTAAACAGTCGGCCGGCGAACGCGAGCGCGACAACCAGTCACTTGCGAACAAGTTCAAAACCGGTTTTCAAAATGGAGACTATTCTAATATTCTTAACTCTCCTCGCAATTGTAACATCCAGAGCAGTACCGGACACAAACTATATACCGACTAAAGAACAGCTGGAAATGATCTTTGGACCAGAAGCAGTTGAAACTCCCGCTTTAGTGCCGAACGAAAGTGTTATCAAGGAAAAGAGGATCAAACCGTACCAGAAGGAAATCAGCAACGCTATCCGTGAAAGTGAACCCAACACAGTGGAGCTTAACATCAACATCAAGGTGGATTGCGATAAGAAAGGACCTGACAAGAGCGATAGAGACAAGAATGTGAAGCAGAGTCCTGGGAAGTGCGTCCCGGAGGTTAACACTCGGGTTGTTGAAGATCTGAGTCACACCGATGACAGAGTAGCTATCCAAGCGGATGATTGCCCCAAACATTTTGTGCGGTTTGCAGGTATATGTGTGAAACAAGACACCTGAATGACATTGTTTTGGCAAGAGAGTGTGCAAAAAGAGGCTAAAATGGACAGTGTTGTGAAACATTATTACGTCAGACTGAATTTTAAAATGTTTTTATTTCTTTTGTGTGTCTTAATGTGTTGACTAATACCCTAAGTGTTTTAAAAGTAGGTATATTTTATTTCATAGTTTGCGAAACCTGTAGTTATAAAGGCACAGACAAGTTGGATTAGCCTCGAAATTAAAATTAAACCGACTTTATGTAAAATTCAGAAGCCAATTAGTTCTTCATTAGGAAACAGTGCGCTTGCCTGTCAAACATTAATTTATCTTTGACAAATTCAACTTTCACCTCCCTGAGGATCGTTTGAATTCGGGAGAGTAAGTGGTAGAGTACCTACTGGTAGACCGGAGCGCTAGTTAGGAACTTTGACAACTTAATTCGTACCTTAGTGACGCAAGCAGTTTTAATTAACGCTACAAAATGTATTCCACCTTCATGTATTAATAAGTATAAGTATATATAGTAGATATAAGTCGGTTTTACTCTGTGTGGTGTTGTTTGCAGTGGATTTTGATGAAGGTTCGCTACCAACCAACCAACGCTACCCCCCCTACATGAACAAAAAAGCTTTTGAATAAATTGTGTGTAAACCACCTAATGCAAATAAGTATGTATAGTTGTTACTATAATTATTAATATTATCATGCTCAGTGTTCTAGAATTACCTTTGTAAGTGTAATTGTTTTGTAGGTGATATTTTACCTAGAGAGAATTGTAGAACAAACTCCCCAAAAACACATCTGTCTAATATGCAGTAGAAAAATTGATTTTTATTTCTTAATTTTAGTCATGTATTACATTTTGTTATATTATAAAAATATGATGTACAAAAAAATAAGTACTTATACTTATACATTGTGCCTCGATGTAGGTACCTAATATACAAAATAAAACATAGCATACGACGTATTTGTAAAAATAACCTTAACAGTATTATTAAAAGATTTTAAGTCAATTAAATCGCTGTATTATTTTCGACCCCCATGATTTAAATACGCTGATATTGTTTTGGTACGAAGGAAAAGACTTGACTCCTTTACCTGAGGGTAGGTTCACCAACCGTCCGGATGCGTCCGACCACGACCGGCTTTTAGCGCTATGTCCGGACTTTTAGCGCTGTGCCTGGACTTTTAGCGCTATTTCCGGACTTTTAGCGCTATGTCCTGACTTTTAGCGCTGTGTCCGGACTTTTAGCGCTGTGTCCGGACTTTTCTGACCTTGTCTCACTTTACAACTTGCTTTTCTAAAGAAAATTTTAATTTTTCTGCTAAACTATCATTAACACTAGAAACGAGACATTTTGTTTTTTGTTTGTCTAAAGTCCGGCTTTTTGTCACGAGTTTCCGGTAACCTACCGTACGTGAGGGCTTTGGCAAGTTGCAATCGTTACCTAAGCGTTACATAAGCAAGATTAAATCGCTCTCACCTAGAATATTGTGAGTTTTCAAATGGTCAATGACCCCCCGTGAACTTTTATTAGGTCCACCTATGCATCATCATCTGCCGAGCCATTTTCCAACTGTGTTATTGGGGTCAGCTTCCGGTCTAACCGGATGCAGCTTAATATCAGTATTTTAAACCCTGTGTTTAGTATATCTAGCCCTGTCATAGATCATTATGTACAAATCAATTCAAACCTATTTTATTCTATTCCCATCAACCAGGCACAACTGGTGAGTTATAGACTGCTAGTGAAAAATTCTAAACAAGAAACCGAACAACACTTATACCAGCTTACGAACGCTTGCGCTTGCGAACTGAACTGAAGTCTAGTACCTACGCAGACATTTAAATAAAGATTTGCGATAAACATATCGTGATGCACCAACACAACACGTCGTCCACATTTACGCAAACGAAGTAAGAATACACAATGTGAAGCACCCACTTAACCCCAGGTGCTACCCACGTACCTACCCTGTAAGATCTCCGGCGTGATAGCGACTCAGTCAGCAGTCCCGATGCATTATGCATTAAATCCTATTCAGCGCGGAAAGTGCTCGAAAATACTGCTGAAGTCTGTGTTCACCGAGCTCCGAGCGAGCTGCTCCAGCGACTATCTCGTAATAAACGGTGACAGTGCGTTTTTATTCCGTCGTCTCCTTACGGTTTTATTTAGATGAAAATCTTGTGGAAAAAGTTGATGAATTAAGTGAGAAGAAGTGCGGGGGGGAGCATAATTGTGGTGTTAGGACTTTACTGTGCTAGTATAATACGAAAACCAAGTTTGTTTTAGAGCTTAGGTACTATAGTGAGCGAATAACTTAAATAAGAGTTGATGAAGGATAAACCGCACTTTTCCATGTTCCCTTTTTCTGTCGTTCGGAACCATCATTTGCTAGAGAGAGAACAGAAATGAGTTTTAACCCAACGCTGGTTTTCAAAGGTCATATTAACAGGTTATTCAATCGATGTGTTTAATCATTATTCAAAACAAGGCATAACATGTCAGCAAGTTTCAAAAACCGGTATATTTTCTCCGTTTCTTATACAAGGATTAACACGTGTTCAGTCAGTCGATGATTCAGTACCTCCCCCCCCCCCCCACAAAGAAAAAAATAAAACTTAAAATACATAAATAAATCACAAATCTTCTATTCAGACGTAACCACAATAAAACAAAACCAAAAGGCTAGGTTATATGTACATTAAAATATTGTTCGCGACTGTAAGACGTATGTAGTTTCAGAATTATAATGATCAAAATCATCAATACAAACCCTCCAAGTTCATAAAGGTGCAGGAATGATTTTGACCTTGATAAAGTCATTTTTACACCTTTGTGAACTTTGAGGGTTGTATGTAATCTGTAACTACATAAGTCTTACAATCGCGAATAATATTTGAATACAACCTAGCACTGGCCTGTAAATTGCAAAAAACGTAAGAAAATTTGAATTTCGCGGGCTACCCTGGAGCATTCACCTTAACTGAACTGAAAACATAGTTCAAGCAAAACATACTTTGTCTATTATTAGCCGTAACAGACACAATGATTGTTCATTTTTCCTTTTTGCCTAGATCATTATTCTCCTGCGCTTATCCCTAGATGAATAACAAAATAAATAACCCTCGTAAATAATACAGTAACCGGTATATAAAGTAAGCAGTACATACCTACGTCGTTACATTAGATAATCAACCTCTGTTTTCCTTAATCAGATGGCACCCGTCACGTTCAATGTGCTGTCATTACGTTACGTATTACTTGCGAGATCATGATTAGATTGTTACATTGTGCTGTTTCAAACAAACGAATAAAGATTCCATGAATTATGTCATCATATCAGCCCGGAGTCACCCACTGCTGGGTATAGGCCGCCCTTTTTCTCTGCCACACTTCCCGGTTCCGTGCGTCCCTTATCCAGGTGTTTCCCGCGACTTTAACAATGTCCTCGACCCAACGAGCTCTATGACGGCCCTGGTTTCTTTGGCCTAATCTTGGCCACCACTCGGTCAAAGCCTTGCTCCATCGGCCATCTCCGCGTCTAGCCAGATGTCCTGCCCAGGTCCACTTGAGGCGCACCGCCCGGTCCCCGGCGTCGGCGTCGTAGACTTTCATTCAACGTCGGATTTCAGTGTTACGCACTCGATCTAAGAGCGTTATGCCGAGCATGGCTCGCTCCATGGCCCTTTGTGCCCTCGTACCCGGTGCACAGTCTCCTTTGTGAGCGTCCATGTCTCGGCACCGTAGGTTATTGTTGTCAGGACACACTGGTTGAAGAGGCGGGTTTTTAGGCATTGAGGGATCTATGAATTATGTAGTTTGTTATTATTTGAGTTTAAGTGATTAATTATTATATGTCTTCATAGATCATTATTAGTCACCCTTTTCCCAACTATGTTCCGATGTGCGGTCCAGTCTCACCAGTCCAGTATTTTACATGGAGCGACGGCCTATCTGAGCTCCACAGCCTAGTTCCGGGTTAGACGATACTTCTCCATAAGTCTAGCGATTGTCAGACTTTCGGGCTGCAGACTACCCGTAACAGCTGTCATCAATATTGACACATGAAGTAAACAATCCACCTACAAGTATTACAAAACTGTGACAGGTCAAGACGTCCTCGATTAAGCCCAAACATTACTCTCCGGCCTCCGCTAACTCGTTAGTGGGTCAATTCGAATCAAAACCAATGGCATACGTCATTCTAATTAAAATAACAAAAAGACAATATATATGCTAATCTAACTATTACCTATGCTATGGGTACCTCATAAGACACAAGGCAACAGCTATTTGTTGACCCCATTGTTCGATCAGTCCACGTCTTTTTTTTTCTAAATAATCCAAATTATATAAAAATGGGTTATCTTGCCAAAAATATTTTAGCATAACCTCAGTATTGAAAAACCGTTATTTAAATCTAAAAACAAAATCAAAGTTAATTAGCGATTCAAAAATAATCGCAAACATCTGCGGCGTCCACAGACAACGAATGGAAATTATTCAAAAAACGTGTTCGAGTTTTTTTGAATTAAGTACTTGCTCAACAGATTTTCCTTCGTTTTTTTGCCCGCTCATTTAAAAACGTGAAATTCTTTAAGGTATTCCCCTTGACAGTGTCAATAACCGTGATACGTACGTATATAGTTGGACTTGTAGCTCTATGGGATATTGCAACTAGAATATGTAAGGATCGTATTAGGTGTCGAATGTAGATCGTGGCGTTATGTGGGTTCTGCCTACCCCTCATGGGAAAAAGGCATGAGTTTAGGTATGTATGTATTACAACTGCATACAAAACACACCAGGTATATTTGTGTGTCAGATATTTCCAACCCTAGTAATGTTGTAATTTATTTCTTGGGAATGGTTTCCAAAAGTGGTGAAATAATCGCGAGGGTATGACTAGCAAGAGAGTTATACTTAGATAATTAATTGACCACAAGCAAAAGCTGCAGTTGATTGTTTTTCTACTGTTTGTTGAAAACAAAAACAACAAACAAAAAAAACAAAAAGAAAAGGACAAAAAAATACACTAAAAGAAAAACAAAAAAAAACACTAAAACAAAACCACAAAAAAGTTAAAAATAACTTTAGCTTCAGAAGCCGGTGAGAAAAACACCAAATCAATCAAAGGTCAAGTTTCAGAAGTCGGTGACCTTGTTTAATTGATTTAGTGTTTTTGTCACCGACTTCTGAAACTTGACCTTTGATTGATTTGGTGTTTTTCTCACCGGCTTCTGAAGCTAAAGTTATTTTTAACTTTTTTGTGGTTTTGTTTAGTGTTTTTTTTGTTTTTCTTTTAGTGTATTTTTTTGTACTTTTCTTTTTGTGTTTTTTTTGTTTGTTGTTTTTTTTGAAGTCGGTTTAATTTTTGGCAAAAAAGTTTTATTTTATTTTTCCATTTTTAGTCGTAATATCCTATACTTACAAATATTTGCTATGCATTCATTGTACCTACATGGTTAACAATACATGTCATGGTAATAGGCTTATCCCCAATAAATGGAACATAACATGCCATAACTGTCGAAATCTGGGTGTACTGTACACATCTATGTACCCCTCAGAGCAAACAGGTGTAATGTTACGTCATGATGTTGTTTAAACAATGAACATCCAACCGATTGGAGCTATCACAACAGATTTGCCGTCTATTTTTGAAGAGTTCCATTGTATATCTCCGAAGATCAGCATCAGATCTTCACCAAATTAAAATGGGACCACCTCAGGAGTATACTTTTTCAAATAAAAAAAGAATTTTGAGAATCGGTCCACAAATGGAAGAGAAATCAGGTAACATACATAAAAAAAAAAAAAAAAAAATACATACACACGAACATATAACCTCCGCCTTTTTTGAAGTCGGTTAAAAAATACCTAGGTATGTCTTTGGAAAAAATACTTTAACTACAACTCCATTATGTCGTGATGGCCAACTTGTTACATTTTTATCACATTTTAATCAGTACTTAGTCATTCTGAAATCAGCCTAATGAACACAAGCATAAAGTAAAGACATCTTTGAGTGGAAGTAACATCGACTGGAAACAAGTGTAATAAAACAACTGTAGCTCCAATCAACTCTTGAGTATATTCAAATCCAAGTATTTCAGTCCACATAGGCCTGGATGGGCACTTCTACATTATTTCACGTTTTATACAAAATGCAATAATTACAACACTTATCAGTTATCAGACACAGATTCGACAATTAGTCTTAACACCACAATTTCTCCCAATGAACAGCGCTCTCTCGGCCGAGTGTCATGTTTTATAAACTACCCCTTCCCGCTACAACATTGACGGTTAGGCAGTGTTGTCATTTCTCAAATATAAAACGAATTATTAAAATCTTTAAAACCCTACATAATATTAGTTTAAATAGATCACAGCAGATCTTATTATTTAATACATATTTGAAAATCATGACACAAGGATTTGAATAGTGTATTATGGGATGACCTGTGACCACCGCACTTACTCATTGCGTGTAGGTAGTACGTACCTACGGAAAACGACCTGATTCCCTATTGATACAGTAATGGTAATAGGCGAGACGACAAAAAAAATCTAATTAGTTCGTTAGATTGATTTTCAAAAACTATTGGACACATTTTTTTTTTTGTTACCTAAACCAAAATTGACGAAGATATGCCGCTTTTAAAATTCTCCATACGTCACGCCTTGGTATAATTTTAGCTAGTTCTGACATCACGAGCCCGATTCCCGAGTTTTGATGCGTTTTATGTTTGTCAATATTCATTGATTTACAAAAACAAAAGACATGTGTCTATTATTTTCCAATACTCTGACGGATTAAATAGATTTGCAATTATTTGATACTGTCGTCATGCCTATTCCTTTCAAATCGTGTCATTTCTCTATAAAACTGCCGCGTCACAGAAAGTGGTCAGTCAGTGGTCATGACGAATGATGATGTCAATGAGTTACTTTTCTTTGTTTTGTTTCTTAGAACTATTACTTTCGTAAACAATATTTTTTGAGGACATTCGATCTTGTTTCTGAGGGTCATGGAGTTTGAACCTTATGACGTGGTGATTTAAGGTATTCTTCGTAATATCTTGCTACTATTATAGAGGGTGTAAAACACCTCTTAACGAAGACGAAAGGCACTTGTTCTCCTCGTCATTGCGATCATTTTTTTGTTCTGCACTATACCTGGGAACCTTCTTTCTTCTTGACAAGTTCTTTTTTTAATACGAGCTTTTAATGTAAGATTTTTACTTTAAACACCTCCACGACCCCCGTACTATTCAATCCATCCATCAGCACAATGTTTTCAGTGCGTTACTTTAATTTTTACGTAAAGTTACTTAGTTTGATGTACAGAATGCTTGGTTGACGGCTTCGTGATGAGGTCTTTTACACCCTGTATAAACCTTAACAACGTATGGATGTTTGTTACGCTTTCACGCCAAAATATTTGAACGGATTTACATAGAATACGTCATTACGAGTATATCCTGGTAGTACAATCCGATCATTTATTTTCCATCCACCCGCATTCTCCAGTCAACCCGCGATCATGGCGCTTGCAACAGCGTCGAAATATCGGGAGCTCAAAATAATCAATAATTCACGGAAGATATTCCGTAGGCAAATGACATTTATGAACCGTGAAAGCTTAAAACAGTGTTTAACCAAATCGGACTAATATCCAAGGTGTTTGGCAAACACGAGACCAAACTATTAATATAGTTGGCTGGTTTTAGCGACATGCAGTGCAAGGAGTTACAAATGTTAAAATTAATCAAATAAGTAAAAACAGTAATGCTGAGCAAATTGGCAGCTGTCTCTGGCGACGATCAGGTCGCTGGTGAGCCAAATGAGGGAAACACGTTATAGAAATAATGTCGGTCTATGTAATTCATGACTCCATGCTATAAATAAGCTAATATTACTGGACTGATGATTAACATTCGTAAACTAATCAGAGACTGACTCTACTGCTAAAAATGAGGAATTAGGTTCCATTCTCAGTCAGGAAAAAGTGTTATTGAAATATTCCATCAGAAATTTCTCAGTAGCAACCCGGAGTATGGATATGTGCCCTGTTGGAGCGCTGCGCTAGTGGCATTTTATGTCTCGTTAAAAATCATTAAAGAAAAAAAGTAATTCCTTTGAAGGAGAGAAATCGGAAAGGAGAGAAAATGAAAGCGACCGTGCGTAGGCACCTACATATTTCATAAATCCACACAAGCACAGTCTCTACCTAGTTACAGATAAGCCTGTCTGAAACTCTTGCCGTAACAGTCTAACAGTATCCCCAAGATTTAGCCGAGCCCCATAACTTGCCGAGTTACACCGTTAACGACAAATGTTAATGTTTATGTCAGTTTTATACGTCATTAGCCATTACTGCGGTGCTGTGGAGCGACTCGCTGTACGAGCAGGACGGAGGTATAGTCAGCGAACGTTGAGCAGTTGGCTACAGATTTATTGAAAGAAGTTTCCAATAAATGAAAAACGGGGAAAAATATGTGTTTAGGTTGTTGTAATAAATCGATTTAAGGCATAAGCGTTTTTGTAAATAGTTCATAGAATGGTTGTAGAGTATTGTTACCGTAATCACCATGCTTAGCAAATAAAACACCCACCGCAAAATGCAGCATTCCGATATTCCCGATTGTCTTTCTTCTCATGAAGTCGGTTAAACCAAAATATAAAGTCATTACGTTCAAATTAGACGGAGAATCAGTTCACATTTTCACAAGTCAAAATTGCATAAAATTGAGAATCCCCCAAAACGCCAGCCCTTCTCCACTTCCGAGTGTTCTGTAGCTGGGAAGAAGAAGTGGTGGAGCATAGTCTACAACCACTATCAATGAAAACTTTTGAAACAAACACATTCTTTTCCATAACGACTTTGACGTAATAACACAGCAATAAATCCAGCAATAGAAAATAAAAGTTGAGCACAAACTGGTGTCGTTGGAGCCGTGTCCAATAAATATTGCTCGACACTTCGGTAGCTGAGCTTAACGGCCGCCGATGGCAGCCGACCGGGCTCCGAGTGTACCTGAGACGTTGGCGGGACACAAGGCCGACTAATCGTTGGATAAAAGCCTAAAACAGACTGACAGGTATACCTATTGATGTAGTTCACGTATATCGGCGAGTGTGGAGCATTGGATGATACAATGGTTAATACTGACAATTGATGGCGACGAATTTGTATTAGCATGGTCATCATCTGCCTGCCTTTGTCCAAATATGTTGGGGTCGGCTTCCAGTCTAACCAGATGCAAGTGAATACCAGTATTGCATTAGTCTTATTAATGACAGACAGATTCCTGATCTCTCTTCGGTCACGTCGGATTGTCCTCCCATCGGACTTTGAGAAAAAGGGATAAAAGAGTACCTGTGCCTGCGCACATACTTGTGCACTATAATATTTCCTACGTCGATGGCTACTTCTCGCTGAGATTAGCCGCCGTGACTGAAAACGATCATGAGGACTACGTATAGTCCTCATGATCGTTTGACATTTTTATAATACTGTCAATATTTGCAATCGTTTTGCATAATCCTACTGTTACCATCTATGGTCGGTCTATGGGGCCAAAATTTATATCGCGAATATTTCGCCTTTTGAGATCATACCACGAGCAACAGATTTTATTTCACGATTTCGCGTTTGGTCCCTTTAAAATTATATGTACAATAGCCCCATTTCAGATATGTATATTTAGTTATTTTAACTGCACATTGTAGTACACCGATCGCTGCGGATATTTTCTGACTTACCGGGCGATACGAAATCTTTCGTCTACAGCACTCCGCTGTCGTATCAATTGTTCTTCGCTTGTCGTATTATCGATATCAGTTCGGGACGTGTCTACGTGTTGGGAGCAATCTCTCTCAAAGGCCGAGTCTTCCAATCACTGTTGTGTTTTCTTCTCTTCGCACGGGTCGTCCCTCAAGTCAATCAACGGTTGCCGCTATTATTCCAAATAAAATTCTAGTATTCAACTACATGGGTTATTCACCAACTGGACACGTGAGACTGAACACACGTATGTCCAGTTGGTGAAACTCACAATTAGTATCACTTATTATTTCGTCATCTGGACACGCCAAAATTTTTACGCGTGTCCACATAGTGAAACTTAAAATAAATCACTTTTATGTTTTCGCCAACTGGACACACGTCCGCATTTTATCTGAATTCATGAGAAAGGACAGTCACGCAGATTGATTTTCTGTATCACAATTGATTCTGTACCACGCTGAAGGCGTGGATGTATAACGTGTACCTAGTGGTCTGCCTATACCCTTTCTATACCGGGCGCACGCATACACTATACTTCGCTCTCAGATGGTGCTGACGGTCTACCTCTACACCTTCGTATATTTACGTATGTTAAGGTGCCTATTCATACTATACAGGTATAGAATTATGCCACATAAAGGTTTTTTTGCCGACAGAGTGAGCAGATGCAGGAGCGTTTTTACTGCCCAGAAGCTGAAGCAAAGAAGTAACTTTACGGAACAATTCTATAGTAAACAACACTACACTATATACCACAGACGGTTGCATATTAAAAAATCAAAACTTTCTCGAGCAAATTTCAAAAGCACAATAAACGAAATAACAAAATTTAAATGACCAAATGTTTTATTTAGAAAAAAATTTGAATCCTAATGTATGTGACATCAAATGAACGACTGATCAAAAGTTAGGTTAATTTCTTGTTTAAACAAAATGGGTAGGTTAGGTTAGGTTAAAACTGTGACCTCCTATGCACGAACCGAGCGAGCAAAGCGAGCGGTGCCGCGGCAGCGGCCGGCGAGTGCCAGAAACGACTTGCGTTAATATAAAAATAGAGATTTTTTTAGTAGGTTAATTAATCGAACACGAGTGAAAACGAAAACGCTTCAAACAGTTTGTAACATGCATTCAGTTAAAAAATGTATTATCTAAGTTCTACCCGCATTAGTATGACGCCTATATAATTTTATTATCTAAGTTCTACCCGCATCAGTATACCGCCTATATTATTTTTATTAATTTATCCAGTAATCCATTTTGACCTTTAAACGATTTGGTCAATAGTGCAATAAATAATATAAACATTGATATTCCAGACTTTGGTCAGCTGAACTTTTGATCAAATGACCATCGTTATTTTAAACTTTGTTGATTTGTACGTTGTACTGTTGAAATTTGCTCAGAAAGGTTTTGAATTTCTAATATGCAACCCCACAGACATACACAATAATGTCCTGGAAATTAAGAACCAAGGACCTTGGTAAAACTTTAAATTGCTGGTTATTTATTAACTTTCATATAATGTAATTTGTTAAGCCCTACGATATGATAACTCATCGATAGCTCTCTTGTATTACTTAAAGTTCATAATTGCCTAAAAGTTTGGAGGAGGCACGTAAAGCCGTGTTCACCTTGAACAAGTTGGGGAAAGTAAGTTGTGTGTTGTTGACTTTATACCCTGTTTGTAGGGAGCAGTTAGGATTTGAGCAGCGGTGGCCCAGTGGTGGCGGCCCCAACTTACGAACAATAAGTCGTGGGATCGAACCCAGACAGGCGCACTACTTTGTGTAATTTATTTCATCACCGCTGATCTCAAAACGGTGAAGGAAAACATTGTGAGGAAACCGGCATGTCCTAGAACCAAAAATTCGAAGACATGACATCTACCAATCCGCACTGGGCCTGCGTGGTGGATTATAGCCCATTCCGTCTCATAGAGAGGAGGCCTGTGTCCCAGCAGTGGGAACATTAATAGGCTGATGATGATGATGATGATGATGATGTTAGGATTCACTTCCGCATACGCACTCACTGGGAACATATCGATATCAGCCACAAGTAGAGAAGCAAGTTACTTCACGTCGTTTCTTTCATCACTACTGCTCTCAAAACCGCATTAGAAAACATCGTAGGCATGTTCTAGAACCGAACATTTGAAGACATGTGACATGTACCAACACGGACTGGACCTGCGTGATGGTGGATTGTAGCCCACTCTCTCTCAGGCGTGTGGCCCAGCGGTGGGAACACTAAAGGCTGAATATGCATATCCTAAGGAGGTAGGTTCTCTTAGTTTTTTTTTAATGCTCAAGTAGGTATGTATGTTAAGCGACTAATGATAAATAGCAGTATTTCCAAAGAATGAAGACTGATCCAAAGAATTTCATAACTAATTGATTTGTAATACCTATAACATACAAACTTATGACATCTGAATTAAATAATGAATAATTCTCATATTTTATCCTCGTGTTCAATTTTGTATTGTTCAAATCACATCACATTGTGAAATGTACCTACAGGTAAATTCGATTAGAACTCAATTTCCTGTTATATTTAATAACATTTATGATAATAAATTGATTGCCTCACTGAACCCGGCGGAAGAATTTCTCATCTGTTGCTATTTGAATTAAAGTTTCTTCAAACTACGAATTTCCAGGTATTATAAATATCCAAATCTTAGGATATAGTATGGTAGCGCTTACGCAATGCTATGATGGGATGCCACTCATCATCATTAAACTAAATGAGTACAAAAATACTAGCTCTACTTTTGTACTGATTAAATCATTACAATACCACGCCGACCCCGCAGGCAGACCAGTTTCACTCAAATTTTGTCAGTTATATTCTATCTATGTAATCCCATATTTGTATATGAAAACCAGCAACACCTTGCCCACTATTAATGAAGTCACCACTTGGATTGAGCCTGGACACACAGCACTCTCGCTTGCGACCACTACACCAAATCAACAAGTTAAAAAGAAAGAAAGAAAAAATATTTATTTGACGTCAGTTAATAAAGCACACACACACAATACGGCTGCGCCAAAAAGGTACATTTCAGCATTTATTTATGACAGGTGATGCTGTCTGACGCTGGTCTAAGTTAAGGAAAAGTTGTCACACTCACGGCCTTCTGTCCTAATTCATTGCCTCATCTTCCGCGAAATCTTTAATAATATTGATTATTAAAGATTTCGTGGAAATTATTTGATCATTCTTTATGGCCCAGATAATTAACATTGCAATTCTGCAATATCATCGCGACATTTGATTGAACCACTCGTAGCCGTAATTATAGAAACAATTAAAAAGTCATTGTGTCTCGTGTAGATCTACGTTCCGGCACACAAGAGGTTAAAACAAAGACGAACTCGATCGTCATTGTCTTGCTCTACCATTGCAGCTTATTACTGCAAATTATCAGTTGCAGCATAATTATTTGCATTATTTATTATCAAGCAGCAGATAACGCTACTACAAAGTAAGATGAGACGGTGTTATACCATCACAACGAGGTCACAGACACCGGTGGATAACACTGGTTTGCAGCTGCAACCAGTAAGACTGGAAGCGGACCATAAGACAGTTATAAGAAGACAGATGAAGAGTCAGGTCAACCGGCGCGGCGCCACTTTCAGACTTCCTCTTATGTCCTCATTTCTTATTTTATCCATTCTCGTTACACCACACATCCCCTTTAGCATTCTCATCATAACCACATGGAACTGCCTTGTATTCATCCCTTTTGTAGCCTAACATTCTGATCCATACAAGTCAGCAAGACATCGATACGATAAGAAGAAAAAGCAAGTCTAACCATGGTTATAAATCTTCCCCTTGAGTTGAAGGGAATTGCGGAAGTGTCAAATTGTTCCCATGACCTGCCGCCATTTCATCTATCCAATGTTGATTCAGTGCTTAATTTATTTCGCCATCTTTGCACGGATGAACCAAGATACCGAAAGTCGGAGCTGAAGAAGATAGCGGAAACGACTACGATATCAAAACCGAGTTGCTTACCAAATTCTTCACCGTGGGAGTTCCCACACGTATATTTTTTAAATTATTACTTAATCATAATAAAGCTTAGTAAAGTTATATTTATTAAAATTACACGTGTATTAAATTGCTGACTTTTTGCTCAATTTCTTTTTTACCCGACTGCGCCAGAAGGAGGGTTATTTTTTTCGAGAGTATGTATGTATGTATGTTTGTATGTATGTATAATTTTATTTGGCACGCTCTGTGGTCTGAACGGCTCGATGGATTTTAGCTTGAGAGGTGTCGTTAGATTCGTATTTACTGTGAGAGTGACACTGGGTATATCAAAATAAAAAAATAAAAAATGGCGGCTTTTTCGCGCCAAATTCAAATGTTTGGCACGCTCTGCAGGCTGAACGGCTCGAAAAGGGCTCATCATGAGGATTTTAAAATGGTATATCTTAAGTAACTAAAAAGTGTAAAATAAAAATTAAAAATTAAAAAACCCGACTGCGTAAAAAATAAACAAACAAATGTAAAGATATTTTACTGCAACAGTCGGGACCCATATTGGATGTAAAGGTATTAGTCTAGATTATTTAATGGGTCCTGACTGTTGCAGTCAAAATGTCCTGTTTCCTGAACTTGTTTTAGTTTTCATTTAAAGTTATTATTTATTTTTTACGCAGTCGGGTTTTTTATTTTTTTATTTTTCTACCTTTTTTTATATTACCGACAGACTATCAAACTGACTAAATATTTTTTTTTACATCTGGGTCAATTAAGGTCATTAGAAAAGGCCTAAAGAAACCTGACTCTTTGGTTTTTAGTTCCTATAAAACAAATGTTTGTTGCATCTTTTACTGACTGATTCCATCACACATGAGGTTTTTGATTGTCGACTTCCCAACTTGGTCTTTTACATAATACGAACTGCTTTTATTCCTATAGTTGTTATAACATGACGTCTACAAAACCATTATTCTGAACTCGTTCCTTCAACCTTGGCCCTTGGACTTATGATCTAATACTTATATCAATAAACTATTACGAACGTAACAATCAAAAAGGTATGAATCATTCAGTATTTCATGATTGTGATATAATTCATAGTTTTATGGTAATTAGTAGACACCTACTGTCGATATAATTAGCAGTTGTTTGAACTTTGAGCGAGTTCTGTTTTGTTTTCGTACTTCTCGACTTCCTACTTTTCCTACTTTTTACTTTTGTTTACATAAATAATTAACGGACTATCGGAATTTGTTTTATTTAATAATAATAGTGTAGGACATTTTGCTGTGATGTTACTTTTGTTTGCCGCCCTAGTGTGGGTGTAACGTGTCAAACTTGACCAGTGATGTTACTTTTGTTTGCCGCCCTAGTGTGGGTGTAACGTGTCAAACTTGACCAGTGATGTTACTTTTGTTTGCCGCCCTAGTGTGGGTGTAACGTGTCAAACTTGACCATTACCTACGTGCTATGTGGCGTCACTGAGAATGGGATCACAGTATATTAATCTTCGGTATTTTATTTAAATCTAATCTACCTCCCCATATTTGGTAAATAAAATGATTAACGAGACTTTTCAACAACGTCTCATAGTTTTCAATGACACAACCAAAGTCCACGTATATCAATACGTACACTAATAGTCAGCGACTTACAGAGTTAGCGCTAAACGCTAAACCCACACCCTGACTCGGTATACCTGGTACAACGGTATTTATTTCCACGTGATAGGAATGTATCAATGTGACCTACATTGATAAATTCCTATCACGTGGAAATAATTACCGAAAGACTACAGCAAATTATTTTCTGGCATGTTGTAATTAATTTCTTTTGTAAACACTTCTGGTAGTGATAAGGTATATATAGCGCTTGACTACATGCCCTGACAGATTTCTAGTAGATTACCAAACACTATTACTATCCTCTGGTGTAGAGGCGTAGCCATCACAATATCCATGGTATTCATTTTGAAAATTCAACAATAATCATTGTGTTACTTATTTAACATTATAATAATAATAAATCATTTTATTTCGGACAACTAAGAGATCCATAAATTGTTAGTAACAGGTTTGCACTTAAACACTATTGTTAGTAACTAATTAACTTAACTAAACACGAGTTAATAAGAGGACCACCCATAGTAAATTAGCCATGATAATAACTAGGACAACAGAATTCTAGGGTAGGGGATTATGGTAGAGCAGATTTTTTAAATACCAATAACCAATCGATTATGAACTTCATTGAAAGCTCTTCATACAAGGTGTAAACGGAAGGTCCGTTTCCCACGAAGTCGTCAACCGAGCACAGTGGCGTAGCGTGAGCTACTGTCGCCCGGGGCGGAGTCATAATTTGCCGCCCTTTTGACGTAGTAAAAATAATAATGTTGGTGTTGGTGAGAAAAAACGTAACGAAATGAAAGAATTGAAGGTTTCAGGCGAAGCTTTACAGAAATCCATGTTATGCAAGATACAAGGGGTTACCAGTTTTGGGCCGGAGGGGGGGGGAGCGTAGCCAGAAATTCTTACGACACCTTGCCTTGGACAGGTTAGAATTGTTTCGAACGATTAGATAAATTCAAGAGGAAGTAGTCTGTAGAGCGAGCGAAGCCAGCTCGAAAATTATTACAGCTTTTCTACCGACTTACTGGAGTTACCTGGGCCTCTTATAGACAAAGTTAAGACATGAAAAACTAGGCTTCAAGAGCGAGCGCAGCGAGCTCGATATTTTTTACAACATTGCCTCAGATAATTGCTATAATTGCGAAATTATACGTAAATATAAGGCCTCGGGCAAGGGGCTCCTAATTTATTTCTGTCTATTGTATAGATCGATCATGCAAAAATCCAACAGGAGTGATCCAGAGGTAGAAAAAAGGATCCTTTTTGAAAAATGTTTTTTCGCAGGGTTAAACAATATCTTAATTCGAGTGATTCCATTTTACGCTAGAATTTATTACGTGCTATGGCATCAGGCAGGAAAAGCTTTAACTTTCAAAAAGCCTGAGCCTCTAGAGGCAGCTGCCTTCCTGGCGACGCCCATGACAAGATATACAACTAGAATATTTCGTTTCAATTCCTTCAAACTAGTTCAAGGTTGGCTAATGACGTATTTGGTCCGGTTCAGGGAGGGGCAATTGCACCCATTGCCCCCCCACTGTATCTAAACCATCAAACCGCGCCTGCGTCTAAACACAAACAAGGGCCGACCGCCACTCGTGATTTGCAACAATTTTATTGTTTTGGTGACCGGCAGTGACCGCACAAAATATTTTTTTTTCAATTTTGCCGCCCTTCTAATAGTGGCGCCCGGGGCGGTCCGCCCCTCCGCCCCCCCCCTCGCTACGCCACTGACCGAGCATTCTGTAAATCAAAGATTTGTTAGCATAAGGACAGATTCGCTTTACGCCAGATTCGCGTTAGGACAGATTCGCGATAGGACTCTACGCAATAATTATTCCTGGGAAAAGACTTTTTTTTTTTGAGGTGAAAAATCATGTTTTACGGTAAAACTCAATGTCACGCACTCAAAACAAAGTAAATTATGACCTTATGGCGATTATAGGAGCTAGCTAGATTTGCATGTCCGTAAGGATTGAGGAGCCAGTTAAAATGTGCTATAGCTCCCAATTCACTCATTTTTAATTAACGAATCTTGTCCTACAAATCTAATATACTTACTACTAAATAACAAAGAAATTGCGCATTAATTGAACAACTGCTTCGTTGAAAAATGATGAGTCGTATTACGGTCTGAGGAGCCACATACATAATGTATGGTAACTTTTTTACTTTTAATACAACCGTGTTCAGATTTTGTCTACTAACTACTCTCAAATGCTACAATATCATACTAAATTATGGTAAATATTAATCCATGATGTTCGAAGTTCTGACGTGGCTCCTCAATCCAAACATTTAGATTGAGGTGCCACCTTTATGATTATATAACTTTTGAAGTATTATACTACAAAATCGAGGATCGATCCTACATTTTTTTTAAACTTACTACTAAATAAGTAGGTATATTAATTTCATTAAGCTACAAAAAATGGCTCCTCAATCCTTACGGACATAAATTAGCAACTCTATTTGTGGTGGTTCAAACTTCGTTTGAAATACTGTTAGAATAAGGTTCTAATCAGCTTGCACTACAAAGTACACACATCAAAAGTGTCTAGGGATCAAGCATTTTTATGCGGATTTCTTGAGATTGAGATGTGGCTTTGTAATAAATTTATGATTTTATAAATTTATATGGATCCTTTTTGGTGCATTTCATAATTTGAATCAGGAACTCTCAATCAAATTCGAGTAAAAGATGAAAATAAGCTGTCAATATTTTCCCTATAAAAACATACAACGCATTGAAGACATTATTAGTGCTACTGTTTCCCTACTACTGATTAAAACCAACGTTATTATGGAGCGGCGACGTCATTTAAGCAGGGAAGAAATGCTCAGAGCCGTGGGAATGATAGAAGCTGGTTCCCGGCAACGTACTGTAGCTTTAGCTCTGAATACAAGTCAGAGTGTTATCAGTCGACTTTGGACACGTTACCGAAGCACTGGTACCGTGGCTGAGCGCCATGGAGGACGGTATCGCTGCACCACACGGAGACAAGACCGATACATTCAAATCTTAACTCAAAGAGCTCCAACAATAACCGCCATGATGTTAGCCGTGAGGCTTCATCACTCTTCAGGGAACTTAATTAGCGACCAAACAGTCAGAAACCGCTTGCATGAAGTGAACCTCATCACATCATCATCATCATTCGGGTCATTCCCGAAGACAGCTACGGGTACCACCTATAGCAATGCACAATCGTAGGATTCGATATCAATGGGCTCTTGAACACAGAAATTGGGCAGAAGAACAATGGCGTTTCGTGTGCTTTTCTGATGAGTCTCGTTTTGGTATGAGACCGGATACAAGACGTATACGACACTGGAGAACCCCTGGACGCCAACAGCGATTAAAATCCTGCCAGGAAGTCCATCCTTATAGTGGTGGAACCATCATGGTATGGGCGGGTATTTGGATCGGCGGAAGAACTGAGTTGATTTGGATCAGAGGCAACCTCAACGCTCAAATTTATGCTGAGACGATTGTATCAGACGTCATCGTTCCTCTACAAGTGCAAATCGGTCCCTTATTTCAGTTAATGCATGATAATGCACGACCGCACACCGCAAGAGTTGTAAGACAGACTCTCGCCGCAGCTAACATCAATGTCCTGCCCTGGCCTGCTCAGTCGCCAGACTTGAACCCGATTGAGCATGCATGGGATATGCTACAGAGAAGAGCTCTGCCGAATATGGAGGGTATCCAGTCGCAAGAAGACCTTTTTTTGTTGTTGCAACGAACATGGGCGGCCATTCCACAGCGTGATTTGGATGAACTCATTTTGAGTATGCCAAACCGATGTTCTTGTGTTGTTAGTGTTCGCGGTAGAAACACGGATTATTAATTGTTTAAGTTACCCAATAAAATTTTAAAGAAAACTGTGTTTTCAGTAATTTTTTCGAACTTTAATGTTAGTGGTTCAAATGTCAAAAATCCCTTTATTAGGAAAATGGCAAATTTCTTTATTAATGCAAAGGTGACTTGGTTTATCGTTACTGTGACAAACGAAAACACTTTATTTGATGAATCCTTAAAGAAAATTTTAATTAATATCAATCAGGAGAAAAGTTATTGCAAAAATATATGTTGATCCCTAGATACTTTTGATGTGTGTAGTACAAAGTGGTTGTTACGTCAGTCACTGCGGGCCGAATAGTGCGAAATGAGTGGTTATTTGCGATTTACAAAAAATCTATTGACTGGACTAAAAAAGTAAAACACTATGATGCTAATATGTTGCTTGTAGAATTATTTGCCAAAAAATCAGAATGATTTAGTATGGTTTTTACTCGTTAAAAGAATTTTTTAGAGATAAGATCGTGATTTTTTTCTATCGAATAAAATTAGTTGTGTTATGTTTTCAAAACACTATTGTACTAGCTTATATCCTGAAGAATATCATATATTTTTCTGGTTTTGTTTATTGCAGTGAATCAATTGTTTTTAGCATTATAAAACTCGCGTTTAGCTCATGTAGTCGCCTTAAAAACTAGTATTTGAAGAAAAACTTGTGAAAAAGTTGTAACTTTGACCTCCAATATCTCCTTAACTAGTAGGTTCCCAGGTAACAAAAAAATAGCACATAAGTGCCTTTCAGCTTCGTTAAGGGTCTATTGACACCCTATAAAGTTCCACCCTATTGGTTATGCATTTGGTGCCATTGAATCGACTCCAGGAAATTACAACCTTAAACTGTACCTAACCATGCTCAATTGCTCAGCTACTAGTTTTTCAATAGTACAAACATTAATGAATCCAGAGTTCGAAAGCTTCAACATACAAAAAAAAAACTTTTTAACAAAAAAAATAAAACCGACTTCAAAAAACACAAAACACAAAAAAGTGAAAAATAACTTTAGCTTCAGAAGTCGGTGACCTTTGTTTGATTCATTTAGTTTTTTTTGTCACCGACTTCTGAAGCTAAAGTTATTTTTCACTTTTTTGTGTTTTGTGTTTTTTGAAGTCGGTTTTATTTTTTTTGTTAAAAAGTTTTTTTATTTCTCCATTTTTAGTTGTAAGTAATATCCTCTACAAATATATTATATGCATTTATTTTACATTGTTAACAATACATGTAGGCTTATCCCCAATAAATGGAATTTAACATATCTAAACTGTCGAAATTTGGGTGTATTGTACACATCTGCGTACCCCTTAGAGCATACAGGCGTGATGTTACGTCATGATGTTGTATAAACAATAAATATCCAAGCGATGGCAGCAATCACGACCGATTTACCGTCTAGTTTTGAAGAGTTCCATTGTACGTATATATCTCCGAAGATTAGCATCAGATCTTCACCAAATTTTAGCGCGACCATCTCAGAAGTATACTCTTTCAATTAAAAAAATAATTTTGAGAATCGCTCCACAAATGGAGGAGAAATCGGTGAACATACATGAAATTATTCCACACGACTGAAGCAAATATGTTCATAAAATGAAAACTACTAGGCCAAACTATGTTAAATTTTTATGGGACCAAATGGCAACTATTCCGCATCAAACTAAAAAAGAATCACGTAAATCGAATCATAAATCTCAGCGTAATCGGTGTACACACATAAAAAAAAAAAAAAAAAAAAAAAAAAAAAATACCGATCGAATTGAGAACCTCCTCCTTTTTGGAAGTCGGTTAAAAAGAAGGAAAACCCCTGTTCTTGCACTCTGCGGTTGATCAGTAATTAACTTTTAGACTTAACTTTACAATTTGTTCCACTACAAAACTACAGCCGCACAAACTTTTGTAAACTCCGACTTTGTAAGCAATCGCGACATTTCTCCTGAATCGAAAAGCAAGTTACGGGTATAGTTACACTATTCACTGGCCAAGTTCAGACGATATTGCAACGATAAATTAATACTGACATAATATTTTCATGAGTTTTGGTTACGACGTGTATTAACTATGACGTCCACTCGTCACAAGAGTAAGCACAGATGTTTAAATAAATAAAACAATAGTTTGGTGGAAATTGCAAACGGGTGCACGTCCGCTCAGTTCGCGTGACAGCAGTCTAGTCGTAGAGCATCATATAGATACGGGTCTAGTCCTGTGACACGTACAACTACCTCCGCGGTTTGTTATGTTTTTCGCGCGTATCTTGTATGTATGCATGTAATATTCTGTATTACCTCATATCTTCCAAACCACTGCACGGATGGAATGATTTTAGTCTAGATTATTTAATGGGCTGTTTTAGTCAATATGTTTCATATTAGAATTTATTTTTTCTTTTATTTTATGTGTTTATTGGTAATGAAATTATTTTGATGTTGTAGTTATCAAATTGCTTTCTACACTTCTGGACTGAACTTGTTTTATTTTTCTTTTCATTTTTTATTTAAAGTTATTAGTTAATTATATTATTAGTTATTTTTAACGCAGTCAGTTTTTTTTTTTTTGTTACTTAGGTACATTGCTCAAATTAAATACTTTAATTTTTGACAAGCAACACATAAAACCTTAGCAAAATAAACTTATTAATTACTAGCTGTTGCCCGCGACTTCGTTCGCGTGGAAATTTTGATGTGTATGTGTGGGGCCAGAAAAAAATAGCCTACGACCTAGTAAATAGGACTTAATGAATAGGTCACAAAATACACGAAAAAAATCATAAAAATCGGTCAAGCCGTTTCGGAGGAGTTCGATAACATACATTGTGACACAAGATTTTCATTAGATGTTAGTTACAACTTATTATTTTTATTTGTTTAGACACAAGCTTGTGGTTCGAGATACATCTACGAACTATAGCCCCAAATATAGGGGAGTCGTACCTCAGTGCAGTCTCAGTTTTATTGTAATGCAATCAACGAGATTTCATATAGTCTTCTATGCAAAACTGACAAATTAAGGGTAAATAATGGGGAGGCTAACTGTGGAACTAATGGCGCTAGCATAGTTGGTACCCAAACATCGTCATTGGTTGAAAATGTGGTAATGTCATTTTATATTTCAAAATAGCTTAACCTCATTGGTCAGATTGAGACCATCTATGATGGCGCCATCTGAGATTTACTTTACCTTAGCCACCCCATAGATAGACGACTATTTCCGTCGTTGTCAATTTCAGAATGGGCGCTCTTATTAAAATTGTCATTGTGCCTGTAATTTTCAATCAATTTTGCTAGATTCTACGTTTCACGTGAAACAGTAATTTAATATTGTTTTTAAACAAAAACTCGGGACGCCCGGCTGTTTTATTTGCGGTGAGGGGGGGGGGGGGGATGAAAATCCACGGTAACACGTTGATTCTCGGAAAATAGCATTGTTGTTTTACATCGGGTGTAGGGGAGGTTCAGGGCGGCCGTGGAGCTGACAAAAACAGAACTTGTTTTCATCCACTGACGAGTTGGGTCGGGAGTTTAAAGCACATTCAACGTTTAGGGAAAGCTGGATACAAAATGGATAGTTTTCTGAAAAAGCAACAAAGTGACATTCAATCAGTGAAAATTCAAAAATGTATTGTACTGACATACCTAAGCTGCTGAAACACTTATCTGCCTACTACACTACAACAGCCCATAACGTCCACAGCTGGACATACTCCCATGATGGGAGGAATTTGCCGTAATCTCCACGCTTGGCAGGCGGATTCGAGATCGCAGTGATGAAAAACTAACAGAAAACGCTGCTGCCCATTCTCTGGTCTACGGAGGCGCAAGGAGTTCTGCCTCAGACATTAGTCACCATATACGACACCCGTGAGTGTAATGGGTTGGTTCTATTCTACTCTGCCGGATACCACACGGCTGAAATGCCTATTTAATAGTTATTCTTCGAAATAGAACAAGACTAGCTTGACTAAGCAAGGCCTTAGTATAAATAACAGTTTTTTCAAACACTTTTAGGCTATCACGGTTATAAACTTACACTGCCACTTACGGGTATACCTCAGATTTTCAATAACGGAAGATAAGACCTAAGTGATAGTGTAAGCTCAAAATCGTTTTCCTTGTTGAAAGAGCCGATTCTTAAACAAAGAGCGTAGGTAAGTACTCTTCTGTACGAATGATATTATTCATTACAGTCCGCAGGTAGCACGTCTCAAATAATTTTAACTCAATTTGATTGTTCTCACCTCTCACCCGATGACAAGAACAAAGCAATGGCGTCGCCTTGTCCCGAACTCTACTAATACAATTTTATTTCTCTCGAATAACGAGCCCGCTTTGTGTGCCCCTGCCCACCCCCTACGGTTAGCAGAGTGACGTGTTTTATTTGTAGAAGAATTCCAGTTTAATATGATTTGAATCCATTTGTGGTGAAAAGGAGCGGGTGTTTCCTGTGATTAATTTTGTGAAAGAATGTGTTTGCTCGCGTTGTAATAATGACAAGTTCGAAGGAAATTAAAATCTAAATTGAAGTTTAAAAGGAAGCTTCTTTTTAATGAATTACTTTACGAATCTTAAACGAAATCGAATAACGGCTGATAGTGAGCGGCCAATCCGCCATACTTTTCGCGAGAATTTTGACAATAGCTCGTGCGTGATTATGCCGTTGTTAGACATATATCTTTGATTTTTTTGAATTAATAGGTCCTGTATCTTGTGGACTATATTTAGGCTTCTATCGAAGCAGAAAATAAAAATTTGTAGAAACAAATTCAGTATAAGCCTCCAAAAATTGCTGTTTTGCACAACTTTTACCTCAACGTTGGCCGTTCATAATGTACTTATAAATTGTAAAAGTAAAGAAAGCATCCTGATAGAAACCTTGCAAATGTAGTGGAGATTTTAAATAACAAATATTTATTTCACATACTTGTAAGACTAATTCAAAAACAAGTATTTCCTGGAACAAGTTTTATACATTTTCGAACAATATTTATCGTTCCATGTCATCGCGTTAGGCGGTATGAGGTACGCGGGAGGCAAGTAGTGCAGGTTCGGGGCTAGGTTAGACAGGGGAGTTAAAAGAATACTACCGCTGTGGCTCTGGATGAAACAACAAGCTTTTCGACCATGCTCGCATTGACGAAAGGCGGGCCGGGAAGGGCCCTCTTAAAAGGTTAGTAACATGATGACATCAGCTGATTAAATTGATGAATAGTGTGTTATGGCTGAAGTATATCATGGTTGGCCATTAGTGCCGTGTGATGAGGATACTTGTTACCCTGGTCACAGGTAATATAATACTTCCCTGGTGATACGTTCTAGTGGAATAATTTCCGACCTATACGCGAATTGCAAAAGCAACCGTTAGTCGATGCCCGTGGCAGTTTTACATGTTACGCTTACGTGTTACATGTAGGCAGGCATGTTAACAGCAAAAAAAAAGTACGAAAGATTAGTTTTTTTAAGGACCTTAGTAGTACCTACTTCATCATCATCATCAGCCTATAACGTTCCCACTGCTGGGACACGGCCTCCTCTCAATGGGCAATTGGGAGGGAATGGGCTATATCCACCACGCGGGCCCAGTGCGGATAGATGTCACATGTCTTCGAATTTCTGGTTATAGGACATGCCGGTTTCCTCATGATGTTTTCCTTCACCGTTTTGAGAGCAGTGGTGATGAAATAAATTACACAAAGTAATGCGCCTGTTTGGGTTCGGACCCACGACTTACTGTTCGTAAGTCGGGGCCGCCACCTCTGGGCCACCGCTGCTCCCCTCCTATTAGTAGTACCTACTTATTAGTTAGTAAGTATTTGAATCTCTAAACACAAACTTAAAAAGAAAACAAAACTTGTAACAATTAATGAAAAGGAAACATCCGCCGACTACTAGTTAGTACTAAGAAGCAAAACTAATGAAGAAGAAAAGTGGTTGTTCTTGGGCGCTTCACGCGCCGCCGCCGCGGAGTACTATGTAGAACTTACACAATAAGTTGATCGGAGCCCACACCGACGATAATCCGTAGTTAGTATTGAACACTGTTGACATTAATTGAGTTTAATCGAAGATTAGGAGACTATTCGAAAACGAATAGTCTAGCTATCCTATCTTCTATAAAAATAGAAGATAGGATTTCCTGCTTAGAGAATTGCATTAGAAAACTAATTATACAGGGTGATCTATAATTCGATGCAGTTCTTAAAAATTCTAAAACTAATTTGCAACAAATTTACCCTGATATCTAGGCATACTGCATGTGTTCGACGACTGTCCGGGGCAAGCTCTGGGTGTCGATGTCCGCGATCCACGGAGCCAACTAATAATACTCTTGCCTTATTTGTACTTACCTAACGCTGCTGATGATGTCCTGTCTGGTGGTCAAGTCGGTTCTGTGTATGTATGTAGGTGTCTTTGTTTGTGTAATGAGTGGAAAGTTTGGTGTCCAGTCCGACGATATTCCCAAGGGACGCTGGTCCGTACAGCGTGTATTACACTAATTGTCCAAGATGATCACAAAATGGCTCTGGGCCTGAACTCCACGCGCGGGATGGCTCACTTAACCTCAAAGCGGCGTTTGTCCAAAAAGCACTAACTATCCCGGGTAAATACCTCAAGGGGGGATGCTAGGCTCGATAAGCTCTAATTTCCACCAATAATTCGGAAAACAACCAGGATTCAACACGATTTACAATTTTCCTCAGCGAAATACAATCAAAACGTTCCGTGCAAAATCAAAGCTTTTCAACAAAGACATTTCAATTGACATGACAGTGACAGCTGCCCCAAGACGTAAAAAAAACGTTCGGAAACGAGTGTGGTAAGTACTAAACAGCATGCTTCATGCTGAATTCCAGAAATCAAAGCCAAAATACATATAACTAAAGGTAGCTGCGCGTTTTACCTACCTTATATTTATTAACAACCCTACTCTCGTTTCAGAGCAACACAAGTGAAAACATTCCGCCACTCGAACAGTTGTTAAAAGTATCCGGTGGGCGAAACATTCCGACACCTTGATTTATTTTGTTAGTTATAAACATTCTACAATCGCTACAGAATTCCAATTAGTATCGAGTTTATCAATCAAGCACTAGATCTGTTTCATTCTGATTGAGGACTGGGGTGTCGCTTAATTAAAACTATTGTCCATCGTTGTCCATTGTGGACGGAGCCAGCTGCACACAATGGCCGCAGATGGTCGCACCTTGAAGCGCGGCGAAAGAATGATGGCGGCTGTTCTTATTCTTTTTACGTTAAAAGCAATTTGATTGATTATGGTAAGTGACTCGTGGAAAGTTTAGGAAGCTGAAAACCGGCCAAGTGCGTGTTGGGCCACGCGCGGTGTAGGGTTCTGTAGTAGCCCGTTATATTTTAGATTTTGTTTTACAAGCAAGTCTTTACCCGATATAAACAAGCAACTACTTCATTTTAGTTACTTTAAAGGATTTATTCTAAGGATTTTGTATTTGGTACAAAACAAAGAACAAAGAAAAGAAAGAAAGAAAAATATTTATTTGACGTCAGTTATTAAAGCACACACAACAACAACAACAACTACTGCTAAACTGATAAAGTTATCTTAACCGCTATAGTTTTCCTTTAAGTATATGAAATGCACTATCATCATGATTTTTTCCAGATTTTAGCATTTTCATTTTAAAAGACCTATTCAACGATACCCCACACGATGAGTTAATTGATATACACAACTCTACAAATTTCAGCTTTTAGTACTGTTACGTCGTACTCGTACCTACAATTGCAAGTAGGTAGGTAGATAGAGTAGTAGGTAGGTACGTAGGACGAGTATCGAATGATGTAGGTATAGGAATTGTCATTGTAATTTCGACCGTACGCCGAGGGCATAACGTTCCTACTTCTTTATTATGTACAAGTTGTGAAAGGACAGTGACCGACTATGTAATTGTCTAGAATAATTCGAGTAAATCGTGGATCTATAGGAATTTTCATTGTAATTTCGGTCGTACGCCGAGGGCATAACGTTCCTACTTCTTTATTATGTACAAGTTGTGAAAGGACAGTGACCGACTATGTAATTGTCTAGAATAATTCGAGTAAATCGTGGATCTATAGGAATTTTCATTGTAATTTCGGTCGTACGCCGAGGGCATAAAGTTCCTACTTCTTTATTTTGTACAAGTTGTGAAAGGACAGTGACCGACTATGTAATTGTCTAGAATAGATGAGTAAATCGTGGATCTTTCTAGAAGGGTTGGTCACCATATAAATAGCGGACATGTTTGCGGGAGCGGCAGTCTGATTTTGGCTACGCAACGAAGCGAATCGAAGTGAACTAGTAATTGCTATATCTAAGTGAATAGTGATCAGTAGTGTATTTGTGATTGAGTTTGAAGTGTTTTGTGATTATTAAAGTTATGTGTGGTTTAATCGGTAGTAAGCAATTAATTTATCCCATACCCAGCTCGTAACAGTACTAACGGTCTCTTAGCTAACCCTCGGACAGACAGACCGACCGGACATGACGAAACTATAAAGGTTCCTTGTAAGGACACAATCATAATACCCAGTAAATGACCAGAACTTCTCAGAACTTTTTGTGAGGAAAACTAGACAGACTAAATAACGAAGGTCAAGGTATTTTGGGGGTCGCTAGCGAGATATACTTATGTTTGACCTAATGCAATCATTGTTCAAAACTGTCCAGACTTTGCAATTTCTATATTATCATATTTATTCCAGCAATATTATAGGTAGGTAATTTCAAACGTGGACACACCACACATACAGTACCTATACTTAGGTGTTCGTTCCCTACACACTGCAATATAAAAGTAGCAGTAGGCAGTATCTATAAGCCGGTCTATTGCATGAATGCTAGTAGAATACGACCGGCGACTCATAATGCCGTGAATGAGCTGACCGACCTTGTGCCGGTAACGGGAGCAGCTCTCTGACGCGACCACAGCCTCACTAACTTACAAGTGACGCTACAACATCAACTAGTTGTATATTACTGAATACAAAATAATTGTAAACAGTGTTTGTTGAATAATAAAAGGTAAAAAATCGGAGTAGTCTTTGGGGACTGCCGATAGAAGTGAAAACAAAAAGTACACAGGCCCTGCCCTGTCGTAGCACTGGTTATGCCCCGCGCATGCCTATGTGGTGCTACGCCGTAGCGGATGCTACGAGTGCTACGAACGGCTACGAAGCGTGACCGCACGTTACGTTACGTGACGATGAGTTCAATGTTTTTCCTTCACCCAAAAAGTGCTCAACGCGCCTAAAGAAGTTATCACTTAAAAAAAAACTTATTAAACTGAGCGATTCGTTAAACGTGAGCAATACTTCAACGGGCGTGTCTTTGAATAATAACGGGGCGGTACTGATGAAAATGAAAAACTTTTACCTATTGTGGGACCGACCAAGAAATCGCGAAAATTATATTAGATGCTCCATACATTATTGGTCGAGTAACTCGAAAAAATAAGACTTTATATTTTATAGTCTTATTTTTTCGAGTTTTATTCCTCCGATCAACATATCAACATGTCAACAGAAAAGTTTCAGTAAACAGATGAATGTCCCCATTCAATAACATCGACCGAATCCATTAGCATACAGCGTACCGTACCCTAACCTACCACAACAAGCTGCTCGTTCAGTAAGTGCAGTTGCACAAGTGTTGCCGCCCGCGGCAGTCCGCGCGGGTCACTGGCCGGGCGGGCGTGGGACGACGATTGTTTACCTACCCTACGGCTATCAGCTAACCGCAATGGTGGTGAGGGGTGTTGTTGGCATGTTGTGTGCTACCCCTGAGCTGTTTGTAAACAAATTATGTTTTATAGTGATAGATATAATTGTGTAGCTTTGGTTTTTAGGGTTCCGTACCCAAAGGGTAAACTAAGACTTCGCTGTCTGTCCGTCTGTCTGTCCGTCTGTCCGTCTGTCTGTCACCAGGCTGTATCTCATGAACCGTGACAGCTAGACAGTTGAAATTTTCACAGATGATGTATTTCTGTTGCCGCTATAACAACAAATACTAAAAACAGAATTAAATCACTATTTAAGGGGGGCTCCCATACAATAAACGTGATTTTTTTGCAGTTTTGTCTAATGTTTTTAAATAATGGTACGGAACCCTTCGTGCGCGAGTCCGACTCGCACTTGGCCGGTTTTTTTAATAATTGTTTCTTTTAAACTATTTCTAAGATTGACTCTGCTAGCATGAGATCGTTTGTTACCGTGTTATATCACCACGCACATATCCCGTAGGGTCAGGCAAAAGTGTAGGTACTAGGTTCGCCCCGACTTCAAAAGTTATGTTTAAACCCCATGTAATGAAGCTATTACCAACGGAACACAAATGCACACTTTGGGCTGCCAATACTTATAAAATTCGTGATGACAACACCCTGTAACACCCAACAGTAGCGCATACGATCACTACACCGACCACCTTACCAGTTGAAAACTTTCAACAGCATCGTATCGTCATGCGATTATTACATGAGCCAGTGCCGGACTACCCTAGAAGAGTAGAAGCAGAAATAGCAAATGCTCCGGGCCCCGCACAGACGAGGGCCTCGCGTATTCCCACACGCCCACCGCCGTTGGGGGTTAGTCATCCTTCTCTTGCCCTTCTCCCCGAAATCTCGAGCAACTATAGAGAAATCAACTTATCCCACGCAAAATACTACAGTTTTTGAGCTCGCTTCGCTCTCTAGTGCATCCTATGCTTAGGTACTATATTCGCGTTTAGATACGCCAGGCCCCGCGCAAAATCTCGGACAACTATAGAGAAACTAACCGATCCCAACCGAAATACTACATTTTTTGAGTTCGCTTTGCTTGCTAAACATGCTATCTTTAGGTACTCAATTCGGGTTTGGATACGCAGGGCCCCGCGCAAAATCTAGAAAACTATAGAGAAACCAACCTATCCCAGGCGAAATCCTAAATTTTCGAGCTCGCTTCGCTCGCCAATACATCCTATGCCTACATAAGTACTCAATTCAATAAGTTGACAGATTTACTCCAATTTTCTTTTTTTTTTATAAACGAGCAAATAGAAACTAATTCATTCGAGGAGGGTTGTAAAAATTTTGAGCTTGCTTCGCTCGCTCTTGCATTCTCTTGTTTCCAGAATCTGCTCTGCATTAGTCAACAAATTATCTGCTTCAGTATGAATGGTCAGAAGAAAATACAACCTACCCAGGTGGAGTGTAAAAAAATTCATACATTCTTTGCAGTCACGAGATTTTTTTTATAAATTGTCTGAATTCGATCTATTTTTTTTTTGTGTTTGTTTCCTCATTTTTATTTAAAAGCTGGTGCTTCCCGTGTGGTCCCATTTAATATTAGGGTTCCGTACCCAAAGGGTAAAAACGGAACCCTATTACTAAGACTTCGCTGTCTGTCCGTCTGTCCATCTGTCCGTCTGTCCGTCTGTCCGTCTGTCCGTCTGTCTGTCACCAGGCTGTATCTCATGAACCGTGACAGCTAGACAGTTGAAATTTTCACAGATGATGTATTTCTGTTGCCGCTATAACAACAAATACTAAATATAGTCAATGGTACGGAACCCTTCGTGTGCGAGTCCGACTCGCACTTGGCCGGTTTTTATAATTTTGTGAACATCTGATGCTGATCTTCGGAGATATACAATGGAACTCTTCAAAAATAGACGGAAAATCTGCCGTGATTGCTGCAATCGCTTGGACGTTTATACAACATCATGACTTTACACCACGCCTGTATGCCCTGAGGGGGTACCCAGATGTGTACAATACACCAAGATTTCGACAGTTAGGTATGTTAAGTTGGCGCGTTCGTGTTCCGCGCGTGCCTCCTAGAGATGTCAGCAAAAGGAAGGGGTCCGCAAAGTCCGATACCTGCCGGGGCTGCGATTTTTTTAAGTCGGTTTTATTTTTTGCATTTTTTTTTGTATTAGTAGATAAGAAAAAAGAAAACAAAAAAAAAAACTCAAAGAAAACTCATCAAATTCGAGGTGAATGCTAAAATTTTCGAGCTCCCCACGCTCGCTCTTCAATCCTACGTTTTCTCAAATGGTAAGCTTTTTTGTATAAGTCGACAGTCGTTAGTAATAGTAGTCCTTGCATAATAACATAATATTTATTTAATTATTGATTAACCCCTCCATTTGCTTTTGCCATTTCGGGCAAAAAGAGTAAAACGAGCTCGCTCTGCTCATTCTTATTTCATTTCTCTTCAGCGGTGGGAATCAGATAACTAAACTCTTTAACCATTCTTGGTGGAAACACAAACCTATTTCATGACAACGAAGTCCGCTTCGCTTAGCCATTTCCGGCTCATTCTCTTTCACGTTGGAAACCGGGCTAATACCCTGCAGTGGGTGAAGTCGGGCTGTGGATGATTATGATGAGGTATTTATTTTACGGAGAAGCACTCCTAAATCTCATCATCCTCATCATCTCATCTCCTAAAACATCGTGAGGAAACCGGCATGTCCTAGAACCAAAAAATCGAAGACATGTGACATCTATCAATCCGCACTGGGCCCGCGTGGTGGATTATAGCCCATTCCCTCTCACAGAGAGGAGGCCTGTGTCCCAGCAGTGGGAACATTAATAGGCTGATGATGATGATGATGACTCCTAAATAAACTGCGAGGATGAGCCCTGCTGTAGGTCATATGGAGTCTGTCTGTGTGAATATGAAGTATGTTTTTTATCCTGGGGTGGGTAAGTTTTTTATGCAGGGGTTTCGGTAAGGCTTTCATAAAGTTATTTTATTTGAAGAGTTTTCATATATGCAAAATCAGCAAATGCTAAGCAAATTCAGCATTTCATACAACCGCCTGTCAAAATCTTACAGTTGTGATTTGAAAAGCTACAATTGAACTTGGTGTAATAGTAGGTACTTTTCATCTTGCTTATTCATTTCCCTTATCGAGCAAGATCCCAGGGCCGCTAGAACTTACTTATTTTCTCATGAACAAAATGTATGGCATCAAGTAGTGTTACTATGTACTGTGAACTTATGCATACCTGCTAACTTGTGCCGATGACCTATTTTTAGATATCAGGTGCTCAAGTTGCGTAAAAATAACATACAATTTTTTCTCAAAGACCGAGTGCTGATTTTTTAATATGTTGTAAAGAAGGTTGTTGTGTCCTCCTTTTAAATCCGGGGACAGTAGAGACACCAATAACTATAGGCCCGTATCTGTGTTGCCGGTTTTCAGCAAGGTGTTTGAAAAGATTATGCTCAATCAACCATTCTAACACCATTAAAATCTTACACGAGCAACAGTACGGTTTCACCAAAGGACGTTGTACGACTGACGCCGGTGTCACTTTATTAAAACACATATTTACTGCGTGGGAAGAGGCACAAGATGCCATAGGAATCTTCTGTGACCTTTCGAAGGCAGTTGATTGCGTAAATCACGAAACCCTGATCTTAAAACTTGATCTTTATGGTTTAGGTAAACTTGCGCTCAGTTTAGTAAAATCATATTTGAATGATAGACAGCAGCATGTACAAGTAAATGGTGTAATGTCAATGGGTTTAAAAGTAAAAATGGGTGTACCACAAGGTTCGATATTGGGTCCCTTCCTCTTTTTAGTGTACATAAATGACCTAACCCATTTATTTAACAACCACCGGCATTTGGTGTTGTTTGCTGACGGTACTTCTTTAATATTTAGGATAAACGTGCCACAAATCTTGACGACATAAATAACGCCTTACTGCAGGTTCATAAGTGGTTTACCGCTAATAATTTAGTACTAAATGGGAAAAAAACAAAGTGCATAAGATTTGCTTTACCAAATGTCAAAAGTAGTGACTGTGACGTAGTATTGAATCAAGAAAAACAAGAAGATGGCTCTTTCATCAGAGCCATATATGAATTTACGTAGACGCGATACTCTAAGAGAATTGTTTAAAGACATTAATATCATGACAGTACCTTGTCAATACATCTACGAAAATATCATGTACGTTAGGAAAAATCTGCATTTATTCAGTAAAAGAGGTGATAGACACCACTATAATACTAGAAATAGGGACCAACTAGTCCAACTAGGTTTCAGGCTTGCTAAAGTAGATTCATCTTTCATGGGGTACTGTATAAAATGTTACAATAAAATACCTCCCCATATTCTACAACTGAATGAGACGAAATTCAAATCTTGTATGTATAAAACGCACACTATGTAGGCAAGCATATCATAAGTTGGGGGATTACATTAATGATAAAAATGCTTGGCTCAATGCTGGTCCCGCTCCACAACCATAGGGGAAAACTAATTGGGCAAATGATTGTGGTAGCTGCAGAAGATTGTAAAAATATCCTTGCTTTGTACAGACTCCATCTCTTAGTATTGTATAATTGCATAGCACATGTGGGAGTACCATGTACTGTAAAGCATTTGCATTTAGTTATCTTTTATTGACTTGAATATGCCTTGGTGGCTGAGAGAATTTCATGCTCACTCAAATGTCTCGCTGATGGTGGTGGGTGTGTCGGGTCATTTAGTTCCCTTCAATATGATTGCCGATACATGCGTCATGTTCGTGTACGAGTGCTGTCAGTTGGGACTAGTCATCTCTTAGCTGCCACTGTTCATTTTAATGACTTTATTTTTAAATTGTGGTTGTAATCTTTAACTCTGGATGCTCTTAATGTGCACGTCTTTCTACATCGTTCTCACATCTCTCTCTCTCTCTCTCATTTATGAAGATCAAGTGAGGGTAGTTGAATAAACACCTTCGATTTGCTGTGGCGGTACCTCCAATGCTTCAGTCTTCCCGCGACCACGGCTGATGCAATCCGGTCGAAACGCTGGGCTTATATTAAAGGAAAAATTCGCGATAAATACCCGTTTACATGTGTATGTATATATAAATACCCGTTTACATGTGTGTGTATGTATGTATGTATATAATCTCAACATGAATGATGTTAACCAAGATTTTGTAACAATATTTTGATTTAAAAGAGTGTCCATGAAGTTTCTTGCCCATTCTTCTCCATAGAGATCTACTGGAATGGGCAACTACAGTACTTTCACAGTTTTTATGTCTTGGACTGGGACTGTAGCTTTGTTTTTTTTTGTATTTTTGACATTCAAAAGTGCCGTAATGATCGAATTGAAATAAATGCTTTTAGTTTGAGTTTAAAAAAATATTATTAACACAGCCAGATGCTTCAGGTCGGTAGAAATTTCTGCCAAGCACTTCGAAGCTCACGGAAAAAAATTGTGATTTAACCGATAGTCTGAGACTTAATTTTTATATTTGATACTCAGGAAATCATTGCCAGACCAATAGTTGGGCCAAACTTCCTCCAGACACCAATTAACGTGTCGCTGTATGAGCGCATTGGTTTATTCACAGTTTATAACTCATACAAAAATAATGAATTGCGACCCTACAGTTGTTCCGACTGCTTACAATGTTTATTAAAAAAACCCTCAGTAGCAAATTATTAAAAAAAATAGACTCTGACGTGAAATTTGACGTTATTTTGAGAAAAAAATAAAGACATTGTATTTTATTGTTGTATTGTATTTTTCGGCGCTTTAAAGCGTCTGGCAGAAATTTCCGTCAACGGGCGGTGTCAGGCAGTGTTGGTTATTAGTTTTTATCCAAAATTCTCTGTAACATAATATATAAAAAACCGACCAAGAGCGTGTCGGGCCACGCTCAGTGTAGGGTTCCGTAGTTTCCCGTCCGTCACAATAAGTGTTCCCACTTATGAGTTTAAAGGTGGGTATCCATTATGTAAAAATGCTTGCATATACGAATATACTAGTCCAGAAATTATTTTGTACAACTTTTTGTCTTTTTTGTACAAAAACTGTCGTTTCCATCAAGTTCAAAATGATTTTCCTAGAAAGTCCTTATAAAGTTCTACTTTTCAGATTTTTTTCATATTTTCTAATGGTTCAAAAGTTAGAGGGGACACATTGTTTTTTACTTTTGGAGCGATTATTTCCGAAATTATTGACATTATCAAAAAATGATTTTAGAAAACCCCTATTCATTTTTAAATACCTTTCCAACAATATATCACACGTTATGGTTGAAATTAAAAAAAAAAACACTTCCCACTTTACATATAGGGGGGCTACCCTAATAAAACATTTTTTTCCAATTTTTATTTTACCACTTTGTCGACGTGATTGATATACATATTGGTACCAAATTTCAGCTTTCTAGTGCTAACGGTCACAGAAATTAAGCGAGGACGGACGGACAGACATGGCGAAACTATAAGGGTTCCTAGTTGACTACGGAACCCTAAAAATCAGCACTCGGGCTTTAAGAAAGAATTGTATTATTTTTAAGCAACTAGCACCAAGCAAAATTGGCCGTCGGCACAAGTTAGCAGATATGCATACGTTCACAGTACACACTAACACTACTTGATGCCACACATTATGTTCATAAGAAAATAGTAAGGTCTGGCGGCCCTGGGATCTTAGACATTTACTTTACATTGAATTAAAATGTATAAGACAGCGTCAAATTGTAAAACCCATCAGATTGTAATCTGTCTAGCGAGATTGTAAACTGTCGAAATATTGTCAACTGAAGATTATAAGCTGTCGAAGTGAAACCGTAACATTGTGAAATGCATGCGATCAAATTATCTCTTCCCCCATAATCGGGACTTGGAGCGCCCCGACATAAGGTTACTTAGGTTCCTTTAAACCCTGCAGACAGAAATAGGATGGGAGTGATACCAGGGAGCCAGGAGGCAAGGGGGACACCCCTCCCCCCCCCCCCTCCACAGCGCGCAAAGTGAGTTCCGTCGCATACATTTCACAATTTTACGGTTTAAATAATGCGTCATATTGTAAGCAGTTTACAATCTCGGTAGACAGATTACAAAATTGAATTTCAGTGTCTGCCTCATCTTCACTTCAAATAAACAAAACTTAGTAACTCTATTAACAAAATACAATCTCTTTATCTCCAGATCTCCTCGTCGTTGGTATTGGAGTTAATTAGCACAGATAGGACGCCGGCGGCGGCGGCGGAGGTATAACGAAGTAACGCTACTTTAAGTCCACTACGACACCCCCAGCTGCGGCCGGATTACTTACAAGGATGACACTGAATGTGCTGTAGAAAGTTTTTACTGCACAATGAACTATAAGTACTTACACCGTGATGTAAGTCCAGCGGTCTGTGGTGTAGCGGTTGCAAGCGGTAAGCTAGAAGAGCACAACAAAGTGTAACTCACACCTCAGTGGTATGCACTTATATCCCGATGGTAAGCACCTACTAAGACCCTGATGATTATTCTTTTTGCCTCTTTTTGCATTTCATATAATATCTTACGAGAGAGTCAGTATTTTATGACATTGTCCAAACACTAAGAGCCATTTTTTACATAAGATGATATTAAAGTGAACCACGTCCACGAGATCGTTCAACCCTGACTGGGAGTCAGCGGGTGGCGACATTCATCTTGCACTATCGCCGCTAAATAGTTGTAGCCCTAAGCCTTTCAGCCGTTGAGCCATTCAGTCGCTGAGCCGCTGAGCATCGTAAGCCTTGACAACCACCTTATACATTTATTTAATTAAATCATCCAACTTATATCCAAGTTATAGTCAAGTTATATCAAAGTCACGAGTGATATCGCGAGAGATTCGCGTCGTAATGACTTAGCTAACTTATCGTTATAAAGTTGTCAAGCAAAATGTAGGGATTAAGATATTCTAAGTTAATGATGCTTGAGGTGGAGCTTAAACCGAGTTATGGAAGTGAAACTGAGTTTTGGATTTCGGCAACAAATAAGCCGATATGGCTGAGTATAAAATATTACGCAGTGATCTTGATTTTATTTTCGTTGCTTTCCAAACGTTTGTGTATTCATTTACCGTGTCACCACATAATGCCAGGTCCAAATTGCGCACACGAATTCGCCTTTCCCATTCCTTCCCCTTTCCTTCCCCATTCGCCCATTCGCCAAACTTTTGCAATGCAACATGAAATGTAACCCAACAACAAGGCCATTTGTTTCAGCGTGTTGTACATTTCATGTTACGTTCCACCAATGTGTACCCAGCACTAAACAAGAATAATTTAAATTGCAGCAAGTACCAGATATTCAATTGAACGCACCTCTTTCGAGAAATAAAATCTTACGCTCTAGTGCTGTCAGCTGTGGGTGTTTACTTTCCGACAAGTACATACTAATTGTACCGATACAAAGATGTATATGCACCAGAAACCATATGCACATAACAAGTAAAGCAATCAATAAGAAATGTAGGAGGCATCGCTGGTTGGTTATCAACAAGTTGTAGTCGGTCACAAACACAAGTGTGTAACAACGAACAAGTTTAATTTGCTGCAAGTTTCATGAAGCCACTTATTGTAACTGACAAGCTATTGTGAACTTACTACAAGTCGTACCTATAATGATATTGTAGCACAAAGTTTCAAGTACGATTATAGGCAACACACGACGTAATCGCACCCTTCACGAGGCCGGAGACCATGCATTCTGTACGTCAAACTATGTAACTCTCCACTTCTCACCTCCACTATTTTTGGGTTGTAAATCAATGGATGCACTGAATAGTAATAGTCCTCCTGACCGTTTCCGGTCACGGCGTTTAAGCCTAAATTCCTCCTACGCTGATGTCGGTCGCGTACGTCAGCGAGAAATATGTAGCGACATACGCGCCGCTGACGTCAGCGTCGCAGTATGGTGCTATATAGAACACAATGTACACTCGTACGCGTGACCAACGTACGCGACCGACATCAGCGTAGCAGGAATTCAGGCTTTAACTGACTCATCCTTTCACCACGATGAGTCAAACTAAATACTTATTAGAAGAAATAATTGAATCTTGAATAGGTAAAGGAATATTACTGCGATCCAATAGTTATGTTTTTGTTTCACATTCATTCTGGCCGTGTGGTTTCCGGCAGAGTAGAATAGAACCAACCCATTACACTCACGGGTGTCGTGTAATCTCCGATCCGCCTGCCAAGCGTGGAGCGTGTTGTTTTTCACATTCAAAACCACCTTCAGGCATTATGGGATGTAATTTTCGCGGATATTTACTTTCTATGGCTTATAAACGTAAAGATTTGTGATACTTAAATCAAACAACGCTTTGTTCAATAAATCAAAGTACTCCTAGACCGTCGTTATCTTCAATATCATCAACAGTATTTAAGATTAGTGTGCAGTCCACGTTCGGCGAGGACGATCTTAGTGTGTCCCGGTGTCCGCACGAGGGCTATGCACGCGAGGCTTCTTTTATACGTTGTGTTTGATTTCGCGCTGACGCCGTCGACGTCGTCGCTGCGATAGCTTCGCGTCATCCAACCCTCCTCCCGCACTCTGACAAGTTACAAGCCATCCACTTCAAGTAATCTTTTTGCAGTGCCTTTACGATATTTTAAATCCTTTCAAAGTTATTCTAGATAGGTGGATTGGGATTTCAAGCGAATACTTATAATAAAATGGAACCACGTATTTTATTACTTTCGCTTTATCTTTCTTAAGCTTTGAAAATTGAAACTTTTCGTAACATAGACAAATGACGAATAGATCACGACAAATTAATGACAAACAGGTCACCAAAATTGGCTTAGAAATAAACAGATTTGAGAACTCTCTTGTCGAATGATAGAGTGGTACCAAGTGGTACCTATGGTATGAGATTTACTTGCGCATGCTTCTCATCTACTACTACTTGAATGCATATTTTTATTTTTATTACCCTAGTGGTTAGTCGCTCATCATATATCCAATATTTATATAATCCTTAAATTTTCAAAATCAGAAGCAAAGTATATGTAGTGATGTTTCAGAGTCAAAGCTTTTCTAGTTGTTTATTTCTGTTGTTATTATAGTTCATCTTTTATGTAATTCATCTTGTTTCTTTTGTATATTTTTTTTTGTGAAATGTATTTTGATTTGTTTAGATATTTAACCTTATCAAATTTATTGTATGTACCTACCTAGATTATAAGTGAATGATGTGGTCTCCTATAATTGGAAGCGCACACTTGTATTTGTCTCTGATTTATGTATACTTGCATGTAATTGTGTAGTTTCTGTTGGAGATCCAATAAATAAATAAATAAAGCTACATGACCAATTGAAGAAAAAGTAGGAATAAGCTTTCATGTGCGTCGCCTGTTTCCATGTTGGGGTCACTGAAAGCTGACCTACGTGATCACTGGTCCAGCTGAATGTTGGGGTCACTGTAAGCTGACCTACGTGATCACTGGTCCAGCTGAATGTTGGGGTCACTGTAAGCTGACCTACGTGATCACTGGTCCAGCTGAATGTTGGGGTCACTGTAAGCTGACCTACGTGATCACTGGTCCAGCTGAATGTTGGGGTCACTGTAGATGACCTACGTGATCACTGGTCCAGCTGAATGTTGGGGTCACTGTAAGCTGACCTACGTGATCACTGGTCCAGCTGAATGTTGGGGTCACTGTAAGCTGACCTACGTGATCACTGGTCCAGCTGAATGTTGGGGTCACTGTAAGCTGACCTACGTGATCACTGGTCCAGCTGAATGTTGGGGTCACTGTAGATGACCTACGTGATCACTGGTCCAGCTGAATGTTGGGGTCACTGTAAGCTGACCTACGTGATCACTGGTCCAGCTGAATGTTGGGGTCACTGTAAGCTGACCTACGTGATCACTGGTCCAGCTGAATGTTGGGGTCACTGTAAGGTGACCTACGTGATCACTGGTCCAGCTGAATGTTGGGGTCACTGTAAGCTGACCTACGTGATCACTGGTCCAGCTGAATGTTGGGGTCACTGTAAGGTGACTTACGTGATCACTGGTCCAGCTGAATGTTGGGGTCACTGAAAGCTGACCTACGTGATCACTGGTCCAGCTGAATGTTGGGGTCACTGTAAGCTGACCTACGTGATCACTAGTCCAGCTGAATGTTGGGGTCACTGTAAGCTGACCTACGTGATCACTGGTCCAGCTGAATGTTGGGGTCACTGTAAGCTGACCTACGTGATCACTGGTCCAGCTGAATGTTGGGGTCACTGTAAGCTGACCTACGTGATCACTGGTCCAGCTGAATGTTGGGGTCACTGAAAGCTGACCTACGTGATCACTGGTCCAGCTGAATGTTGGGGTCACTGTAAGCTGACCTACGTGATCACTGGTCCAGCTGAATGTTGGGGTCACTGTAAGGTGACTTACGTGATCACTGGTCCAGCTGAATGTTGGGGTCACTGTAAGCTGACCTACGTGATCACTGGTCCAGCTGAATGTTGGGGTCACTGTAAGCTGACCTACGTGATCACTGGTCCAGCTGAATGTTGGGGTCACTGAAAGCTGACCTACGTGATCACTGGTCCAGCTGAATGTTGGGGTCACTGTAAGCTGACCTACGTGATCACTGGTCCAGCTGAATGTTGGGGTCACTGTAAGGTGACTTACGTGATCACTGGTCCAGCTGAATGTTGGGGTCACTGTAAGCTGACCTACGTGATCACTGGTCCAGCTGAATGTTGGGGTCACTGTAAGCTGACCTACGTGATCACTGGTCCAGCTGAATGTTGGGGTCACTGAAAGCTGACCTACGTGATCACTGGTCCAGCTGAATTTTGGGGTCACTCTAAGCTGACCTACGTGATCACTGGTCCAGCTGAAAGTTGGGGTCACTGTAAGCTGACCTACGTGATCACTGGTCCAGCTGAATGTTGGGGTCACTGTAAGCTGACCTACGTGATCACTGGTCCAGCTGAATGTTGGGGTCACTGTAAGCTGACCTACGTGATCACTGGTCCAGCTAAATGCCACTTTTTACTACCGTATTGTGGCCCAAATTAAATACAGTTGATAACACTGAATATTGTAACATTAGCTCCATCTGCACAAACAGTGTTAAGAACATGACTGTAAACCCGAGGTGAACAGCCCACTTCAGGTGACTTACTCAGTGCTTACTGCTTATACATGGGTACGCAAACAATGCGTGTTTACATAACATAATATGTGTTTTACATAGAAATCTTCATTCCTTATAAGTTCTCTTTATGAAGTAGGTACTTAATCTGATTTACAGTAATGGTATTCCATCGCTTTTAATACAAGTAGGCTGGAGTCTTAGGTTTGTTATTACTGAGTCTGTAGTAGAGCTGTGTGTAGAGCAGCGGTGGCCCAGTGGTGGCGGCCGCGACTTACGAACAGTAAGTCGTGGGTTCGAACCCAGGCAGGCGCATTACTTTGTGTAATTTATTTCATCACCACTGCTCTCAAAACGGTGAAGGAAAACATCGTGAGAAAACCGGCATGTCCTAGAACCACAAAATTCGAAGACATGTGACATCTACCAATCCGCACTGGGCCCGCGTGGTGGATTTATAGCCCATTCCCTCTCATAGAGAGGAGGCCTGTGTCCCAGCAGTGGGAACATTAATAGGCTGATGATGATGATGATGATGAATCTGTTGGTGGACTGCTATTGGAGCCAAATTATGAAGATTTTAGATGAGAAAATTACAGAAGGCGTTCCGATAATTGTTCTTTATCGTAAACTGTTTTGACATCTCTCTTCTCATAAAATGATAAAAAAGTGAAAACTTAATGAGGATTGCCTAATGTCACCGTACTGGTAAAATAAGCTTCCAGCTTTCCAGAAGCTATGAGTGGAACAATGTGTTATGGAATAGGCAGCTATTCCCGACTCGTCACTGAACTTGAATAGTAATAAAACACTTTCTATTTTCATAATAGGTACTCTGCAAACAAACAAAGAGATTGCCATATATAATTCTTGCCTGACAATATCATCAATGCCAGAAGATAGCCACAGCTACAATATTTGCATCAAGATGTTGGTCTTAATAGAAACGGCTTTAAGTTATTATTAAACTAAGAGCAGTAAATATTTTATTTCATAAAATTACCCATGTCGGTAGACACAAAAAAAAAATGAATTATTATTCTACCCACTTTTAGTTTTGACGTTTACTTTTCAATATAATTTCGAATTTCCAACCCAGACGTGAGACGGCCCAACGGAGTTAGTTCTTCAAACAAAGGTCAGAACATTGTATCAACTTGAGCACGTAGGTAGGTACTAAGTATAATAAATCTTAACGACTTAGTTGGTTCTTGTTACAGGCGGTCGCCAGACAAAGCATTCCATCACATCTCAATATTAACGTCTGTAAGTCATCCAGCTGTAACCACGAAATAATGGAATAGCAAACTCAGATCAATGAACGATAACGAACTCAATATAGGTTTTATTAATGCCTTTGTTAAAGTTGCCATAATAAACTGTAGCCATGTAGCCATGGTGCCGCTGGTACGCATGACAACACAATGCATATGAAACCTTTTGTTACGTAAATCACATGCATATAACCATGGACGAGTAACACCGCTTGAGTCAGCACACCAGTGGGAAAGGGTCCAGCCTCGCCGTCACCCTCGCTTCGCACGTGGTCACACGAAAAAATGGAAATTTATTTTTATTTCGAAAATCAGGTCACAACCTCACAACCGTCGCAGCGCTGGTATTCAACGTTTTATTAAAACATTCAAGTGCCACTTACCGTACGAATCACTCTCAAGTTCTTTCCTTATTTGTGCACTGTAAACGTTTGATTAAATGTGATTGAAACAATTCACCACAACACACGCGACTCGTCTCCCACTATTTATAAACGCGCGCTACGACCGTGCGCGCCGGCGGCTGCCGTACGACTGACGACACGGCAGTGTTTACGCCGTATCGCGCATGCGTGTTCGACTACCCTCTAATGTCGACGCTCGCTGAACACAGTATTTCAATCGATTTTCGACTGTCGGCGGTTGAAATAAGGTTCATTGGCAACGGGGGATGAATAGTGTTGTAGTGTGGTGAGTGTCCCTTGTATCTCATCCACTTTTTTCACGCTGTTCTCTTTCAGTGTGCGTTATTGTGGGAGATCGCGCTTGACTCATCGCTCCGATAAGTTGAGTCATTATATCGCAAGCGATTTGTTCATAACCCCTGTTTCGGGTTACAGAAACGGTACTCGTTGCTCCGAGAGCTAGAGGGTTGAAGAAGTCCTTAGTTTAAAAAACTGTTCGATTATCAGTTGCTGTCGCGTCTCAATTAATCTCACAGCTACAGTTTGGTTCGATCTATTGTTCACAGTACGAATCAAACTGTAACTGTGAGATTACCATTTTCAAACGGCGATGTCATGCAGATATGCTAATGGGTTTTGGATATAATGTTTGTCCGCGGCTAACAATGGGTTTGTATAAATCATTCGACGCGCGACGGTGGCATGACGGTTTTACAACCGTTAGGTGACACAAATAAAAGGGTTTGTTGAACAGATAGACACATAGATGGAAAATTGATGACATCCGTAAATAAAGTTTTTATGGGCGTCCCAACTCCCAATGATTACGTAATTATGTGATAAGTATGTTATCAACAATGTTTGATACTCTTTCTTCGATAGTCGGATGTCCGGAATCGATTAATCTTTTCTAGATATTTAATTTTATCAATTATAGACATTAATAAATTATATATAATTTATTATCTGTATTTAAATTAAATAACAATATTTAAATACTATTTACATTAATAATAAAATGAAGTGTTATCGCACGCACTACTTCCGGTTGTACCATCACGTTTTATTATAAATGTCAACCTAGGCTGTTTCCGGTAAAAGATAAGATGTGGCACTGGTTAGGTAGTGTGGTAGTGCGCCCGCGGCCCGATCGTTAGTCAGTCGACGTCGAACAGTTGAAGTGTACACAAGTGTGTAAAGTGATTTTGTAGAAAACTTAATAGGTGCCTAAATATTGCGAGTGATATCCTGACAAATTGTTTTAATTTCCCTGGACTTTAATAACATGATACATGTATTATATACATAACATAACATCACGCCTTGTAATCCCCGTAGGGTTAGACAGCGGTGTACCTAATAGTACACTCACATTTCGCCAGTTATGTTTAAGTCATGGAACTAATCGGAGGCGAGCCTATTGCCATCCACCGGGCACAAATCCAGACTTCGTGACTGCTACTGAATAATGAAATTCCTGATGAAAAAACTCAATAAACTGCCCAGCCTGGGAATTGAACCCAGGACCTTACGCTCAGCAGTCGTGCTTGCGTCAAATCAAATCAAATCATTTATTTTTGCCGAAAACACTGTTACAATGGTCTTATTAAAAATTTACATGTTTTCTTTGGGTAATTTATTGAAAATCACAGGAGCCATGTGAAACACACTTTTGTGCATTAAAGCGGTATATGTTCGGCGGACATAGAGGCGAAATTCGTCTCGTTGTTGCCTATTATTCACTTCCGAGGCTAATGTAAATAATTTTTTATTGGTCTTAACAAATACTGAGACCTCATAAATATAGAGGCTTGGAAGAGTTAAAATTTTGTACTCCTGGAAAAACGGTTTACAGGTTTCGATCATTTGAAGCCCAAACATAGCCCTTATGCACCGTTTTTGTGCTTTAAAAATTAAATCAACATCAGTCGAATTTCCCCAAAAGATCACACCACACCTCAGAACTGAAGCAACCAAACCATGGTATGCAGTTAACAAGGTATTAATACATTGCAATCTGCTTTAACTCATGCAGCGCATACACTGATTTATTTATTCTTTTGGATAGTGTTTCAATCTGGGATTTCCATTTTAATTTGTTATCCACAGTAAGACCAAGAAATTTTGTTGTTTTCACTTCAGATACAGGTTAACCCTTATAGTTAATCTGAGGCATAATTGCGTTCATGCGCTGATTAAAATGGATTATTTTAGTTTTTGCAATGTTTGCCTTCAGATTATTGCTGTCTAGCCATTGAATGATTGCGTTTAGGCTACTGCTTATGTCATGCTCATAAGTTATTCTGTCATTACACTTAATTGCAACAGTGCTGTCGTCCGCAAAGAGTGTCATTGGGTTTGAGTTCGCATTTGGAAGGTCATTAATGTAAATTATAAATAGTAGTGAACTCAATATACCTCCTTGTGGGACACCATATTGTATTGTACGTCCCTTTGATAGGTATGCTTCCTCCATCTTAGTTCTAACATTAAGTCTATTAATTTGTGTATACTGAGTGCGGTTTTTGAGGTAAGTTTCAATTAATGCTAAAATGTTGCCTCTTATGCCATAAGCAGTGATAGGAATAGGTAGTGCTTATTAACCTAAACTTCGAAGAACAGAGACAAGAATCGGAGACTTCCTTAGACCACAGAAAAGATAATAGTACTTGCTTAGACTGTATTTTTTTCCGGGACATCACGTAAGTACCTACATCAAAAATTAATGTTATTTGGAATAAGTGATTGGTCTATGTTTACCTAAAGTTTGCGACTAGACATAACATAACACAGTCGTTACAACCATCAAAATTTCTGAAAGTTTTCTTTTTTTAAGAACATTTTGGAAACGACTTCTTCATCATAAAACTATGAAACGCTATCTTTGTCAAGGAGCCGTACACGTTTTGAAGTAAATATCTACTTTCTAGCTCACTCTCGGCCACGTTTGTTGAAATTTCTAAAGTTCAAGTGATTTATTATTTCAAAAACAAAAGGTATTTGGATTTTATCTTACTAAAATATATATCTGAAGTATATTTCAAAATTCTAAAATAATTAGCCGGGTTACATTGTTTAGTAACACACTTAAACTTTAAAAACATCATTTAATCTTTATTGCAACGAAAGTACAATGGGCGGACTTTTATGGCTGCGCATTTAGTTATCTACTATTAGAATTTACAAAAAAAAACTCGTCGTGGTCTCCGATTCTTTTCCCTGTTCTTCTTCGAAGTTTAGGCTAATAAGCACTACCTATTCCTATCACTGGCCATAAGTCTCAAGCTTATCTAATAAGATAGTCTGCGTACACAGTTAGACTGACTACTGAGTAATACGATACACTTAGGAAGGCTGGTTGTTAGACTTTCGGGCCACTAACAGAACAAATACAATCCTTCAGGTTAGTCCAGACACTCAGCATCATCATCAGCCTATTAATGTTCCCACTGCTGGGACACAGGCCTCCTCATATGAGAGGGAAAGGGCTATAATCCACTACGCGGGCCCAGTGCGGATTGGTAGATGTCACATGTCTTCGAATTGTTTGGTTCTAGGACATGTCGGTTTCCTCACGATGTTTTCCTTCACCGTTTTGAGAGCAGAGGTGATGAAATAAATTACACATAGTAATGCGCCTGTCTGGGTTCGAACCCACGTCTTACTGTTCGTAAGTCGGAGCCGCCACCACCGGGCCACCGCTGCTCTCCATAGATATCCATAGACACTACTTTGTCTACAACCCTCACATTACCGATTAGAGTGCGATCAGCGGAATGAACACGACTCATTCGATTACCGCACGCAGACAGACGCCGCCGGCCGACTCGATGATTGCGCTCCGCCCCGGAGCCGGCAGTCATACAATACAAGGTTATTGAACCATTGACCCGCCGGACAAGAGCTTTCATAGTGGGGAGTTATTGTCACAATACGTTTTTTATTCCTATTAATAATTTTGTTTACATGCCTTAGCAGATATATATTGCTGGACATTACACACAGCGCCATCTAGTGCCACACTAAGCAACGAGGCTTGTGTCGTGGACACCAGATAGTTGATATACTACATAGATTACTTTTTGTTTGTAAATACATACTTATTATAGATATAAACATCCATGACTCGGAAACAAATGTCCATGCTCATCACACAAACATTTGCTCCGACCGGGATTCGAACCCGGGACCCTAAGAACGTAAGGCAGCCTCACTACCGCTGCGCCAATCGGGTCGTCTATGAGATAGTGTGCTGCGGTAGTGTGCATGTCCAGTAGTTTATTGATGAAGTACTTTTAAGTTAAATGATAACTTACTTGATGAGGATATTTTTCTGTAGGTACCAACTGTAACTTACTAGTGCTTAGTTCATTTCTCTAGATACCCAACTGTTGTACCTCTTACTTTATTGTATGTGATGGACCAAGGACTGGGTGTTTCAATGGACTGCTTTATAACAATAAGAAAACGTATGGGATTTCTCTATAATCCTGCTTTGCAGTAAACAAATTAGACAGACGCGTCTACCTTATAAAAACTGAACACCTTATTGAGTTCCCCTGCAGTTGAGCAATAATAATTTTACTAAAGACTCGCCGTCACGTAGCAAATCCTCCTTCAAATAATGAGACTTTAAAAAGATGGCGAAATCTTTTTATTCCTGGCTATATTTCGTACGGGTGTCTTCTTATTTCTCCCGTGATCCCCGGGGATCAGTCATCCGTCTCCATACCTGCAGCATCCACTGAGCCGTCGGCTGTAGGAGCTGTAGGTACAATAAGTATCTAGGTATACTCGTAGCTCAAACTCAAAACTCAAACTATTTATTGCATTCATGTGGACATTTAGTTGTTACATGTTGTATGTATGTAAGTTCAGAGAGCATGTAACCCGGTTAGGGTACGGCAACATAAAAGATTGGACAAAACAAGCATCCAGTGAGTAGGTATATTGGATTCATCATCATCATTCATCATTTCAGCCGAAAGACGTCCACGGCTGGACATAGGCCTCCCCCAAAGGGAGGTTTTTGCCATAATCACCACGCTTGGCAGGCGGGTTGGCGATCGCAGTGCGGTTGTTACAATAAACACAGAGAACGTTGCTGCCCATTCTCTGGTAAGTCCCTTAGTCGCCTCTTACGACACCCACGGGAAGATATGGGATAGTGCTATTCTTTACGTCCGACACCATACAGAACCCGACACCATACAGAACTAATACAGGTATAATGGATTGCAAGTTTGTTAAACTAATATAATTTATTATCGAAAATATTACTAGTATTAGGTTTATGTAGTTATTTAAATAAATATCATGATGTTATTCAATTATTTTATATACATGTATTAATTATTATATTTTATTAATTTGTATTAGTTATTATAATTTCATTAATTTGTATGGATTATTATTTTATAATAATTTATATTTTCTATTAAGTATATTTATATTTTATTAATTTGTATTTCGTTTATTCACTTTACAACATAATTACATTTATAAATATTGCAGTATAGAACTATATAAAAAACCTTTTCAAAATATAAAAAATAGTAGCCCCAGCGCCCCAGGTACTGGTTCCAGTACTGTTTTGTGCGTTCAAGTTCAAACAGTAGCAGGGCCATGGCTGTGCTGCCCACTGTTCTGCCTCACTGTTCTACCCTCGTGTGTAAGCGACTAGCAACTTAACTGATTTTTACTAAGTTTATAAATATATATAATAATTATTTTATAATGTTTAAATATATATAATTTTATATTATATTTATTAATTTATTAATAAAGCAATTGACAACTCTATCTACTAACTAGATAAAAAACTAGTGAAGATTCCACGAAATATTGAATTCTGACTAAAACTGAAACATGAAATGCAACAAAACACTCGCGAGAAATGAGCACTACTTGCAAATAAACAACACGAAAGCTTTCCACCCGCTACGCCGCGTTACGGCGTAGACAAAACGAGTGCTACGACGGGCTACGGGCTACGGGCTACGGGCTACGAGCGTGCGTCCGTGATAACTACGAACGCGTAGCGCTTCAACAGCTTTTGGTTGAACCGATTCTGACGAATGAGAAATTCAATTTGTATCGATGTTTCATCCGTTAACTGATTTCAATAAAATACGTTTTTGTAAGGTTTAATAATGCTTATTGTACAGTTTTAATTTTCTTGTTGTTTTAATGTAACTATTTTAATATTTATAAGGGTTCAATATAATTAGTTTGTTATTTCAAGCGTGGAGCTTGAGTTAAAAAAAAGGAATCAGTACCTTTTGGCTCCATTATGTCCTGGCCCAGGAGTTAATTAAATCAAAGTACATAAGCTTATTTGAGAGGATATGTCCTCTCAAATAAGCTTATATAAATGGTTCTCACTGAAAATTGGGCTGAATTTAGCAATAATAGCCAGGAATCGAGTTATATGGAATATAGTAAAAGTGAGATGAACGAACGAACGAGTGTCGCTTTTTAGGGTACGCATAGCCAAATGGCAAAAACGGAAATAATATAATTTAAAAAAATAATGAGATGTGGGATATTTTCCGTTACAGCCGCAGATATAACTAGGTAGCTCTTCACTGTATGTGGTGCGCAATTGGCAAATTGTTTTACTTTCTGTCATTTGGCAGTCGATGACCAGATTTTTCAGCTGCAAAACAATCGAACTAATACTTAAGTAATAAGACTTAATTTAAATTTTAAAGGAACTAAGCCTAAGGAGTTCCTTAGGCTTAGTTCCTTTAAATTTTAAATTAACTAACCTTAGCTTAACCTAACTTAAAAAAAGTTACACAAGTATTGTATTGTATTGTATTCTCTTCCTGTTCTCACACACTATTGTCTACATTTCTTTTTCATTTCTCCTTTTGCAGGTCTGCTGGCAGAAATTTCTTAAGAAATAAGCAGTTCCTATGTACTCTTATTTTATCATGTATTTCCCTGTGTTGTACACTATATGTACATAAATAGTAAAATAAATAAATAAACTAAGTAGATTCGCAATGGTCCACTCTAAGTAAACAAATAAATAAAATTCAAGTGTCTATTTTTATATTTCAAAATAACAGCTATTTACTGAATGCATATGAAAGTATACGTATAGGTACGGTGCGTATACTTAACTTTTTTTTTGTCTGTCTGTTTATTACGGCTCTTCTCCGAAACGGCTGGACTAATGTTCACCTGACTTTTACTGGTAACTTTTAACTTTACTTAAATTACTATTAAGTTTTACTGTTTTCAGTTACGAGTGCAGAACCCAGCGAACATGCATGAATATGCACGACCTAAAACGTAGTTTTTCAGCCTAGCGACTACGAAAAAAGGACAAAAAGACGCAGTTCGTTCCAGCGCCGTGATCGGAGGCTTTCAGGCGAGTTGTCCGCGGGTACGTACCTCCCTACCTACCCCCCTGTCACGCTGTCACTCACACGCACATGTAGCTACAACTTTTAACAAACCATCGGTAGCACGCGCGGTTCCAATTAATTCAGGGCTTCATTGTAATTTTGGTTAACTAGTCCAACAGTTGGGCGAAGGTAAATACGAGCGGAGGCCAACGTTCAATGGAAAGCCATTGTTTTTATTAAACTTCGTAGAATTTTATAATTGACTGATTGTGGATTAAAATATGAGCTATACCAGTGGTTCACAAACCTTTTCAGTTCGCGGCGCAGGCGCACATACAACACATTGAAAGCTGAATATTTTCACTATCTATTTTTATCTAAACACATTTAGGTATCTATTTTTGGGTTTAGACCATCTGAGGTTGACCCGGTTTTTTGTATTTTGTCATCAAATTTATGACACCATTGTTTTGTCTTTTAGCAATATTATTCAATATCGCATGTACACTTTTGAAACATTTTATTGTTATAGGTAGATATTATTAGCCTCGAGAAGGACCGAATACAGTTTTCTTTCAGCGAGCTTATAAGAATGTTTTCTCATTTAGGCGCTACGATATTTTTTTGGGTTTTCAAAAATCGGCAATAACTTGAAAATTATAAGTATTTTCTTAAAGTTAGATTTAAGAAAATATTCTGTCACAAATACGCTCTAATAAAGAGCTACTCGTGTATGTTTATTCTACAGGCGCACATGCAATGGCTTTAGAGATAGGTAGGTACACGATATTGCAAAACGTTACTGCAGCAGCAAATGCAATATCTCGTAAACCTAAAGACGCACTAGTTTTATTTTTGGTGCACTTTTTTACACTAATAAAAGCTCTGGCATGCACAATATTTCTCTCTCCGATTATTCGTTTGGAAATTTCCTGCTGGAACAACGGTTATAAGTACGCAAGCAGGAATCGTTACCAAAACGACAAAGTGCACCAATTTTTTATGCGGTGCACTACATAGACAGCATATAGGTAAATACAAAACCGACTTAAAAAACACACAAAAAAGTGAAAAATTACTTTAACTTCAAAAGTCGGTGACCTTTGTTTATTTAGTTTTTTAGGGTTCCGTCGTCCTGACAATAAATAAACATAAAACATCCAAGCGATTGCAGCAATCACGACAGATTTACCGCCTATTTTTAAAGAGTTCCATTGTATATCTCCGAAGATCAGCATCAGATCTTCACCAAATTTAAATGGGACCATTTCAGGAGTATACTTTTTCAAATAAAATAATAATTTACAAGTAATGTTAATAAGCTTATCCCCAATAAGTGGAACTGAACATACCTAACTGTCGAAATCTGTGTGTATTGTACACATTTGCGTACCCCCCCATAGCATACAGGCGTGATGTTACGTCGTGATGTCGTATAAACAATAAACATCAAAGCGATTGTAGCAATCACGACAGATTTGCCGTCTATTTTTGAAGAGGTCCATCTCCGAAGATCAGCATCAGATCTGCACCGAATTTAAATGGGACCACCTCAGGAGTATACTCTTTCAAATTAAAAAAATAATTTTGAGAATACCTACACAAATGGGGGAGAAATGTGTGAACATACCTACATAAAAAAAAACAATAATGGTTGTCTGTAAAGTCGGTTTACGGACGATAATTTATTATACGTGTTATCGTCCTAAGAAAACGTTGATGAAAAATTGCATAATTACTTTTATGTATTGATTTGAATTATTATTACTGAATTATCATTATTTTTTATAATACAAATAGTTAATCAACCAAAAGGCTAAATACAAATTTTCATGATATTAGTGAAAATGTCATCTACCTTATGGATTTAAATTCTAACAACACCGTTGCGCTAGCTTTCAACCATACGCCTAGATAATATATTTTATTATTTTCTGTAACGACAGTGGTAAGAAATAAACAATATTTATTTAAACTTTTATTCAGGCAGAGTTTTCCCTTTCAATGATTATTATTAAGTGATCGCCCAAAATCATCGCTCCGGGCTTATAAAAGACTGGCTGGCTGGCGGCTACTTCATTCACCACCTCCCCGGCTCGCAATTTGGCAGGGCTAGGCTCCCGTGTGGTGGGAAAGTGACGTAGCGGCTAGGTGTGTGGCGGGCTTTGACAGCCGGCTTAACGGCTGGCTAGCGACATCTGGCGTTACACTTCAATTAAAAGATAGAAGAAAAAATTAAGGACTTTTCATACACAACTTCATCCCCTTTTACAACCCTTTGGGGGTGGAATTATCAAAAACGCTGAGACACGTATAAATTAATTTTCAATCGTCAGCCTAAATACAAAATTTTAAGATCCTAACTTTAAAACTGACGGACTTTCATACAAAATTTCATCCCTTATTTAATTCCCATAGGGGTTGAATTTCGAAAACTCCATCCTTATTCCTTGTCTACATTATAAAGGAAACCATTGTGCAAAATTTCAGTTTTCTAGGTCCAAGGGTTTGGGCCATAGAGATAGAAAGAAATATGGAGGGGCCCCAATATTCTATACCTACATTTGCATAGACAAATGTGAGTGAAATACGAAACAGAATGTGAAATATCGTTTTGCTTCATTCTATTTAATGTGGTAATCGTATTTGATAAAAGAGACAACAATATTTCAGCTGTTGCTTCATAATGACAACATTTTGTTGTGACGTAGTAACAGTTGTAGGTAAGTGCCGTATCCGCCATATTATGCGACGAGTTTTGTGGTAGTTCTGCTGTCAAATGAGTGTTTACTTTTGCAATTATTAAGATTTGTGAGAAAATTACGAAGAGTTTATCTATAAAATTTGCACGTATATGGTGGAAAACAGCTATTCAACATGCCTGCGTGTTGTGTTATGATGTGTTGTGCAAGAAAGAAGGAAAATCAACCTAAATTGTCTTTTCACAGGTTAGTAGCCGGTTTTCATGAATTATTACACTTTTGATGAAAAAAATGCTAAGGGATCGTGAATTTATGGCTGTAGTGGGCTTATTTTCGTCCAACAGACCTTTTTTTAATTTCATAATTTCATTCGTTTGTTTACAATAATATGTCATGGTGGAATAGTGTGGTACCGTTGCGGTAATATTTTCCGATACTAGTTCCTTCGCTGTGCTGGTACGATATCGGTATAGTACATACGTGTGCTAATCGGGTCGAAAAAAGATTATTATTGTTCGCACGCAAATTAGGTACACGTTATGACTGACGAATTTGACGTGGAGTTACGGACACCAGCCCGTTACACAATACAAAACTGTTAGAAATAAAATAAAGCAGGAATCCGAGATCCAAATACGTGAATTTATTACAATATAGATTTTTTTACACGATGACAAGAACAGACAGACATTGAGTGACACATCAACTTAATTCAAAAAATTTATTTCTTATAAAAATCTCTCATTTAACCTCTTTCAACATATTGCATAACGAAATTCCTATTTTTTTCAGGCATCCATCAAAAAACAACATCAAGAGTCATCTGTTTTCTGTGAGACGAGCAACGTTAAAAAATCTGATGTTTGCCTAGGTTGGACTGTGGATGGGTGACCACCCATTACATACCGAGTTGTAGAAAGCAGTTTTTGAACAAACTAACATTGTTTAGAAATGAATAGGTAGTTTGTTTTATTTTGATATACTTACATAATATTGTTGTTTTCATACCAAATGTTTATTGAATAAATAAAACACATGTTGATTTTTACCGAAGTTTTATTTAATTAATAACTAAAAACGAGGTGCGATGCTCAATTAATGTTTGTGTTTTCATATTTAAAAAATAATCTGCATAGTATGAGCAATTAAAGTTGATTTTTGACATCCTTAGGTGTATTGGTATGTTTGTAAAATATTACAAGAAATGCAATTTACAAAGACCAATAACTATTTTCGTACCCACCAAATTAGTATCCTTCGAATTGGCCAGGAAATGAAATTACTGTATCAGGCAAACCTAGTCTGCATACCTACTAGAAGCTACAGACCAGATATAAAATAAGCGAAAGAGCAAAAGTGATGCGACTAAAATTGTTTATAAATTATGTGCAGAAAAAACACTACATTTAATAACGGTCAGATATCAGAAGAGCATTAAACTTACTCATTTTTTTGTTACAACAGACTGTAAGAATCTATGCTATAATAATATAGAGGAAAGATTTGATTTTTTGTTTGTGTGTTTGTTACGATTTAACTCAAGAACTACTGTTAAAAATTATTTTACCATAAGAAAGCTACATCTTTACCGAGTAACATAGGATATAAATTATATTGATGTCATGCAAATTAGCCGAGCTATCACAATTTTCGCGGGCGAAGTGCTTAGTAAATTATAAATATGATTCAAACGTGATATCTAGTAAGACTCGTAAAACTATTATGTAGTATTAGTATCGATACTTGTTATAGTAACACTATATTCCCTAATTGGTACATCCCTATCATTGGCAGCCATTTTATGAGAAATTTTGTGGCACCTTTTTTTTGTAGGTATTTCCAGTCCATCTACTTCTCAAGTCAATGGTTTGGGCTTATAGTGTATTATCTATGGGCTGGGCGTTGATGTGATGAGTCAGGCGGAATGTGACACTGGTTGATTCGTTCAGTTGATCGGAGTTGAAAACGAGATCCCCTTACCACAAGTTAATGAGGACTGACGCCAAATCGATGATTCATTCGAATCATTCCTTGCCCGTGGTACAGTTGGCTAGTTCAGTTGACCGGACAGCGGGTAATTTTTTTTTCCTTGGTACTGTGTTGACTGGACTACAAAAAAACATATTTTCCTTGGTACAGTTGACCGGACTACGGAAAATTTTTATTGTTCCTTGGTACGGTTGACCGGACTATGGAAGAAATACTTTTTCTCTGGTACAATTAACCGAAATATCGAAAAGTAATTTTTTCCTGGTACAGTCATAATTAATAGAAGATGGAACACTTTTTCATTTATTTGTACTACCTATTTGGGCCTCCCTACCATGATAGCCTGCCAGGCTAACCGCCACACCGAAATGATCAGACCAGTTTTTAGCGACGCGTAAATCCCGATTTAGCTCCTCGACCGCCCCGGATAAGCTGTCAACACCTGCCTGACAGTATAGCTGTAAGTCATCAGCGTAGAGATGATACGGACACTGAAGCTCGGTAGTTATGAGATCAATAAAAATAGAAGTGGAAATAAAATACCGCCTTCAGGGACGCCAGTTTCAAGAATACACCAGCTGGAGTTAGACTCACCAGCAAGAACTGACTGCTAACGCCCCTGAAGATAGGAAGAAAACTATTCCAACTCCTCGGAAGGGACCATAGATATAAAGAAGGAGATATGCCCGCAAGACGAAAATGTATCGGAACCGGGTGCGCCAAAGTTCACCTAAATTTTCAACTCCGATAATTGGAAATCCGAAAATGTTCTTCCTAACATTTTTCATCCTAACAATCACAATTCCTAACTACTCTGTCTCTAATGTTCATAATTCCGAAGCATTCAACTTCATAATGTCAGTAGCAATAAACATCTATTATACTTTTATTTGTTTTCCTATATTTTCTCAACATAACCATCTTTTACACTATTATTCAAAGTCATATCTTTTTTGATTAGATTTATTTTTATTCATAATAATCAGTATTATATACTTACATTAATTTTGCGTAACTTTATTTTCACATAACATGTATAACATATAAGAATAATAGTACCATACAAAATAATAAAAAAATATAATGACATCCAAAATTAACTTTGTGACCACCTAACATCTATCACCTAAAATATCAATTGATTACCTTTTAATTAATGAGGTGGTTGATGACAAACTAGTTTTGCCTAGGCCGACTTGGGGCACCCCGACACGGATAGATTAGGTTAGGCTTCGTGGTTATTTTTTTATAAACCATTCAGAAGTAGGAGCCCCGCGAAGCGGAAGTATGACTGAAAATATTATGGTAATTATGTTTAGGGATAAAAGCGTTATGATAAAAAACAGTAGGAGTTGAAATATATTCACATTAATGATATTATTAATTACAATTTTCGGAAACATGAGTGTTATGAACATCGCCGGTAGCACTACAAATAGTATGAATGAAAACTTTAGGAAGAAAAATTTTAGGAAGAGTGATCATTCGGATTACAAATCATTAGGAAGAACAATTTCGGGTAAAGAACTTTAGGTGAGCCAATATGGACCCATCGGAACCCTGTGTCTTCACTTTGCCCCTACCACGCGGCAACTACTACACACGCAGTTCAGTAAAAGTAATAGATATGCAGTCGCGCACACACCCGCATTTCTTTAAACTGAACGTACTACACAAGCAATTATAAACCTTATGACATCAAACACAGCGTGTATTTACCATGCACCGTACAACTTACCCACACAAAAACATCACTCGCTATCGTTGTGTTTTGCAAAAGCATAAGTACGCTAGTGATTGACTAAATCAGAAAGTTATCGAATCTTTCTTTGTACATTTTTTTGGGGTTCTGAAAATAATTAAATAATAATAATGTCAGGAATATAATATTATAATAAATATAAACAATATGTTGCTAAAAAATATATTATGAAGTAAATTAAAACAATAAAATATCCGGTTACGTTGGTTTAGGCTGTCATGGCATATTGAAACAGTAGTTAGTAGCACGAGGATAAGGCATAATATACGATAATTCAAAGCCAAAAACACTCCACCGATTAAACCTGAAATTTAATTAACTTACTTTACGAAAGTTGGTTACGCATTTCTCTACTATGCTGTAAAATAATCAAAATACATAAAAAACATTATTTGACATCGATCTTCCAACCGGGTTAAAACGGTTAACAAATTGAAAAATAAAACTAATGTAGTAATATTTGATTCGTCAATCGACATTGTCGATAGCCTACATTAGTGGATCTGCACCAGCGTTGCGATTGATACGGCAATTGCCGTAATATACGGCATTCCATGATGTTTTTTCAGATTTTACGGCATACGGCAGACTTTTCATTACCGTATCAAGTAATACGGCAATTCAGCTTTGCGACAAATCACAATGGAAAATTATGAACAAAACGATTTTTAATCAGTAGGCTGATTGATTATGAAATGCAGCACATAAAAACACAAATATACCTATATCGATATCGACTTTTTTTCGCTTTCGCCATCTCTTAAATATTGATAATAGAATACTTGTAGAGTGTGGTTGTTTATGACGAGGGGAATTACCGTTTCGTCTTTCATTTTATGATACTGACAAAGATAGCATGATACATGTTTAACGTGAATGAAAGAGATACTTATATTTTTATGCTATTTTGTATAGATATACTGACATTGCATAAAAAAGATAGTGAAGTTTTCGAATCAATTAGAAACCTATACGGTGAAGATATTACAGATATTGTTTAACATATGTATTTTCTAATTACTCGTAGAAATAAAGTATTTACGGCAATTTCATGTATTTTTTTCATAAATACGGCAATTTTAGTTCTTAGATACGGCAGTTTAATTTTTTACCATCGCAACACTGATCTGCACAAGCACATCATTAACTCGTCGCGAGATGGAGCGGCCGTACTACGTGATTCATCCGCTTAGTGAAATATCGTTTTGTGATTTTTACATTGCTTGTTCAGTCACTTAGCGACAAACTTATGTAGTGGTTAAGGAGTAATGTATTTATTGCAAAAATAGTACACTCGCTGTGATATTTGAAAACAAACATAACATAGTAAAAGCAACAAATATTTTACGATTTGTTGTTTTTCTTGATTTTAAAGACAAATATAGTAAAATACTTGTACTTATATATGATAAGTACTTAATTCCGTGATCAACAAAGGTTAGGTTTATGCTTCGGTTTTTACAAAAAACCCCTGAACAACACGGAATTGCTATAATTTGTCACGATCGCGGTCGAAAGTACACTAGTTCGCGGAGACGGCCATTTGCCTATGACATGGCCGACTGGACATGTCGCGCGGACACCGACACGCCCCCTTACCACTTCTCCTCTTTTTTAGATTTCTGTGGAAGGGACCATGTGATAGGAGAGGATGGATAAAAGGGCTTCGTGACTGACGGTATTGAAAGCATTTGAGAAATCGATCAACACTAAGACCATAACTTTAGTGTCTTCCATTCCTCGCCATATATCATCAGTCACTTTAATGAGAGCAGAAACGGTACTGCGCCCCGGCCTGAACCCGGATTGGAATGGACTGATCAGGGAGTTTTTGTGAATGACGTGGGAGAATTGCTTGTGTACATAGGTTTCGATTACTTTGGACACAGATAATATAATACTTCGTACTTTGGACAAAAAGCGAAGGATGGAAATTGGACGAAAGCGACTGAAATGTGTGGGATTAGGGATCTTGTAGTGGTCGAACATGGGCTTTCCGCCACAGGGAAGGGAAAACACCGGAGTAAAGGGAGAAGTTAACTATATGGGAAATAGCACGAAGGAGCTGATCAACAACTGTCACGATCATGTGTCAACTGAACATCAGTTCATCACAGCCCACGGCTTTAGATTTAATGGATAGGATAATCTTTTTGATCTCTCCCAGATCAACTGGGGTGAAGGCAAAGGGTATATTGGGTCGCGTCAGACGAGCAAGGTAGTCGAGAGTTTGACATTTGGTTAGACTATCAAGGGTGGGAACAGAGAGAAAAAAACAGATTTAGATCGTAGTCTAAGCCAAATGTGTTAGGAAGGTCTGAATGCTGCGATCTGCCGATACCTATTTCCAAGGAATTTCCAGATATCAGCAGGAGAAGTAGAAGTGATATTATCAAGAATGTGGCGGCGTTTAGCGTTGCGTATCATCTGATTACTCTGATTGCCAGCAGCCTTGAAGAGGGTCTAATTTTCTTCCGATCGATCCTTCTTAAACCTCCGAAAAGCGCGGTCCCTTCGTCGCATCGCCATTCGAACTTCCTTATTCATCCATGGCGCAGGTGGACGCTTCAGCCCGACCTTCCTGAAAGGAGCGTGGGTGTCGTACAGGTTAACTACAACATTATTGATATAAGTAACTTTATCAGCGACTTTATTGATATAAGTAACTTTATCAGCGACTTGGACAGGAAAATGAGGTCATGAAAAACCTGGAGCTTCAAGTTGACCATGTGAGGAGACTAGGGAAGGATTGGAGATGAGGATTAAATCGAGCCAAGTATCATCACAATGTCTACCTTTTACTAATGTCAACGTACTGAAATTATAAAAAGCTTGTATTCTTTGTATGTAGTCTTTAACACTTTTCATTTTAACTGTACATTCCGTCCACAATTTTATCACAATACTATAGTTAAAAAAAATTAACCTTGGTCCGGTCAACTGTACCACGGTTCACAGAAAAAAAAATGGTCCAGTCAACTGTAACACTGTTAATTTTTTTACCATGGTCCAGTCAACCGGACCTAGCCAACTGTACCACGGGCAAGGAATGATTTGAATGACTTATTTGTTACCTAGGTAGGGTGCTGCATTGAATTGCAACACTATGTCACAACCTCACGTTTCCGCATCCAGGTACGTACTGTACCTACCTAGGTATTATTGCAATTAAAATCCTTGTTAATGAATCCAGTACGCTATCTGCGGTTCCCTCAAATGACTAAACATGATACTTTTAGTTAGACTGACATTACAATCAGCTAAACCACTGACGAGATGGTTCTCGAAACACTTGGGTGGCGGTGCGGCGTCCGTCTCACTAAACCGGTCATTTGCGCGCTGCTAGCTTTAATTAAAGCCAGCTCAGCACTGAGCTATTGTACGACTCATAAAACATCCTTGACGAATGCAAGCATCCTTCCGGGATAAAATTTACTCAATATTGTTTACTGAAATATTCAGCAACTTTGTTTCGTACTTTTGCGTGGGTCTTGATTTTTTATGACAAATTCTATTGCTTAGACTTCGGTGTTTGGTGAGTTTAGGGAAATGATACTCAAAAAATAAAAGACAAAATCGCTTTTTCCACTTCATACTCACTGTATGTCTTTATTTTTTTTTGTTTTTTTATCAATTTATTTTGAAAACGTTCTTTAAATCAAATTTATATTAATATTAAATATATAATATATCTCGAGTGTATTTACATGGTATATACAAGAGTGTATGTACATGTATATGCGCCGCAGGGCGCTATGTACAACGTTTATAATATGCTAACATTATGCTAGGTACCTTACATACACAGATATACAAAAAACGCTAAGCTACAGGCGTCGCGGCGAGTGACTCACACTGCAGGAGACAACCTACTTGATAAATGCATGCTTGTAATGACACGGAGCGCACGGCGGCGCCCGGTGACGTCACCGACACACGGCGACCACAAGTATTGTGACCAACATATTCGTCACATATCATACACTTGTCACGTTCGGTGTCACCGGCCGCCGCCGCCGCCGCAGACTTACAATTTAAATGACACAAATGTGAGCGACTCGCTACGACGATCATCTTACAACTAATTTCGTACATTATTTTAGTTGCACTCGATAAGTAATATAATTTTTTTAATTTTTACTTTATTTTATTTATTTAGATTATTTTAGCGAAACACTGGCATTATCATTATAAGGTACATTATACAGGATGTCGGCCGAACTCGTTCGTCTAATTTAACTAACTGCATTATGAGTTTACATCTAATGTGTCAAGTTGAAACAAGTAATGTGTGAAGAATGTTCTGCAACACGGAATAATATGCAATGGAGTGCTCAACCGGAACACAAGCTCATGTTTTCACGAGGCGCTTGGAAAAAAGTTACACCATTTTAGCGTACCACTACATTTGCCGACTACTCCGTGTCTTACACGTTGCCATTACAAGGCAGAGAGACATCTCACACAACGCCACACGCTGGCTACACACGCAAGGCACTGCAACACAATCCAGCTGAACAGATGCCTGAGCCTACTCGAGCAGCCCGTGATAACGACATATAGTGAGCAAGACATTCAGTTGTGGGGCGGCTCGAGCTCTCAGGCATGTGTCGAAATAGTCTAGTCCGAAACCTTCGCGAGGTTATCATAGAACACAAACACGAGGTCAGCAGCAACATCATTAGGTATGGAATCAAGGGCTCTTTACATTATACAATGGTACGATCATTTGGTTGGGAGCGAGCAAACTATTCGTAAAGTTCTGGTGCTGGGTGCACGCCGTTAGTATCGTTGGTAACAGGTGATTTTTTCAGTAAATGCAATGCATACTGCATAATGTAAAGAGCGCCTAACGAAGCTAAGCTTATAACGCACAAGAACAACTTGTACGAATGTTAACTAGTCGGCTGGAACCTACTACCTATTTCACTTTCAATGAATTTAACTGATGTCTTGATATTTTCTTCAGAACTGTTTCCCGAAGAAGTATATTTGTTTTACATTTTACTAGAGATTTGATTATGTCTACTAATATGATGTAGGTCCGTAACCATTGAAATACGTTCTGTCAATATTCGTATCGTACACTCTCTCGTCAACACATAAACTCGGCTCATTATACCTGGCTGTCAGAGAAACGCGTGGTTATGTGAGCCGCCACACATTTCCTAATCTGTTCGCGACACAGCGGTGCACAATTCGCGAGTGCTCGTTCCGCGCCCGACACCGGGGGGTTGGGGATGATCATTAATCACCGCCATGCCTCCCTTCCAGTTATTTTTAGAATATCTTCCACGTGCGCATTGTATTGGAACAGCACAGTCATTCTGCGAGTTTGTTGAACTTGCCCTACATTCTCTTCAATCAACCTAAATCGCGTTATCGAGGAGTGATTTCACATTTTTACAACAAAATCCATCAAATGTAATCTGCATATTTTCCAATACTATAAAAGGCGCTGCGCCGTGACAGTGACGTATAGCGCCAAGTTCGCCGGCTCGTACGTCACGTCCGCGTCGGCGGCACCGCACTAAGCAGTACATTAAGCTAACGTTAACAAATTATTGCTAGGTAAAGCACTCAATTATACTACTTAATATTACATTGACTATTCTGGTGTTAGGACGATAGTCTTGTGGATAACTATGGCAGACACCATAGTGTGAAAATGTCTTGTGATCTTATTCTAAACAGTTTATATCGCAAGACGAAAAATCGTAACTTATGCCTAAACCAGGGCCTAATCACCACTTATAGCAATATTATAATCTTACAGTGTAGTGTAAGCGATGGAGATGTACAGGGGGTCTAAAATGGTCGCTTTAGCATAATCGTATTATGAATCACGTTAAAATTTTAAAATTCATAAAATGGACTTTATGCTCATAATCATAAAGTACATTTTAAGAATTTATATTTTTAACGTGATTCATACTAAGATTCTGCGTGGATTCTGCTAAAGCGGCTATTTTAGACCCCCCAGTACGTGTAGCTCCACCACTTTCCCGCTCTGAAATATGTATATATCTATTATTAAAATAATATTGCTAAAAGTGTTTGCACAGTCCCAGGACTGCACTATGGTAAGACATTTTAGCGGAAAGTTAACGTAGAAACAACTACAAGGTACGCGCAGTCGCAACAAACTTAACGGAAGAACATAACAATCAACTGCGGTACTGAATAGGAACATAGTATGCAATTAGCTACAATATGATACCGATCGCGCGCCGACGCTGGACGCACGCTACAACGCTACTAAATGAATAAGAAACAAATCAACATAACACTGTCGACTGATGAGTTATTGACTGACTACATGATTGTTATTGAAACTGACCATAACCTAGCTCCTAGGCTATGGTCAGCTTCAATTCAATCTCCTAGGTCCTAGAAGACTTTGAAGGAGAATTCTGTAAACTACGGCTATTGCAATTTAAAAAAATAAAACGATTTTCAATTATACCTTCGTGTATCATTGAACGATTATTATCGAGTATTGTTTACTTACACTGATGGAAACACTATGTACTGAAACTAATCAGCGTAATTGAAACTATTGCGAATACTTGTCAACTTATAATTAAGTCAACGAGTTCATTATAATTATGAGGGAAACCTAACAATATTGTTTTCATCCCATCTATTCGAAAAGGACGACTTGGTTCGCCTTTAAGTGCACCCAAAGGTGGTGTTTTCTATAAGAAACTTTTAGCGGGCAGTAATGAGTTTTTAATCCTCTTTATAGATGTTCCAAATTCAAAAAGTGCGCCACAAAGATAATTGCGGCGCACTTTTTGAATTTGGAACATCTTAGTGTTCAGCGCCGAAAGAAATCGAACGCAAATATTGTTTGAATAAAGACTGGCTGGTACGACGGCCCAGGCGCGCCGCCGGCCGCCGCGCTGACTGAATAAAAAAATGAAATCAAATTAAAAACGCGCGAACTACAGACCGCGTTTTCGTCAATTTTCATGAATTGTTAGAAATTCATGGTTTTGTTTTGAAAAATGAGTTCTTCAAGTGACAGTGAATAAAAAACACAATAAAGTGAAAAATAACTTTAGATCTTCAGAAGTCGGTGACCTTGTTTGATTCATTTAGTTTTTTTTTATCACCGACTTCTGAAGCTAAAGTTATTTTTAACGTTTTTGTGTCAGGTGAAGTCGGTTTTATTTTTTGCAAAAAAGTTTTTTTATTTTTCCATTTTTAGTTGTAATATCCTATCCAAATATTAGATAAGTATGCATTTATTTTAGATGTTGAAATTAGACCACACGACTGAAGTAAAAATGTTCATAAAATGAAAACTACTGGGCCAAACTATGTTACATTTTTATAGGACCAAATGGCAACTATTTCGCATCAAACTAAAGAATAAACACGTCAATCGGCTCATAAATATCAGCGTAATCGGTGTAAATACATAAAAAAACAGTCGAATTACCTCCTCCTTTTTGAAGTCGGTTAAAATTATGAGGCGCCTTTTATTTTCTCATAGTGGGTGATGAAAAGTAGAGTGTATCACTCGGGCGCAAAATATATTTTTGGCTCGGGCGACGTACTTTGAATCCCTCGCTACGTTCAGGATTCTATTAAAGAATCCCTCGCTACGCTCGGGATTCTACTCTAGAATCCCTCACTTCGCTCTGGATTCAAAAAAGCGCCCTCGCCGTAAAAATATTATTTTGCTCCCATAAGATACAATTTACTATTGCCGCATCTTTATTAACACAAATAATACTAAAACTGTTTCGCACCTACTATTGTACCTACACGTCGAGACTTTTATACTTACTTCGAGCTCAAACCGTCGCGAAATAATTCATTATCATACTATTAATCACAGAAACTTAAAAACATTATGTGTAGTAATGTAATATATCAGCTATGTTTGACTACATGTCCCTGTTCATCACAACGCTCTCGGAAGTAAACCATACATTTATACAGGGTGTAAAAGACCTCATCACGAAGCCGTCAACCAAGCATTCTGTACATCAAACTAAGTAACTTTACGTGAAACGACTTTTATTTGGGGTGAAATATCATGTTTTGTGGTAGAACTCAATGTAACACACTCAAAACTTTGTGCTGATGGATTGAATATTACGGGGGTCGTGGAGGTGTTTATAGTAAAAATCTTACATTAAAAACTTGTGCCTATTTAAAAAACTTGTCTAAAAGTTGGAACTTTGACCCCCAATATCTCCGTAACTAGAAGGTTCCCTGGCATACCTGGGAACCATTTAATTTTTTTGTTCTACATCATAGTGTAGAACAAAAAAAAGTATCGCAATGCCGAGGAAAACAAGTGCCTTTCGGCTTCGTTAAGAGGTGTTTTACGCCCTTTATATGTCCTACCTCAAACAAACAACTATGTTACATAAGGCTTTTGTTGCACTTGATCGCTGTATCCTACACTTATGTTAACTCACAAAGCTTTGCAACACGAATGTAATCAGTTTGTTATGTTATGATTATAGTAGTTCCACGAACGAATCAAAACATCGAGCTGCCTCTATTTAATGAGTACTCACAAAACGGTGTTAATGCCATACTACAAATGTCACTTACGGGATATCTTCCGTGATTATTGTTTATTTTTGAGCTCCCGATATTTCGACGCTGTTGCAAGCGCCATGATCGCGAGTTAACACGCGGGGGTCATGGCGCTTGCAACGGCGTCGAAATATCGGGAGCTCAAAAATAAACAATAATCACGGAAGATATCCCGTAAGTGACATTTGTAGTATAGTTATGAACCGTGAAAGCTTAAAATGGTGTTGATGCCGTCTGACTTATTCCGTACTTACTGCTAAGAGTAGCTTTACTCTATTATGTGTAGTTTGTCATATTATTATGTAGAATATTCATAGATAAGGTACTCATGGGTAGGTACTAGGTTGTGAATGCTTACTTTTGGGTAAGATTGGCGGCAATTCGATATAATCTACAGCTCTATGAAATACGCGCGTTCGTAGCTACATGTATGACGGCGGCGTTAACAGTACTATAGATATTAAACATTAAAATTTATATAATTTAGTAACACATTATAGAACAACTTATTCACTCGATATGGCAGTAGTTTTCAACAGTTTATACAAATTCATTGATCGTGTAACACTCGAGAACAGTGCTATAGCGTCGTCGATACATTACTCAACTAATTTAATAGAGTATTATCACTTAAGTCGAGGTTCAACCTTTTTTACATATAACTATACATAGATTGAATAGTCTCGTCTCGAACAAATAATATTTATTACGCTTTCAACATGAAGCCAGAGAATGTGTCGTTTTGATAGCTTTGATATCGTCGGTGGATCATTCAAGGGGATTAAATTGAATGAACTTAGAGGGTTGTATTGATTATTATTATGATAACTCTGTAAAGTTATATTAGTTACGGCCGCGAATCAACATACAACCTGACACTGACCGCCAAATTGCAAAAAAACCTAAGAAAATTTAAATGTCGTGTGCTTGGAAGAAGAAAGTGTTAGAAGAAAGCCTACAGACAGTCGCATGGTCGCATGACTGTATACAAGCGTGACGTCACAAGCGTTGTGCCCGGCATACAAGTGTGACTGACACTGGCTTGGCCACCATCAGGGATTTTAATTTAGATTACACAACAAAATTGTCGCTAATTAGTCGAAATTTGTCGCCAAATATTAGAATTTGTCGGTCACTGGTTCAAAAACTATAAGGGTTTATAGGTGGCCGATCTGGAGAGAGTCTCCCCAGCTTGGCCACATTTATATCTCAAAAACTAGGGCACCTAGCGAAGATCTGTTTTCTACCATATTTTGTCGCCAATTACTCGCAATTTGTCGCCAAGTCACAGATTTAATCGGCTTTTAGTTCAGAAGATATAATGAGTTCAATTAGTAAGGTATAGTCCAAGAGCTAGATCGAATGAACACTCTTAATTTCTTTCGATCTAGCTCTTGGACTATACCTTACTAATTGAACTCATTATATGTTCTAAACTAAGACCCGATTAAATCTATGACTTGGCGACAAATTCCGACAAATTAGCGACAAAATATGATAGAAAACAGATCTTCGCTAGGTGCCCTAGTTTTTGAGATATACATGTGACCAAGCTGGGGAGACTCTCTCCAGATCGACCACCTATAAACCCTTATATCTTTTGAACCAGTGACCAACAAATTCTGATATTTGGCGACAAATTAGCAACTTAATTTTTGTGTTATCAAAACTAAAATGCCTGATGGTGGCCAAGCCAGTGTCAGTCACACGGCATACAAAGGAACGAGTAGTACGCGTTGCCATGGTGACGGCGCCACGGACCACTCAACACACGGAGTGCGTACGATGCATGTCCGGGTCGTAACGGGGCCCTACACTCTAACGTCCGTCCGTCTATCCGTCTCTATCCGTCACTCCCACTCGCACTCATCTGCAGACGTGCGCGAGAGAGACGGACGGACGGACGTTACAGAGTAGGGCCTCTGTCGCGGCGACTTACATAATAGCTGCATCTTTGTCTAGCGTTCGTTTCATTACATTCTTATGTTGATATTGCAACTGTTACATACCTACTCTATGATTTTGTGTTTTTTGTGTTTCTATCACTGACGTAAGTATATCATATGGACTTGAAATGTTTGACTATACAAAAAAAACAGTTATACAAAATTATGAGGCATATCGATACCGAAAACATAAAATACTGTCATCTCTTTTTAACTTTAATAATTTTGCATAAATGAAAAAGGATAACAGTGTTTTTGACAGTTACTATAATAGCAACCCTTCATTTCTAGCGTCATTGAAATACCTATTTGCGGCCGGGTCGCCATTTTATTTTCTCGCTGTTTGGCTATTGCTATCTTAATAAAACGAGAAAGAGACGGACGTAATTTAGAGCTGCCAGAACTATTATTGTCGACGTCGACTAAAAACACGATGAAGCGCAAGGCATAAACTAGTTTGACAACTCTAATGGCCTATAGCCGTACTTTTCTCGCACTGCCTTTTAGTAAAAGATGGCGATTCTCTATTTTTAGATTATTTATTGAACAAGAAAATCGGGAGCAATGTCATCCAAATTAAACTTGTAGGTACGCAAAATTTTAGAAACGTCGGGCTTATATTAAAGGTAAAAATTCGCGAAAATACCCGTTTACATGTGTATTATAATGCGCAAAATTTTAGCTTAATCAAAAACCAGGAAGTTGGTCAAAAATAACTTATAATAACTTTGTTTAAGATTTGTTTACATAGTTATTTTGCTAGTTTTAAACAAGTGAAGCTAAGAAAAGTGTGTTAAAAATACCTGTTGATTGTACCGTGACAATATGAAAACATTCTCACAATCTTTTATCGATGTTATTGTAGAGAAATATCGATATGGGCTTCCCTAAGCCGCCATTTTATTTTCTCAAAGTGTAGGTATCCCCGTTTTTCATGTAGGTATGCCAAGTGCATATTATGATTTATATGTCAGTGGTTTCTATTTGTATGACGGCAAGCAAGCCATTGATGTTTAGGAAGTGTCCATTGGAGTCATACAAATTATTTAATAATCAGCTTTATCAGTACGAAAAAAAACTTAAAATATACAAATAAATAATAGCTAATTAATGACATCTCCAAATAGTTTCAACGCTATGATGGTGTTAGTTTGAGGCAACTGTACAAGTTCATCGTCAACCTAATGTATTACATGTTTGTGTACATCTGTATATGTAAACATTCCTTATCCGTACTTACACATTTTGCCGCGAGTTTTGATTATTTTTTTTGTTTAAGTAATAAAACGAGTCCGAATAAAGTATTTTTTGAGGATATTTTGTTATTGTTTTTTTTTTCTTTTGCTTGCCAAGTGAAACCGACATTGTCATTCCGCGTCTTTTCGTAAAATATTATTCCGATGCGTTTGGAAGCAGTCAAACGGCATTATGTTGCATGTTTGGATGGCACTGTTTTATTTTACAAATTTTCTACACAATGTATATTGTTCTGAAGTAAATAACGACTTATTACTGACGTCTTGTTTTCATATTATGATTTTTAAAAAACAAGTTTGTATATTCTTAGCATAAAACTCTATTAATAGAATAAATTAATTGTAGAACAATAAATTGATACATACGGTTTTAATTCCAGCATAAACTATTAAATTTCATTTTTTGTTTTTTTGAAGTGAAAACTTCTTTAGGCGCGTTGAGCACTTTTTGGGTGAAGGAAAAACATTGAATTCATCGTCACGTAACGTAACGTGCGGTCACGCTTCGTAGCCGTTCGTAGCACTCGTAGCATCCGCTACGGCGTAGCACCACATAGGCATACGCGGGACAATACCAGTGCTGCGACTGGGGCGGGTGTACTTTTTGTTTTTACTTCTATCGACAGTCCCCAAAGACTGCTCGGATTTTTTTTAGCGAGTGTACTAGCAGTATTACGGTAAACGTAAACCTGAACAATTGGATACGTTTTTACTCGCACAGCGTCCAGTATTTCGCCGAAGATTACTGCTCAACTAGAAGTTGCAGTCTTAGTTATTTCATTTACCCCAATATCGTAAAAGTGCTTCATAAGATAGATCGATTCATAAGATGTTACTGGTATTGATCTAAGACTTGCTAAATGTCTCTAATTTATCACTACACAAAATATTTTTTCTTTTTTTTTCATTTTTGTATTTTTATATTTTGCGGTGGCGTCACACGGATATCGGGTAAAGCGGGGCTTCAGAGGTATTGTGAGTGTTTATCCACATTGAGATCATGTTTCACGAGGAAGTACGTTACCGGGGCAATGAAAATTAAATCGAGTTTAAGAAAAAGGCCGTCACAGGTATGAGTCAGAGAGAAGACGCTCTACAAACACAAACCATTTACGATCTGGACCATACTGTCTCGCTTTACTATCTCCCCGAATCCCCTATTACCGGTTGTGTGAACGAGCCTTACTGTGTTACAACAAAGCACATAAATAATATTCGGTAAAGCATTACGTGGTATTGCACGAGGTTATTGCTCAGTTACACTTTGTTTCTAGATGCACGTCTCTAGATGATCACATTACTGATAATGGTTACATCAAAAATCACTGGCTGGCATAAGTTTCAGTAAGGGTCGCAAGTTGCCAGGTACTGCTTACTGTACGGTGCGGACATATTGCGGCCGAGGACACCGGACACTGACAGATACTTCAGTACATTATTGTCCGTGCTGGGTGGACCAAAAATATACTTTATAGCCAGGACGTCATTTTTGACGCACATTATAATGTATGCACGAATGCACTTGTGTTTAATAATGGCATGTTAAACAAGCGCACTTGTGCTATTTAGATTGCAAAGCTGACGGGTGCAATATAAAGCGTACATTTGATAACACACAAGCCAAGTATGAAACACCATTGCAATGAACACAATCAAGTGTTTGATAACATGTGGTAGTCTCTACATTCCCTCAAAGCCTTGATTGTTTACCTGTGCCAATGCCTAATATATTTGATGAACTTTGCTTTTTTGCACGTTTTTAGTTTAATTGAAGTGTTTCCTAGATCATGTGTGTGCTTATTGTATACAAGGTGATGTACAGCCGCATAGCACGTGACGTAACAATTAATAAGTTAATTTGACCGTAACATAGAACAGTTTGCTTACTATCACAACGTACATTGTACTACTATAATATGACGCAGCGAGCTTTACCGAGTCGTCGCACGGGTATGAGTGACGGGTCACGACGCTCTGCAAGGCCCAGAGAACCTGCCATATTAACGCTTGGATACTTTTCAATAACATTTAATTTCGCTCACATTTCCACAGTATTCTTGCAGTTTCGTGCATTCCGTCAATCCGAGTAACAGTCCGATACATCAGCCGCTCCAAACGTTACGATACTAAAGAAGTCCGTTCGGCCGCACTGTTCACACGCACTTAGTGGTACACTAGCTAGCTGCAGGCTCCGCACAGACACCGCGCAGGACACTACCGGTACCGGTCAGCTGCCGTACGGCGGACGGTTCCTTACTATTACTTGACTAGCACTGTCAGATTTTTTTGTTTGATTGATTTTATGAAGATTGTGTGAAGAGCATTTGCGACTTATTGGTAACTCATACGTACCGCGCTACGCAGGGATACTGCAATAGTCTGAAAACTTGTCAATCACGTCGAAGTTCTTCCGAAATGGAATTATACTCAATTAAGTCTACGAACGAGTTTCCAATAGAACGCAAACGGTTTTTTGATAGCTCAAATAAATTTTTAGTTAAGAATATTTTTAAATTTGACAGGTCGTAGTAATCGTAAGTTCTGGGGCGCGTGTAACCGTAATTCCTGGGGCGCGTGTAGTCATCGCACGGGCGCGTGCGGGGCGTGCGGGGCGTGCGGGGTGGGGCCGCGCCGCTTGCGGTGTCGCTCGGCGGGCGCGCGCGGCCGGGCGGCGCCGGGCGGGGAGGCCAGGCGGCGCTGCTTGGAGCTGAAGGAGCGCGGCGCGCGCTTGTCGTTGCCGGCGTAGCGCTGGATGACGCCCGACGGGATGTTGTTGAAGTCCGAGTTGCTGGTGATGTGGTGGATGATGAGCGACTGGTGCGCCGACACGCGGCGCGGCGTGGGCGACGAGCACTGCAGCGCCGACAGCGGCGGCGGCGACGTGCGCCCGCCGCCCGCCCCGACCGCCCCGCCGGCTCCCACGATGGGCGGCGAACCGGCTGCGCGAGACCCGCTATCCGACCACTCCTGAGGACGACACATATTATGACTATATTGTCTCACTCCATAGGTTTACATACATTATATAATAACAACATACATCATACTTATGACATTGTCGGCGTTTGTTTCGATATAACAAACGCCACTGTCATGTTGGCGGCGCTTGAAATATGAGCGCATTAAAATATGAGCGCATTAGAAAGACAGATTGCAGTGACACTTGGAATACCAGATCTGCTACATGATCTCAGAGCTTTCTAGCTAGTGTATGTGTGTGTGTGTGTGTGTGTGTGTGTGTGTGTGTGTGTGTGTGTGCAGTACTGACCGGCTCGCTGTCGGAGGGCTCGGGCGAGGGCTCGCGCGAGGAGAGCGGCGCGGTGCGGCGGTGCGGGAAGAAGTAGGAGTCGAAGGTGTCGCGCACCCAGCGCCGGTACTGCAGCACGTGGTCCGTGACGTATGTGTGTGTGTGTGTGTGCAGTACTGACCGGCTCGCTGTCGGAGGGCTCGGGCGAGGGCTCGCGCGAGGAGAGCGGCGCGGTGCGGCGGTGCGGGAAGAAGTAGGAGTCGAAGGTGTCGCGCACCCAGCGCCGGTACTGCAGCACGTGGTCCGTGACGTATGTGTGTGTGTGTGTGTGCAGTACTGACCGGCTCGCTGTCGGAGGGCTCGGGCGAGGGCTCGCGCGAGGAGAGCGGCGCGGTGCGGCGGTGCGGGAAGAAGTAGGAGTCGAAGGTGTCGCGCACCCAGCGCCGGTACTGCAGCACGTGGTCCGTGACGTATGTGTGTGTGTGTGTGTGCAGTACTGACCGGCTCGCTGTCGGAGGGCTCGGGCGAGGGCTCGCGCGAGGAGAGCGGCGCGGTGCGGCGGTGCGGGAAGAAGTAGGAGTCGAAGGTGTCGCGCACCCAGCGCCGGTACTGCAGCACGTGGTCCGTGACGTATGTGTGTGTGTGTGTGTGCAGTACTGACCGGCTCGCTGTCGGAGGGCTCGGGCGAGGGCTCGCGCGAGGAGAGCGGCGCGGTGCGGCGGTGCGGGAAGAAGTAGGAGTCGAAGGTGTCGCGCACCCAGCGCCGGTACTGCAGCACGTGGTCCGTGACGTATGTGTGTGTGTGTGTGTGCAGTACTGACCGGCTCGCTGTCGGAGGGCTCGGGCGAGGGCTCGCGCGAGGAGAGCGGCGCGGTGCGGCGGTGCGGGAAGAAGTAGGAGTCGAAGGTGTCGCGCACCCAGCGCCGGTACTGCAGCACGTGGTCCGTGACGTATGTGTGTGTGTGTGTGTGCAGTACTGACCGGCTCGCTGTCGGAGGGCTCGGGCGAGGGCTCGCGCGAGGAGAGCGGCGCGGTGCGGCGGTGCGGGAAGAAGTAGGAGTCGAAGGTGTCGCGCACCCAGCGCCGGTACTGCAGCACGTGGTCCGTGACGTATGTGTGTGTGTGTGTGTGCAGTACTGACCGGCTCGCTGTCGGAGGGCTCGGGCGAGGGCTCGCGCGAGGAGAGCGGCGCGGTGCGGCGGTGCGGGAAGAAGTAGGAGTCGAAGGTGTCGCGCACCCAGCGCCGGTACTGCAGCACGTGGTCCGTGACGCGCACGATGCGGCCCAGCACACTGTGGCGCGCCAGCAGGGCGTTGTGCGCGCCCACCGCCTGCTGCAGGATTATGTAGCCGTAGTCGAACGCCTGCCACAAACAAAACACCTTCAATTACTCTACCGAACACATAAATTATAGTCAAGTGCAATTAGACAATAAGGTGGAACAAAGTTTATAGTGGTCGGATTTTCATGGGACTTTTTTTATTGAGTTCCTAGAGGGGTGGAGAAGAAAGTTAAAAAACCTTTTTGGTATTTTTTGTCTAATCGCACTCGGCTTATAGGGCTAATTGCAAAAATAATATAGTTCAAGCTGACAAATCCAGCTGACTTTCCAGGCTTCTAGCTGATGATGAAAATAAGTTCAATAAAAAAATTCAAATGAATTGATAACCTCCTCTTTTTGGAAGTCGGTTAAAAACAAAATCCAAGATGATTGTCATTAATAAAGTAAAAAAAATGACACGAAACGATATCCGTTTCGTTTTACGGAGATACTGATATGATACTGAAATATAAGCCCATTTCCGAATCCAAGATGGCCAATAGTTCTATCTTCCACGTCCGCTTTTCGACGTTTAGTTTATTTAGTCCGTGTAATATATTGTTACCTGTTTGACTTGTATCGCTCCGTAGCTGGAGCGTCCGATGTCGTTGCCGGCCGTGAGCGGGTCCTCGATGCACAGCAGCGACGGCCGGTGACCGTCGTTCATCTCCTGCGGACACACAGCTGTAGGTTACTATGTACTCGCAACAACACCTCACGGACTACAAGAGAAGCAAGTCCTCAACATACCTTCTGTATATCATCCTTGGACACATAGGAGCCTCCATTCTTGACCCTGATCGCCGTCTTGACGTAGTTGAACTTGCGGCCGTACAGCTCGAAGAACTCGATGAGCAGCACGCCCAGGTTGTGCGGCTGGCGCAGGCGCTCGGGGCGCGGGTGCAGCTGCAGGAAGCTGATGCACATGAGGATCAGCGAGTACGACGAGATGCCGCCCGTGAACACCTCGTTCAGGTCGCGCTGCAGGAGGAACTGCTTGAGGACCATCACTAAGCGTGTTAGGACGGGGTACTTCTCCTGAAATTTATGGCTTGGACTTTAGATTCAATCACGGTAATGGAAAATATCATGTCTCCGGGAAAATTAGGTGCGGTGCAGCATAGTTGCTTTGATGCCTGATGACATAGTCGGAAGGTTGGGCAGCGTTCGTATAAATTGACTGTACCGAGTGTGCAATAAACGCACATTTCAGAAGTTATGTATTATTCCTTATGATGGTGAGCCAGTTACCAACAAGTAACAAGGGATTCACATTAACAAGGAATTCCTCAAGGAGTCAAATCTTGACTCCTTGAGGAATTCCTCTTGCAATAACCACTATAACACAGCCACACCGGGGCATCAAACCCAGCACTCCATAAGATAGAATTGGAAACACAACTTGATTGCAAACTTTACTACAACATTACTGCTGAGCAATTCATTGTAGTGAGATATAGTAGATAAGTGTAGTAAGTAGTTTTGCTACACTTCATAAAATATAGCTTGATCTCTGCGACATATGTCAAACTCATACAACAAACTTCAAATTCCAGTTTTTAACGTTACACTTTCCTGGGAGGAGGAAAATGTGAGGGCACAATAGGTACTCACCTACCTATCTTTCAGTCTGGAGGAGAGTACTGTTAAAAGAAATAATAAAGGTAACAATGTAACAGAATTTAATGAAAAGACACAACCTAACTTATGGGAGCTGGAGCTACCTATCCACTAACCAGGCCAGGGATGCCGGCGAAACTTGAAGTTAGTTCTATGAGTTTGACATATGTCGTAGAGATCAATCTATCTTCTATGAAGTATAGTTAAGCATTCCTAGGCTGAACACAGATAATTACTAACTAAAATGTATGCACGAGTGTATAGGGCGAATGAACGTGGTCGATTATTATCGTATACCTTCGCGTTATGATTCACGCCGGTATACTAAAACGGGGGCAGACATGTTAATTGGCATCATTACACCCAGCAGGCTGGAATGTGAGCTATTACAGGACAACACGTTATCATTTGTTCGCATATTTTGTTGATATTGTCTACTGTTATCAAAGAGGTAACGAGTCCGTCGTTTAATTAGTAATGTAGCAATTTATTACACACTGCTCTAATCGTTTTATTAATCCATGTTAAAAATCATCATCATTTTCTTGATCTTATTTTATTTTATGTAGAATCGGCGAAGCATGTCGTCTTGTATCACTCTTCTATGATGTAGGCCCTTTCTTACCACTATCATATTCAAAACTACGTTACAAGTGTAACTCATTTTAATTATTGTAGTTGTATTATACAGCAGCAACCATTTTAAATTTTACTAAGCACAGGAAGTTGTCATAAGAAATAATATTGCCATTAGAAATAATAATATTATGTAAAACACACAAAATAGTAGTATTTACAATTTTACCTCATAAGGTCAAGGTCACACTGAGTGTGCATCAGGCGTACTCTTACGAGTACCAGTATGTTTTCAGGTAGCAATTTTTAAAACGATTTTTCTCCTACTGTACCGTTTCTAATTAGATGGTGTTCCATAGATCTAGTACTAGCTGCCCGTCCCGGCTTCGCACGGGTGGCACATTTTATTTTTTTCTATTCTCTCCTATATATCTATCCCATCTTTCAAGTTGGATCAAACTGCAGACGGTGTGCAAATTTGATTAAAATCGGTTAAGTAGTTTAGGAGTCCATCGCGGACAAACAACGTGACACGTAATGTATATATTAAGATTTTGACGATAATAGACATAGGCTACAGAAAACTGAAACAGGGCAGCACAGACGACAGACTTTTTGGTACAAGTCTGCGACGGAAAAAACTCTGCAACAAATTTTGCGTCTACTTTTTTATCCACTATAAGGCGATCAGTAGGATCCTTTCCATCAGTAGATCCTTAAAGTGGACAAAAAAGTAGTCAAACACATCAATCACGCAAAATTTATTATAGTGTTTTTGTCTGACGCACACAAAAAGTCTGTCGTCTGCGCTGCCCCTAATCCTGTTGAAACTTTGAAAGTCGCTGTACAAATACGAATCGTATTGTAAAGCGATTATCAGTTGAATAAGCCGTGTAGAATCAACGTAGTTGTGACGTCGTTGATCTTCTACACTCATCTTTATGGTCGAGATCGAAAAGTACAGTGTACACTCACCTTAAACTGCTTTATAAGCTCTGCGCTCTTCACTCCGCTGCTCATGTTAAATGATATATCCACCTGAGGAAGAAACAAAAAAATTAACAATGGTTCGACATTGTGCTGATGGACGCATTGTATAGTACGTGTGTCGTGGACGTATTTAAAGTAAATTTACAACATTAAAAACTAGTAAGTAAGTATTCAAAAAAACTTGTGAAAGAGGTGGAACTTTGACCCCCAATATCTCCATAAATCTGTAAAACAAGAACAAATGCCTTTCGGTTTATTTAAGGGCACTGTTACACCCTCGAATCGAGGCCACATTATGACACAAGTGCTGAAGCGCATTCCGGAGCGCGCCTCGCTAATTACCTGAAAATGTGAACACATGGCCAGGTGCCCACTAACCGAGGGTGTGATAATGATCATTACTCTTTATCATCACATTGAGCAAGTCCTGATTCAATCAAAATTATTACGGCCCAGTATGAGAAAAAGAAAGAAAATAAATAATAGACAGAATAACTGGAAAATCCTCTAGTTTTTTTTTTTAAATACAGATATATTAATTTGACTCTTAGATGAGCCAATCGGCATTCTATTTTCCAATTGTCTTATAGTTTCTACCAGAGATATATCCACATAGTGTAATCAGTTTGACAAATGGCAGTCATGTCGTGAGCCACTCTTATTTAAGATCTTGCATGTATTATTTTCATTCTGTGTGTAAACACATGTTTGAGCTTATAAAAAAAAGTCGCCAAATTTTAGGCTAAATCAATTGACATTGCCATCGACACGCTATTAAGAAGACCAGAGCTATGCGAGACTCCATAGCGAGGGATGCGAGTGAAACGTAACAATAATATCGTTTCACGGCTAGAGCTAAGCTAGCCATGTGACTGTTTTGATACATGGACTCCAACCTCCCCTTTAAACGTACACACCGGTGGTAAATGAGACGATACAATAATTTTTCCATCTGCCCTTAGAAGGGACAGAGGAGGTGGATTGGGGCAGGTCATTTTACGCACATCCCTCGCTTGCACATCTCTCATCGTCGCTCTGGTGAAAGTGTAAATAGTGCGATACCTTGACGTCGGAGTACTTGTCGGTCATCTTGACGATGGGCACGGTGGCCTTCTCCAGCACCTTGATGCTCTCCTTCTCTGCGATGTTCTGCACCACGAGCTCGCGCTCCAGCGTCCACAGCGGCAGCTTCTCCCATTGACCTGGGACAATATACACCAACCTCATAGGTATGGGGGGACATACACATAGCCAAAAAATTGAGACGGAAATAATAAAAAAATAATTATAAAAATGCTATAGTTCTAGTTTCCAATTACTTAATTTAAAAAAAAATAAGATTGAAAGGGAGAATTAATAAATTATAAAAATTAGACTGAGCAACAGTCATTTATAAACTTAAACATCACTTCTTTAGTAGTTGATTGGACTAATTGTTTATTATCTCACCAGTAAGAGCCACATGGACAGCTCTATCCTTGGCTTCGTTTAAACCCTGGAAGGTGAAGGTGGTTGTGCAGGGTGGGTAGGAAACAAGTTGAAAAATTACAAAAAGGGGCTGCCATTAAGCCTTTTGTAATTTTACAAATGTTTCAAGATTACTTTGTTCATCAAAATCTCCTAGATGTTACCACAATAAGAAAAAGAGTAACCAAACCCGTAACTAAACAAAAAGCTCAACCGTTACACTTCGGGATAACGGTTCTATGACAACAAAAAGAAAAACTCGCGAATTCCTAGCGACGCTCCAGATACGCGCAAAAACAGCGTGACTCACCACCAACATCGGAGCAGCACGCCTGATTCGATAATAGCCTTTAATAAATCGATCAGAGCGCGTCATGGCGTATAATGACAGTTGTATAGTGTTCGCTATGCAGATACCGCGTCATGAGCCCACCAACTCGTGACACGAAAACAGCTCTCCAGTGCTGACGTAACAGGAAATCCGTCTGACGATCGTCCAGCTGATGTTCTCACTAACAAACCACTTGAGTGATTGTTAAAGTGTTCCGAATCGAATGCATCTTTCACCGTACTATTCATATTTCATCGATCACGTCTATGATAAGCTGGTCGTTAGTTGTAATGAAAAGTTTATCATTTATCTTTCAACATTCTTCACTCAAATATTAGAAAAAATTTAGCGCTTTTCAGCGAAACTTTTGTGTTTCAAAGCATTATGTGAGGATGATGCGATGCTCCCCCGTGTCACCGTGTGCTAACATTAACGACTTGAATGGGTGTCAGCAAGGCCGCACGGGTGACTCACGCGCCGGCGATGCGTGACATCGTAATGTCTGTACGTAAATCTACATAATAGGCCGGTGCAAGTCCGATGTTTGTTTCTCTTATACATTGTAAAGCTACGACCGTATTGTTTGGACTTACGCATCAACTTTTAAGCGAATTTTCAATAACTGACCGGTTAGGCTTGTCGTGTCATTGTCAGAAACCGAGCAGGTCATTCATACTCTAGAGAAGTACAAGGTATGGTGTATTCTAGCAAGAAACCACGGCAATTCCATTAATTCCGTAGCCACTGAGCCTCCTGACTGCCCCAGTGTAACTGTAAACACGGCGCACGTGCTTGTGCTGTTGCCGCGCATGTCATTCGAGGCCTGCCACACCACTACGTCAGCTTCTCTGTTTGCTGTCGTAACTTGTAACATTGAACTTAGTGGAGTTATTGATCTCCAGGTACTTCGGAGATCATTTTACAGACACAAATTAATCATGTGACATCATGTTCTTAATTTTGTGTTCTTCAGGTTTTTGTGTGTATACAGGGTGTTAGGCTTATGGACCGACATAATTTTTCCAGGGGTTTGAGAGGTCATTAGCTAGGTCTACCTAATCCATCTTATGTCCCAAATGTCACGGTTGGTTACATATGTTTTTTTTTTATTTGAAAAAAAAATACCCAATATGTTTCCTACCCTTATGTCCCCGGCCGTGCCCGATGGGGCACGGTGCATTGTTATTTTAATTGTGTCTGTAATTGCGGGTATCGAAGTGTTAATTCCAAATAACTTATTCGTATATGTATTGCATGCTTTATGTATGTTATTTGTATTATGTGCTAATCACAGATTAGTTCAGTTTTTAAAGTTAATTAATGTTTAAGTTTTTAAAATACTTCTTATGCACATAGGTTCATCCTCGTTTGCAAATCTCACAATCGAAGTAAAGTTTGCTGTAAGAAAACTCAGTTCATCGTTGTACATAGCATTATTATTGCAATATTGTCATATTTTATTTTTGATGTTGTGTGCTATAAAGAATAAGAAAACTTACAGTTCTTATCAGAATGAAAATTATTACACTAGCTATGTTGAACTGATTCAAATATCAAATTTGGCTGGGCATGAGTATGGGGCCGTTTGCAGAAGTAGACCTGCTCTTCAATAGAGATGGGAGCCCTGCAGTGGTGTCCAGCAAGATGAGACGACCAGGAAAGTGAACAACATGTGGAAAATTGTTGTGACACTCGAAGACGACTTAAAAGTTCAGTTTCTTCAATAATAAAAACCTTGATTGAATGATGATTGGCCCTACAAAAAGCTGTGCTCTATTTTCCTATCTCTCTACGATTGTAGCTAGTAAACCAGTGTATTGAGTGCATAATGATGTCCGCCGCCCAATAGTCCGAGGTCGCAGCGAGTGGACGCCGATATAAAAATAGCCGCGGCATGCGCCTACTGTCTCTACTAGTAATTGCTCACAGTGTACACAATTCATTTGTTTGTTTTGTCGTTAGCTCAAAGATCCTGTTAATCCGGATCCCCAAGGTCAGTTTAACTTCAAATGAATTTGTTTTCCTCCAGCAAATCGTTACTTTGACGACTTATCGTCATGGACCGATGAATGATCTGTCTTGGAATGATGAATCAATGATGTTGCGATGTTCACTGACAGCTTTTAGGTTTCCATAATATTGGCATCATTATACCAAGATCATCGTTCAGTGTCCACGAACTCGCTCCACTCTCACACACGCACGTGGCGTGGGCGGAGTTCAACAAACCGCGCTGTTGCTCCATCAGTTAGCTGATATCCACCTGTCATCCGCGTCTCCCTACGACCTACGGCTGTTCCGCATTCCTGTCTGTACCTGCTTGTTACCGTATCGAACAGATAGTTAGCTTGTCAATGCTTCCCATGTAGTTGCACGGAACTCGAAACCCGGCTGCCGTATAGGAAAGTCATGCTTCAAGCAAGCGTCGATTCTATGTTTTAAGATTGAAGTAACTGATTGTCTTAAGGCTGATGCTCCAGGGTAGCCCGCGAAATAAATAATCATCAAAATCATCAATACAACCCGTTCATAAAGGTCGAGGAATACCTTGAAAAAGTCGTCCCTCGAGGAACGACTTTTCCTTTCCTTTATGATCTTGGAGGGTTGTATTGATGATTTTGATGATTATAATTCTGAACTACATACGTCTTACAGCCGCAATAGTAGATTGTATCATAAGGGAGCAAAATAATATTTTTACGGCGAGGGAATCCTGAACGTAGCGAGGGATTCAAAGTACGTCGCCCGAGCCAAAAAAATATTTTGCGCCCGAGTGATACACTCTACTTTTCATCACCCACTATGAGAAAATAAAAGGCGCCTCACCTCATAATTTTAACCGACTTCAAAAAGGAGGAGGTAATTCGACTGTTTTTTTATGTATTTACACCGATTACGCTGATATTTATGAGCCGATTTACGTGATTATTCTTTAGTTTGATGCGGAATAGTTGCCATTTGGTCCTATAAAAATGTAACATAGTTTGGCCCAGTAGTTTTCATTTTATGAACATTTTTACTTAAGTCGTGTGGTCTAATTTCAACATGTAAAATAAATGCATATCTAATATTTGGATAGGATATTACAACTAAAAATGGAAAAATAAAAAAACTTTTTTGCAAAAAATAAAACCGACTTCACAAAACACAAAAACGTTAAAAATAACTTTAGCTTCAGAAGTCGGTGACAAAAAAAACCTAAATGAATCAAACAAAGGTCACCGACTTCTGAAGATCTAAAGTTATTTTTCACTTTATTGTGTTTTTTATTCACTGTCACTTGAAGAACTCATTTTTCAAAACAAAACCATGAATTTCTAACAATTTATGAAAATTGACGAAAACGCGGTCTGTAGTTCGCGTGTTTTTAATTTGATTTCTTTTTTTTATTCAGTAAGCGCGGCGGCCGGCGGCGCGACTGGGCCGTCGTACCAGCCAGTCTTTATTCAAACAATATTTGCGTTCGATTTCTTTCGGCGCTAAACACTAAGATATTCCAAATTCAAAAAGTGCGCCGCAATTATCTTTGCGGCGCACTTTTTGAATTTCCATAGGTCATCCATAGGTCGCTGGTTCATATCCGGCTCGAAGGACCACCGCACGCATGTACGAAATAAAATGCGTGGGAAATTAAAACTTATTGAGTTTAATGAAAATATAAAAAATACAGTCAAGAGGCACACCGTTTCACTTAGCAATCAGACAAAGAAGAAAAAAGTATTGCCACAACACAAAAGAAAAAATAGCACAAAACGGTGTTGTAAGCTTATTTACTAAAATTATTACTATTTTTGTTAACATTCAAAATTATAAATCTATATGTTTAGACTGTTCTAAACAGGAACATCTATAAAGAGGATTAAAAACTCATTACTGCCCGCTAAAAGTTTCTTATAGAAAACACCACCTTTGGGTGCACTTAAAGGCGAACCAAGTCGTCCTTTTCGAATAGATGGGATGAAAATCATATTTTAATGAACATACAACCTCGCTCTGGCCTGCAAAATGCAAAAACGCAAGAAAAATTGAATTTCGCGTGCTGGCTGGTTGGTAGCATTTTTACCTTAAGTCTTCCTCTTGTCCTCTTAGAATAATATGCCACTCAGTCAATAGTGTGGGTAGATGACACCATCATTACATCATTATTACATTTTTATATAATAAAACCGTAAAAAAATGTGTCTGTACATTGAAAATATTAAAAAAGAAATAATTGAGGGGTTTTAGAAACGGTAATAGAGCACGAATCCAAAAAAAATTGTCTGTGTGTCTGTTTGTTTGTACACGCTAATCTTCGGAAGTACTGGACGGATTTGAATGTTTTTTTTTGTTGTATAGGTGTTAAGTCTGGGCAACATATAGGCTATAATTTATGTTGGAAACTTGAACACCTGATGCAGAACCGCAACAGACCAGCTAAACTATAAGAGATACAAAAATGGTACCATAGCAAAAATTGTTACACGTGATGAGAATTTTCTGCTGAGAGAATAAATTTGAAGACCTGGAACACCTGATGTGGAACTCCAAGAGCCCAGCTACTCTATAACATGTATATAGGAATGACGTTTCAATCTGATGAGCACTCTTTGTTGACTTATAAAAATCGAAGGTCTGGAACACCTGTTGTGGAACTCCAAGAGCCCAGCTACACCATAACACATATAGGAATGACGTCTTAGCAAAAGTTGTTCGGTCTGATGGGCATTTCCTGTTGACTTAAAAAAAACGAAGATCAGAAACATCTGATGTGGAAATCAAAGCTATCACTAATTTCAATGTATAAAATAAAATACTTAATCTGGGACTACCTCTACGCGGTGAAGGCGGTAACAGTTTAGGACTGATTTTAGATGACGATGGTATATCATTGAAAATTTGACTCTACTGGCCAAAACTTCCATTTTTTATTTTATTTTATCGAATAAATATGCCTTCGGGCTTATGTTATTTGAATGTTTAATTTCCTTTTCCATTTATCTTCGTGACACGGTAGCCTACCTGGTAACGCGGGGGAGCAGTCACTTAGATTTTAATTGATAAGGTATCTTCACAATAAAACTATAACCATGACTAGAAAGAGGTCAAATCTTTCCCAATGTTCCAAAGGAGCCAAAAGATTGAGGATCATAAGATCCCAAGAATCTACCGAAGAGCGTCAAGAGCGACTTGATGCTGTTCGAGAACATCAGGCTGCAACTCGCTCCGTGGAAACCTCTTCGGATCGCGAAGCACGCCTGCGTTCTCAGCGTATTTACACATCTTTTGAAGACCTGAAACACCTGTTGTGGAACTCCAAAGCCCAGCGACACTATAACATGTATAGTAATGACGTCTTAGCAAAAGTTGTTTAGTCTGATGAGCATTTCCTGTTGACTTACAAAAATGAAAGATCTGGAACGTCTCGAATCGTCTCGCGCATTCCGTTGTTTTCCCGTCCCCGGGTTCTTAGAATTCGACATCAGACGTTTCAGATCTTCGATTTTGACGACCCCGTTGTCGTTGGCATAAACAACAGGATCCGCGTACGAAGTCGCGGGCAAAACCTAGTAAAACAATAATTCCAAGACACCAATCTCTAAAAAAACTGTTTATTTTGGACCTGAAAACCCTATTCATTTTCAATTAATTGCCAAATTAGATTTTTAGTTGCTTTGAAATCAATAAATAGTTGAGTCATTGAGTTGAATAAACAGTGCCGTCACAGTTTGCTATTGCCCCGTACAAAAGATATGAGAGAACCGCGTTTTGACAGCTCTTAAAAAGTATCTCAATTGATTGGTGTGTCATTTACCCCATTATGTATGAGCCCTTCTGAACTCTACTTCGTAAGAGCGGTTTCGGAAAAGCGCATTTTGTATCGTGTACTTATCTCGTATGGTCTTATGGCTTACGGCCTTACACGTGCGCCACATTTTGCAAAAACGGACGCGCGTAAACGAGCTTAAACCGGTGCGTTCACGCGGGGTGACTGGGTGAGTACGTCTCTCGCGGTTCACGCGTAGAGATCGTTGTTTTCAATGGGCATAAGCTGAATAGAGCTGAATAAGTGTGAGTAATCCCATAAACGAGTTTATAAGCGCGTCAACGCTCGCTCGTACGAGTTGCGTGTGAGGTATATATATATGTTACGGCTTTGATTATATAATGTCTAGATGGAGCGTCGCCCTACAATCACAACATAAAAAAACGAGCCAACAATTTCAAGCCTGTGTGCGTGCAGGCGGTGTTTTACGCTGTCATACTGTGTCTCTGTGTGTGTGAATAATGTTACCAGCTAGTACAATAATTCTCCCATAAGTCACATATTAAAAATAATAGACTAATTAAATAAGATAAGTTTTAGGTGTATGTATGTAATAGGTATTCAGTTTTACTAGTGTCTTTTTATTAAGTATGTAGTTACTTTCTTCGATAAATAAAAAAACACTATTTAAATTTAAATAGAGTTGTTGAATGTTGTATTAGATCAGCTAAGTTAATTAAATAAGTATTACAATTGTGCCGATTCCCATGTTCACAAACTAAACTAAAATTAGACTATTTCTATCTTTTTCTCTCTGCAGTAGTTTCTCAAACTACATTAGTTTTTGTTGGTTTCCACGTGGTATCTCCGCGGCCTTTTTTGAATGCCATCTATCCATCGATTCCTGTAGGATTATTGGGTATTCTAAAAAATAAGATGATATGATGATCACCATATTCTACTCATTCAATAATTATGTTTGTTAAAGGCTGATATTCATTAGTCAGATTACTTATATCCAAGGAATAAAAATGGAGGTTAAATTACCGATTTAATACTTTTAATCAGTGCCAGTTATTAATAATATATATATAAATGAATTGCCGTTCGTCGCTCTAAAACTCGACACCCGCTCTAAACTCTTTACTTGGCATCGACTTCAAAATCATATAAAGAAAGACTTAATACGAATTTATAAACTCCACCTTTTTTTAAATCGATAAATAAAGTAGTTGGTCTACTTTATTTATCGATTTAAAAAAAGGTGGAGTTTATAAATGAACACCTAGTTCCAGGCGATGATAAATAGGATACACCTAAGTTTAACCACCGGTGTGTGGCTGCACCTAGTTCTAGCCGCTATGATGAATGCTAAACCTAGTTCTAACCGAAGATAAGAGGATACACCTAGGTTTAACCGCATATGGCCGGCTGCACCTAGTTCTAGCCGGCTAAAACTAGGTGTAGCCGCACTTCGGCTATTAGCCGTAACATATATATACGCACTATATATATAGGTATTATATACGCACTGTACGCGTGTGTGGATGAGAATATAATGGAACTTGTAGGTATAGGTAATGAGAGTGTTCAGTTAGGTTCACATTCCACGCAGGGCCAGGGCTGAGGTAGGTAGGTACTGAACTACTGACTGAGTACACCCACATTTCGCCACTTGTGCTTTATTTCCATAGAATAGGTACCTATGTGTGAACGTTAATGTGCGAGTGTTGTTCGTAAGGAGGGCGCGGGCGCGGTAGGTACGGGTGTAAGTTTTCAGTGGCACTGATAAGGCTGCGGATATCAATGTCAAGAGTGTGTGCGTGACCCTGCGCGTATTGAGGTCGCTAGTTACTCGTGAAGTCGAGTGATCACAGTCCAAATCTTTGACTTATTGTGTTTCATCAAAAGATAAGTTATTGTTGAGATCTTTAGATATTCTACGGCGTTTCTACAGAGTGCATACCTATTATACCGACCGATGATGTTCAGAAAACAGACCTGAAACAGACCTCTAGATATCCTTCACGTTTAAGTAAAAATGGTGGTGGACTTAGGCTTTTTACGGCACGCGAGAGATAGCTACTCGTTATCTGCCGTGTTCTTCAATGACATAAGACCAACGCGGTCGATTGATAGTCCCAACAGCAAGGTGCTCCCGCCGTCAACTCATTAATAATTTCTGGTACAGTTAGTGAAAAAGCATGAGTTACTAATTTCAAAAGAAATCTTAGGCTTAAGTGCTCGGCCAGAGTGGAAACGCGGGTGCGGTGCGGGCGCGGTGCGACGAGCTCAAACATATGAACTTCATTGGAGTGTCCATAGTGGGCACGCGGGTGCGGGCTGCGGTGCGGGCTAGTTGGCGCGGGCCGCATGCGAATCGCATGCGGGCAGCTCAAACCATAGCTCGTTCATACAAGTGGCCGAAGTGAGGGCGCGGGCGGCAAGTGCGGGCGCCAGGGTTACCAACTCCCAAAAATATTTACCCCTCAAGCTAAGTCAAAATTCCCACAATTACTTGAAAATCCTTTTTTTTATATGTTTTAATTTACAACAATAATATATTTAGCCATAGCAACAATATTTTTTTTTTAAGATTGCGCTGTTTTCAATTAAAACCGTGAATTTTTGTTTTACTCCTAGTTGCCATAGCACGGCTAGAACTATGTAGTTTGAGAACCCCGGTGGTCACGCGCGGTTGTCGTTTGCCGCCCACGTACCTACTCACTGCGGCCACTTGTATGAACGAGCTATGCAGCTATGGCGTCTTTGCGTGTTCAAGTTCATATGTTTGAGTATGCCGCCCCGCGCCCGCTCCGCGCCCGCGTTTTCAGTCTAGCCGAGCACTAAAATTCGTTATTTTACGAATAATTGCTAAAAAGGGATTTTTTCAAAAATACTTGAAATATACATTACTTAAATCGACAAAAATGAACAAAGAAACAGACCAAATCAGCGTTTAATGGATGCACGTAGGTCACACTATTACGCTACATCATTAACTCGTCGCGAGAAGGAGCGGCCGTACTACGTGATTCATCCGCTTAGTGAAATATCGTTTTGTGATTTTTACATTGCTTGTTCAGACACTTAGCGACAAACTTAGGTAGTGGTTAAGGAGTAATGTATTTATTGCAAAAATAGTACACTCGCTGTGATATTTGAAAACAAACATAACATAGTAAAAGCAACAAATATTTTACGTTTTGTTGTTTTTCTTGATTTTAAAGACAAATATAGTAAAATACTTGTACTTACATATGATAAGTAATTCCGTGATCAACAAAGTTTAGGTTTATGCTTCGGTTTTTACAAAAAACCCCTGAACAACACGGAATTGCTATAATTTGTCACGATCGCGGTCGAAAGTACACTAGTTCGCGGAGACGGCCATTTGCCTATGACATGGCCGACTGGACATGTCGCGCGGACACCGACACGCCCCCTTACCACTTCTCCTCTTTTTTAGATTTCTGTGCATAAACGAAAAAAATATATTTCAAAGTAAATAAAAAAAAACTTCTTTTGTAGCTGTACTAACGGATAAGACGATTCTTTAGACTGTATTAGAGGTGATCTCTACACTGTTAAACCGTACAGCTGACTAATGGCTGTAAAATGGAGAAAAAAAACAACAAAATGCTTTTTAGTAGAATTTAAAAGAACTATTGTCCAGCTTTGGCTACGAATAATGCTACTAGCTGGTTAAGAAGACCAAAGCTTGTAAACGGCTACTTAACGCGATAAAGACACCAGTTTTTAGCTGTGAGCTGTATTAACGACTCAAAGGAGAATGGCGAGATTGCATGTAATTCGGGACCCAGTGATATGGGTAGCGTACATTGTGGAAACTTATGAATAGTTAAATAACTACTTAAGACTAACAAAAAAGCAAATGGAAAGTAGGTTATAGAAGTTGGGAGAAAAAAGATATGAAAGGTGGAAGATTATAACCTAACTTAAGGCACGGACTTATTGGTTATTATTTAGTAGTAGAAGGTTTTTACTTTTAACACCTGCACAAGTCCCGTACTATTCAATCCATCCATCAGCACAATGTTTTGAGTGCGTAATATTGAGTTCTACCACAAAACATGATTTTTCACCTCAAAAAAAAGTCGTTTCCCAGCAATAATTTTAGGGTAAAGTTACTTAGTTTGATGTACAGAATACTTGGTTGACGGCTTCGTGATGAGGTATTTTACACCCTGTATAAACAAGCAGATACATATAAAAAATACACTGATATCAAGGTAAAAACACGTTATTTCATTGTTACAAATAGATTTTAATGCTCATTAATCAGAAAAAAAAGTAAAAATCCATGAATAATTTTTACACCGTATATTTTGTATAACATTTTAGTAAAACCATATTATTTCGAAGGCGCGTGTATTATTTGATAATGGTGTTGATTCTTCGTTTGAAATACTATTAGAATAAAGTTCTAATCCGCTTGCACTACAAAGTGGTTGTTACGTCAGTCACTGCGGGCCGAATAGTGCGAAATGAGTGGTTTTTTGCGATTTACCAAAAATCTATTGAATGGACTAAAAAAGTAAAACACCATGATGCTAATATGTTGCTTGTAGAATTATTTTCGGAAAAATCAGATTTGCTTTGTATTTTAATATGGTTTTACTCGTTATAACAAATTTTTAGAGATAAGTTCGTGGTTTTTTCTTATCGAGTAAATTAGTTGTATTGTTTTCAAAACACTATCATACTAGCTTAATATCCTGAAGAATATCATAATTTATATTTTCTGGTTTTGTTTATTGCAGTGAATCATGTGCTTTTTAAGCATTATAAAACTCGCGTTTAGCTCTTGTAGTCGCCTTAACTTAACAATTATCATAATTATGTCATGCACAGAAAATGTTTAGAGCCTTTGACGTACGTAACAATGCATGAACTGCTCAAAGTTTTTGTTGCTATATTTCATTGTAGATTTAACAATAGCCGTTAGTAAGCCTTAACGGCTATTGTTAAATCTACTGCCAAGTAATGATACAGTCAAGAGATGGTTTATACCATCTCTTGGCTGTCTACGAGAATTAATGGAGCTGGATAGTGACTAGAAAGATAGCTAGTCTATAGCCATTCATTGTACAGCCGCTGTCCAGCTCATCCAGTGCTCTAAAGAGCTGCTAACAAGCTACTGTAATGCTCAGAGCTAGTTAATTTGGGGCCAAATTCAGAATTATAAGAGCTGCATAGCAGGCTATACAGCCCTTGTACAGAAAAAATAACAGCCTCGAGTGTTCAAAAATTCTGATGTCCAGTCTTTAAGGCGCTGTCAACAACAAAATCGCGTACACTGTCTATTTGTATGGGAGAAAACGAGACGTCACTATTACTGGGCGGCCAGGTTTTAGAAGAAAATAATGAATAAATATTGATATAAAAAAAGTATGGATTATTTGTGAAATATGACTCGTTAGCGGTTTAGTTATGAATATGTTGACTTCATGTTTTTAATTGCAGACCCATACGTCAAAAAAATAAAGACATAAGACCGTGATGATTTTAAGACCAATCTTTGCAATTATTTTCTATCGAGCCGATTTCGTCGAAATATGTATCGAGTCCGTCCAAGGTCTTTGAAATATGATCAATATTAACATATATTTTTTTGCCGTGCTAGAACAAATAGTTTTTCTTAAAAAACTGCTTAAATAACATCAATTTCAACAAATTAGATGTTGTCAGCCCCTTAAACGGCTACTTGTGCTAGTTGGGTTACAGGTACCCGGTGTATGATCACGAGAATGTTTTGGTTAAAAGTACCAAGATGATGTGTTCACAGATCTCACAGGGAGTTCGCAAATAAACGAACAGTTTGTTGTGAATGTGATGGATGACACACTCGGCTACTCGCCCTCCCGCGCTCCGCAGACGACGCTCCTGCCAAAAAGCACGCCACGCACCGCACACACCACTTACTCAATCATTCCTACGCATTCCTCACCGTATGTTTATGCGACTAATGACGAGACAACTCTGATTGGTCGTACCAACTACCAATCAATCATCACAATGTACTGCAATCCTCAAGCACAGTTATATAGAGGCTGTTCAGACAGATTTAAGTTGTAAGACTAGAAAAATTGGAGCATATCTGTGACATCCAATTCTTTGGATTGAGAGACACTCTTTTGGTCATATTAAAAGAAAGATTAGGAGACCATAGATAGTACTTATTTGGAAAAGTAGAAACTAGTAGCTCAAATAGAGCCTTGAAAAAAACTGTTTAGGAACACTTTTTTATCTGGCAGAAGAAATAACTAGTGTCAGAAAATATTACTATTTCTGTAGTACAATATGCAGTCATAGGTGTTGTATTCATACAAATGTACATGCCCATTTAATAGACCATATTTGATAGACCACATTTAATAGACCACATTTGATAGACCACATTTAATAGACCACATTTGATAGACCACATTTGATAGACCACATTTAATAGACCACATTTGATAGACCACATTTAATAGACCACATTTGATAGACCACATTTGATAGACCACATTTGACATAATTATGTCAGTTTAGTACTACTACATTTTAAAGTTACCTTATTATGTCATTATTACACAATTAATATGCAGGGTGTAAAAGACCTCATCACGAAGCCGTCAACCAAGCATTCTGTACATCAAACTAAGTAACTTTACGTAAAAATTATTACTGGGAAACGCCTTTTTTTTGGGTGAAAAATCATTTTTGGTGGTAGAACTCAATGTAACGCACTCAAAACATTGTGCGGATTGATGGATTAAATAGTACGGGGGTCGTGGAGGTGTTTAAATTAAAAATCTTACAATAAACTTTTCATTAAAAAAAACTTGTCAAAAAGTTGTAACTTTGACCCCCAATATCTCCGTAACTAGAAGGTTACCAGGTATGGTGTAGAACAAAAAAAATATCGCAATGACGGGGAGAACAAGTACCTTTCGGCTTCGTTAAGAGGTGTTTTACACCCTTTATATGTTTAATTCAATGTTATTACAATAAAGTAATCGTAATTGAAAAAAAAAAAACTAAGAAATCACAAAAAAGTGAAAAATAACTTTAGCTTCAGAAATCAGAAGCCGGTGACAAAAACACCAAATCAATCAAACAAAGGTGAAGCTTCAAAGTCGGTGACTTTTGTTTGATTGATTTAGTGTTTTTGTCACCGACCTCCTTTTTTGAAGTCGGTTAAAAAGTTAAGCAATAAAATTGTGCAATTCTAACTTCGAAGAAATAAATAATATTTTATGCCGGCAAATAAAATTAGGACAAATATTTTTTTAGGCTTTGAATAAATTTAAGTATAGAGAATTTGTCAGGGCAGTAGCTTTTAGGTAGTTATATGCAGTCGAAAGATTTGTGCCACGACTACCACCATTTTCAAAGAGTCATCTCACGCGTGTTTTGAATCGAAGATATAATGCGAACAATTTTTTTTAAAGAACCGGGGAACCGGGTTTACTCTCTCCGGAACCGTCTTTGTGACTAAAGTTAATGGCAATAACGATCGTTACTATACATTTAAGAACATTTCAGATTATGAACAGTGATCACTAAATAATGTCAGTAAGTACAGTAGCGAAGTTACTTGCGACTGCCTTTTGTGTAAAATATAGGGTGAATATTACAGAGAGCCAAAATTTATGTCTCGCTATAATATTCATCAACACTAAAGAATTTCAAAGACAAACATTTTTATTCCATTACTTAAATCTATATATATGTTACGGCTAATAGCCGAAGTGCGGATACACTTAGTTTTAGCCGGCTAGAACTAGGTGCAGCCGGCCATAAGCGGTTAAACCTAGGTGTATCCTCTTATCTTCGGTTAGAACTAGGTTTAGCCTTCATCTTAGCGGCTAGAACTAGGTGCAGCCGCACACCGGTGGTTAAACTTAGGTGTGTCTTATTTATCATCGGCTAGAACTAGGTTTTCAGTTCAGTAATGAGGTGGTTGATGACAAACTAGTTCTAGCCGCTACGATGAAGGCTAAACCTAGTTCTAACCGAAGATAAGAGGATACACCTAGGTTTAACCGCATGTGGCTGGCTGCACCTAGTTTTAGCCGGCTAAAACTAGGTGTAGCCGCACTTCGGGTATTAGCCGTAACATATATATCAATTAGGGAGTAGCGGAGACACAGACACAGTTGCACTTCTTTACAAAGTACTTGCTGGGGTCCGGTGAACTGTGCCGAAATAAGATGCGAATATGGCCCCAGTCATAGAATTGTTAGAGATCGAATAATCTCAAGACATGGCGTATTGAATACAAAATTGTAATCACTACACTTCGAATTAACAACTGTAATCCATTTTTCGACGCAATTTCTTTTACACAATACGAACTAATTAGTGGTTTATAATAAGTTATCAGGGCATGAGAATGCACAGCCGGGCTGTCTTACAAAATAGGTATACGATAAACTTAATAAGCAGATAAAGGTAGGTATTCTAGATATCTGTCACGATAGCGAAGCGCAAGCCCAGTGAACTAATTCACGATAGAGATATAATACCGGCTACCGATAGATTATACACACGAGTCGAGTCATCCATTATTGAGGCGAATTTTACGAATTGCACGATAAGTAAATTATGTTTCCCAGTATAAAGATTAGTGTCATAAATAATGTATATCAACTGTGAAAGCCGTTGACATAGTATATTGAAGAATATTGTTCTAGAAATCGCGATGGAAAACCCCATCCCCTCGTATCATATTTTTCAGCAATTTCTAAAGGACAAGCTAATTTATATTGAAAGCAGTAGCGAATAAAGGAACAACTAAACTGGAGTAGTCAACTGATTCATTGGAGAATATTCTCAGCAAAGGGCTTGCAAAAATAAGTTTTACACAAACAAGACCCTGAACGGTAGGACATGATGTGTCTGTCCCCGAGGAGGTCCCTATGACTGGGAGGGGTGAGGGGCGTTCGGCCGCGGCCTTGTAGCGGCTTTACGAGTGGCGTCTAGCCGGCTCTAATGTGTCCACACGATGGATAGCGAGTAAGGAGCAGTCGGCCGGCATAGTGCGCGAGAACAGGCTGACGTCAGAGCCAAAATATACAACGCGTCAACGTCAAGATCCGTGGCGCTGCGTGTGGCGGGATATTTGATTTGTGGCTCTCATAAAGATCTTCTGTGCTATGATATTCCGGTGCAACTTGAACACCATTAAAGGATACGATCCGCTAAAATTATTTTTTGTTTGTAAGAGCCCAAATTCTTGCGATGCCTGCCTAGCATGTTATGAAACTCTTTTTATGTTTAGTATTCTTTTACGATGGAGTAATTAGGCATCTGCTTCGACCAAAGCGAACCTTCTGTGTTTCGCTACTTAGCGCAATAAGTTCACATGACGCACGTTTTGCCACTGCAGCATCCTACTGTCTGGCTGCGGCCGGCTTGTTCTACCATCACCGTTATGAATTGATCGGAACATGATGTGGCCACATTTTACAGCTGTTGCTAGGCGCTGTACGCGCTGACCGCTCCGATAACAGTGTTTTATTGTGTCATACCTACTAATAAACTCGAGTGTAAGTAAGGCGAACGGCACTCAAATTAATCGATAGGTATACAAATTTTAAGGCAACATCCTCGCTGTCGTTTTTGAAATATGATTGTTATTGGCGGATGTCTCTGATCCTCTGACGGGACTTTAGTTCCTTTTCTTTTAGCTTAGCTTTAGCTTTTATGATTTTTCGCATACTTAGAGGTGGTCTGACCAGGAAAAGTGTAAAGTACCTAATCGGTCGCATAGTCTTATTCAACTTAAAATGTATAGGTACGACAGCCCACCCCGTCCAGATCAACTATACATGTACAGTATACACTCTCTAGTTCTAATAAAAGCCGTCAGCATAGTATGTAGGTCGCTTGACTAGTGAACACCATTTTTCGCTCGACGACACGCGAACTCGCGAACAAAATAGCACGATAAACCACTTTACTAGAACAACATTCGATTTAGTCCATAAGGTGATTAGAATATTACAATAATATGCAGATTGTGTTGATTATTTGCAACGTTTATTTAGATCACGTAAGTGTTGCTTACGCTTAAGGTGGATGCTCAAGGGTAGCCCGCGAAATTCAAATCAATTGCCCTTGTTTCTAAATCAAACCAACAAAAGTGCTCACGCCTATTGTGTGCAGGGTATTTTTGTTCATCCATAACTCGCTGACGACGGTATTTAATGCCGATACAGGCCAAGCTACAGCCATTAATCGCTGTAGTAGTGTGGTTCTCGTCTCAGGCTCAGTTCAAGTCTATTGAAACATGAAACAGTAAAGCTAATAGGTAGCGAGTTTGTTAACCCCAAATCAGCGAGCAGGGAATTGTTCTTTAGAAGCGGTATCCTGTTTATTACAGCATTTATCCCCAGGGAGCGTTCACTGGAGCGCTTTATACTGCAGAATTATTTGTATAATAAGTTCATTTTCGGGCAGGTTTGGGGAACGTCTGTTCTTGGACTACACTTGGGTCACATTGAACATCATTCAGATATTTTGCTGCCCGGCCAAGTTACATAAGAGGCGATTGTAAACAAATCCGTAATTAGCATACCGCTGCAGTTGTGAGACGTCGCCGGTACATCAGCGCAACATTACCTAATAAGCGTCAGTGAGCGCCTGATCAAGTGTCAGACATCTCGGAAATCTTGGCACTCCTCGTGATTACTTGCACTTGGTACTAATATGTATCATTATTCGTTCGGGACACTGAAAGCGATGCAGTTAGACGCCGACCATTCCAGTATCATCTACGGCACACGGATGCACAGCCGGCAAGTCTGGAAAGTCACTATTCACCAACAAGCAATATTTTTCTGCAGCCTACGTAGATCACTCTCCATCCCAACCTCAATTTTATAACTGCACCTTGGTCTCATCCCGCTAGTCCGTTGGTCCTGCACTTGACCTGTCTATGGTTTACGACTGTGTCTGCGCACAAACAAGCGCACCATCATCATAATATCTCCCGCGTCGATGGCTAGTCTCGGTAGAGATCGGCTGTCATAGCCGAAATTCTGTCTGGAGGACTCGTATAGCAAAATGTTCTTCTTTCTATAAAGTATCAACAACAATAAACACTCACCAATAACAACGAGATCAATATCGCTGGTGGGCAGGTACAGGCCAGTGCGAAAGGAGCCGAACACCTCGACGCGCGCCTGCGGCCACAGCGCCAAGATGGCGCCGCGGATGCGGTTCACCACGGTGGTTCGCACCAGGTGCTCGGTCTCCGAGGGAGACATGTACAGGTAGAAGTGCTCGATCTCCTCGTGCAGTCTGGAACACACAATACAATTGTTTAGTTAAGCGGTAATAACTCGAGGACTGTTTGCAGATGGGTGGACATTCAGAATATTGTGAGTAAGATCTGTCTGTGACTCGACCAGCTCTATACTCAGCAGTAGGTGGGACAATGGCGCCAATGATAAACGCAATTTCGATTGATTTTTGTTCAGAAACAGTATGGTCCTTTCAGACATGTGCCGTATGTGGGTGAATATTTCAGAGAGTCAAAATTGATGTCTCGCTATAATACTCATCAATACTAAAGAATTTCAAAGTCAAACATTTTTATTCCATTACTTAAATAATAAATATGCTATCGGAGCCATTTTGAGCTTTAAATCACACATAATAAAAATATTCAAATATTACTTTAAAAATCGGCAATATTAGACGTGTCGCCTAGGTACAGTTTCCAACATTTCGTAAAAAAAAACAGTGTATTGAATGTATATGTATGTAATATGTTGTTTAATGTATAATGTATACATTGTGTGAATAAATATTTAACTTATAAAGATAACCTATAAATAAAGAATGTTTTTCATTACAATAATGTTCGAATTAGGACTTTATTAAAAGTTACTCTAAAATAAATGATAAATGATGTTTATTTTGCAAGTAGGTTTTTACAAACACTTTTACACATCATTTTTTAAACTAGATATTTTGATACAAGTAGAGAAAGTTTGTTATTGCAATCGAGGCGGAATTATAACACCCGAGCCGTAGGCGAGGGTGTTTTTGAGCCGAGAATTGCAATAACAAATGTCCACGTGTTGTAGTGTGTGTCTCATCATCTCATGACTATGTCTGTATGTGTTAGCCTAAGTCTATATATTGAATGGTTTGTTAATAAATATCAGTATTCTACATCAAGTCGTCTACTCAATTACACCTATCCCTACATGGCGACCCTGCCTTCGGGCAAGCCGCGCATAATGGACGTGTCGCGTTACAATTGGCTTCATTTTTAATTGGTGCGAAATTATTCAAAATGTGTCAATCATACCAAACAAAAGAAGAGGTTTTCCTGGCCCAAAATGCAGCCGGTGCTGGAAATAGTGCAAATTTGCAGCAAATTGGGACACATATGAGCATCCAGACAATTATGACAACAATAATTATCTGCGTCATGGGTGCAGTGCTTCTCTACTTGGGATTTAAGGCATATAAAAAATGCCATACTCGTTGGATGCGTCAGGAGATCAACCATCAGGCTTTCAGGGGCATGCGATTGTCCGGACGAGGTCGCTGCCAAAACACTCCGAAAGTAGCAGCGAAGCAGAGAGCAGAAAGTGAATGTCAGTGTACATCAGTGAACTAATGAGTGCTTTCAAAGTGCGTAATAAGTGTCAGTTTGTGTACGTAGGTAAAACAATCGGCAAGAAATTAAGGAGAAATGTACTGTTATGTAGTGACTGTTTAAGACAAAATCAAAACTCTGCAGTGACGTCATATTTAACGAATAAAATTGTGTCTTATGGCTAAAGAAATTGAAAACATATATAATGAGATATGTAAAATACTTACATATTTAATAAAAATAGGACCTAAGCGAAGATTAGAATCAAAGGTTAGTAGTAGAAAATTAGAAGAATCGACAAATTTATTTTATTCATTTAAAAAATTATGTAAAGAAATAGAAGCAAATTTAAAAGAATTAAAAAATGAGGAGTTAATAATAATTAATGAATATCGTCATAAGATAGAGGAATTAATCATAGAAATAAAAGAGTTATGTGAAAAAGAAAGTAGTTATAGTAACTCAGATTTTGAAAGTTTAAGTGAAGACGAAGGAAAAATAGTTAAAATGGCGAAATTTGATCTTAAGATAGCCCTGAACTTGTTGTCTGTTATGACAAATGACGAGTTAAGTATTAAGCAGTTAATCGATGGGATCGATTACTACAGTTCTATTTTAGACAGTCAATCGCAAGAACAATTAATTACGTTTGTAATGAAAAGTCGATTGTCTCAGGCAGCAAAATTGAAGTTAGCTTCAAATTATGACTCAGTTAAGGATCTGTTACATGATATGAGGGTTCAACTATTGCCAACAAAGTCAGCAACGGCAATACAGAGCAAATTACATTCTTTCTGCCAAAAACAAATGACAATAGACGAGTACGGAAAAGCAATTACAGAAATGTTCGTGGATCTGACGATAGCGCAATCCGAAGGGAAACCCAGTAATTATCAGGTATTGAAACCGCTTAATGAAAAACAAGCCATCAAACGGTTTGCCGACGGATTGCGAAACCGTCGATTAAGCACTATTATAGCAGCCAGAAATTATGAATCCCTAAAAGATGCAGTACAAGCAGCAGTGGATGAGGAAACTACGACGCCTTCGACATCAGGTGAGATTATGTCATTTAATCAAAACAATCGGTATAATTACAGGCGCGCTACAAATAATCATTTTAGAGGTCAGCATGGACGAGCGTTCAAAGGACGCCCAAACCAGGGTCACATGCGAGGAGGTGACCATAATGACACAAACCAGGACGCAGGGCATGGCCGTACACCACGAGGATCGTGGCGAAATTCAAGAAGATCGAATCGAGGTAGGTCTTATTTTCATAATAACCGAAACAGGTGGACACGCAATTCGGAAACAGTGCAAGTTATGACCGAGGAAACACCAAAAAATGATGAGTCCAAAAATCAGTTTTTTCGTGCCTAAAAATGTTATTATGTCATGTGATAATACCATGACTGTTGAACTTTCTGTAAACAGTAGTCCATTCCAATGGTTACTGGACTCGGGTCATCAAACGACGTTTTTCAATACACTTTTTAAGAAATAAAATAAAATAACGAATAATATTTTTGTCACGAACTATAAAACTATGATTTAAATTTTCTTTTTTTTTTTCGCGCTTTGGTCTCACCAGGTTGAAAGAGAGGCAATGGTATGAAGCCGTTAAACAACCTTATATAAAAAATAGATTTATTTTATATTTTTGAATTCAGAACACAAATAAATGTTAATTTGGGTATAAAAGTAACTATTAGTCTTAAATAATCATGTTTATCTATGATATTCTATTTATAAACACAATTTGAATATTCAAAAAAATATTTATGCCGTAAAGACGCGTAGTGCTTTGCAAAAATTAAAAAAAAAAAACATTCACCTCAGGCAATAGGCATTGAACCAATTTGGACTAAGTATAGGTATAGTTATCTGTGGCAATTTTCATTCCCGCACACGTGCGGGAAAGTGAAAAAAATCGCACGCGTGTGAAATACATTGCATGTTGTACCTAATCGTAGTGCGTTAAGGACCAGTTTTCGAGGAAGTGTATTGAAATAGTACATTTTGATACAAGTGGAGAAAGTTTGTTATTGTATTCGAGGCGGAATTATAACTCCCGAGCCGTAGGCGAGGGTGTTTTTGAGCCGAGAACTGCAATAACAAATATTCACGTGTATCAAACGACGTTTTTCAATACACTTTTGAAGAAATAAAATAAAATATAACGAAAAATATTTTTGTCACGAACTAAGAAACTATGATTTTAATTTTCTTTTTTTCGCGCTCTGCTTTCGCCAGGTTGAAGGAGAGGCAAAGGTATCAAGCTGTTTAACAGCCTAATATAAAAAATAGATTTATTTTATATTTTGAATTCAGAACACAAATAAATGTTAATTTGTGTATAAAAATAACTATTAGTTTTTAATAATCATGTTTATCTATGATGCTCTATTTATAAACACAATTTTAATATTCAAAAAATATTTATGCCGTAAAGACGCGTAGTGCTTTGCCGAAATTAAAAAAAAAACATACACCTCAGACTATAGGCATTGAACCAATTTGGACTAGGTATAGGTATAGTTATCTGTGGCAATTTTCATTCCTGCACACGTGCGGGAAAGTGGAAAAAATCGCACGCGTGTGAAATACCATGCATGTTGTTCCTAATCGTAGTGCGTTAAGGACCAGTTTTCGAGGAAGTGTATTGAAATAGTACATTTTGATACAAGTGGAGAAAGTTTGTTATTGCAATCGAGGCGGATTTATAACTCCCGAGCCGTAGGCGAGGGTGTTTTTGAGCCGAGAATTGCAATAACAAATGTCCACGTGTATCAAACGACGTTTTTCAATACACTTTTGAAGAAATAAAATAAAATAACGAATATTTTTTTTGTCACGAACTATGAAACTATGATTTAAATTTTCTTTTTTTTTCGCGCTTTGCCTCGCCAGGTTGAAAGAGAGGCAATGGTATGAAGCCGCTAGACAGCCTAATATAAAAAATAGATTTATTTTATATTTTTGAATTCAGAACACAAATAAATGTTAATTTGTGTATAAAAGTAACTATTAGTTTTAAATAATCATGTTTATCTATGATATTCTATTTATAAACACAATTTGAATATTCAAATAATATTTATGCCGTAAAGACGCGTAGTGCTTTGCAAAAATTAAAAAAAAAACATTCACCTCAGACTATAGGCATTGATCCAATTAGGACTAAGTATAGGTATAGTTATCTGTGGCAATTTTCATTCCTGCACACGTGCGGGAAAGTGGAAAAAATCGCACGCGTGTGAAATACATTGCATGTTGTACCTAATCGTAGTGCGTTAAGGACCAGTTTTCGAGGAAGTGTATTGAAAACACATTTGCGTGTTGTGTTGTGTCGCGCCATAACCACCACCACCGCTCTAGCGCAATCGCCGGCGAGCAGTCAGCACCACGCGAGAGCGCGCCACGCCACGCCACAACCTACAAAAATATGTCTCTTACCATACTAAATGTATGAAACCGATATGCTTCTGGCGCGCCATGCCATGCAAGTGCAACATTTTTTTTTATCTATAATAAAATAATTTAATCAATTCTAATTTAATATAATTTAGTCTAATTTAATAAATTCTAATTTAATTTATTCTAATTTAATTTATTCTAATTTAATTTAATCTATGTTATTTATTTTAATTTAAGTAATTAAGTGTAATCTTTCAATCAAATTAATGATTTAATTGTATATTTTTCTGCGCATAATGTAGTGCATGCTGTGCTTTTCTGTAAGTGATGAGGCGCTTAGACAGACTTTAGTTTGAATTGTACAAATTATAATGTAACAGTGTACTCATTGTTGAGAAGCCTTATAATAAATAAATAAATAAATAAAATAAAGTGTGTTTCCGGCATTATCGTCGTGGAACGATCGCTATTACTTCGATGATTTGCTTTAATCCAGACTTGTCTAGCTCGATGGATACCGATATAGAACTTTAAGTGACGTAAAGACTAAATAAAAGGTAATAAAACGGGGATACCTACCTACTTAATACAGAAACATAAGAATCTAGCTATGAATTACGCCTTCCAATATGATTGACATGATTACTAAAACTACACACCTACTCACATTATGCAAGGTGAGGTCATACATTCTGCAAACTCGGATCGCCTCGACTAACTTTGCTAATTTAATCTCAAAACTATTTTCATTTGGCGTGTTTGTCATTACATTAGTATTCGGCTGTGATCGTAATATAAAGGCAATCGTGAAACTTGCTGATTACGTTCAGCTTGTAACCTTCATGTGGTCGCATAGCACCCCGTGTCCCCGGCTGTCAGCTGTGTGACTATCAGCACCAGCCGACCTTAACACACAGACAGACCTTTCACCAGAATGCACTACTAGTTTTGTACCACATTCATTCAAATCCAGTTTTTGACAGTCACACCTCAATCTCGTTCCAATCGCCAATATGGCACAAAAAAACAACAAAGCAACATGGCCGAAAATAGAACGGAGCTGATGCTTTGACGTCGAAACGGAAAGGAATGTACTTAGCATAGCACAACCTCAAGTAAGTAATATAAAGCCGTTTTTGCTAAACTTGGTTTTTCGACTTTATTATCTATCCCACCCAAATGGATGAGAGTATTCATAAACATGATAGGTATCCCGCCTGGAGGCACCCGCCAGAGTTGCGAACATTAATCAAATGTCCAATTTATCATTTCCCTGGGAGCCGCGCTGGCGCTACGACGTGATCTGCATCTAGACGCGAGAGGTCGACCCGAGACCCGACTCATGAAACGCCTTTAAGCTGTGACCTATATTCAAGTTTTTCAAAACCCTAAACCGGGAATATTTTATTCAGAGTCTTTAGAAGTTTTCAATATGGTACTTAATTCACATATTTTGCAAGGCATTCCGCCGGTAGACAACTCAAAGATCTATTAAAAAGTTTGAAGTGCTTATTTCAAAGAACAGAAATATTAAAATGCAGAGTCTCTATTTTTTTTTAACATAGTGTAATCGAAAGAACATGCTGTGAACACGTAGGTAAATTACTTTTCCCGATTCGGCACAATACAATTAGTGACTTTGAAGCCACATGCGTATCAAGAGCAAAGAGAGGAAGCTTTCTAGACTAATGAAAGTTCCCAAAGACGTGTAGAGTCTTGTTTTAGTGGTGTACCAGTAACAGCGGAAGCAAATTTAGGGCAGACTTGCTCTAACGACTAGACTTGACTTCGACTAGACTATTCCACTGCCTTGCAAGTGCAACACCAGATGTTCGCAGCTCAGACCGATTTCCTTTTTAACGTTGACTCATTGCAAATAACTTTGAATGTTATACAGCGCTGATGTCATTCATTCATAATGTTGTATTTCAATGTGATCTGTCTGATTATAATGGCAGGTATGTTAACGTGTATCAAAGTGCCCATCTTCTCAGAGAAATATACGTATACATAGACCAGTAGCTCTTTTTAGGCATTCTCTGCAAAGTTGCCAAGTCCAAAATTTAACAAGGCGAGTTACATCTTATACTTAAATGTGGTTTAGTAATAAAGACGGCTTTTTTTGCGTAAAACTCATAGTGAAAGACTTATCTTTGTCTTTAGCCTAGAAGAACAAATGGGGATGTCATTCAACTGTCCGTGTTTGTCCGAGAGCAATTTGTCTGTAATCGCAAGACTTGACTTGGACTTAAGTTACGATGTAGATGTTAGTCCTCCTGAGGTTAGACATATCCAATATTCTAACGTATCAAAACACTCCAGCACCAGCAGGGCTCAGGCGCAAAATGTCTACTGGTAGTAAAATGTCTCTTTCTCATAATGTCGGTTTTTGTTCCGATATCAAGACACCTCGTCATCAGCAGAGTGCATGTGTTTACTTGTGCCTCCTTCGTACCTAGCCAAGTCCGTTTTTACCTAACACTGCACGCTGCCGTCGGGTTACTGCCCTGCCTACTATTTTTAAAGATTGTTCGCCTGTCTTCCCACTGCTTTGACACAACCAAGGGAACAAATCTCGATTATTTTCTACAGTAACTGGCACTAAGCTAAGTTTATGACGAGCTGCTGTTGTAAATGTGAAAGTCTGTGTTTCTATCTGTTTGGTAATTGTAATAACCTCTCATGAATCGGGCTTTTGATCATAAAAATAATCTTTAGTCACAGTGAAACTTGATTTATTTGTACATCGATTTATTGAGATGAATTTCTCATGATAAAATAATGAGTTCCCGAAGAATATGTAGTTGAATGAACTGGGGTGGGGACTAGTATTTGTTATGAGATGAATGTGATGATCAAAGTATTGATATGTGTTGGCAGTCCTAACAAAACACAATGGTATTTTCCTCGACTAAAGTCTGTAGGCGCAAAATCTTGGCAACGCTTTGTCAAGTAGTTCCCGTGCGATGGCGAAACAAACAAACGCGCGTTAACGATGTTAGTTAGGTCAACAAGTCACTAATGCACCTACTAACGTTAACGATGTTAGTTAGGTCAATGAGTCACTGACACACCTACTAACGTTAACGATGTTAGTTAGGTCAATGAGTCACTGACACACCTACTAACGTTAACGATGTTAGTTAGGTCAATGAGTCACTGATGCACCTACTAACGTTAACGATGTTAGTTAGGTCAATGAGTCACTGATGCACCTACTAACGTTAACGATGTTAGTTAGGTCAATGAGTCACTGACACACCTACTAACGTTAACGATGTTAGTTAGGTCAACGAGTCACTGACGCACCTACTAACGTTAACGATGTTAGTTAGGTCAATGAGTCACTGATGCACCTACTAACGTTAACGATGTTAGTTAGGTAAATGAGTCACTGACCCACCTACTAACGTTAACGATGTTAGTTAGGTCAACGAGTCACTGACGCACCTACTAACGTTAACGATGTTAGTTAGGTCAACGAGTCACTGACCCACCTACTAACGTTAACGATGTTAGTTAGGTCAACGAGTCACTGACGCACCTACTAACGTTAACGATATTAGTTAGGTCAACGAGTCACTGATGCACCTACTAACGTTAACGATGTTAGTTAGGTCAACGAGTCACTGACGCACCTACTAACTTTGTCAACACTACTAAAGCAAACTGTTACCTGAGCAGTGTGCGGAACTCTCGTCAGTCGGGTATACTTCGCCAGTTGCATGAATTCATTCATAAATGCACAGTGCTCGGATGTCGCGCCGAAAGGCATCGAAGTGATTGATATTCGAATCAGACCCATTCATTCAGTTTACTCATTCAATTTACTTATCAATGTTACGAGTGTGAGATGAAATCATAGATATAAAGAAGGATGAAATGTTCACCAATGTGGTCAATGGCTCTGTTGGCGATGCTCAGACAATGCTGGCTAGCTTGATAGAACATAGCCAGAGCATGTTTCCACTGAGAATGTTAGAACGAATTAAATTTCTTCCGACACACGGATATAATAAAAACGCTAAAGAGTTCGAAATAATGACACATTACCGCGTCGTAAATAAACATTTCGTGAACGTCCACGTGAGAGCAGATCGTCAAAGCACCTTGTGAATATAACGACAGGCCTTCGTAGACAAATAAAAAGTATTTGCAATACTTCCGTAAACATCCAGTTTGAGTTGATGATCGTATTTTAGTCGAATAGAGATCTTTTAAATAAAGATTTCTTAAATATTTTTGGTATTTCTCAGCCGAATAGAGCACTTTTCAATATTTTTGGTATTTCTCAAGTTCTCCGCTGGATGGAAGAAGTCTAGACGTCTTTCGGCTGAAACGATGTTTACGAGAACTTTACGCGGCACCCTGTGCGTGAAGTTCCTTCTAGTGGCATCGCCATACAGTAGTTACAGACCAGCGCACTCCTATCCTAAACACGAGCTAAAGCTGAACGGTTGTTAGTGCCTCCCAGTCATCACCTTTCCCTGGCTAATCTGTCGATAATTTAATACCATGCAAGCATTTTCCGTAGCATCACGAGGTTTGTAGTCTCGGTGTGCACATGACGCAACTGTTACGAAAATCAAAACGTTTACGCACTGATGTAACCAACTTAATAATAATTATGATACCATTACATTATGTGCACCTTTGACGTTTATAGGGAATCCATTAATAACGTCGCGACGTTTTGAGATACATTTATCGTTAACATTGTTTGTATTACGGGTTCTATTTTTACTTTTCGAGGCGATATACTGAAAAGAACCAGCTGTATCAATTTGCAACCGTGTAGCGAGTGGACTGGACAAGACCTGCTGAAAACGATCGTGAGCTTTTTTCTATGAGAATTATATTATGGGTACGTCATCCTTCTGTCTCTTGCTTGTATTCCAATTCTAAAATCATCGGATGCCTTTTTCTTACTAGACCAGTGCAGATCATTTTTGAAAACGAAAAATTCATAGTAAGATGAAACCCATTGGAAAAGAAAGAGAATATAACAAAAATTAAAGGAAAAATATATAAATAATTTTCACTTCTCATGCTCTAAAAGTTCGTCTTTATGTCGTGCGTAGGCGACATAAAGTCGCTTTTTATGCTCTAGAGCAGTGTTACAACTTACGAGTAAAACCTGTGGCAGTGGGTCGCGAAGCCTATACCGGTCGCAGGAGGTCGCGAAAACTACCTCAATAAACAAAACAATGAAGCCTAGAAAGATGTATATAATAAGAAATTGTTCATACAAATTAACAAAATAATAGTTATTTATGCAACTGTTGTATAATGAGGGGTATTAAAACACGAATGTGGGTTTATCACACGAGGCGAAGCCGAGTGTGATAATAGTATCACATGAGTGTTTTAATACCTAATTATGTACAGTTGCATACAAGACTTTATCTACATCCATGATATGAATCCTCCATAAAAGGTTCTGAAACTATTTGCAGTGTTGTAAGAAGTCTATGTAAATTCATGGAAAGTTTAATTGCTGAGTATTTAATACAAACAAGCCTTGTATAGGTAATAATATACTTAATTATTTACATTTTGGATTGTACAATTATTAAAATTCACAAAGCTTGTATCACTCATTTTTGTAAACAACAAAGTACATAATGCAATACTAATATCCAAATATCGAACAAAAATGGCGGGATACGACGTGAATTCGAATTAATCTATTAGTTTTTTTTTATTACGGCGCTGTGGTAGTGAATCGCACGTGCTAGACAATGTTCTTTTTTTAAAACGAGTTGCATAATGAAATTCAGTACAACATTATAACACCCGTTTGGGTGTTATAATGGTTATTAAGACACTGGCTGTTTTAATGTTGGCCATAAGCTAACTGTTTCAGATACTTTTATAGAGGATTTATAGCATGGGTGTAGATAAAAACATATTAGTACTCATCCATCTGAGGTTGCGCTTGTTTGTCATTAATTGATGATTAAACGAACTTACCTGTACGTGAAGTTCAATCACAATTACTCGAAGAGCTTCATTCTGGATATTAGCATTAATACACATGTACTTACAGAATTTTTTTCTCCTAAATTCAATGCGAAATGGTGAGCATTTCGCATTGAATTTAGGAGAAAAAAAAAATTTAAAACTATAATGAATCCAAAGTAAGGTAGATTCAAAATTTTGTTCTTGACTATGACATTCTCGCCTACCCAGCTCATTCACGTATCAGTGCTTCGCTGTTTCGCATCATTTCTTTGTTTTCTAGTGCGTTTCATAAAAAAGGCGATTTTTTTTTTAACTTTCTTCTCCAGTCCTCTAGGAACTCAATAAAAAAACGTCCCATGAAAATCCGACCACTATAAACTTCGTTCCACCTTTTGAGTATTTTATGTCTAATATTGCACTCGGCTAAAACCGCTGTAATTAAATCATAAATTACTACTATTATAAATGCGAAAGTTTGGATGGATGTTTGATACTCAATCACGCCAGAACGGCTGAACGGATATGGATGAAATTTAGTAGAGAGATAGATTACAGTCTGGAATAACACATAGGCTATATAATATCACGCTAATAACTTAGGGGGTGAACAATATTGCATTATGTTCAACATTCTTCAACTGTTTGACAACTAATAAGTGTCATAACATGCCTTAGTAATAGAGCGGCTATTTTAGATCACTTGTCACAGTAATAAGTACTGTTAATTTCCAAAAATAATAAACATGGTTCGCGAGTTCCATCCATCCCCACCCGGTATTATAATAAATAAATAAATGTTAAGTTCCATTTATTGGGGCTAAGCCTAATTACCATGACATGTATTGTTAATAATGTAAAATAAATTCATGGCGACTTGTTTGGGAACAACTAAATATGGAAAAATAAATAAATAAACTTTTTAGCAAATAATAAAACCGACCGACGAAAAAACACAAAAAAGTGAAAAATAACTTTAGCTTCAGAAGCTGGTGACAAAACACCAAATCAATTAAACAAAGGTCAAGCTTCCGAACATGGTGAAAAAAACACTAACAGCCTTTATTCATAAAAAATCCTTAATTGAGGTTTGATCGATCTGTTAGTTAGCAGACTGATTAAGCTTGTTAGACGGTTGTCAAGGAGTATGATTCATAAACGCTTGCTAGCAGTCTGCTAGTTAATGAGCTGCTGATAGACGGATTAGACGCGTTACGTTGGCCATCTTGACAAATCAAAGACAACAACCCTTAAATTATTTTTCCTTTCATTTTTGTTATTTATTCTTTCTTTTCCAATGGGTTTCATCCTACTATGATTTTTTTTCGTTTTTTGACCATTTTCAGAGGTATCTGCACCAGTCTATACGTCGAAGCCAGTTTGATAATACCAAATCTTACTTATTTTCCAGTTCGTCATGATCAACCTAGCTGCTACCAGCCACTCATTTTATTTCCAGTTTGAAAGTACAAAACCTGTGTTCTTCAAAGTTGCGCTTTAATATCGATTTGAATATTTAACATATTTTTTAGTTTAAGAAAACTACGGTGCAGGGTTGAGGCACAGTATAAATATGGACAGTACCGAAACTAAGCCTAGTTGATGCAATAATTACTTACGCTCCATTGAAGCCATAGGGTTGTCCCTTTTAATGTTGTCGATATTGTTTTTTTTATTTTTATTAAAACATTTTTATTGTTGTGATCAATCGATTTGAATTGAAATACCTTACAAATACAATTTAAATAATATTCATGGCGTAGTTATCTTATGGCGTCGGTTAATCTCAACAAGAAACAATAGTTTAAACACGGAAAAACACAACAACTTTTGATTTTATCTGTAATGGCAAAGGAAACGTGTGTGTGATAAATAAATAAATAAACTTGTAGATCTTAACGTTGTCACTACGGCGTAACCTTTTACAAGTTTTAGCGGGAGCAAGCCGCGATTGGACGATAACATTTCGTGCGCTCGTCGGAGCGGGCACGCGCTAGCCGCCGCCACAGCGCAGGTGGCGCGCGGGCAGGGCTCATAAGCGGCTGCGAACCGTACCGCGTTTCACCCGAAAATGCGTGTGATATGCTAGGAATAAAAAAAAAACTATTGCATAAAAAAATACCTTTATTACTTAAAAAAATATCTTCGTTATTGCAAATTATTTACATAAAAATACTTTCTTCTGCTACGATACGTTCAAAATTCTTTATTATTGAATTTAATTGTGTAAAAAATTCAAACAGCCGTATACCGCGCAATACGTTCGTGACATTTTTAAAAAGATTGGGAGATATAAACTTATACGTGACCACAGGCTCAGGGGCCCCATCGATGTGCATGTTAGTGTGAGGGTGCGGTTTCGAGCGTTTGTAGGTAGTTTCTGTACTGTCCATATTAATATTGTGGTTGAGGCTTGCGGTCGTGGTCAGGGCCCAGGGGGCAGCGACTCTCGTTGACAAGGACGCCAGGATACTTCGATACCACCTTGTTTAAAACTGGCATGCAAACAGAATAGTTGTCCCAATCACACCGCTGTGTTACAAGTATTGTTTGTTAAGTTGCCCTCCACGTTCATGTAATTCGACTGAATGACTTTTTCATGAAATATTCATTCAATCGAGTTACATGAACTTGAAGGGTTGTATTGATGATTTTGATGATTATAATTCTGAACTACATACGTCTTACAGCCGCGAATAATATTTTAATCGGGTTCCTTCTATCTGGCAGAATCTTGATACTCCGAAATTTATTTGGCATAACACACTTGGCATAATCTTCTTTAAACGAATATTTTTAAGGCATAAAAATTATTTAATATAGTTATTGTTTGGCCGAATGTTTGTATTTCCGAATTTACAATGGCATACTTTTAAGATGGCAGAATTTTATTTGGCATAATTACCTTTAGCAATGTTCAAATTTCGCACAATTTCACTTGGCATATTACGAAGATGGCAGATTTCATTTGGAATAATTGTATTTGGCATTATTGTCATTTCTATAAAATAGCATTTTTAACCAAACATTTAAATATTGTCTTAAAAAGTACCTAATATGATGGGCTACAAAAGTTAGTGACAGAAACGAATCGCTCCAAAACCGACTTTACGTAGTCTTGTCTGCCCTACCCCTAGAGTGTAATTTAAAATCGCGTAGGCGCGGAGGGGCGAGGCGGCCCGCGAGTTGAGGAGCAGGTTGTTGTAACACTCGCCGCCGCTGCTGAGGCTGGCCGGCGAAGCCGGCCAGCAAGCCGAAGCTGCGGTGGTGAGCGTTAAACACATCTGCGACGATAAGCTCGCGTGGCACCGCCGGAGCCCTGCAGCGCCGGAGCCGTGACAGAAACCATGCCTGCTGCATGTTGCATGCTTGCTTGCATGCTGCATGCTTGCTTGCCTGCTACATGCTTGCTGCATGAATGGTGTATGCTGGTGTGCATGTTTGCATATTGTATGCTGGTTTGCATACTGCATGCTTGTTTGCATACTGCATGCTTGTTTGCATACTGCATGCTTGTTTGCATACTGCATGCTTGTTTGCATACTGCATGCTTGCTGCATGCAAGATGTATGCTTGTTTGCATGTTTGCCTAGTGCTTACAGGAAAATAAAAACCACATGTTCACAATCAACTGTTATAGAGACACACACATCCACATCACAGAAAATTCATTTTTCTGTGATGTGGATGTGATAGATGAGTCTTTCCATTGTTGTGCATAAGAAATGTATGCCAAAAGATGATTCTAACTGTAAACTTTCTGAGATATGATAGTTCTGCTTTTAGTGACTATCGATATAAAATTTATGCCAAAAGATGATTCTGGCTGTGAACTTTCTGCGCTAAGATGGTTCTACTTTTAATTCTTATGCATATGAAATTTATGCCTAAAGATGATTCTGCCTTACAAAATTATGAGTTTTGAATGTATGATAAATGAGTGTCTGCCAAACGATTTTCTGCGAAATGAAGTTTATGCTATCCGCTGTTATGCAAAGTAATATTATGACATAAAAAGTTCTGCTATAAAGGGTGGACCCATTTTAATCAACATACAACCTAGCACTGGCCTGCAAACTGCAAAAAAACGTAAGTAAATTTGAATTTCGCGGGCTACCCTGGAACATCAGCCTTAAACCAAAATACAAAAAACACTAAAACACACACACACACTAAAGTACATTTGTGTGGTTAACAATGAGTTCTCCTCATAATGATGTATTGTGCAGATTGTGCTTCTATGCGATGAGTTTCGCGCACATTTATTTTATAAACGATTGCTTACAAATCCGGATGTAATTAAAATATAATAGCTATTCCTTATGGCGCACTTTGCTCAACCCTGCTAGACTGCTAGTGGCATTATACACTTCCGGATAAGCGGACGGAAGTCATTCTCAATCGACCGACGACTTCTAGAAAGTTACTGGAGTTATAGATTAACAAAATATCAGATGGACCGATATCTACGGAACTATTCAGAGCCAGGATCCGGAAGGCGGATTCACAGGGATCCAGAAAGATTCAACTTTAATTCAGAAATAGTCGTACAAACTGTGCCTGAATATTGCACTAATTAGGTCAATTTACTGCTGTTCACCATTCCCGACAAGTTCTCAAATTGGCCAGTAACACCTTATTCTACTAGATGAGCTGGCAGCTGGTCAGGCACAATGCACATCAACATTGAGCTCCGCCTGTCCCCCCCACCCCCCGCAGGCCGCAACCATACTGCGTCTATTCCGACTGCGAGTCGCTGGCCAGTCGCCAGCAGCAAGGCGTCATTGAAGGCGACCATCAGAATTACAAACCGTAGCTTTAATACATTCGCAAGATAACGACCCCGCATGGGAATTAGCTCTGAACAATCTGTTATCTTACAATCTCATGACGTGTTTTCGTCGCACCAGTGATGACGATGACGCTTTTGATCAGCGTCATGCTAGAAGGCGCTGCCGCTTTTATTTTCGAAATTTACGATCTGATCATGTAGACAAAAATGGAGGCATTATCACAACCACAGAAATGTAAAAAAACAGGAGAAGTGGCAAGGGGGCGTGTCGGTATCCGCGCGACATGCCCAATTGGCCATGTCATAGGCAAATTACCGTCACCGCGAACTAGTGTACGGTTGAACAAGCTATTTGGTTTACATTTTACAATGTAATTTGTGGGTTAAACTGTAAACCAATTGTAAAAACCGAAGCATAAACCTAAACTGGAAGATCGATGTCAAATAATGATTTTTTATGTATTTTGATTATTTTACAGCATAGTAGAGAAATGCGTAACCAACTTTCTTAAAGTAAGTTAATCAAATTTCAGGTTAAATCGGTGGAGTGTTTTTGGCTTTGAATTATCTTATATTATGCCTTATCCTCGTGCTACTAACTACTGTTTACAATAGGCCATGACAGCCTAAACCAACGTAACCGGATATTTTATTGTTTTATTTTACTTAATAATCTTTTTTTTTAGCTACATATTGTTTATTTTTATTATAATATTATATTCTGGACATTATTTTTTTATTTAAATATTCTTAGAGCGCCAAAAAAAATTTTGTACAATAATAAATGAAAGGTTCGATAAATTTCCGATTTAATCTATCACTAGCGTACCTATGCTTTTGCACAGCACAACGATAGCGATAGATGTTTTTGTGTGGGTAAGTTGTACGGTGCATGGTAAATACACGCTGTGTATGATGTCATAAGGTTTATAATTGATTGTGTAGTACGTTCAGTTTTAAGAAATACGGGTGCATGCGCGACTGCGTATCTATTACTTTTACTGAGCTGCATGTGTAGTAGTTGCCCTGTGGTAGGGGCAAAGTGGAGACACAGGGTTCCGATACATTTTCGTCTAGCGGGCATATCTCCTTCTTTATTATATCTATGGTTGAGATTAACCGACGCCATAAGATAACTACGCCATAAACACTATATTATATTTGTAAGGTATTTCAATTCGATCGATTGATCACAACAATAAAAATGTTTTAATAAAAAAAAAAACAATATCAACAACATTAAAAGGGACAACCCTATGGCTTCAATGGAGCGTAGGTAATTATTGCATCAACTAGGCTTAGTTTCGGTACTGTCCATATTTATACTGTGCTCAAGTCAATACAGTTGGTAGGTAGGTTTCAAGAAAATGAGTCCACTCGGCATTTACCCTCTTACCTCTATACTCTTACCCTAAGAAGCGTCTATCAACATGTAAATCTCGTTGGCAAGAATATCGGCGGACATTTGCGCTAACATTAACTACTGAATATATTCACTAGATTATTCGCTAATATATCGTGCGCTCGAGAATGTCAACAACCGGCCGGCGGCTAATAGTTTATTCCGAAAAAATAAGTATGCATTTTTTTGCAGTCGCAACGCCACCGCCTCCCTGAGTCAGGACCTCACGCGGCACGCCGCGCGCCGGCCGCCGCCGGGACACCAGCCTGACAAGTGACAACTAATGCAATCTTCTTCTTCTTTCACCAGCCACCTCTTTTTTTGCCATATCATCCTTCACACAGTCAGTCCATCCATCGTTTCTTTGGTCTTCCTCTACTCTTATTAAGTAAATTAAATCATTTGTTTTCAGACAACATGGCTCATATAGTGCTAGTACCACAGTTATACCCATCCACATTCATACTCAAAGGAAGTCCACCATACTTCCCAGGTGGTCCCATGATCATCAAGTCAGGAACTGATGATGAGATCCTGGAGAAATAGAGAGAACTCTTCAAATTTTATAGGTACACTTGAAGCGATTTGGGTAGTTTTTGGAAGAGTACTTTCTCGGAGTCCCATTTCAATTTGGTGAAGATTTGATGAACAACTTCGGAGATAGGCAACGGAACTCCTCAATAAATGGTAGTAAATGGACTGGGATTGCTGAAATCTCATGATTGTCTATTGTTTACACCAGTTCATAAACATACCATCACGCCGGTACGCTGTGAAGGGGTAAGCAAATGTGAACCACAAAAAAAAAAAAAAAAAATTTAAATCGTTTTTAGTTTTTGCAAAAAAATTGTTTTGTGTACAGCGTATCTTTAATAAATGAGACGTTATAAATTTATATGGGCACGATTCCATGGTAATCTTGTAGCGAAAGCAAAACATGCCGCGTATCGGCCGTTATCTTTCCGCTCAGCTGCGAGATGTGGCCGACTTACTGCGCTGGTGGTATGTCACAATGTGAGGTTTCACATTATCGTACACATATCGGAAATTATTCCCAACTACGAGGATATTAGGCGGTTAGGAGCGTGCGTAGGTATATTTAATAGTGGCCACGCTTTTGACGTCAAGGATTAGGTTTAGTACTCTGGCAATAAGACAGAAAGAATGGTACTCAGGTATGAGTGACCGAGGCCACGCTCTAATTAAAAACCTTTTCTAAAAGCCGTCAACCAGTTCACTGTTCAGAGCTGGGAACTATACTTCTACTATCGTGTTTTGTCTTTTTAGTAGGGTAGATGAGGGTCTGTCTGTATAGATCTACACAACTCACTGTGCTTGGTTTATTACCAACTAACTATTTTCACTGTGAGCAAATTAAATCAACCCTATTATATTCTAATACCTCAATACTAATCCTTGGCCACCTGCCCATATCTCAATAGCACCTTGTACACAGTTCCATACAATCAGTGCAAGTTCTACTTAAGGCCCTTCTAGCCCTAAAATTAGCAACTCTATTTGTGGTGGTTCAAACTTCGTTTGAAAGTCTGTTAGAATAAAGTTCTAATCAGCTTGCACTACAAAGCGGTTGTTACGTCCGTCACTGCGGCCGAACAGTGCGAAATGAGAGGTTTTTTTTTTTTTTTTAATTAGAGCATAAAGCTAAGCGTCCACCGCGTCGGAATCGGATCGTACGGAGTGTACGAGGCGTCGCGTCGGTGTTTACAAAATGCCGATAGGCGCCAAAGTGCGTCTACTGCATTTGGATTTTGCATGGGAAATATCGGTACTTTCAAACCAATCGAGTTCGCCTGTGCACGAGTATTTACATTATGGAAGATAGTGACGAGGATATTGTAATCATTAGTTGTTTATTTTCAGCAGAGAAGAAAAACAAAAGGAAACGAAAGATGTGGGTTCATGAAATTTATTTTTTTACAAAATTCACTTCGGGTGACGTTATCGGCAGAAATACGAATCTCTGGCGCAGTTATGCGGATCCAGTGCACGCTCCATACGCTCCGATTCCGTCCTAGTGGACGCTTAGCTTAAAGCTGACCATTTCAGAACACATTCGACGTTGTAAGTTATATATATAGCTGTAGGTGTTCTAGTTTTAAGATCATCACGTTTTGTAGCAATGGTGGTAATGCGACAAATAGTTGCAACTGCCCCCAGTGGTGAGGGACCGGTGGTGGCAGACTGGAATAAATGCTAATTCCCCGACCTTCCTTTCTCTTCAGAGACCTGCCAATGTACATGAAGTGTCTGCTTTTCCCATATAAAAGGGTCAATAATTATGCTCATGTTTAAAAGTGATTCCAGTATCTTACAGAATAAATATAATTGTTTTCATTTCCCGTAAATGTATTAAATGCATAACATAAACTCATTTTATGAAAAGCATAACATTATCACCTTTGACATGACATATAAGTAGGTGTATCAATAACTATAATATTGATGTTTGGTTCTAGCACTTAGTTCTAGAACATGTGAATAAACATTTAGGCATTGAACGATAACAGGACTTCCTGTTATATAACTATGATATGACAGACAACATAGCTACACTAAGTAAACTTGCACAAAGTACATGTAAATTGGTATGAAACTAGGATTGTAAATCAGCTGCTATTTATGGGTTCCCACAACTTAACGAAATAAAAGTTTACATTTGCAAACAAAACATGAATGTTCAAAATAAATTTTCCCTATGTTCAGCTAAAATAAAATGTAAGTCACAGGTAAAAAAGTTGCAATATTTAGTGCATATTGTTTATTTTCTAAAACTGTGACAAAAACTAATCAACTCCATCGTAGAATGAGCACTTCGCAAAATGTGCACATTTTATTGACAATGGTTAAAATAAAAACCACTTGCTTTCTCATAAATTCTGTACTTTTAATGAGGCATAAGACAGGCACTCCTTAAGCATAAATAAAAAAATGTAAAGGAAATGTGTATTTTGTGCATATTTTAAAATCATTAAAATGTGCACATTCTGCAAAATGCTCACTGTGAGAAGTGCCCGTTATGGCTTTCAGTATGCCTCTTACAGAGGTTAGGCCCAAGTCCCCGTTCAAACATTATACAAGGTTTTCATTCTCACGAAACTTTTTACTTTACGTTAAGCTTTACTACACACGCATCTGAATGGGGGTAGTACATCAGACCCCACTAACTATAGACCCATTCCAGTCCCAGTTATCTTTAGTAAAATTTTTGAACACAACACACAAAGGCAAAGTTTTTTCAATAAACATAAGTTATTGCATATAAAACAGTTCAGTTTTACAAGGGGTCGTTGAACTTTTAGGACACATTTATAATGCCTGGGAGGACAAATGTGATACTTTGGGTATTTTTTGCGATTTATCTAAAGCATTCGATTGCATTCTTCATGAAACATTAATTAGGAAACTACACCACTACGGAATCCATAACGCCTGTCTGAAACTTCTTATTTCATATTTGAGTGATAGCATTCAGAGAGTCAGCTGTGTGGTATCTGGCAGAGTAGAATAGAACCAACCCATTACACTCACGGGTGTCGTATAAGGCGACTAATGTCTGGGGCAGAACGTAGCGTAGCTCCGTAGACCACAGAATGGGTAGAAGCGTTTTCTGTTAGTCTTTCATCACTACTGCGATATCCAATCCGCCTGCCAAGCGTGGAGATTACGGCAAATTCCTCCCGTCATGGGAGAGGCATATGTCCAGCAGTGGATGTTATGGGCTGTTGTTGTTGTTGTTGATTCAGAGAGTTGATGTGAACGGGAAAAGATCTCCCGGATCCGTAGCAAGAATGGGGGTACCCCAGGGCTCAATTCTTGGTCCATTTTTGTTACTTATTTATATAAATGACTTGCCTTACCTCATAAAGGATAATCATGACATAGTATTGTTTGCAGACGTCACTTTTGTTTTATTTGAACTTAAACATCAGCAGTTAGTTACGGATGATGTTAATAGCACCCTGGCAAATGTTGTTAATTGGTTTAATGTTAATAATCTACTCCTAAATGAGAAAAAAACGAAATATATTAAGTTTACGATAGCCCATGTAAGACAAGTGGAAACTACTGTACTAATTAAGGATGAAGAGTTGAAATCGGAACATAGCAGTGTTCTTAGGCATCACTTTGGAAAAACTTAGCTCTGCAGCATACGCCGTTACAAGAATTCGTGATTTAACTGATTTAGAGACAGCCTGTTTAGTTTACTTTAGTTATTTCCATAGCGTGATGTCGTACGGTATTCTCTTGTGGGGCAATGCCGCCGATATTCAGACAATATTTGTTTTGCAAAAAAGGGCAATTCGTTCAATTTATAAATTAGGACCCAGATACTCCCTCAAAGAAAAATTTAAAGACATTAATATTCTTACTGTGTCTTCACAGTTTATTTATGAAAACCTTTTGTATGCACACAAAAATATTAATTTGTTTAAAAAATACAGAGATATCCACAACATAAATACAAGGTATAAACACAAAATTGTTGTTCCTGCAATGAGGCTCAAAAAAATAGGGGGTACATATAGATGCCAATATACGTTTTTACAAAAAACTTCCGAGCCATATTCAAGCACTAAGCTTAAATGAATTCAAATTGTTTATAAAACGGAAGCTATGCCTGAAAGCCTACTATTAGTTAATCACTATCTTGAAGATAAAAAGGCTTGGGATTAAGCTGCTCCAATGAAATTCGCTCTGTGAATGACGAAATTTCGGACTTTGCTTGTTTATTATTAATTCCTTTCTTTTATACATATGACATTGAATTTTTGACATGAATACTTAGTTCAGTATTTTATTATTTTTTATACTTTATTTTTTATTAACTATTTTATGTGACATTTACCTATTTGACATGAATACTTATTTTATTAAGTATTTTACTTTTTTTCATTATTTTTATTTATTAGCATTGACAGATTTAATGATTTCTGTGATTCTTATTGACATTTATTTTGAAAAGTACTTATTATTAATTTTATTTGATTATTGCGAATGTGGGCACCATGTGAGTCACATTTTTATTTTTTCCCACAACTGTCTGGCAGTTTGAGTACTATATGTGACCTACCCAAATGTCCTTTCTCTGGTATTGTTTGTCGTTTCGTTAAGCTCCTTGAGTTATAAGTCGAGCTACATGATAACTGACGAATGCTTGCACTGACTACACGATAACTGACGAATGCTTGCACAGAATAGACAGGTCCACTCAAATCTGTGTGGTTCTTTCTTCAAAAGACCATCTCAGACACTAATCTGCATAGTCCTCATGTGAATTGAGCAAGATTATGTCTGGACTTCAAAAGAGACTTAGACCTCTGAGTTTTTTTCGGCTGTTTCTTCTCAGAGTAGTCAGGTACAAAACACCAGCCCCATCTAGTTTTAATAAATAATGTGTAAACGATTTTGTAAAAACCTACTTGCAAAATAAACATCATTTATCAATGCAGTTTGTTTTTGTAAGACACACAATGCATGACAAATCAATGATTTGGCACCTAAACGCAAAATAATTCTGAAACCCTGGATAACACCTGGCTTACTTAGATGTATGAGAAATCGTGATCAACTACATATCAAAACCTTAAAGAATCCAAATAATGAGGTAGCGCTTTGCATTTACAAAAGGTACAGGAATTCTTGCAACGATATTTTAAAGAAAGTTAGACAAAATTACGAGCAAGACGTAATTAAAAAGGCAGGTAAAAATAACAAAAAGCTTTGGGAAGCAATTAAAAATATAACGTATACTAATAAAACCAAACAACAATCCACCCAGCTTATTTCAATAGAAAATCCTTCTGAATCAATTAATTCAGTAAATTCATTTTTTGCAGGTGTAGGTAAAAATTTATCAGAAAAATTACTGTCACAAAATGTTAATTTGGTCAATACAGAACCCTATACTCAGCCAACTATTTCTTCCCAAAATTCTTTTGTTCTTCTACCGACTGACGAAGAAGAAATACGGTCTTTAATTTTTAATTTAAAAAACGAGTGTGCAGTTGGCATCGATAATATATCCGGTCCGTTTTTAAAACGATTTGCTGATATTATTGTTCCTCCACTTACATTCATATGCAATCTATCTTTCTCTTCCGGTGTATTTCCATGTGCCTTCAAGAAATCTAAAATTGTACCCATATTTAAATCCGGAGACAGATACTGTGTCAACAATTATAGACCAATCTCCATACTCCCTACGCTATCAAAAATCTTAGAACAATTAATGAATTCCAGACTTACTAATTACCTCGAACAAAATTCTCTCTTATCTCCATCACAGTTTGGTTTTCGATCTGGTAGGTCAACAGCTGAAGCCGTCCATGAACTAACAGATCACTTAGTTAATAAACTAGATGCAAAAAAAAAGACCTTAGCCATTTACCTCGATTTAGCTAAAGCATTTGACACAGTATCTGTTCCCATTTTGATAAAAAAAATTGAAAATATGGGTGTGAGAAGTCAATCACTTCGACTTTTTACAGACTATTTGTCCAACCGAACACAAATTACTAAAATAGAAAATTGGATCAGTGACGAACTACCTAATGAGTACGGCGTTCCACAGGGCAGCATCCTAGGCCCAACATTATTCTTAGTTTATATAAATGATTTATGTAATATTAAGCTACAAAACGGAAAGATCATCACTTTTGCGGATGATACTGCTTTGGTATTCGATGCTGATACGTGGATTGAGGTCCAATATCATGCTCAACAAGGTTTTGATACAGTATATAAATGGTTGTATGGTAACTTACTTACCCTAAATATCGATAAAACGAAATACATGACATATTCCCTTAGACCACAGGATCAACCGGACTTCAACTTGAAAGCCCACCTTGTAATTCAGTCAATCATTGTTTTTGTCCTGTATTATTAAAAACGGAATCTATCAAATATCTTGGCATAATTATAGACTACCGTCTCAGCTTCCAACAACACATTGAAACGTTAGTTAAAAGAACCCGCAAATTAATCTACATATTTAAGAATCTACGACATATATCTAATACTTCAGTAATTCAATCAGTTTATTTCGCCTTATGCCAGTCTTTGCTAGCCTACTGTATCACCACCTGGGGCGGTACCTCTAAGTCGTATTTAATTAATTTAGAGAGAGCCCAAAGAGCTATATTAAAAGTTAGTTGTTATTTCCCTATTCGCTATCCAACCTTCGATCTCTACCAACACTGCCAAGTTCTAACGGTACGGCAGTTGTTCATACTCATGACTGTATTAAAAAAACACGCTGAACTTCCCATTGATCACGATTTCCTTACTCAAAATAGACGATCAGCAAATGTTTGTCCAATTATCCGTTTTAACACTAGTTTTTCCCAAAAATTTTTTGCCTTCCTTGGCACTTTTCTTTATAATTCAATTAATAATAAAATTTCTATTTACATACACACTAAAGCTATTTGTAAAAGAAAATTGCGCACCTGGCTATTAAGTCTTGACTATGCTTCCACAGAAAATTTACTTAAACCTGTGTCTTAACACTCACGCATAAACACTAAACATTTACACTCTCACATTCGCACACACACATTTACACACACATCTACTCACGCATTGCATCAATCCACTCTCATCACTCCATTTCCACTTTCATCCTTTTGATTTTAAATTTTGTTTTCGTGTATGTACCTACATAAGAGCATCAACCCACTTTTTGTACAATCATATTTTTATTTTTTTATTATGCCTGCAAGCATAATTTACATAATTTTATTTTTTGTTTGTTTATGTTTGGTCTGTACCTAGTACTACTTTTGAACCAAAATGTTCCACAAGTTATTTTTTTTAATATGTCAATTGCATATTTTATTTTACGTATAGTTATTGTAAAATTTCAAATAATTAAATTTAAGTACCTACTTCCAACTTTAACTCTAGAACCTTGACTTATTTTTGTTGCTAAAATTAAAATGTTATATTATATAAGCCGGAGAGGTGATCTGTACCTCAGGATTGTCCTACTTCAGACACCTTTCTCTATTTAAGTTTGTGCATAATACCAGTGCCTGTAATTTTTGATGTCGAGATAAATAAAGATTTATGATTATGATTATTTAAATAATTAAATTATTTTACTAAGCAAGGTAAATCTTTCCTTAATCTGTAATAAAAATAGGTACCTATTTGAATCATGTATTGCTGTGCTAAATGATGTGAATGATAAATGTCATGACCACATCATTGAAACTTTGAGTCACTGTCAAACTTCTGGCACAAGTTTAGGAGTATGAAAACATAAACAGACAAACACATTGTATGCGTTTTTTTAGTGTTTGTTTAGAAACACAGTATTATTGAATTATCTTGCTGATTACCAAAGTATCTAGAAACCATTTACGATGTTTGTGGAAATCTATAATTTTATTGTAAGCGCAAATTATTAATTGTGGATGGGCCATTTGCGGTAATTGAATTGCCAAATAATTGGAATGTGTCCACGAATGGCTAGGGCGCGGGTGCCGCAGCCCTGAGCGCTCGGCTGCTGCCGGTGACAGGCTCGTCGGCGACACACGACATGCCGCGGCTCGGCGCTCCGCCGCGAGTGGCACGCCGCGCCGCCGACCCTCTCATAACCAACACGTCAAACACGTTGACATCGCTAACCATCACCAAAATAATAAATTAAAACGTCACTCACCCTAAAATCCCTGGCTTATAATTGTAGTTGGGTATCCGCCACGGACAACCCCCGTATTCACCTATGAGAGCATCGTGGTTTTTGTTCAGGTTAAACGTCGATGCGCGGTTATCGTTCATTTTCCTCCGCGCGGGGTTGAAATAATTGTTATTCCTACTTTCACCGTTCACATCATTTATTGGTATAAAGTCTGGCGCTTTATTCACATTAGGGTTAGCGTTTTCTAAGTTTTTTAAGTTCATTTTGTCTATATCACTTTGGGTTTCCCAGATACGAAGCCACAGGCGCTTCGCGGGTCCTTCCTGCTCGGGCTGATACCACGCGACGGCGGGATCCATTCAGCCGGAGCAAGGTTCCACTATATGGGATGACACATACTGTAGCATTTCACATTTATATTAATATAATGATAATTAACACAAAATAAAAATAAGTCACACCACATTCGGAACATGGACGACACGCGTTTAGTTGACACTTCAACAACTAGAGGGAGCCATCTTAGCAAAATAAGTTCTAGATTTTAACTCAAATCAGACACTTAAATCTTTCAACACACAATAAAGAGTTTTACTTCCACCTATTATATTGAAAATGATAACTTAGTATTTCTTAGGATTCTACAGACTCTAGTATTGATCATTACTGCTTGTATGCATAAAGCACACCTATTTTGACAACAGCAAAAAAGGATATGAAAAAAAAAATCGGATACACACTCTCAACAAGTCAAAACAGTATGTAAGTGTATTTACAGCAAATGTTTCAGTTTTTCCCAAAAGATACTTATATTGCCGTCATGATTTAATTGATATCAGTAATTCGTCGATTTGTCGTACAAATAGGAGAATAAAAGAATCAGAGGATAAAGTTATAAACCTAAGGGAACAGAATGTATCCAAACCAAAACTCAACATAGAAAATTGATTTTATTATTGTAGTTAAGTCGATTAATCGACTCCATTGATTTCACTGGTAAAAAGTTACTGTAATTACTTAGTAGTAATAATATTTAGTTTTATTATTTTACTGTACACTCTCAATATAAACCTACATCAGTTTTATTTTTTGATTTATTGTTATTTTTTTTTTTATTAAAAAACAGTTTGTTTTGGAACGAACGAAGTTTTTTCTGGTCCTGGGTCTGGTCCCAAAAAGAAAAGTAACCACAGAACACTATTACTCCTAGCGGAGACTAATAGAGAGGTCTGTAGGGCTATTACGTATCTTTTTGATCTCCAGTGACTAACAAGCTTCGGTTGTACACCGAACTTTGATGACAACTGAGAATGTCAATATATTGGTAGGTATTACGTATTACACAGAGTGGATATCCTCTTTACGGTGACTAACAGCCCGTGTACGGTGTAACATCTTTCACGATTTTCTGGGTATTGATATTTTACTAAAAGAACGAATTGTTTTTATTTATTAATCACTATATTTAAAGATAACACTGGTTTTTATTACAATATTAATTGCACACGAATTATGGTACTTCATCTTGGAAACTTCTTCATAGACAAAATATATATTTTTTTTAATTCCGAAGACGTCAAAGACATTGCTATTTTATCCCTAACACACGAAAGCCACTTCTTGTCCATTATGCTTACATAATCGCAATAATAGAAGAATTGATACGAAAGCGTCTGTCAAAATGAGTTACGGTGACTATCAGCCACGATGACAACCATCATCATCATCATCTGCCCAACTGTGTTGGGGTCGGCTTCCAGTCTAACCGGATGCAGCTGAATACCAGTATTTTACATGGAGCGACTAGGCAGTCGCTCCATGTAAAATCTAACCTAATCTAATGTATGTAACTGGGTAATACGATACCCCTTGGTACGACTGGTTGTCAGACTTTTTGTGCCACTGACTACCTGTAACGACTGTCAAAGATCACAAATGACAGCCGGGACCAACTGCTTAACGTGCAACCAATGGCAACCAATGACGTCTTATTTGATTCCAACTGGTCATACATAATACAAAACTAGCCTTTTGACAGTTAATTGATGGACACAGCCCAGTTACTATCATTTCGAACTGTCAACAGAGATACGTAATAGCCCTACAGATAAGCAGTTAAATTTTTCTATCATTTCGAGCTGTCAACATCATCATCATCATCTGCGTAGCCTTTTCCCAACTGTGTTGGGGTCGGCTTCCAGTTTTACCGGATGCAGCTGAATACCAGTATTTTACATGGAGCGACTGCCTATCTGACCTCCACAACCCAGTTAGTACCGGGTAATACGATACCCCTTGGTAAGACTGGTTGTCAGACTTTTCGGGCCTCTGACTACCTAACGACTGCCAAAGATCTACAAATGACAGCCGGGACCAACGGCTTAACGTGCTTTCCGAGGCACGGAGGAAACTCGGTATGTAATGGGCGGTCACCTATCCACAGACAAACCTAGGTAAGCACGGCTTAACCTAACGATCGACCCGAGCGGCTGTTATTATTTAGCCACGAGCTCCTCGAACCTCCTTCGAGCTGTCAACAGAGATACGTAATAGGCCCGCTGCGGGCCTAAAATGGCCGCTCTAATGCTAGGGCTCCACCTGTGTTAACGTGTAAATTAGAACGTTAATTTATGCCATTAACGTTAACGCTAACCCAGATGTGGGAGTAGCATGACAGAATCTACGCAGAATCTTAGTATGAATAACGTTAAAAATTTAAAATTCTTATAATGGACTTTATGATCATGACAATAAAGTCCATTTTATGAATTTAATTTTTTTTATGTGATTTATACTAAGATTCTGCTAAAGCGGCCATTTTAGACCCCCTGCTCCTGCTGTCAGTGTCAAGTGTCAATAAGAAAAAAACGCGGGAACCCCGAATTGGATAGGCGCCTTTTTTTTAAATATTTTATTTAGCTTGGACCAATTACTTACTTTACTACTTTTTCTCAACTTTTTCGTCATGGGAAAACGGAAAAAGAAAAAGACGAAGGAAGATACGGGAGGAGATAGTACATGGGCTGATGAAAATGATACTTCTGAGGAGTCAAGTGAAAATGAAGATTTTAATGATGAAAGGAAGTATAAACCATATTATATTTCAGATTATAACAGAAGATATCCGGAAGACTCTATTCTAACTGATTATATAGTATTCGTAGAATCCAGTGATGAGAAAAGATCTATAGGTACGCGGGACATGATGTCTCTGTCGACTCAATTCAAAAGATTTAATAAGGGCATAAGGTTTCTACAGACTATTAATAAATATAAAATAGGTGTGCATTTCGAGAAACCCACTTTAGCGAATGCTTTTTTAAACAATAAAACTTTTCTGATCGATAATTATCTTAAAGCGTCGATCCCAGCAGCAGGTACAGAGGTGACAGGGGTCATTACTAATGTCCCCACGAACATTTCTAATTTCAAGATTTACAAGCTAGTATCTACCTATAGAAAAATAATATGTGTTAAACGCATAATGAAAAATATACGATCTGACACAGGAAGCAGCAGCTTGCAGCCGACAGGGGCAGTAGCAATCACGTTCGCGTCGAATGTGCTGCCCGACTACATAGACCTGAATGGATGGCGATTTGCTGTCAAACAATATATTCCACCTGTGAAACAATGTTACAACTGTCTCAGGTATGGCCACCTTGCTAAATATTGTAAAAATTCTGTGAAATGCTCCATATGCAGTGGAAATCACACATACAAAGACTGCAGCACTCCAGTTGAAAAGGCTATATGCACACATTGTAAAGGAAATCATATAAGCATCTCTGGTCAATGTCCAATTAAAAAACAGAAAATAAAAGAAAATCAAGCAGCACTTAACAAAAGTATTTTTGCTGATCTATTTAACAAAGACAATTTTCCTGAACTTAAGAAAAAGAACTCAACAGATGTTTTATTGTCACTATTGAATAGTGATGATATCTTAAATATTATTTTAAATTCTATCACTAAAATAATTACTCTTAATAAAGCTCAAGAAAAAACAATATCTTCCCAGCTAATAAAAGATGTTCTCATAGATACAGTTAAAGCAAAATAATTTTTTTTATGGACCAGTTAAATGTACTTCAATGGAATGCACAGAGTTTAATTAGTAATCGTTTCTTATTTACACAGTTTCTGTATGAGAATAATATACACATTGCTCTTGTCTGTGAAACTTGGCTCAAGTCACGACACAACTTTAGGATAATAGGATATAATATTATAAGACTTGACTCAGGTAATGATCACAATGGTGTAGCTATACTTCTACATAATAAGATTCATTTTCGTATTATTGATACCTTTTCTGATGATTCTATTCAAAATATTGCAGTTCAAATTACTTATGGTAATAAACAGTTAACATTAGCCAGTGTTTACAGTCCTCCTAACCCACCAATTAATTTTACTAAATCTAAATTAGATAAATTAATCCAAAGTCTTCCAGAGCCTGTATTAATTGCAGGTGACTTCAATGCACATAACACCATGTGGGGGTGCTCTGCATCAGATTCACGAGGCTCTAATATTCTTGCAAGTATTGATGATAATAATCTTGTTATCTTGAATGATGGTCAGATGACTACTGTAGGTTCTCACAGATGGAAGCAAAGTGCACTTGATCTCACTTTAGTATCTCCTTCATTAGCTTCAGCATGCAATTGGCAAGTGTATGACGATGACTCTCTTGGGAGTTATCACTTTCCTGTAATCACAAATATCACAGTTTTTAATGACAGCTTCCAAGAAACAACATCCACAAATAAAATTAATTTAAAACTAGTTGACTGGTCTAAATATAATATTACAATAGCTTTTCTTATGGATACTTATAACTTCAATTACTCTAATCCCTTGCAATGCTATACTGATTTAGTAAAATTAATTAAACAAGCTATGCATATGTCTCTCCCTTATAATCAGGTTTTCAACAATCAATCTTCACAGACAATTACCAGATTTAATAGAAGACCACCTTTGCCTTGGTGGAATAGTAAATGTAGTGAAGCTGTTTTAAATTGTAAGAATGCTTATTTGACCTTTAAAGCTGATCCTTCAGAATCAAATTATATAAAATTTAAAAGGTTACAGGCTGTTAAAAAAATCATTTTAAAAACTGAAAGACAGCTTAGCTGGAAACATTTATGTGAATCTTTTAATCGCTCTACACCAATATCTAGAATTTGGTATTATATGAAAAAATTTAATAAAACATTTATACACAATAATACATCTGTCATTGACTCGAGTTGGGCTAATGAATTTTTATCAAAATACACTCCAGACACAGTTGAATCACTGCTGAGTTCCCATCCATGTAGTAATACAACTGTCTTTGATTATCTTTGTAGGCCTTTTACTTTAAATGAATTTAATTCTGCTATTAATTCTAGAAATGATACAACATGTGGCTTAGATTCTATTCCATATAAAGCTCTTAAACATATGAATTCTACATGTAGAGAAATTACATTGAACATTTTTAACAGCCTATGGTCCTCATCCCTTATTCCAGATGATTGGAAAGTTGATTGTTTAGTGCCTATTTTGAAACCTGGCAAAAAGTCACACAAAGCAGATTCTTACAGACCAATTGCTCTTACTTCTTGTATGAGTAAAATATTTGAGCAACTTATAAAGAGTAGGCTAGAATTTTATATAGAAAGCAATTGTCTTTTACCATCAAATCAATTTGGTTTTAGGCGCGGAAAGTCTTCAAGGGAAAGTATTACTCACCTTCAATTGGATATTTTCAATTCTATTAAGAAAAATAATGTTTTGATTGGTGTATTTTTTGATATTGTAGGTGCATTCAATAATGTTAATCATCACATTTTGTCTGTAGAACTGAGGTCTCTCGGTATTCCTGAAAAAATAGTTCAATGGGTGTTCAATTTCTTACATGGCAGAAAAGTATTTGTTAAAGTTAATAATAACACCACAATTTTAGGTCCAAGACTTAGTTTTAAGGGTGTATGTCAAGGAGGGATATTAAGTCCTCTTATTTTTATTTTATACATTCATAAATTAAATATTATTTTAGGATCTAAAGTATCCAATTTACAATATGCAGATGATTTAGTAATTTATGCTTCCGGGTCTAACATAAGAGATTTAGTGTCAACTTTAAATGAATCATTGGGAAAACTCCATTCATATTTTTCTTATTTAAATTTAGATATCAGCACAGAGAAGAGCAAAGTTGTTGTTTTTAACAAAATCCGTCCATTTAATGTAAGATTACTCTATGATAACTCTATTTTACGTATTGAAAGTTGTGTGAAGTTCTTAGGCATAATTTTTACAAATAATCTATCTTGGACTAAGTATGTCAATTCCATTGCAGACAGAGCTTCTAGGGCATTTAATGCTTTAAAGGCTCTGGCTGGTACAAGTTGGGGAGCTGATCCAAAAATTCTTTTGATGCTATATAAATCAATAGTAAGGAGTCACTTTGAATATGGCTTCCTTTGTTTTGCTTCAAATAAAAGATTAGTGGACAAGTTAGATGTTATTCAGAACAAAAATTTGAGGCTCATTACTGGGGCTATGAGAACAACTCCTATTGTTTCTTTACAGGCTGAATGCCTTATACCTCCTCTTATATTAAGATTTAAATACCTCAAATTCAGATTTCTATTTAATATTATTTCTTTGTCAAATCATCCCCTCTTTCGGAAAATGTTGTCATATTATAATAGCCTTTTACCTATTAGTGAATCCGCTCCATATATACTTCATAATTTTTCTGAAATTATACAATATGATCAGCAATATACTATCCACAAATCAATTAATACTTTGCCTTGTTATAATGGTGCTTATGACAGTAAATTTGGTAACATGTGCATCAATATTGACGAAACTCTGAGTAGTAAAGAGGAAGTATATGAGCTACTATCCAGATATTCTGAATTTCGCCACATATACACTGATGGTTCAAAAAAAAGAGACAAAGTATCTTGCGCATTCTACGTACCACATCTTAAATTTGGTCGTGGTTTTCCACTTCCTACACCAGCTAGCATATACACTGCAGAATGCTATGCAATTGTGGCTGCACTTCATTTTATTGTGGAAAATCCAGCTGTATCATTGAAGTGGTTGTTGATCTCGGACAGCATGAGTGTTCGGAAGGCATTACAGTTTAGAACTTTAGACGCTAAAACTTCTTTCATTATTTATGAAATCAAGAATTTATGGTGGAAATTACATGAAGAGAATATTGAAATTAAATTCTTGTGGACTCCTTCACATATCGGTGTCACAGGAAACGAAAATGTTGATTTCTTGGCCAAAACTATCGTTGATACTGACATTGACAGTTTATGTTTATCTGAAGTTGCCATACCTTACACAAATTTTTATTCAATACTAAGAAAGAAATTAAAAGAAGAATGGAAGTCTTATTGGGCAAGTATTTTGGAAGGTGGAAAAGGCATATGGTATGCATCAATAAATCCCGAAATCTTATCAACTCCCTGGTTTTCTCGTAACAAGGACTTCATCAACAGAAAATTTTATTCCACAATATGCCGACTCAGATTTGGACATTATCGTTTAAATGCACATCTCGCACGAATGAAAATTATCTCATCACCATCTTGCAATCATTGTAACTCTGAGTGTGACCAAACTGCAGAACACATAATTTTCACTTGCCCTGCTTTTACAATAGAAAGATTAATGTTGATTGAAGATTTAATTAATATTTATGGAGAATCTGAGAGTGTCCCGCGTGCCCTCAATGATATTTTACGGAATACTAACACCTACATACCCTTATATAAATATATATTAAGAAGTGCTATAGAAATTTGATTATTTTCTATGACTACGGATACGACAAACAAATACCTATAATGGAAAAATATTGGATATGACTGGTAGGAGACATGGCTTCTAAAGCCTTTAGACTTTGAATAAATTAGACATGGCTTTGTCCTTATTTGGGAAAAAACAAAACAGACATGGCGTTGGCCTTTTGAAATTGGACAAATCAGACTTGGATTAGATCTTCAAAAATACAAGGAAAATTCATTGGAAAATTCAAACAAGACTAGGCTGTATGGCTCTGTTCCTTTGCCTGCCTTTTGGCGAATTTTATAAACAACAAGTGTCAATAATTATAACCGCACTCCGCGCAGTGGATGCGCCACAAATAATTTTCGCGCCGTTTTATATTAAATAAAATCTTATGAGAGTAAAGAGTTAATTAAACAGGGGCAACTACAGGAACTTAAAGCTGGTAAAATATTTATTTTGTTTAAAATAATAGAGTTGCGTGATGCGGTACCCTAAATAATAACAAAAAAAAATCAAGAACAACCTGTGACTACACGTTCGACTTATCGATGGACATCGTCAATTTCTCCTTGTTCTCTAAGATCAGAATGCTCAACTTTAAGTGATAGCGATGCATACTTGATAAGATAAGAGTGTAGTGCACTTTGCACTTGTCACTTATTACATGCCATTTCCCGTTGTTTACATTCACGCCTCGGCTATATTCGGGGTAAACATAATAGGTAGCTTCACTATACACGTTGTATACGTTTCCTGCGTTCATTTTAATACCGTTGCTATGTGTCTGATTGTTAAAATATACTTATGAAATATGAATTCATTGCTAAAGTTTTAATTTCAGCTCTAGATGAATGAGGCAGAGGCAGAACAGTATTAGACACAGATGACATATGAACAGCATATTGAAGCTAGTTGTACCATGTAGATTAGTCAGACAGGTACAACAGAGCATATTCCCTGCCATCCCTATAGTACTGCGCCCCATTGCTACTAGACTCACATGTCTTAGTGTTAAGACAATGGCCCAGAGAAGCATCACATCCTTCTTCAAGGTGTCTCCGCCTAAACCTGTGGTGAAGGAGGAGAAGGTGGAAGATGAAGAAATTAAAATGATTGCTGCTGAGAAAGTTGAACCACCTGTTATAAATGGAAAACTTAAGGTATTACTTAATAATAGTTTAAACTTCATAAGAACCAAATTATGTTTCACGAAAAATGTTTGAATGACAATAAATTTATTTTATGGTTTGTTTGCAGACTGCGTCAAAGAGGCCTCGGCTAGAGAGCAGTGAAAGTGACTCATCACCAAAGAAGGAAGATAAGAGTCCCACAGTGAGCTTGGACAAGGTACCAATTTAATAATTTCTTCCTGCATAATTACTACATCCTAAAGCTCATCACCTGCATAGCCCTTCCCCACCTCTGTTTGTGTGGGCTTCCAGTCTAATGAATAACAGATGAATTCTAGCAATTTTTAATTCATTCAAAAATGCTCATTTTAATTAAACATTTTACTATTTTACAGAAGAAGAAAGTGAAACGCCAGAGAATTGAAAGCTCATGCAGTGAGTCAGACATTTCACCAAAAGCAGAATCTCCATCACGAGAAGAGAAGTCCCCATCATCACCATCATCAGTTAAAAACACTGTAATATCACCAAGTCCATCCCCAGAGAAGAAACCAGTGATTAAAGTAGAAAAGTCAAAAGCACCCAAAACATATGCATCACCTAAGAGTAAAAAGAAGAAACCTCTCACAGAACCAAATAGCCTTAAGAAGAGTCCATCGCCTAAGAAAATTAAAAAAGAAAGTTCTCCAGAAGAAACTAAGAAAAAGATCACACCAAAGAAAGGAATGAAGAAGCAGGAAACAGAAGTGAAGAGTGAAAACAAATCAATTAAGGAAGAGACGAGTGAAACTAAAGATTTAGTCCCCGGTGAGTATATAATGTGCCATTGTTGTGAAGCATGCAAGGAGACAGGTCAGGTCAAGGAGACTAGGAGCCACCTATGTTGTAGTAAGCAGGTGATGATGAATGAAAACAAATTGAATTGAAGGTCAATACTGCTGGGACGGGTGGCGGGAGAAGTTGATTGACTTCAAAATATTAAAGTGGGAATATTGAAGTCAGCACTGACGCGACAGCACTGTACTGACTCCAAATCAGTAAGGGGTCAGCACAGACTTGCTACGAATTTGGAGTCAGTTACTTAAGGCTGATGCTCAAGGGTAGTCCGCAATTTGAAGGCCAGTGCTAGGTTGTATGTTGATTAAAATACTGTTCGCGACTGTAAGAAGTATGTAGTTACAGAATTATAATGATCAAAATCATCAATACAACCCTCCAAGTTCATAAAGGTTCAGGAATGATTTTGACTTTGATAAAGTCATTTTTACACCTTTATGAACTTTGAGGGTTGTATTGATGATTTTGATGAATATAAATCTGTTACTACATACGTCTTACAACCGCGAATAATATTTTAATCAACATACAATCTAGCACGGGCCTGTAAATTGCAAAAAACGTAAGAAAATTTGAATTTCGTGGGCTACCCTGGAGCATTCACCTTAAATAAAATCAATTCCATTTCTAATCTCAATTTTTGACACACTTTTAACACTTGTTAATCTTTAACTTATCTTAGTTAGTATTGTTAGTGTGAGAGAGGGTAAAGGCCTCCTCCATCTTTTTCCACTTCTCACAGTCCTTGGCAATACTTAGCCAGTTTGAAACCGCAGTCTGTGCTATATCGTCAGCCCATCTTTTAATAGGTCTCCCGACCTTTCTTTTACCCGATGGACCTGTCCATCTTGTGCTGTATAGTCCATCTGTCATCACTGAGGCGTGCGACATGACTTGCTTTTAATGTTAGTAGTTTTGTTAAGTAAGCTTATATCTTAGTATCTGTAAGCTTTGTCTACGTCTACGTTCCGGCACACAAAAGGTTAAGGTTCCATACCCAAAGGGTTAAAACGGGACCCTATTACTAAGACTCCACTGTCCCACCGTCCGTCCGTTCGTCCGTCCGTCTGTCCGTCCGTCTGTCTGTCACCAGCCTGTATCTCATGACCCGTGATAGCTAGACAGTTAAAATTTTCACAGATATTGTATTTCTGTTGCCGCTATAACAACAAATACTAAAAACAAAATAAAATTAATATTTAAGGGGGGCTCCCATCATGCAACAATAGTGGCGATAAGTCCTCCCTTTGGGAAGTGGCTTGAGAGGCGTCACAGCGCCCTCACCTTCCGCTTGACGCAGGTCCTCACCAGACACGGTTGTTTCGGGAGGTCCCTGCACCGAATCGGGCGGGAGGAAACGATCGAGTGTCACCACTGCGAGGATCGACCGGAGGACACGGTGGAGGTCTGCCCCGAGTGGGCGGAGCACCGCCGTGTCCTCGTAGCGGCGATGGGCGGCGATCTCTCGCGTCCGGCCCTGGTTTTAAATCCATGGTCCGGAGCGAAGCAGTCATGCTAGCGAAGGAGGTGGCGGAGCGTAAGAGTGAGAGAACCTCACGCCCCAGCCGCCGCGGGAAACGCACCGGGCGTCGGGGGCCACGATGTCGCCACCGTAGGCGCGGGCCTGTGGACGGTGAGCTATGGGCTAGCTCGCCGTCCGTCCGTCTCATGACGACAGGCCGTGTCGACGGCGCGTTCGTGTTCCACGCGCGCCTCATAGAAATGTCAGCAAAACGAAGGGTTCCGCAAGGGCCGATGCCTGCCGGGGCTGCGGGACTGTTCGAAAGAGATACCGTGGCCCCGGAACAAAAAGGGCGCAGAAGGAACATGGATGGGTTTTAGTCAGTAAAAGTCTGACACATGATTCCTCCCGCTCGGGACGGTCCCTCCGCCCCGAGCGGGAGGCATCATTTGATGATTTCCTCGTGATTTTTTTGCCGTTTAGTCTAATGTTGTATAGATAATAGTATGGAACCCTTCTGTATTTTTCTACTTCTTTCCATCGCTCTCTGCATTGTCACAAATTTCTGTTTTGTTCTGTAAGTGTGAACCCAAGTTTGGCACCCATATAATATACTAGCGGACGTCACGCGGTTTCACCCGCGTAGTTCCCGTTCCCGTGGGAGTACGGTGATAAAATATAGCCTATACGGATTCGGAAGAATCCCTCTAAGTAATGGTAAAAGAAATTTTGAAATCGGTCCAGTAGTTTTTGAGCCTATTCAATACAAACATACAAAAATACAAAGGTTTCCTCTTTATAATATTAGTCTCGATTAAGCTTGGTAAGAGGCAAGTCTCCATCACTAATTTTTTTTAGGTTGAAAGTGTAATAAAGAAATTCTAAAATCTTTTAGAGACCAGAATTTTTTCCAAGTGGTGTTTGCTCTTCGTTGTATTTCTTCATCCATGCTGGTATTGGAGAATGACACTTGTTTTCCTAGGTAGATATAGTTTTCTACATATTCTGTGTTGTTTCCCTTGATGCTTACTGGTTTTTTAAGTGAAAACTTCTTTAGACGCGTTGAGCACTTTTTGGGTGAAGGAAAAACATTGAACTCATCGTCACGTAACGTAACGTGCGGTCACGCTTCGTAGCCGTTCGTAGCATCCGCTACGGCGTAGCACCACATCGGCATGCGCGGGACAATACCAGTGCTGCGACTGGGGCGGGTGTACTTTTTATTTTCACTTCTATCGGCAGTCCCCAAAGACTACTCTGTTTTTTTTTTATTGCAGTCTGTCATTGCTCTGGTGTTACTTGCGTGTTTTCTTCCAATTGTTCCGGTGTTTCGGTAAGTAGGATTATATCGTATATGGCTGAGACATCTTTTGCCTATTTTTATGCTTTTTCGAGTTCAATTTTGTTTCTCAAATATGCTTTCCAGAACAGCAATAAAAAGTTTTGGAAATATAGGGTTTCCTTGTCTGACGCCAATTTTCGATCTTGATGCGGGGCACCTCTATTTTCTAGCTTGACCTTGCTAGTGCTGTGAACGTAGATATAGGTATTTCAGAATATTTGTGTACTTATCTTTACCTCTACCTTGAAGAATTTCAGTGCTTTCCAGATTGAGCTGTGACTGGTAGTATTAAAAGCCTTGCTGTAGTCAATGAATGCTAAATATAAGTTTTTTCAGACGGGATCCAGACAGATCAGGACCAGACGGGACGTTGTCTGATGAGCCACTGCCCGACAGTTGTTGTCGGGTTCTTGTATATAGTCTTATGTCGCGGATAAATTTGCTTGCGCGATGTAGGATTTCTGACGTGTTCCGCTGTTAGATCATCGTTCGTGTCATGGATGGCGCTGTAGTACGTTTTGTTCTATGTTGCTGTAGTACTTTTTGTAGTGCTGTTACAAATTCAATGTATTTCTCCATTATTTGTTCTAGGTTTATAGGTGGTCTGCAGTACTGAAACCTGAACGGAAACCAGCTTGCTTTAAGGTGATGTTCTGCTAAGGATAATCGATACGAAGAGTTTGCATGTGTTAGAGCGTGGACTGTAGTTTAAGAGTTTGTACTGGTTTATAGGTCCTTTATATAAAGTAAAAACTGCAAGTAATTGCAGGCCCGGATCTCGGGGGGGGGGCAAGCCGGGGCCCATGCCCCGGGCGGCAAGTTCAGGGGGCGGCAAATTCAAGCTTGGCTGACTTACGGTCAAAGTTGCGATAATGATGAGTTGTAACGATACAACTCATTGATTTCTATCTGACTGGAAAACTGTTCCTGTTGAAGAAGAAGGAGCGCCCTGCAGACACCCCATATGCATACTACGCTTACGGTTTAAGAAATTTATTTCGCTCAAAAAGAATACAATTATTCACTTCTATGAGGAAAAACATAATAATTAGGATACAGTAAGCGACGGTTTCGCTTGATACTAAACTAAAATTAAATTATAAAAAACGGCAAAAACTTACAATTTATAAATTATTTAGGTGGTGTTTTAAGAGTCTCTTAAAAGTTGGAAGTGATTTCGATTCCTTGATTACTTTAGGTAAAGAGTTATAGAGTTCAGCCCCCTCATATACGACAGTCTTTCTACCGTAGTTTGTCCTCGGTGCTCTTAAAATTATATGGTTAGCCTGCCTCGTAATGCGCTTTTGTATTTGCATTCTTTTTGTAAATGTTATTTGTGTGTGTATGTCTCTATTCATTATTTTACGTACAAGTATGCAAGTGTTATATTTATAAATTTGACCAATATTCATTAATTTTGTTTCTTTGTAAATCTTTTGAGAAGATGTTAAATAATCATAATTGAATAAGACTTTAATCATTTTATTTTGAGATGTTTGTAGCTTTTTAAGGTGAGTTTTAGCAGCACTTCCCCATACTTCGATTAAATAATCGAGATGTGATTTTACCATCGAATTATAAATAATATATCTGACCTTTAGTGGAAGACATCGGACAATTCCTCTAAGTGCACCAGTCAGTGATGATATCTTTTTTCTTACTTTCTCAATATGAGGTTTCATTGTAAGTTTATCATCAAGAGTCAGACCCAAATATTTCTCAGTATTTGTTTTTAATAACGGTTGACCATTTATATTTAATTCACCATGTGTATGAAGCTTTTTATTTTTAGCACTAAAAATCATGTATTTGGTTTTACTAGCATTTATAGTAAGCAGATTGCATTGAAACCAGATAGCTAGTTTATTTAGGTCACTTTGTGCTTCTTTAACAATACCTTCTATATTACTACCAAAATAAAAAAGACTGGTATCGTCGGCATACAGTGAAATAACTCCTTTAAGTCCAATTTCATTAATATTGTTGATATATATAAGGAATAATAGAGGTCCTAGTATAGAACCTTATGGTACTCCACAGGTAATGGGTTTGGGTTCACTTCGATGTTCACCGATACCGACTACTTGGTACCTATTGGTAAGATAAGAATTTAATATTTTTAATGCAGAGCCAGTAATACCGATACTTTCCAGTTTTTTAAGAAGAAGTTTATGACTTACAGTATCAAACGCCTTTTTTAAATCAATGAAAATCCCAAGAGCTATTTGTTTTTTATCGATGTTAGTTTTTAAGTTAGTAATAAGGTCAATAGTCGCGGAAAGGGTGTTTGATTTCTGTCGGAAGCCATATTGGTTTTTGGAAATAAAAGTTATAGAATTTAAGTAAGCTTGTAACCTATTATGAACGATTTTTTCGTATATTTTAGAAATAATCGGTAAGACCGATATTGGACGATAATTACTCACATCTGTGTTGTTTCCGGTTTTATGTATTGGTGTGACTTTGGCGATTTTTAGTGTATCAGGAAATATTCCTTCTTGAAGGCTTTTGTTAATGCATTTTGTTAAGTCTTCCAAAAGTAAATCTTTAATACATTTAATTATTTTAGTACTGATGCCATCGATGCCTGTGCTCGTGTTAGTTTTCAATTCGTCAAAAATTTTTGAAACCTCTTTAGTAGTGGTTGGTGACAACTCTGTGAGTTCTACACCAGCCTGTGTACTTGTACTCAATCTCGAAAGCGTGTCAGTTGCATTATTTTGATTACATTTTGGGATTTCATTTGCCAGCACTGTACCGATTGTTGAAAAGTAATGATTGAAACTCTCACATATAAGTTTTGTATCGGTAATTGGACCTTCAAGTTTTGTAGGGGCTGAGTTAGTTTTTATTTTATTGCAAGTTATATTATTAATCAACTTCCACATCTTAAAAGGCTTTCCAATACAATTTTTGAAAGATTTTAGATAATAAGAACTTTTTGCATCCTGAATAACAGCTGTCACCTTATTTCGTTCAGCTATAAAATTGCTCTTTATTTCTGCGTCTTCAGGATTCTCTTTTACTTTCTTACCCAGTTCATTTCTAGTATTGATAGTTTTAATTATATCTTTGTTTATCCAATCGGTTTTAGGTGGGTTAAGAATCTTCGTTTTTTCAGATTTATTTTTGTTGATCACAGATTTTAAGTACTCTTCAAGTTCCAAATAGTCATCATTTTTATTTTCAAACTTATTTTCTTTTATAGTTTTGTATAGATTTGCGTAATCAGTTATTTTGTATTTCATCTTCTGTAGTAGTTCTGGATATAACCTTTTAATTTCAAAGTCAATTTGTTTGTGGTCTGAAAACGACGACTCAATAACTGCCAAATGAAAGTTGTAGTCGGTGATTTGTAGGTTTGTACTAACATGATCTAGGATAGTGTTCGTAGTTGAAGTTTCTCGTGTGCAATGTTTTTTAGCAATCCTATTTAATACTGTAAAGCCATCTTCTTTTAATAAATGTTTATACTCTTTCACGTTTCTATCAGGTTTAAGCAGATTGAGGTTATAATCCCCAAATATAATAGCTCTTTTCATCTTTTGTAAGTAGCATGAATAGGTGTCTAGGAAACTTGTTACATTCGTCCGTTCTGGTTTGTAAACAACTCCAATATCAAGAGAAAATTTTTCCAGGTGGACCCAAAGGAAATGGTTATCATCTTCAGTTTTTTCTTCGACGAAGGTTTGCTTCAGAGAATTGTGTACGTAAATGGAAACTCCTCCTCCTCTGGTATTTTTTCGGAAGTAGTAGTAATGAGTATAGGTTGGTAATTGCAGTCGTTGTGCCTCTTCATCTGATTTGATCCACGTCTCGGTTAGAACTATGACATGTATAGCATCATGGAAGGATTCCACAATACATTTTAGTTCATCATGTTTGCCTGGTTTGACAATGCTTCGAGCATTCGCATATAGGAATTTCAGAGATTTAGTAGTAGTGATAATATTAGTATAGTTGTCTGTTATCTGGTAAGTAATGGTATTTTGTGCTCCCACTTGTGGGCTATTTTGTGATATCGTTACTGTCAGTTTTTTGATTCAGCCTGGGTAATTTTTGGAACGCCTTTCAGGTATTTAATAATTAAGTTTGTCTCACCATTTTCTGTGCGCTGCTGGAGTTCTTTCCGGAGGTTTTCTAAGTAGCTTTGTTGCTGGGGTGTTTGGTCGGGATAAATTTTAATAGATTTGTCATTCAGCTTTGATTTATTACGCAATATATTTTTGGGTCCGTCTTCCGATGCATAATATATCTTAATAGGACGACTTTTTTTAATATCATATTTACCAAGGCGATGAAGTTTAACTGGTTGAGGACAATCTAAGGTAATATTGCTGATTGCTTTAATAACTTCTTCCTTGTCATGGTCATGTCTTGAAGCCGCGTTGGCAGAATGAAGTTCAGATATGCCAACAATAACCAACTTCTTGTTTCTTTGACAGCGTTCTTGTATTTCCGAAAATACGTCCTCGCAATAAGTCAGATTTGGAGTAATGTTAGCAACAGCAGTCTTTGAGGCAATTTTCAGCTGATCAACATCAGTCTGAAGTGTATTTATCTTCTGAGCGGTAGTACTGTTGGAAATTTTAAGGTTTGTTATTTCGGTTTTTAGAATTTCTTGCTCCTGGACCAATTTATTAGTGGTCGACTTAATGTCTTTTAACTGTTCATTTATGGATGCAACATCATCTCTTATTTTTACATTCATTTCCTTTTGTTCAGTAATGAAATTTTTTATTTTTATACTAACCCATCGATTTAGATGAGGAAGACAAACTCTTTGAGAGCTAAACTGTAGACCGCCTATTTCAGCACCTGGCTACTGAGGATCTGGCGGACCCGGTTAGATGCCGCTGCCTCGCAGAGCAACTGCGCAGTTGTCAGACTCCTCAACTCTCCCCAGGGCTCAGGATTTCTACCTCGAGAAAAGATAGGAGGCACTCCTATACCATGCCAAATAACCTATGCCGTACCAACTTCTGCTGCATAATCAGGGCCTATCTGAGGGATAGAGATAATTATCATCTATGTACGACTGGGCGCTTCGCGGTTAGCTTCTTCATGGTGTTTGTGTCATCTCTTATGCTGATGACACGCTGGTGAAGGCAAACGTTTAGGCAGGTCGTCTCTTGTATCTTGGCGACAGCTCTGGGGTCGTAGATGGGATCCGAGTCGACGATGAAGTACCTGGGACTCGTCCCTAATTGCCGCATTTTCAGCAGTTGACACCCCGGTTGATGGGCACCGCGAACTTAATCTCGTGGCTACTGCCCAATCTGAGGGGATCCAATTCCTACAGAAGATTATATATGGGGATCGTACGGTCCATAGCGCCCTAAGGAGTGCCAGTATGGGCAAACAACTTGACGACCTAAATACTGTAATTTAGCGATGAACCCAGAGAGCGATGGCCGTCAGGGTGAAGAGAATAAATCAAACGGTGGAGACCGTTTAAGGCGGCGAGCTTTTTGGCCGGATCACCACCATGAGATCTTGACGTTATAGTCCTTACACAGAGCAAGTACCTGATGCGCCGCCAACGACATGATGTCAAGGTGTACAGGGCTGTGCTCCACCAGTTCCTAGTGGTGGAATGAGAAGTTCGCCAACCCAGGTCCGAAACCCAGTGCACATCACTTTTACGGCGATAAGACTCGTGACGAAGAAGTGGCATAAGAAGAGGCATTAAGAGACGGCATGGCGCTCTCATTTTCCGTCTGGCACAGGTACTCTCCGGGCATTCACTACTGTGGAGACTGCTCCGAAGTCATCACAGAACTTATTAAAAGTTATTTGCGATCATCTATGAGCCAGGAACGTTTGTCAAGTCTCGCAATCTTAGCGATAGAAAATCGAATGGCACAAGAAATAAATTATGACAAGGCCATAGACTTCTTTGCAGAACAAAAAGCTAGAAGAGTAAAATGATAATTTCAATTTGAAGTACAATACAATAATACATCCAACTCGTTTTGTTTTAAAGCACAGGATAGGTGCTTTCATAACAACAATATATGTCCTACACGTCCATGTATGTAGGTATATTTGTGAATATATAGTGTAAACACAGAAAGAGCAGCGCTAGTTAGGTCCTTTTGGCATTCTATCCGCGAGGCTTAAGCAGGGACGGAACTATATAAGGGCTTTTTGAGCTGCAGCCCAGAGCCCCACGTGGATATAAAGGGCCCTCAGTCACCTTTTGCAAAAATTGGAGCATATGGACATTTTGATCTCAAGATCTATCTCTTCTGAGGAAAGACGTAAAATTTTCGAGCTCGCTTCGCTCGCTCTTACAGCCTTGTTTCTCTTGAATTTTAAAATTGTCCATAAGTCACCTAAGTAACTCCGGTAGTTCGAAACAATTCTAACCTGTCCAAGGTAGGTAAACTGTTAAGTTTTCCAACTGGCTTTGCTTGATTTTTAGACTACTTCCTTTAGACTTTGTCTAAAAGTCGACCAAGTAGGTAATTCCTGTATGAAGGATCGAAACAATTCAAACCTGTCCAAAGCAAGGTGTCAAAAAATTTTCGAGCTCGCTTCGCTCGCTCATGCAGTCAAATTCCTCCTTAAGGTGACACATCACACGGGCTCGAACTCATTGGTGGGCGTGGCCAAAAAGCTCGTTGTCTCACCTGGCATCGTGCCCGACAGAGATAGTATCAGTGATGAGCAGTTAGACGCTAGTCTTCACGCGCGTCTAGTTCGTACGCACACTCAGCGTTCCGAACCGTTCCGAACAAAAACGAAGTTATATAATACTTTCGTCTGACCTATGCGCTAAAAAGAATAAAATAAACTTTTTCTTTAAAACTTTTACTAACAACTTATAACGTCATCGTCACTACACAATTCGCGAGATTAGTGGCAACAATAATATTGTATAACTATATTGTTTGTTATTGTTGGCCTGGGGTCACGATGTCCTGGACGCTTTCCGCCAGGTCTGCTAATCTCTCGAGAGAAATTCGAATGGCTGTGAAGCCAGCAGAGTCTGGACGTTGGTCGGCAGACGACTGCTTATATTGTCATCGTGGTACTGTGGATTTCCTTGGTCTGATAAAGTTTAGGATTTCCTTTTCAGGGCGTATCACGTCGGAGTCACCAATTTAGTGGTTGTTGTACACTAACTAAATTAAATTAAAAATGTTCACAATTCTATATAAATTTAGTAGTATATTGACAAGACAGAAGTGCCAGATCAGAAGAAAAGTAAAAATTATATCGTGAAGGTTTTATGTATATAAAGATAAAGTTTCTAAATAAGTAGGTCGCTACACCATATTATAGGGTGTGCGTTTCAATGGCGCGACCACGGCGTTTTTTTTTTAAACAACTATGCCATGATTTTGTAAAAACATGTATGTACGTGGTTCAAATTTCCCAAAACCTTAAATTTGTCAAAGTTATGGTTAAAAAGTTATAAGGGTTTGAACGTGGCCACGCCATCGAAACGCGGAGAACCGCGCTGCCACGGAAATCTTAAAAACGAAGCGTTGCAGAGACCTGAAATTTAGGTAAATAACAGATGGATTTGTAAAAAAAATATAAAAAATCCTAGGTTTATATTTCAGGTGCATACGTATGGTATCGCTTATCACCTTCAAAATGTTCTGAATGTGAAATTTAAAATTGAAATTAATTAATTAAATTAATTAATTAATTTCATTTTAAATTATTTTTTTTACAAAATCTTGCCATAGTTTAAAAAAAAATAATGCCGTGGTCGCGCCATCGAAACGCACACATTATAGGAGTGCAATAAAAATGCACAGGCCCTTCAACTTCAGCGAAAAACAAAAGACACGTCACTGACGTCATGCATGAAATGAAAAGGACAGAAATATAGGTCTTGTTCTTCTATCAAACGAAGGACATGTCAATATCGCGTGTCGCCCTCCCGCACCGCACCGGGGGTAACATTATTCAGTGAGATGCACGAAAATTCATAGTAAAAGGCGCGCGTAAAAAAATATGAAAAGGCTTTTGGGAAATCGAATTTTATGAAAAAACCACTGCATAAATGATTATCAAATAAAATTTATTGAATTCTTCGATAATTGTGCTGTGTCGGTACCGACTTTGTTTTGGAAATTTGACACTTCTTTTATTACTAATTTACGCTCAAAGTTACGTTAAAATTGGCAATAAAAATGAACCTTTGGTAGCTCGTAACTTTTGAATGGCTTTTTATTTTACTATTCTGTTTCCGTACAGACACAATTAATAATGAGACAAAATGATATCATGTTTAACTTTAGATGTACCATGTCAAACAGTGGAGTAATAGCCCCCCGAAATTTGTATGGAAAATATGTTGCGCAGTTCAACCTTAATCTTAACTTTTGAAGTCAACCAAGTAACTCCTGTATGAAGTGACGAAATAGTTCTAATCTGTCCAAAGTAGGGTGTTCAAATTTTTGAGCTCGCTTCGCTCGCTCTTGGAGCCTTTCCAAATAACTCTTCGAAACCTAAACTAACCAATCGGAGGTCACAGAGGTGCTAACATTTTTGAAGTGGCTATATGCACTTCAGCTGCATCCGTAGATAGTAAACTTAAAAATCGCACCCTTCTGATAGGCCCCCCTTCTGGCCCAAAAGCTGGCGACGCCCTTGGCCAGGCCCCCAGGAGCCAACAAACTCACGGTCTATCCCTGGGCCTATGGCCATCATTAGGCGTCTGATGACTGAAATAATGATGATGATAAAAATAAAAATATAGACGGGCGGGGGCGGCATTTTTCAGTTTTTGCCCCGCCTCGAAAAAATTCAAGATCCGGGGCTGAGTAATTGCCACAAGAACTATTTATTACACGGAATACAGTGCTTGCACACATACAGCAATCAATGGTAGACGGAAGTGGTGGAAGCACGAATGAACAATTAAGTATAATATGGCAATGGTGTCGATTCTGTTGTGCAGCACAAACTAAACTTAATTTAGGCTATTGCTATCTTTTACTAAAAGGCAGTGCGAGAAAAGGACGGCTATAGCTATGCACTAAGTTAGAGATGTCAAACTAGTTTATGCCTTGCGCTTCACCGTGATTTTTAACCGACTTCAAAAAAGGCGGAGGTTATAATGTTCGTGTGTATGTTTTTTTTTTTTTTTTTATGTATGTTACCTGATTTCTCTCCCATTTGTGGACCGATTTTCAAAGTTCTTTTAGTCGACATGTTTTTACGTGCACCCTTGATTTGAGAAATATTAGTTCCAACTAAATTTGACAGCTCTAAATTACGTCCGTCTAGCATAGTATAGCCTAAATTAAATTTAGTTTGTGCACAACAGAATCGACACCAGTATTGCCATTTAATAGTGTAGGATTCCTACAGTATGTGCTTGCCATTAAGCTGATTGGTCTGTAATTTCCTAAGTCCGTAGCCTTCCTTTTTTCCCGAAGTACACCATGAGTTAGTCAGTTACTTACTACACTACTACTACTACAACAGCCCATAACGTCCACTGCTGGACATAAGCCTCTCCCATGATGGGAGGAATTTGCCGTAATCTCCACGCTTGGCAGGCGGATTGGAGATCGCAGTGATGAAAGACTAACAGAAAACGCTGCTGCCCATTCTCTGGTCTACGGAGGCGCAAGGTGTTCTGCCTCAGACATTAGTCGCCTTATACGACACCCATGAGTGTAATGGGTTGGTTCTATTCTACTCTGCCGGATACCACACGGCTACATTACTTACCCTATGTTAAATGAACTGAATGAATGATACATTTAAGAATATAGGTAGTTAACATAAGTTCTTAATATCTATGGGTTTCACTATATTCGGCATTTCGGCCATACAAAAATATTAAGATTTTACATCTTGGTATACTAATAGCATGCAGTACACAGTTAATCTGGCATAACCCTATGTAAAACTGCCTTTAGTATGAGTAACTATCTATTTACCATTATTTTCGACTATAGGCTGACATGCGCATTACACAAAACCCTCTAACTCATCTCATTCTAAAGCGACATGTCTACGCTAGGTCAATAGATATGTCTTGGTTTTGGCGAGGCCTGTGTTTAAACTTTTACTATAGTTGGTGCCAGTTAAGATGAGAATAGCGGTCATTGCCCTTTCCCTAATATCTCTTCGTACGAACCAAAAAAAATAAACCATATATCGTTTTTCATTACAAAAAATGTTGAAGATCACGATAGATGACGATTATATACCATACCTGAACAGGCTTATTTTTGGTTTTCAAAGTTAAGAAGTTTAATAAATGTAGGTGGGTCAATGACTGCTATTCTCATTTTAACTGGCACCAACTTGACACGTTTCTTCCTTGAATAGAAGTGGAGTACAACCCAGCTAAAGCCAAGTACCACCCGATCTCGGACGCGTGCTGGCGCGCGGGGCAGCCGGTGCCGTACCTGGCCCTGGCGCGCACTCTGGAGCTCATCGAGGGCACCTCCGCGCGCCTCAGGATGGTGGACATCCTGGCCAACTACCTGCGCTCTGTCATGCTGCTCACGCCCGAGGACCTGCTGCCCAGCGTGTACATGTGTCTGAACCAGCTCGCGCCCAGCTACGAGAGCCTGGAACTGGGTGAGTGACGACACAAGATGGTGGACATCCAACTACCTGCGCTCCATTATGCTGCTTACGCCCGAGAACCTGCTGCCGAGCGTGTACATGTGTCTGAACCAGCTCGCGCCCAGCTACGGTATTTTCCACACAGTATAACCGATAGTAGCAACCCTAGCACTCTGATCGACAGTAGGCATTGAATTCAAGGCCACGTCCGAGCCGATCTACTGGTTATCTTTTTACTGTGGCTAAAGTGGATGGAGGATTACTGGCCGATGATTTAGTCCATGTCGTCCCGCCATCTCGTATAATCGTTTAGTGATTATGTCAGAGTTCCACAAGTTGCACGTTGCAGGCATCGCGGAGACGTACCTGATGAAGGCCATCGGGCAGTGCACGGGGCGCACGCTGGCGCAGGTGCGCTCCGCGGCGCGGGCGGGCGGCGACCTGGGCCAAGTGGCGCAGGCGGCGCGCGCGCAGCAGCGCACCATGTTCGCGTCGCCGCCGCTCGTGCTGCGCAAAGTGTTCGCAGCGCTCAAGGAGATCGCCAGCATGACGGGCACGGCGTCGGTCAACAAGAAGATCAACAAGATACAGTCGCTGTACGTCGCGTGCCGCCACTCCGAGGCGAAGTATCTTATAAGGTATGTCAATATTATTAACTTCTTAATAGTAGTTTAGTTTTCTTCTAAGATCAATAAATACAGTTCCCATGACACTGACAATCCTAATGCAGGTCGCTGGAAGGCAAGCTGCGCATCGGGCTGGCGGAGCAGTCGCTGCTGCAGGCGCTGGCGCAGGCCACGGCGCTGTCGCCGCCCGGGCCCGGCGCCGCCTGCCTGGACGCCAGTCGGGGCATGGCGCCTGACGACTTCAAGGTCAGATGAACTTTACGACTTTCTGAATAAAACATAACGAATAGTGTGAAATTTTTGAGTTTATCCCTTAATCGGCCAGACGTCTAACAAGTTCATTTTATGAAATCGGTACAGGATTGTATTGAGATTAAAGAATAGAATATAAAAAAAACAGGTAGGAAGTGTTATTTATTTATGTACCTACAAAATATTTTACAGGACATTACATTAAGATAGAAGAGCACAAAGGTAATGCTGTTTTTTTTACGCTGGGAAATTATTTATCTATTAAATGCTAATTTTTGTGGGAAATTATTTCATTATATCTGATCATATATGTGGGGAATAGGAAATTTGCATGAAATACAAAACTCTTTTTATTTATGACTAGCGGACGTCCCGCGGTTTCACCCGCGTAGTTCCCGTTCCCATGGGAGTACGGGGATAAATAGCCTGTTACTCAGGGTGAATGAAGCTTTCTAATGGTGAAAGAGTTTTTGAAATCTGTCGAGGAGTTTTTGAGTTAATTCATTACAAACATACAAAAATACAAATCATCTCTTTATAATATTAGTATAGAAAAATGACTTGTATTGGCGCATAAAAACATTGTGGTACACTTGTTAAACTTTCTAATACATCACTTATTTTACTATTTACTGTTTTATGTAGCATGTTTTTGGTGAGACGGAACGCACTCTCAAAACGCATCGTCCTCGATAACGCCGGTATTGACGTCAAAGTTCATTGTATCAAAAAAACACTTTTATTTGAAAAGTGCTTAAAGTTTCACAAAATTTTATTATAATATTGTTATTGCAATTTTTACTTGAATAAAGCACATACAATTAGAATTAAAATTATTTTATTAAGGCCAAAAAAATTAAATGTAAACAAGGCAGATTGTGGATAATGACGTCACATCATGGCCGCGACGGCTACGGACGTTTAAACTTTATTTTAGAACAAGCAGTAGTTGAACTTAATTGTATATCTTTTCTTGGTTTGATAGTACTGTATTTTATTGATTTAAGTGAAGAAAAAGTTACGTGCATATTCCCTATAAAATCCCACTTGACTAGCTATTGACTTCGGCTTTCTCTATTATTTTCTTCTTTCTGGAAGGCGGCGGCGTCATTATCTCAAAATAATAATAGTAAATTGAAATTAATGTTTTAAAAAAGACAAAACATCTTCTATTTAATTTAGATAAAAAAAATATTCCCCAGGAGTTATAGGGAAAGTATGTATTTCCTACTTTCATCACACGGCATTGGTTAATAATTTCCCACTATATTTAAACAAAAAAAAATACATATGTTACAACTTTCATACGTTTTTTTATCTATTATAGAAAGCACTTGTTAAATATTAAGAAATTCAAACAATCGCATACATACAGGAATTTTTCTGAGCGTAGTTCCAAAAACAAACTCGAATTTCAGCATAAAATGGCCGTTAAAATAAACTTTTAACTTTGAATGTCTATTGACATTGACCTAGGGCATTTAGAAATGTGTGGTACCTTAAATAAAAAAAACTTTAAAACAATATCCATCTTAATATGCGTTTAATTTAATGTAGTATACGGTATACCTATAATAGTAAAAAAAAAATGGATTTGTTGTCCACTTCGTGGTGGGAAATAATAATCCTATGGCTTATTAAGGGTTAAGTGTAAAAGAACTTCTCTATGAATTGTAACATTAACAGAGGAGCAGTTGTATAGTGGCATCATTTTGCCGATAACGTTCAGGTTCCATGACGAGTTCGAGCTAAACTTAGGCCTTCAAAACGTAACATTGTGTCGGTGGACAGGCCCTGGTGGACTCGAACGCGCTCACAATAAAGACGACGTACTGCGCGTGCCCGTCGTACGACCGGCTGGTCCCAGTGCTGCTGCAGCACGGCGTGGCGGCGCTGCCGGCGCACTGCCGCCTCACACCCGGCGTGCCGCTCAAGCCCATGCTGGCGCATCCCACCAAGCAGGTCACGCACATTTTTGACAGGTGGGGAAAATACCTAATAACTTGCTCATAAAAATACCCTTTACAAAGACGGAAGACACTCGTTCTCCCCGTCATTGCGATATTTTTTTTTGTTCTTGACCAGGTGCGGTCTTTATGCATTTTTGCCAACAGTTTTAATATAAAACTAGTTAAGGGCCGGTTTCGGAGTCGCGCCGCGCGAAGTTTAGGTTTTTAGCGCTACTCTCCCAACGATCAAGGTTTGTGCACCGCACACGCACACATGTACTATGTATGCACAGTGGGTCGTCGGACTTTGACTCGCCAACTAAATTATAACTTTATTGTCACTGATATTGGCATGTTGTCAAATACATGCTAACATGATTTATTAGTGTATAAAGTACTTATAATAATTTAATTATTTTAGTTGCACAATACAAAATGAAATTGTTAGTCCCAATTACAAAAATAATATATTATACTGGGATCTGGGACTTTTGCGCGAAAGTTATTTGCGTAAAGGACACGAAAATTTTAGTTTATTCCGTCATGAGTGTCGTTTTCATGGTTTTTGAGGTCGCTGATAACAAAAAAAAGGTTAAAATGGAAATCCAAGATGGCACCGAGGATTTTTTTTTCGATTTTCCGTCATGGGTGTCGTTTTCATGTTTTTTGGGGTTGCTGGTAACGAAAATGAGGTTAAAACAAAATTTTAAAAATGTTCACACCCATGATGAAAAATCGAAAAATTTACTTCGGCGTCATCTTGGATTTTCATTTTCACCTCATTCTCGTTAACTTACAACTTGGATTTTCATTTTACCCATTTTGTTATCAGTGACCACAAAAACAATGAAAAGGACAACCATGACGGAAAAACCGAAAATTTTCCTCAGCGCCATCTTGGATTTTAATTTTAACCTCAGTTTCGTTACCAGTGACACCAAAAACTATGAAAACGACATCCATAACGGAAAAACCGAAAATTTTCCTCGGCACCTTCTTGGATTTTCATTTTGACCTCATTTTCGTTACCAGCGACCCCGAAATTCATGACAACGACACCCATGATGACATTTCTAAAAAACAGACTTCTAAAAAAAAAACAAATCGAAGTCGGTGACTTCGAAGCTTGACCTTTGTTTGATTGATTTGGTGTTCTTGTCACCGACTTCTGAAGCTAAAGTTGTTTTTCACTTTTTTGTGTTTTCATTTTTGGTTTTTGTTTGTTTTTTTGAAGTCAGTTTTATTTTTTACAACTGTGCACTCGTTTTGTGTAAGTACACGGTTCAATCGCGATCTGACAATGCGGCGCAAACCGACGTGCTCTCAGTTTGGAGGCGCGTGGCCGACTGCGCCGCAAGTGCTCTCGGTGGTAAGAATACGCGCGCGTTCATAGTAAAATGTATAAAGATTTTGAGCAAAAAACATGGGCAAGTTTGTGATTTTTTACACAAAATAAGAATATGTTTATTAAGAAATGAAGATACCAACAACTTATTTACGACTTAGTTGTTACAATACGGGAGTGCGATTTACACGTTTTTAGTGATTTTCTGATTTTTTTTACACTTATCTATAAGCATTATCTTAAATTCGACTGTTTCAACTAAAAGTTACATTCATTGGCTAGCTGTGTAATTCATTTCCAGTGTGTGGAGCATCGTTTTCTATCTAATTTTATGTCATTCCCGACCTTCGATTGGCGAAACCGGCCCTTAACTGAAAGATGAATGTTATCAAAGTCAGTGATATGTTGTCCCAGTAACTCATATTGACATTACTCAGGTTCGAGAAGGAGCAGTTCACGTGCGAGTGGAAGTACGACGGGGAGCGCGCACAGATCCACGTGCCGGGCACGGACGCGCCCGACCTGGCCGCGGCCGCCGTCTTCAGCCGCAACCAGGAGAACAACACCAGGTCAGCTCGCTCTGTGTACACACCCTAACAATATCCCTTGAAACGTCAGTTCAGTTCGCAACGTCTTCCGGTTCGCGGTCGTCACTCCACTACTTTTCGACCCCAACGGCCATCCGTTCTGCGACCAATGTGCCCTGCCCACTGCCACTTAAGTTTGGCAATTGTCGGTAACCTTGGTTCTCTTGCGGATGTCTTCATTTTTGAATCGATCACGAAAATCTCAAATGTTCTGTCGGACTAATGGTAGTCGAATATATGTTTTGTCAAAGCAATGAGTAGTCGACTAGTGTTATTCGAAATTGAGACCGTACGGTGAATATCTTAGGAGGTGTCTGTGGTACTGCGATTATAGTTTTTGAATGGGAAATATTTTTGCAATGTTTTCAAATCCCTGATTATTGGAAAAGTCAAATCTTATTGTTGAATGAATAAATTATTCAATTATTTGCAAGAATAAAGGTAGTTAACATAGGTAAATTCTTAATATCTATTGGTTTCACTATATTCAGCATTTCCGCCATACAAATATTGAGATCTTGGTGTATACTAGCATGCAGAACACATTTAGTAGTACATTTTACATCTTGCTGTACTACTAGGTAGCTTTCAAACCAACTTAACGCAACGCCTCGTATACCATATTGCTCAAGTTTATGTAATAAGGTTTTGTTGTATACGAATGCCGAGGGTAATTGTTAACCGCCAGTCTCATATTATACGCTAATAAGGAAGCACGTCTTTTATTCTCTATTGGCGACGAGGATAATCGGAAATTAATATATTTACGCAGTTCAGTATTACGGATTTAGTTTGCAATCCGGGAACTGGTTGGCGTACGTTGAAAGGATTGAAATGTATTTTTTGGCGAACAAAATTAGTGACGATGTAAAATTACCTACACGTATCTCACTAATGGGCGAAGAAACATACGAACTGTAATCTAGGTTGGCGAGCCCACTAAAACCATCTGTATTAAAATATTCACAAGCCGTAAGTTTACTCCAAGAGCATTCACAACCAAAACCCGCCGAGATGGCAGAAAGATATAGATTTCGACAGCGGAGACAGTTAGTAGGCGAATCCATTGCGGCTTACGTGGCGGAATTAAAAAAACTATCAAGATATTGCAACTTTCAAGCGGTTTTAGAAGATTCGTGTGTGGTTTACAAAGTGAATTTATAAGACAACGGTTGTTTGCAGAGGAAAATTTAAACTATTCAAAAGTAGTCACTTTGGCCACTACCCTCGAAGCGGCAGAACGAGATGCTGGCGCCGTAGAACGTAAGAGTAGCGAAGTAAATAACATGCGGAATTAACGGAAAGCGTAAACTACAAGTGAAGCCGTTTACAGCGTGCGGGGACACCAAGCATAACAAGCGGGATTGTCGACACATTAGCTTCGAATGTAGTTTTTGTCACAAAGGTGGCCACCTAAGGAGAATGTGTCCCCAACGGTCAGATAGTGCTTCAGAAAAAGCGAGACCGACGGCAAAAAGGTCGCGGAAAAAGGCGGCGATAATTATCAAACGCGCGGAGGTAGCGAGCGTAGACTTTAGTTTTTATGACGGTTCCATTGTTAAGCCACTTGGTTATGTAAAAACAGAAGTACAATATAAAAAACAGAAGTACAATATAAAAACAGAATTAAAACATTAGATTTATACATCTTTGATAATGGAACTACGAGCTTATTGGGACGCCAATGGATGGCGGAATTAAGGGTTGACATACCAAAGATCAGCGTAAATTGTATCACTAGTGAGAAGTGTAATAAAAATGAAGTTATTAATCCTATTGTTTCTAGGTATAAACCTTTATTTGATGGCACGTTGGGTTAGTACACGCCGTTAGAAGAATTCATGATTTAACTGATTTAGAGACAGCCCGTTTAGTTTACTTTAGTTATTTCCATAGCGTGATGTCGTACGGTATTCTCTTGTGGGGCAATGCCGCCGATATTTGTTTATTTATTTAATATTTGTTTTGCAAAAAAGGGCAATTCGTTCAATTTATAAATTAAGACCCAGAGAAAAATTTAAAGAGATTAATATTCTTACTGTGCCCTCTCAGTTTATTTAGGAAAACCTTGTGTACGCACACAAAAATATTAATTTGTTTAAAAAATACAGTGATATCCACAACATAAATATGAGGAATAAACACAAATTTGTTGTTCCTGCAACTGTCTGTAGTCAGGGTGATTTAGTACCGCCATGGGATCTAGAGGCGATAGTCCTCGCGCGCCTGCATGAGAGGCGCGCGGAGGCGCTACGCCGGGGGGAAACTCCGCTGCAGCGACAAATTGTCGCTCAGCGGACAGACTTCCGGCGGGATCTCATGGCGACATGGAGAGAGCGACTGTCGCAACCCCGTGCAGGGCACGCCACGACAGTGGCGATAAGTCCCCTCTTTGAGGAGTGGCTTGAGAGACGCCACGGCGTCCTCACCTTCCGCCTGACGCAGGTCCTCACCGGTGTTTTCGGGAGGTTCCTGCACCGAATCGGGCGGGAGGAAACGCCCGGGTGTTTCCACTGTGAGGATCGACCGGAGGACACGGTGGAGGTGTGCCCCGCGTTGGCGGAGCACCGCCGTGTCCTCGAAGCGGCGATTGGCGGCGGCGACCTCTCGCGTCCGGCCCTGGTGCAGGCCATGGTCCGGAGCGAGACGGAATGGGACACCGTCACCTCCTTCTGCGAAGCAGTAATGCTAGAGAAGGAGGTGGCGGACCGTGAGAGGGAGAGAACCTCTCAACGTCCCGGCCGCCGCGGGAGACGCCCCGGGCGTCGGGGGCCACCACGTGGTCCCCGGCCACCGTAGGCGCGGGCCTGTGGACGGTGGGCTATGGGCTAGCTCGCCGTCCGTCCGTCTCATGACAGCAGGTCGTATCGACGGCGCGTTCGTGTTCCACGCGCGCCTCAAAGAGAGTCAGCAATAGGAAGGGGTCCGTAAGGGCCGATGCCTGCCGGGGTTGCGGGACTGTTCGAAAGAGATACCGTGGCCCCGGAACACAAAGGACGATGAAGGAACATGGATAGGTTGTAGTCAGTAAAAGTCTGACACTCCCTCCTGCTCCGCCCAGAGCGGGAGGAGTCATTTGATGATTTCCCATCCGAAAAAAAATAAAAAAGGGTGATTTAGTAAGTACAAAATTGGTCTATTTCTCACTGCTTGTTTATGTTTTTCAGTAAATTCCAAATCCATCTTTCCTATTTCGCTCTCATAAATAGTCGATTGCTACAGACGCGTCCGAGTCACACGCGGAACCGCTCCAAAATAGCGGCAAACGGGCGGAGATATAGACGGCGCCTGAGCAAATGAGCGAAATCATGTTAGAAAGAGACAAAATTATAGTCAGTTTTGTACGTTAGAGCAGGGAATTTCGCTCCTGTTTCGCCGCTTAAGAACACACAGCGAAAATGGTTATTTATTCACTGTTTATACAAAAATAGAATAGTTAGAACAAGAGTGTGGAGAGAACTAGCAATAAAACTGGAAATTGAAAGTAAATATAACGATTTATTAACAGTTAACGTACTTAGACAAGGCAAGGTTAGGTATACGTAGGAAAAATGTTTTTGCTGTGAAATGCTATTTTACCAAAAGTAGTCTGAAAACTGCTGTCGTATATTTCTCGCGGCCGGTGGATTCACCTGAACCACCCCGAACGCAGAGCGTGCACTATGGCCACTCATAGAACGCGCGGTCGGCCGCTCGACGCCCCGCAGAACGCGCCGCCCGACGCTATTGCACTCAGGCCGTACACTTAGGATATATTGTCGGTAAAGACGGAGTAAAAGTTAATTTTGATAAAATAAAACCAATTATTGCCATGCATGCCTCATCCTAAAAACACTACAGAATTAAAGTCATTTATGGTGAATTTTTATGGAAAGTTTATAAAGAATAGAGTACATATTTAGGTAAACTTTACGATTTACTTAAAAAGGTACACATTTCAAGTGGACAAGTAAGCGCATAGCATAGCGTTTAATCAAGTGAAAACGTTATTGTGCAGCACGGAGGTACTCGCACATTATGACATGTTAGAAACAATAGTTGCTTGTGATGCCAGCGCACAGTCGCACACGGGCTGGGACCGGGCTGGCGCAACGTACCGGACCAAGGTGAACAAGTGGTGGCCTACGCCTCGCGAGCACTTGCCGGGGCTGGAAAACATTACAGTCAGATCCATAAAGAGGCTTTGGGTATTATTTTTGCTACCGATAATTTTCGCCAATATCTGTATGGTAGGAAATTTACACTTCGTACCGATCGTAAGCCGTTAGTGAGTATTTTCGGCCCTAATACGGGCATTCCTAATACAGCGGCCAGTAGACTACAGCGATGGGCCATAAAATTATCAGCTTATGATTTTGACATTGAGTACGTTAAAACAGATCAAAACAATGCGGATGCACTATCCCGTCTAATAAAAGCGCATAAAGATTCAACTGTGAACGAAGAGGTACCTACCTGAACAAACATACTTGCATTTTGCCGCGGAGGCACATCACAAGAAAAAGGTATCAAAGAGCTTAAACCGTACTTCAATCGCAAACCCGAATTATATATTTTTTTCATTAGGATGTATGTGGGGCCATAGAATAGTAATACCGTTAGCTTGTAGGAACAGAGTACTCAAAGAACTGCATGATCCCCACATAGTAAAAACAAAAGCGATAGCAAGAAGTTACGTGTGGTGGCCCGGGATCGACGAGGACGTGACGGCGTTGTGTCAGACGTGCACCGTGTGTGCTGCGATGGCGGACGTGCCACACCGCCACACGCCCATGTCGTGGCTGACTTACTTTATTATCGTTCACGCTTGTTCTAAACTGATAGAGGCAGTTCACATGAAACGCACCACAGCACAAGCGGTTATAGCAATACTATGAGATATTTGGGCAAAGTTCGGTCTTCCAAGGCAAGTAGTGAGCGACAATGGGCCGCCATTCACTAGCGCAGAATTTAAAACCTTTTTATCAAATAATGGTATCGAACAAATTTTCACTGCACCGTACCATCCTGCTTCTAACGGGGCAGCAGAGAATGCAGTAAAATGTGCAAGCGGGTAATCAAGAAAACGATTAAACAGAAATTAGATCCTGAAACAGCATTTTTGTAGATATCTTTTAACCTATAGAAATACGGAGCATTACACATTAGGGGATAGTTGCGGGACTGTTCGAAAGAGATACCGTGGCCCCGGAACACTAAGGGCGATGGAGGAACATGGATGGGTTTTAGTCAGTAAAAGTCTGACACTCCCTCCTGCTCCGCCCAGAGCGGGAGGAGTCATTTGATGATTCCCCAAACGAAAAAAAACTTCTGAAACCTGATCGAGAGGCGCGCACGCTGGCGCGACAGACCCGCAGCGAACGCGTGGCAATACAGACAAGTAGTACCGACCAGGAGATTCGGTGTGGTATAGGAACTATCGTGGGGCAGACAAATGGGTAGCAGGGCAAGTCGTAGATAAATTGGGTAGTACGGATTACACTGTTAACACTGACTTTGGAACCGAGGCACATCGACATGTCGATCAGTTACGGCAGCGATTGGTGTGGCCCGAGAGAGTGCATCCACCACCTTGTAATATGAATAGGAAATCACGCAGTTCACTGGCGTTCCCTGTTGTAAATGAGGAGTGGTCGGATGGTGCGGTCGAGGCGACCGTGATGCCAGGAACGGAAAATATGTCCGACTTAGGTACACAGGGCACGGCGGAGAACCGGCCTGGGCTATCGGTGTCGACACAGTCACCCAACGTGCCAAGTACTATTGTTACGAAATCTCCAATCACTGTACCCGTGGAACGTAGATTTGCATTAAGAAATCGTAAACCTCCCCAACGATTTGGGATGGGAGAAATAGATTAATAATAACAAAGGATTATTAATTTGTATGATCTATCTATCTATATATAATCAATCTTTCTATACATATAATAACTAGTATGTGCGTGGTGCGCGAGCTGCACGCAGCTCGCGGTTTCAGTTTTGTGTTTTTGAGTATTCCCTATCCTTATAAAATTTTGAGAATTCTTATGAATTCTTAAATTAATTGGAAAAATCCATTGAAGTCCTTGAAAGATTTTGTAAATTTTATAAAACTGTTGTATTACTCGTACGTGTGCGTGCGGGGAATTTTAAGTTGTTAATTTAAAGGTGGTTAAACATACTTTCAATTTTATTGATACCAATATTAATTGGTTATAGAGGTGCGATTTTTGTGACGCCGAGTGTATAACATATAGCTGGCGATTACAAAAATAATGTTTTTACTTTTTCGCTCGCAACGTGCCAGTTCCCAAGATCATTTAAAATGATTTCAAATTTTGATTGTATACAATGAATACAATGAGTAATATCTATTGTGTACAGCAAGTACCCCGATATCCTGCGCCGCCTGCCGTCCCTCCTGAAGGACACGGTGACGAGCTGCGTGCTGGACTGCGAGGCCGTCGCCTACGACACCGACACCAAGCAGATCCTGCCCTTCCAGGTATACACCTACCACATGCACTACTACAGTATTGTGTACAGCAAGTACCCCGACACGAGCTGCGTGCTGGACTGCGAGGCCGTCGCCTACGACACCGACACCAAGCAGATCCTGCCCTTCCAGGTATACACCTACCACATGCACTACTACAGTATTGTGTACAGCAAGTACCCCGACACGAGCTGCGTGCTGGACTGCGAGGCCGTCGCCTACGACACCGACACCAAGCAGATCCTGCCCTTCCAGGTATACACCTACCACATGCACTACTACAGTATTGTGTACAGCAAGTACCCCGACACGAGCTGCGTGCTGGACTGCGAGGCCGTCGCCTACGACACCGACACCAAGCAGATCCTGCCCTTCCAGGTTTACACCTACCACATGCACTACTACAATATTGCATAGACCACGCTTATTAACCCGACGGGACTCGACGCCATGCTAAACTAAATGCGTTTAGTGAATTTAAACAAGTGCGGTCACTCCCTTGAGTAACCACTCCACACATTTGTCACCACCACACCACTTTTACCAATCAACCGAATGCCTAATGCTAGCGATAAATTTGAAATCTAATAAAGAAATACAGATTGTAGTAGCTTGATGTGCCGTCTATACTTATCGTGACTGGGGTGTATCTATAAACAAGTCAAAGTGATTATTTGAGAAAAGCTTTGCTCTCTTGGACGGTTCTTACTTCGTTTAAAGTCATGAAATCTGCGAGCCGCCACTAAGTTTGATTCGAACTGTACTTGTAAAAATATGACCCGCACAGCTGACGTCACAAACGTGTCCGCGCATATCCTACGTAGCAGTAGACAGACGATGTTGCGTTATTATACGAATGCTAAAATCATACAGATGGATTTTGTTTTCACTCAACTGTCAAAACAAGGATTATGTTTTATTTTATCTAACATCAATCACAACTTGAATGATTGCAGTGCAGTTATTTAAACAATATTGAATACATATTTATGTTGTGATCAGATCCTGTCGACCCGCAAGCGCAAGGACGCGAACGAGGCGGACATCAAGGTGCAGGTGTGCGTGTTCATCTTCGACCTGCTGTACCTGAACGGCGAGTCCTACGTCACGCGGCCGCTACTAGAGCGACGCGCCGCGCTGCGGGAACATCTCAACGAGGTGCAAGGTGAGGCACTCACAGGACTCACCCTTACGTAACTAATGAGCTGTACCTGAACGGCGAGTCCTACGTCACGCGGCCGCTACTAGAGCGACGCGCCGCGCTGCGGGAACATCTCAACGAGGTGCAAGGTGAGGCACTCACAGGACTCACCCTTACGTAACTAATGAGCTGTACCTGAACGGCGAGTCCTACGTCACGCGGCCGCTACTAGAGCGACGCGCCGCGCTGCGGGAACATCTCAACGAGGTGCAAGGTGAGGCACTCACAGGACTCACCCTTACGTAACTAATGAGCTGTACCTGAACGGCGAGTCCTACGTCACGCGGCCGCTACTAGAGCGACGCGCCGCGCTGCGGGAACATCTCAACGAGGTGCAAGGTGAGGCACTCACAGGACTCACCCTTACGTAACTAATGAGCTGTACCTGAACGGCGAGTCCTACGTCACGCGGCCGCTACTAGAGCGACGCGCCGCGCTGCGGGAACATCTCAACGAGGTGCAAGGTGAGGCACTCACAGGACTCACCCTTACGTAACTAATGAGCTGTACCTGAACGGCGAGTCCTACGTCACGCGGCCGCTACTAGAGCGACGCGCCGCGCTGCGGGAACATCTCAACGAGGTGCAAGGTGAGGCACTCACAGGACTCACCCTTACGTAACTAATGAGCTGTACCTGAACGGCGAGTCCTACGTCACGCGGCCGCTACTAGAGCGACGCGCCGCGCTGCGGGAACATCTCAACGAGGTGCAAGGTGAGGCACTCACAGGACTCACCCTTACGTAACTAATGAGCTGTACCTGAACGGCGAGTCCTACGTCACGCGGCCGCTACTAGAGCGACGCGCCGCGCTGCGGGAACATCTCAACGAGGTGCAAGGTGAGGCACTCACAGGACTCACCCTTACGTAACTAATGAGCTGTACCTGAACGGCGAGTCCTACGTCACGCGGCCGCTACTAGAGCGACGCGCCGCGCTGCGGGAACATCTCAACGAGGTGCAAGGTGAGGCACTCACAGGACTCACCCTTACGTAACTAATGAGCTGTACCTGAACGGCGAGTCCTACGTCACGCGGCCGCTACTAGAGCGACGCGCCGCGCTGCGGGAACATCTCAACGAGGTGCAAGGTGAGGCACTCACAGGACTCACCCTTACGTAACTAATGAGCTGTACCTGAACGGCGAGTCCTACGTCACGCGGCCGCTACTAGAGCGACGCGCCGCGCTGCGGGAACATCTCAACGAGGTGCAAGGTGAGGCACTCACAGGACTCACCCTTACGTAACTAATGAGCTGTACCTGAACGGCGAGTCCTACGTCACGCGGCCGCTACTAGAGCGACGCGCCGCGCTGCGGGAACATCTCAACGAGGTGCAAGGTGAGGCACTCACAGGACTCACCCTTACGTAACTAATGAGCTGTACCTGAACGGCGAGTCCTACGTCACGCGGCCGCTACTAGAGCGACGCGCCGCGCTGCGGGAACATCTCAACGAGGTGCAAGGTGAGGCACTCACAGGACTCACCCTTACGTAACTAATGAGCTGTACCTGAACGGCGAGTCCTACGTCACGCGGCCGCTACTAGAGCGACGCGCCGCGCTGCGGGAACATCTCAACGAGGTGCAAGGTGAGGCACTCACAGGACTCACCCTTACGTAACTAATGAGCTGTACCTGAACGGCGAGTCCTACGTCACGCGGCCGCTACTAGAGCGACGCGCCGCGCTGCGGGAACATCTCAACGAGGTGCAAGGTGAGGCACTCACAGGACTCACCCTTACGTAACTAATGAGCTGTACCTGAACGGCGAGTCCTACGTCACGCGGCCGCTACTAGAGCGACGCGCCGCGCTGCGGGAACATCTCAACGAGGTGCAAGGTGAGGCACTCACAGGACTCACCCTTACGTAACTAATGAGCTGTACCTGAACGGCGAGTCCTACGTCACGCGGCCGCTACTAGAGCGACGCGCCGCGCTGCGGGAACATCTCAACGAGGTGCAAGGTGAGGCACTCACAGGACTCACCCTTACGTAACTAATGAGCTGTACCTGAACGGCGAGTCCTACGTCACGCGGCCGCTACTAGAGCGACGCGCCGCGCTGCGGGAACATCTCAACGAGGTGCAAGGTGAGGCACTCACAGGACTCACCCTTACGTAACTAATGAGCTGTACCTGAACGGCGAGTCCTACGTCACGCGGCCGCTACTAGAGCGACGCGCCGCGCTGCGGGAACATCTCAACGAGGTGCAAGGTGAGGCACTCACAGGACTCACCCTTACGTAACTAATGAGCTGTACCTGAACGGCGAGTCCTACGTCACGCGGCCGCTACTAGAGCGACGCGCCGCGCTGCGGGAACATCTCAACGAGGTGCAAGGTGAGGCACTCACAGGACTCACCCTTACGTAACTAATGAGCTGTACCTGAACGGCGAGTCCTACGTCACGCGGCCGCTACTAGAGCGACGCGCCGCGCTGCGGGAACATCTCAACGAGGTGCAAGGTGAGGCACTCACAGGACTCACCCTTACGTAACTAATGAGCTGTACCTGAACGGCGAGTCCTACGTCACGCGGCCGCTACTAGAGCGACGCGCCGCGCTGCGGGAACATCTCAACGAGGTGCAAGGTGAGGCACTCACAGGACTCACCCTTACGTAACTAATGAGCTGTACCTGAACGGCGAGTCCTACGTCACGCGGCCGCTACTAGAGCGACGCGCCGCGCTGCGGGAACATCTCAACGAGGTGCAAGGTGAGGCACTCACAGGACTCACCCTTACGTAACTAATGAGCTGTACCTGAACGGCGAGTCCTACGTCACGCGGCCGCTACTAGAGCAACGCGCCGCGCTGCGGGAACATCTCAACGAGGTGCAAGGTGAGGCACTCACAGGACTCACCCTTACGTAACTAATGAGCTGTACCTGAACGGCGAGTCCTACGTCACGCGGCCGCTACTAGAGCGACGCGCCGCGCTGCGGGAACATCTCAACGAGGTGCAAGGTGAGGCACTCACAGGACTCACCCTTACGTAACTAATGAGCTGTACCTGAACGGCGAGTCCTACGTCACGCGGCCGCTACTAGAGCGACGCGCCGCGCTGCGGGAACATCTCAACGAGGTGCAAGGTGAGGCACTCACAGGACTCACCCTTACGTAACTAATGAGCTGTACCTGAACGGCGAGTCCTACGTCACGCGGCCGCTACTAGAGCGACGCGCCGCGCTGCGGGAACATCTCAACGAGGTGCAAGGTGAGGCACTCACAGGACTCACCCTTACGTAACTAATGAGCTGTACCTGAACGGCGAGTCCTACGTCACGCGGCCGCTACTAGAGCGACGCGCCGCGCTGCGGGAACATCTCAACGAGGTGCAAGGTGAGGCACTCACAGGACTCACCCTTACGTAACTAATGAGCTGTACCTGAACGGCGAGTCCTACGTCACGCGGCCGCTACTAGAGCGACGCGCCGCGCTGCGGGAACATCTCAACGAGGTGCAAGGTGAGGCACTCACAGGACTCACCCTTACGTAACTAATGAGCTGTACCTGAACGGCGAGTCCTACGTCACGCGGCCGCTACTAGAGCGACGCGCCGCGCTGCGGGAACATCTCAACGAGGTGCAAGGTGAGGCACTCACAGGACTCACCCTTACGTAACTAATGAGCTGTACCTGAACGGCGAGTCCTACGTCACGCGGCCGCTACTAGAGCGACGCGCCGCGCTGCGGGAACATCTCAACGAGGTGCAAGGTGAGGCACTCACAGGACTCACCCTTGTAGGGAACTCGTATTATTGAAACAACCGTTACCGATCAATCAGCCTTTAATACTACTCTTCTTAATACTAATGCATACATTTTATAACATAGATCTTACCTACTAAGTACATACATAGGTACTACACCTCACCTCGGGGGCGAGAGAAAAAAAAAATTGATTATAGATGAATCTTATTTTTTTTTTTTCTTATAAGGTCATTACGTTTTAAATAGTTTAGTCCTATTTTTATGGACAACATAAGGTTTGTTGCTTTTTAAAATCTTAACATTAACACCTAAATCTTCTAAAATAACAAATGGCCCATCCCACTGGGAATCTAACTTAGCAGCTGTTTCATTTTTAATAAGAATTAATTGTCCGTTATTGTACGTTACATTATTTACTTTTTTATCGTAAGTACACTTACGATTTTGCTTACTTAAAACTAAATTTTTACGAGCATCTTGGTGTGCTACTTGTAACCTATACTTAAGTTCTAAAGGATAACTTTCTGGATTATATAAAGGTTCTATAGACTGACTTACTCTACATGGTAATACACTAGCTCTACCAAATACAAGTTCGAAAGGTGTGTACTTTGTTTCCGTATGAACAGTATTATTGAAACTGTAACACCAAAATGGTAACCACTGACTCCATGTTTCTTTTTTGCCATCACAATATATTCGCAAAAAAGCACCGAGATTTCTATGTGTATTTTCAAGGGCACCGATAGATTGGTGGTGATAAGCAGTGGATGTCAATTTGTTTATTTCTAGCAATTTACATACCTGTTCCATTACTGAAGACACGAATTCTGTTCCACGATCAGTTGCAATGGTATTTGGTATTCCGAATCTTAGTATAAAATTATCAACTAATGTTTTAGCTACACTTACCGTTTCCTTGGTTTTTAATGGATATGCCTCTACGAACTTAGTTAGCTCGCACTGCAGGCTTAAAATATAACAATTTCCTTCAATATCCCTTTCTAATGGACCTACAATGTCAAGAAATACCTTTTCAAAAGCATGTGAAGCAGTTGTAGTTATCTCCATGGGCGCCTTGACATATCTACAATGCTTCATTTTCTGACACTTTATGCATTTGCTCACGAATTCTTGTACGTCTTTATCTAAGCCTGGCCAGTAAAATTTTCTCTTAATATTATTGGTCATCCTACGTACACCTGCATGACCTGCAGTTGGTAATAGATGAAAATCATGTAAAATGTAGTTTTTTTCCTCCTCATCATTAATTCTTTTAACTCCTCTTAATACATATATTCGTGGACCGGTCCAATCCTTATTGTCTTTTATTTCTTTCAATAAGTCTTTTATAAAACTTTCATATTCTCTACTTTTTACTATGCATAGTTCTGTTATATTCATATCTTTACAAAATTCTCCTAACTGAATCACAAATTCGTCTCGCGTAAATTGTGCTTTAAAGTTAAGATTAATGTACAACGTTTTTCTACGATTACTGTAAATAAAACACAAGAAGTGTTTCATTTCCGCGTCTATGTTTTTTTGTCTTCTTAATTTCATTAGTTCTTCATTTTTTATAAAAGTCATTTCTATAGACTCACTTGGCACTCTTAGCACCTCAACTACGTGTGGTTGATCAGGCCACGACTCGTCGGGTCTACTAAGAACAGGTGTGTCATCTACTTGATTGCCTAAATCTAAACGCCGTTTCTGCGCCCTAGTCATCACTAACATAATGTCTTCATTCATTTGTTTTAAGTTATCTGATGTTATTATTATTCTAGACAACGCGTCTGCTACACTGTTATCTTTACCTTTCACATATATTATTTTAAAATGGTATTCTTCTAGCGCTAACCTTGCAAGGTGAGGCACTCACAGGACTCACCCTTACGTAACTAATGAGCTGTACCTGAACGGCGAGTCCTACGTCACGCGGCCGCTACTAGAGCGACGCGCCGCGCTGCGGGAACATCTCAACGAGGTGCAAGGTGAGGCACTCACAGGACTCACCCTTACGTAACTAATGAGCTGTACCTGAACGGCGAGTCCTACGTCACGCGGCCGCTACTAGAGCGACGCGCCGCGCTGCGGGAACATCTCAACGAGGTGCAAGGTGAGGCACTCACAGGACTCACCCTTACGTAACTAATGAGCTGTACCTGAACGGCGAGTCCTACGTCACGCGGCCGCTACTAGAGCGACGCGCCGCGCTGCGGGAACATCTCAACGAGGTGCAAGGTGAGGCACTCACAGGACTCACCCTTACGTAACTAATGAGCTGTACCTGAACGGCGAGTCCTACGTCACGCGGCCGCTACTAGAGCGACGCGCCGCGCTGCGGGAACATCTCAACGAGGTGCAAGGTGAGGCACTCACAGGACTCACCCTTACGTAACTAATGAGCTGTACCTGAACGGCGAGTCCTACGTCACGCGGCCGCTACTAGAGCGACGCGCCGCGCTGCGGGAACATCTCAACGAGGTGCAAGGTGAGGCACTCACAGGACTCACCCTTACGTAACTAATGAGCTGTACCTGAACGGCGAGTCCTACGTCACGCGGCCGCTACTAGAGCGACGCGCCGCGCTGCGGGAACATCTCAACGAGGTGCAAGGTGAGGCACTCACAGGACTCACCCTTACGTAACTAATGAGCTGTACCTGAACGGCGAGTCCTACGTCACGCGGCCGCTACTAGAGCGACGCGCCGCGCTGCGGGAACATCTCAACGAGGTGCAAGGTGAGGCACTCACAGGACTCACCCTTACGTAACTAATGAGCTGTACCTGAACGGCGAGTCCTACGTCACGCGGCCGCTACTAGAGCGACGCGCCGCGCTGCGGGAACATCTCAACGAGGTGCAAGGTGAGGCACTCACAGGACTCACCCTTACGTAACTAATGAGCTGTACCTGAACGGCGAGTCCTACGTCACGCGGCCGCTACTAGAGCGACGCGCCGCGCTGCGGGAACATCTCAACGAGGTGCAAGGTGAGGCACTCACAGGACTCACCCTTACGTAACTAATGAGCTGTACCTGAACGGCGAGTCCTACGTCACGCGGCCGCTACTAGAGCGACGCGCCGCGCTGCGGGAACATCTCAACGAGGTGCAAGGTGAGGCACTCACAGGACTCACCCTTACGTAACTAATGAGCTGTACCTGAACGGCGAGTCCTACGTCACGCGGCCGCTACTAGAGCGACGCGCCGCGCTGCGGGAACATCTCAACGAGGTGCAAGGTGAGGCACTCACAGGACTCACCCTTACGTAACTAATGAGCTGTACCTGAACGGCGAGTCCTACGTCACGCGGCCGCTACTAGAGCGACGCGCCGCGCTGCGGGAACATCTCAACGAGGTGCAAGGTGAGGCACTCACAGGACTCACCCTTACGTAACTAATGAGCTGTACCTGAACGGCGAGTCCTACGTCACGCGGCCGCTACTAGAGCGACGCGCCGCGCTGCGGGAACATCTCAACGAGGTGCAAGGTGAGGCACTCACAGGACTCACCCTTACGTAACTAATGAGCTGTACCTGAACGGCGAGTCCTACGTCACGCGGCCGCTACTAGAGCGACGCGCCGCGCTGCGGGAACATCTCAACGAGGTGCAAGGTGAGGCACTCACAGGACTCACCCTTACGTAACTAATGAGCTGTACCTGAACGGCGAGTCCTACGTCACGCGGCCGCTACTAGAGCGACGCGCCGCGCTGCGGGAACATCTCAACGAGGTGCAAGGTGAGGCACTCACAGGACTCACCCTTACGTAACTAATGAGCTGTACCTGAACGGCGAGTCCTACGTCACGCGGCCGCTACTAGAGCGACGCGCCGCGCTGCGGGAACATCTCAACGAGGTGCAAGGTGAGGCACTCACAGGACTCACCCTTGTAGGGAACTCGTATTATTGAAACAACCGTTACCGATCAATCAGCCTTTAATACTACTCTTCTTAATACTAATGCATACATTTTATAACATAGATCTTACCTACTAAGTACATACATAGGTACTACACCTCACCTCGGGGGCGAGAGAAAAAAAAAATTGATTATAGATGAATCTTATTTTTTTTTTTTCTTATAAGGTCATTACGTTTTAAATAGTTTAGTCCTATTTTTATGGACAACATAAGGTTTGTTGCTTTTTAAAATCTTAACATTAACACCTAAATCTTCTAAAATAACAAATGGCCCATCCCACTGGGAATCTAACTTAGCAGCTGTTTCATTTTTAATAAGAATTAATTGTCCGTTATTGTACGTTACATTATTTACTTTTTTATCGTAAGTACACTTACGATTTTGCTTACTTAAAACTAAATTTTTACGAGCATCTTGGTGTGCTACTTGTAACCTATACTTAAGTTCTAAAGGATAACTTTCTGGATTATATAAAGGTTCTATAGACTGACTTACTCTACATGGTAATACACTAGCTCTACCAAATACAAGTTCGAAAGGTGTGTACTTTGTTTCCGTATGAACAGTATTATTGAAACTGTAACACCAAAATGGTAACCACTGACTCCATGTTTCTTTTTTGCCATCACAATATATTCGCAAAAAAGCACCGAGATTTCTATGTGTATTTTCAAGGGCACCGATAGATTGGTGGTGATAAGCAGTGGATGTCAATTTGTTTATTTCTAGCAATTTACATACCTGTTCCATTACTGAAGACACGAATTCTGTTCCACGATCAGTTGCAATGGTATTTGGTATTCCGAATCTTAGTATAAAATTATCAACTAATGTTTTAGCTACACTTACCGTTTCCTTGGTTTTTAATGGATATGCCTCTACGAACTTAGTTAGCTCGCACTGCAGGCTTAAAATATAACAATTTCCTTCAATATCCCTTTCTAATGGACCTACAATGTCAAGAAATACCTTTTCAAAAGCATGTGAAGCAGTTGTAGTTATCTCCATGGGCGCCTTGACATATCTACAATGCTTCATTTTCTGACACTTTATGCATTTGCTCACGAATTCTTGTACGTCTTTATCTAAGCCTGGCCAGTAAAATTTTCTCTTAATATTATTGGTCATCCTACGTACACCTGCATGACCTGCAGTTGGTAATAGATGAAAATCATGTAAAATGTAGTTTTTTTCCTCCTCATCATTAATTCTTTTAACTCCTCTTAATACATATATTCGTGGACCGGTCCAATCCTTATTGTCTTTTATTTCTTTCAATAAGTCTTTTATAAAACTTTCATATTCTCTACTTTTTACTATGCATAGTTCTGTTATATTCATATCTTTACAAAATTCTCCTAACTGAATCACAAATTCGTCTCGCGTAAATTGTGCTTTAAAGTTAAGATTAATGTACAACGTTTTTCTACGATTACTGTAAATAAAACACAAGAAGTGTTTCATTTCCGCGTCTATGTTTTTTTGTCTTCTTAATTTCATTAGTTCTTCATTTTTTATAAAAGTCATTTCTATAGACTCACTTGGCACTCTTAGCACCTCAACTACGTGTGGTTGATCAGGCCACGACTCGTCGGGTCTACTAAGAACAGGTGTGTCATCTACTTGATTGCCTAAATCTAAACGCCGTTTCTGCGCCCTAGTCATCACTAACATAATGTCTTCATTCATTTGTTTTAAGTTATCTGATGTTATTATTATTCTAGACAACGCGTCTGCTACACTGTTATCTTTACCTTTCACATATATTATTTTAAAATGGTATTCTTCTAGCGCTAACCTTAGTTTAATTAGCCTACTTGATGGATCTTTCATTGAGAATAAATATATTAATGGTCTGTGGTCAGTCATAATTGTGAATGTTTTACCGTATACATATGGTCTAAAGTACTTCACTGCCCACACAATGGCAACTAATTCTTTTTGAATGGTTGGATAATTCAGTTCAGCTTTATTAAGTGGTCTGCTTGCATATGCTACAGGCTTCATATTTTTATTGCACAAAACTGCTCCTACAGCTGTACCTGATGCATCCGTTTGTATTACAAATTCATTATCCTCTGAGAAATCTGGAAATTCTAAAACTGGTGGTGTTATTAAAGCATGCTTCAGCGTGTCGAATGCTTTTTGGCACTCATCAGTCCACTTAAATATTTCGTATTTTCTGGTTAATTTGTTCAAAGGATAAGTTATTTCCGCGAAATTTTTAATAAATTTTCTATAATAGTTACAAAACGCTACGAATCTTTTTACTTCATCTGTATTGGACGGTGTGGGATATTTTTGTAATACTTCTATTTTTGCTGGGTCGGGTAAGACTCCATTTTGTGATACTAAGTGACCTAAATAAAGAATTTCTTTTTGTAAGAAGTTACATTTTTCTGGATTCAATTTCAAATTAATTTTTCTCAGTCTTTCTAATACATCCATCATATTTTTGTTATGGATAGCTAAATTTCTACCAAAAACTACCAAATCATCCAAATATACAAAACATCGGTCAAAAGTTAATCCTGACATAGCTACTGACATTACTCTGCTGAAAGCACTTGGACTTGTCTTGAGTCCCATCGGTAACCTCTTCATTTGGTACTGTCCAGTGTTAGTAGTGAACGCAGTGTACTCTCTACTGTTTTTATCCAAAGCTACTTGGTAATAACCCTGATTTAAATCTAAATGTGAGAAATAGACTGAGCCTGAGAGTGAGTCCAAAATTTCTGTAATATTTGGTAACGGGAATTTATCGTCTACAATGCAATCATTAAGTTTACGATAATCGACTACTAGTCGCCACCTTTTGTCGTTTCCACTTTTTTTTGGTACCAATAAAATAGGACTTGACCACTCACTCTTTGCTTCCTCTATTATATCATTGTCAAGCATGTTTTGTATTTGTTTCTTTACTTCATTTTTCATGGAATGTGGCAGCCTATACTGCTTTACATAAACCGGACTAGTATTCGGTTTTAAGGTTATTGATTGCTCATAAACGTCTGTAGTTGTTAATTTGTCGCCGGGTAAAAAGAACACGTCCGAATACTTAGCACATAACTCTTGTATTGATTTCCTTTCCTCCACGTTAAGATGATTTAATTTCAAAATGCCTGATAATGTTTTGGCTCTCTCTAAACTGTTGCAGTTATATTTAAAATCGCATAAATCATAATCTTGTACCGAAAAAACCTCTGGTTCAAACATTGGTAAAGTAACATCGTGCTCGTTGGTGTTTAATATCTTTACTGCTAATCTATTATTTTTAATTGTCCCTATACAACCTGCTAAAAAAACATTTTCCGTCAGTTGCTTGCTATGAATAATACAGTCATTATTTGAGTTATTATTCAAGAGTAAATATTGAATCGATTCACTTCTGGCTGGAATGTGTAACACTTCGTTTGAATAATCTACAGTGTCACGTAGCGTTAAATAATATTTCTTTCCATATTTAGACAAGGTGATGATGTTAGTCTCTAAGTTGATATTCGATGCATGATGACATAGAAAATCTAAACCTAAAATTCCATCAGCCTTTAATGGCATGTTATCAAAAACATGTAACTTGACTTTAAAGTCAACGTATTGTTGCTCATCACGATGAGTCAGGCTAAGATGAATAAATCCAGTTGCTTGAGTTTGACCCGCAATACCATTTATGATAGTGTCATCTTTAATTGTGGCAATGTTATTTGGTAACGCGACTCTCTTTATTATGGAAATGGATGCTCCCGTATCTACTAGCCAAAAGTATTTTCTATTGCCAAAATATAAAGTTATGAATTTTGCTTTGCCTGCCAATGCCAAAATATTATGTTTTTGATCGAAAAAACTGCATTTCCTCTGATTCTGAAGTCACAGCTTCGCTGTTGTTAGATTGATCCGTATAAAACACACGATTATCGTTACTATTACCACTACCATGAGTTTCGTAACTCGATTGGTTTTTGCTGGATACCTGGTAACCTCGTCCACGATTTGTGTTGAATGAATCTCGAGTTTCTCCACGGGAACGATAAAATGATCGTCCACGCGATTGTCTAAAATTCCTTACGTCAAGATTATTGGAGTTCTGATGATAGTATCCTCGCTGTCCTCGTGGTTGACGATTATAGGATTGCCCTCGGCGAAAATTATTAGGTTGGAACTTACCTCTAGCACGACATGAGAACTGCATGACATTTTCATCTCTGGAAGTTGATGCCACTGCCAACTCCTCGTCCTTCGCCGCCTGGATTGCGTCCTTCAAACTGTTGTAGTTACGTGCAGCAATAATTGTACTGAGCCGAGAATCACTCAAACCATCTGCGAATCGTTTAATTGCTTGCTTTTCGTTTAAAGGTTTTAGTATAGCATAATTCTGAGAATTACCATCTGCTTGCGATATTGTAAGATTGGTGAATAGTTTTTCGATTTCCGTGCCGTACTGGTCGATAGTGCGCCAGCCTTGTGTTGTGTTTTGCTACCTCGATTGTATTGCTGTGAATGACTTTTTTGGTAACAAGACGGAACGTAAGTCTCTTACAAGATCGTTTGCTGATGTGTAACTGTTGTTCATTCGTAATTTTGCATTTTCTGACAATCTACTCTTCAAGACAAATGTTATAAGTAATGTCTTCCCTGCTTCTGATAACATATCTGCATACATTTCTACAGAATCAATGATACTTTTGATGTTATTTTCTTTACTGTTCATTACAGGAATCAAACTACACGCAGTTTTTAAATCGAATTCCATGGTTACTTCTAGATTTGAGTCTACGTCACAAAATTCACTTCCACTACTACTATCTTCCCTCGTTTCAGAACATAAATCTACTATTCGTAAATAGCACGATTTTATTTCATCTCTTAATGAAGTTAGTCTTGTCAAAATATCTGTTTTTATTCCTTAGTCAATAACTGTATTAGTTTATTACTTTTCTCAAATATTATTTCTGTCTCTGTTAATTTATTTTTTATAACATTACCCTTAAATCGAGACTTTCCTTTCTTAACTAGATATTTCCTTATTATAGTAAGCTCATCTAAACATTTAAGTAATTCTTCTTCCATTCCCTGACTTACAATTATATATTATTATTTAAATTACATACCACATTCTCGTAGTGAGTTACCGTAGTAGGGGACAATAACGTAAGTTGATACATTGGAATGCAATTGCTCGCTATAGTAAACACAACTCAGAAGGTGAAATTGAAACACATTTACACAGTTAGTAATATAAACACTAAAGTCACTATTAAAATCCTGAAGGTCCTTCTTCTTGTATTTTCGTCACTTCTTACTTTGTTTGTAACTGTTTTTCACTAACGCTCATCATTTCACTCACTTTATACTACTGAGACCGCACTACTCATTCACTAAATAAGCACTTGCACTTTTGCTTCCATCTACTTCATTGGGACATGAACCTCTCGATCATCTCCACGATTCCCTCTGGAACGGTTTAACGATCGCCGAAAACTATTTTGTGCAATCTTCTCCCTGATCCATGAATGGTGGCACTTTTTATATTGCCTATACACAAAATACGCTGCGCCAAGACCCAAAAGTGTACAAATTACCAGCAGCACAATACTGATAGTTGACATGTGCATCTTCATTTCTTCGACATGGGCATTGTTCGAACTCGCAGCATTCTGGTTTAAGAACACTGTCTCCTTTTCCACATTTGATCGACACATTGTGCACCGATTTTCCCGAATTGAATAAACAAATATTCGTTTATTATGTATTACGCCGTAATTATCTTCTTTTTGTTTTACATGTTTCGGAGCCGTAACACTAAGCCAACAGTGATTGCGTCACGCGCCCCATAACTGGCAAGGGTCGCCATGTAGGGAACTCGTATTATTGAAACAACCGTTACCGATCAATCAGCCTTTAATACTACTCTTCTTAATACTAATGCATACATTTTATAACATAGATCTTACCTACTAAGTACATACATAGGTACTACACCTCACCCTTACGTAACTAATGAGCTGTACCTGAACGGCGAGTCCTACGTCACGCGGCCGCTACTAGAGCGACGCGCCGCGCTGCGGGAACATCTCAACGAGGTGCAAGGTGAGGCACTCACAGGACTCACCCTTACGTAACTAATGAGCTGTACCTGAACGGCGAGTCCTACGTCACGCGGCCGCTACTAGAGCGACGCGCCGCGCTGCGGGAACATCTCAACGAGGTGCAAGGTGAGGCACTCACAGGACTCACCCTTACGTAACTAATGAGCTGTACCTGAACGGCGAGTCCTACGTCACGCGGCCGCTACTAGAGCGACGCGCCGCGCTGCGGGAACATCTCAACGAGGTGCAAGGTGAGGCACTCACAGGACTCACCCTTACGTAACTAATGAGCTGTACCTGAACGGCGAGTCCTACGTCACGCGGCCGCTACTAGAGCGACGCGCCGCGCTGCGGGAACATCTCAACGAGGTGCAAGGTGAGGCACTCACAGGACTCACCCTTACGTAACTAATGAGCTGTACCTGAACGGCGAGTCCTACGTCACGCGGCCGCTACTAGAGCGACGCGCCGCGCTGCGGGAACATCTCAACGAGGTGCAAGGTGAGGCACTCACAGGACTCACCCTTACGTAACTAATGAGCTGTACCTGAACGGCGAGTCCTACGTCACGCGGCCGCTACTAGAGCGACGCGCCGCGCTGCGGGAACATCTCAACGAGGTGCAAGGTGAGGCACTCACAGGACTCACCCTTACGTAACTAATGAGCTGTACCTGAACGGCGAGTCCTACGTCACGCGGCCGCTACTAGAGCGACGCGCCGCGCTGCGGGAACATCTCAACGAGGTGCAAGGTGAGGCACTCACAGGACTCACCCTTACGTAACTAATGAGCTGTACCTGAACGGCGAGTCCTACGTCACGCGGCCGCTACTAGAGCGACGCGCCGCGCTGCGGGAACATCTCAACGAGGTGCAAGGTGAGGCACTCACAGGACTCACCCTTACGTAACTAATGAGCTGTACCTGAACGGCGAGTCCTACGTCACGCGGCCGCTACTAGAGCGACGCGCCGCGCTGCGGGAACATCTCAACGAGGTGCAAGGTGAGGCACTCACAGGACTCACCCTTACGTAACTAATGAGCTGTACCTGAACGGCGAGTCCTACGTCACGCGGCCGCTACTAGAGCGACGCGCCGCGCTGCGGGAACATCTCAACGAGGTGCAAGGTGAGGCACTCACAGGACTCACCCTTACGTAACTAATGAGCTGTACCTGAACGGCGAGTCCTACGTCACGCGGCCGCTACTAGAGCGACGCGCCGCGCTGCGGGAACATCTCAACGAGGTGCAAGGTGAGGCACTCACAGGACTCACCCTTACGTAACTAATGAGCTGTACCTGAACGGCGAGTCCTACGTCACGCGGCCGCTACTAGAGCGACGCGCCGCGCTGCGGGAACATCTCAACGAGGTGCAAGGTGAGGCACTCACAGGACTCACCCTTACGTAACTAATGAGCTGTACCTGAACGGCGAGTCCTACGTCACGCGGCCGCTACTAGAGCGACGCGCCGCGCTGCGGGAACATCTCAACGAGGTGCAAGGTGAGGCACTCACAGGACTCACCCTTACGTAACTAATGAGCTGTACCTGAACGGCGAGTCCTACGTCACGCGGCCGCTACTAGAGCGACGCGCCGCGCTGCGGGAACATCTCAACGAGGTGCAAGGTGAGGCACTCACAGGACTCACCCTTACGTAACTAATGAGCGGACATATCTTCGCTTCCAGACGTGCGATTTTGAAGCTGTTTTCAGTGTTTTTAGACCAAACTAGGCCTCCGCCTACGTTTTGACCATTTCGCACGCATTTACACGCGCGTCGGGACTTTATCAAATCAAATCAAATCAAAAATGTTTATTTGTCAGGACATGGTACATAAAGATGTTACAATACCCCCCCCTACCCCACCCCCCACCCCGGAGTTATCCCTACTAACACAGGAATTTTCGAATTTTCATAGTAAATCTTCAAAATTAATTGTTTTTCTGAATTCTTTTGTAAAAATAACGATAGTTTATAGTTGTAATAGTACTCACCCTTCATCCCTGATTTCTGGTCCGCGTTCCGTGTCCCGGTTTCCAGGTTGTGGGGTGAAATTCAAAAATTTTTGGTTCAAAAAAAAGTTTTTTGACCAAAACTCAAAAAAAATTATTCCTTATGTCGCTAGCTCGCGCAGAGACGCGTCTCACACACTTCGCACGCGCCGCTAGCTCGAATAAATTTTACCCGTACCCCGTCCAGCACCGTGAAGCCCATAGGCTCTAGTGGCTCGCCGCGATCGGCGGAGAAAGTGGGGCCTTCGCCTGCGGATGTGAGAAGGAGAATCTCCTTCGGAGACGACACGCCTTCCGCACCCCAGAGGGGCCCCGCCACTCCGGGGACGCGGCGAGCTACTACTGAGGCCTGAGGCTGGGTCCCGCAGCCGCACTGAGGAGGCGAGAGCTTGCCTAAATAAGGCAAAGCTGAACTTGGGCAACTCTCGCAACCTCAAGCCCGAAATTAAAACTGCGGTGCTCGAAGCCATAAACAGGCTTTATGAGTTGGTCAAGGAGTCGGAGCGGGACAAGACCCCCACCGCACCCCTCGCCGTACCGGAACCCGCACTCACTGCCGACCATGGTCCCCAATCCATTCCCGAGAGTCTCGCTAGTCAGACTGAGCTCATTACCACCTTAAAGGAGCAAATCGCGATCGTTAAGGAAAATACCGAGAAGGTGGAACAGCTCCGAGACAGTCTGGCTGGCTGGGAAAACGTTGAGGGGAAGACCTACGCCAGTGCAGCGGCCGCGAGTAAGCGTCACACCGGGGGACAGGCCCCGGAGCGAGCGACGCTGCACTCGGTGGTTGGCTCCTCGAATCAGGAAATGGATACGGGGGACGAGATTCTTGAATGGGTCAGAAAAGCGTTGGAGCGAAGGAGGGCTGGGTGCGTGTGGAAAGAGTGAGAAAGCCCAAGGACCAGAAAATAATAATGGGGTGCGCAACAAAGCAGAGGCATAAATTAAAAACCAAACTGGAAGCGGCCGGAGAGAACCTCGTCGTCGAGGACGTGAAAAATCGGGACCCGCTTCTGATTCTTAGGGACGTATCACTCATGCACAGTGATGAGGAAGTGCTGAGAGCCCTTAGGAATCAGAACCGGGAGATATTTCACGGGCTCGACGACAAGGAGCAAAGAATGGTTATTAAGTACCGCAAGAAAACAAGAAACCCGCATGCGAACCATGTTGTGCTTGGCGTGTCCCCGACGGTCTGGAGGAGGGCGATTGAGGAGGGAAAACTCCGCATCGACCTCCAGCGAGTTCGCGTCGAGGACCAGACGCCTGCTCTGGTGCAGTGCACCCGCTGCTTGGGTTACGGGCACGGGAAACGCCTGTGCACGGAGCCAGCCGATCTGTGTAGTCACTGTGGTGGGCCACACGTCAAGGCAGACTGCCCGGAAAAACAGATCGGCAAAGCAGCGGCTTGCGTGAACTGCACCAGAGAAAAACTGGGGGCCACCGAGCACAACACATTCAGTAGCGTATGCCCCGTGCGAAGGAAGTGGGACGCATTCGCGAGAGCTTCGTAAAGTTGGCGATGCGACCATTTCCACGCGGCACATAAACAGAACCAATTCGTCCCAACCGAAAAACAGGCGCGTTGAGCAAGCGACTGGCGATGGCAATACACAAATCGGTAACTTGAGTCTGTTTCATAAGAAACAGGCTCAAGTTGGGCTGGAGCAAATGCCAGCGCTGCAAAATGTGTCAAGTGGTGTCGAACCTGGAAATAGTTTCACGGATGTCTATTCATTTTGTAAAATAGTTAGAAATATTAGAACAATAGATTTAAATATAACGTTGGACAAAATTTAGGATATTGAGTTGTATATTGAATATATAGATCAGATATCATACAGATAAAACTTAAAAATAGAAACATATAAAATTAAACAGAATTAAAACAAAATGAACTAATTCAAGATATCATAGTGTAGATTAGGGTATCAATAGATATAATATTATTCAAGTATAATAATAAAATTAAACGCCAGTAAAACAAATATTAGGAAAATAGTTTAAACATTTAAATATTTGCATGATATATAATGTAGTAAATACAGCAAAAAAAAATGTAACACAAAAATCAAAAAGTAAATTCTTGGTTATTTATATTGTCGAAAATAACCATAACAGAAAATACAAAACGCACATAATGCGGTCACTCCGGCCACTTAAAACCCGTAGATAAACCAAAACAGACAGATGTACTCTGTACGGCTCTGTGTGGCTCTGATCATGTTAGAGGGACACTTACACAAATAAGAAGATAGTCGAGGTGTCCGCGGGGATTTCCCACTCCTGCAAAACAAAAAAAAAAAAAAAACTAATGAGCGAGTGCGACTCGCCTTGCTGGTAAGCGATTGTCTAGGTTGTTACACTCTCGTTTGGCAGAACACTCTTCTGCCAAACGAGTGTCGCTAAGCTAGTTATATCGCAGAAAGAGTTCTCACTGGCATCGGCTGGTATTGATGACAACAGTGGAGCAAATCATACACTCGGGCGTTTAGCCGCATCTTGGCTCCTAGCATTGTTTTATGAATATGCAAATGCTCCCGGCAGTGAACCGCAGTGGGCTAGATGGAAACCTTTGACTCGATTGCGTACCCAGGTAGGCCGCTTCATACATAATCTGGCAAATAGAGGTATAAGTGGGCGCCCCGGATCGAACTGTGCAACCTGCTGGAGTGTCCCAGGTGTTCGGTTCCTGAATAACACCTCTGCCGCTGCAATAATCGTGGCCTAAACTGTATAATATGGAAGTAACATCGGTACGAGGAGAAAAAGACGGGACAACATCTATTGTTCGTTTCTTGAGCAAGAAAATAGCCGATCGCTAGTCGCTAGTCTGACTAGATTACAATTACATCTTAAAAAACCGGATCTAGAGTAACAAGTACGGACGACCAAGCTATTTGGTTTACATTTTAACATGCAAATTACATTGTAAAGTGTAAACCAAATAGCTTGGTCGACCGTACATCTCAGTGTCGTCACAGACCACAGACAGCTCATAACACTATACTTAGAACATATTATTAGCTACGTTATTGTGACTCTCACTATCGACCAACTATTAATAATGTAATTCACAATACGAACAATAGAGCAACCGGTGCAACAAACGCAATTTGTGCGTCAGTGATGTACTTTTGTTGCGCCGTACATTGTACGATAATTAGTGGTGTTATGATTATACTCGCTGCGCTAATAATACCGATCGAGAGCTGAGTCATCACCCTCAGACGTTACCCAGTACTGGCTTGTGGACTTTACAAACCCCAGTAACGTAGTAATTACTTGCTAAGTGCCGGAACTACGCGAACACAATCGTATCATGCATCACAATAAAAATAATCATTGCTTATAATTTTATTTTTCATGGATATCCGTAAAGTAACGCCTGGTTCCTTTAGTAATTGCCTCTCCGTTGCTATAAGTCCGCAAAATGTGTTCACAATAATATTTCCTATAACACTACTATCTGAATCATTCACTAATGAACTTGGTTAGATTCGGCGTTGTGCTCCCAAGCGTAACTTATCATTACTTAGATAAGCAAAACGCAGCAAAAATAATGAGTACCATACCTGCTGCTGTGTTTGGGTAGATTTAAAGCCGATTTTGTTTGTGTTTATTTGAGTTTCAGTATCTTGTACCACCATAAAGGTGCCGCTTCACTGCAGCCCATGGCTAACCTCAGCACTAGGAAATTGGATCTTTATGCAAATATATATGATCGCTGGCAGATGATGTGCTGCCCGCTTAGCATGACCACCGTGGAAACGAAAGAGAATCGACAAATCTTTTTCATCACATTTGCACGTAAACAGTATTATAACATGTAGGTTAACTTGGCCGCAATGACCCCTATAAAACCCTCGACCCTTTTTCTTCCCATGAAGCCCAAGTTCGGTAAGCAAAGTTTTTAAATTTGTAGCGCTGCACACATGTCATGCAGGTTCAAGTTCAAGCAAGGAGTATACATCAGATCGAAATTAAAAAAATGTCTTAAAATGTTATTTAAACAGGAATTTTATTGCAATCTCTCTACATAATTACTTTTACACCGTCATGGCTGTATACGTATTTGCCCTTAATGTTTCTAAACGAAACATTTGTATTATCTGTGGTGTGGGTTAAAAGCCTGCCATCCGCCTATAAAAAAATCACGAATTTCGTAATATTAGTTGTGCTGACTTGTGTGGTAAAGCTGTATATTTCATAATTTTTTTATTTTTTTATTTGGAGTTATTAAATACACATTTTCATTACTGACAGACTGATCAATGTCACACACCGTCAACAAGACAGGTGAGGATTTTAGGTGGCCAGTATATACGTATAACAGTCCTCCGCCGCGATTCCTAGCTGCCGCACTCCGCGGGCCGGCAGCAGCTGCTCCAGGTGTCTGCATATAACGCCACCGTCAGTTCGCACTTCATATTGCTGATTGCCAAGACGACGTATCATCGTGCCGAACTCCCATCTTCGTCTCTGGTCGGAGTAGGCTCTGGCCTGCACCCGATCACCTACGGAATAAGAATCTATATGAATTCGTTGCCAGGGGCCGCTAGGTTGTTCCCAGTGGTGTAGAGGAGCTTTTGGTGACTCATTCTGTTCTAATCGGCACGCTCTACAAGATTTTACCTTGTTCTCAATGTCCATGTCTATATTTTTCCAGTATATGTAGCTGCGTGCTAGCAATTTCATTTTAAGTATACCGATATATCCCGCATGTAGTTCATCAAGAACACGATCACGTAAACTTTTGGGTATTACCACTCTGGTTCCTTTCAATATGCAGTTATCCTGGAGTGTTAACTAATTATCACCATAACCATATTGTCGTAATGAGTGACCTGTCTGTAGTGCTTGTAGTAATATATATAAGTCTTCTCGTTTTACTGGCTATAACTTCTGGTCGGATTTCTAAGATGTTGATCTGTTGTAATTGATACGTACAAAGTTGGTCTATTGATGTTTCTTTAGCTATTTCAACTGGGAATCTTGATAGGTAGTCAGCGTTTGAATATTTCACCGAAGCTCTGTATTCCACGTCGTAGTCAAATCCCGATATAAAATGTGCGTAATGGAATAATCTCATTGTGCTTAGTGCGGGTAATGTCTGGTGTGGATGGAAAATCGATGTAAGCGGCTTATGATCAGTCACTAATACGAATTTCCTGCCGTAACAGTAGTGGAAAAACTTTTTAATGCCCCAATAGACTGCCGTAGCTTCTTTGTCGATTTGATTATATTTCTTTTCGCTAGTTGAGAGTGACTTTGAGGCAAATGCTGTTGGCCTTTCTGAGCCATCTGGTAATTTGTGAGACAGAACAGCTCCTAAGCCTGTCGGTGAGGCGTCAGTAGCTAGTATCAGCGGTTTACCTGGGTCAAAATGAATGTTGTTAAACCTTTCTTCACATTAATTAGAAGTCCAGTGAAAATCTTTCTCTTTAATAATTCATTTAAAGAGCTCGTTAAAAAAGCAAGGTTCGGTATAAACTTGTTGTAGTAGTTGGCCATACCAAGCAAGGTTCGTAGTTCGTTTATGTTTGTTGGTCTTATGTCTTTCGTAATATTTGTCCGTTATTTCACTTTTGATTAATTGATATCTCCAATTAGTCGAGAATTGCTAGAAGAGTGAAGAAGAAAGTTAAAAAAAAAAATTCGCCGCTCGCGACTTTTTATTTTTTATTTTGTTTGGTTTTTTTTTTCGTTTATGATCAACTTCATATTCGACGAATTCATATTGTAGCGTAATAGTGTGGCCTGTGTGCATCTATTCAATGCTAATTTAGTCTGTTTCTTTGTTCATTGTAGTCGATTAATGCAAATTTAAAGTATTTTTTGAAAATTTCCTATTTTCTGCAATTATTTAAAAAAAAAAAATGAATTTTAAGACCAAGATTTCTTTTGAAATTGGTAACTGATTTTTCTTCACAGATAATTGGATGTAAAAATATTCAAGAAAACTATGTTTACGAGTGAAGTGACTAAAAATGTATTCACAATTATCAGGAAATCGTCTATATAAAAGTAAAGAAGGCCATTTTTCTCAAAATATTTATATGACGGTCAACGTAAATATTATCCTGAAAATGTCCTCATTATATCTGCTATTTATAGGTAACAAAAACTAAAAAAAAAATAGTGGTACTCGATAAAGGTTGATTATTGCTGACAAAGGTGGAATGGGGCCGCAGGTATTTTTACAAAAATTATCGTAATTATAACGTAACCATTTCTCACGATTTCTATCTGAGATAAGTTGCAAGCTTGGGTCTCTGCGCGCAATTTAATATCAATACCGATACCGATACAGTGGTATCTTATCCCACTTCTTAGCGATAGAGGCCCTTTTGTCATGAATTACTTTTTCAGCAGAGACCAATATTTTTAACAAATATCTTTAAATATTTTTTAGTTATTACACCCCGTTAGATACCTAATAAAATGAGGATTAAGACAATAATTTGCACATTGAATTTCATAGCAGTATTTGGAAAAAAAATGCTTTCATTGACATAGACGATTTTCTAACATTTCCGAATGAATTTTAAGTTACTACACTCATGAAAGTGGTTTTCATTAATACTTTCTGGTCCAGTTATCTGTGAAAAAGCATCAGTTACCAATTTCAAAAGAAATCTTAGTCTTAAAATTCGATATTTTAGAAATAATTGCAGAAAATAGGATTTTTTCAAAAATACTTGAATTATATATTAAATCGACAACAATAAACAAGGAAACAGACCAAATTAGCGTTTAATGTATGCACGTAGGTCACACTATTACGCTACAAAATGAATTCGTCGAATTTGAAGTTATTCATAAACGAAAAAAAATATTTAAAAGAAAAAAAAAACTCGCGATCGGCGAAATCTTTTTTTTTAAATATTTTCTCCACCCCTCTTGGAACTCAATAAAAAAAGTCTCATGAAAATCCGACCACTGTAAACTTTGTTCCACGTTATTGTCTAATTGCACTCGACTAAATACTGTCGCAACTCGTGTTACTTATAGTGTCATCTAGTTCTCGTGCCAGATGTCCAATTTTCTTGCATTTCAGGCAGGTGGACTTGATTGCGCCGCAATCATTAGATCGGTGGTCGTCTTTACCGCATCAGAAACATTTTCCTTTTAAATCTCTTATATTTAAAGGAAATGATGATGAAGAAGTAAACTTTATATTCTGTCGTGTGGATGATGGTCGTGATTCGTTATCTTTACTTGTCGATTTTGTAATCTTGTTGACTGTGTCCAAATTTTTGTGCATGTCCGCGGATATTTTCAGGTTTTCTAATTTTCCCATTTCCATGGATGTAGCAATGTGAACCAGTTTAGAAAAAGGTGGAGTATCTCTTTCTTGAAGAATTTTCGTTCGTATTTCACTGTCTTTCAATCCACGAATAAATTACAGGACTAGGAAACTTTCTGAGGTAGACTTTTGACAGTTATGGCACTTGAATTCACAGTTCATCTGTGTTGTAACGCCCATATACTAGGCTTAGGATCTATGTAGTCGTCTAGAATCTGTGTGAGTTCTATAAAATTCATATCAATTGGATCCTCCAGAGAGCATAAATAATGTAACTTCTCATGTAATTCGGGTGATAATGCAGCGAGGAAGATGTACACTTTTATTTTAGGATCTTCCATGTTATTGAGCAAGAAAAATACAGTTAGTCGTTTAGTAAAATTTGCGAAGGTCTCTTTTTCTTAAAAAGGCTGGAAATTCATTTTTTGGCCCTCGTTCTTGTTGTGTATTCGTAATCCCGTGTAATGCCGGTGTTTGCAGTGGTGTGATTCGTCGATTTTCTCTATTTTGTAATATGAGAAGTTTCTTCTTTACGATGACACATTTCTCTTCAAAATCGTACCTGGTTTCTATCTCTTGGTCTAGTTGTTCGTCTGGTGTTTCTTATTCTATTTCATGTCAATGATGTTATATATAATACTGAGGTAGATACGTTTTACCGACGTCAGCGTGGCAATGCAAACACAAGCTGACCAGCTTGTGTGACTTCAGTCTGTCCTGCGCACGTCCTGGGTCTGGTCGCGACGCGAACTGACGTTTAACGGGAGTTTGCTATAGGAAATTAAACAAATAAGGCAGTTGTGTGTTCAGAAAGTGCAATACTTATACTGGGCCGGCTGTAAAAATCAAGAAGGATGTGTCTTTTCATTTGAAAATACTGTTTATTCTATTTAAAATGGAAAATCATAAATTTAATCTTACTCAAAAATGACTGCCGCGCTGTTGCCGCTTTGTCACCTACACGAAAGAGACAAGTAGCGTGTTGCATTTATGAGTGATAGAGAAAACGAGATAATGGCGCGCGGTGTTGTCAGTTCGAACGACGCTAAAGGATGTTGGGGTGATATGGCCATATGGGGCCTGGCCTAATATATTATTCGAATATCACATATTATTTTTCACCACTGGTGTCCAATATTATCCATAGTAGACAATGATATTCTAATAAACAGATATGTTTTACACCTACAAAACCACCGAAAAAAGTGTTTGGCGCAGCAGCGGCACCACACCTTTTTATTCATTCTACATTTCACTACAAGTCAAGACGACACAAAAGGGATAGCCACCGCCGGGGTGCCAGCTGTATTAGAACCCACTGGCTTGGCACGCGTCGATGGCAAGAGACCAGATGGTATGACCATAATGCCATGGAAGTTGGGTAGGCCTTTGGTGTGGGACGCAACTTGCGTCGACACCCTTGCGCCATCCCATCTTCCTAGCACAGTGTGCAGCGCTGGGGCGGCTGCTGCAGGTGCTGAAAACCTCAAACGGCGCAAATACAATAATTTAATTGGTAATTATGTGTTTGAGCCGTTTGGGGTAGAAACACTGGGGCCATGGGGTCCGAGTGCCCACCTAGTTTTTCGAGAAATTGCCAAACGGTTGGTCGACTCTTCACGTGACCAGAGGGCGGGCCTATTTTTGGGCCAAAGAATCAGCATTGCCATCCAACGTGGCAATGCTGCCAGCCTTCTGGGCACTTTTCCTGTTGACAGCGATGTGGACGAATTTTTCGACGCCCTGTAACCCTTTTTGATAGTTGTAAATATTTTTATTTCTATTTTAGATTTAGTATGTAAATAATGTAAATATTATATGGAATTAATAGTAGATGAATTAAAGGGATAGCTCGATAAAACCAATAAGAAAAAAAGAGACAGATAGTGTTGTTCTATGTCTGGACTCTAGAGTTCACGCGTCGTTGTCGTACTCACGACAAAAATGCATTTCCCATTTCTTTCTTTTTTATCCTCCAAATATCAGAATATTAAGAAAATAAATGAAAAATATTAATAAATCGAAGTATATTGCGTAGTTACATGTGGTAGGTATGAGATCCCTTGTGTTTTATTTACTTTGGTATCATAATTGGTACACTTTCTGAACACGCACGATGGCATTTTTACAATTTTTATCTAAATTCGTAGCAGCGTATCGCGCGTCGCCATGCGTGTTGCAGACTAAAGGCTATACGGCCCAATTGGGCCGTTTTCGAGTCTTCACGATTGTGCGCACACAACTGTTTACTAGAATATCATTGTTATTAGATAAATATAACATTTGCCTTTCATCATTAACTTCTATTTTGTTTTAGATTTCATAAAGACGGATTAATTAAAGAAAAATGGGTACAAGTAGTTAGAACCCAAAGACGAGAAGATGAATGGATGTCAAATGCCAACAACATACTCAACTATTTGTTCTCAACTATAATGATAGTGAAGTGATAGTGAAACAAAAAAAACATACATAATATTATTATTTGTAAATAAACATTTTTATATTGAAAATTTACTGTTTATTTTCTTCATGCTGCCTGATAGGTACCCATTTTTCCCCATTTCACTCTATCTAGCTGCTGTCATAGACTGACATTGGCCGTCACCCAACTAGCCGCTCATGTAAAATATCGCCATGTTTTTATTTCTCTAGAATCAGTATGACGTCTCTATTGGTAAAATCTCATTGTTTCATGTTGTATTTCTTGTAATTTCTGTAATGTTTCTTGAAGCGATTGTAGTCTTGACGTCGTTTCTTCGTATGGTAGAGTTTCTTGGGTGTTTATCAATGAGATTTTACCAATAGAGACGTCATACTGATTATAAAGAAGTAAAAACATGGCGATATTTTACATGAGCGGCTAGCTGGGTGACGGCCAATGTCAGTCTATGACAGCAGCTAGATAGAGTGAAATGGGGAAAAATGGGTACCTATCAGGCAGCATGAAGAAAATAAACAGTAAATTTTCAATATAAAAATGTTTATTTACAAATAATAATATTATGTATGTTTTTTTTTGTTTCACTATCACTTCACTATCACTAAAGTTGAGAACAAATAGTTGAGTATGTTGTTGGCATTTGGCATCCATTCATCTTCTCGTCTTTGGGTTCTAACTACTTGTACCCATTTTTCTTTAATTAATCCGTCTTTATAAAATCTAAAACAAAATAGAAGTTAATGATGAAAGGCAAATGTTATATTTATCTAATAACAATGATATTCTAGTAAACAGTTATGTTGTGAGCGCGCAATCGTGAAGACTCGAATACGGCCCAATTGGGCCGTATAGCCTTTAGTCTGCAACACGCATGGTGACGAGCGATACGCTGCTACGAATTTAGATAAAAATAAAATGCCATCGTGCGTGTTCAGAACGTGTACCAATTATGATACCAAAGTAAATAAAACACATGGGATCTCATACCACATGTAACTACGCAATATACTTCGATTTATTAATATTTTTCATTTATTTTCTTAATATTCTGATATTTGGAGGATAAAAAAGAAAGAAATGGGAAATGCATTTTTGTCGTGAGTACGACAACGACGCGTGAACTCTAAGAGTCCAGACATAGAACAACACTATCTGTCTCTTTTTTTCTTATTGCTTTATCGAGCTATCCCTTTTGTGTCGTTTTGACTTGTAGTGAAATGTAGAATGAATAAAAAGGTGTGGTGCCGCTGCTGCGCGAAACACTTTTTTCGTTGGTTTTGTAGGTGTATAACATATCTGTTTATTAGAATACTAGCTGTTGCCCGCGGCTTCGCCCGCGTAAATGTTCGGTAATTGTCCCACTGAATCATAATAAAGGGATAAATAGTATCCTACATGTTAATCCAGGTTACAAACTATATATGTGCCAAATTTCATAATCATCACAATTTATTATTATCATCAAAATCACCATTTCTATCACAACCACCATCACTACCACAACCACCATCACTACCACAACCACTATCATTATCAGTATCACAATCACTATCACAATCACAGTCACTATCACAATCACTATCACAATCACTATCACAATCACAATCACTATCACAATCACTATCACAATCACTATCACAATCACTATCACAATCACTATCATTATCACAATCACTACCACAATCACTGTCACTATCACAATCACTATCACAATCACAATCACAATCACAATCACTATCACAATCACAATCACAATCACTATCACAATCACAATCACTATCACAATCACTATCACAATCACTATCACAATCACAATCACTATCACAATCACTATCACAATCACTATCACAATCACTATCACAATCACTATCACAATCACTATCACAATCACTATCACAATCACTATCACAATCACTATCACAATCACTATCACAATCACTATCACAATCACTATCACAATCACTATCACAATCACTATCACAATCACTATCACAATCACTATCACAATCACTATCACAATCACTATCACAATCACTATCACAATCACTATCACAATCACTATCACAATCACTATCACAATCACTATCACAATCACTATCACAATCACTATCACAATCACTATCACAATCACTATCACAATCACTATCACAATCACTATCACAATCACTATCACAATCACTATCACAATCACTATCACAATCACAATCACTATCACTATCACTATCACAATCACTATCACAATCACTATCACTATCACTATCACAATCACTATCACAATCACTATCACAATCACAATCACTTCACAATCACTTCACAATCACTATCACTATCACAATCACTATCACAATTACTATCACAATCACTATCACAATCACTATCACAATCACTATCACAATCACTATCACAATCACTATCACAATCACAATCACAATCACTATCACAATCACAATCACTATCACAATCACTATCACAATCACAATCACAATTACTTCACAATCACTATCACAATCACTATCACAATCACTATCACAATAACTATCACAATAACTGTCACAATCACTATCACTATCATAATCACTATCACAATTACTATCACAATCACTATCACAATCACTATCACAATCACTATCACAATCTCTATCACAATCACTATCACAATCACTATCACAATCACAATCACTATCACAATCACTATCACAATCACTATCACAATCACTATCACAATCACTATCACAATCACAATCACAATCACTTCACAATCACTATCACAATCACTATCACAATCACAATTACTTCACAATCACTATCACAATCACTATCACAATCACTATCACAATAACTATCACAAATCACTATCATAATCACTATCACAATTACTATCACAATCACTATCACAATCACTATCACAATCACTATCACAATCACTATCACAATCACAATCACTATCACAATCACTATCACAATCACTATCACAATCACTATCACAATCACTATCACAATCACTATCACAATCACTATCACAATCACTTTCACTATCACAATCACCATCATCGTTTTCACAATCATTATCGTCGTAATTACAATTATTATCATCGTAATAACAATCATTATCATCTCAATCACAATCATCATGATCACAATCGCCGTCACTATCACAAAATCAAGTTAAAACAATCACCATCACAATCATTCTCGCAATCACTATCCTCGTTATCACAATCATTATGATCGTAATCACAATCATCTTCATCATTATCACCGTTGCTGTTACAATCACAATCACCGTTGCTGTTACAATCACAATCACCATCGCTATCACTATCACAATCACCGTCACTATCACAATGCCCATCACTAACACAATCACAATCACCATCACCATCACAATCATTCTCACAATCACTATCCTCGTTATCACAATCATTATCATCGTAATCAAAATCATCTTCATCAATAACACCGTCACTGTCATAATCACAATCACCATCACCATCACCATCGCTATCACCATCACAATCACCGTCACTATCACAATCACCATCACCATCACAATCACCATCAAAATCACTACCACAATCACCATCATCGTTATCACAATCATTTTCATCGTAAAACAATAATTATCATCGTAATAAATATCATCATCATCACAATCATTATCACAATCATCATCATCGTAATCACAATCATTATCATCGTTATCACAATCATCACAATAAATCAACAATAACCCTGTATAGAAGTCGAATCCGCCATCTTCTGGATCTCAAAATAAATGCCATTTTCGTAATCAGCACATCTGATAATCTCGGTATCGACACCCATATTGATTTTTAGACATTTCAACCCCATCGCACCCGAACAGGGAATGATGTTATTTTAGGGCCGCCACATTAAATTTTAAAATCGTTGTTTTTGTAGTACACCCAACCCAATTCACCATACAAACAATAATTATGTTGAATTTCAGGCTTTGTTACCCCATTTCCCCCTTTAGGGGTTGAATTCTGAAAAAACCTGAAACACAAACGTTAACTCATTTATCGATAGGAGTACTCCTGTTAAGTTTCGAATAAAGTAGTCTAACTAATCTTATTTCCCCATGTAATCTTTGGACTCCCGTTCCAACCCCTAAGGGGGTTAATTTTGAAAAATCCTTTCTTAATGCACCCCTAAACCTCATAAAGAACCTTTGTGCCAAATTTGGAATCTCTAGACTCAGCGGTTTGGGCTGTGCATTGATTTTTATACTTTGCCACCCCATTTCCCCCTCTTAGGGGTTGAATTCTGAAAAAACCTGAAACCCGTTTCTACTCATTTATCAATAGGAGCTCTCCTGTGAAGTTTCGAATAAAATAGTCTAACTAATCTTGTTTCCCCATACAAACTTTGGAGCCCCGTTTAACCCCCATAGGGGGTGAATTTTGAAAAATACTTTCTTAGTGCACCCCTTGACCACATAAGGAACCTACTTACCAAATTTGGAATCTCTAGACTCAGCGGTTTGGGCTGTGCATTGATTTTTATACTTTGCCACCCCATTTCCCCCTCTCAGGGGTTGAATTCTGAAAAAACCTGAAACGCGTTTCTACTCATTTATCAATAGGAGCACTCCTGTGAAGTTTCGAATAAAATAGTCTAACTAATCTTGTTTCCCCATACAAACTTTGGAGCCCCGTTTAACCCCCTTAGGGGGTGAATTTTGAAAAATTCTTTCTTAGTGCAACCCTAGACCACATAAGGAACCTACTTGCCAAATTTGGAATCTCTAGACTCAGCGGTTTGGGCTGTGCATTGATTTTATACTTTGCCACCCCATTTCCCCCTCTTAGGGGTTGAATTCTGAAAAACCCTGAAACCCGTTTCTACTCATTTATCAATAAGAGCACTCCTGTGAAGTTTCGAATAAAATAGTCTAACTAATCTTGTTTCCCCATACAAACTTTGGAGCCCCGTTTAACCCCCTTAGGGGGTGAATTTTGAAAAATCCTTTCTTAGTGCACCCCTAGACCACATAAGGAACCTACTTGCCAAATTTGGAATCTGTAGACCCAGCGGTTTGGGCTGTACGTTGATAGATGAGTCAGTCAGTCAGTCAGTCAGTCAGTCAGTCAGTCAGTCAGTTTCTTCTTTTATATATTTAGATCATTGTCTACTATGGACAATATTGGACACCAGTGGTGAAAAATAATATGTGATATTCGAATAATATATTAGGCCAGGCCCCATATGGCCATATCACCCCAACATCCTTTAGCGTCGTTCGAACTGACAACACCGCGCGCCATTATCTCGTTTTCTCTATCACTCATAAATGCAACACGCTACTTGTCTCTTTCGTGTAGGTGACAAAGCGGCAACAGCACGGCAGTCATTTTTGAGTAAAATTAAATTTATGATTTTCCATTTTAAATAGATTATACAGTACTTACAAATGAAAAGACACATCCTTCTTGATTTTTACAGCCGGCCCAGTATAAGTATTGCACTTTCTGAACACACAACTGCCTTATTTGTTTAATTTCCTATAGCAAACTCCCTTTAAACGTCAGTTCGCGTCGCGACCAGACGCAGGACGTGCGCAGGACAGACTGAAGTCACACAAGCTGGTCAGCTTGTGTTTGCATTGCCACGCTGACGTCGGTAAAACGTATCTACCTCAGTATTATATATAACATCATTGGTGTTTATGTAGTTTTCAAGCTTTGTAATTAAACCTCGCGCGGGTTCTCTTTATTTTTTTTATATCATTAGCCGACATCCTCGTAACCAATTTCTTAAATACACATTTTCATTACGTATTAATATAATTTTCTTATGTTACAATGAATGATTAAAGTCACACGCCGTCAACAAGACAGGTGAGGATTCTAGGTGGCCAGTATATAACAGAAGTAAAATATCACAATATAAAATAAGGTAGAAAATATTACTAATGATTTGTCTGAAATAATAAGACTCCCCGAAAAAAACGATTGCCTTAATTATACTAATTGTTGAGTGACTATAAATTTTAATAAATAAGTTTTTCTGCCCTATAATTTTATTAATTTACTTGCAAATGTGATGAAAAACATTGTATGTATGCGGTACGGGAATTACGAACCTCGACTCAAAAAGCCCTCAGTATTCGACTTCGGGCTTCTACTAGAGCCTCGATCGTAATTCCTTACTTACCGCCCATATTACACAATGTACTATTGTTAATCTGTCATTGAATCGACAAAATGACAGATGAACAAAAGATTTGTCGATTCTCTTTCGTTTCTACGGTAGTCATGCTACGCGGGCTGGTGAACCTCTCCGTAGTCTAGAAAGGTCGACTTTATATTTCTTTAATTCAAATGAAGAGGATTGGGAGCTCTTGGCTAAATGTACGCATTACGTGTCGGCAGGCTCGTGGCAGTTCGCGACCAGCAGGGACTGCAGCACGGTGGAGGAGGTGCAGCAGTTCATGGAGGAGGCGCTGCGCGGCTCGTGCGAGGGGCTCATGGTGAAGGCGCTGAGCGGGGACCACGCGCGGTACGACATCGCGCGCAGGAGCCACAACTGGCTCAAGGTAACCACGTTACTATTCACTTCAACCTTACTTTTATTGGTGTCCGCTTGGACAATTCAATTCAGCTAATTTAGCTTCAGAAGTCGGTGACTTGTTTGTTTGATTTCGTTTTTTTTTGCCACCGACTTTTGAAGCTAAAGTTATTTTTCGCTTATTTGTTTTTTTTTAAGTCGGTTTCATTTTTTGAAAAAAAGTTTTTTATTTTTCCATTTTTAGTTGTTCCCAAACAAATATTTGCCATGAATTTATTTTACATTGTTAACAATGACTGTCGAAATCTGGGTGTATTGTACACATCTGCGTACCCCCTCAGAGCATACAGGCGTGATGTTACGTCATGATGTTGTATAAACAATTAACATCCAAGCGATTACAGCAATCACGGCACATTTGCCGTCTATTTTTGAAGAGTTCCACTGTATATCTCCGAAGATCAGCATCAGATGTTCACAAAATTGGACAACAAAATGGAACCACACGGGAAGCACCAGCTTTCTAATAAAAAAAGAATTATCAAAATCGGTTCACCCAAACGAAAGTTCTGAGGTAACAATCACAAAAAAAAATACAGTCGAATTGAGAACCTCCTCTTTTTGGAAGTCGGTTGAAAAAGGAACCCTTACAAGATCACTTTCTTGTCCGTCTGTCACCACCGATTTTCTCAGTAACGGGTGGACCTAGCAAGTTGAAATTTATACCATATACTGAGGTCTCCAGAGGATAGTCCCTAGTTCCTAGTGCTCGAGTTAAGTGTGTTTTACTAACATAGTTTTAAGTTTATACACTAACACATTTTGTACTATTATGATATGTATGTTAGTCTGTAAGGTAATGGGCCAAAGTAGCCTGAAAATAAAGGATTTATTATTATACTTTTACGTATCTCGGCTTTATTGCCGAATAGTACGGGCCGAAGCCAAGTACTACCCCGGGAAAGTGGTGCTATGGTGAGATGATGGAATTTTGTGATGATGAGTATCTGTGCGTGATGAACTGTGTGTGTGCGGTGACTCGAGGTTCTGTGTTTGTGGTGGTGACTACAGATTCGTTTTCATTTTGCAAAAAAAATCTGACAATCCTGCATGTATTCAGGATTGCGGTTTTCTGAAGACTGGTATGTGTATGGTGGTAAGTCAAGAGTTCTTAAAGAATGATGGAGTTGTTTAGGAATAACTCCTGTTGTTGTAACCACAATAGGGACTATGGCGACCCCTTGTTCGCTTTAGGGACACATTCGCCTTAGGACAGATTCGCTTTAAGGCAGATTTGCTTTACCGCAGAAGTACAGTGAAGTCCACTATCTATATCGAGTAGTTTACTGTACATGTCATATAATAAAAATATACCATGTCATACAATAAGTGGCCGTTAACATGATATAGACAGAAACAAAAAGAGTTAACTATTTCAACACGACTGCGACTGTACAATTTCTGCCGTAATGCGAATCTGCAGTAAAGCAAATCTGACATTAAGCGAATCTGTCCTAAGGCGAATCTGTCCTAAAGCGAACAAGGGATGGCGACATTACTAAGAGATCACATTCGGCTGATTTCTATTTTAAGATCTATATATTTTGAAAGTTTTTCGGCTATCGTATTTTGTAGATTGTGGGTGTTTGGTACGGCGATGTCTATAATTTGAGCGGTTTTCTTACGTTTGTCTAATAATGTGATGTCTGGTCTATTGTAGTGAATTGTTTTATCTGTGAAGATTCCTCGGTCGAAGTACAATTTGTGAGTGGCGTTTTCAAGAACAGTTTCAGGCTGGTATTTATAATAAGGTACTGGTGGTAGATTAAGGTCGTGTCGGTGTCTCCCATGCAGTGACTTTTGAGTCCATTCAGCGATTTTTGTCTGTCGGTCAGTCTGTGTGTTGTCCTGTCATACATGTTCAAAGGGGTAAGTTTCTTGTCATTATACGCTATTGCTTTGTGTAGGGTTGAAGTGGAGTATTGTCAAAGTATGTTCTCAATGTTGTTATTTGTTTGTTATGTAGGTTAGTGATATCAATATATATATAAATTACCAAAATTTACTTTAATTTTCATATATTTTTTTTTTCGCAATTTTTCCTTTACATGTGCTGAAGACTTTGCTTTTAACCAAAATTGACAATTCTAGGTCAACCGGAAGTACCTTACAGGTTTTTAGTCGAAAACCTACATGGTAGTTTCCGTTGACCCAGAATCACGAAATTTGGCAAAAAGTAAGGTCTCAATTATTACAAACTTATTATTTGCGGTTGATGCAATAGCCGTTTTTAGGGATCGAACAGCAAAGTTAAGTTTGTCCTTTTAAAAGTTTGTACGGAACCCTCGGTGTGCGAGTTCGACTCGCTCTTGGCCGGTTTTTTATACTTGCGTATAGACTGCAAAGTATGCGAGCTAACTAAAACATGTGAAGCTAAGTTAAATATAGTTTTAAACTCTTTCTCACTTGTTTGCCGAGATCGAATGTCTTGACATATCCAAGAACACATTCTTTCTTTAGATAATAATAAGACATCATCGGAAGTTTGTTCATCGATCATGGCGAGCGATACGGCGGTGTGCACCACTGCACGGGACATATTTGTAGTTGTCTCCCTCCCTCCCCAGCTGAAGAAGGACTACCTGGAAGGCGTGGGCGACACGATCGACGTGGTCGTGATCGGCGCGTACCTGGGCCGCGGCAAGCGCGCCGGGCTGTACGGCGGCTTCCTGCTGGCCTGCTACGAGCCGCACGCCGAAGAGTTCCAGGCGCTCTGCAAGATCGGCACCGGCTTCAGCGACGACAGCCTGCACGCCTTCACCGCCACGCTCCAGGAACACGTCATCGACGCGCCCAGGAACTACTACAGGTAATGTGCTCACGTCGTACTCGAAGGACTCACAACTATATTTGGAACCAACTCATCACCCGGTAATGCGCATTGTGCAGCAGGCGACCACTGGACTAATGAGATGAGGCATTCATATCTTATCATGCGTGTTATTTCCTAATTTATCGTGAGATGATCGTTTATAAATGGTTTTTTAATCTATTGTGATAGTAAATGACAATAATAAATCGTTGAAAATTTGATTTATTACTTCGAATGTGTGATGTTTCAATATTGTCAAAAGCTTTTGATCTAGTTTCGTATGATATACTGTGGGACAAGTTAAGGGATGCGAGTGTGTCGGCGGAGTACACCTCCCTCTTCAAATACTATTACGGTAAACAAAAAAACCGGGTGATGTGAGTCGGTACTCTGTCGGACGAATACAGGCTGGAATGCGGAGTTAGACAGGAGGGTTATGCTCGCCTCTGCTATTTAATTTATACATCAAGCGGCTGAGCAGTACACATGTCAGTTGCCACATTGATGGAATATGTGTGAATAACATAAGCTATGCAGACAATATGGTGCTGATCAGTCCATCGATAGGTGGGTTGAAGAAGTTGCTTTCGACGTGTGAGGCCTATGCCGGGGAGCATGGCTTGATATACAACTCTAAGAAAAGTGAGTCTTCTTGTTTTTAAAGCTCGCAAACAGCAGTCACGCTGTGTTCCGTCCATAGGTCTCAACGGCGTAGCACTTCAAATTGTCAATAAATGATAAATGATAAATGATAAATGATAAATGATAAATGAATGATAAATGATAAATGATGTTTATTTTGCAAGTAGGTTTTTACAAACACTTTTACACGTCATTTTTTAAAACTAGATGGGGCCGGTGTTTCGTACCTGACTACTCTGAGAAGAAACAGCCGAAACAAACTCAGAGGTCATAGTCTCTTTTAAAGTCCAGACAATCTTGCTCAATTCACATGAGGACTATGCAGATTAGTGTCTGATATGGTCTTTTGAAGAAAGAACCATACAGTTTTGAGTGGACCTGTCCAGTCAGTGCAAGCATTTGTCAGTTAATGTGTAGCTCGACTTATAACCCAAGGAGCTCAACGAAACGACGAACAATACCAAACCAACACCGGCATCAGTAGTTGAACGACCCCTTGTGAAACCGAACTGTTTTTTTATGCAATAACTTATGTTTATTGAAAAAACTTTGCATTTGTGCCAAAATTAATTTTTCGAAAATTTTACTAAAGGTGGGTAGTACTGAAATGGGTCTATAATTAGTGGGGTCTGATGTACTACCCGATTTAAACAATGGTATTATTTTACTATATTTCATTAGATCAGGAAACTCACCACGGTCAATACAATCGTTAAATATTACAGCTAATGAAGAAGCTACAATGTTTATAATGGATTTAGCAACGTCTACAGAATGACCCCATAGATCGGCGGTCTTTTTAACATTTATGGTGTGAAAAGTTTTAATTATATCTTTACAGGTAACATATTGAAAATTAAATTCGGATTCACAGACTGAAACGTTTTCCCTTAGTAAAGACTCGGCAGCAGCAGGTGACGAGTTTAGCGATTTAGTAGTCGATACGGGAATATCCGCAAAGAAATTTTCAAAGGCTGTGGCAACTTGAGTATCTGAATTTAAAATATTATCGCCAATAGCAAGGCTGTAGTCACTATTTCGGTTGCAAGACCTTCCCGTTTCGCTATTAATAATGTTCCATGTCATTTTAACCACATTACTACTATTTTTAATTTTTGAACTCAAGTAACGTGACTTTGCTATAAAACAAACTTTTTTAAATAATTTTGAATAATTCTTAACATACAAATTAAATTCTACAGTTTTTACATAAGTCCGCTCTTCATACAGCTCATAAAGTCGTTTTCGACTCTTATGAATACCAATGGTGGCCCAGTCGTTGAAAGAAGCGTTACTATTTACAGATATTGTCTTAGGGACAAATGTGTTTTCAAATTGTGTGCAATACATACTGAAAAAATCGTTATATTGTTGATTTGGATCATCATTATCTGACAAAAGTGGTAGTTTGGATAAAAGTTTAGTTTTAAAAGTTTCCAGGCGATTTTTACTTTTTGGATTAACGATGATATCCTTTTTAGTTACTTTCTTGCTTACATTTGGAATTGTGATCAATTGCCCACAATGATCTGAATCTATTAAGTTAATAATTGCTTTTTGGGTGGGTATAATATCAGTGTAAATATTATCTAGGCAAGTAGCACTAGTTGGGGTTATTCTGGTGGGCTCGAGAAATTTGTTTTCAAGATTGTATGACTGAAAGAGGCTTATAATTTTAGTACTTAACCCAGAATTTTCTAACAAATTAATATTGAAATCACCACAAATGATTATTGACTTCTTAGAACTACAGATTTTATGCAACACTTCATCCATTACCTTTTCAAAACAATCATACAACCCTGAAGGAGGTCTATACACACTTAATATAATAAACTGCTCCAATTCTATACAGGCTATTTCAACTGTTCGCTCAACAGATAGGCTGACAATATCCTTGCGGTCTTTAAATTTAAGATGATTATTTACTAAGATTAATGCGCCGCCATGTATAGCATTTACCCTGCTGAATGAACTACCAACCTGGTGATTACTGAAATTGAAAATTAATTGATGACATTTGAGCCAATGCTCCGTTATACAAAGAATATCTATATTGTTACAATTCAGGAAAAGTTCTACTTCTAATTCTTTGTTCAAAAATCCTTGAATATTTTGATGAACCAGGTTGATACTATTAAAACTTTCAAAACATTCGCTTGATTTACTATCTGGCTTCCTTATAATATTGCAAGAGGTCGCCTCCGTTGTCAAAATTTCTAATTTAAATGATTGACTGATTCATTAATTGTGCTCAAACTATTGGCAGAGTAATTTAATTGAGTATTGCATTGTTCTACAGAGGCGACCTGATTAGCCAAGTTCTTGGCTGTAATAGAAAAAAAATATGATAGCGACACAGCTACTTGTCTTTTCCAATAGTTTGAAAGATAGCACCTGTCCACAAGATATCTGTCTTTTGTCAAATAAAAATTGTCACCAATATAATTATTAATGTCAATTAAATGAAATACATTACTGTTAAATGTCAAATTATGCAATGTTCTGTTAATATTATATCTAAAGTAATTTTCTTCCTGTGGCAAACTTTTACTATAAGGAAATGTGAACATTACAATTTTTTTTAAACTAAGGTCACTTAATGATCTATAATATTGGAGTAATTCTCCTTTATTCACAGTACCCCTATTACCAACAAATATTATTAGTACAGAATCCTGGGTGAAGTTGTAATTAATAATTTTCCTCATGATATCATATAAGGAACAACCAGGCATACAAAAGTTCATAATAGAATGTTCCGGGTACTTATTTGTCAACAAGTGGCCTAAATCCTTACCAATTTCATCAGAGAAAATAACAATTTCTTTATTGACAATTTGTTTAGCTAAACAATTAGTAATTTCTAATGGTAAACTAACACAGGACCGCGGTATGGTTGTATCACCTAGAGGCAATGAATGGGCCGGTGTGGGTTCAAGAGATTGTGGTTGGCAATGCTCACAGTTGTTAGTTTCTGTACTTACCAGCTCATTCATAGCCAATACATATTCCCTCATTTGGTTTTCAGAGGCTGTATATTTAAAATTGAGTGAAGTTAATTTCTGTTGTAGGTGGTCAATTTCACACTGCAAGTTCTCTGTGTCTATTTGGTACTTCCTATTACTTTTATCTAAGTTTAAAGAATAATTATCTAATTGTTTTATAAGATTCAACCTTTCCCTATTCAATTTTACATTTTTAATGAAAAACTTATGTTTTTTGACCATTTTCTTAGTTTTAACTATGTATTTGTTTATTTTAATATATTTTTTTAGTTTATTCTTACCGGTGATGACTCGCACTGATTTAATTGACTTTAATTCATCATCACCTGTCAGATCTATAGTGTAAGGTTGGGATTTATCAGAAATCATTGACGGAGCAATAGGCACCAATTCACTGAACAGACTTTGGTTCAATGAGGCTGTGATGTTATGATTGGTTGTCTCGAGCTCTGATATTTGACTTCTGGCCTCATGTAGCTGTTGTTGCAATTGAAGCTTGTGACTGAGAGTTTGTTCATACTCTGTGCTACACTGGCTGAACCCGTCCACAATGACTTGGAGCCTATCCCGGTCTTCTATGGCATCAGTGAATTGAGTATATAGCTGAGCCATTTCCATTTTCAACTTGTTATTCCTTTCATGGGCTTCAGAGAGCACCCTTTCATTGTCATCTATTTCCCTGTTTAGTTGGTTACAGGACTCCTTACATGCTTTTAATTCGCTCAAAGCCTGACTAAGTTTAGACTCTTCGAGGCGAGCGCGGGCACTGCGTGTCATAATCATTATTCAGGAGAATAGAGACAAGATAAGAGAAAACTAGGTGCGGTAGAATTGTATAGGAAACGATTAATTGAAAGGAGAAATGAAGATTTATTACGACAAAAAGAAGTTCTGTCACCGAACCAAACAGGGTTATGTTTACGTTTCAAAGGTCATCGGCATCAAAAGGTAGCCGTAATTAAAAGTGATCCAGTTATAGAAAGCAAGTAATTAAAACGTAAACAATGTACTACCAAGTAAAATAAGTTGTATTGTACCTGATATTAAGATGACAATGCAAGATTCCTTCGAACCGGTAACTGTCAGTTTCACAAATGAATTTATTACACTTAATTTTCGTTAATTCAACACATCTACACTATAATTCACACTATACTCGCTAAATACTTGTTATTTTATAGGAAATAGGCCGTAATAAGAAGGAAATACAATATTTAAAATTAAAATTAAAAGGACAAATTCAAATAGTTTTAGGTATCTCGGTCACATTATCACGAGCGACCAAAGGAACGACGGAGATATTGAGAGGGAGCGCAGGGCGTTGTCTGTGAGGAGCAATATGCTTGCCCGCAGGTTCGCTCGTTGTGCCACAGACGTCAAGGTCTCTTTAAGGCGTTCTGTAGATCGAAAAAAAGCGGCTTCCTTACTGCAGCGCCTGCATGGTAGTGACAACAGCATCTTGAAGATGATTGCTGCTAGACCGAACTGCCCTTTCCAGAGACTGGGTGGGGACAGTCATAGGTCAAAATAAATATTTATTTGTAAACACTAATAATACTAACCTAAGCACCATTGTTACTAACACTAGAATACTAACAAAACTATGGAACTGTCCATAGTTTTGTTAAGTTTAATTTATTTATTGATTGTATGCTCTCGAGTGTCTACTCGTTCTATAAGTTGAATTCTTTAGGCATATTATCTAAATACTTGTTACTGAAAAACACACTACGGTACAGTTTTAGTTCTGAGGACAGAATAAGTATTCTCGTCTTTGAGCACCGATTTTAAGAGCACCAAAGATATTCCCTTTAGCTGCACCCATCAATAGCTTGCTGTTCAATCGGAAATAAAATGAAAATTCGCTTTTATTCCATTTTTCAGTAGGTTCTAGTGTTGGAGTGTATAATAAAACTTATCGATAAGAAATTAAGAAACTCGCTATTCGTGTTGTATTTGGCTGAACTAATAAGAAATGCACTAATTTATAATAAATCAATTCGATTTGAAACATTCACAATCAATCACGGTCCCCAGTTCTCGTCGGCCTGGCTATGTGTCATTATGGCGGCGCGAACAAACCCCGGGTTACGAATGGCCACCGAACACAATTCGCCTTGGCGACGTTCGAGAACATCTAGTGCAGCTTGAGGAAGAGCTACAAACAGTAAGGCGGCACATTCTTGGGTTTAGGAAGTCCGAAGAGAGCGTGACTATACAATAACCCTTAAATCGGGCCACCGTAAGTATTATCGAGAGGGAGAGGCCGCTGGCCAGCTATCTCAAGGCGGAGTCGGGTATCTGGTTCACAAATCTCTTTGCGACAACGTTGCACAAGTCTCGAACGGCGTTCGATGATGGCACCCAACACAGGTGTTCATTTTATCTATCTAATAATAATGTTGATCTGTCCGTGTGTGTAGATACGACACGTCGCACTCGCCGGACGTGTGGCTGAGTGCGCGCTGCGTGTGGGAGGTGCGCTGTGCTGACCTGTCGCTGTCGCCCGCGCACCGCGCCGCCATCGGCCTCGTGCACCCAGACAAGGGCATCTCGCTGCGCTTCCCCAGGTACGTGTGGGAGGTGCGCTGTGCTGACCTGTCGCTGTCGCCCGCGCACCGCGCCGCCATCGGCCTCGTGCACCCAGACAAGGGCATCTCGCTGCGCTTCCCCAGGTACGTGTGGGAGGTGCGCTGTGCTGACCTGTCGCTGTCGCCCGCGCACCGCGCCGCCATCGGCCTCGTGCACCCAGACAAGGGCATCTCGCTGCGCTTCCCCAGGTACGTGTGGGAGGTGCGCTGTGCTGACCTGTCGCTGTCGCCCGCGCACCGCGCCGCCATCGGCCTCGTGCACCCAGACAAGGGCATCTCGCTGCGCTTCCCCAGGTACGTGTGGGAGGTGCGCTGTGCTGACCTGTCGCTGTCGCCCGCGCACCGCGCCGCCATCGGCCTCGTGCACCCAGACAAGGGCATCTCGCTGCGCTTCCCCAGGTACGTGTGGGAGGTGCGCTGTGCTGACCTGTCGCTGTCGCCCGCGCACCGCGCCGCCATCGGCCTCGTGCACCCAGACAAGGGCATCTCGCTGCGCTTCCCCAGGTACGTGTGGGAGGTGCGCTGTGCTGACCTGTCGCTGTCGCCCGCGCACCGCGCCGCCATCGGCCTCGTGCACCCAGACAAGGGCATCTCGCTGCGCTTCCCCAGGTACGTGTGGGAGGTGCGCTGTGCTGACCTGTCGCTGTCGCCCGCGCACCGCGCCGCCATCGGCCTCGTGCACCCAGACAAGGGCATCTCGCTGCGCTTCCCCAGGTACGTGTGGGAGGTGCGCTGTGCTGACCTGTCGCTGTCGCCCGCGCACCGCGCCGCCATCGGCCTCGTGCACCCAGACAAGGGCATCTCGCTGCGCTTCCCCAGGTACGTGTGGGAGGTGCGCTGTGCTGACCTGTCGCTGTCGCCCGTCGACAAGACAGAAACCAACTGTTGTGTTTGAGCAATGGGGTGGCGTGTTTGTCGGTTGGTAGATTGTTTGACACTTGTCACTTGACACTTGGCGGTCGACAATTTAGTTCAGATAGGCTCGATTGTTGCTGTAGCCCAATAATATAATGGAACATTTCTGCTTGTATTCATTTGTAGTAGAGGCATTCAGAATAGAATTAGAAATAGCTATTGTTCCAGGTTCGTGCGCGTGCGTGACGACAAGGCCCCGGAGCAGGCGACGTCGGCGCAGCAGATCGCGCAGCTGTACGTCGCGCAGGACTGCGTGCGGAACTGCGCCGGCGCAGCCCTCAACCAGGACGACTTCTACTGAGCGACCAAACTAACGCGCGTAGCGTGTTTCGCTCTGCACTTCAAAATTCGGCTTAAAGCAGTGAAAACAAATTGAACCTACTTTACATAAATAACATTGATATTGTATAAATAAACACACATCTATTTTTGACGCCTGTAGCGAACCCCTTAGCGATATTTTCTTGGCCCGGGCTTAAAGCTGAGGCCAAACCAGTGAAATTTTTTGCGTCGCCGTGTGGCAGGACTTGTATGAAATCGAATGCAGCGTAAATTCCGCGATTGACAGCTCTAAAAATTACGTTCGTTTAGCCTCAACCTTAGAGATTTCGATAATTATTATCATATGGGCCTCAGCGTAAACCTTCTATCTCCGTGGCGTTCACATACAAACATGTTTTCTGTTACATGTTTATATAAATGTGAAGGTTTCGCCGCGCAGTAAGACTCGACGTCGCGTGAAGGCGCGGCTACTGTAGCGAGAGACTGCATTTATGTATAAATATTGAAACGTATTTAATAGTATGTATAATAATTTTTAATACAATTGCGATTATGTCACATGTTAAAAGTTTTATTTTGAACAAATGAATAAAACACAGTTATTGCAATAAAGTATTTTTATTTTCAAGATTACATTATAATTATTTTGGGGCTATTGCTATATCATACCAGAGAAGTAATAGTTTCTGGTGAACAATATAATATAAATATACCGCTATTGACAATAGTACATTTTTATTAAAACTAAACGTAAAAGTTGTACTCGACAAATAATCTCATTTGATATGTTTTACATTTGTTTGAATAAAGAAACAACCCATAGCATTTGATAAATGCGAATTTAATTTGAGCAAATAATTATAATTATGTTCTTGAGCTGTCGTTAAGTATTTGAGCTCCGTCGTCAATAAATCACAACAATTTGGCACAAGTTCCATAAGTTATAATATCAAAGCGTACTTACAGCTATCACAAGCGCATCGTATTGCACTCGCGTGAAACCAGAAGCTTCACACCTAGCTGCCGATCCCGGCGAGTCTTATATCAACTGAGCAGGACGCTCATGTCGTTGTAAACTTAACTTATACATGGAGTTCAAAAAAATACAAAAAATCACATTTAGTTGCACAACGCAAGGTCAAAAAGCTGCCGAAATAATGATTATACTAAATTATTAAAGTTTAAACGGCGACTGCTCGTCATTACTAACTAAACTGGCCTTGTATGTACTCTTAACTATCATTATATTCATTTTAAATAAATAAAAAAAGATTGAAAAACGCCAGAAGTATAAAGATTGAGGAACTTTTGGAATAATAAATTTCAATTAAAAAATGTCTGCGTCATATGTGCAGTGTCCATATTGTGGGAAGTTATTGTCTATCACTGCAACAAGAGTTTTTACTAAACATGGACTGTTATTTTGACAACTGTGTTCGTATAGCGACAATAACTCAAACAAGTACAAAGTAAGTTCGAGTGGTGGGTAGTTAGTGGGCACTTTTAACGTGAAGAAATCCTAAGAACCTTTATGAACAATTCCTAACAACACCGATATGGCACAAGTTATTAAGAGACAGACAATAAGTATAATATTATTTGATGTCGCTTATCCTACGTATATAAATAGTTTGAACGTGTACTTGTTAGAAGACAGTATAAACATCCAGGCAAGAGTATATCGGTTATGTACAAGACTACAATTCATATTAGACAGACATCCACGTTACCTATGTACGTGTTGCCGGGCGCGGCGGATGCGTTGCCGATGTTGCAACATATCCACCAACAAAGCCAAGAGCTGCAGTCGTCTTACAGTACTGCGACCAGTCTGTGAGCGCGGCTACGTCACACCCGCGGCGCTCGCCAACAGTTACAGCATATAACTATGTACTACATACAAATGTAATGAGATTCTGATTAGCTCGATTGTGCACGCCGAGTCGCTGATTGTAGCTCGACAACCAAGCCGACCGATGCGCCGCCGCCGGCTAGCCGACACGTTTTATTTCATTTTTCCTCCAAATTAATTAGAAACGACTCTGTAACTGATTTGCGGTCGCTACTAAATTAATAATATCTCCTTCAAATGACACGGCAGTATCACACATACGAACAATTCCTAATACTTAATGTTGTACGTTAGCGCAGCCACGTGTCCTCGTAGAACGTGACTAACCGCTGCACAATATACCTACATACACAGAATTTGGTCAAGTTTTTAAAATAGAAATCATCTAAAATCTACAACAATATGTCTGCAGATATGTGTCAAACATACTTATAGCAAAGTTAGGCCTCGAAGACATTGCGATAGAGTCCGTATGATGTAGGGTCCGTCGCTGGGGCGGCAGTGGGCAGTGGACTCACAGCAGCGCGGCGCGCTCGGGCGGCGGCGACGCGTCCCTTGCGCGCTCGGCCAGCAGGTTGGCGTGCTCCTGCACACACTGCGAGGGTTAGCATACACATTGGGTTCAGCACTGCCCGACTAGGGAATCTAACCGAACACCGCACAGAATACTACTACTTTTTAGACCGCTTATAAAAAAAGACTGACCGATGATGGAACGTGATGTGTTGGACAATAAATTATCGCTTGCGTACGACGAGTCATCGAGTGTTACGGAAGCCGGCGCTTAGTGACACAAGTAAAGCTGGACCGGCTGGCTCCTCACTCCCTAGACTTAACTATACAATACTAAGAGGAAACGAAGTGCTACCTGACTTTAAACATTTTAAGTATTTATTTAGAATTTGTAGGTTTAATTAGAAACACCAACAGTTTAACACGATTAATGTTTTAGTGCTGGTTGAACATACGCGAGACTATTCACTTTATTTTCTTCCTGTTTGGGACACAATCCATTACTAAGGACTTCACCCGTTAGCAACGATGGAATTATAAGATGCAGTGTGACCTCACAGTGTGGATACCTAGGCGTAGACGCGCCGACGATGCAAGCTCTGTAATCTATAGAGACCTTCAAAATTTGTGAGGAAAATTATTACACGGTTTGTTGAAGTTCGCAACAATTATGATTCCGTGTTTGTGAGTCACGACACGTGAAGACGCGTCGAGTTAGCGACAGAGCGGGGAAAAAACCTTTTTTTTCATCTCCAAGATACTTGCCGCCAACCGATGTTGTACTTATCCTTGCTTGCTGATATCATAAATTTGAATCTTTCCGAACGTAATGCCGACGTAAAAACCGCACGCTCGACCTTCCTCAGTTCCCCCGTACTACACACAGACGTCACCCACACATGAACAACTCGCCAGATTGCTAATAACGTTGCAGTTATTTAATTTATTGTATCATAAACCAAAATGTTACAATCACTAGAATTAGCTTTGAATCCGTCTGCCAGCTAAATAGATTAACATTTTATCGCGACCGCTTTCGATACTGCTGAATATTAATAATGGATTAATATCTAGGAATATAATAAATCTTTCATCATAATCGTAGAGTTATTTCCATATCTGGGGGCACGGGAGTGCCCCCGCCAAGACGAGACAAGCGAAGCGCAAGGGCACTATAACCTACCTTTTATCGAAGCGCTTCGTCGTTTTTTTAAACCCTTATAACTTGAGTTTGGATTATACCAGATAAACAAAATTCTCGGGATATGTTGTCAATAGCGGGCTTATTAAACATCTTAAGTTTTAATTGCATAGCTCGTATAGGTACTTTAGATTTTATTGATATCTAAAAACCCTAATTTCATCACTGACTGATGATCATCAAAATACTTAGGGTATTTCCTAATGTCCTAGAAAGTTGAAATTTGGTATGTAAGCTATTATTAGTACAAAAACAACAAAAAAATATAAAACTTGTAACTTTTATCCCCCAACCCCTTAAAACAAGGGGATGGAAGTTCGTGTGAGACTTCCACAACTTTGACGCTAGAGGTCTGAAAATTGATGAGCTATAGGTCTGAGAATTGATATAGGGACGTCTCTGATGTGCAAGAAACACACCCAAAAAAAAAGTCACAAGCAACTTACAAAAAGAAATGAAATCCCACCAAAAACATTTTCATGTAAGATGTTGCCAAGTCGAGACCATATGACTCGCACTGTCAAAAAGTTATCGGATCGAATGTAGAGCCAAGCTTTTATAACTCTACACGCCTAACTCTACAAAGTCTAACTTCAAAAACTCTACACATTAGTCAAAATATGTGGCTTGGCCGTTTCGTAAGTGTTCTACAGGAACTATTGTAAAACAGAAAAGTAATGAATAGTGGATACATTTTCTTCTTCACTTATTCTTTTCACCTTACGCCCATGTGAATGTAGCGAAATGGCCAAGCCACATTTTGACTGTGTAAAGTTTGTGAAGTTAGGCGTGTAGAGTCAAAAGCTTGGCTCTACATGAGATCTGATAACTTTTTGATAGTGCGAGTCATATGGTCTCGACTTGGCAACATTTTACATGAAAAGTTTTTTGGTGGGATTTTTTATTAATTTTAATAATAACTATATTGCGAAGGTAGTTCGGGCGGCATCTGATACAGTCGAGCCATCACCGTCGCGGCCGTGACCTCGCTCCGGTGACCCCGCCGGGGTCAAGGTCATACTTTACAACTTTTTAATATTTTGTGTATCCGTGTTTGAGACGACCGTCGACCATCATCAGTTTACCTACTTTTTTGAAGGAATATTTTAATTTGTTACGTGGTATCTGAGACTCGTCGGACAACTATTGAATATTATATAATGTAGGTATATGTATCTATGTAGTGTCTATGATTGTTGAAGTTACCTCGGCGGGATTGTTCTGCTGCGGCGCGTACATACTGTCGTACACGGGGTTCGCGAAGTGGTTGCCGCCGTTCTGTCACACACAACACACACGTTACGTATACGATATAACATTACACGACGCGACGTCTGCATAAGCAGCTAAAGAGACTAGTTTACTCTTCAGTTGACATGTCACAGCAAGGGTCAGCAAATATGGATTAGTTCAATAAACACCATTTGCCCTAAGCCACAAGATTGGTTATCCTTTGATTGACTTTATGAAATGTCTATTTTAGTCTAGTCGTTAGAATTAATTTAATTCAGCGAAGCCGCGGAGGTGTAAAAGTCACATTGGAGCACATCCGAATATAAAGTGGCGGAATAATAATAAATTAATAACGGGATTCCATCGCGAGATTTATCAGTAAATCACAGTCACACTCATAACATGCATTAAAATTATTTGTTTTTATTTTAGATTATTCGTTTAATTTAACCACATACATACTACGGAAGTAAGTTTCTAGTACTCACAACTATACGTACAAATCAAAAAGGTGTTATCCCATTTATAAATGAGTTTTACTTTCAACGATTTATAGTTCGTTGAACGTGAACTTTTCACGTGCGCGTAGATGGCAAAATCCGAAACAATGAGGAATAGCGAAAAATACTCAGAGGAGTCTCGAGCCCCATTTGTAGATTTTTGGCTTCGTAGGCAAGTCATAACATCACTTGTTGGTGTGCTTGTCTTGTGTGTGTGTGTGTGTGTACTCACATTGTGCGTGTGGTTGTTGTGCGGCGGGTCCAGCTCGTCCTCGCCCGCCAGGTACATGGGGTTGTTGATCTCCACGTTGTCCGACAGCCGCGCGTGCACGAACGCTCCGCTACACATAGACATACACTCATCAGTTCCGTGCGAGGGGTCGCGACCAACTCGGGGCATCAGAGTGCGGTACTGACTGTCTGCGCCGGTGCAGCAGGTACAGCGCGCCCAGCACGGCGGCCAGCAGCGACAGCACGGCCAGCACGGCGCCCGCCCACGCGCCGCCGGCCCCGCCCCCGGCCCCGCCCCCGCCCGGCTGCACCACGTGCGGCACGCTGGCGTGCGGCGCGGTGCAGCTGGCGCCGTCCAGGCACGCGCAGTACACGGCGCCAGGCTCGGTAGCGCTCAGGTCGGGGCCCCACACGCACAGCGCGGGCGGCGCGCACGGCCGCGCGGCGCAGGCGTGGTCGTGTCCCACGTAGTGCGTGCAGCGCGCCCCGCCCCACGCGCCGGCGCACTGGCAGGCACGCCCGCGCTCGGTCCACACGCAGTGCCCGCCGTTGGCGCACGCGCCCGAGCCGCACTCCGCCGAGCGAGCTGCAACACGACACGCCGTTCAATACCATACAAGATATAAAACGATATTGATGATCGGACCCATCTCGGCCGACTGTTACAGAAAGATTTACGTGAACTTTAAGGCACGGTATACCGACTAGGTGGACAGACGATCTCATTAAAGTGGTCGGAGGAAACTGGATAGCCATGACACAAAACCGCCAAAAATGGAGAGATTTGGAAGTGAGCTATACTCAGCATTGGGTGGCCAAGGGTTGAAGGAGAGAGAAAGAGAGATTCCGTCAGTTTCTCATCTCGGGTACGCTGGCGCATGACTGAAGTGATAGAGTAGCTCCTTAAATAACAATGAATGTATTATCATAGGGCTTGCTGGTTCCCCTATGCTTTTTAATTGATATTTGTCAAGCCCACAAGCACAACAATTAATTAATGTAACGCAAGTATGACTTAAACGCCATCGCTAAAGTACAAGTAGTACTATAGCGTACAAGTAGTACAAGTAAAATGAGTCGATGAGTGTGAGCCCACATTACGCGGCTCTGCTCTCTGGTGAGCTGCGCGTGCGCCAGTCGGTGCGGCCGCGACCTTGACCTATGGCGACACTGACACACGGCGGCATCTCCACTGAACAGACCTGATCTATGACAGCCTGCACTGACGGCCTGACCGTCACATCGTGGACATACGTACGCACCGGCATTACCTGTCTAGTGATGCAACCTCTACGTTACCATTTATAAAGAGTACAGTACCCAATTGAAGCCAGCAGCATTGGTACTTTCGAAATTGACTTAAACTTGATAAAAAAATTAAATACCGTACCGCTTAAACTCTAAGCAAATTTGGCACAACAGTTCCCTAAACATGACTTAAAATTTCTGTGTACTAGTAGTTAAACGGGAAATATTTTAGAATATATTATCAATCAATATCAATTATATTTATTCAAATATAGAATTGGCATTATAAAAACAATCTTAGAAATAATGTTGGTATAACAAACTACGATGCCTGTACCTATTAGGATAAACCTGCATCATCATCATCATCATCAGCCTATTATTGTCCCACTGCTGGGACACAGGCCTCCTCTCTATGAGAGAGAATGGGCTATAATCCACGCGGGCCCAGTAGGGATTGGTAGATGTCACATGTCTTCGAATTTTTTGGTTCTAGGACATGCCGGTTTCCTCACGATGTTTTCCTTCACCGTTTTGAGAGCAGTGGTGATGAAATAAATTACGCTAAGTAATGCGCCTGTCTGGGTTCGAAGTCACGACTTACTGTTGGTAAGTCGGGGCCGCCACCACTGGGCCACCGCTGCTTTCACAAACCTGTATCACAGGCGGCATTTTTGTAATAAATACTCAATATAAACAATAAAAAATCAATGAATAAATGGAATGTGATTTTTCCGAACCAATCCCATTATGGCATAGCCTGTATATAGTTTGTTATTCAATGTTTTTACAAAATGTCTATCGTAACGGTCGTTTCCGTAAATTCCCTTCGTTTAATTTTCGCAGTTAACAAATAGGTGCAGTCCGGAAGCCATTTAGTTTTACCTGTTCCGACAAAATACCACGTGTTTGAAAAAAGGTAGTTTACCTGAATTTGAATTTTAGTGACACAGGTAAGTTTGTCAATAGTGGTACCTATGGCTCGATATGGTACCTACTTCTTTGACTATTTCATCATCAAAACAGTTTTAAATAAAAGTTTTATACACATCAACAATGTAACAACCTCATGTTAAGGTTATGATCTAAATTAGTCGATGGATATGTAATCGATCAGGTAGTCGGATAGTTCATGGTCATTAACAAATCACACGTTCGTTTATTACGTTTTAATTATCCTTAATTTTTTTCTTTCGTTTAAATATCAAAATTGTTTCTGTACACATTAATCAATTCTAAAATAATACTTTTAAACTAGTTAATATTTCTCATGTAAGTGAAATTTCTTATGGGAAATAAAGACATCTCAAACCCGAATTCCTGAAGACATGAATGAGCGATACGTCAGTCAATATTTAAGTTGGGGAGTTTGTTCCTTTTGCTATCAGTGTTTTACTGTTTGAGTGTGTTGCGCCACTTCGTCCCAGACCAAATACAAATACCTACTAGGAAGTGGTGAAATAAATTTTGGGGGCTTTCTTTTGTAACTTTGGACGTTCAAAAAGTGCTGAATTATATGTTGACTAATTTGATCAAATGATCTGTTTTGTTTGATAATTTTTAGAACAGATTAAATCAGTCAGTGATTCATACGATTAAGGGAAACTGGTATATTCTGCACGTTTAACTTAATCTAAATTTATGATAATATTTCTATACGCCATGCCATCTCAAGCACACTGTAACACGGGTAACACCAAAACATGTACTTTAACAAATAAAAATTCTGATTCTGGGTTAGTGACATAAGCTTTGTTTTTGTATAAAAAAAAATTTGTACGCCATATTATGGCAGGATATGCTGGAACCAATATTGTAACATCTATAAGTACCATGTCCTGACAAATAAACATTTTTGATTTGATTTGATTTTGACGAAATTCGCAACTGTTACTAATATAAACAAATTAATTTCGGTTTCAATCCCATATCAAGTGAAATGTGTAACAAAGTGAACAATTTACATTGTTCGTCCGAGAAAACTTCAATGAGAAACTTTCGCCATTCTATTCTATACATAGTTATTGAATGCAACTGTTGTTCTGTTGTTTGAAGTTTTTTTTATTAATAAAATCTTTATTGACGTTCTTTTGAGTTCCTGTATCACAAGAGCCAGACCTCTAAATTTACAGAGAATTAGAAGTTGGCACAATTTTGTATTGACAGCAAAAATAATAGCTGCCCAGTGAGTTAGGACGTCCTATTGGACTGCTGCAGCTGATCGCTCACCTTCCCTCGCGCGCCTCCTGCGCGCTCCGGCCATCACCCTGTGCGGCACACTACGACACTCCACAGTAAACACGCTCACTGCCTGACGTCACTGACGTCATCACACTCGCTCTGCGTGAACGGCGCCCGCGGCCGCGCTGTCCGTACTGACTGCGACGCGACGCCGCGCCTCTATTAATGTGATGAGGGTTACGACGCACGCGCTGCATAGCAGGAGACAACTGAACACGGAGACTATGCACCAGCTCAAACCTATTTTTGCAAATTGCTTAAATAAGTCAAAATAAATTCTATTTCAAATTAGACCAGGTTGCTGGTGCCCGGTTGCTATGCGACTACGCCAGAGCTCACAGACTCTTTGTTAAGTCATATCGTCGTGTGAGGACCATGCAGAGTGTCTCTGAGATAATCTTTTGAGGAAAGAACCAAACAATCATGAACATCATTAAAACAAACACTGCTCGTATGGTGCATGCAGGCGAGAACAAAGTGCAGTGATCACTGCGCAGGTCAGCTCAGGTTCATTACTGAATATGTTGATGGAGACAATCAAGGGAGCTTCTCAGTTAAGTGGCTCTGATGTACCGCACGTGAGTGCCGCCATCTAGTATACACAGAGCCGTTACATCGAGTACCTGTTGCCATAGAAATATAAGTGCAGTTGATACTAGTACAGCACCGTGCCAGCGACGACCTGGACAAGGTCGTAGGAATCTGCTGCATACGGCAAGTCAGCACCAGCCGTTGTGACGATATTTCGGGAAAGCCTACATGTCCGCAGTAGACGTCCACGGTGGCACGCTCTACAGTGATTGACGATAAATAAAGCTGACCGCTCGAGTTAACCTGTTAATAAGCAGAAAATGCTAATGTAATGCGGTAACGCGACCGAATCAAAGCAATTAATGTTGATTTTTCGCGTTGTGCCGTGCTTGTTATCAAGTGATCAAGGCTACGGGCGACGCGTCGGTGACGCAACGTGCCTGTCATTAAGAGATGTGAAGTAATGAACATCAAGCTCGCTGCTCGCTGTCCGCTAAACCACTGTAGCTAAACTGAACTTTACAATCTGGCGCCTCAAGGTGGCGGAGGATAATCGCTCACAATTTGCATACAGCGAAGTAAACTATTTATTACAACATTAATGATCGGGACAATCGATTAAAACATTCGTTAGAAGGAAAAAAATGTTACCGTTCTTCTTGGAAAATAAATTAAAAGCGATATTTTTAGTGATAAAACAAAATTAAATGATTCAAACCAAAAAACCCACATGTAAACATTTGAAGGCCCATGTCCGGCAGTGGACGTCTTTCGGCTGAAATGATGATGATGAAACATTTGAAAACGAGCTATTGCAGATGGAACATAACTAATAAACAGAATTATGTAGTACCTATTTGTTGCTTCGTTTGTTTACGTTAGGCCATTGGGATAGGCTGTAGTCATGACTATATTTATTTTTCCCAACAATACTATAATTATATTATCGCCCCTTATACTAAGTAGGATCTAACAAAATTGTACCTATTCATTCAAATCTATCAAGCTGTTTAGATGCCAAAGAAAAACACTTACAAAAAGTTAAACCTCCATCTGACACAGTCGGGTAATGAACTTAAAGTTAATTAGCAATTTGAAGGGCAAACCTACACAATCTATTACCTACATTAAAAAAATGTTATATTGTACTTTAAATTAAACGTTTCTTGAATAGAGACTTGGTCAGTAAACCATCGATTGCGAAACTATTAATAGCCATTTTCCAAGAGGTTGGTTTTCCTGATGGCCGGCGGCCTTCACCGCGGTGCGGGCGCGGCTTGTGCCCGTCGCCGTCGTACACACGTACCTACCGGCTCCATCACCTGAGAGCTGTTGCGTCACTGACGACAGACATCTATCACATAGCCTCACTGACGCGGTCGACATGTAAACATCTCGGCAGTACGCTTCTGAAACTTGTTTTTGTTAGCGTCCGCTAATTGAGTCCGTCTAGCATTTGGCTACGAGTTTGGCGCCTTCGGTACCATCCATGAGTTTCTGTAATGAGCAAGCAATCAGGAACGTATATCGGGTATACCTACTCAGATGGTGCCGATTATTACTTGGTACTGATTATTACTTGGTATTAGCAATGAAACTCTCACGAAAGAAACATGTATTTTTCTTAGAGTAGTTGTATTCTTCAATAAAATAAAATACTGCCTCATTGATTGGTAATTTCTTTCGTACTTATACGAATGAACACGTAACAAAAAGTATGTGTATGTTCTGGGAATTTTACTAAAAATCTATTAAATTATCTTCGTTTAATCCATTATTTTAAATAATCAACAATAACAAACTGGTTTTGTAAAAAAGAAATTTTTACAGAAGTTTTATATTCGAGTGGCTGTTCCTTAATTAGGCCTTAATTAATGCCGGAAATCCATCATTGTGAAAACGATTCTAATTATTAATAGTGAAGTATGTAATTACTAATAATTTAATAAACGCCATACCGCAAGCATTTTACGTTAACTATCGTTTTTTTTTTTGTCAAAAAATGTGTGCAATTTTCATCGATACTAGGTAAACGTTGTCGATATGATAACGTTTCGCTTCCCCGTAGCGGTGCCACAGTAGTATTATGATCTGTATCATAATACTACTGTGGCACCGCTACTACACTATTCCGACTTCATAGAAACGGACGAAACGCGAGCTATACCTACGCGCCTCGATCTAAGGGTGCACTTGGGGCGCAGACACTCACGGCTGTACCGCAGTGTCGAACGGACGGTGTGTTGTTTTTTTAACAATAACCGCGCGATTTTTTCTCTAAAAATCAGTTAATATGACGAGTAGGAAATATTGTGCTGTTTTTGGTTGTATGAATTCGTCAATAACGCATCCAGACATAAGTTTTTTTTAATTACCTGGAAACTCTGAAAGGTAAGACTATAAAATAATTTTACTTACTAGTAGGTAGGTACATAATGTGTGTCTTTTTAATGGATAAGTATTTCCTTTTATCTCACGAAAAAAAAGGTGTTTGGATTAATAAATAAAGCGAATAGAGTAACGGAAAGTTATTGAGACGAGTGAAATAGGTAGTTATATGCGGTTCTGAATGAATCATGATACGGTAGGTACCTACCTACTTACGCTTGTGTTAAAACTTCGGTGCCTATACTTTAAAATTTAACAATAAAGCATTTCGTACGACTCAGTCGAGGCGCAAATATTTTTCGGTCGCAAATTTATAAGCCCGATTTGATTTTCGAACAAAAACATGTTTTTTTAATTAAATCTACCAATAAAAAAACAACACGTATTTTTATTGAACACTTCCTATTCAATATACAAAGTATTTAATTTATTTATATAAAAAGGATATTTACAATCACAAAACTAAATAGAAACAGAAAGTAGGCAAATGTAATTAAAATGCTGGAGACGGGCAGCCCTAACGCATGTTTACGTACCGCGCGGCTGTAGGCATTTATTTCTATCATGCGGCCGAGTTACACTACTGTATCATAATATTACCGTGGCGGTGCGGTGCCGCCCCGACCCGGAGCCTGTTTCCCGCACTCGGCGGTGACGCATGCGCATGCGCCGCCTCTTACTACACGCGTAATCATTTTTATAACACCTTTGCTCGTAAAGGGCCTCTTATCTTATTTCACCCATTTCAATATCGTAATGTATCTCATTACGTACTTGTACAGTAATGTAATGTACAACGCACGGTTTATCAAGATGCTCCGTCTAAAAGGAACGGTACTTTTTTAAATCTTAGCAAAAAGTTTTTATGTCAGAAAAGTGGTCAACATTTTATGAATAAAATTAACTTTGGGAGATGAAATATAATAAATAAACATTTAATTCTCTAATTTAATTAATTTTGACTATAAATTACAACCATTTATCTGTTACAAAAACACAAAAATATTAATTTACTTTATTAGTAATACTGGCTGTTTTTTGTCTTTGCCTTAAAAAAAAAAGCGCTGATGCGCGCGCATCGCTAATTTGTGAACAAGTAAAAGATTTATTCGTTTAAGAAAGTCCGCGCTTTATTTATTTCCTCGCAAATTTGTTATAAAACGTCGTATGACATACGTGCGCTTTGATAATTACAGCCTCTGCTTTCTTGTAGCAATATCGCCTCGGCTGTAATTTTCAACTTACCGCACTTATATCATAATGTACTAATACGTTACTTGACACCTCTCAGTGTCAGCTGGTTCTCGCATTTGTTAAACAGAAAGTCCACGATATAACGATAAACGAGCCACTGCCTATCTGACCTCCACAACTCAGTTTGTACTAGGTAACACGATATCCATTGGTAAGAGTGGTTGTCTAACTTTCTGGCCACTGACTACCTGTTACGACTGCCTTGTGAAACATCCACAAACTACAGCCGGCACCAACGGCTTAACGTATCTACTATCCGCAGCACGGAAGAAACTCGTAGGTATGTAATGGGTGACCCACCCATCCACGGACCAAGCTAAGCAAGCGTGGCTTAACCTTGAAGGTCGATCCGTGCTGCTATTATTGTTTAGCCATAAGCTCCTCCTTTTTACACGCTTTATATTAGCTTCTTCTGTAACCGACTTCTTATGGCGCGATTTTGACCCACTTTAAACGGCCAGATTTCATTCAAATTTTGCACACCCGTCAAAGACCGATGACAATTCAGGTTTTTTCAGAATTCAACCCCGTAAGGGGGGAAATGGGGTGACAAAGTCTGAAAATCAACATGGTTATTGTTTGTATGGTGTATCGGGTCGGGCGGGTGTATTACAAAAACAACGATTTTAAGATTTAATGTGTAACTGAAATACCATCATCCCCTGTCGGGGTGCGATGTGGTTGAAATGTCTAAAAATCAATATGGGTGTCAATTCCGAGATTATCAGGGGTGCTGATTACGAATATGGCATTTATTTTGAGATCCAGAAGATTTAGATGATTTAGATAAGATGGCGGATTCGACTTCTATACAGGGTTATTGTTGATTTATTGTGATGATTGTGATAACGATGATGATGATTGTGATAATGATGATTGTGATAGTGATGGTGATAGTGATTGTGGTAGTGGTAGTGATAGTGATAGTGATGGTGATTGTGATTATGATAGTGATGACGATTGTGATAAAGATGGTGATTGTGATGATTATGAAATTTGGCTCATAGATAGTTTTTTACCTGGATTAACATGTAGGGTACTATTTATCTCTCTAATATGAATAAATATGATCCCGTGGGACAGTTACCAAACTTCACGCGGGCGAAGCCGCGGGCAACAGCTAGTATTCTTGATATAACGGTAACCGTGATTTACAAAAAAGCTTCTTATAATACATAAAAACAAAATATTCAGGACAGAAAACTCAATTTTTTATTTTGCGGAATAACATTTAGTAATTAGCGTAGCCTAGGATCTACAGTCGATAAGGCATCAACTTTAAATAAGATAAAGCTTTTGGAGAGGGAACCTGAGAAACAGCTACTTCATCTAAAGAAGGCAGCAGGCGCCCGATTTCCCCACTTCCCAGATAAGTTACCTACAGTAGTTACCTACAGTACTTTCTCAAGTTATTATGCCTTGTGACTGGGACTGTAGCTTTGATTTTCTTTTTTGTATTTTTGACTTTCAAAAGTGCCGTAATGGTCTAATTGAAATAAATGCTTTGAGTTTGAGTTTGAGTTTGAGTTTGAGTTACTGACTTAATAAATTATAGTTTAAATAACAGTTTTAAAAATTAAAAAACACGCTTTTATAAATAAACCAAACTAAAAAGTAGAAAATAAATAATAGTTTAAAAAAAAACTCTTTATATAGAAAACCAAACTAAATAATAGAAAATAAATTTTAATAAATTTGAATTAAGAATAGTGTAAAAAAATCTAACAAATATAAATGAATAATAGTGTTAATAAGAAAAAATGTTTTATTTAAAAAAAAGCGTGGGGTGCTTTTTAAGATATTATCGAAATGATAATCCTTCTTCTCATATCTGTCAATGAAATATTTATAACTATTGACACCATGCACCCCACGCTTTTTTTTTAAATAAAACATTTTTTTCTCATTAACACTATTATTCATTTATATTTGTTAGATTTTTTTACACTATTCTTAATTCTAATTTATTAAATTTTATTTTCTATTTTTTAGTTTGGTTTTCTATATAAAGCGTGTTTTTTAGTTTTTTTTTTAAACTATTATTTTTTATTTGAGTATGTAAGTGTTGTATTGTATAACGGGCTGGTGCCCGCAACTCCATGTCAAAGCGCGTATTCTGCGTTTGGCGTGTAAGTGTTATGTCATGTATAAAATTATTGTTCCAATTTCAATGTTTAATTAAATCGTATGCATACTAAGAAATTAGGGCCAAGAGCAATAAGATGCGTCGTGCCCTTCAGCGGCGCGCCACGCCTCGAGCGGAGTGCAAGTGAAAGTGTTCCGAGCTGAGCACAGCTCACAGTGAGCTCTACTCAACGATTGATTGTTGTTGACTTTACAGTTGTAACGAGCTTCTGGCCGCTACTTCGTCCGCAACGATCGGGATCCTTTGAGTCAGGCTATAAACTATCTGTTTGCCTTTGATTCAAATTCGTTCAGCCGTTTTTGCGTGAAAGAGTAAGAAACATCGAACCATCCTCACAAACTTTCAGGTTTATAGTAGTTATGTCGGATCCGGTCATTGGTACGGACATGAAATGAATCGCAGGCGCGCCAGTGGTGAGTGGTGACATGACGCGACCTACACAAGTCCCACACCGACTGACCTGTCGGTCAGTGTCGTACTGCTACAGAGTCGTAGCGAGGACGACATTCAGTGGCTGATCGCAGCGGAGTTGACAGTTGACACGTCCCGGAACTGTAGCCGATTCATTGTGTTCAATTTGAATTTCAAGTATTTTTTGTTTTTTTTTTATAAAAACAGTGCATCATATCCATTGCGTTTTCATTGCACAAAAACCATCTTCTGGCCACACGATTTACGAGTTTAACGGAATAAATTCTAACAATCTGGCATAATAATAAGTCGGTGGCAAACAAACTGAATCAAACAAACAAGTCACCGACCTCTGAAGCCTGAAGCTAAGGTTATTTTTCACTTTTTTGTCATTTGAAGTCGGTTTTATTTTTTGCAAAAAAGTTTTTTGTTTTTCCACTTTTAGTTGTAATAATAATAATGTCTATACAAATATTTGCTATTCAAACTACTTTAATCTTAATTATGTATTATTTTTGTATGAACTGAACATTTTGGCATATTGAACCGTTTGAAGTAAGCCCAACAAAAGGTAACTGCTGAAAATCGTTAAGGACTTCCCTCGACTGTCTATGGTCACCATCATCAGACTGTCATCTGTAATGGCACTTATAATCCATATGGGTGCAAAGTTCTCATCAATAGAAATGAATTAAGTCCAAACACAAGGTAGCTACTGTAAAACGTTGAGGAGTTCCCTTGACTGTCCTTCGTCTTCATCATCAGACCCCTAATGTCAGTCACAACCCATCTAGGTGTAAAGTTCTCATCAATACAAATTCAAGCCCAATCACCAGGTAATTGCTGTAAATCGTTGAGGAGTTCCCTCGATTGTCTTTCGGCTCCATCATCAGATCGACCCAGACTTTCATTAAATAGTAGTGCTTTAAAATACTTAATGAAAAAAATTAACAAACGCACTAGTCACCAGTACGATTTTCGAAGGTTCCCCTCGATTTCTCTGGGATGCCATCATCAGATCCTGGTTTTCTTATCATGGTACCACCCTTGGGATATCTCCTTTCCAACAAAAAAAGAATCATCAAAATAGTTCATAAATGACGAAGTTATCCGCGAACACTCATAAAAAAATATATATATATATACGGTCGAATTGAGAAACCTCCTTTTTGAAGTCGGTTAATAAAAGTAAGATAGTAAGATCTCAAAACACAAGTCGTAACTCGTACGTCATAGGTAGGTGTGTACGTGTGTGCGTGTGCGCTGTTGTAGGAAGCGGCCTGCACAGCGGGCTCAAGGTCTGCGACTACTGGTTAGCGCGTCACATCGAGATCGATTGTTATACGTATACAAGCCATGTGCCTGATGGGACTTCCCTTAGGCTGATTCAATATTAACTGTCTGAATTTAACTCCTTCAGCGAATAGTTTCAAAACCTTCTTAAGGTTGCGCCTCACCGAGCAGCACGGAATCGTGTTTTTAGGGTTCCGTACCTTAAAGGGTAAAAAAAGGAACCTTTATAAGATCACTTTCTTGTCCGTCTGTTCGTCCGGCCGCCTGTCACCACTGTTTTCTCAGGAACGGGTAGACCTAGCAAGTTGAAATGTATACCAGATAATGAGGTCTATAGTTCCTATTAGGTGTATAAAAATCAAGGTCCTGAGACGACATGATAAAAAAATATGGGCAAATTTGCATTTTCGCTAAAACTTGTAAGTACCAAAATTTACCTTAATTTTCGACTTTTTTATTTTTCAGAATTTTCCCTTTACTTGTGCTGTAAGACCTTGCTTTTAACCAAAATGGTCAATTCTAGGTCAACCGTAAGTACCCTATAGGTAGGTTGAAAACCTATATGGTAGTTCCCGTTGACCTAGAATCACGAAATTTAGCGAGAAGTTATGTCTTACAGCACATGTAAAGGAAAATATCTGAAAACCGTCAATATGTAGGTAGCTTACTTACAAAAAAAAAAGCGATTTTACTATTACAAACTTAATATTTGCGGTTGATGCAATATCAGTTTCAGGGGATCGAACAGTTAAGTTAAGATTGTCCTTTAAAAAGTTTGTACGGAACCCTCAGTGCGCGAGTCCGACTCGCTCTTGTCCGGTTATTTCATGCTCCTATGCTTGTCCGTCGCTCAGAGCCGTCATTTGCTCGAGTGAGAAACAGCAGGAGTGGTTTAGCACGTGACGGCAACTCACAGCACAAATGCAATTCCGTATTGCTAGATGAGGTGCAACCCTAATACTCTCTTTTGTCACAAATGGAACTCTTCTGCACCATACAATAGTATGGTTCTAGCGTCAGCCGTCTAGGCCATGCGTTATCTGTCACTAAATGTATGAGTTTAATAATTGTTTTATGGAATTTGCATATTCCGGCCATTTTCACCACACAATCAAACACAATCACAAATCTTTGCTTAGATTAAGCAAAGATTTTAATTAATTTGAATCAATTTGGTAACGTAGCTTATTTGTACAGCGAGAGGGCTAGATTATCAAACTCGTTCAAGTGTGTAGCTACTAGCTAGGTGTTGGTCAGTACATAAAACCCATGGCGTCATAGTGACATCACGCACCACGTGGCCGACGGTCACTGGTCAGTGGTCCTACAAACATGATCCGTTGCCTCCCGGACCCGACGCACTCCTGTGAAGTGTGAAGGTAGCGAGCGAGCACTGCGGGGCGCCCGGCTTTACTACTGCTGTTTAAATTGCAAAATAATTATAACGCATAAAACAACAAGGGCATTTTTCAGATTTAGATTTGTTTCGGTGCGTGAGCAAGACGCTTAGCTCTGGGTGCTCACCGTTATTGAAATGTAATGAAACATAAATGCGGCGTATCTTGTGTGGTATCCGGTATCCGGGTAAGTGTAAAGTATGATGCGCGTGGTGCGGGTACTCACTGTTGTTCCGCGTGTCGTTGTCGTGCGTGTCGTTGTCCTCGCCGGGCGGGTGCGTGCACGCGGCGTCCACGCAGGCGGGCCGCTGGCAGCGCTCGCCCGACCACGCCGCGTGGCACGCGCACGCCACGCCGCCCACGCCCGACACGCTGCACGTGCCGCCGTTGAGGCAGAAGAAGCGGCAGATGTCGGCGCGGCAGTGCCCGCCCGTGGCGTCGCGCACGCACACGCCGCCCGCGCCGCACGCCGGGCCCGCCACGCAGCGCTCGCAGCGCGCGCCTATGTTCACAGTGGCATCGTTACAACTCGGACAGCTTTGCGACGTCGCATCGCCACACCGGTATTTATTTTTCAATACACTTCCTCGAAAACTGGTCCTTAACGCACTACGATCAGGTACAACATGCAATGTATTTCACACGCGTGCGATTTTTTCCACTTTCCCGCACGTGTGCGGGAATGAAAATTGCCACAGATAACTATACCTATACTTAGTCCAAATTGGTTTAATGCCTATAGTCTGAGGTGGATGTTTTTTTTTTTATTTCGGCAAAGCACTACGCGTCTTTACGGCATAAATATTTTTTGAATATTCAAATTGTGTTTATAAATAGAATATCATAGATAAACATGATTATTTGAAACTAATAGTTACTTTTATACACAAATTAACATTTATTTGTGTTCTGAATTCAAAAATATAAAATAAATCTATTTTTTATATTAGGCTGTTTAAAGGCTTCACACCATTGCCTCTCCTTCAACCTGGCGAAACCAAAGCGCGAAAAAAAAAAAGAAAATTAAAATCATAGTTTCATAGTTCGTGACAAAAATATTTTTCGTTATTTTATTTTATTTCTTCAAAAGTGTATTGAAAAACGTCGTTTGATACACGTGGACATTTGTTATTGCAATTCTCGGCTCAAAAATATAATTCCGGCCCGAATGCAATAACAAACTTTCTCCACTTGTATCAAAATGTACTATTATGCATGACGCATTGAAAAGCATTTTTCAAATTGTAAACATACTGATGAACATAATTTTAGTTTGTCATGCGAGGAAGTTCACATTAATTAGATTTTGTCCAGCATCAGTACCTGTATAGTCCGGCGGACAGTCGCACACGTGCCGGGCGGCGCGCGCGGTGCAGGCGGCGCCGTTCTCGCACGCCAGGCGCGCGCACGCGTGCACGTCGGCGCCCGCGTGCCGCTCGCAGCGCGCGCCCGCGTAGCCCGCGTAGCACACGCACTGCGGGACGAGCGGCCGTGAGCGACGTTACGCGACAGACGACAGGCGACAGAGCCGCACAGTATAAAGGTACGCGTAGCACACGCACTGCGGGACGAGCGGCCGTGAGCGACGTTACGTGACAGACGACAGGCGACAGAGCCGCACAGTATAAAGGTACGCGTAGCACACGCACTGCGGGACGAGCGGCCGTGAGCGACGTTACGCGACAGACGACAGGCGACAGAGCCGCACAGTATAAAGGTACGCGTAGCACACGCACTGCGGGACGAGCGGCCGTGAGCGACGTTACGTGACAGACGACAGGCGACAGAGCCGCACAGTATAAAGGTACGCGTAGCACACGCACTGCGGGACGAGCGGCCGTGAGCGACGTTACGCGACAGAGCCGCACAGTATAAAGGTACGCGTAGCACACGCACTGCGGGACGAGCGGCCGTGAGCGACGTTACGCGACAGACGACAGGCGACAGAGCCGCACAGTATAAAGGTACGCGTAGCACACGCACTGCGGGACGAGCGGCCGTGAGCGACGTTACGCGACAGACGACAGGCGACAGAGCCGCACAGTATAAAGGTACCCAGCGGTGGCGAAGACTGAAAATTGAGTCAGGGGAAGCCGATGAAAAAAATGAGAATAGGTAGATTTTTAAATTTTTTTTCGTTTTTTTTTCTATGTTCATTTTGACCTCATTTTCATTATCAGTGACCCCAAAAATTTTGACATCCGCTGGATGCGAGTCGCACGGGACCGGTCAATGTGGCGACACTTGGGGGAGGCCTATGTCCAGCAGTGGACGTCTTTCGGCTGAAATGATGATGATGATGATGATGACCCCAAAAACCACGAAAACAATACCCATGAAGAAAAAACCGAAAGTTTTCGTAGGCGCCATCTTGGATTTTCATTTTGACCTCATTTTCATTATCAGCGACCCCAAAAACTTCGAAAACGATACCCATGAAGAAAAAACCGAAAATTTTCGTGGGCGCCATCTTGGATTTTCATTTTGACCTAATTTTCATTATCAGCAACCCGAAAAACCACGAAAACAACACCCATAAAGAAAAAACCGAAAATTTTCGTCAGCGCCATCTTGGATTTTCATTTTGACCTCATTTTCATTATCTGCAACCCGAAAAACCACGAAAACAACACCCATAAAAAAAAAAACTAAAATTTTCGTCGGCGCCATCTTGGATTTTCATTTTGACCTCATTTTCATTATCAGCGACCCCTAAAACTATGAAAACGACACCCTTGTTTTTGATTATCATTTTCACCTAATATATAAACTAAAGTTATTTTAGCCTAGATGTAAATAAGTCAACAAAATAAGTAAGTTCTATAATTTAGTGTACCAAATCGGCATTCGACATTATCAACCATTACTAATTCTATCTCGTTCTCCCATACATACTTTCTTTTTCTGCCCCTGTTGTAACTCGATAATCTTCAGCTTAATAAAACCTAGCTCCCTACAAAACAAAATAATGTCATCAAGCATTGAACGATTTCCGATTCTATACGAAATTCAACGAGCGATAACGATATTTTCCCATCTCGCTCACGCGCACGCATTTTCTATTACTTTCTCTATGAATAACTCGGTTTGCTTCGGCTTACCAGAGTCCTAATATAGGCGGGCTGGCTAGTGACGTCATGACGTTTATTTTGCAAAGAAATGTAGCACTGCCAAAAAGCCGATAGCGCCTGCGGGTTATTTTATAGCAATGTTGTTGTTTCATCCACCAAGTTCTGAACGCACCTTTTTTGACGTTTGACAGATTACATTTCGTTGTCTGTGGTGCGATGACGTTTTGCTTGTCAGTGCAATTTTGGTTGAATAATGTTCGCTCCGTGCTTGTAATTTTTGGTACACGCTGTTCCGTGTAATTATTGGTTGAAAACTTTGAGTTATTGTTAATCCGATACCATCTTGATCGGTGTTTGATATTTTGTTGATAATTGAGTGAAAATTGAGAAATCTCGCCATTTTGGGTCTTGACCGCGAGTGATTTTTTGGTTATGTCCGGCCTGTTTGTGTCATTTGAACGCCGGTAATTTCCTAAATTCAGTGTTGGACTATTACATCCCCGATTGGGTTATCAAACCGGGATAAAATTCAGTTGGACATTCGTGAGAGGTGCCACGTGTGGGATCTGAAGGTTTGATCCTGGAGTCGACGGTGCGAGCTCCGCGCGTCCTTTGGTTACCGTCGAATCTTACCTAACTATACATACACCACACACACCACAGATATACTTACACCCCACCCAGATGAGACGTGACCAGGACTACGTCACATCACCGGTGCCAGCGTGATGGTAAGTGTGTTGAATAGTTGTTTTTCCTTTGTTAATTGGACAAATATATTGTGATTAGGGCTCCGCGTAATCGCGGACATCGTGAGTCTGTTCGTGCAGTCTCACACAACTGGTAGCAGAGCGTGGTTGAATTGTTAAATTCACCACTTATATTGAATTATGAGTTAAAAGTATTGAGAAGTCTGATTTGTTGCCGTCGGCCTGACTCAAATTAAACATAGATTGTTTGACATAATATATTATGATATGTAGTGTCCCTTGTGGTTGTACTTTAATTTGCTATTGTATAAACAAGGTATTGCTTGTACAGGGTCGGATTTGAACTTGTAATAATTCAAACTAAGTTTTATTATTTGGTTTAAATTGTAGTTGGGTCCGGGAAAATTATTCCTGTGGATTATTTAATTGAATTTAATTTGTTTATTTGATATTTGTCCCAATGGCTTCATTGAAAGCTGTAAACCAAGCCATTGGTGGATTGACCTCACAGCTAAGATGGTTTGCCTCAGCTGCTGCGACCGCTGAGCGTCGAGACCTGGAAGAGGCCACGCTTGCCCGGTATGAGCAGTTGAATGCGAGATTGAGTGCGGTTGACACTTTGTTTGCTCGCTTCAATGAAGTGATTTTGGACTTGGACCTGGAAACATTGGGTCAAGCAGCCCGTGATAAGGTTGTTGCGGATTATGACCAGATGTTGAACCTGGGTGACATAATAAGTATGCGCGCCAGGGAAATTTTGAAGAGTCGGGACCCTGCCCAGGTCAAAACAGAGACCTCTGTTGTTGCAGGCCCTGGACTTTTGGGTAGACTGCCTACCCTGGAGCTGCCACATTTTGACGGTCACTTGGACCACTGGTTAAGCTTCAGGAACCTGTTTGACAGTTTGGTTGATGCGCGCTCTGACCTCCGACCGGCCCAGAAGTTGGCTTATTTGTTGTCAGCCCTAGGAGGTGAGGCTCGAGCCTTGGTGCAGCACTTGCCGGTGACCGACTCGGCCTATCCCACTGCTCTGGAACTTCTATCCCGACGGTACCAGAACAAACGTTGCCTGGCTGATGTCCATATTGACCAGATCTTGGGGTTGCCGGCCATCACCAGAATGTCAGCGTTGCGTGCTGACCTTTTGAATCCGTTGCTCGCAGCAACCAACGCCTTGAAACGATTGGAGTTGCCGGTGGACTATTGGTCCTATTTGTTGGTACACTTGGTGTTGCAGCGGCTTCCGTCAGACTTGAGGTCCCGTTTTGAGCAGAAGTATGCTGGGGATAGTGCCACCCATCTTCCCCCCTTTGAGGACCTCGTCAAATTTTTGGAGGATGAGTGTCGTTTCCTCGACAACGCCCGTGGTGCCACGGGGTCAAGCCAACCGCCCTCTCGGCCGAGGGCCCAGGGACGGACTAGGACTGTTGGGCCTGGTGATAGCCGCCCTGCCCCCCGTTTTGGTGGCACCCAGAGTAATATTGTTTGCGGCTATTGTAAGGCCACGGGACATGGCGTACCAACTTGCGCGGCCTTCTTGGAGTTGCACGTGAGTGCCCGCCGCCGAGTTGCCAATGCACGCCGTCTGTGCTTTTCGTGTTTGGGGAATCATTTTCATCGGGATTGCCCCAACCCCCGCCCTTGTTCAATTTGTAGGGGCTCACATCTTGAAGTTTTGTGCGCCAACGCGAACCGCTCTGTCAGACCAGCCTCTGATGGGGGTTCGCGCAGGGGGGGGTATGATGGAGATGAGCACCGGGCTTCTCGCTCGCCGGATCAGAGTCGAGGAGGGGCCTGCAACTTTGACCGCCGCACTCCACCCCCCGCGCCAGTTGATCGGGAGCCGCGCGACCGCCGATTGACCTCCCCTCGTGAAGGCGACTATGCAGCTGCTGGTAGGCGACGTTGGCCAGACCAGCACCGCCTTCCCTCCCCTCCGTTGGCGGAACGTCCCCGTTTGGAGACGCGCTCCCCGCCACTCAGGCGTCAAGTGAGATATGCCCCTCCAGCGATGGCGCGCGGCTCGGGACATCGCGCGGATGAGGAGTTTGACTACTATCCTCATCGGGATAGACCCCAGCCTGGATGCGGCGATCGGTCGCCGCCCAGGCATTGCTAGGAAATTGGCGCCTGTCCCGCTAACGTACCTCCCCAGATCGACACGGTTTTGTTGCCAACGGCATCGGTCAGGGTCTGGGGACCCACGGGGGACTCTGTTGTGGTCCGTGCCATTTTGGACACGGGAGCCCAGGGTTGCCTTTTGTCGTCTTGGTTAGCGGGTCGGGTGAGCCTGGATGTCCGTGCCTTTTCAGGCACGATTAATGGAATAGGCGAAACACCTATCCCGACTGTTGAGGGACAAACCTTATTTGGGCTCACTCCTGTGAGTTGTTTGGACCCTAAGTTTTTTCCTTCGGCCATTGTTCTGACGAGTATCTTGGGCTGTCATCCCCAACGTCAGCTGTCGCCTGATATTGTCCGGTTGACGTCAGGCCTGGATTTGGCTGACCGCCGGTTTGATTCCCCTAATACAGCTCATTTGATATTGGGTTCCGATGTACTAGGGAGAATATTGTTGGGTAATATGAAAGTCTTGCAGCCGAACGGTTTGGTGGCTGTCTCGACCATCTTTGGCTTTGCGGTGATGGGCCCAGTGTTGAAGGCTCCCCCTCCACCTGAGCCTGATTTTGCGTTGGCGTGTGGCTCCGCTCTCTCTGACGCTGTTCAGAGGTTTTGGGAGGTTGAGGAGCCACCGCAAGTGGCCCGCTTGAACCCGGAACATGAGGAGTGCGAGTTGTTCTATCAGAACAACACAGGTCGACTCCGTTCCGGTCGGCTCGTAACACGGTTGCCTTTTGTTGCAGTTCGACCACCTCTCGGCGAGTCCAGACCTATGGCCGAGAAGAGATTGTTGGCGATGGAGCGCCGTATGGCCAGGGATCCGGTGCTGCGGCAGAAATATTTAGATTTCATGCGTGAGTACGCAGACTTGGGACACATGTCGGTGTCAAATTTGGATTGGCGCTCAGTTGAGCATTACTTTCTGCCGCATCACGCGGTCCTCAAGGCATCCACCGGTAAGCTGCGCACAGTGTTTGATGGGTCTGCGCGGACTTCCTCTGGTGTCTCTTTGAATGATTGCTTGCACTCCGGCCCCAAATTGTTGAGGGACCTTTGTGATGTCATCACGTCTTTTCGTCGTCATCAAGTAGTCTTTGTGGCTGACATCAAAATGATGTTCCGGCAAACGGTTATTCACCGGGATGACAGACGTTATCAGTTGATCCTGTGGCGAGAGAATCCCCGGGACCCCATGGTTGTTTATGAGCTCAACACGAATACGTACGGCCTTCGATCGAGCCCTTTTGTTGCTATTCGTTCGCTTTGGGAGCTCGCGGACCGAGAACGCTTGAAGTTCCCTCGGGCGTCCGCCATCTTGAAAACGGACTTGTATGTTGATGACGTCTGCACTGGGGCTTCCACGGTTGAGGAAGCTATCCTGTTGCGTGACGAGTTGGTTCAAATTTTGGATTCCGCTGGCTATGAGTTGCGTAAGTGGGTGTCCAACTCGCCAGCACTGTTGGAAGATGTGGAAGAGGATCATAAGCAGGATCCTCATTTGTTTGAAAATGCTGACAACCCTGCTATGTTGGCCGTTCTCGGCGTTCAGTACCGACCAGTCCAAGACACCTTTACGTATGATGTCGATTTGGAGTCACCACACACTTGGACTAAACGACTGGTATTGTCTACTGTCGCGAGAACCTTTGACCCGAATGGTTGGATATGCCCGGTATTGTTTTGGGCGAAATGTTTTCTCCAGCGTCTTTGGACCGCGCAACTTGGTTGGGATGAGCCACTTCGGGAAACCCTTTTGGAAGATTGGCTCCAATTTGTATCCGCACTTCCTGCGGTCAACGAGGTCGCGTTACCACGCGCTATCCTTCCCCCTGGGAACTATACTGCTACCCTTCATGGGTTTTGTGACGCATCTTCGCACGGTTATGCAGCTGTTGTTTATCTGCGCACCGTCAGCGCGACAGGCCAGGTGAAGTTGTCACTGATCATGGCCAAGAGCAAGGTGGCCCCCCTCCGGACGGCATTGACCATCCCTAAGCTAGAGTTGTCAGGGGCGGCGCTTCTTGTGCGTCTCTTGAATCACGTTGCTCAAACTTTAGGTGGATCTGTGAACATTCGGAATTCTTACGCCTGGACGGACAGTCAAATTGTTTTGTGTTGGTTGAAGACGTCCGTCCACTCCTTGGAGGTCTTTGTGGCGAACCGAGTGTCACAGATACAAAATTCCGAAACACTTTTGATTTGGAGGCACGTGCCTGGAGACTTGAACCCCGGCGACGTAGCCTCACGTGGGTGCATGGCCCCCCGCCTGATTGTGCACCCCCTTTGGTGGGGACCGGATTGGCTGACTCGCCCCGAGGATGATTGGCCTCGAACGCCAGTTTTGATGTCGGATCCTTTGCCCGGGCTTAAGGTGCTCGCTGTTGGGACGAAGGACCCTCCGTTTGATCCTGATTTTTTGTTGAATCGATACAGCTCCCTCGACAAATTGTTGAACGTTACCTCGTGGATCAGGCGTTTTGGTCACAATGCTAGGAATCCAGGGGACAAGCGCCTGTCACCGGTTCTCTCTCCTCAAGAGCGACAGGAGTCACTCCTCCTGTGGGTTCGCTCTGTGCAGGCCGTACACTTTGAGAAGGAGATCGAGACCTTGAAGTCCGGTAGAGTTAAGTTGTCGGGAGCCGTTAGTAAGTTGAACCCCTTTTTGGATGAAACGGGTCTTTTGCGTGTTGGAGGACGGTTGAGGCACTCTAGCCTTCCTTATGGGGTCCGTCACCCCCTTTTGTTGCCCAAGGCGGGCCATTTGATTAAATTGTTGGTGACTGATCGTCACATTAAGAACTCGCACGCCGGTTGCAATGCGCTGTTGGCCATTCTGCAGCGAGAGTTTTGGATTTTGTCGGCTCGTCGTACCATTCGTAGCATCGTCTTCCGTTGCATACCGTGCTATCGGACTAAGGCCCCAACGATGCAGCCCCGGATGGGAGACTTGCCTGCTGATCGTGTCAATGAGGCGAGGCCCTTTGCAGGCGTAGGAACGGACTTTGCTGGTCCCTTTTCGATAAAGACGTCTACCCTTCGCAATAGTAAAATTGTCAAGGCTTATTTGTGCGTATTTGTTTGCCTGTCAACTAAGGCAGTGCACTTGGAGCTGGTATCCTCCCTCTCGACGGAGGCCTTTGTGGCAACTTTGGATAGATTTACGTCTCGCCGTGGGTTACCTTCTCTGATCAGGTCCGATTGCGGTACCAACTACAAGGGTACAAGTAACTATTTGAAGGAAGTGTATGACTTTCTTAATGAGAGCCAGGTTGACATTGGTAACAAATTGGCCCGTCGAGGGGTCACTTGGTTGTTTGACCCGCCAGCCTGCCCCCATTGGGGGGGTATTTTTGAGGCCGCGGTGAAAGCGGCTAAGGGACTCTGGCGGAGATTGTTGGGAGACACCGTTCTCACCTTTGAGGAATTAGCTACGGTATTTTGTCGCATTGAAGCGGTACTAAATTCGCGTCCATTGTGCCCGCTCTCTTCGGACCCTAACAATTTGGAGGCTCTAACCCCGGGCCATTTCTTGATTGGACAGCCACTTGTCGCTCTGCCTGAGTACCCTTTTGTTGATGTGAGCCAAAATCGGCTATCGCGGTTTCAGTTGGTGCAACAGCTCACTCAGAGCTTTTGGAAGCGTTGGAGCTTAGAGTATCTGCACATCCTCCAGCAGCGCGTCAAGTGGACTGATAAAACTCATCCGCCCAAGATAGGAGACCTCGTCCTTATTAAGGATGCCAACCTTAAGCCTCTGTATTGGCGCCGGGGGCGCATTCTCAATTTGGTGGCTGGCACCGACGGGGTACCTCGTTTTGCTGAGGTTTTAGTGGATGGATCGGTTATGAAGAGAGCGGTCGCCACCTTGTCAAGACTGCCAATTGATTAGCGGACGGGACGGCCCGTCCGGGGGGGGTAGATGTTTCATCCACCAAGTTCTGAACGCACCTTTTTTGACGTTTGACAGATTACGTTTCGTTGTCTGTGGTGCGATGACGTTTTGCTTGTCAGTGCAATTTTGGTTGAATAATGTTCGCTCCGTGCTTGTAATTTTTGGTACACGCTGTTCCGTGTAATTATTGGTTGAAAACTTTGAGTTATTGTTAATCCGATACCATCTTGATCGGTGTTTGATATTTTGTTGATAATTGAGTGAAAATTGAGAAATCTCGCCATTTTGGGTCTTGACCGCGAGTGATTTTTTGGTTATATCCGGCCTGTTTGTGTCATTTGAACGCCGGTAATTTCCTAAATTCAGTGTTGGACTATTACATCCCCGATTGGGTTATCAAACCGGGATAAAATTCAGTTGGACATTCGTGAGAGGTGCCACGTGTGGGATCTGAAGGTTTGATCCTGGAGTCGACGGTGCGAGCTCCGCGCGTCCTTTGGTTACCGTCGAATCTTACCTAACTATACATACACCACACACACCACAGATATACTTACACCCCACCCAGATGAGACGTGACCAGGACTACGTCACATCACCGGTGCCAGCGTGATGGTAAGTGTGTTGAATAGTTGTTTTTCCTTTGTTAATTGGACAAATATATTGTGATTAGGGCTCCGCGTAATCGCGGACATCGTGAGTCTGTTCGTGCAGTCTCACACAGTTGTTGAACAGCACATTTTTGTTGATTGAGTACGAGTAGGCGTTTCGTGATGCTTGTAAAAAAGTACTGATTGTGTAATTTTTCAATTTTCGTAGAGTGGTTGTGGTTGTGTTCCGAACTTCTGAAGGGAAGCCGCCTATGGGAATCGAGTTATTAGGAGCCTGCGCCACTGGTACCCAGTAAGAAAACGACGCCCTTTGTTTGTGAAATCTAACGCAGCTGTTAGACAGCTGCCAAGTCAAGATTGTCAAGTTTTTGTTAAATATTTTATTTTATTAATTTTAAGAACAGCTAATACATTCGATGATTCGAGTAGTCAGAAGTAATAAGTAGAAGAAAGCCAATTAGAAGTTTCCACTTATATAAACTTATGTATAAATTGACAAAACGATAAACAGCGTGAGAGTTATACAAAGAAACAACTGTAGAAAATAAACAAAATAAAATACATTACACAACAAAGTTACATTTCAAAGAAAAACTTACTTAATGTTTTTTTTTTAATTTCTGGACACTATTTGTAAATAAATCAAGCTCAACATCCCGGCACACCATATTGAACATTCGACATGCTCTTATAATATAAAGGGTGTAAATCACCCCTTACCGAAGCCGAAAGGCACTTGTTCTCCACGTCATTGCGATATTTTTTTTGTCCTACGCCATACCTGGGAACCTTCTAGTTACGGAGATATTGGGGGTCAAAGTTCCAACTTTTTGACAAGTTTTTTTTTTATTACAAGTTTTAAATATAAGATTTTTACTTTAAACACCTCCACGACTCCCGTACTATTCAATCCATTCATCAGCACAATGTTTTGAGTGCGTTACATTGAGTTCTACCACAAAACATGATTTTTCACCCCAAAAAAGAAAAGTCCCAGCAATAATTTTTGCGTAAAGTTACTTAGTTTGATGTACAGAATAAGCATTCTGGTTGACGGCTTCGTGATGAGGTCTTTTACACCCTGTATGTGTTTTGCCTGTAGATAGTTTTCACAATAGGTACATGAAGGAGATGAGGTCTCCAAAGAAACACAGACGGTGCACGAAGTCCAATCTTGGCCACCAGCTCAGGAACGCCAGCAGATCTGTTCATTATACTAAATAGGAAAGTGAGATCTGCAATTTTTCTTCGCTCGTGTAAAGGAAGAATATGAAATTTCTTACACCGACTAGTATAGTCAAAAAGATAAGTATTTGAAGGATATTGAGTTTACCCTAAAAATCGCCTTTGTATGCTTTCGAGGCGATTAATATAAACATTGTAATTTGGATTCCAAATTTGAGAAGCATATTCGAAATGGCTACGGACAAAAGCACAGTATAGAATTTTAATCGTTTTGACATTCTTAAACTCAAAAGAGACCCTAAAATTAAACTCAATGCATTAGAAGCCTTGTTGAGTATTGTCAATATGCGCATCAAACAAAAGCTTCGAGTCAAAAGTTACCCCAAGATCCGTGATGACGTTGACTGGCAATTTACGTATTCTATAGTTTGTAATCATACCTAATAGGGTTTCGCTTACGAGTAAATGTACGGTCGAACAAGCCATTTGGTTTACAGTTTAACGCACAAATTACATTGTAAAATGTAAACCAAATAGCTTGTTCGACCGTACACATAACATTTCGAAATATTTAAATCCAACCTATTTCGATCGCAGTAATCATGGAAGCAATCCAGATCCTCCTGTAATAGGTGTGCATCCTCAATGGTTGACACTTGACTCAGAATTTTCATGTCATTCGCTTACAATAAAATTTTAGAGTTTAGGAAGCAAGAGGCAATGTCATTCACAAATATATTAAATAAAAAGGGGTCCTAATAAGGATCCTTGGGGAACCCCCGACGGAATGTACATCGCTCTCGAGGTATAACCGTTGAGGACTACAGTCTGGCATCTATTTTCGACTTAAATGATACAAACCATCTGTACAAGGTACACCTCACACCAATGACAATCCCTAACAGTTAGCGCATTAGCTTCTAATGCGCTAATCGTATGATCTATTCGATCAAAACATTTACTGTAATTATCATTATGTTCATCAACATTCATAAACATCGGTCTCGATACGACAGTCCCGACTTACCCACGACTGTCCCGTTACCTGAAGCATGCTTATCGCTTAGCCATCTGGACTGCCGGTCCTCACTCCTCAGCGAGCGACCGATATAGTGTATATACCTAGTTTAGCGCACGTGTACCTTGTAGACGACTACCCTCCACCCTCCAAACTTAAACAAATACTATATCTCGACATTCCATCTCAGAACATTAGCAACTGAAGCAAGAGTAGCCGAATTGGAATACGCGATATCGAAAATTAACTGGGACATTATCGGCCTAGCAGAAGTGAGATGGCAAGGTTATAAAATAGAAGACAGGGGCACATATCGTCTCTACTACTATGGCGAGACAAAGGAGAGAAAGGTGTTGGGTTCCTAGTAAAGAAGCAACACAATACAGACGTACAAGCGCGTACAAGACTTTATCGCAATATCTGAGAGAGTTGCTACTTTACATGCAGACATCCATGGAAATAAATTCTCTGTAATCCAAGCTTACGCACCTACTCAAAGAGCCACTACAGAAGAAATTGAAAAATTATATGCTGATCTTGAAAAAGCAATAAATAAATGCACAAAAAATATAACATTTTTGGGAGACATGAACGCAAAAATAGGATGCCCCAAAGAAAATGAAGAATTAGTAATGGGAAGATATTTAGGGTTATGGAAAAAGGAACGATAGAGGAGAAATGTTTGTACAATTTTGCCTTTAATACAACTTGAAAATTTGTAATACTATTTAAAAAAAATCAAATAAGCTTCGGTGGACCTCGGGTCACCTGATGGAAAATCAAAGAATAAAATCGACTTCGTAGCTACAAATGTCACGAAAAATATACAAAACGTGAATGTGATGAGTTATTTGAAACACCCTAGCGACCATAGAATGATAAGAATCACCCTTTTTTTTTTTCTTTTTTTTCGGATGGGAAATCATCAAATAACTCCTCCCGCTCTAGGCGGAGCAGGAGGGAGTGTCAGACTTTTACTGACTAAAACCCATCCATGTTCCTTCATCGCCCTTTGTGTTCCGGGGCCACGGTATCTCTTTCGAACAGTCCCGCAACCCCGGATAAGAATCACCCTAAAGTGAGTTGTTGTTCCCTATAGGGAACAACAAGGTATCTCGAGCTCACTACCGAGGCACAGCAAACACAGAAAACAAACGTGCAAACGAAGACCGACCATCCCTAACCGGCTATGAAAAAGACAGTGTGCAACTCAACAAGAAAATTGAGACATTTTTACTGAAAGGCTACAAAAAACAAAATGAAGACACAACTGAAAAAAGAAATAAAGAAATGATAACAGAAGAAATAGAAACTTTGAAATATAAAAAAAACACTTATTAAAAAACAAGAAACACAAAACTAGGGAAGAAAAGAAAACTCTGAGTAAATTATACAGGACAATACATAAAGAAATAAAACGAAATATCAAAAAGAGGAGATAAGAGACAATTAGCTAATTCATTCATAGAAGAGACAGGTGGAAAAAAAAGGGCTTATAAAAAACTAGAAACTACCAAACATGACGTAATGACACAACTTCAGAATACTTCAGGAACCACCGTCACGCACAGTAGAGAACTAATGACAATAGCTACACAGTTTTACAAGAACCTCTTTATTATTATTATTAAGCCTTTATTGCCAACACAATATATTATTTATACATAATTTAGAATTTCACAGTTGATTAATTATATTCATGCAATTAAATAATTTTTCATAGCATATAACATTAAATTGTAAATTTACATTAAATTCATTATTATTAATATATTACAATTGCAATTTTATTATTATTAAAATTCATTAGATTTTACATTGGCATTCATTAAATTAAATTCATTATTATTACAATTGCAATTATTATCATTAAATGTTATTGCTATCACACAGTTTTACAAGAACCTCTACACATGTACAAATAAGAACAACGAGGAACCAGTATCTATACATTACAAACCAGCCCTAGAACCAGTCCCACCCTTTCTAGAAAACGAGATAGAGCTATCAATAAATAAACTAAAAGCAGGAAAGAGCCCAAGACCAGACGGAGTGACCAACGAAATGATAAAAGCTGCAAAAGAAACATTAATAAAACCAATCACTAAGCTCTTTAACATCATCTTAACAACAAAAGTATTACCAGAAACATGGAGCTCTATTATATAAAAAGGGCAACCCCAGGCTGATATCTAACTACAGGCCCATCAGTCTCAGATCCTGTCTATATAAAGTATTCGTATCGACCCTACTAAGACGATAACAACGAATATCGATGAGAACCAGCCTATAGAACAATCGGAATTCATGAAAACTTTCTCTACCATCGACCACATTCACACCTTGAAAGTAATAATCAAACGGTTTACGGAATATGACCTTCCCATATATATTGCTTTTATAGATACAGCCTTCGATTCAATTTCACATGACTATATGGCAGGCTTTAAACCAGCAAGGATAGACCACGACTACATAGAACTTATCAAAGCTATTTACTTGAGAAGCTCTATAAGAGTACGACTGGACACTAGAGGACCAACGCTTCAAGTCGAGAGGGGAGTAAAGCAAGGGGACCCGCTTTCCCCAAAACTTTTTATCGTAGTCTTAGAATCCATCTTCCAAAATCTTGATTAATGGCAAGTACCTCTCTCACCTCAGGTTTGCAGACGACATAGTGCTTCTGTCGGAGGACCCGTACAAATGAACCACATGATAAATTCCCTTAGTTATCATAGCGAGACTGTTGGGCTACAAATCAATTGGGACAAAACGAAAATTATGACAAACCGTGAACAAATACCTATATCTATACAGACTGTGCCTATAGAATATGTCATGGACTATATTTACCTTGGTCATCTAATTTCTACAAAATCTTGCACAGAAAAAGAAATCGACCGCAGAGTGAAAAGCACTTGGAATAGGTACTGGAGTATGAAGGAAATTTTCAAAGGCCCTATAAAACTCAAAATGAAAGCGATGAATGTCTACCTAACACCGGTTCTTACTTACGCATGTCAGACCTGGCCTCTCAAAAAATCCTTCTAAGTAAAATAAGAAGCTGTCAACGAGGAATAGAACGGAGTTACACGAATATCAGATTGAATGATAAAGTCAAAAGTTCATTGATAAGGAAAAAAACAAAGGCAAGACATGTGGTCAAACAGGTCCTGACACTGTAATGGTCAGGCCATATTCAAAGAGTTAGGGAAGAAAGATGGTCACAAATTATTACAAACTGTTATCTAATTAACAAAAAAAGAAGGAAGGGTAGACCGTTTACAAGATGGAGTGACGATATCGTACAAACAGCCGGAAACTTATGGCCCAGGCTGGCAAAAGACAGAGTCAGCTGGAACAATTTGGAGGAGGGTTTCACCGCAGAAGGCGGCCCTTACACCTAACAATACTAATCCTATATTAAGTACAAACATTAACATTACTAACAAATAAATAAATAAGTACACAACGCATTAGATACAAAATAAATGTAAGGGATGAATAAAGCTAAATAAATAAAATCGTGTACCTTGAGCGGCGGCGGCGCGTCGCTGTCGGGCGGCGGAGCGGCGGCCGCGTCCAGCTCGCAGCGCCCGCGCCGGTGGCAGTACTGCGCGCAGCGGTAGTGCTGGCAGCGCGGGCCCGCGAACAGCGCGGGGCAGCGGCAGCGCGGCGTGTCGCCCGCCAGCTCGCACGCGCCCGCGCCGCACTCCAGCGCGCACGCGCCGCCCGCCCCCCTAGCGCCCCCACCCGCCGGGATCACGCACTGGCGCTGCTCCTGCACAAGCAGGCGAGATATGACGCGTAACACTCCTGGACGCTTGCTTAGGGTAGGGTAGGGTCACTTACTTGTGCGGCGTCATCATCGACGGGCACCAGGCCGTCGGGGCACAGGCACGCGAAGCCCCGGGGCTGCGGGCTGCGCACGCACAGCGCGCTGGCGTGGCAGGCGCGCTCGCACGGGTCCGCGCCGCCGCCGAACATGGCCGCGTGCAGCAGCAACAGCGCGGACAGCGGCCGCGCCGGGGCCCGCACGGGGCGCGCCGGGGCCCCGGGCCCGCGCGTGCGCTTGGGCAGGCGCAGCAGGCCGCGCGGCGTGCCGCACCACAGCCACTCCTCCCACACGGCGGCTCGCTCGCACGCGCGTGCCGCCACTGTCGGCACTGTCGACGTGTTGCCCGCCAGCCGGAGCTCTGCACGACAAACGCACACATATTGAAGGGGACAGCTATAGTTTTTCGGTAAATGGTCAATCCGTTTCTTCAAAAATTGACAAAGATCTTATTATTTATTTATTATTATCAGCCATTTGTGTCCCACTGCTCCATGCGACAGATTTGGACAGCCCAGTTCCATTTAATCTTGGCAGCCATGTGACCTACATAGGCAATTTGAGTTTTAGAAGTATCGTTGGTTTAAGGAGACCAATCAGTAAGTTTCTCTCCAAGGATTGCTCATGGAGGGGTACATGTAATATACTCATGGACATATTCAATCCTCAAACCCCCAATTTCTATGTAGCGCTTGGTGCTGTGGTCTTCACTTTGGTCTTCGCCACATTCATCGCAAGTCCGACCTCGAGGCTGGCGCTGCCCAGTTAGTCGAGCATTAGGCCTAACTCGGCTGCCGTGGGGGAGAAAAAGACAATATCGTCGGCAGAGTGGAGATTTGTTAATCTTGATACCCTTTTCCCTCCAGTGGCTATTTAGCTTTCTAAAGACTTCTTCAACGGGGGCTGTAAACAGCTTTGGAGAAAGAGGGTCACCCTGTTCAACTCCTTTATGGCTGCTGTGCTATTTTGGTATATTTTTTGTGGTAAGTTGATGTGAATGAGCTCGGACGAAGTCTCACCACCAATACGACTCTTTTTTCTTGCAGCATTCGGCCGCTACTGAAGCGCTCATCAACCCCTTGATCCCCTGTTTTTGTTAATGAAAAAAAAGGTCGAAAAAAATAAATAAGACTAATAATAGTTCTTCTACGTGTCGATGATTCGTTAAGGGTGGTAGACAGATGTGAAGATCGTGTGCACGGGACTTTGTTTTAAAAATGTGCAGATTTCGTCCGTTCATGGTACCTGTATGTAAGTTCACTGTTTTTTTATGTTTGTTGTTTATTTTATTTTTGTGCTTTTCTTTTATAATGTCTTTTTGTTTTATTATTGTGTTACTCATAGATTATTAATTGACATAATAATATGTATTATCTCTAGTAATTATACATTTTATTTCTGACATTTTATTTTTACAATTAGATGACATAATTATTATTACAGATCATTTTATTGATAACAATTTGTTTTTATTTTTTGACATTCAATTATTATTATTATTGATTATTCAAAGAAAATTAGATGAATTAGTAGTTTTACACTCTTTAATTTTTATTTTTCACATTATTGTATTATTCTTAGGAAACTACATGTCACAAATCATAGATCTTTTAATACTAATTTGATTTTCGTTTTTCCATTATTTGACCATTTGTTTTATTGTATTATTAATTATTTTAAATTGAACCATGTTTTTTTATTGGCTACGATTGTTATATTTGTTTGTACTGTTTTATTTAAAAAAATTCTACACAATTTATATTGTTCTGAAATAAATGACTTATGACTTCTGCAAATCTATTTTGTCCGTCAGTTAGAGTATTGGAAAATAATGGACACATATTTTTAGTTTTTGTAAATCAATGAATATTGACAAAGATAAAACGCATCAAAACTCGAGAGTGGGGGCTGGTGACGCATGACGTCACAACGTACTAAAAATTATAGCACGGCGTGACTTATTGAGAATTTTAAAAGCGTCGTGTCGTCAATTTTGGTTTACATAACAAAAGAAAAAATACGTGTCAAATATTTTTTGATAATCTAACTGACGGACTAATTAGTTTTTTTCATGACACAAGCCTATTCTAGCTGTTTTTCTATAATCTGATTAACGGACAAGATCTATAGTAGTAATATTATAAGCTAAACATTTTATAAAAAAAGATCCGTCATCCGGATCTTGCAAATGTGTACCTCCATCAACGTAGTAGGTGGGCGCCCGGGGAGCGCCGTCGGGGCGCAGCGCGAAGCTGGCGTGCGTGACGCGCTGCGAGCCGTCCAGCGACACGGACTGCAGCGAGTCGTAGTAGCCGTCCACGAAGTACAGGCGCGCGGCCGGCTCGTCCAGCGCCAGCGCGGCCACGCGGCGCACGCGGCGCCGCAGCAGCCAGCGCACGCGCGTGCCGCACGCTGTGGCCGCGCGCACGCCGGCCTGCGCGCCGCGCTCCGCCCACAGCAGCGTGCGCGACGCGTTGTGCAGCAGCAGCTCGCCAGGCGCCGCGCCCGCGCGCCGCCACAGCGTGGCGCGGCGCCGCCCGTCCAGCGCCGCCACGTGCACGCTGTCCGCGCGCGTCCAGTACACGAGCCCCGACACGTAGTCCACGGCCACGCCGCGCACCTCGCCCTCTGCACTTATCTGTGCCGCGGCCCCCGGTGATGAAGGTGTTTATTAGGTAAATAGGTTTTTACAAATTAGGTCAGTACACAGTGTCTTTTCAACTGCGACAATGTGGGAAATTTGGAATCTACAGCATAATCATCTTACAATTTTTTTTTTAAATTTTTTAAAGTGTACTTACGATAAGTTCCTGGTTCTCGGTGAGGTTGAGCGCGGCGGGCGCGTGCGGCGCGCGCACGTGCGCCGAGATGTTAGCGCGCAGCACGCGGCCCCGCGCGTCGCCCCACACCAGCCACCACGTGCCGCCCACGCGCGCGCCGCCCGCGCACGTCACCGCGCCCGCCCCACCCTCCCCGCCCGCCCAGCCCGCCCCGCCCGCCTTGTGCGCCTCCCACACGTGCAGGGCGCCGCCCATGCCGATCACTACCAGCGGCTTATCACCTGACACACGCACGCACGGTTACAGACGACTACGTTCCCTGGGTAGGTTCTCATTACATTTACCTGAATCTTGCGATTCTATAAAACAAAATATCACATAGTATTCGAGTCATAAATATATGGAGTGGCACTCACCCACTGCCTCGCACGTCAGCGTGCCGTCCGGGAGCTGGCGCTGCTTGTACCCCGCCACGCACCTGTCGCACACGAGAGCGGTTATAGAGACAGTACGCGAACCGTAAGCCGAGGGCGGCGGCACTCACTTGCACGTGTGGTTGAGGTGCTTGGGCAGGCACAGCTGCGAGCAGGTGTCCCAGCGGCACGCGCGTGCGCCTCCTGCAACACACGCACACGTTACACACGCACGACACGCACGCGTCACACGTCGCCTGATGCACACGTACCCGCGTCGCACGACGCGTTAGCGGGCACGCAGCGCCCGTCGTCACACATGCTCTCGTCGCGCGCGCACACCGACTCCTCGCCCAGCCAGCGCCGCCGGTCACCTGCACACACACACACACATGAGCACGCGCGCACACGCACAATGTGGCGACACACAGTACGGTACGCACAGAAGGCGGGGCTCTCGTCGCCGTCGCAGTCCGGCACGCCGTCGCACAGCAGGTTGGGCGGCAGGCACGTGTCGTCGTTACAGCGGAACATGGGCGGCGGGCACTCGCGGCGCTGGCACAGGGCCGCCAGCTCGTCGCGCCCGTCCGCGCAGTCGCGCCGCGCGTCGCAGAGCCACGCGGCGGGCAGGCAGGCCGCCACGCCGCCGCAGTCCAGCTGCGCGCCGCACCGCGTCGTGCTGTTGCCGGGTGTCTCGCACGTTGCCTCGTCGGAGCCGTCGGCGCAGTCCTGCGTGCCGTCGCACCACCAGTCGGCGCGCACGCAGGCCCCGCCGCGGGCGCAGGCGCGTGCGCCGGGCCCGCAGTGCGGCCCGCAGTCCGCCTCGTCGCTAGCGTCGCCGCAGTCGGGCGCGCCGTCGCAGCGCGTGGCGGCGCGCACGCAGTCGCCGGAGCCGCAGCGCCACTCGGACTCGGAGCAGGCGCGCGGCTCGCACGCCAGCTCGTCGGCGCCGTCGCCGCAGTCGTCGTCCAGGTCGCAGCGCCAGCGGCCCGGCACGCAGCGCCCGTCGGGGCAGCGGAAGTACGTGGGGTCGCAGGGCGGCGGCGCGCGGCCCGGGCCGCACGCGGCCTCGTCTTCGCGCGCGGGGCAGTCGGGCTCGGCGTCGCACAGCCACTCGCGTGGGATGCAGCGCCCCGAGCCGCAGCGGAACTCGCCGGCGCCGCACGTGCGTGCGCTGCACATGGCGCCCTCGTCCGACCCGTCGCCGCAGTCCGAGTCCGCGTCGCACACCCACACCAGCGGCACGCACGCGCCGTTGGCGCACGTGAACTGCGCACGGACGCGCACGTGAGCACGTGGCACACAGGTGTCGCACAGTGTGTAGTTGCGGACATACCAGTTTTATGTATTTTTAGGAAAGCTAACAATTAAACAACTCCGCCGGCTCTAACTACTACGAGTATATGAGTTTAAGAGAAAATAAAAAAATCGAGAAACACATTTGTTAATTCTCTTTATGGTCGCGTTTTCTTTAAATATCTAAGTGTTGATTACTATAATAACTATCGCCACACAAACAACCATATGCAACAAGCCCAGGATTTCGGGAATACTGAATTTTATAATTGTGGGTTGGGGCTGTCAATTAAACCTGTGTGCAGCATGGCAACGTACAATACTGCCTTCATACAGACATTACTCATTGTGATTTATATTATATGACGTGCTTAGTTTACATCATAGTAATATAAAAAAAAAAACAGGAGAAATGGCACGGGGGCGTGTCGGTGTCCGCGCGACATGCTCTACAGGCCATGTCGTAAGCAAATAGCCGTCTCCGCGAACTAGTGCTTTCGACCGCGATCGTGACAACTTCTAGCAATGCCGTGTTGTTTTGTAAAAACCGAAGCACAAACTAAAACTTTGTTGATCACGGAATTACTTTTTACATGTAAAGTTTTTTTTTTTTTTTTGCTTAGCCTATATTGTCCCACTGCTGGGTAAAGGCCTCCCCCATAGCCTTCCACTCCTCCCTACGTGCGGCTCTCTCCGACCAATCTTTCATAAACGCCTCTAGGTCGTCACGCCAGCGTTTTCTAGGCCTCCCTCGGCGACGACGCCCGTCTTCTGGCACCCACTGTGTGGCGACTCTGGCCCATCGGTCCTGGTGCATTCTACAGACATGGCCCGCCCAATCCCACTTCAACCCAGCAGTCTTGTTCCCCACATCAGCGATTCCAGTTTTGGAGCGTATTGTGGTATTACGTATTCTGTCGCTGAGCTTGATTCCTAACACGCTACACTCTATCGCCCTTTGGCAAACCTTGAGTTTGGACTTTTGCGCTTCAGTCAAGGACCAAGTTTGAGCACCATAGGTTAGGATGGGCAGAATGCACATGTCGATGAGTTTGCGCTTCAGGGATAAAGGTAAGTCACCTTTCATCACATCACATGTAAATACAAGTATTTTACTATATTTGTCTTTAAAATCATAAAAAACAACAAAACGTAAATATTTCTTGCTTTTACTAAGTTATTGTTGTTTTCAAATATCACAGCGGCTGTACTATTTTAGCAATAAATACATTGCTCTTTAACCACTACCTAAGTTTGTCGCTAAGTGACTGGACAAGCAATGTAAAACTCACACAAACGATACTTTATTAAGCGGATGCATCGCGTAGTACGGCCGCTGCTTCTTGCGACAAGTTAGTGCCTTGTACAGATCCACTGACGTAGGCTATCGACAATGTCGATTCACGAATGAAATATTGCTATTATAGTTTATTTTTCAATTTGTCAACCGTTTTAACCCGGTTGGAAGATCGATTTGTAATAATGTTTTTTACGTATTTTGATTATTTTACAGCATAGTAGAGAATCGCGTAACCAACTTTCGTAAAGTAAGTTATATAGTACATTACTGCAGAATCCAGTAAGTAAGCCTATAAGGACAGGATTTAAAGACAATGAAACATCTCGAATGCTGGTTAGATACTGGCTATATTTGATCCATTCAATGACAATATAAACTACTTACGAGTACATACTACACCACACCTCTTACGGTAATCAGAAAAAAAAAAGTTTAATAATAAGTTTTTTTTTTTTGTAATCAGTTGCTGTTTGTTATAATATTATACTAATTACAACTACACACTCATTATTGATTAATACAGTTTGTTTAATTGTTATTCTAAACTTACAAAAACAATATCTTTGCTCGCGTGACGCGTAATATTTATTGTTTCTTTCGAACGTGAGCTTAAGCTAAACAATTTATTGATACCTACGTATATATATCTAGTGAGTATAATAATTATCATCTTGATTTAATTATGTGTTAAACAGTTTCGTTCTGTTCTTATGGATTATATCTGGTTAACCATTAATGTTCACCTCCACATTAGGTGATAGGTCTCGGATGACCTTGCATGGTCCCTCGTATAAGTTTGTAAGTTTATTACAAGTTTCAAAAAAATTAGAAATCAGAAATCTTATCTTATCTTTCACTTTTAATTATTAAGATATCATCATCTTTTTTATACCGTATAGGAGTAATATGTTGGTCGTATTTATTTTTTCTTTCTAATTTGCTGTTGAAAATTGTTTCGCGCTTCTGTTTGTGATACTTGTAACCGATAGTTTGAGTTCGAGAGGATAACTATCGTGATTGTACATTGGCTCAATTGTTTTAGTGAGGTTGCTTGGTAAATTGCATGTCTTTCCATAAACAAGTTCAAAGGGTGTATACCTAGTCGATGTATGTACTGTAGTGTTGTACGCAAAGCACTAGAACGGCAGGCAAGTACTCCACGATTCTGATTTATTTTCTGCCTGTATTCTTAGATAAGATCCTAAGCTCTTGTGAGAGTTTTCCAGTGCTCCAATGTTTTGGTGGCGGTATGCTGTCGAATTCAACTTAGATATATTGAGTAATTTACATACCTCTATAGATGTCTGGGACATGAACTCGGCTCCTCTGTCAGTTGCTATTTCTCGCGGAACGCCGTGCTGAAGGATATGGTCGTTTACAAATGCTCGTGCGGTTTCTGTTGCTGTTTTAGATACAAGTGGCTAAGCGGATACATATTTCGACAGCTCACATTGTACGTACCGTTACAATATATGAATAATTGTAAGAGTCTCTATCTAGCGGCCCTGCTAGGTCTAAATATATTTTGTCAAATATAGTGTGGGCCGTTGAGGTGATGACCATTGGTTCCTTTACAGTTGCCGTGTATTTTTGCTTTTGCCATTTCGAACATTTCTTTACATAATTGATAATGTAATTTTCTAGCCCTGACCAAAAGTAATATTTTTGATATTGTTTAACATGCGTCTAATGCCCGCTAGTGCGCTAGTGCCCACTAGTGGGCAACAGATGAAAATCATTTAGGATGCCTTTCCTGTCGTCTTTATTTTCGACTGTTTCTACATCCTTTATAATACACACTTTTACAAACCTTTCCAATTTATGCTTTGTTTTATCTCGTTTGTAAATTTTTCTACAAAGATTTTATTGTTTTTATTTTTTACAAAATTTATTTCTTTTATATTTGTATTGTTGCAAACTCGCACATCTCTCTCACAAATGCGGCTGGCGTCAGTTGTGATTGAGCAGATGGGTTTATATACAGCATTAAATCAAGAAGAATAAGAAAAAAGAAGAAGAACATTAAAGAAGAAGAAGAATATTATTTTCATTAGTTGTTTTATTTTCTTTACGTTTTTTTTCTAAAGGTTTCTTGTCTGTGAACCTTAGTTCTACAGTATTTTTTGGCTTAATATTAGATTCTACCAGTATTGGCTGAATTGGCTGATTGCCTAAAGGTTCCTTATTAGTATCCATTGTTTTCGGTTCTAATCTTCTCTTTTGAGCACGTGTCATTACGTTTACGTATTCGTTGATTTCTTTTAGGTCTTGCGATGTCACTTTAACGCGAGAAAGTGCATCCGCAGTCGCGTTTTCTTTACCCTTAACGTATTCAATTGTATAGTCATACTCCTCTAGGCATAGTCTAAGCTTAAGTAATCTACTTGAGGGGTCTTTTAAAATGAACAAATAAACCAGAGGCTTGTGGTCGGTAACGATTTTAAATGCCCGTCCATAGAGGCAGTCAAACATTTTAGGCCGTAGCTTAAAATGTTTGACTGCCCATACTATAGCTAAGAGCTCCTTTTCCATAGTTGGGTAATTCCGTTCGGCTTTGTTTAGGCTTCTACTTGCATAAGCAAGGGCTTTGTTAATTTGTTAATGGCCGGGTTATGCAATTTATTTTTGTTCCGTGGGTAATGGGAGAAAGCAGTGTTGTCTTTTGTTACTATGGGTTTGTTGCTCACTATTGTTAGGTTATTTGTTCAGGGTTAGTTTTTTCCCAACGTTTTCAAGTCCTGAGATTTATTTATACTATCTGTGCTCATTGGGACCCGGAGAGAGTCCGATAAAAAAAAATGACAGACCGTAATTTGTTGTCCTACTCGTATTCATTTCAAGAGTTCGGCTTAGTTTTTGTTTTTTTGGGAGTCGTATTACGCCGGATGTTGCATTTTGGCTACAGTTCCAATAATGTCAAAGCCAGGCCACTTATCACAATTACATTTTCATCCCTTCTATTCGAAAAGTGTCGCTTTGTTCCCCTTTTAGCGGGAGCAAAGTAGCTCTTTTCTCCACTAGACTTTTTAGCGGGCAGTAATGAGATTTGAATTTGGAACATGAATCGTTCATTGACATCGAACGAAAATTGTATGAATTACTGGCTGTAAGTGTTTGTACGGTGCGGGGGTCAGCACCCGCATTGTTGAAAATATCAAATTAAGAGTTGCAGATAGTTCGCCCATACCGTTGTCACCGCGCTCTTCTACATCACAGGAACCTTTTCCTGATCACCAGCCAGATACTGAGATTACAAACACTCAAAATACTGGATGACTTTTTTATCACTTTCCAAAAAAATGGGTATATTCGGTGAATGGAGTAGAAGCTTATAGCTTATACCTAGTTTTGTTTTTCATTTTTCCACAGTTTAGAAAAGAATTGATCCATCATCAAAAACGCTAAAAATTTCAAGTAAACTTTTCATATTAGAACAAAGAAAGAGAAATTAAAAAAACAAAAAATGTAAAAAATCGAATTTCAAATCAAACGAAAAAAAATATTTTTTTATTTCGAATTAAAAAAAAAAACTAAGTGTGGCATTTGCTTCTACTCCGTTCACCTATTATACCCATTTTATTTTGAAAGTGATAAAAATGTTATCCTGTATAAATAAATCCACAACTATATCAATCCCAAACAAAACACACAGTGACAAAATTTTTCAAAATTTCGCCAGTGTATTAGATATAAATATAAATTTGTAATTGACCTTTTTTACATTCATGCCATTTTTTAATGAAACTTATTCATTATTTACTTAAAAGTGTCTCTTATTTATTTTCTCTTAGAACGAGATGAAAAGTAGAGTATATGACTCGAGAGCAAATATATTTTTCCCTCAGGCGATATACTTTGAATCCCTCGCTACGCTCAGGATTCTATTTTAGAATCCCTCGCTATGCTCGGGATTCTATTCTAGAATCCTTCGCTTCGCTCTGGAATCTAAATAGCACCCTCGCCGTAAAAATACTATTTTGCTCCCTTGTCATACAATCTACTATTTAAAATGATCTAGTGTAGTTTCCACAAAGGATTAAAATTATGATTCTAAACATAGAAATAGTTAACACGCGTCCTTAATAGTAGGTAGGCGTACGGATTATGTGGGGTTCTGGCTTTCCACATAGAGGCATTTATCATGCATAATAATGTATTTTGGTTATGCGAGAGTTAATCGTTTAAATAAATAGTATTCCTAGCTAGGTAGACTGGGAAACCCCAGGCTTGTACACACAAGTGACTGCTGGTTGGCCAAAACACAATCTGCGCTCAATCAAGATCAATAAATAAAATGAGTTCACCGAGTGTCCGCTCCAGGCGCAGACTGCCGATCGCCGCGCTCCGCTCTCGATGGTACCTTGCGCGCCGTGCTAACAGCAACTTAGAGTGCTCATATGTACACAGTACCCAAACTCTACACTGTAATACTGTACTTGGACATGTCAACGTTATCTCACTAATCCCATCTGGGTTCACGATGTGCTATTTAAGTTTATGGTTCAGAGATCTCACTATTCACAAACACACACGATCACACTATTCACAAACACACACGATTATAAACCTTTTTTACGAGTAGACTTAATAGTGGGTATGTATAATACTAGCAATACAGTATCTACATAAAATCTTTAAGTAATGGCACACCGAACGAACTCTAGCTGGCTTGGGGCCTGGCCGGCGTCGACCGGGGCGCAGAAAAATACATTTTTTTATCTCTCAACGCGACCGTTTGTGGCGAAACAAAAGAAAAACACAATAAAGTGAAAAATAACAAATAAAAAACCTAAAAAAACAGCAAATCAATCAAACAAAGGTCAAACTTCAGATGTCGGCGACAAAAACACTAAATCAATCAAACAAATGTCAAAGGTGTTTTTGTCACCTGCTTCTGACGCTAGTTATTTCTTTTTCTTTGTGTTTTTTACACCTACGAGCAATATATTTCAAACCAACAATTCATATTTATTTTTACAAGAGATTGAAATTTGCTTAATTCAAGAAATACAGTTAAAAAAGCCTTTTCAAGAAGGTCAATGATCTTTTACAATAATATTTGTTTCTCCAAAATTAAGTGAAATATCAAAACGGGTATTTTTTTGAATGAGTTATTAAAGTTTAACCTATGAAGATAAAAAACTAAACTGGCATGTCCGAATCTAAGACGAAATAACACACTGTGTGTCGGTACAACACGAACACGTACGGTACGGTACGGGCTACTCACGTGGTGCGGCGGACAGGTGCGCGGCGGGCAGTCGGCCTCGTCGTCGCCGTCAGGGCAGTCGCGCCGCCCGTCGCAGCGCGCGCCGCCCGGCACGCAGCGCGCCGACACGTGCGTGCGGGCGTCGCCGCGGCACTTCCACTGCGACGCCAGGCACGTGAACTGCGACAGAACGACGTGTGAGCGTGAGCGACCGGCGGAGTCGCCGCCCGGAGGTGTAGGGGCGCACCTTGTCGCAGTCGCGCTCGTCGGAGCCGTCCCCGCACTGCGCCACGCCGTCGCAGATGTGCGAGGGGTGCACGCAGCGCCCGTCGTCGCACTGGAACTGGCCGGGCGAGCAGCGGAAGGGCGGGCAGCTGTCGGGCTCGTCGGAGCCGTCGCCGCAGTCGTCCTGCGTGTCGCAGCGCCACCAGAAGGGGATGCACTTGAGCGCGGACGCGCACACGAAGTGCGCCGACGTGCAGTTAGGCGTGCACGAGCGGCCGTCCGCGGCCAGCAGCCAGTGCTCGGGGCAGGCGCAGCGTGCACCCGCCGCCCCGCCCGGCGCCGCCGGCGTCAGCAGGCACAGCCCCGAGCAGTTGAGCGCCGCGCAGCTCGCCGACAGCGCGGGCTGCGGCGGCTGGCGCGCGGGGTGGTACACGCGCAGGTCCATGGGCTTGTGCACGGTGTGCAGCAGCGTGCGGCACTCGTAGGCGCCGCCCGCCGCGGGGCTGGCCGTGCCGGTGCCGTTGGGCGCGAGCTGGCGGCGCGGCCGGCGCCGGCACGACTCCACGGCGCGCGTCTCCCAGTCCGACCAGTACACGCGGCCGTCCCACACGGCCAGCGCGAACACGTGGTGCAGGCGCAGCCACGGCATGCGCTCTGCAAGGGAGCAGGGGGTGAGGTGCTGTCGGTAGGCACGGGCCGCTCGGGCCGCTCTCCGCGCCACACTCACCGCGCGAGAACAGCACCCGCACGTTGCGCCCGTCCAGGTCGGCCACGGCCACGTAGTCCTCGCGCGCGTCGGCCCAGTACAGCTCGCGGCTGGGCGGCAGCACGGTGAGCGCGTTGGGCCAGTGCAGGCCGGCCGTGAGTAGCACTCGGCGCTCGCTGCCGTCCATGCCGGCGCGCCCGATGTGCGGCGCGGCGCCCCAGTCCGACCAGTACAGCGTGCTGCAACGGGCGCGGTCACGACCTTCATTACATCGCACGTTTCTGAACACATCGTTTTAACATTAACATAAATCATGTTGGCTAGATTGATTTTAGTTTTTTTTTGTTATTTGTTATCTTGTATGTCAGTTATTTTGGTAAACAATAAAAAATCTTAATAGTTCATTTTCCAAACCTTCTCGTTAGCCTTGAATTTGAAGAACTAAAACCAAATGACGCTCATCTATCTATACATATAATAAATCTGTAGAAAAATCGTTTTTGTACATCTTCTTCTTCTTCTTTGCGTGTCGATAACTCAAATAATACCCGACCAGTATGTAGGTAGCCACTAGCACAGCTCTGTCATTGGCTTCGTTTAAATCCTGGAAGGTGCAGGTGGCTGCGCAGGATGGGCAAGAAAGGAGGTGGAGCATATCCTGCAGAGGGGCTCCACACTGACATCGTATTTGGGACGGGTCGATGATACCCCATTTGGCCAGATTATTTCTACAGCGGCCAACCTGGGCCCGCAAATGGTTAAGAGATTTCCAGATTGGCCACTGCAGTTCCTGTCCAGGGGGAAGATGTTCTGCTGGATTGATGAAGTGAGGAGGGGTGAGATATCTGTTCCTCCACAATTCGCATCTTTCATCTGACGCAGTGTCCTTTGAGGAAATCGTGTGTCTCACGAAGCTTTTACGGCTTTTTAAGCGTGAAGGTGGCATTTGATGCCCGTACAGGGGGTGGCAGTTATCTCGTTCCTGTTTTCCCTTCTCGATGCGACTAGCTATTTCGCGCCGAACGTCTGGTGGGGCTATACCTGCCAACGGATACAACATCGCAAGAGGGGTGGGTTTTAAGCACCCCGTTACAATGCGGCAAGTATCGTTCAGCGCTATGTCAACTTCTCTAGCGTGGGCTGAACGGTGCCACACTGGGCATGCAAACTCCCCAGCAGAAAAAGCAAGACATAGGCCGGTCGTGCGGAGAACTTGTGGCGATGCTTCCCAGCTGGTGGATGTCAGGCGGCGAAGAACGTTATTTCGCTAGTCCCGACTTTTTGTTTTGTTTTAAGGCAGTGATGGTACTTATAAGTTAGAGATCTATCTAGGGTGACGCCCAAGTAGCGTGGTTGAGAGCAATGCTCCACGTTAACGTCCCGCCACGAGACACTGAGAGCTCTGTTTGCCTGGCGGTTGCGGATGGAAAGCACAGGACTGGGTCTTGGACGGATTTGGCCGTAAGGCATTTTCATCATAGAATTTCCCTAGTGTTTCCAGAGCTTCCGTCAGTTTATCTTCTGCCTCTTCAAATGTAAGTGTCTGGGCGGCCAGAGCAAGGTCGTCTGCATATAAAAAGCGTTTCGTTATTGGAGAGCAAGGCTGGTCGTTTGTGTAAATGTTAAAAAGAGCTGGGGCTAGCACGCTACCTTGAGGGAGCCCGACCGTAATGTCATCAAAACCAGGAGCTTTGCCATTTTTTAAGTTTTTAATTTTTTAAGTTTTTTTTTAATTTTTTAAGTTTTTGTACATTGAAAATATAAAAAAAAATTGCCAGGGTGTGAAAGGATAACCAACAGAACTCATTTCCAGCATTTTTGGATGTTTTGTCTGTTTATCTGTTTCGATGATCAAGCATCACGTAAAATATACGAAACCAATACAGATAACTTTTATACATAAAATTTGTGTGTATCTCGAGGTATTATTTAGTTTTTGTTTCATCGTAATCGGTTAATTCTATCAGAAGATATACGAATTTAAAGTGTTCAAGAAGAAGTAATCATCAAATGTAAGATGCAGTGACATCTATTGTACTAGAATGGTACTAATGACTAAAAATGTGCTCACCAGATAACTTAAATCAACTGACCAGCTTTATAATAGTACATTGTAATAGAAGGGGCTAAAATGACCCATTATATACGAGGTAGTTTTACTACCGAGCTTTAGCGAGGTAGTAAATAGGTACCAAGTTATGATGGGAATTTAGCGCCGTGTGCTACACTGTACTTTTCACTTTGAGTGCGAGAAAAATAGTCAATTTAGTCAGACGGACATACAGACGGACGGACAAACAGATGGACGGACAGACGGACAGACAGACGGGTGCATAGACGGACACAGTCGAACAGACAGACGGACGCTTAGACGGACAAACAGTCGAACAGACAGACGGACAAACAGTGGAACAGACAGACGGACAGACAGATGGACAGACAGACGAATTAAAATAAAGAGGTTATTCTATGAAGTTGTAGTTGGACCGATTGCCTTGGTCTTCGACGAACATTTTACTTTATGCTCTAGAGCATAAAAAGCGACTTTATGTTGCCTACGCACGACACAAAGGCGAATTTTAGAGCATGAGAAGTGAAAAAGTTATTATAGCATAAGGTACTCTAGATTAGTCTACATGACGTTGGTTGCTTTGAAAATTTAGTAACTAATAGGAGCGAAGCATCAATGATACCTAAATGTTGCAAAAACGGGGAAAATTTGTTTCTTTTGAGAACTTCTGTTGCAAGCGCTGTTTATGCAGCGCTTAAAGTTACGCAACAATCATGAATTAGGGAATTGTTCCTCTTAAAAAGTTCAACATAAAATCCGCGATAGCATAATAATGTCTATCTTTGAAGGTTGACTCACACATGTGACGCAGACGAAGTTGCGCGGGTCAGCTAGTCTATATGTACTAATATTATAAAGAGGTAACATTTGTAAGTTTGTATGTAGGGGGTAATCTCCGGAAGTAATGAACCAATTATAAATATTGTTTCACTGGTAGAAAGCTACATTATTCGTGAGTGCTATATTTTATTCCCGTACTCTCACGGGAACGGGAACAACGCGGGTGAAACCGCGGGACGTCAGCTAGTATTATATATCAGTTTTGACGGCGCTGCTGTCACGTACAGAGCGAATCCGCGTTAAATAAATAAGTAAAAATAGTTATTTGATCGCAATCGTGATATTTTCATGCGGAATGGTCTTGACTAGAAGCAGTGACCAAAAGTCGTAAATAAAAGGATCAGTTTTACCATCTATCATAAATACCAACTTATACTAGGGTTGTGGGTGAACGTAAACAAAGTGATTTAAAAAACATTTGGATAACGAACCGTCATCGCGTCAATTTGACTTCAACTCGACTATCGATATAAACTGTGGTGCAGTGCATGTGCAACAAATAACTATCTCCCAAATAAAGTGTATCTAACTGCGCAAAAAAAAAGAAGTTGTATTATAGAAAGTGGCGGTGGAACTAAAACGAAGAGAAAAATCTGTAATAACATGTTTTTGGTCGAATGTTTATTTATTTTATTTATTTATTTAAATAACATGGGAGACTTACAGCTAAAACAAACAGATCAAGAACAGTACAATAGATTGAAAGCCAATTACAGGTCTCCAATTATAAAATACAGAGGAAAAAAAAGTAAATTCTATGGACATTCACACCAAGTTACTATACATATACTACAGCATAATCACTATGTTGCTCACACTGCATACCAACCGTCATAACAAAATGAACTACTTGAAAATGCTTCGACTTAAGCACTTCCTGGCTGACGACACTCTAGTTTGGAATGGATCTATATCATACTGTTTACAAAGCTTGTTTAAATTTCTGCTTGCACGCACAATGTACGAATTCTGCCTATATTTAGTTGATGCAAATGGCACACACAAAGGTGGATTGTATCGTTTAGACTTCAAGGGAATGTTGAAATAAAATTTTGACAAAATATCACTACAGTTTATGGTGTTGTTAAAAATTTTCAACAAACACACAGTCAGAAATCTCGCGGCGGTTGAGTAAAGGTAATCTAAATATATAAAAAGAAGAAACTGACTGACTGACTGACTCATCTATCAACGCACAGCCCAAACCGCTGGGTCTACAGATTCCAAATTTGGCAAGTAGGTTTCTTATGTGGTCTAGGGGTGCACTAAGAAAGGATTTTTCAAAATTCACCCCCTAAGGGGGTTAAACGGGGCTCCAAAGTTTGTATGGGGAAACAAGATTAGTTAGACTATTTTATTCGAAACTTCTCAGGAGTACTCCTATTGATAAATGAGTAGAAACGGGTTTCAGGGGTTTTCAGAATTCAACCCCTAAGAGGGGGAAATGGGGTAGCAAAGTATAAAAATCAATGCACAGCCCAAACCGCTAAGTCTAGAGATTCCAAATTTGGTTCCTTATGTGGTCTAGGGATGCACTAAGAAAAGATTATTCAAAATTCACCCCCTAAGAGGGTTAAACGGGGCTCCAAAGTTTGTATGGGGAAACAAAATTGGTTAGACTATTTTATTCAAAACTTCACAGGAGTGCTCCTATTGATAAATGAGGAGAAACGGGTTTCAAGTTTTTTCAGAATTCAACCCCTAAGAGATTGATTTGATTTGATTGATTTTTATACTTTGCCACCCCATTTCCCCAATGGGGTGGCAAAGTATAAAAATCAATGCACAGCCCGAACCGCTGAGTCTAATGATTCCAAATTCGGCACATTGGTTCCTTATGTGGTCTAGGGGTGCACTACGAAAGGATTTTTCAAAACTCACCCCATAAAGGGGTGACACGGGGCTCTAAAGTTTGTATGGGGAAACAAGATTAGTTAGATTATTTTATTCGAAACTTCACAGGAGTACTCCTATTGTGAAATGAGTAGAAAATAATTTCAGGATTTTTCAAAATTCACCCCCTAAGGGGTTGAAACGGGGGTCCAAAGATTACATGGGAAAATAAGATTAGTAAGACTATTCGAAACTTAACAGAAGTACTCCTATCGCTAAATGAGAAAACATTTGTGTTTCCGGTTTTTTCAGAATTCAACCCCAAAGGGGGAAATGGGGTAACAAAGCCTGGAATTCAACATAGGTATTGATTGTATGGTGAATTGGGTCGGGTGTATTACAAAAACAACGATTTTAAGATTTAATGTGGTGGACCTGAAAACCATTAAGTATTCCCTTTTGGGGTGCGATGGGGTTGAAATGTATCAAAATCAAAGCATTTATTTCAAGTAAGCCAGTTACAGGCACTTTTGAATTGTCGAAACAAAGATGAAAATTAAATGTAGCTACAGTCCCAGTCACAAGACATAAAAACTGTGAAAGTACTGTAGTTGCCCATTCCCTAGCGTAGATATCTATGGAGAAGAACGGGCAAGAAACTCCATGGACACTCTTTTAAATCAGAATATTGTTACAAAATCTTGGTTACATCATTCACGTTGAGATGGTATATTATGTGAGAACAATGTAGCAAGATGTGCACGGTAAAAGTGTCCACAGCAAAACACACAAACAAAAAAAAAATACAATTCAAAATAATTCATTCAAATAAGCCATGGCAACCAAGAGATGACCAGTCACAACTGACAGCGCCCGTTCACGGACATGAGGCATGGATCAGCACCATTCAACTCAACCATTTTGAAGGGAACTAAATGATCCGACACATGCGCCACCATCAGCGAGACAATTGAGTGAGCATGACATACTCCAAACCGCCAGGGCACATTCAAGTCAAGAAAAGACGTAGGTTTCCAGTGAATGATAGCTTTCTAGTACATAGTACTCATACAATATGGGCTATGCATTTATATAATACTAAAGAGATTGATTCTATACAATGCAAAGATAGTTGTACAATCTTCAGCTGCTCCAACAATACAATTTAATGCTATCAACTTATGCGCCCCTGTCCATGTGGAGCAGGACCAGCATTGAGCTAAGCATTTTTATCAGCGATATAATCGCTCAACTTGTAATATGCTTGCTTACATAGTGTGCGTTTAATGCATGTTTTAAATTTCGTCTCATTCAGTTCAAGAATACTTTGTGTAATTTTATTATAGCATCTCAAACAGTACCCCATGAAAGATGAGTCTACTTTAGCGAGTCAAACCTGGCTGAACTAGTTGGTCCCTATTTCTAGTACTGTAATTATGTCTGTCACCCCTTTTACCAAAAAGGTGCAGATTTTTTCTGACGTAAATTATGTTTTCGTAGATGTATTGACAATGTACCGTCATGATGCCAATATCCTTAAACAGTTCCCTCAGAGAATCGCGCCTACGAAGATTATATACGGCTCTGATGGCTCTTTTCTGCAGAATAAATATAGACTCAATATCTGCAGCCCGTCCCCACAGCAAAATGCCATAAGACATTATACTACGAAAGTAACTAAAATAAACCAGTCTAGCGGTATCTACATCAGTATACTGACGGATTTTTCTAATGGCATAGGCTGCTGAACTTAGCCGCCCCGCAAGAGATGTCAAATGAGAACCCCATTGTAGCCTTGAATCAAGCGTAATTCCCAGGAAAACCGTTTTATCTACGAATTCAAGTTTCTCTTTATTCAATATTATATCACAATCACTACTTTTAACATTCGGTAAAGCAAATCTTATGCATTTCGTTTTTTTTTTCATTGAATACCAAATTGTTTGCTGTGAACCAATTTTGGACCTGAAGTAGGGCATTATTCACGTCATCTAGATTTTGGGCCCGCCTATTTATCTTAAAAATTAGGGAAGTGTCATCAGCAAATAACACCATATTTTGAGGTTGGTTTTTCAGTAAATAGGGTAGATCATTTATATATACTAGAAAGAGGAAAGGACCCAATATTGAGCCTTGTGGAACCCCCATTTTTACTTTTAACCCCTGTGAATTAACACCATTTATTTGAACATGTTGTTGTCTATCATTCAAATAAGATTTTACCAAACTAAGTGCAAGTTTACCCAGTCCGTAATGCTCAAGTTCCAAAAGTAATGTGTCGTGATTTACGCAATCAAACGCTTTGGAGAGGTCACAAAACATTCGTATGGCGTCTTGAGACTCTTCCCACGCAGTAAATATGTGCTTTAATAAGGTTACACCGGCGTCAGTTGTACAACGTCCCTTGGTGAAGCCATACTGTTGATCATGTAAGATTCTGTTGGTGTTAAAATGATAGAGCATTTGATTAAGCATTACTTTTTCAAAAACCTTGCTAAAAACTGGTAACACGGATACAGGTCTATAATTATTAGTATCTTTACTGTCCCCGGATTTGAAAAGAGGTATGACTTTACTGTATTTCATTAAATCAGGGAAAATTCCTTGGTCTACACATAAATTAAAAATTAAAGCTAAGTAAGGGGCTATAGTCTCAAGTATGGATGTACAAACTTTGACAGACATTCCCCATAGATCTTCGGTTAGTTTGATTTTTATTTGCCGGAAAGTTTTAATAACAATCATAGGGTTACTACACTACAGGGGCCCATAACGTCCACTGCTGGACATAAGCCTCTCCCATGATGGGAGGAATTTGCCGTAATCTCCACGCTTGGCAGGCGGATTGGAGATCGCAGTGATAAAAGACTAACAGAAAACGCTGCTGCCCATTCTCTGGTCTACGGAGGCGCAAGGTGTTCTGCCTCAGACATTAGTCGCCTTATACGACACCCGTGAGTGTAATGGGTTGGTTCTATTCTTCTCTGCCGGATACCACACGGCCAATCATAGGGTTAATGTGTTTAAATTTAAATTCAACCAGGCAGCCAGACACATTCGCCTTTAATAAACCAATTGAGAGTTCAGGTGAGGAAATTAGAGCCTCCGTTGTTTTTTGTGGTATATCGGTAAAGAACTTTACAAATTCTTGAGCTACTTCCTGATTAGAGCTTTTAGGACCACATGCTGTATCTAATGTGTAGCTAGTGTTACGTATTTTCTTCCTGTTAGTCTCGTTATTTATAACTTTCCAAACTGTCTTTATTTTATTTTCTGCTGTTTTGATATTGTTGCTAATGTGCAGTGCTTTAGCAACCTTGCATGTATTTCTAAAAATGTTTGAATACTTAGCAACATACTTGTTAAAAGTTTCAGTGTTTATAAAAGTCTTTCCCTACTTTTTCTGATACCTCTAGTTGCCCAATCACTAAATATGAATTTAGGGCAAATACTTTTTGTCTTCTTTTCAAAAGTTTTATTGAATTCCGTGTGAACTATTGAAAAGAAACGATCATACAATTGATCTATATTAATATCATCAAGGCCCATAACGCTTAACTTCATCATCATCATCATCATTTCAGCCGAAAGACGTCCACTGCTGGACATAGGCCTCCCCCAAGTGTCGCCACATTGACCGGTCCCGTGCGACTCGCATCCAGCGGATTCCTGCAACCTTCACCAGGTCATCGGTCCACCTAGTGGGAGGCCTTCCAACGCAACGTCTTCCGGTTCGCGGTCGCCACTCCAGAACTTTTCGGCCCCATCGGCCATCCGTTCTGCGAGCAATGTGCCCTGCCCACTGCCACTTAAGTTTGGCAATTCTTCGGGCTACGTCGGTAACCTTTGTTCTCTTGCGGATGTCTTCATTTCTGATTCGATCGCGCAAGGAAACTCCGAGCATAGCCCTCTCCATTGCCCTTTGGGTGACCTTAAGCTTTCTGATGAGGCCCATTGTGAGCGACCACGTTTCGGTCCCGTATGTAATCACTGGCAACACACACTGGTCATAGACTTTCGTCTTGAGACACTGCGGTAGGTTGGACGAGAAGATACCGCGCAATTTCCCGAACGCTGCCCAACCGAGTCGGATTCGACGATTGACCTCTTTCTCGAAGTTAGACCTACCTAACTGGACCGTTTGTCCCAGGTACACATAATCGTCTACAACTTCGAGAGTAGAGTCTCCGATCTTGATAGGAGTGGGTGTGACATGGGCATTCAACATGACCTTAGTCTTGTCCATGTTCATTTTTAGACCCACTCTTCCGGAAGCTCTACTGAGGTCATCGAGCATTGTACTGAGGTCCTCCATGGTCTCAGCCATTACCACTATATCATCGGCAAACCGAAGGTGAGTGATGTACTCGCCATTGACGTTGATGCCTAGTCCTCTCCAGTCCAGAACCTTGAAGACATCCTCCAGTGCAGCGGTGAACAGTTTCGGAGATATGACGTCTCCCTGTCTCACACCTCGCTGCAGAAGGATAGGTTTCGAGGCTTGGTCCTGAAGTCGGACTGACATGGTGGCGTTTTTGTACAAACACTTCAACACCTCGATGTACCGATAATCGATTTGGCACCGTTGGAGAGACTGCAGTACAGCCCAGGTCTCGATCGAATCGAAGGCTTTCTCGTAGTCCACAAACGCTAAACAGAGAGGCACGCTTAACTTGCTCTGTAGCAAAATATTATACCTATTTAATCTGCTAGAAGTTATAGGTCTAAATTTAATTTGAACTTTTTGCGATGGGGGTGTATTACACCTGAAGGTTACAGTTTGTCCGCTATGGTCAGAGGGTAGACAATTTACTATTGCTTTATCTAAGTAATCACAATCGCAGAAAATATTATCTATACAAGTAGCAGAAGATGGAGTGACTCTAGTAGGTTCTGTAAAAGTGTTGGTCAAGTCAAATGACTTAAAAAGATTTAATAAGCGACTGCTATTTGCACATTCTTCAATAAAAATCAATATGGGTGTCGATACCGAGATTATCAGGAATGCTGATTACGAAAGTGGCATTTATTTATTGTTGATTTATTGTGATGATTGTGATAACGATGATGATGATTGTGATAATGATTGTGATTACGATGATAATGATTCTGATAACGATGTTATTGATTGTGATGACGAGGATGGAGATTGTGATGTTGATGATTGTGATTACGATAATAATGGTTGTGATTACGATGATAATGATTGTGATAATGATGATAGTGATTGTGATGGTGATGGTGATGGTGATTATGATGGTGATTGTGCTGGTGATTCTGATGGTGATTGTGATTGTGATGGTGATTGTGATGGTGATTGTGATGATGATTGTTATTGTGATAGTGATGGTGATTGTGATAGTGATGGTGATTGTGATTACGATGATAATGATTGTGATAACGATGATGGTGATTGTGATAGTGATTTTGATGGTAATTGTGATGGTGATTGTGATGGTGATTGTGATGGTGCTTGTGATAATGATAGTGATTGTGATGGTGATTGTTATAGTGATGGTGATTGTGATAATGATTGTGATAATGATGGTGGTTGTGATAGTGATGGTGATTGTGCTGATAATAATAAATTGTGATGATTGTGAAATTTTGCACATAGATAGTTTATAATCTGGATTAACGTAATTATCAAAATCACTTGCAATTGGCAATTGTACTGTATGGTGTCGGACGTGTACTGGGAAAATGACACTTCCTCAAAATATCACGTTAAGTCTGAGCAGGATCTAAATAAGTATTTAAACGAATTGTTTCGTATACCACACTCGTTTCCGAACGTTTTTGTGACGTCTTGGGGCGGCTGTCACTGTCATGTCAATTGTAATGTTGTTGAAAAGCTTTGATTTTGCACGGAACGTTTTTGATTGTATTTCGTTGGGAAAAAATTGTAAATCGTTTTGAATCTTAATTGTTTTCCAAATTATTGGTTGAAATTAGAGCTTACCGAGCCTAACATCCCCCCTTTGAGGTATTTACCCGGAATAGTTAGTGCTTTTTGGACAAAACGCCGCTTTGAGGTTAAGCCTACCATCCGCGCGTGGAATTGCATATTTCATATAAAGATATTGGTGAGAAGTGTTAACGATTTAGTTCAGGCCCGGAGCCGTTTTGTGATCATCTTGGACAATTGTGGTGGGCATTCGCGCTGTTACACGCTGGAAGGATCAGCGTCATTTGGGAAAATCGTCGAATCTTACATCAAAATCCTCACTCATTACACAAACAAAGACACCTACATACATACACAGAAGCGACGTGACCTCCAGACAGGACCTCATCACCAGCGCTAGGTAAGTACAATTAAGGCAAGAGTATTGTTAGCTTGGCTCCGCGGATCGCGGACATCGACACCCAGAGCTTGCCCAGGTTAGGTGTCGAACAATGGTAGCAGAGCGTGGTTTAATATTATAAAATCAATTTACTTAGTGCTGGTCAATTGGAAGTATTGAAGTTTAACCCGATTTGTTGCTGTGACAGCCAGGCTCAAAGTTGGAACTTATTCAACTAAGTTAATTGTTTGACATATATTGGCCCCTTGGGACTGATAGACTAGCAATCTAAGCATCATTGGTGTTCACTTTGTTAAAAAATACATGTGTGTTGTGTCTTATACATAGTTTGACTTGTGGTCGTTTGTATTGTTATGATCTAATTGTTTGTCACCTGTCATAGGCAAACTGTGGTAATGCAGATTTACATTTGAAATAGGTACAGGGTCGGATCTGGACTTGAAATAAATTAAAAATTAAGTTTTATTTCTCACCTGTAATAATCTTGACTATTGGTTACCAGTTCATTGTTTGTTGTTTTGTTTGGATTCAAAATTGTTGTTATCTTGATTTGGTTGTCGCGATGGCCCCAATGAAAGCCGTAAAGGAGGCAGCTGCTGGATTGATCTCACAACTAAAATGGTTCACCTCGGCTGCAGCGACCACTGAGCGCTCGGATCTCGAAGAGGTCACTTTTGATCGGTCCGAGCAGTTGAACGTGAGACTCAGTGCTGTTGACACTTTGTTCACGCGCTTTAACGAGTTCATCGTCGACGTGGACCTGAAGGAGCTGGACCAGGCAGCCCGCGATGTGTGTGATGTGTGTGTTGGTGACTACGACCAGATTTTGAACCTGGGGGATGTCATCAGCCAGCGAGCCCCGGAAATTTTGAAGAGCCGAACGCCTGTCCAGGCCAAGCCGGAGGCCTCAGTTGTTACAAACCCCGGACTGTTGAGTAGACTGCCCACCCTGGAACTGCCACATTTTGACGGTCGTTTGGACCACTGGCTTGGTTTCCTGAATCTCTTTGAAAGTTTCGTTGATGCCCGCTCGGACCTCGGACCCGCCCAAAAGTTGGCCTATTTGTTGTCGGTCTTGGAAGGTGAGGCCAGAGCCTTGGTGCAGCACTTGCCGGTGACTGTCTCAGCCTACCCTACCGCTCTGAAGCTACTCTCCCGGCGGTACCAGAACAAACGCTGTTTGGCTGATGTTCACATCGACCAGATTTTGGGGTTACCACTGTTACCAGCCATCACTGTGAGTGTCAGCATTGCGTACGGACCTGCTGAACCCGTTGGTCGCAGCGACCAACGCCTTGAGATGATTGCAGTTGCCGGTGGACCATTGGTCTTACCTGTTGGTGCACATAGTGCTGCAATTGCTCCCCGCGGATTTGAGGTCTCGCTTTGAGCAGAAGTATGGTGGGGATAGTGCCACCCATCTTTCACCCTTTGATGACCTCGTCAAATTTTTGGAGGACGAGTGCCGATTCCTAGACAACACTCGTGCCGCCATGGGGCCACGCCAATCGCCTTCCCGGCTAAGAGACCAGGGACGGACTAGGGCCAAGGGGCCTGTTGATAGTCGCCCCACCCCCCGTTTTGCTGGCACCCGGACTCGTCCTGATTGCCACGGGGCATGGCATGGCAAGTTGCACGGCCTTTTTGGAATTGCACGTGAGTGCCCGCCGCCGCATTGCCAACGCACGCCGCCTGTGCTTCTCGTGCTTGGGGGCTCACTTCCATCGGGACTGCCCCAAACCCCGCCCGTGTAGAATTTGTGAAGGGGCTCATCTTGAGGTTTTGTGCGCCAACGCGAACCGCTCGGGCAGATCAACGCCTGATGAGGGTTCGCGCAGGGGGTGGTATCAGAGAGACGAGCACCGGAGGAACCGGGTTATTAACATAAGGCATGATTCTTAGATAGTTGTAAACCTCTCTCCCAAAAATGTAACATTCTTCCACTACCCTGTATGTATATAAGAGATATCTGCGTATTCACCAAGAATCACAGTGAGGTTCTACGAAGACAAAAAAGGGCTAAGTTTCACAACCTATTGTGTATTAAAAATTTATCACCCACCGTCATACATATTTATAAAAATAAATATGTTTATGTAATCTGTAGAAAAAAAAACACATGGAACTATGGAAGGAGTTGGGGGAGGCCTTTGCCCATTAGTGGGACGGTACAGGCTAATGAAAACACAAATCTGTAGAGAAATCAGACCAAGAATGCAGACAGAACAGACATTGTGAACATCCACCTTTAAGAGGGCGAGAATGGGGAGGGGGGTACGTTATGTTATGTGAAAGATCAGTGGTTAGTGCGCAGAGAGCGCTCTACTGACCCCTGCTGCGGGTGCAGCGCCAGTGCGCGCGGCACCTCGATGTAGAGAGCGCTGTACTCACCCCATGGCCGGGTGCAGCGCCAGTGCGCGCGGCACCTCGATGTAGAGAGCGCTGTACTCACCCCATGGCCGGGTGCAGCGCCAGTGCGCGCGGCACCTCGATGTAGAGAGCGCTGTACTCACCCCATGGCCGGGTGCAGCGCCAGTGCGCGCGGCACCTCGATGTAGAGAGCGCTGTACTCACCCCATGGCCGGGTGCAGCGCCAGTGCGCGCGGCACCTCGATGTAGAGAGCGCTGTACTCACCCCATGGCCGGGTGCAGCGCCAGTGCGCGCGGCACCTCGATGTAGAGAGCGCTGTACTCACCCCATGGCCGGGTGCAGCGCCAGTGCGCGCGGCACCTCGATGTAGAGAGCGCTGTACTCACCCCATGGCCGGGTGCAGCGCCAGTGCGCGCGGCACCTCGATGTAGAGAGCGCTGTACTCACCCCATGGCCGGGTGCAGCGCCAGTGCGCGCGGCACCTCGATGTAGAGAGCGCTGTACTCACCCCATGGCCGGGTGCAGCGCCAGTGCGCGCGGCACCTCGATGTAGAGAGCGCTGTACTCACCCCATGGCCGGGTGCAGCGCCAGTGCGCGCGGCACCTCGATGTAGAGAGCGCTGTACTCACCCCATGGCCGGGTGCAGCGCCAGTGCGCGCGGCACCTCGATGTAGAGAGCGCTGTACTCACCCCATGGCCGGGTGCAGCGCCAGTGCGCGCGGCACCTCGATGTAGAGAGCGCTGTACTCACCCCATGGCCGGGTGCAGCGCCAGTGCGCGCGGCACCTCGATGTAGAGAGCGCTGTACTCACCCCATGGCCGGGTGCAGCGCCAGTGCGCGCGGCACCTCGATGTAGAGAGCGCTGTACTCACCCCATGGCCGGGTGCAGCGCCAGTGCGCGCGGCACCTCGATGTAGAGAGCGCTGTACTCACCCCATGGCCGGGTGCAGCGCCAGTGCGCGCGGCTCGCTGAGCTGGCCGCGCAGCAGTACGCGCCGGTGGGAGCCGTCGGTGCGCGACACCTCGATGGTGTCGGTGCCCTTGTCGCACCAGTACAGGTTGCCGGCCACCCAGTCCACGGCCAGCCCGTCCGGGTTCTGCAGCGTGGCGCCGTGCAGCGTCCGCGCCGCCCCGTCCGCCCCGCACGAGCGCCGGATGGCCGAGCCCAGGCGCGTCACGTCGCTCCAGTACAGGCAGCCCTCCGCCCACTGCAGGTCCAGCGCCACGGCGTTGGTGAGGTCGTGCACCAGCAGCGAGCCCGCGCCCTCACCCTCCAGCGGCACGCGCCGGATGTAGTAGCGGTTGGTGAAGATGAGGCTGGCGCGCACGGCTGCACACAACGACACGGTGAGACACGGTGAGACACTGTGAGACACACACACACACACGCACGCGGCGGGTACACTCACGCGAGTCGGGCGTGCAGGTGGCGCCGTCGGACATCAGCTTGTAGCCGTCCGCGCACGCGCACACGTAGCTGCCGACGGTGTTCCTGCGGACGCAACGCACCGTCAGGGATGGCTGCTGAGCATGTCGTAACATCGGGTCGCACGTCGCTCACCTGCAGCTGTGGTCGCAGGGCTCGTCCTCCTGGCACTCGTCCACGTCTGCGCAGGCCCCGCCGCGCTCGGTCCGCCAGCCCGGCGCGCACCAGCAGGCACGGCCCACGCGCAGCTCGGTGCAGTTGTGTGCGCAGCCGCCGTTGCCCGTCGCGCACTCGTTCACGTCTGCGGACGCACATGTCGTGAGATGGTATTCAAATTTACAACCGAACCTGTCGATATGAAAACGGCGTTTTGTCGAACTGGCTGCTTTGATCTACATATATTTGTTCTGGAAATGTTGACCTACAGAACGAACCCCGTGGACTGCCGGAGACCCTAGTTGACAATGAACAACTGATTGTGCAAGCGGATCCATCGCAAATCGCTTTACACAACTTGGGACGGGCAAACTCAAATTCAAAGCATTTATTTGAATTAGACCATTACAGGCACTCTTGAATGTCAACAAAACAAAAAAAAAAGTAAAGCTACAGTCACAGTCACCAGGCAATCTTTGAATTGAATGAAGACACTCTTTTAAATCTAAATATTGTTACAAAATCTTGGTTCGTTACATCATTTATTTTGAAATTATACATAATATGTAAGAACGATGTAGAAAGACGTGTAACTTAAGGTGGAAGCGTAACGTAGAAATTCAAATATTCTTACGATTTTTTTGCAATTTGCAGGTGAGCGACCCGAGTACAAAGATATAATCAACAATTCAAAAATAAATGAAACCATAGCAGCTAAGAGATGACCAGTCCCTACTGATGGCGCCCGTTCACGACACACACGCGCCATCATCAGCTTCTACTTCTGTTAGCCGACAGGGCGATGAACTTACTGCAGTGGCTCTCGTCGGAGTAGTCGCCGCAGTCGTCCGCGCCGTCGCAGAGCGCGGCGTGCGGCACGCAGGCGGCGTTGCGGCACGCCCACTCGCCGCCCGCGCACGAGCCGCGCCCCGTGCCGCCGAACGCGCGCGAGAACGACGCTGGCGAGTGACGCGCAACACAACACTCATTACTATCATCGACTACTTATTTGAAAATCATCTATCTATAGGATTCTCATTTTAATATTTTTGTTTGAAATACCATTAATTTATTAAAGTTGATTATTCGAAATGAGAAATCGTAAAAAAAAAAAAACAAAAAGGCTTAATCGTCTGTGAAATCTTTTAAATTATTAAACTAAAAAGCTGGAAGTTACTGTGTTAAATACTAAGCTTGGTTAAAATGAATTACTTACCGAAAAATTAATACAAATTTAACCGACAAACAATATTATTATTATATAATTTTAAAAAATATTATATATTAATATTTTTAATTTTTTTGTATTTTTAATAACCTTTTGTTACTTCAGCTTTTTAGTTTATTTAGTTTAATAATGTGAAAGATTTCATTATCATTTATTTCAATTTGATTTCTGTTCCGATCGACCCTTACATTTTCTACTATGAAAGATACATTTATAAGCACGTGACCTATAGCAGCTCTACGTACAGCACATGAGCGGGTCCTCGTCGGAGCCCGCGCCGCCGCCGCCGCCGTCCAGGCAGTGGTCGCGGCCGTCGCACGTGAGCGCGGGCGCCACGCAGCGGGCCGCGCACGCCAGCGCGCCGGGCCCGCACAGCGCAGCCGCCGCGCCCGCGCAGCCCGCCGGCTCGTCCGAGCCGTCCGCGCAGTCCGCGTCGCCGTCGCAGAACAGGCTCTGCGGGAGGAGCCGCATATTATATTATCTGTGCCACTGCACTATTCACTGTAAACACTATAACACTTTATATTGTTACTAGCTGACGTCCCGCGGTTTCACCCGCGTAGTTGCCGTTCCCGTGGGAGTACGGGGATAAAATATAGCCTATGTTACTCGTGGATAATGTAGCTTTCGAATGGTGAAAGAATTTTTTAAATCGGTCCAGTAGTTTTTGAGCCTATTCATTACAAACAAACAAAGTTTTCCTCTTTATAATATTAGTATAGATGAATGTATGACTAAGGCTGGCGATGATGATTCTTTACAATTTAAAGAATGATGGTAGATTTTGAGAGTACTATAATGAAAGACAAATATATGATAAACCATAATAAAATAAAATATATAGGACTGTACTAGCATTCAACTTTTTACTACCTACTAAACGCAGCGCGACCGTAAACCGTGCTCTAGGTACCGATGTAACCGATAGCCATGTTCAATGTCTTTAAAATTATTCAATAAAATCACCTACGTTGTTGTCATGAATCTTTTCTTGATAATTAACTCATTTTTAAGAATCATTACAATGCTGTAATCCTACTAATGAAAGTAGGTAGTAGATACTAGTATCCCCAAAGAAAGGTTCACGTATATATTCACGTATATAAACACTCTCTAGCCCCGCCCCGTTGATTTTGTACAGAAATAATGAATGAAAAGATACCGAATCGGCCGAGCGCACTGACGACGCGCGCCAAACGAAAGTTATTGTTATTTTACGCGCCAAAGTTGGCGGAGAGAACTAAGTAGCATTAAACCTACGTACATCCGAGAGCACGTTAGGGGAACGACCAGAGTGTGACATCGACAAGCTTTTTATCATCCGACGGTCAGTGGTCAAATCGGTGGTGACGTACCGGGTGCAGGCACAGCTGCGTGTCGGTGCAGAGGTGACGTACCGGGAGCAGGCACAGCTGCGTGTCGGTGCAGAGGTGACGTACCGGGTGCAGGCACAGCTGCGTGTCGGTGCAGAGGTGACGTACCGGGTGCAGGCACAGCTGCGTGTCGGTGCAGAGGTGACGTACCGGGAGCAGGCACAGCTGCGTGTCGGTGCAGAGGTGACGTACCGGGTGCAGGCACAGCTGCGTGTCGGTGCAGAGGTGACGTACCGGGTGCAGGCACAGCTGCGTGTCGGTGCAAGGGTGACGTACCGGGTGCAGGCACAGCTGCGTGTCGGTGCAGGGGTGACGTACCGGGTGCAGGCACAGCTGCGTGTCGGTGCAGAGGTGACGTACCGGGTGCAGGCACAGCTGCGTGTCGGTGCAGGGGTGACGTACCGGGTGCAGGCACAGCTGCGTGTCGGTGCAGGGGTGACGTACCGGGTGCAGGCACAGCTGCGTGTCGGTGCAGGGGTGACGTACCGGGTGCAGGCACAGCTGCGTGTCGGTGCAGAGGTGACGTACCGGGTGCAGGCACAGCTGCGTGTCCGTGCAGAGGTGACGTACCGGGTGCAGGCACAGCTGTGTGTCGGTGCAGAGGCGACGTACCGGGTGCAGGCACAGCTGCGTGTCGGTGCAGGGGTGACGTACCGGGTGCAGGCACAGCTGCGTGTCGGTGCAGAGGTGACGTACCGGGTGCAGGCACAGCTGCGTGTCGGTGCAGAGGTGACGTACCGGGTGCAGGCACAGCTGCGTGTCGGTGCAGAGGTGACGTACCGGGTGCAGGCACAGCTGCGTGTCGGTGCAGAGGTGACGTACCGGGTGCAGGCACAGCTGCGTGTCGGTGCAGAGGTGACGTACCGGGTGCAGGCACAGCTGCGTGTCGGTGCAGAGGTGACGTACCGGGTGCAGGCACAGCTGCGTGTCGGTGCAGAGGTGACGTACCGGGTGCAGGCACAGCTGCGTGTCGGTGCAGGGGTGACGTACCGGGTGCAGGCACAGCTGCGTGTCGGTGCAGAGGTGACGTACCGGGTGCAGGCACAGCTGCGTGTCCGTGCAGAGGTGACGTACCGGGTGCAGGCACAGCTGCGTGTCGGTGCAGAGGTGACGTACCGGGTGCAGGCACAGCTGCGTGTCGGTGCAGAGGTGACGTACCGGGTGCAGGCACAGCTGCGTGTCGGTGCAGAGGTGACGTACCGGGTGCAGGCACAGCTGCGTGTCGGTGCAGAGGTGACGTACCGGGTGCAGGCACAGCTGCGTGTCGGTGCAGAGGTGACGTACCGGGTGCAGGCACAGCTGCGTGTCGGTGCAGAGGTGACGTACCGGGTGCAGGCACAGCTGCGTGTCGGTGCAGAGGTGACGTACCGGGTGCAGGCACAGCTGCGTGTCGGTGCAGAGGTGACGTACCGGGTGCAGGCACAGCTGCGTGTCGGTGCAGAGGTGACGTACCGGGTGCAGGCACAGCTGCGTGTCGGTGCAGAGGTGACGTACCGGGTGCAGGCACAGCTGCGTGTCGGTGCAGAGGTGACGTACCGGGTGCAGGCACAGCTGCGTGTCGGTGCAGAGGTGACGTACCGGGTGCAGGCACAGCTGCGTGTCGGTGCAGAGGTGACGTACCGGGTGCAGGCACAGCTGCGTGTCGGTGCAGAGGTGACGTACCGGGTGCAGGCACAGCTGCGTGTCGGTGCAGAGGTGACGTACCGGGTGCAGGCACAGCTGCGTGTCGGTGCAGAGGTGACGTACCGGGTGCAGGCACAGCTGCGTGTCGGTGCAGAGGTGACGTACCGGGTGCAGGCACAGCTGCGTGTCGGTGCAGAGGTGACGTACCGGGTGCAGGCACAGCTGCGTGTCGGTGCAGAGGTGACGTACCGGGTGCAGGCACAGCTGCGTGTCGGTGCAGAGGTGACGTACCGGGTGCAGGCACAGCTGCGTGTCGGTGCAGAGGTGACGTACCGGGTGCAGGCACAGCTGCGTGTCGGTGCAGAGGTGACGTACCGGGTGCAGGCACAGCTGCGTGTCGGTGCAGAGGTGACGTACCGGGTGCAGGCACAGCTGCGTGTCGGTGCAGAGGTGACGTACCGGGTGCAGGCACAGCTGCGTGTCGGTGCAGAGGTGACGTACCGGGTGCAGGCACAGCTGCGTGTCGGTGCAGAGGTGACGTACCGGGTGCAGGCACAGCTGCGTGTCGGTGCAGAGGTGACGTACCGGGTGCAGGCACAGCTGCGTGTCGGTGCAGAGGTGACGTACCGGGTGCAGGCACAGCTGCGTGTCGGTGCAGAGGTGACGTACCGGGTGCAGGCACAGCTGCGTGTCGGTGCAGAGGTGACGTACCGGGTGCAGGCACAGCTGCGTGTCGGTGCAGAGGTGACGTACCGGGTGCAGGCACAGCTGCGTGTCGGTGCAGAGGTGACGTACCGGGTGCAGGCACAGCTGCGTGTCGGTGCAGAGGTGACGTACCGGGTGCAGGCACAGCTGCGTGTCGGTGCAGAGGTGACGTACCGGGTGCAGGCACAGCTGCGTGTCGGTGCAGAGGTGACGTACCGGGTGCAGGCACAGCTGCGTGTCGGTGCAGAGGTGACGTACCGGGTGCAGGCACAGCTGCGTGTCGGTGCAGAGGTGACGTACCGGGTGCAGGCACAGCTGCGTGTCGGTGCAGAGGTGACGTACCGGGTGCAGGCACAGCTGCGTGTCGGTGCAGAGGTGACGTACCGGGTGCAGGCACAGCTGCGTGTCGGTGCAGAGGTGACGTACCGGGTGCAGGCACAGCTGCGTGTCGGTGCAGAGGTGACGTACCGGGTGCAGGCACAGCTGCGTGTCGGTGCAGAGGTGACGTACCGGGTGCAGGCACAGCTGCGTGTCGGTGCAGAGGTGACGTACCGGGTGCAGGCACAGCTGCGTGTCGGTGCAGAGGTGACGTACCGGGTGCAGGCACAGCTGCGTGTCGGTGCAGAGGTGACGTACCGGGTGCAGGCACAGCTGCGTGTCGGTGCAGAGGTGACGTACCGGGTGCAGGCACAGCTGCGTGTCAGCGCAGCGCGCGGCGCCGGGCGGGCAGGCGCAGCCCCGCTCGTCCTCGGCGCGCGGGCAGTCGGCCGCGCCGTCGCAGCGCGCACTGGCGGGCACGCAGCCGCCCCCCGCGCCGCACGCCAGCTGCCCCGCCGCGCACGCGGGGGCGGGGGCGGCGCGGCAGTGCTCGCTCTCGTCGCTGCCGTCGGCGCAGTCGGCGCGCCCGTCGCAGCGCCACGCCAGCGGCACGCACTCCCCGCCGCCGCACGCAAACTGCGTGCTGCCGCACGTCGCCGCGTCGTCCTCCTGCGCCTGCGCCGGGGCGGCCGCGGTGCTAGTCTCTATCGCGTTCGAATCTAACGCACGATCATTTTAGGGGACATGACAACAGGTCACTTACATGTAAAACGATCTTCAGGCAAAATTATAATATTGTAAGAGCATGTCGAACGTTCATATGACTACTCGGATGCGGAACTGTAAGTTTCTTTTTAATTAAATAAATAAGATGTTATTGGCATCATCATCAGCCTATTAATGTTCCCATTGCTGGGACACAGGCCTCTATGAGACGGAATGGGCTGTAATCTACCACGCGGGCCCAGTGCGGATTGGTAGATGTCACATGTCTTCGATTTTTTGGTTCTAGGACATGCCGGTTTCCTCACGATGTTTTCCTTCACCGTTTTGAGAGCAGTGATGATGAAATAAATTACACAAAGTAATGCGCCTGCCTGTGTTCGAACCCATGACTTACTGTTCGTAAGTCGGAGCCGCCACCACTGGGCCACCGCTGCTTTCTGTTATTGTACAAAGTATGAATAAGCCATGTTTTGATCCGGTCAGAAATACATCTAAAAGTTTTCGCAGTCTAAATTGTGAGCATTACCACGGATGACAGTTCGAGTAGTTCCATGGCATACCAGTGGCAGGCGTGCAGTCTCCATTGATGCAGGCGGGGCAGTCGCGCTCGTCGGAGCCGTCGGCGCAGTCGCGCACGGCGTCGCAGCGCGCGGCCAGCGGCACGCAGGCGGCGTCGTCGCAGCGCATGTGCTGCGCCGGGCAGTCGCAGTCCGCCTCGTCGGCCGCGTCGTCGCAGTCCGGCGTGCCGTCGCACGCGCGGGCCGCGGCCACGCAGCGCCCACCGGACCCGCAGCGGATGGTGTCCGCCGGGCACACGCGCGACGCTACAATACATCAGATGTACTGCTACAGTACTACTTTTTTATCTTCGGATTTCGATCCGTATTAAATAACGACCAAGATCTCATTCCTAAAAAAGTTCCCTGGTATCTCCGAGTTGTACTAACTCTACTAAGTTGTAAAAAATTCTCACACATATCTTTCTTTATCGCTGCTATCGTAATAATAATGTTAAGGGCGATCAACGTATGAAGTCGATGCGGTACTGACTGCAGTAGTAGAGGTCCTCGTCGCTGGCGGTGGGCGCGTCGCTGCAGTGCGGCACGCCGTCGCACACCAGCGCGGCGGGGATGCAGGCGCCCTCGGCGCAGGCCCAGCGGCCGGCGCCGCAGGCCGCGGCGGCCGCGCCGCACGCGCGCCCGTCCGGCGCCAGCGCGCGGCCCGCGCCGCACGCGCAGCGCGCCGCGCCGCTCTCGTCGGGCGCGCACAGCTCCGCGCAGCCGCCGTTGAGCGCGGCGCAGGGGTCGGGCGCGCAGGCCTGGTGCGCGGGCGCCACGGCCACGACGGCCATGGGGCGCGGCACGTCGCGGCGCAGCGCGGCGGCCCCGCCGGCCCGCTTGTCGGCCCGGAACACGGCGCGCGCCAGCCAGTCCGTCCAGAACAGCCAGGGCCCGCTCACGGCCACGTCGAAGGGGTGCTCCGTGCCCGCGCGCGTCACCACCTGCACACGCCGGACGACTACCAAATGAACGACTTCTCTTAGCACCGTTGTCCTGTAGCCACCACGTATAATATGAGCTCCATCTCAAACTCCACCTGTATAACTTGCGTTGCTAAAGGGAAGCTCAATATTTTTTTACCCGACTGCGGCTAAGCCCAAAACGAGAATGATATGTTGGCCTGCATATGCTATGTTATAGTATTTATGCTATACTTACACTTTTTAGGGTTCCGTACCCAAAGGGTAAAAACCGGCCAAGTGCGAGTCGGACTCGCGCACGAAGGGTTCCGTACCATTATTTAAAAACATTAGACAAAACTGCAAAAATATCACATTTGTTGTATGGGAGCCCCCTAAAATATTGATTTAATTCTGTTTTTAGTATTTGTTGTTATAGCGGCAACAGAAATACATCATCTGTGAAAATTTCAACTGTCTAGCTGTCACGGTTCATGAGATACAGCCTGGTGACAGACAGACGGACAAACAGCGAAGTCTTAGTAATAGGGTTCCGTTTTTACCCTTTGGGTACGGAACCCTAAAAACGGAACCCTATTACTAAGACTTCGCTGTCTGTCCGTCTGTCTGTCACCAGGCTGTATATGAAAATTTTCCTCAGCGCCATCTTGGATTTTCATTTTGACCCCTTTTTCATTATCAGCAACCCCAAAAACCACGAAAACGACACCCATGAAGAAAAAACCGAAAATGTTCGTCGGCGCCATCTTGGATTTTCATTTTGACCTCATTTTCACTATCAGCAACCCCAAAAACCACGAAAACGACACACCATAAAGAAAAAACTGAAAATTGTTGTCGGCGCCATCTTGGATTTTCATTTTGACCTCATTTTCATTATCAGCAACCCCAAAAACCACGAAAGCGACACCCATGAAGAAAAAACCGAAAATTTTCGTCGGCGACATCTTGGATTATCATTTTCACCTAATATAATAAAAAGTTATTTATCCTATGTAAATAAGTCAACAAAATAAGTGATTTTATCCGATTCTATACGAAATTAAACGAGCGATAACGATATTTTCCCATCTCGCTCACGCGCACGCATTTTCTATTACTTTCTATTATACTTTTTGTTTATAAAAAAAACATCGTTTAAGTAAATAAAACTCTTTTGTAATTTCTCGTTCTGAAAAGATTTTTAAAAGTTACAAATAATGGGTAAAAAAAATTATGCCCCTGGCAACACTCAACAAATATGGCGTGACAGTAATGTCAAATTATACTTTTTGTTTACATAAGTTTAAAATGCGGTAACAAAGAAATACAAAGTGAAATTGAATACTTACTTGTGAAATGATATATAGTGGCACATTCCTTTTTTTTAGTGTGATTTCTACACCATTTCACAACACAAACCTTCATTTATCAAAACACGGACTCATGACGTACCTAGTTTACGCGGGGAACGTTCCTAGGCGACTGACGTATGGATCGTACGACGCGGGATATATGTCCCGCGTGTTTTTGGCTTCAATTCTCAGTGGCCTACTATCAATCTGGACATTTTTTAATCTAAGATTTTGATAGTTTTATTTTACTTTCTACGTAAACTGAATCCTCAAACAACACACAAATTGGAAATGGCGCCAATGGCGTCTGCAATTTTCACATGTTCTTTTTTCAAATTGGTTATCCTGCCGCCGCAGGGTCGCACTGCCAGCCCGACACCATCCAACACACAGCTAGTGGCCAGTGTCATTTTGCGAACTTGGAGATAAAAACTCACCGTAAAAACTTTTTGGCTTTTGATATTTAGGTTACCGGCGCATAGTCTTACCCAAAATTAAAAAAGAAAAACCACGTAAGAAATGGATTTTCATACACTTTTCTCTCCCGCTCAGATGCGTTTTCTCCCCGCATATTTGTTCGATATGCAATGACGTACTTTCTACCGTAAATTTGATAAAGTATCAAGGTACTTTCCAAGCAGGTGTAGTATAAAAAGAATTTCCTTGAGAATGTCGAAATACAGCGTGGTACTTCCCGGCCCCGCCACAATAGCTATTTTAATTATGTCTGAACGCGACATAGCTAATTCGCAGGTCATTTACTAATTACTGAAGCCTACTTTCCCTAGCTAAAGTTTTTTAGTTCGGGAGATATTGGTGCCGATTCCCTTGTTTACAAACTAAACCAAATTTAAGTTCAGTGCAACTTTTTCTTTCTATTTCATTAAGAAAAGGACAGAAGATAAATTTTAGTTATGTTCTGTCAAATTAATCAGCGCCATACAAGTTTTAGACGCGATTAAAAAGTTGACTACTAAAATTACATCAAATTACGTCAGGTGCTGACTAATTTGACAGGATTAAACTAATATTTATCTTCTGTCCTTTTCATAATGAAATAGAAAGAAAAAGATGCATTCAACTTAAATTTAGTTTAGTTTGTGAACAAGGGAATTGGCACCCACCATCATATCAATTTTTATACTGTATTGAGATTTTTGCAAACTTTTTTTTGCATTATTTTAGTAGTTTTTTTTTATCATTTGTTGGTAATAAACATTGGTGATTAAAATACCTCGGAACAAACTAAAAAAATAAGATAAAAGGCTTATAAAAAAAAAAAAAAACTAAAAGAAATCTTGATTAAGAAGTTTGAAGTAGGATCAAAATTCAAATAATTAGCAAATGACACACATAACACACACAAATCTTTCCTGTTCATAATATTAGTGTAGATGGGTGTAGATAAATATACTGACGTGTCGGTGCGAGCCGTCGTAGTGCATGCGCTCGATCTTGTCGAGGCGTGCGTCGGCCCAGTACAGCTTCTTGGCGGCGTGGTCCAGCGCCAGGCCGTTGGGCATCAGGATGTGCGTGGCCACCACGGTCTGCAGCGCGCGGCCCGACGCGTAGGCGCGCTGGATGCAGGGCCGCGACGCGTTCCAGTTGGTCCAGTACAGGCGCCGCGCGCACGGCTCGTAGTCCACGCCGCGCGGCCGGGCGCCCGGCGCCAGGCGCAGCACCGTGCGCGCGCGGCCCGCCCGGGCCCCCGGGCCCAGCCGGGCCGCACGCAGCGCCGCGCTCGTGCTCGTCCAGTACAGCACGCCCTCCGCCGCCGCGAACACCATGCCCTCCACCGCGCCCACCTCTGTAACACACGCCCGGTGAGACCCGCCCCACCGCCCCGCCGCCCCACACTACAGCACTACAGCACACTCACGCTCCAGCAGCACCGAGTGGCCGGACCCGTTGAAGTGCACGGTGTTGATGGAGCCGCGCTGGATGTCCGAGTAGAACAGCCGCGACTCCTCGTACCAGTACGCCAGGCTGATCGCGTTGCGCATCAGCTCCCTGCGCACACACACGCGCTCAGTACCGGCTTGACCAGCTGCTGCGAGCGAAGTAGCCAACTTACTTGTTCTCGATAGGCTTATAGGGGGAGTTGAGGTCCTTCTCGTCCTGCAGGTGGATGCTGTCTATCTCGGTGACGCGCGAGTACATCAGGAACGAGTCGTACGCTGCGGACAGAGGCGGAGCATGAGCGGGCGTCGCTCACACACGTGTTGCGGGGAGAGGGGGCGACTGTACTAACGCGTGCAGTTCCGGCCGTCGGGCGCCAGGCGGCCGTGCGGGCAGGCGCAGCGCCCGCGCTCGCCGTCCGACAGGCACAGCGCCTCGCAGCGGGCGTCCGGCCCGCACGCGCCGGCCTCGGGCCCGCCCGAGACCCGCTGCGCGCCGCGCGCCCACACCTGCGGACAGCGAGCGCTCCATACAACTGCGCACCACCTGGCCCTCCTGCGGGCGCAAGGGCGCGCCTGCACGTTACCGTGATGTCCTTGAGGCCGTCGCCGATGTTGTCGCGCAGCACGCGGTAGTCCGACACGTTGCTAAGCGGAGCCGCCAGCACTGCGCCGCGGTGCGCCGAACTGCAAGCGACGGAAGGTTACCGAACGAGTCGCGACACACGACGGACTGCTGAGCGGTGCGCGCACACTCACGTGTCGAGCCAGTACAGCGTGCCGTCGTAGAGCGCGAGCGCCACCGGGTGGTGCCGCTGCGGCGCGAAGCGGGCCAGCTGCGCCCGCTCCGAGCCGTCGTAGCGCGCCACCCACAGCACGGCCGCCAGCGCCTCCGCCCAGTACACGCGCTGCGTCCGCACGTCCAGCGCCACGTCCGCCACGGCCGAGCCGTTGTACAGCAGGTCGCGCTGCGAGCCGTCCAGCCGCGCGCGCTGCAGCCAACCGCCGCCCGCCAGGAACAGCCAGCCGCCCACCGGGTCCACCGCCATCGCTGCAACACACCACGCCGCTCACCGACCGCCCTCGCCGCACCCCGCACGGCACCGCGCGCTACTCGACTCACAGGTGACGGCGAGCGGGTCCGTGTCCAGCAGCACGTAGCGGTGCGCGCCGTCCAGCCGCGCCACCAGCAGTAGCGCGCGGCGCGGGTCCGACCAGTACAGGTTGCGCGCGCGCCAGTCCACGGCCAGCGCGGCCGGCCAGTCCGCGCCGCCCCCGCCGCCGGCGCCGCCCGCCACGCGCGTGCGGCCCGACCCGTCGCGCCGCACGCGCCACACGTCCGCCGCCTCCGAGTCCACCCAGAACATCCACTCGCCCTCTGCGACACACACGGACCGTTAGACACGGACGTCGCCCACGCGCGGCGGCACTGCGCGCACTCCTCACCCGCGTCGTAGTCGATGGCGGACGCCATGCTGAGCTGCGGCACGGGCGGCAGCAGGCCGCGCGGGTCCTGCTCCTGCAACACCCAGCGTCTCGTGTCACGTACGGTACGCACGCGGACGTACTGAACGTGCTGAACGGATCGCGCTCTACCTGCGTCTCGTTGCTGGCGTTGAGCGGCACGCCGCGCAGCTCCCAGCTCACCGAGTAGACCACCACCTCGTCCACGGCTGCGGACACACCGAGCGTTACTGTTCTGCACGCGATGCACGGATATGGTTAAAGTAATGCTGGCGCCGCACCGGTGCAGTCGTCTCCGTGCTGCTCGTAGCCGGTGGCGCAGCGGCACTGGCTGTGCGCGTCGGACACGGGCAGGCACAGGTGCGCGCACGGCCGCGCCCGCAGTGCGCACGCGCCGCGCACGGCGCGCTGCGTGCTGGCGTCGTACACGCGCAGCGACAGCACGCCCTCTGCGGACAGGCCATGTAACTTATTTGTTGTGACTGACTCATTGTTTTTGGGAGCATATTTAAAAATAAGTGTGCATTTTTAAGCGATTAGATATAAAACGAGAAACCAAGCGACTAGCATATTACCACACGACCGAAACTGCTAAACATGAAGGCACATATAAACCTTCCATTTACTATTATTAGTAGTATTGTTAGATCCCATTATTTAACAGATGCCACTGTTGAAGTCAAATGTTTTTGAGAAACAATTTATAGGAGGACAATTTATCGATAAATAATAATTGTCCTCCATGTACTAAATAAATAAACTATATGAGTGCCAAATTTTATCCAAATCCGTTGAGTAGTATGAGGGTGAGGGCTCGCGCTGAGTCACTGACCAGTGTTGTTGCGCAGCAGACGCGCTGTGGCCGGCGCGCAGCGCTCCTTGTCGCACGCGCGCACGCTGCCGTCCGCGCCGTCCGCCCACAGCAGCTCGCCGCCGTACACCTCCAGCGCCGTCGGCCGCGCCCCCGGGCCCGTCTCCAGCTGCAACAGCGCACTGCGTGAGACTAGCGAGCGGCGCGACCCGGCTCCGGCGGACACCGCGCGGGCACTTGCCGTGGTCACTACGCCGCTGGCGACGTCCAGGTACATCATGGTGTCGGAGCCGGCGTTGACCCAGTACAGCCGGTCCGCGTCCAGGTCCACGCACATGCTGGTGACGCCGGACAGGCGCGGCTCGGCGCGCGAGTCCAGCAGCGCGCGCGCGTCCTCGGCCGCGCCCGTAGCGCTGTGCACGCGCTCGGCGTCGGGCTCGCGCGCCGCCCAGTACAGGCGGCCGCGGCGCGGGTCCACGCACAGCGCCGACACGTTGCGCGCGGGCCGCAGCGCACGCGCGTGCGTGCCGGCCGTGCGCGCGGCCCGCAGCGCGCCGCCGGCCGCGTAGTACAGCACGCCGGCCGCCCAGTCCACCGCGAAGCCGCGCGGCGCGTCCGGCCCGGCGTCGCCCAGCAGGCGCGCGCCGCCGCCCGTGAGCGCGGCGCGCTTGAGCTCGCCCGTCTCGCTGTCGGCCCAGTAGATGCTCTGCTCGGCCGCCACGAAGGCCAGGCTGGCGGGTGCGGTCACGTGCGGGCCCGACACCGTGGGGATCATGTGCACGAGCGGCGCCTCCAAGTCCACTCCGCGGATCTCGCCCGCGCGCCCGATCAGCAGCACCTTCTCGTGCGCTGCGGGCACACACACACACGCGCACGGTACAGCACGCTGTCACTATAACGTACACTCTCAGGCGGTGGGTACGTACGCTCGCAGGTGACGGCGTCGGCGGCGAGGCGCATGACGTGCGGGCAGGCGCACACGCGCGTGTCGGGCGCGTGGATGAGGCACAGGTGCGAGCAGCCGGCGCCGCCCGCGCACGGGTTGCGCGCGGCGGGCGGCTGGCGCGACGGGTGCAGCACCTTGAGGTCGAAGGGCTGCGTCAGCGTGCGCTGCACCACGGTGACGTCACCGCCGCGCCACTTGTCGGCGCGCACCACGCTGTTGGAGCGCCAGTCCGTCCAGTACACGTGCTGCTCGAACACCGTGATGGCGAAGGGGTGCGACAGCTGCGCGTGGCCGCGCAGCACCAGGCGGTGGTCTGCGCCGGCGTAGTCCGTGGTGTGCACGGAGTCGGAGCGCGCGTCCACCCAGTACAGGCGGCGCGCGCGGTAGTCCAGCGCCAGCCCGTTGGGCCAGGCGCCGCCCAGCGCGGCCACGCGCACCAGCACGACGCGCGCGCGCCCGGCCAGCGAGGCGCGCTCGATGCGCGGCGCGGCCTGCTCCCAGTCGCTCCAGAACAGGTACCCGTCGCGCGGGTCGGCGGCCAGGGCGCGCGGGCTGTCCATGTCGCCCGCCAGCAGCGTGCGCCGGTAGCGCCCGTCCAGGCGCGCCACCTCCACCTGCTGCAGGCTGCTCTCCACCCAGTACAGGTTGCCGCCCACCCAGTCCACCGCCAGCCCCTCGGCCGTGGACAGCCCCTGCCGCACCACCGCCTCGATGCCGCTCAGCGCATTGCCGACGATGGTGCCGCGGTAGATGTTGTCGTCGACGACGTCGGTCCAGTAGAGCTGCACGTCGCCGCTGGCCGGGTCGCGGCGCCAGTCCAGCGCGATGGTGTTCTTGAGCGACGAGACCAGCGCGTGCGCAGTCAGCGCCGGCAGCGACACGCCGCGCACCTCGTGCCGGTTGCTGAACACCAGCAGCGGCGTCGTCCCGTCTGCCGACCGAACCGAGTATAACATTTGTAACGTTGTTAATTCGCAATTTGATAAAACGTAAACAAATACAAAAAGAAGTCATTTTAATATTGTTTCCAGCCGACCAAATCACCTGATCGCGCCTGTACTTTTGTCTCACTCGCTCACGTTCTTAAAACCAGTTTTTTCCCACTCCATCATTGTACGCGCGCCGCGAGCGGCGACCACGCTCGCATCCTGCAGAGGCCAGTCGTCATCTACGCGCGGGCAACCTTCACATATATTAGACGACATATGCGCGGCCTCGCAATTTGACTTTTGGACTACTGATAATTTCCAAAACTTTTTTTAATAATTTTATTTTATTGGAAAGTTCAATAAAGGAACATTAACTTCAGTGTTTAATTCCCCATATCGGGGACCAAAGTTCGGGATTTTCTTTCACCGGGTTTGACCCGTGTGTGCCGTTGCCGCGTCACCTGGTGCCGACACTCGCAACTGACGAGTCGCTTCCACCGGCATCCGGCATCCAACGACGCCTCTACGGGCATCGGGCATCCGGCACCGCTACCGCCTACCCTGCGGGTCCTGCATCCTGCTCCTCGGCTCCAGCGTCCCTACAGTTACGCGCAAGCCAGGGCAGTACTTGACGCGCCTACCTCCATATGACGGAAAAAAACCTATGACGGGCTTTAGTAATCCGCGACCTATATTTAATAAATTATTTTTATGAAAGTGTTGGTGAATTTTGTTCTAACCTATTAGGGTTCCATATTCCCACGCTACACATTATATCAAATCAGAACATACTTCTCCGTTGAATCAGTAGGAAGTAACAAAGTCGGGCGTTGTGGGGGGACTGTCAAGCGTAATTAATTAAAAAATGCTGATTTTCCTCGTCAGGCCTCGTCAGGAGGAGCTAAAGTCTTTATATGATTATATTTGTAGCGGTTTATTCAAAGCGGATCTGAAGTTGAGAAACGTTAAAATATCGAAATATGTATAGTTAGTCAGGCGCTAAGCATTACTACACTTTTGGCAGCGGATATAAATAACTTCCTAGTTTATGATCTACCTACATAAAGGGAAGAGTGTACACTTAGTGACGGAGGGCCGCTGTCGCGCGCCGTCCGGCCGGACTATACGTGAGCACTCACCCGTGCTCTTGCAGTTGAAGCCGTCGTCGGCGAGCCGGTAGCCGGCGTCGCAGGAGCACTTGTGGCCGGTCTTGGTGGGCGCGCAGTGGTGCGCGCACTCGCCCCAGGCGCACGGGGCGCGTGGCACGCACGTGGCCGCGTCGGGCCCCAGCGCCAGCCCCGCCGGGCACGCGCACACGGGGCCCGCCGGCGCCGCGTGGCACGCGTGCGAGCACGCCGACAGCGCGCACATCGGCTCGCCTGCACAGCGCGACACGTTAGCACTGGGCGCTACTACGACCAACAACTGACATGCCAGTCGTCACTCTAAGATGATGAGTTGCTACAATGTGACACCACAAACAGATCACTGGCGGTCACTTTCTGATTATTATATTATTTTTAATATGATCTTGAGCTGCTTTTCGTAGTGTTAGATGAAACGATCTGTAACATGAGACGGGTGGGGACAAGTTACCGCAACGGTCCGCCTCGTCGGCGCCGTCTGCGCAGTCGGCGATGTTGTCGCACAGCTGCGGCAGCGGCACGCAGCGCGTGGCGTTGTCGCAGCGCAGCGCGGGCGCCGGGCACGCGTCCTCGTGCGGCGCCGGCGTCGTGCTCGTGCTCGTGCTGCTCGTGTCGCCGCACCCCACCTCGTCGGAGCCGTCCAGGCAGTCCGAGTGCGCGTCGCAGCGGAACTCCTGCCAGCACACCACCACAGATCAGCCCACGTCACATACTACTACGGCGTGGCACTCGTTGCGCTCGCTCACCTGTCTGATGCACTCGGTGTTGTTGCACTGGAACTCGTGCTGCTCACACAAGCCGTTGTCGATGTGAGGCTTCCTGTAGCACGACAATATTCTCATTAGTTAGCGTGCGGTCGCTTCGAGCGGCGCAGCCCACAGCGCGACACTCACCCCTGGCGGTGCGGGGGCGGGGGCGGGGCCGGGGGCGCGGCCGACGTCTCGGCGCAGGCGCGCTCGTCGCTCGCGTCGGCGCAGTCGGCGCGGCCGTCGCAGTAGTAGTCCCAGGGCAGGCAGGCGCCGTTGTCGCACGGGAACATGGCGGAGCTGCAGGGCTGCGCGGCGCAGTCGGCCTCGTCGCTGCGGTCGCCGCGGCCGCAGTCGGGCGCGCCGTCGCAGCGCCACGCCAGCGGGATGCAGCGCCGCGACGTCGCGCACTGGAACTGTTGCGCGCGGCACGACGTGCGCGAGCACGCAGCCGCGCCCTCGTCTGCGCCGTCGTTGCAGTCTGCAACACGCGCGCGTCAGCTCGGCTCGATGTGTAGGTACTCACCGGGCTCGGGGGCTCGGGCGCTCACCTTTCTGCCCGTCGCAGATCCAGGAGTTGGGTATACAGCGGTTGATGTCACAGCGCATGAACTGCTCCTCGCCGCACGTGGTGTTGGCTGCGGAGGGAAGAGGGGTCAGTCGTGTCGCGTGTCGAGTGCTCGCGCGTGTCGCGCTACTCACCGCAGGGCCCGGTGGGCGACGAGTCCTCGTCCGAGCCGTCCGGGCAGTCCAGGTCGCCGTCGCACACGAACTGCTCCTCGATGCAGCGCCTGTCGCGTCACACACGTCAGTAAGTTGTGGCACACACACAGGAAGGGGGAGCGGGCGGCACTCACCCGTGCTGGCAGGCGAAGCGGCCGGGCGGGCAGGGCGGGCGGGGGCGGGGGGCGCGCGCGGGCACGCAGGCGTGCGGCGCGCCGGGGGCCGGCTCGCGCCCGTCGGCGCACGCGCACTGGCGCCCGCCCGGCACGGCCAGGCACAGCTCCGCGCAGCCGCCGTTCTTCAGCGAGCACTGGTTGTGACCTGCGCAGCGAGAGGGGCGCGGTCAGACGGCGCAGGGCGCGGGTCGGGGCGGGTCGGGCGGACACTCACCCTGGCGCTGGGTGTCGGACACGAGCGTGAGGCCGTAGAGCGGCGGCGGCAGGCGGTACAGCTCCGTGACGTTGCCGTCGGCGTCCAGTCGCCGCACCGCGCCCGTGCCGTGCTCGCTCCAGATCACGGCGCCTGCGGTCAGCGCTGCATCACTACACAGTTACGTAGCTCTCGAGAGCCGGACGAGTGCGTCTAACAGACTACTTTTTTTAATGTATTAGTAGTAATAATAATTCCCTTAAATCCATAAAATACAGTACTATCAACCCAAGCAAAAAAAAAAAGTATTGCTCAAAAAAAATGGTTGTCTGTAAAGTCGGTTTACGGATGATAATTTCACGTGATTACTTCATTTTTCATGACATTATTGACTTTAACTTAAAAAACAAAATTTCATGCCCCTTTTCACCCCCTTAAGGATTGAAATTCTAACAACACCGTTGCGTTACCTTCCAACCTTAAGAGACTATACTACCTCAGATTAGCAACTCTATTTATGGTGGTTCAAACTTCGTTTGTAATCATCATCATCATCATCCACAGCCCGAACTCACCCACTGCTGGGTATAGGCCTCTCTTTTCTTGTGCCAATCTCCAGGTTCCTGTGCCAGCCTCATCCAGTTTTTTCCCACAACGGCAGCTATGTCGTCTGCCCATCTCGTTTGTAATACTCTTAGAATAACGTTTTTATCAGCTTGCACTACCAAGCGGTTGTTACGTCAGTCACTGCGGCCGAATAGTGCGAAATGAGTGGTTTTTATTCTTTATAAAATCAAATTTTCGTCTTTTGGAAAAAATTAAAAACATAAGACCTGCTTTATAGTTAGTTCAGTTAGTATGCAGTTTCGTGATCTAATTTGAAGTACTTTTTGAATACCAGCGGTTTATTGTTCGATTTGGAGGTAACTTTGGGATTTTTTTGCTATCGAGAAAAGTTTATGAAATCGTGTTTTTGACACACTTAAGACCTAACATTAATCCTCAACTTTACCATATATTTATTTCAAAATTAATGCTGCAGTATTTTAGGCGTAACGGAGGATCATGCTAAGCCATTTGAGGTAGTATAGGCCCTTAAGCCTAGATAATAATTTTGTGATTTTTAATTACAGGGGTGGAAACTGATTCCATGGTCAAAAATACTGATTTTACTGACTAAAACCCACTAAAATACTGACCATTTACTGACCAAATCTCTAGAAAACTGACCCTTGGTCTGTCAACATGACATCGAAATACAAATGTTAGTTATTTATATATTATGTTTGAAACTGTTTTTCCGTCACTTCCCCCTCAAGGTTCATTGGAAGACCAGCTTCAGACAGCATCACCTGTCTGGCATTAATGCTGAAATGGACCTTTTTGGCGCAGCCGTGAGGCACACAGCACATATTATGTTTTCCTCCTTAATTTGTATCTTTTTATATTATTGTATGTGTGCTATAATAGCTGACGTCAAATAAATATTTTTTCTTTCTTTCAGTTGCTGTTAGTTAATTAGTTAGGTTAATAATATATGGAGAGTAAATAAGTAAGAAAAATGTTTTGACTGACAAAGAGCAAAATATACTTGCCTGAGTATTTTTGGATCTGTAATGGAACGTAGCTTTTTGAATACGAATATCAGCTTACGAATTCTATTATTTAGAGCTTCCATATGTTGTTTGAATGAAAGGGTTTCATCTATTATAATACCCAGGTATTTTATTTTATCAGTCTTCCTAATATTGGGACATCTACACTGGCTATCTGTAGGGACTGGGCAACAGTGAGCATGCAACGCTGAGGGGATATTGGATATATGCTTACGCATCGAAAACTTAACATAATTTGTCTTCACTGCATTTAGGGTTAGTGAGTTATTTTGTAGCCATTTATTTACAATATTAAATCCGTGTTGCGCAAGCTTGTAGACTTCATTTTCTGAGTCAGCCGAAAAAAGTAAAGCAGTGTCATCAGCGTAAGTTATGATAGTACCATGCTCTAGCTTTAGATTGCAAAGGTCATTTATGTAGATCAAAAATAGGGTGGGCCCCAGGATACTTCCTTGGGGAACACCAAAAAATGAGTTTTTTTGAACATCGCTGAGAACATCGCCAATCTTTACGCACTGAGAACGATCTTCTAAATAACTTTTGAATAGTTTCAGTTGGGTGCCTCTTACACCCATGATCTCTAGCTTGCGCAATAGAATTGGAATGGAAACAGTGTCAAAAGCTTTGGCGAGGTCCAGGAAAATACCTACTGTGTGGTTACCCTTGTCAAGTTCTTGCGCTAGATAGTCAGTCAGATGATGTACCGCATCGGCAGTTGAAACTTTGGGTCTAAATCCAAACTGTCTTTCGGACAGAATAGATTTATCTTCCAAATATTTCAACAACCTTTTGTTTATTATTTTCTCCAATATTTTCGACATAGAAGGTAGTAAAGAAATAGGTCTATAATTAGTCACTTGCTCTTTGCAGCCTGATTTATAGACAGGGATAATTACAGCTTTTTTAAGACACTCTGGGAAATGACCTGAAGATAAACAAATGCGGAAAATATAAGTCAGTGGTGGTACCAAAATGTCCTTGAATCTTTTAATAATTTTATTCGAAATGTTGTCCCAGCCAACTGCACAATCTTCTTTCAAGGTCATGATTATACTTTCAACTTCAGTCTCGTCAGTATCTAGCAGCGCGAAGGAAGTTAAAGCAGTGTTAGAAGTTAAAGGAATGCTTGTGAGGTTTTGGGATTGACTCAGATTTTTTTCTGCCAGACACTTTCCCACATTAACAAAGAAATTATTTGCTATGTTAGCGGATTCCACTGGTGACGAGTGTGCTTGTAATAAACTTGAAGATGACTCATTTTGTTTTGTAGAATACGTTACGTCTTTAATATATTTCCAGATCTTTTTACTATTTGTTCCAGCCTTTTCCAATGCCACTTTGTCGTAGTTGCTTTTAATTTTTCTAAGAAGATCATTACAGAAATTTCGATATCTTTTGTACGAAAGTTGCAATACACCATTTTCTGGATTAGATTTAGCTTTACTATGCAGTTTATCCCTATGTTTCATACAGCGAATAAGACCTGGGGTGATCCATGGTTTTATATTGTGGTTTTTGTTGTTTAACTGCGATACGACTGTGTTTTTCTGAATTGCATTTCGTAAGTTTTCAATAACAAACAACATGCAAAACTGCGGGTCAGCGGAATTAAAGACTGGATCAAAATTGATGACGCGTAAATCTTCTTCAAGTCTATTTATATTAAGTTTAGAAATTTTGCGAGTGCCTTGTTTCGGTAATTTGCAATTTAGGGTTAATAGGGCAGCGTTGTGATCTGTTATTGTTGAGTCAACAATAAGTGCAAGTGAGTGGAAATTCGATTTAAGCATAATGTGATCCAAACAGGAGCCACTGTGATGTGTAGGAAAGCTATGTGCTGGGAGCAGGCCATGAAAGGCGCATAGGTTGAGGTAGTCCTGAGCAAAAGCATCAGCACTTCCTGGAAGAATATTGATATTAATATCTCCAATTACAATTGTATTTTTGTTGGATGACAGGTTCTGCAAGGTCTCATTCAGAGAGTCGATAAAATTGCTAGTATTTTTAAAAGACGGAGGTCGATATAATGCTAATATCGCAAAATCTGATCCAATTTTAACTAACAGTCTGTTACAGTCATGCATATCAGGTTCCTCAACAGAGACGTTCAGATGATTTCTTGCATAAACTATCACACCATCATTTTGGTTGTAATTTATGGTACTTCTGTACATATTATATCCCGGGATTAGTGGTACGTTATATTGTTTGGCAAGCCAGCATTCGGTTAAAACAATAACGTCACAATTTATGTTTAACCGTTGCTGAAATGTATTAAAGCTATCAAAATTCTTAAAAACACTGCGAATATTTTGTGTTAATATGGTTAGTGGAGATTTGTAGCCGGATAGATATTGTTTGCAGTTTTCAGCTTCACAAACTTTGGCCTCGGATACAGAGAAATTATCTAAATCATTAATTAAACTATTTATCATAATGGTAGTTTAAATAAAAATATAAAATAAAAAAGGTCAAAAAAAAATAACTAATTAACGGCGCTCTTAGGCGCCTCCATAATCTACAGAATTGATGTACAGTCAAAGGTCAAAATTCCACTTCCACCGCAACGCACATTATCGTTTGCGCTATACGGGCTGCGGTGCCTATACACACATACGCATATTTATCCGTGTGAGTGATGTTCCAACGCTAACAAATTAACATGTCGTGTAGCATCGCTACGAGTAATAATATAGATGTGGTCAATGTTAGACAAGGATGACAATATCAGTAACTTCTTTTTATCACCGTCTGATTATTTTTTTCATAGTAATGCAAAATTTTGACAAGTTTGCGTAAGTTAACAATAGCTAGATCGGTAACGAGGCTAGTGTGATCGGGATAGATGTGAGTTCGAATCCAAGATGGACCGGTTTTTTATGTTTTATTTAATTATGTTTAATAATTTATTTTAGTAAGTTATTTTGAACAAATAGATATTATAATAAATATATTATAAAGGTAATTTATTATTACAATAATGATAATAAATGAAACAAACAAGTAATATTATTATTTTTTTTATAAAAGAAGTCCTTTACACTTACTTATGTTATTATTGTAGTATAGAATGTTAAAAAACATATTTAAGGTTACATAATATAGATATTATGAAAATTCTGACATCATTGAGGTTAAATTTAACTATTCATTTTCTCAATGAAAAGAGGATTGAAACTTAACCTCAATTTTACAATAATATAAATACTAATTTGTTTAAGTTACGGTCACTATGTCCCCTGACATAAAATTATCCTACCTGTTTAGGATTTACATACATTTTCTATAGGGTTTAAGTCAGGGGACCGAGCTGGCCAAGGAATAACTTTAATTTCTGGATGATTGCTAAACCATTCGCGAACAATGCTGGCACGGTGAATAGGACAATTGTCTTGCACAAAACTTATCTCTTCTAAGTCTTCTGCGGGGTAGATATTACGCACCGTAGGCAACATTACATCATTCAGCACTTCCACATAGTTGGCACTGTTGGCTCGCGTCGATATAAAACTTAATTCACCGGGCCCTTGAGCACTTATCCACCCCCACATATTCACACTGATTCTGCCTGATTCCGTATTTGGTCTTGAAACCATTCGTCTCATATTCAGCTACCATATAACGTCGCTGAGGCTGGCTAATAAGAGGTGGTCTTCCGCTCCTCTCACGACTCTTCAGGCTACCTTCTTCCTCAAATCTCTTCACCCAGCGCCTAACAGTCTCTCTCTAAAAAAAAAGTCTATATTACACAATTGCAACCAGCGATTTAGGTCTACCATTATATTTTGTAGGTATCATCACATAAAATTTAAAAAAAAAAAACTTACGCATAAACTGGTTTCATTCGATATTTGAGATATATTAAGGCCATTCGAATATAGGGCCACAATATTTGCCTTAGCTTCAATTCTAATATTAGCCTGCATATTGAATTCAGAAGAATACTAAAATAGCAACAGCAAGATAACACAAACGCTCGTAACTATGTTCACCAACCAAGAACAGCGAATAGTGGAATAATTTATGTGAACTAGTAAAGTAGTTAAAATATGCAGGTAGATTTGAAACAAAGTGAACTTATCACTTTGTTTCAAATCTACCCTCATATTTTAATAACGACGCTAAGATTGAAAATTATTGTAAAACGAAAGAATCTTCGTTTAGTTGTGGAATATATTTTAACATTATATTTTGTTAACAACTCGGCATTTATATTTCACATGTAATACTTAAAAAATGTTTTTCATGTTTGATGTGAGACTCGAACCCGAACACTCGCCATGCGAGGCGCAGGCGCAGTGCTAACCAATTTGGCCACTGTATCACTTACACAACTCATTGAAATTTGTAATAACAATCTTAAGCGGGCAACAAGTTGCTAATGTGTAAGTGTTGTCAAACGTTCTTATAGAAGAAGGTCATAAGTACAACTAATATTGCTTTGCCATTGTGTTGCGAGATTGGCAGTCGACTTCTGACTGTTATAGTACCTTTTTTCAGCCATTATTTTCGCCGGGCAGTCAGCAGCACCTGTGTTATGCTTATCCGGCTTTTCGAAATGCAAACAAGTAGCGCATTTTGGTTGGTCAGCCTTTTTTGGACATTCTTTTACTGAGTGACCTTGATCACCACAGTGACCGCAGGTGTACGATGTCTGTCGACATGACTTGGCCGCATGTCCATACTGCTGACACTTATAGCATCGTGTGACCAAAGTGAAGTCTCTCACAGGGCATGATGACCAATTTACAAAAACTCGGTCTTGTGATATCAGGGCTTTGCGTATTACTGCAGATACCTCAACAATGTAGTTACATGTCTCAGAGTCTTTCTTACCTGACTTATGACTTAATTTAATTAGGCTTAAAAACGTCTCAAGGCTGCAATCCTGAAGTTTTTCGGCTAGGTTCTGGTTGTACACACAAGTAAAAACCTCATTTTCCTGCATGCATGTCGGCACTCCTATAATTACAACCCTAGGCTTTCTTTTATGGGGCTCGTCGACTGTTAGGCCTGATTTGGTAAGCTGCACCGATTGTCTCAGCTTCTCAATGTCGTCCTTCGTCTCAGTGCTGATGATAACACCGCCGTTCTTCGTCTTACGCAGGCCTCTCACGTGTAGCTTCATTTGTTCGGGGCTGATAATTTTCTGGACAAGGGTTTTTGTCTCATCGCTGGTCTTCAATTTGTCACTGGGATAGATGGCCACAGAACTTACGTGACTTGGCTGGATAAAATTGTTGGCACCTTTCTTTACCATGTCAGCAAAGGAAGATACCTGGGCAGGTTTCGTCGAATCTTCTATACTCAGCTTAAGGTTCTGTAGCTGCTGCGAAAGATCGAGTTGGTTTTCTAGATTTCTGACGGCGTAGTGCGATTGATTGGCTTTAGCTTTGACGGACTGGTACTGGACGGCCATCTGCGAGGTCCCGTAACTAATCTTCCTGGTTAGGTTTATGATGCGCGTTTTTTGATCCACATTCAGCTTTCCCTCATTTGCAATAGCGCACACCTCCTTCAGATTCTGTTCGATATTCGCCATCCAGGTCTGAATTTCTGCCGTTGAGACAACTTCAGGGGCATCGTTCCTTTGGATAGGGGCTTGAGGCGTAGAGGCGGGTACGGCAACGGGCACAGGGGAAGAGGTGGCTGTGAGGTGGTTTGTAATTTATCTCAGACTAATTCCAAATTCAAATTTTTGAAAATTCTTTTGTTTCGGTGGCATAAAAATGTCTTGATGTATAGGAGAGGGAATTTTCATTTGTGCGAAATTTAGAAAACAATACGAATTACGTTTAGTTACAGTTTTTTTTCATTTTTAAACGAAAGATAAAGTTAAAATTGAGGTATTGTAGCCATGCAACGCCGACATTTGACGAGGGCGGAGATGTTACGAGCTGTGGGAATGCTGGAAGCTGGATCTGTTCAGCGTAATGTTGCTGAGGCCATAGGGACCCATCAAAATGTAATTTCAAGATTGTGGACACGCTATCGTGCCACAGGTGAAGTAGCGGAGAGGCACCGGGGGCCAAGTCGCATCACTACCCCCAGACAAGACCGATTTTTGCAAATTACTGCGCGAGCACAACCAAATGCAACGGCGACTCAATTGGTCCAAAGGCTGCGAGTGGAACACCAAGTGCTTGTGAGTGACCAAACTGTAAGAAGGCGACTGCATGAAAGCAATCTACGCTCTCGTAGACCACTCCGGGTCCCACCTTTACGGAGAGGCAATCGTGGACGACGATTAGAATAGGTTCGGAACCACGTGGACTGGGGCCGTGACCAATGGTCCAATGTGCTGTTCACGGATGAATCCAGGTTCGGCTTCCATCCAGATTCACGAAGGACGCGTGTTTGGCGAGTTCCTGGACGATGGAGCCGTCTCCAGAACCCTCAGGAAGTTCACCCATACCAAGGAGGAACAATTATGGTTTGGGCAGGAATTCGTCTTGGAGGACGGACGGATCTCGTTTGGGTGCGGGCAATATGACGGCAGAACGATACGTCCAACAGGTGCTGGGGCCCGTAATCTTGCACCACAGAACACAAATGGGGCAAGATTTCCTGCTCATGCACGACAATGCCCGGACACACACGGCGAGAACGGTAGCAGCTTGGTTACATACACATAATGTTAGGGCCTTAGACTGGCCTGCTCAATCGCCAGATCTAAATCCCATTGAGCATGCGTGGAATATGCTGCAAAGAAGAGCTCTGAAGGAAGTTCCTGAAAATCTGGCTACAGAAGATCAACTTTTTGCGCACCTCAGAAGGACATGGGACAATATTCCGCAGCAAGACATTGACAACCTTGTTCTGAGCATGCCGAATCGTTGCCGATGTGTTATGAACATCATGGGCGCTTTCTCAGACTACTAACTTCAAGTTTATAAACACAAATTAAATGATTTTTCTATTTTTTTCAGTTTTTACTCACAAATTAAAAGTTCATTCATATACGGTTTCCGTCTATGCTTCATTTTTTTTCCATAAAATCCTGAAATTTTAATCTATACCTTAACCATTATTAAAAAATGGTAGAATATTAAATAACGTATCTTTTAAATATATACATGTCATATAAATAATTAACACATTGATAGTAATTCGCTTTTTTTAAAATATCCCTAGACCGTGTTGATGTGTGTATATGTTCTGTGGGTGTGACACTTTTTCATGCTAGTCTAAGATCCCTTGAAGAACGACCTTCACCGAGCTGGTTAATGGATGAAAAGTATTTTATATTAAATTAAATATATCAAAAAATATACTGCTAATGGGTTGTCTAAAAAATTTCAGTCCAGAATAGTTTTTTTTTCAACATTTCACTGGTTTGGCTAATAGACAAATTCCATACCAATCACAAGTATGAAACCTGTAAAATATGCAAACATTAGGTTAACTTAAAAATATTAAAAACAAAAAAATAATAAACTAAACGTCAAAAATATTAAACTTCAAAAATTTTCTACGGCAGTTCAAACGTTCGTGACTGTCACGGCCATTCATGTCATAGTATTTGACATCATTTAAACCTCTTTTGAGACTGGGCTTCGTCATCAGCAGTTGGTTTTGGGTGTCGTCTGTGTAGGAACTACAAAATGTAAGAACTACAAAATGTAAGATGCCCCTCGCATGCAGTCGAGCGGCCAGTCGTCTCCGCCGCGCCACAGCATAACATTGTGTGCTATCGACATAATAAGAAACGTCACTATAACATAACTCCTGATCTATAAATAGACTTTTATTGGACTTTGTGATTTCATTTATATCCATTCTCCAACCAACTACCAAAGGTTCCAACATTGGTGACCCCGACGTGATCCTAGGGAACTGGTTGTGGAGAAGCAAATTACGGCAGTGTGAGAGTAAACAGTACACAATTAAGTGATAACGTGCGATCGCGCGGCAGGCGACTCCTCGTCAAACTTGGAACCTTTCGGCAGGGATTGCAAGGGTTACCCAGGATGAGCCAACCACCACCACCAACTGTAGTTCCTATATAGTGTGGTTGTATGTTTGACTTCCTTGCTAGTATTTCTCTGTATACTTCGCACGCTTTGTAGTTTGCTGGATGCGCGCCTTGAGATAGGGAACATTTGGCCGGGGTGTTGCGATCTTTTTAGGGCACTCTGAAGTTTTGTGTGATTGTGCACATTTCACACATCGGAAAGGCCTCATGCAGTAGTTTTTAGAGAGTCCATATTGCTGACATCTTTGACATTGGACTACTGAGGTTCGCTTTCGTGGGTCTTCTATAGTTATCGACTGATGGTGTATGAATTTAATACTTGTATAGCCTTGTTGGTGGGGTTGAATTGGAGGTTTGCGAAGAATGTAGATGTTGGTTTGTTTTCTGGGCCATACTTTACATTTATTATCTCCCCAATCACGATATTTCATGTCTCTTCTAGTACTTCTTGTATCGCACTGCTTGGGCTTGGTGTAGAGTGGTGTAGGTTCCTTATCACAATTCTGAAGGGTCGCTTATATTTCTTATATGTCCAATAAGTCCTTTTTTTCTAACAATATCTATCGTGGTTTCGTAGACCTCTATCTGGTTAATGATTTTGTATGTGAAGTCTGCTTTGTTTACGACACTCTCTAGCAGCTCAGTTAGTTTGGTAAGGTCTTCAATGCCAAACAGAATTATGGGTGGTGGCTTTACAACTTTTTTAGCTGTTTATTGTTGTGTCTTCTTTCTGGTCTACTGGGAGTCCACTGAATGTGTTGGTGACAATGATTCTCTCTGGAGATGAAGAAACTTTCTTCCTTTTGTCATTTCTTGGGTCTGGCACTCTCTGCCAGGTGGGAGGATTGGCTTCTTTGTTCTCCGTACTAATCCTCATCTCATTGTGCTGTGTGTTTTCAATGTTAGCATCTCTTATCGAGCTAAATGATAAGCTTCTTGGTCTAGTCTCAAATAGACCCGGATGAAAAGCTTGCTGGACCAGCTTCTTAGTGCTCTTGTTCTCTTTAAGACCAGTAGTATTAACTGGTAAGGGGGCCTGGGTACCCACCCTCTTACAGTCTTCGGTAATCAATTTCTCGCTCACAGGCCCGGATACCTGTAAGCGCCGGGGGCTAGCCGGATTGCATGACTGAATATTCTCATTATTTTTACTCATTTCATTATTATGGTTGGGAAAATAGTGAAGCACTTTCCCAATGCACTACACATCATAACGCCATTGACGCCCAGTCTCAAAAGAAAAACTACCCACCCCTTCCAAATAAATGGATCAGACCCAGCCAGTGGCCAACCCAATCGAACCGCGGCCAAAACCTAACAACACGCAACAACTATACGCTGAAGTAACCAAAGCTTACAAAACCTTCAAACATGAGAATGCTCCTACAGTAAGCATACAAGACATACTTATAAAACAAGCGGAAAAGTTTGATTTAATCCTACAACAAATGAGTATGCTAATGAATCTCATAACGACCCTAGTCACTAAGATGTCACAATGACTTCCCTCAAGATAGCTACGTGAAACCCAGCTGGGCTATCTCTAAATAAAGTAGAAGCTTTGTTACACTCCCACAACATAGACCATGGACGTGCGCTACGAAGAGGCAATTAGGCAAAGCCTGCCCTACCAACGGGGCAATTATTATAACTAATGAACTATGTAATAACACTTTGTACAAAATATTAAAAAAAAAGTTCAAACTCCTGTTCGAATAATTATAGCAATTTTCGCGCTCGTGTTACGTAACTAACACTGTACTGGAGGTTGCTACGAAGCTCGACGCTCACCCGCCGGACGCATCTAATAGGCAAACACTCCACTAGCCTAAAACCCATTGATAAATTTACGCACACAGCGGCACATTGGTGCATATTTTCGTGTGTATGAACCGCACACATGTATAGGTTGCAGCTATTTTTGGGCGGTAACTCCTGCGAGTGCTGGGCTGTGATTGGCTGCTACAACACAAAGCCAGGATTCAAGGTGGATGTTCTTTAGCCCGCGAAATTCAAATTTCCTTACGTTTTTTGCAACAGGCCAGTGCTAGGTTGTATGTTGATTAAAATAATGATTACCGGGGGTTATTGGCGCGTATTATTATTATAATAATTAATAATATTATTGTTATTATATTTTTCTTCATGGGTTTCGTTTTCGTGGTTTTTAGGGTTGGTGATAATGAAAATGAGGTCAAAATGATAAATCAAAATGGCGCCGACGAAAATTTTCGGTTTTTTCTTCATGGTGTCATTTCGAGGTTTTTGGGGTCGCTGATAATGACAATGAGGTCAAAATAAAAATCCAAAATGGCGCCGACGAAAAATTTTGGTTTTTTCTTCATAGGTGTCGTTTTCGTGGTTTTTGGAGTCGCTGACAATGAAAATGAGGTCAAAATGAAAATCCATCATGAACATTTTCAGTTTTTTCTTCATGGGTGTCGTTTTCGAGATTATTGGGGTCGCTGATAATGAAAATGAGGTCAAAATGAAAATCCAAAATGGAGCTGACGAAGATTTTCGGTTTTTTCTTCATGGGTGTAGTTTTCGAGGTTTTTGGGGTCGCTGATAATGAAAATGAGGTCAAAATGAAAATCTAAAATGGCGCCGAGGAAAATTTTCTTTTTTTTCATCATGGGTGTCGTTTTCGTGGTTTTTGGAGTCGCTGACAATGAAAATGAGGTCAAAATTAAAATCAAAGATGGCGCCGATGAAAATTTTCAGTTTTTTCTTCATGGGTGTCGTTTTCGAGGTTTTTGGGGTAGTTAATAATGAAAATGAGGTCAAAATGAAAATCCAAAATGGCGCCGACGAAATCTTTCGGTTTTTTCTTCATGGTTTTTGGAGTCGCTGGCAAAATGAAAATCCAAGATGAAGATCCAAACTGAAAATTTTAATCGGCGCCCGATTAAAATTTTCAGTTTTTTCTTCATGGGTGTCGGTTTTCGAGATTTTGGGGTCGCTGATAATGAAAATGAGGTCAAAATGAAAATCCAAAATAGCGCTGACGAAAATTTTCGGCTTTTTCTTCATGGGTGTAGTTTTCGAGGTTTTTGGGGTAGTTAATAATGATAATGAGGTCAAAATGAAAATCCAAGATGGTGCCGACCAAATTTTTTTTTGCATTCATTATTTCATGGCCTACCCACCGTGGACAACCACTGCACGCCACTGACATAGACATACTACTAGTGCCAGAATCTCATACAACCGCAAACAGTAGTGTTAAAACACAGAATTACAACATCTACTGTACTGATCATCCAGACGGTACTGCACACGCCGGAGCGGCTATAGTAGTAAGGTCTAATATCAAACACTATGAGCAACCACAATTCAAAACTGAGCACATACAAGCAGCAACCGTCGCAATAGAAGATCGAAACGGAACATTTAATCCGTCTGTCATTTACTGCCCTCCCAAACATAAGCTAAAAGAGGACCAATATGATGAGTATTTTAAAACCCTAGGCAGCTGCTTTATAGCCGGAGGTGACTGGAACGCCAAAAATGTTAATTGGGCATCCAGACTTACTAATACAAGAGGAAGAGAGCTCAAAACGAGTATTATAGACAGAAACCATCTTAGGACAATCTCTACAACGGACCCCACTAACTGGCACACAGACTCAAACAAACTCCCTGATGTCATAGCCTTTTTTATTGTTGTTTTTTTTTTAATTGAAAGGGACTATTCAGGCTTTCTCACCATGTAGAGACAAGTCTAGACGCAAACTCTAAGCATGTTCCTGTAATACTGACCATTGGAACCACGGTCTTAAACACTGAAAGAAACTCCAAATTGTATAACAAGCACTCACATTGGAGTTCATTTCGCGAATGTGTGGAAGACGGAATCAACCTCAAAATACCATTGAAAACTGAGTAGGATATCGATGTTGCTGCGAGAAATCTCACCTCGGTAATCCAGGAAAGTTGTTGGAAGTCAACTCCAGAAGCCAAAGAACGATCACCTCAAAATAAAGTATACTCGGAAACCATACGGTCAAAAATTATGGTAAAAAGAAGACTGCGGCGTATATGGCACACAAGTAGGCACCCAAATGACAAAGCGGCACTAAACAAAGCGATTAAAGAACTAAAACCCCTTATAACTGAAGCAGATGATGCCGCTCTAGATACGTACTTGGAAGGGCTCACAGCTACCAAAGCGACTGACTATTCATTGTGGAGAGCCTGTAGAAACCTGGATCTACCCTTGCACCACAAACCACCGCTTCGGAATCCAAATGGAACCTGGTATTGATCTGATCAAGACAAAGCTGATGCATTTCCGAACCATCTCAGCACGTATTTAAGCTTAATAACCCGAGACCAAACGCGGATGAATCTGATATCGACATTGTCCACAACTAAGATTTTCATCTAGATCAACCCTTAAAGTTAGTAACGCCTAAGGAGATATGTAAAAATATAAACAATGGACAAAAACAAAGCCCCAGGTTATGATCTTATCGACAAAAAAGTCCTTAAAGAATTACCTCGCAAAGGAATTGTGTACCTCACCATACTTTTGAATGCCCTTCAACGAGTAGGCTACTTCCCAGATATATGGAAGGTATCACAAGTAATAATGATCCATAAACCCAGTAAACCGATGCATGATGTCATCTCATACAGACTTATCAGTCCCCTACCGATTATCACAGAGTACATTTTTATATAGGGTACCGATTATGTCTAAGCTCTATGAAAAGTCCGTACTACATAGAATGTTACATGTTCTCAATGAGAAGTCCATTGTCCCAGACCACCAATTCGGATTTCGAAAAGAACATGCTACCATAGAACAAGTCCATAGAGTGTGCAGGACTATCAGAAAATCCTTTGAGAGAAAAGAGTACTGCTCAGCTGCTTTCCCTGACATACAACAGGCCTTTGACAAAGTCTGGCACGAAGGTTTGCTTGTCAAAATAAAATCCTTGCTACCTCATACATTCTAAGGTGTACTAAAAATTACAAACAAAATATTTCAAGTGAGAGAAAATCAATCCACCTCGGGATTCCATGAAATATCCGCAGGAGTACCATAGGGCTCGGTCCTCGGACCTGTGCTGTACACCCTGTTTACTTCCAAAATGCCACAGAGCTCTGAGATCACAACTGCTACCTTCGCGGATGACACTGCCTTACTTGCTTCACACAAATGTCCAACGCAAGCATCCCGCATTTTGCAAACCAGCTTAAATGAGACTGAAAAATGGCTAGCTAAATGGAGAATTGCCGCCAGCGTATACAAGTCTGTGCACATCACATTTACTCTCTGCAAGAAAGATTGTGACCCAGTCACCCTAAACGGCAGTCAACTCCCACACCACGAGTCTGTGAAGTATTTGGGCATGCATCTTGACCGCAGGCTCACATGGAGGCAGCATGTCGAAACAAAAAGAGAAGAAATTCACCTGAAATACAGAGGTCTTTTCTGGCTTCTAGGAAGAAACTCAAAACTGGCGATAGATAACAAACTCCTCTTATACAAGACTATACTAAAGTCAATCTGGACATACGGCATCCAACTTTGGGGATCAGCCAGTGCCCCCAACATAATGAAAGTGCAAAGGGCACGAAACTATGTACTTAAACAAATATCAAACGCACCATGGAATGCTCAAGCATCCAAATAACCTTGCGGGGCAGCTAACCATCCCAGAAAGCAACCGTCGCCGGCGATTGAAAAAGCGACGGGACATTTTCGAGCAGAATAGTCAGTGTTCGATTAAAAACTGTTATTCATAGCTAGCTATACATTCATTCATGTGTACAAGTTACTCATTCCTTAGTTCATAAGCAGTGTCCAATAGATCTTTGTAGAAACCACAAGTCGTTTCATTCCAAAAGTCAATCGAGCAAACCTCAACCTTATCACCTTAACAGTCAGTGAGAAGAATGACTTGAGAAAGATAGGGCAGACTCTACGGAGAGTCTCTAGCACGCCATCTGAACCATCCCATTTGCTCATAGTCTGAAAGACTGATCACAAGATTCAAATATTAAAGAAAAAACCTCTATCCGCCTTGTTTAATTCTAATTTTTTACACTTAAAATAATAATTTGACTAAATGTATGTGCTCTAGTCAAGCAAATAGTGCAAGAGCAATATTATAATAACATCTTAGTGAAACTCTTCAAATAAAAGTGTTTCTTGGACACATAGTATTTGATGTCACTACCGGCGTTATCGAGGGACGATGCGTTTCGAGTTTGCGTTCCGTTTACGAACAACACGCTACATCAAATATTAAATTGTAAAATAAGTGTTGCATTAGAAAATTAAACAAGTGTACCACAATGTTTTTATGGGCCAATCAAGGTATTTTTAAGGAATAAAAAAGTGTTGTACTTCTTGCATATTCCCTGTTGTCAAAGTCTTCCCCTTTTTTCTGCCACTACAGCAATCATTTTCTATACTAATATTATAAAGAGGAAAACTTTGTTTGTTTGTTTGTAATGAATAGGCTCAAAAACTACTGGACCGATTTAAAAAATTCTTTCACCATTCGAAAAGCTACATTATCCACGAGTAACATAGGCTATATTTTATCCCCGTACTCCCACTGGAACGGGAACTACGCGGGTGAAACCGCGGGACGTCCGCTAGTATTTAATAAAAACACAAAAAAGTGAAAAATAACTTTAGCTTCAGAAGTCGTTGACCTTTCAAATCAAATTAAATCAAATCATTTATTCGCATGGAGCTCGTGGCTAAATAATAACAGCCGCTCGGGTCGATCGTTAGGTTAAGCCGTGCTTGCCTAGGTTGATCTGTGGATGGGTGACCGCCCATTACATACCGAGTTTTCTCCGTGCCTCGGAAAGCACGTTAAGCCGTTGGTCCCGGCTGTCATTTGTAGATCTTTGACAGTCGTTAGGTAGTCAGAGGCCCAAAAAGTCTGACAGCCAGTCTTACCAAGGGGTATCGTATTACCCGGTACTAACTGGGTTGTGGAGGTCAGATAGGCAGTCGCTCCATGTACAATACTGGTATTCAGCTGCATCCGGTAAAACTGGAAGCCGACCTCAACAAAGTTGGGAAAAGGCTAGGCAGATGATGATTTATTCGCATAGAATGTAGGTATTTGTACAATAAAGTTGTCTATACTAATAATAATATTATAAAGAGGAAAACTTTGTTTGTTTGTTTGTAATGAATAGGCTCAAAAACTACTGGACCGATTTCAAAAATTCTTCCACTATTAGAAAGCTACATTCACCCTGAGTAACATAGGCTATATTTTATCCCCATACTCCCACGGGAACGGGAACTACGCGGGTAAAACCGCGGGACGTCCGCTAGTCAGAAAATATAGTGAGCCGGGTACATTCTGTCTGAATTTTGGCATGCAAAATTTAACAAATAATGTCAGTATCAATAAATTATCAAGCATAAAGTATCAAATAATGTCAGTATCAATAAATTATTAAGCACAAAGTATTAAATAATGTCAATAATATTAAATTGCTGGAATGTCAAAAACAGGATCAAAATAGAAAAATAAAACAAATAAGATAATCACATAACCAATAACAGAATTTCTGCCTCAAAAAACTATTAAAAGAATAATATGAGCAGTGATAGGAATAGGTAGTGCTTATTAGCCTAAACTTCGAAGAACAGAGACAAGAATCGGAGACTTCCTTAGACTATATTTTTTTCCGGGACATCACGTAAGTACATCAAAAATTAATGTTATTTGGAATAAGTAATTGGTCTATGTTTAACTAAAGTTTGCGACTAGACATAACATAACACAGTCGTTACAACCACGGTAATATTATGATACAGTACTTTAACTCGGCCGCATGATAGAAATAAATGCCTACAGCCGCGCGGTACGTAAACATGCGTTAGGGCTGCCCGTCTCCAGCATTGTAATTACATTTGCCTACTTTCTGTTTCTATTTAGTTTTGTGATTGTAAATATCCTTTTTATATAAATAAATGAAATACTTTGTATATTGAATAGGAAGTGTTCAATAAAAATGCGTGTTGTTTTTTGATTGGTAGATTTAATTAAAAAAACATGTTTTTGTTTGAAAAACAAATCGGGCTTATAAATTTGCGACCGAAACATATTTGCGCCTCGACTGAGTCGTACGAAATGCTTTATTGTTAAATTTCAAAGTATAGGCACCGAAGTTTTAACACAAGCGTAAGTAGGTAGGTACCTACCGTATCATGATTCATTCAGAACCGCATATGACTACCTATTTCACTCGTCTCAATAACTTTCCGTTACTCTATTCGCTTTATTTATTAATCCAAACACCTTTTTTTTCGTGAGATAAAAGGAAATACTTATCCATTAAAAAGACACACATTATTTACCTACCTACTAGTAAGTAAAATTATTTTATGGTCTTACCTTTCAGAGTTTCCAGTTAATTTAAAAAAACTTATGTCTGGATGCGTTATTGACGAATTCATACAACCAAAAACAGCACAATATTTCCTACTCGTCATATTAACTGATTTTTAGAGAAAAAATCGCGCGGTTATTGTTAAAAAAACAACACACCGTCCGTTCGACACTGCGGTACAGCCGTGACTGTCTGCGCCCCAAGCGCACCCCAAGATCGAGGCGCGTAGGTATAGCTCGCGTTTCGTCCGTTTCTATGAAGTTGGAGTACTGTATCATAATATTACTGTGTTACAACCATCAAAATTTCTGAAAGTATTCTTTTTTTTCTTTATTGCACCGAAAGTACAATGGGCGGACTTGTATGGCTGCGCATTTAGTTATCCACTCTTAGAATTTACAAAAAAAAACTCGCCGTGGTCGCATAATAAAATATAGTCTAAGGAAGTCTCCGATTCTTTTCTCTGTTCTTGACCTCACAGGACCTTTCTTGGTATCCGAGAACTTAGCAAATAATGGTTTATTTTTTTTACAAAAAATGCCATTTCTAGAATATACGACGGAAAAGTAAGAATTTTCAAAGACTTAAACAGAGGTTCACAGCTATCTCTAGGTTTAAGACTACACATAGCTCTAACACAACGTTTCTGGGCATTAAATATGTTATCTCTTAAGCTGCAATTACCCCAAAAAATTATTCCAAATCTCAAGACCGATGCGACTAAACCATGGTATGCTACTAAAGCAATCTTTATGTCAACTTTTTTCGTCAGGTTAAAAAGAAGATAAGCCGCAGTGCTTAACTTTTTGCACACCACTTCTGCTTGCGGTTTCCAGGTTAATTGATCGTCGATATGAATTCCTAAAAATTTCGAGACCTGTGTTTGATTAATAACTTGTCCATTGTACTGTACATTGACGTTCGGTGGAATTGTACGTTGGTGAAAATGCATCACATTAGTCTTAAGTATGTTTATTACCAGGTTGTTTTTGTCAAGCCAATCAATAATATTTCTAAGGTTAGTATTAATATCCTGTTCATAATCGTTAATATTTGAACATTTTATCAGTGCTGTGCTGTCATCGCCAAATAGAACCATTGGATTTGGTATCTGACGAGGCAGATCATTTATATATAGCAAAAATAGCGGGGACCCAATACGCTACCTTGCGGTACACCGAATTTAACAATTTTACCTTCAGATTTATATTTTTGTTCACGTTTAGATTTAAGTTTTTTTGATTCATTTAGTTTTTTTGTCACCGACTTCTGAAGCTAGTTATTTTTCACTTTTTTGTGTTTTTTGAAGTCTGTTTTATTTTTTTGCAAAAAAGATTTTTTATTTTTCCATTTTTAGTTGTAATATCCTATACAAATATTTGCTATGCATTTATTTTACATTGTTAACAATACATGTCATGGTAATAGGCTTATCCCCAATAAATGGAACTTAACATACCTACCTAAACTGTCGAAATTTGGGTGTATTGTACACATCTGCGTACCTCTCAGAGCATACAGCTGTGATGTTACGTCATGATGTTGTATAAACAATAAACATCCAAGCGATTGCAGTAATCACGACCAATTTACTAGCTAGTTTTGAAGAGTTCCATTGTATATCTCCGAAGATCAGCATCAGATCTTCATCAAATTTAAAGGTGACCATCTCAGGAGTATACTCTTTCAAATAAAAAAAGAATTTTGAGAATCGCTCCACAAATGGAGGAGAAATCGGTGAACATACATGAAATTTTCTTGTGATATGCTTTACAATACGGCCGACGTATCTTGGCGAGTCTGAACATAGGCTTTGCGAACTTTAGCGCATGTACACTCGTGAAGAAAACTGTTATTGTCTTTATTTTTTATAAACCAATGTACGAATAAAATTACCATAATATGCTTTGGTTGGCATATTTGGCGAATAATATAAGTGCCAACTGACACTTGCAAATACCGCAAATAGAACTAACTTATCATCATCATCATCATCAGCCTATTAATGTTCCCACTGCTGGGACACAGGCCTCCCCTCTATGAGAGGGAATGGGCTACAATCCACCACGCGGGCCCAGTGCGATTTTTATTCAAATCGATTAAAATTAAGTCAAAATTTTTTTTTTTTTTTTTTTAAGGAGGTTTTAAATTTTCTCAAATAGTCGTTACTCAAGTAGTCGTTAATAGATAACTGATATTTTATGTAAATCATGTCTTTCAACCGAGAAAATAAAATTTTATAAGTTTTTTTTTTAATTTCAATCGAAATCCCGTTTATTCACAAACAAAATACACTATATTTGTAAATCTATTTCGTTTAATATCCTAAATAAACAAAAAACAATTAATTCTAAATAAAACTAATCGATTACGATATTAGATTGAATAAAGGGTCGATTGTGTTTATTTATGGTCAATCTCTAGCCTAGACCACCGCCCCCCGCACGTCGCCTCATGCCACCATTTGGTTCCTCACAACAGTTATTGCGCAACCTTCTGCGCGAAGTTCGGACTCGCCAAGATACGTCGGCGGTATTGTACACACACATTCCAGACTTTTATTTCTAAGCCGTACTGACTTTATAGTTACGTATCTTAAAAAAAATTGTGTGGTCGGGGGACCCCCGTAAGGAACGTACTCCGTAGTTCTCCAAAAACCACGAAAACGACACCCATGAATAAAAAACTGGAAATTTCCACCGGCACCATCTTGGATTTTCACTTTGACCTCATTTTCATTATCAGCATCCCCAAAAATCACGAAAGCGACACCCATGAAGAAAAAACCGAAAATTTTCGTTGGCGCCATCTTGTATTTTCATTTTGACCTAATTTTCATTCTCAGCGACCCCAAAAACCGCAAAAAACGACACCCATAAAGAAAAAACCGAAAATTTTGTCGACGCCACATTGATTTAAATAGTAAAGATACGGTTGTCCGAACGTTCGCCGAACGCGGTCGCCATACAGAAACACTAACGCCATCTATTAGAACTACTATGTCAATCGGCGTGGTCTGCCCCTAGACGTAACCTTGTAAGAGCGGGTATTTTTAACCGACTTGAAGAAGAAGAAGAAGTGTGCGGAACAAACACGTAAATAGCTATTTGACTTAAAATATGGTTCACCACGTTCCTGTCTTATGACACGACTCCAAGCTTCATTTCGCACCGAATCAGTAGGAAATCTGCAAATTAAATACGTATTTTCACTGTACTTATAGATTTTTACCAGTAAGTACATAAAAACACATTTTAATTTGCTTGTAATAAACAATAAAAATTATTATAAACATATAAAATTAATTTTATGATATGAATTATTAAATCTTTTCATTTCATCGGCTAAAACGCGCGCCGCTGCAAAGTTATGTCTAACTTTTACGCGGCTTCGCGTCGTCTTTGCCAAACGTTGAGACAAATACGAAAGAAAATTGTTTTAAATAATGTTAGAAGTTGATATAATATTTTTTTTTATGATAAGAAATGTTATCATTTATTTTATTGTGCTTTTTGTCGTAGTTCACGCATCCCTTCACGACACAACTTGGCATTTTTGCTTGTAAAATTTACGACCGCTCCCGAAGACAGCCGAACGCGTTCTAGTTTAGTTCGCTATAGGGAAGACCATTTTGGGACCACGTTCGAGGCGTCATTGTAACATGCGGTCCACCCAGTCCTTACGCAGTAATATATATGTCAATGCGACGCCATCTTGAATTTTCATTTTGACCTCATTTTCGTTATCACCAACACCAAAACCACAAAAACGATACCCGTGAATTAAAAACCGGAAATTCCCGTCGGCGCCATCTTGGATTTTCATTTTGACCTCATTTTCATTATCAGCGACCCCAAGAACCACATAAACAACACCCATGAAGAAAAAAAATTTTCGTCGGCATGTCTCATGATGAGCCCTTTTCGAGCCGTTCAGGCTGCAGAGCGTGCGAAACATTTGAATTTGGCGCCAAAAATCCGCCATTTTGTTTTTTTATTATTATTTTGATATACCCAGTGTCGCTCTCATAGTAAATACGAATCAAATGACACCTTTCAAATCTAACTAAAATCCATCGAGCCGTTCAGACCACAGAGGCTCTGTGGCCTGAACGGCTCGAATCGATGGATTTTAGTTTCAGCCGAAAGACGTCCACTGCTGGTAGCAGTGGACGTCTTTCGGCTGAAATGATGATGATGATGAATTTCTGAATTATGAAAATAGGATTAAAGATAAATCGGAATTGTTATATTCGGAATTAAAAAATATATATTTTGCGGTAAAGCTCAATGCTCAACACATTGTGCTGATGACATTGATTAGTAAATAAAATTCAAAGTCAGCATACCCGTCGTATAATTCCATACGATATAACTGTTATATCGTCATAGCCGTTCTTTACTATCACCGGATTTAAATAAACTCAACGTTCACACGAATAAAGATGAGACTGGTTCTGTTGACACAACATGCGAGCGGCTCACCCTCGTAGACCGCCAGCCCGTAGGGCTTCAGCAGAGGAGCCTGCGGAGAGTCGGCCGCCAGCAGCTGGCGCGCGCCCGAGTCCAGCTGCAGCCGCTCCAGCTTGTTGAGGAACGTGTCGCACCAGTACAGCGCGCCGCCCGCCAGCGCCAGCCCCGCCGGCCAGTGCAGCGCGCCCTCCAGCAGCACGCGCCGCGCGCCGCCGTCCATGCGCGCCGTCTCCAGCCGCGCCGCCGCGCCGCGCGCCGCCCACGCCGCCCAGTACAGCGCGCCGCGCGCCGGCTCCAGCGCCAGCGCGCGCGGCGCGTGCAGCGCGTCCTGCAGCAGCACGCGCCGCACGCCGCGCGCGTCCAGCCGCGCCGCGCTCAGCGTGCCCAGCGCGGCGTCCGTCCAGTACAGGTTGCGGCCCATCCAGTCCACGGCGAGCCCCTCGCAGTTGTCGACGTCGCGCCCCGCGAACACCTCGCGCCCGCCGCCGTCCAGCCGCTGGCGCACGATCTCGTAGCGGTGCACGTCGCAGTAGTACAGGTAGCCGGCCTGCGTGTCGGCGTCGGCCGCCGTGGGGCGCGCGGCGTCCGCGGCGGGCGCGGCGGCCTCCCAGCCCGGGTGGCGCAGCGCCAGCGCCTGCACCAGCGGCGGCGCGCCGCGCGCCAGCAGCACGTAGGCGTCCACGCGCACGCGCTCGCACGCGCGCCCGGCCGCGCGCCAGCCGTGTGCGCACACGCACTGCGCCTGCGCCGCGCCGCGCACGTACGCCGTGATGCAGATGTGCTCGCAGCCGCCGTTGTCGCGCGCGCACGGGTGCGCCACGCGCGGCTGGCGCGCCCGGTGGAAAGCCAGCGCGGCCGTGGGGCGCGCGTCCAGCGCCAGCGCGCGGCCCGGCGCGGCCGGGTCAGGCGTGCGGCCCGGCGCGGCCGGGTCAGGCGTGCGGCCCGGCGCGGCCGGGTCAGGCGTGCGGCCCGGCGCGGCCGGCGCAGGCGTGCGGCCCGGCGCGGCCGGCGCGGGCGTGCGGCCCGGCGCGGCCGGCGCGGGCGTGCGGCCCGGCGCGGCCGGCGCAGGCGCCAGGCGCGGCACCAGCGCCACGCTGCTGTTGCGCCACACGGGCAGGTACAGCTCGGAGCCCAGCACCGATATTTGTTGCAGTTCTTGTGTCTGTGCGAGGGAAGCGTCAGGTCACCGAGCCGCAATCACAAGCCCGACCCCGACTACTAATACTATGCTTCACTATGAAGCCGGTAATAATACAGCGCCCTCGTCAGAGCATGTATTCGTTAACAAACCTTACGAGGGAAGCGCCAGGGTAGCCCGTCAAATTCAAAGTTTCTTACATTATTTTGCGATTAGCAGGCCAGTGTCAAGTTGTGTGTTGATTAAAAATATGGCTTTACAGAGTTATAATCATTAAAATCATCAGTTCATCCCAGTATTAGCATTTAGAGCAGTGGTTCCCAACCTTTCTTGGACCTGTAGGGCTATTACATTTCTCTGTTGACAGCTCGAAATGATAGTAACTGGGCTCAGTGTCCATCAATTAACTGTCAAAAGGTTAGTTTCGTATTATGTATAACCAGTCGCAACCAAATATGACGTCATTGGTTGTCATCGTGGCTGATAGTCACCGTAACTCATTTTGACAGACGCTTTCGTATCGATATTTCGATTATGTAAGCATATTGGACAACAAATTGATGACAACCGAGTTTGAAATGGCTTTCGTGAAAGACGTTACACCGTACCCGGGCTGCTAGTCACCGTAAAGTGATATCCACTCAGTGCGATACGTAATACCAATATTATGACATTCTCGGTTGTCATCAAAGTTTCGTGAGTCACTGGATATCAGAAAGATACGTAATAGGTCTAATGGGACCACTTTGGTGTCTTTATTTGTTAGCAGGGGCCATAAGATCCTAGACAAACATGGACACCGACAGGATTATAATAATATCTCGGGGTGAATATTTAAGTCGCACAATGCAAAAATTGGAAAATGGATGACAATGAAAATCTTTAAGTAAAGGATACAAAAACGATCGAACAATTTTGCAATCATTCATATGGAAAAAGGATTAAGTTATGACATTCTCCAAAATTATAGGACCTCGCCTCTGATAGGTACAATTAGGTTGGGTTGAGCTTGCATCTTCTATGGAAGTTAAAAAGTACGTGTTTCATCCACCAAGTTTCTGAACGCACCTTTTCGACGTTTGACAGATGTCGTTTCAGTTGTCTGTGGTGCGATGACGTTTGCTTGTCAGTGCAATTTTGGTTGAAAGATGGTCGCTCCGTGCTTGTAATTTGGTGCACGCGGCTGTCGTGTAATTATTGATTGAAACTTTGAGTTAATGGTAATCCGATACAATCCTGATCGGTGTTTGATATTTTGTTGATAATTGAGTGAAAATTGAGAAATCTCGCCATTTTGGGTCTTGACCGCGAGTGATTTGTTGGTTATGTCCGGCCTTTTTTGTGTCATTTGAACGCCGGTAAATTACTAAATTCAGTGCTGGACTATCGTATATCCCCGATTGGGTTAGCAAACCGGGATAAAATTCAGTTGGACATTGGTGAAAGGTGCCACGTGTGGGATCTGAAGGTTTGATCCTGGAGTCGACGGTGCGCGCTGTGGGCGTCCATGGAACCGTCGAATTTTACATAACTACACATACACCACACAAACCACAGTTATACTTACACCCCACTCAGATACGACGTTACCAGGGACTACGTCACATCACCGGTACCAACGTGATGGTAAGTGTATCTAATAGGTGTTTTCACTTTGTCGATTGAACAAATATTACTTTGATTAGGGCTCCGCGTAATCGCGGACATCGTGAGTCTGTTTGTGCAGTCTCACACAGTACGAATAGCATTTAACCTTTCGGGGACCACATTCAAGGCTTCTACGGACCACCGGTGGTCCGCGGACCATAGGTTGGGAACCACTGAAGAAGGTTGTATTGATGATTTTAACGTAAAGCCATATTTGTTACGGCTACATTTAACCGGACCTGAAAGTGAGAAAATTTGAATTTCACGAGCTACCCTGCCTGGCGCTTCCCATAGCCCGCTTCTTTCATCCAAGTTTAGTCGTTAAATATATAACATCCAGTCTTACCTAGGGGTATCGTATTACCCAGTACCTACGATCTGGGTTGTGGAGGTCAGATAGGCAGTTGTATGGTTAGGGACCTTACACCTTGAGTTGATGCTGATTGATACACTGATACTGATTGATTGATATTTATTGATAAAAGTATGATTACATGATAGATGAGTGCACGCGGTATGAATGCTATTCGTGTACTAAATTAGCCGGCCCGGCGCAGGTAAAATGCTGACATATTGATATGAAAACTGTGCTGTGCTTGCACTGTACAGCAGTCGTTTCATGTAAAATACTGGTATTCAGCTGCATCCGGTTTGACTGGAATCCGACCCCAACGTAGTTGGGAAAAAGGCAGGCAGATGATGAAGATGATAACACACAGCGCCATATGGTGCACACTAAGCAACGACGCTTGTGTCGTGGACACCAGATAGTTGATATACTACATAGATACTTTTTGTTTGTAAATACATACTTATTATACACTAGTTTCTGCCCGCGACTTCGTACGCGGATCCTGTTGCTTATGCCAGCGACAACGGGGTCGTCAAAATCGAAGACCTGAAACGTCTGATGTCGAATTTTAAGAGCCCGGGGACGGGAATACAACGGGATGCGCGAGACGATTCGAGACGTTCCAGATCTTTCATTTTTGTAAGTCAACAGGAAATGCCCATCAGACTAAACATTTTTATAAGTCAACAGGAAATGCCCATCAGACCAAAAAACACTTGCTGAGACGTCATTTATGTGTTATGGTGTAGCTGGGCTCTTGGAGTTCCACAACAGGTGTTCCAGATCTTCAACAGAAAATGCTCATCACGTGAAACAATTTTTGCTATGGTACCATTTTTGTATCTCTTATAGTTCAGCTGGTCTGTTGCGGTTCTGCATCAGGTGTTTGTTTCCAAGATAAAAGTCAACAGGAAATGCCTATCAGACCAAACAACACTTGCTAAGACGTAATTCCTATGTGTTATGGTGTAGCTGGGCTCTTGGAGTTCCACAACAGGTGTTCCAGATCTTCGATTTTTTTAAGTCAACTGTCAGAGAGTGCACATCAGATTGAACAACTTTTGCTAAAACTTCATTCCTATATATATGTTATAGTGTAGCTGGGCTCTTAAAGTTCCACATCAGATGTTCCAGATCTTTAACAGAAAATGCTCATCACGTGGAACAATTTTTGCTATGGTACCATTTCTGTATCTCTTATAGTTCTGCATCAGGTGTTTGTTTCCAAGATAAAAGTCAACAGGAAATGCCCATCAGACCGAATAACTTTTGCTAAGACGTCATTCCTATGTGTTATGGCATAGCTGGGCTCTTGGAGTTCCACAACAGGTGTTCCAGATCTTCGATTTTTATAAGTCAACAGAGAGTGCTCATCAGATTGAACAACTTTTTCTAAAACGTCATTCCTATATATATGTTATAGTGTAGCTGGGCTCTTGAAGTTCCACATCAGGTGTTCCAGATCTTCAACAGAAAATGCTCATCACGTGAAACAATTTTTGCTAAGGTACCATTTTTGTATCTCTTATAGTTTAGCTGGTCTGTTGCGGTTCTGCATCAGGTGTTTGTTTCCAAGATAAAAGTCAACAGGAAATGCCTATCAGACCAAACAACACTTGCTAAGACGTAATTCCTATGTGTTATGGTGTAGCTGGGCTCTTGGAGTTCCACAACAGGTGTTCCAGATCTTCGATTTTTTTAAGTCAACTGTCAGAGAGTGCACATCAGATTGAACAACTTTTGCTAAAACTTCATTCCTATATATATGTTATAGTGTAGCTGGGCTCTTAAAGTTCCACATCAGATGTTCCAGATCTTTAACAGAAAATGCTCATCACGTGGAACAATTTTTGCTATGGTACCATTTCTGTATCTCTTATAGTTCTGCATCAGGTGTTTGTTTCCAAGATAAAAGTCAACAGGAAATGCCCATCAGACCGAACAACTTTTGCTAAGACGTCATTCCTATGTGTTATGGCATAGCTGGGCTCTTGGAGTTCCACAACAGGTGTTCCAGATCTTCGATTTTTATAAGTCAACAGAGAGTGCTCATCAGATTGAACAACTTTTTCTAAAACGTCATTCCTATATATATGTTATAGTGTAGCTGGGCTCTTGAAGTTCCACATCAGGTGTTCCAGATCTTCAACAGAAAATGCTCATCACGTGAAACAATTTTTGCTATGGTACCATTTTTGTATCTCTTATAGTTCAGCTGGTCTGTTGCGGTTCTGCATCAGGTGTTTGTTTCCAAGATAAAAGTCAACAGGAAATGCCTATCAGACCAAACAACACTTGCTAAGACGTAATTCCTATGTGTTATGGCATAGCTGGGCTCTTGGAGTTCCACAACAGGTGTTCCAGATCTTCGATTTTTATAAGTCAACAGAGAGTGCTCATCAGATTGAACAACTTTTTCTAAAACGTCATTCCTATATATATGTTATAGTGTAGCTGGACTCTTGGAGTTCCACATCAGGTGTTCAAGATCTTCAAATTTATTCTCTCAGCAGAAAATGCCCATCACGTGGAACAATTTTTGCTATGGTACCAATTTTGTATCTCTTATAGTTCAGCTGGTCTGTTGCGGTTCTGCATCAGGTGTTTGTTTCCAAGATAAAAGTCAACAGGAAATGCCAATCAGACCGAACAACTTTTGCTAAGACGTCATTCCTATGTGTTACGGCATAGCTGGGCTCTTGGAGTTCCACAACAGGTGTTCCAGATCTTCGATTTTTCAAGAAGTCAACAGAGAGTGCTCATCAGATTGAACAACTTTTGCTAAAACGTCATTCCTGTAGATATGTTATAGTGTAGCTGGGCTCTTGGAGTTCCACATCAGGTGTTCCAGATCTTCAAATTTATTCTCTCAGCAGAAAATTCTCATCACGTGGATCAATTTTTGCTATGGTACCATTTATGTATCTCTTATATTATAGCCTATATGTTGCCCAGACTTAATACCTATACAACAACAAAAAATCATTCAAATCCGTCCAGTAGTTCCGAAGATTAGCGTGTACAAACAAACAGACAGAACTTTTTTTTTGGATTCGTGCTCTATTACTGTTTCTAAACCCCCCTCAATTATTTCCTTTTTAATATATTCAATGTACAGACACAGTTTTTTTACTGTTTTATTATATGTATAGATATAAACATCCATGAGTCGGAAACAAATGTCCATGCTCATCACACAAACATTTGTAAATAATAGCTTGTGTGCGAGTGTTACTGTGAGGTGATGAAGCGCTCGAGGCGTGTACTCACGGCGTATCCGCGGCGCAGTGTGCGGCGGCGCGCGCCGCTGTAGTCGGCGCGCTCCACGCAGTCCAGGTAGGCGTCCGCCCAGTACAGCGTCCGCGCCGCCGGGTCCAGCGCCAGCGCGCCCGGGTACACCAGGCGCCGCGCCGCCACGTGCGCGCGCGAGCCGCCCGCCAGCGCGGCGCGCTCCACGCCCGGCGGCGACGCGCCCCACACGCTCCAGAACATCAGGCCCGCGCCCGGGTCCAGCGCCAGCCCGTGCACCTTGCCCAGCGCCGCGTCCAGCAGCAGGCGGCACGGCCGCAGCGCGCGCGCGCACACGTACAGCGCCTCGCGCCCGCCGTCCACCACGTACCAGTTGCCGGACACCCAGTCCACGGCCAGGTGGCTGACGCCGCTCACGTCCGGGAACAGCGCGGGCACGCCCAGCACAAGGCGCCGGCTGAAGTCGTCCGCGTCCACGCACACGATGCCCGACTTGCTGATGTTGTGGTGCACGTAGCAGACGCTCCTGCACACGAGCGGGGGCGTGACGTAACGCGGCGGGGCGGGGGCGGGGGGAGGAGCGGTACGTACCGGTTGTCGTACAGGAAGTCCAGTGCGCGCACGTTGAGCGCGGGCAGCGAGTGGTTCCGAGTACGCGCGGGCCCGTCGGGCCATACGCGCCGCACGTCGCCCGCTGTCACCACGATCAGCGACAACGGCTCCGTCACAGGCTCTGAAGGACACCACACCGAGAACATCATGCTAAGGAAAGCTTTCCTTGACAACTTAATCGTGCTCACTCAGCGAACGAGTCGTAGCGAATATCCAACAATTTTGACAACTGCATATACATAATATTGTGTATAATGTTATGTCCCCCCCTATACACGGAAAGGATGTAGTTACCTATAGTAGGTATGCGCTGCACTCACCATTGACAGGCAAGCAGTCACGGCGGTCTTCGTGCAGCGTGTAGCCGGGCGCGCACGCGCACGAGTAGGAGCCGCGCGCGTTGTGGCACAGCTGCGCGCACGCGTCCTCCCACGTGCACTCGTCCGTGTCCACGCAGCGGCCGGCCGCGTCGGCCTCGTAGCCGGCGCCGCAGTAGCACGCCAGCCCGGCGTGCGTGGGCCGGCAGCCCAGCTCGCAGCGCAGCGCGCCGCACTGCGCCGCCGTGAAGTTGTCGCAGATGTCCCACTCGTCGCTCGCGTCGGGGCACTGACGCTGGCCGTCGCAGAACTGTTCGATGGGCACGCACGAGAACTGCCCGTTCACCGGGGTCTCGCAGCGCGCGCTGTTGCCGGGGCACTTGAAGTCTTTTTGGCACATGTATGGGTCCTCGTCGGACGCGTCGTGCGCGCCGCAGTCGGGCTCGCCGTCGCAGCGCCAGCTCGGCGCCAGGCAGAAGTTGCTCACGGCGCAGCGGAACTCGTCGCCGCGACATTGCGCCATCAACGCTGAACAACACGACACATGGCTAGTTTGCTACAGATCTAATGTTTCAACAGTATATAATATGAGTAAGTGTGATTGCAGTGAATGTGTGAGTGGTAATGTTAGGTGTCTGTTTATGTTTGCATAGCACGTCAAGGTATCGGTTACGGTTGGGGAAGCTGCAGTGCAGTTCGTCGGAGGCGTCCGCGCAGTGCGCGCGGCCGTCGCAGCGCCAGTCCTGCGGCACGCAGCGCAGACCGTCGGCGCACGCGAACTGCAGCGCGCCGCAAGGTGCGCGTGTGCCACTCTCGGCCGCGTCCGCCACGGTCGACGACGCGCCCGGGGGCTCACCTCCTGTACCACACATCACAGCATTACGGAGACACAATGATACAGGTCACTAACACATGTCTGGGATGCGGTGATGGCCTTCTGCGAAACCGTCATGTCGCAGAAGGAAGCTGCAAAAAGGGAGAGACTGCCACTGAAGTCACAAGAAACCCTAACCTAAGAAATTCGAGGCGGAGTGCTAAAAAAATCGGGCTTGCTTCGTTCGCTCTTGCATCCCACAAGGGCCCCCTTATCCTCAAGTGCCCAGGACCTCGAATTGGTTATAGACGGCCTTGGCTGTCCTCCACATGAAGGAGCGCCCTTGCTCCGCCTTGCTGAGTCTGTGACACTGATCGCTCGTCACAACAACTCAAACTACCTCAAATTAGCAAATCTATTTGTGGTGGTTCAAACTTCGTTTGAAATACTGTTACAATAACGTTCTAATCAGCTTGCACTACAAAGTGGTTGTTACGTCAGTCACTGCAGGCCGAATAGTGCGAAATGAGTGGTTTTTATTCTTTAACACAAGACCTGCTTTAAAGTTATTTCAGTTAGTAGGAATGCAAAGTTTCATGATCTAATTTGAAGTACTTGTTGAATAACAGCGGTTTATTGTTCGATATGGAGGTAATTTTGGAATTCTTTTCTATCGAGAAAATTTTATGGAATCGTGTTTTCGCCAAACATAGGACCTAACATTAATCCTCAACTTTGCCATATATTTATTTCGAAATTAATGGTGCAGTATTTTAGGCGTAACGGAGGAACATGCTAAGCCATTTGAGGTAGTATATAGGCCCTTAAACCACAGTATTATGAATAATATGAATGTAACTAGCACCCCGCCCCGATTCGCACGAGAACCTGTTTATGTTTATAAATAAATGAAAGAAGAAAGAAAGAAAGAAAATGGTGTTTCTTTGGCATCAAAACATTACAAAATTTCACAAAATAAATAAACAAACAAAACGAATAATGCCAAAAGGGCCTCAGCTCAGCATAATGCCAGATGGCAATTAACACAAGTTGTACCACCTGACGCTGATTTTCAGCTGCAGCCCACGAGTGCCATACGCTCGACAACATAACAAACACATATTCATGTTTACAATTTTTGCACAAATACATACTAAAAATAAAAATAAAATGCCATATTATAAATACATTAAAAAACAATAACAAAAAGTAAATTGATGAAATGCCTGCATAAAATAAATAACATTGGATTTTTAACTTGTAAAATTTATAAATACTGTGTCCATTAATTAAAAGAACAAAAAGGCAGTAATAATAAAAAGCATAAAAGATAAAATCGAAAATTTTATAGAATCAATAACAAAAAGTAAAAAATGGAGCAATGTGTAAAATTAATAACAAGGGTAAAATTGAATAAAGCATAACATTGATAAAATTTAAAATATGTAAAATTGATACAATCCTAAAAATTAAAAATGCATAAAATAATAAATACTTGAAATGTGTAAACCGAGTTGAAAAAATAAAAATGTTTTGTTTCAAATGGCTGAAATGTCGGCTCGAACATCTTGAAAATCATTTTGATGATTTAATAAAAACAACTTTAATTTTGACTTGAATGTCGAGCAACTTTTACTGAACTTTATGGGAGGCGGGATATTGTTCCAACATTTGGTAGCTGCGTAACGAAAACTGCCCCTAAAGGCTGCCGACTTATGCCGGGGAATGGAAAGCTGTTGGGAACATTTTCTTCCCTCACCGATTTTGTGCCTACTAGTCCATAACAGCCTATCGTATAGGTAAGAAGGGGAGTGAGACTTGATAACCCCAAAAAGTAGGGTCGCCAAGTGCAGTTTACGCCTAGCTTTCATTTTTAAAATGTTATGCTAAATGTGTAGCCGGATTACTTTTGGTGGATGTATGGTGCGTACTGCGTACGATCATAGGAGTTATGTTAATGTACAGGGCACTGGGCGTGCTGCCCAGTGCCCTGTATCCATCCGACTCACGAATAGCATAGTACTACGATGTCTACCTTTACTTGGCGTTACAAGATTATATGCATAAATAGCAGGCAGGGTGGAAACTTTCACTGCCCAGTGAGGGGAACCATCTTAACCGTTGCAACTACACGAAAATGGTCTTAGGAGACCATCAATAACTTTTTGAGAAATAAAAAATACAGTTAGCAAGAAAATGGCCATTTTACACAAACATTTTTTGATGCCAATCGATCCTATTTCCAATACTGATAAAAAACTTCTATTGAAACAACCATTATTGTAGTACTAAAAAGTCAGACATTGCACAAAAAACTTCCCGAAACCTTTTTCTTTAATGTTCGGCCTGTTTCAGAACCAAGATTAGTAGGTACGTAGGTAGTGGTCGTACGGCCGCCGCGCGCCGCCATGCGCCAGGGACAACTGACCGGAGGTTGCGACCGGACTAGCCGGTTTGTGCTAACTAATAGATCTAGCTACTCTTGAGGCTTCGCCACTGGAGGTGTCTCGTTACGCGACAGGACGAAAGCAGAACGGCCAGGGTGACTCTGGTCACTGCAATCGCAACTTTTCTACTGCACCGGCCAGCACTGCTGTTGTTTTAAATGAATACGAACTAACGATTAATAAACAAATATACTTATTCTGCAAAGTGATATCTGTTTATTACTTAATTAATATAAAATTAGCGGTTATCATTGAGTTACACTGGTATTAACACTAGCTCGCACAAACAGCGAGGTTATCGCGCGGCCGCTGGTGACCTCAGTGCCGCACGTCTTCATTGTGTCCGCGACATATCGCCTGCGGTTCACTGTGTGGTACTTACTAGGGCATACGAACCGGTTTTTTCCGGTTCGCAAAAACCCGGGGAATCCCGGGTTTCAAGTTTGTAAAAAAACCGGTTATGTCGATTAAAAACCCGGGTTTTCGGGTTTTTCGGTCTTTTTCGTAATCAATCATTATTAATCTGTGAACTTCGCAGATCAGACACGTAACACGTCGTAAGTCATTTAAAATGTAGAAATATGAATACTTAAGTAAAATTTTATATGCCCGAGTTATTTATCTAATTTATAATTAATTCTCAAAAATACGCTACGGGGGTCTTGGGTTGTGGAATTGGTAAAATTCTTATTCGAAAGTACCCGTTGTATATTTTTTTGTCTTAAATTTATTGTGTGTTTATTCTTCTGAGATACTTATAATTTAACATTTGTATTTTTTTTAAACAAAAGTATCTTACGCATGACCTTAGTCTTTAGGCTCTGTAGAATACGCAAGGACAAGATCGGAAGAAGTTTTTCAAATGCTGCCCAGCTCAGCTGAATTCTTCTTCTGGTAGCCTTCCTCTCAAAGTTGTTCTTACCAAATTGTACAGTTTACCCGAGGTAAATAATATGTTCTCGAACAACCTCGAGAGGACCACAACAATAGGTCCTGGGGTGACGTGTTCGTAGAATATAATCTGGGTTTCGTCTAAGTTCACCCTGAGACCAATGCGTATTGAAGAATCTACTAGGCCATCCAGCATTTGCTTAAAGTCGTGCAGCGATACAGCCAGTATGACGATATCATCTACAAATCTCGTGTGAGATGTAGTCGCCGTTGATGTTAATGCCACATCCTTCCCAGTTCGGCGTCTCAAATACATCCTCCAGTGTGTTGGTGAACAATTTCGGGGGAATTACGTACCCTTGCCTCAGCCCCCGACGCAATGGGATGTGCTATATTTACTGGTTCTCAGCACTTAGATGTATCACTAGTCTACTTGGCACCGCTGCAGAAACTCCAAGACTGACCAGGTTTCGATAGAATCAATAGCATTTTCATAGTCCAAATGTGCAAGACACAGAGGCCAATTATACTCTCCGGACTGTATAATCTGCCGCACTGTGTGGATGTGGTCTAGAGTGCTGTATCCTGTTCAATACTCGGCTTGCTCCGTTGGCTAGGAGTCCACGAGTATTCGCGCTAGACGATTCGTGACGTCTCTTGAAACTAGCTTGGACACGTGGCTAAGGAGCGAAATGGATATGTAATTCTTTAAATGGTCTTGTTCCCCTTTTTAAATAAAAGAACGACCACGCTTCTTCTCCATGCTTCTGCAGTTTTCCCAGAAAATAGGACTGAGTTGAAAAGCTCTCTTCATTGAGGATTTCCTCCCGCTTTCAGAAGCTCAGTCGTTATCCCATCCTCATCAGGGGCTTTTCGATTCTTAAGCTGTCTTAGAGCCACCTCGATTTCATCTTGGCCGTCTCCCGGCAGGTCTTCTGTGAAATGGCGGGTTAAGGTTGCTCTGGAATTCTCATTTTCGGGATCAGGTCCAGATGCATACGATGCGTACAACTGGCCTTATAAGTTTTTGCGACGATATTCCCATTCCCCACTAGATTAAGGCAACTTCGGCAGGTGGCTTCTCCCAAGTAATTAGACGGATACATTCGACCCCCAGTTTTGCTCAATTACTTTTTCTATTGAGCATGTGCTGGAGCATCGAAGATCGCGTCTTACCAATATTCTAATTATTTTGCCGAGTGCCTGTAGTTCTGTCCAAGTGATTAGTGGGTTTTCACGTCGTTCTGTCTTAAGCTCTGGAGCTTATGACAGAACGACGTGAAAACCGTGAAAATGCGGCGTACAGACTGGAAGTCCAAACTTTCGGAGTAGACTAACGCGTCTAGAGTTTCTCCCTGAAGATCTCCACCATTTGGTCGAGCGCCTGGTCAATATTATAACCTTTGTAATTCTTCATTAATAAATAGAGCAAGAGCATTTTGTATTAAGAGCCATTTCACGTTTTCACGCAAATTTCTAAGAATTTAGTCGCCTAAATTACCATCTTAGCGAACACCCTGGCATTTTTGAATACATGTTAAAAATAGATCAGTTTTTCTTATTGACACTTAATGTAACACATTTACAAAAAACTTATTTGTTTACTATGTGGTGATTAATCTCCCACAACTAGTTTATTAAAAAATCTTCGCAGAGTCAATTTCAGACTCGTAATTCTATCATAAATATTTATAAATTTCACTCAAAACAATACACAAAGCATCAGACATATACTTTTGTCGACACATAATGTACTAGAATTACGATAATTAATAACATTAATTAGTAAAAAAATAAAGTCATTGGTCAATTTTTACGTTTTATACTGCTATTTTATCGTGATTTTTTGGTTTGAATAAAGCGTAATTACATTGAAAAAAGAATGTAAAAATAAACTATGTTCTTTTACTAAACTAATTCCAAAGTTTTATTAAAATCAATTCATTTAATCAGATACAATATAATTTTTAACTTCACTCTAAATTAGAATAAATTACGACGCATAAGCGAAGCGAGCACCGATTAGTACGGCCCGAGCGCCCATCGACGAAGGACCTGTGCCATTTTTTTCCGCGTCCCGATTTTCGAGCGTATCTATTGTAAACGCAATGTTATACTACGACTACAACATTTTGATTCTCTTTGTATTTTTTTTTTCATTAGGTTAGAATTTCGTTTTATATCAAGTAAAGTATTATTTTAGTAGTTTGTAAATGAATAGTTATATTTCTGTTTTATTAGTTATAGCAATGGGGCGTAAGGGTTGTATTATCATTGTGTCAATATACGGAAAGAATAAAAGAAAAAAGAAACAGAAGCGAGGTGGATATTATTTATATTTGCAATTCATATACATAGTTATCGATCACGTAAGGTGAAAGCGCAAGGGTAGCCCGCGAAATTCAAAATTTCTAAAGACTATTTCATTGATAATTTGATTGTAACTCCGCAAATCCATTATTTGCTACGATCGCGAATCATATTTTGTTCAACATACAACCTGACACTGACATAAAAATTTTCTTTTCTTAACATATATGTAATTATATCGACATGGAATATAGAACCGTAATTACAATTTGAAGGGTTTGAAAACACATAACACTCCTTTAAAAATATTTGGGGTCCGAAATTTGATAGCTATTTTGTTTTCATTTTAGAATGAGAAATCGCGTGAATCGAGTAGAGGAGGGTAGTACTTTTAGAAGAGACGCCGCCGTGCAGGGTACTAGTGGAAAGTCTGATTCAATAAAATTGATTGTTTTAGTTACAACTAGCTGTGCCCGCGGTTTCGCTCACGTCAGCGCGTATTCTTTTGGCATTATCAGGGAACATTACATGAGAACGTGAAGTCGTAGTATATTCCTGACATCTTCTACAAAACAACATACTAATAAACTGGCTTACTGTTAATTTTAATTAAAACTTGTTAGTTAGTACTTCTTTTTTTTAATACCTATTATAGGAACTCGTAGTAAATTTTTGAGGAGAAATAATTTTTTGCCCCTAGAAGCTCAGGATTTTTAAAAGTTATAGCTTTTCCTGCCTGATGCTATAGAATGGTGTTATATCATAATTATCTGAGGCAATGTTGTAAAAAATTTCGAGCTCGCTGCGCTCGATCTTGAAACCTAGGTTTTCATGAGTCTTAACTTTGTCTATAAGAGGCCCAGGTAACTCCAGTAGGTCGGTAGAAAAAGAGTTAAAATTTTCAAGCTCGCTTCGCACGCTCTACAGACTACTTTCTCTTGAATTTGTCTAAAATTCGACCAAGAAACCTATATGAACGTTCGAAATCATTGTAACCTGTCCAAGGCAAGGTGTCGTAAGAATTTCTCGCTACGCTCCGCCCCCCCCTGGCCCAAAAGCTGGCTGCCCCCTTGTATCTTGCATATCATGGATTTCTGTAAAGTAACGCCCATTTGTTATAAAAAGTTTATCAATTTTTTTAATTAATTTTCTAAAAATTGCCCATCCCCCCCCTAAAATAAATCCTGTATCTGCGCCTGAAGCTGTGGGTTGCAGCCCGAGCCATAGGCGAGGGTGTAAATCAGCCGAGTGTCTAGTGAGCAAGTTGCTCACGAGTTTCATACGAGCTTTTTCAACACACTTGCGAGGAAAAAACAAACATGTACTTATTGCAAAAATCGTTAATTATTTACCTCACAGCAACAAATGCGATACAAACAAAATTATAGGAAATGGCGCGCAAGTTTTTTTTTTTTTTGCATGCGCCAAATGTAAGGTGATACTTATAGCCATACAGCTTACTTCGAAATTATAATTTTAGTGATAAAATACAAATACATTTCACCTATAACAAATTATTGTAAATTATAAATAATTTGATATTAATAAATGTTTTTCCGTCTTAATTATGGACACATTAATTATTTATTCCAAAAAAGTTAATGGATTTTCAGCGACATAAAACCTCTTTGTGGTGACAAAAACAAAACTGTATTACCCGGTTAAATTGAAAATGCTCTGTGTACTCGCATGTTATTTGCAGTTAGGTACCTACTAACTTAACATTGTAGGCATAATTCTATTATGCACGTGTGTGTTCGGTATAAGGCCTTAATAACGATGTAATAAGGCTCACTTTACGAGCAATTGTGTTGAAAAATATGTAATAGAAACATACACATAAAAAACATATTTACATAACATATATTTGTGTTTTATTAGTTTAGAAGGGTTTAATAGATTAAAGACTCAATAAATAAATTATATTTTTGCCTAAATCTCAAACCAAGGTGCATTACGATTATAACGGCCCAAGATTGTTTAGTCCGTCTCGACACTCGCGCTGCATTGTTCGCGTTGTGTAAGTGTGGATAGCTACGCACACATACACAAAGCTGCGGTCTTTTACCTAAACTCGAGCGTTTAAATTTTGTGAAATGGCTCTTAATGAAAAAACCTGAATTTACCCGAAAACCCGGAGTACTCGGTTTTGGAACAAAAACCCGAAACCGAAAAACCGGTTACTTTACTTTTGACCTGCCAACTGGCAAACCTGTCTGATTAGATAAAGCTCCTTCTAATAGGTACATTTCAAGGGCATGTAAGTAGTTAGATACTAATATTGTAATGCGAATTCCCCGACAAGACTCGCGCTGTGCTTACGTTAGATGAGGTCGGATGTCGGCCGGTAGCCCGGTACCCGAGTGCGGGTGCGGCGCGCGGCGGAGGGAGGGGCGTGCCGCGTGAGACGCACCCGAGGCTGCGCTGCCTCTTTATCTCACGCGCTCACGCGCCTTGCGCCCCCTCACGTTGACTCTCATTCATATTACGACCCGAATGGCGCAGCGGTAGTGAGGCTGCCTTACGTTCTTAGGGTCCCAGGTTCGAATCCCGGTCGGAGCAAATGTTTGTGTGATGAGCATGGACATTTGTTTCGAGTCATGGATGTTAATATCTTCTTCTTCTATATATATTATACATACATATAATAAATCTGTAGAAAAATCGTTTTTGTGCATTGAAAAAATTTCGAAAAAAAATTCGAGGGTGTTAAAGGGTAACCAACAGAACTCATTTCCAGCATTTTTGCAATTTTTGTCTGTTTGTTTCGATGATCAAGCATCACACAAAATATACGAAACCAATATGGATAACTTTTATACATTAAAATTGTGCGTATCTTGAGGTATTATTTGGTTTTTGTTTCATCGTAATCGGTTAATTCTATCAAAAGATACATATTATGTATATGAATTTTAAGTGTTCAAGAAGAACTAATAATATCAAATGTTAGATGCAGCGACATCTATCGTACTAAAATGGTACTAATGACTAAAAATGTGCTCACCGGACAAAGACATTTAAATATTTACGAGAGATAGACGGGACAAGACGAAGAAAATCGTAATCCAAAAACTTGTTACCGCTTAGTAACAAATCGTTCTGTCTAAGTGTCAAACCCCGCTTATCAGGTAGCATTCTTGTGTCAAAATCGAAAATGTTCGGGATCAAAATTTTAGTATGACCTTAGTCCCAATGTCCGCTCTATGTACTTATAAGTCTTTTTAAATCTTGTATAAGTCTTTTTAAATCTCTTTATCACCGGATGACTTTTAAATCGACTGACCGGCTTAAAAAAAAAGTTATTCTAGAATGGTACTCTAGATTAGTCTACATGATGCTGCTTTGACATGTTGTTTAACATGTTGGTCGATAAATGGCGTTGTTCATTTCACTCCATTTTCTGAATCGCGGTGTTAAGATTTTCCATGAAAGTATGACCCTCAACCGTGTCAGATGCAGTGTTGCCAATCGACCTGCCAACGACCCTGGCGCGGGCTGTGACTTCGGAAGCAGTCCCACAGCACCTAGAGAAGAGGACGATCGAGAGGCCGACAGCTGGCGTCGGCATGGCGCAGCCCGCGGCCCAACAACCAGCAGGAAGCCACGTCACGAGTGGCACCACCAGCGCCGGCCCAGCTGCCGCCGGCCCAGAAGCCAAGAAGGAATTCACAGCCCACGCCATCCGCCTACTGATGGACCTGATCAGCGCCATCAGGCAGGGTCGAGACGTGGAACTGAACGTCCTTGACGGCCTAGCTGCGTTACTCTCCTTGTACCGTGGATAGACCGTCAAGGATGACCCAGTGGAGCGTCCGCGACCGGCAGGGCATGGTTGCCCCCCTCCGCCGCCCCGCCGCGCCGCCCCGTCACCACCGGATTGACCCAGGTAAGCTGTTCGTCACTACACGCAGCTTACCTGCACAATGTGACTCCACACACATCACTCACACCCAGCTGCGCGGCTTGTTCTATGTTAATATAGGCAGGGCGCGCAGCTATAACCACACATGCATTCTCTACATTCACGTAGACACACGCGTGGACGCGGCTCTCGAGCCCGCGGTAAACGCATAATGGGCGGTGTTACACAACACATACAATACCGCCCACACACACACGTCGTTTCAGCAGCCCAAACCACTGTATAGGTGCGCTGTAAGTCGGTGCCTCTGTCGCTGGTTGTCTCCCGCTGGGCTTCCCTCAGGTAACCGGGGGTCTCACCCGGCGGAGACGGACCGCCGGGGCACTGTGAAAAAAGCAGCGCTGTACAACAGCGCTGTGGCGCACCTACAGCTTAGAGCACAGCAGCCACACGCATGTTGCTATCATGCTCCCACAGGACCATTGGACAGTGTCCAACCTAAGGACGGGTCCGTCTTAACGGACCGAGGTATGGCCTCCGCGGTCAGGGGGCATAGCCCTGGTACCGCCTGCCGCGCCCCCTGGCGGGGGCGCTGCGAATTCCATCGTCGCAGTGTTGCCAATTTGGCATATAGACTCTGCGGCGGTTTGGCGGGGTAAGAACCCTGAATGTCATTTTGTACGTCAGATTCGGCCTAAAAAGAGCAGGAAAGTGTTGTTATTCTTACACTGTTCCAGACAATGTACTACTTTGTATCGGAACCAAAGAGAGTTACGACTGTAGCTCTCAGCCTTCCACATCTGCTAATGTTGATGAATATTAAGACATTAATATTCTATTCCCCTGATTTAATTTCTTAATCAATACTGACACTTATTTATGTTGGTATTTTTTTTAGTCATTTTTTGGAGGTAAGCATATTTTTACACCAATCTAGCATATTTTGAAGTAGTTCAGTTGGCAACACTGGTCAGACGCCTTTTTTTTTCGGATGGGTAATCATCAAATTACTCCTCCCGCTCTGGGCGCAGCAGGAGGGAGTGTCAGACTTTTACTGACTAAAACCCATCCATGTTCCTTCATCGCCCTTTGTATTCCGGGGCCACGTTATCTCTTTCGAATAGTCCCGCAACCCCGGCAGGCATCGGCCCTTGCGGACCCCTTCCTATTGCTGACTCTCTTTGAGGCGCGCGTGGAACACGAACGCGCCGTCGACACGACCTGCTGTCATGAGACGGACGGACGGCGAGCTAGCCCATAGCCCACCGTCCACAGGCCCGCGCCTACGGTGGCCGGGGGCCACATGGTGGCCCCCGACGCCCGACGCGTCTCCCGCGGTGGCTGGGCCGCTGAGAGGATCTCTCCCTCTCCCGTTTCGCCACCTCCTTCTCTAGCATTACTGCTTCGCAGAAGGAGGTGACGGCGTCCCATTCCGTCTCGCTCCGGACCATGGCTTGAACCAGGGCCGGACGCGAGAGGTCGCCGCCGCCAATCGCCGCTTCGAGGACACGGCAGTGCTCCGCCCACGCGGGGCACACCTCCACCGTGTGCCCCACCGTGTCCTCCGGTCGATCCTCACAATGGAAGCACCCGGGCGTTTCCTCCCGCCCGATACGGTGCAGGAACCTCCCGAACACTCCGTGTCCGGTGAGGACCTGCGTCAGGCGGAAGGTGAGGACGCCGTGGCGTCTCTCAAGCCACTCCTCAAAGAGGGGACTTATCGCCACTATCGTGGCGTGCCCTGCACGGGGTTGCGACAGTCGCTCTCTCCATGTCGCCATGAGATCCCGCCGGAAGTCTGTCCGCTGAGCGACAATTTGCCGTGGCAGCGGAGTTTCCCCCCAGCGTAGCGCCTCCGCGCGCCTTTCATGAAGGCGCGCGAGAACTATCGCCTCCAGATCCCATGGCGGCAATCCGGCAAGGAGGCTCGCCGCCTCGCGGGCGATCGTGCGGTACCCACGGGCCAGCCTTACGGCTACCGCCATTTGGGGCGCGTTCAGGTAGTGGGCTGCACGCAGCCTCAAGGAACGCGCCCACACCGGGGCCCCGTAAAGGGCCATGGACCGCACGACTCCCGCGTAGAGCCTCCGGCAGGAGGCGTTTGGCCCCTCCAGGTTGGGCAGGAGCCGCCTGAAGGCAGCCCCAATCCGTTCCAGTTTGGGGGTCAAACGTCGGAAGTGCTCCACGAAGTTCCACCAGCTGTCGAGGACGAGTCCTAGGTACTTCAAAGTCGACTCGACGCCGATGGATACCCCTCCTACCGTGCGTAAGGATCCCGGAGGTGGTGCATTCCGAGGCCCATGAAAGCACATGGCCTCGGACTTGTGCAATGCCACCTCGCTGTAAGGCGGCTGCAGGGGCGGAGTTTATCCCGCACCATCTTGTAAGGGCGCCCCCACGGATCTCTGTCGAGAGTCCCCAGCATCTCCTCGCGGGCCAGATCCCTGGCCCGCAGGACAGCCTCGCAAGGGGGGGTGGTGGTGGTGGTCGTTATTAGCGTCAAGACGGACCAAATACAGTTTTCAGCGAGCTTATATCTTGTCTCGTTTAGGCGCTGCGATGTTTTTCCGAGTTTTCATAAAACCGCGATAACGTATTTGTTGTTATAGCGGCAACAGAAATACATCATCTGTGAAAATTTCAACTGTCTAGCTGTCACGGTTCATGAGATACAGCCTGGTGACAGACAGACGGACAGACGGACAGACAGCGAAGTCTTAGTAATAGGGTTCCGTTTTTACCCTTTGGGTACGGAACCCTAAAAAAACAGATATCTGTGACAGGGGCACATGCAATGGTTTTAGAGATATACGATTCTGCAAAACGTTACTCCAGCAGGAAATGCAATATCTCGAAAACCTGAAGGGGCACACGTTTTATTTTTGGGGGCACATTGTGGCACTAACATAAGCTACAAGGCCATGCACAATGTTTCTCTCTGTGAGTACTGGCCATCAGTACCAATAGGCACTGCATTGTCGTTGATAAAATTACCTTTTTTTTTGACCAAAACAAATTATAATACTTGGTGTTTGCAAGCACAAGCGGTCCTGATAAAAAATGATTATTGGGATATCGTAAGTGGCGAGAAAACGTTACCACCAGCTACGGATGCGGCTGCGAGATCGGCGTTCAACAAACAGGACTTGAAGGCAAGAGCTGAAATCCTACTTTTATTGTCGCCATCTGAATTAAAACAAATTAAAGTATGCGAAACATCTAAAGCTGTATGGGACAAATTAAAAGCTACTTATCAAAGCACAGGGCCTGCAAGAAAAGCCACATTATTAAAACAGTTGGTTCTAAAGCGAATGACCACAGGAGAGGATATACATGACCACATAAATAATTTCATGGACATCGTGGATAAACTCGCAGATATGGATATAAAAGTACCTCCAGAACTGCTTAGCATAATGCTTCTCTACAGTTTGCCAACAACATTTGAAAACTTTAGAATAGCTATCGAATCTCGAGACACCCTGCCTAATCCTGAATATCTAAAAATAAAGATTCTGGAGGAATACCAAGCAAGGAGTGGAAATGATCAGTCTGAAAGCTCAGAAGCATACCAAATCAAGAAAACCAGAAAAAGATTGTACTGCAAGAGTTGTAAAAAGAAAGGCCACACTGTCGAGACATTTTGGGGAAAGAAGAAAAATACAAATGAAAAAGAGGACAGAAGCAAATACAATTTTAACGTTTGTCTAAGCACCGTAAATTCAGACGCTAATAAAAATGTCTGGTGTCTAGATAGCGGCTGCTCATCACACATGTGTGCTGACGAATCTATGTTTTCTACCATGACCACTGAAAATGGCACCCTAAAATTGGCGTCAGAAAAATATACCAGTACAATTCAAGGCAAAGGAAGAGTTACAATCAGTACCGATAAAAATGGCTACAATTTTAATGACACCCTATAAGTTCCTGATATTTCAGTAAACCTTTTATCCGTCGCCAAGATAACGGACAGAGGTAATACGGTTGTTTTTAAAAAAGAGAAAGCCTACGTCGTAGAAAAAACCGGCAAACCGATACTGACAGCTCGAAAAAGAGATGGACTCTACTACTTTGAATCTGGACGTAAAGCGACTGCAAATTACACACCAAAGAAGGACAGTAATGGCATCGCAAACTTGGCCACATAAACGAAAAAGATCTAAAGAAAATGGCTAAAGATAACCTTATGTATGGTTTAAATTTAAATAACGAAGACATGGAAACATGTGAGACATGCATCAAAGGCAAATTGTCCAGGTTACCGTTCGTAAGACATGATGATTTATACACAACCGATAACCTGGAAATAATCCATAGCGACGTTTGTGGACCTTTTGAATGTGATACACTGGCGGGATCAAAGTACTATGTAACTTTCACAGACGACTTTAGTCGCTATTGTCACATCTATTTCATTAAAAGAAAGAGTGATGTATTCAACGTTTTCAAAGAATACAAAAATGAAGTTGAGACGTTCCATAATAAGAAAATAAAGAACCTGCAGACGGACAATGGCACAGAATACCGCAACAAGGAGTTCGATGACTTTCTCAAATCGCATGGCATCAAAAGGAGATTGACCACAGTTTACACCCCTCAACAAAATGGGATTAGCGAGAGGAAGAATAGATCCTTACTAGATAAAGCCAGATGTGTGTTAATCGAGGCCAAGGCACCTAAAAAACTCTGGGCGGAAGCGGTAGCAACCGCAAACTATCTTATTAACCGTAGCCCTTCCAAAGCACTGAATGGCGAAACTCCATTCAAGAAATGGCTAGGCCGAACGCCATGTGGACATCATCTTTACGTGTATGGCAGGAAGACCTTTGTTTTGAAAAAGAACAAGAGAGGCAAACTGACCCAGAATGCCAAAGAAGGCGTTTTTATGGGGTACTCAATGACCTCAAAGGCTTACAGAGTGTACATACCCGAAGACGATGGTGTAGTGATAAGCAGGGACATAAAAGTCATAGACAAGATGTACTTCGAAGATGAAAGTCAAAACTATGATAAACTTATTAAAGAAAAGGAACATTCTCAAATACCTGAAAACAAAAACAATGATAAAGAGGTACAACAAATAGAAATTGTAATAACAGAGAATGAAAAGAAAAATATGTCACAAAATTTCAATGAGCAAGAAGATGAAGTTTCTTCCGTAGAAGATATAGAATCTTACGATGATGCATCAGAAGTTGTAGAAATACCCGAAAATGGGAGGCCGCAAAGAGAGAGGCGTCCACCCGCGTGGACCAGAGATTTTATACTGGACCAGACTGAAGAAAGTCACTTAGTCTCGGAGATATCCTATATATCCGATGAAAATGAAGATGATGAATACTGGCATGATGCTATAAAAGCCGAAATTAGAGCACATGTTAAGAATGGAACCTGGAAAATAGGAAAGAAGGACAAAGACATGAAAGAAGTGGACTACAAAATGGTTCTAAGAAACAAAATAGGACCTGACAACAGTATCACAAAGAAAGCCAGACTTGTAGCACGGGGTTTCACTCAGCGACCAGGCGTTGACTACAACGAAACATACGCTCCTGTAGCTAAACTAAGTTCAATAAGATCTGTTGTTGGAATAGCCATGGAAGGTTTGAAGTTGAACCAGATGGACGTTACAACGGCGTACCTGAACGGCGAACTAGAAGAAAAGATAGTCATGAAATATCCTGATTATTTAGAAGAATATCTGACTGAAATCATGGTTGATGAAAGCAAACAAGAAAATTTAACTTTGTACCACAAAACAAAGATTATGCTAAATGATATAAGAAACAATCAAAAAGGGAAAGTTTGTCATCTCATAAAAGCTTTATACGGACTCAAACAGGCAGGGAGGCAATGGTACAAGAAACTCGACACAGAGTTAAAGAACATAGGTTTCAAAGCATCAGAAGCTGACCCATGTCTATACTTACTAGAGAAAAGAGGAGTTAAAGTGATAATAATTATCTATGTCGACGATTTATTAATTGCCTATTCGTGTCCTAGAAAGCTCCAAGAGATAAAAGACCTGCTAATACGAAATTTGAGTTAAAGGACTTAGGAACACCTAAGCGTCTTATAGGGATAGACGTTATTTATAAGAGAGATGCAATCAAACTGAACCAAGAGAAGTTTATAGAAGACACTCTTAAAAAATTCAAAATGGAAGATTGCAAGTCCACGTCTACACCCATAGAACCAGGTCTCAAACTAGAAAAAGGAGGAAGAGATGAAAGGAATGATCTACCCTACAAAAATTTGATTGGCACACTCATGTATCTGGCAGTGGCAACTCGGCCCGATATAATGTTTGCTATTAGCTATCTCTCTCAATTCAATGATTGTTACGGAGAAGAGCATTTCAAGTGTGCAAAAAGAGTGCTGCGATATTTAAAGGGAACAAAAAGCGTTGGTCTTATGTTCAGAAAAACTGGCCAAAAATTATATGGCATGGCTGACGCAGATTGGGGCGCATGCAAACTCGACCGAAAGTCTTTTTCAGGCTGTTTTTATAAATATGCTGGAACGGCTATAAGCTGGATGTCGAAGAAACAAAAGAGTGTGGCTCTATCGACTGCCGAAGCGGAATATGTTGCCTTGACTGAAGCTGCAAAAGAGGCCATTCACTTGAAAAATCTATTCAAAGATCTTGGGGCCAACTATGAAAGCATAGTCATATTAAACGACAACCAAGCTGCCCTCAAGTTAAGCCAGAACACAATGGTCACTCCCAAGTCTAAGCACATTGACTTAAAAATGCATTTTATACGAAATTGCATAACGGACGGAGTGATACAGGTCAAGTATCTGCAAACCGAAGATATGGAGGCAGATATCCAGGATCATCCCGCGTCATCTTCAGTTGGCCATCCGCAACGACGAGGAGTTGAACAAGCTGCTCTCCGGTGTGACGATCGCCCAAGGTGGTGTGCTGCCTTAACCAAAGCTCTAGCCGGCCCGCGGTTATTGAAATTGCGGTGCGGTTTAGGAGTTTCCTGAACTCCTAATTACCACGACGATGCTGTGAAGAGGAGTGTGAGTACTGGCCATCAGTACCAATAGGCACTGCATTGTCGTTGATAAAATTACCTTAGTTACAGATAACAGTCGTGTCAAATAAAAGTTATATTTTCAGTCATAGTATATTTAATTGAATAAATCCCTCACACTCTCTCCGATCATTTGTTTAAAATTTTCCTGCTGGAAAACGTTACCCCAGCAGCATTTTCCGTTTTTTTTCCAAAACGACAGACGACATTTTTTATGTGGGGGCACATTTACAGCAGATAAGGCACTAACTAAAGGGGACTATATTTCTTGTCACCAAGATTTATATTTGTCATCAAGTTGTATCACCTAATAAATAGATCTATCGCCACGAAATATGTTCGTTCTCAGTTAAACAAGTGTTCCCAGGTTCCAATTATCAAATTAATGTTAATATATGTGTAAAATAAGAGATGGATTACCAATAACATTGTAGTGCATTACATGAATATAAACTTCGTTCTTATAATAATAGTTTTATTACTTAAATAATAGCTTTGTGCTCAGAATGGTAGATCTGTCACCAAATAAATCGATTATCGATCCCTGACTGCGACTCGTTTTATTTGTTATTTTGTCACTAATACAGTGACAAAACACATACATTACATACAGTACATTTTATTTTGTTCAGTTATTTAATTTAATACATAGTTAATTGAATACATAAATTTATAATTTTAATGAGGTGGTTGATGACAAACTAGTTTTGCCTAGGCCGACTTGGGGCACCCCGACACGGATAGATTAGGTTAGAAGGGTATGGCGGGGTCGAATGAGCGAGCGAAGCGAGCGAATAGACCCCGCCATACCCTTCGTGGTTATTTTTTTATAAACCATTCAGAAGTAGGTCCGTCGACCGGGTCTCTATTTTCTAGTTACATAATAATTATGATTTATTGGTGATCTCTTTAAATTAGTTTGCTTAAATACTTATTAGGACAAACCTTTTATATTACATACAAAAACATTTATTTGGTACTAGACCCTATATCTTCATGATTTTAGGTGATTTATTGTGGAATTGATTTTATAATGTTTGGTGACTACATTTTGGTGACAAATCTACAATTTGAGGGCAAACCCTATTATTTAAGGAACGCAAAACTAATTAAATTGGTGATAGCTTAAATGATACCCCTAACTAAACGTTCCACTCATGTAACTCTAGGAGACACTTTCCTGCTGGGGTAACGTGCACCGTTGGTCCTGCGCCTGAGCTCTCTCCGGTCGTGTCGGATTACCGTCCCATCGGACCATGAGAGTCAAGGAACAGAGTGTGACTGAGAGTGCACCTGTGCCTGCGCACACACGCCTGCACTATTATATCTCCCGCGCCGATTCATTTCTTGTTCGCAAGACGTTTTGATGACATTCATGTAAAGGCTCTCAGCTCTCACTCACCAGGAGTCCAAGAGCGCACAGGCGAATGCCGAGAGCGTCTATTTGTAACCTAATGCTCAAAATCGAATTTTACATTTTTACATTCTAGGAGAATGCTGCGGTGAGGGAACAGCTAACATTTGCAGTTTGTGTCATTGGCAACAATCAATCTTTTGGGATATCATCCGCCGTGTTCCTGTTTGTCTGCGTCAAGCCTAATGGAATCCTCAATATCAGTAGGTATCTATTTAGCGGCGCACAGAAAGCGAGCGCTCTGGATCTCCATATTAATTCTTTTGAGTGGATTAAAAAAGGCCAGATATACCGCCGACCGCGAGTGATACAGCCACAAGCCGATACAGGCGTACAGGCCTGTCAGTAACTACTAGTGGTAGTGAGTAGTGACTGACAGTGTTGTAGCGTGGCGAGCGCAGGGACTCTAATGAACGCCGGATGAATGAAGAGTGACAGGTCACATGCATCGCTCGGCGCTCCCCTAACCGGAGAACTGCGTGACTAACCATGTTTATATCACATGAGATAACTTGCCACTTGGCATGTCGATTGCCAAAGCGGACTCTAACTAGCACCCTGAAATGTACTATCGTGGTTTTTTCCGCCTGACCAGTTTAGATTTTTTTCGCTTAAATCATGCGGAGGCGCCGAGCCACGCCCCCTTAAAGCTTGGGCCTATTAGAAAAGCGTCAACTTTGGCGCGCAAAATAACAATAACTCTCATTTGGCGTGCGTCGTCAGTGCGCTCGGCCGATTCGGTTTCTTTTCATTCATTATTTCTATACAAAGTCAACGGGGCGGGGCTAGAGAGCGTTTCTATGTTGCGAGTGCAAGCAAAAATTGGCTTAGTGGTGGTCAGGCGGGAGTGTCCTCGATAGTACCTAAGCTCTATCCGTATCGTTAGCTATTCCTCAGGATATGTCGACATCCTGGATAGCGAAGGACTGTCCTCCATTGCCCCATAAATGACATCATGAAGGTGCGCAGAGTTGCATCAAATTATTACAACTCTAGTACAAACGTACGTACATAGTATCGTGGTCATTTCCGCCTGACCAATTTAATTTTTTTTCGCTTAAATCATGCGGAGACGCCGAGCCACGCCCCCTTAAAGTTTGGGCCTATGGCGCGCAAAATAACAATCACTCTCGTTTGGCGTGCGTCATGAGTGCGCTCGGCCGATTTATCCTTTCATTCATTATTTATATACAAAGACAACGGGGCGGGGCTAGAGAGCGTTTCTATGTTGCGAGTGCAAGCAAAAATTAGCTTAGTGGTGGTCAGGCGGGAGTGTCCACGATAGTACATTGTGTAACTAGTCAGGTGGCTGCCTCTGGTGGTACAGATCGAAGCTGCAGCTATGCGGCAAATACAAATGTATAGTTAGGTAACACAGTCGGGGCAGGTAATTATGGAGGGCGGACAGGCGGGCCGTGATGCCGCGCAGACCGGTTTGCATTTTTTTATGTGCCGAACGCTAGACGTCATCTACTCCTGGAGGCGACGCGACGCGACGTCGAGCTCGCTGAACGTGAAGCGTGTCTACAAGGGCGTGTACCTTCTGTTCCTACCTACAATGTGGGGTAGGACTTTTCCTATCCAACGGTTTTGCGCCAAATGAAACGACGAGAGGATGATGCGATGGGGAGTTGGGGAGACTACTCGACTGGTAACTCTTTGTTTTGTTTAGCGGCCACAGGTCCGCATCGTAACCATAGGACGCATCCCTTCAAACGGATCGTAGTATTTGATGGTGTAGAAAGTCACACAAGTGCGTCCACTGATCCGCACCGTACGGATCGCTCCAATCTGCTCATCGGCAATGCCGAATCATCAGCAATCCGATCGCTACCGATACAGTGGACGCATTGGGAAAAATTAACCCGTTTGATACGATGCGTCCGATGCGGGCATGTGGACGCTTACCATTAGCCAGCGGCGCCATGAAGCCGGGCTGATTAAAATCGTCTCGCTAACCGAAAGCTTGTGTCGCTGCAGCTCCTCATATGGTTGGAAACCGAACAGATCAGTTCCACTGTGCACTGTTTATTCCGCCCCTGTCATGGCTGGGTCGTCTATTGTGTTATTGACCGTTAGTGTCGAGGACGTTGAGGTCATGTTGAGGTTTCAAAGTGCAGACAAAAGCATACAAAGCTTGCTGTCTGCGTCGGGCACTAATCGTCTAAAGGTAAACGGAGACTTAGCCGCACCGCACTCGCCGCATTCAAATTTTTCTATGCAATCTCGCACACAGACATAGACACAATTGTATATAACTTTATACGAAGAATTGGAATGCGGCGACTGCGGTGCGGCGAAGTCTGCGTTCACCTTAACGCCGCCGGGTGTATGACATGTGTCACAGACATCATGAAGCACAGAGGCGAGTCATTTTAGCACATACTCAGATCTGCGCAGGCACAGGTTTAACTCCGGCCTCAACATAGCACACGCCATACATGCCGCTTCCGCTTCCGCTGATATTCATCTCGTTCTCCTACCATGTCGTAGCTAAGTGCGCAACACTAGGTACACTACACCACACCCCACCGACCACACCATCCACATACAGAACATCATCATCACTATTCATACCCATTAGAAAAGTGATGATGCTTGCGCCCCGATGGGTGTAGCGATATGCGCGAGTGCTCTAACAGGCTCCGGAGCTCAAGAAGACATCGTGAGGCGACGTCATTTTCAGAGATCATTTTCATTCGGTTAGGTAGGTACCGGCCAGCCGCCGCCGCCGTCGCGTGCCTTTCAGAACTGTCAATAAACTAAGGCGCTGGCAGATAGGTCCGTGCCATATAATGTAAAAAAAACCCGCCAAGTGCGAGTCGGACTCGCGCACGAAGGGTTCCGTACCATTATCTATACATTAGACAAAACGGCAAAAAAATCACGTTTGTTGTATGGGAGTCCCCCTTTTTTTTTTTTCGGATGGGAAATCATCAAATAACTCCTCCCGCTCTGGGCGGAGCAGGAGGGAGTGTCAGACTTTTACTGACTAAAACCCATCCATGTTCCTTCATCGCCCTTTATGTTCCGGGGCCACGGTATCTCTTTCGAACAGTCCCGCAACCCCAGCAGGATGGGAGCCCCCTTAAATATTAATTTTATTCTGTTATACTTTGTCCGACCATGCTATGTACTAGGATAAACGTAAATGTAGACGACATAAAGACTAATGAGGCAATAATTACCTATCTGTTGACAATGGTATCTCTTAGCTGATTCTAAAACTACTCTATGAACTTGACAATCTAAAGACGATCACATGCCGTACACTCCACATAGGGTTGTACCACCACATAAAAATATAGCGTATAGTATAGTATTTGTTGTTATAGCGGCAACAGAAATACATCATCTGTGAAAATTTTAACTGTCTAGCTGTCATGGTTCATGAGATACAGCCTGGTGACAGTCAGACGGACAGACGAGAGAGTCTTAGTAATAGGGTTCCGTTTTTACCCTTTGGGTACGGAACCCCAAAAAGCAAGTCTCTAGAAATGGTCATAGGATTACTTTGTTACATAAATATAGATAGGTACCTATTCTGCTTGCCACACAAGTATACCTTTGTTAATACAGGATGTACACTGGTTTGCAAATAAACCAGGCCACCTGCTACCTTAACTATTTATTTTGAAAGTGAATACCTACAACTAAATATTCTGCGAATATTTCAAGAGTCTACCTGGTGCCATTATTAATATCGATAAAAATCTGCTAATGTTTCAATATTATTTGCCACGGTGAAATTACTAAAATTATGTTACTAATTAATGTTGCAATGAATTGTATAATAAATAATAATGTTTGTGATACAGTCAAAGCTTGAGATTTGCATGGCTCAAGGCGTAATATGGTTGAACTATTATCTATTTTTTTTTTAACAACTTTATGTAATTACCCATATTAGCAAATAAATGATTTTGAATTTGAATTTGAAAAAAAAACTGAAAAAAATCACGTTTGTTGTATGGGAGCCCCCCTTAAATAGTTATCTATTTTGTTCTGTTTTTAGTATTTTTTTATATCGGCAAGCGAAATACATCATCTGTGAAAGTTCCAACGGTCTAGCTATCACTGTTCATGAGATACAGCCTGGTGACAGACAGACGGACCGTGGAGTATCAGTAATAGGGTCCCGTTTTTACCCTTTGGGTACGGAACCCTAAAAAAAAGAATGCAAGTCGCGAACTCCAGTCAAACAGAGCAAATCGTTAGAATTGTGTTTGTTGCTTGATTAAGTACAATGTGAGTTGACGGTTCTTATGTGTAGTCAGTCTAATCAGCATGAAACGCACTCTCTGTAAGTATAACTTTAAAGTTTTTACTTTTTGAGAAAATCGGATCAGCGTTTTAAGCGGGTGGCCCGGTTTATTTGCTGGACAGTGTAGTTGTAAAGCAGCAAGGGGATTTGTTAAGGATTATAATGTAGTGAATGCGGGCTCCAACTAACGAGTGCCGAGTGCGGAGAGACGGAGAATGCCGGGAGAGCGGAACAACAGAACAATCTGCGACGCGCAAAAAAATATAATTAAATCTCATTTCTGTAACGGCAAATCAGTAATTTAATCTGTTTAGAACATGAACGACATTAATTCGTACCTAGTATCGAAAACATTACTCCACAGAATACATTACGTGCAATAAACATGCAAGTGCAACCCAGTATCGCAAACCTGCGGCCGAGCCGGCGAGCGCAGTACCTGAGGCGGAGTCGCCGCGCGCCGCGCCGAGCAGCGCCAGCAGCAGCGCCGCGGACGCCGCCACCGGCCAGCCGGCTCGCCCGCCCGCCATCCTTTGTCTTCTTACGCTCCGGTATTCACTTGCATTGCATACCCGAACCCGTAACCATACACCCCTCAACGTTACGGACGACTCCACCAACTTGCTCCTTGGGATCTTCGAATTATGTTGCAATGGATCTCGATCTATTTCTGTTTAATAACGACGCTTTATTAAACACGTTACAATGACTGGAACTTGATATCACTATTCACTATAATTGAGGAGTAGGTGCGTATCAGGATTGTCTAGATGGTAGTCAATTAAAACTGTAGCGCGGTGTAAATAAATAAGTTCCAATTGCTTTTCCAGCGACACAAACAAACAAATTCATCTCGACACTCAACACTCAACAAGACAGATCCGCGCCGCACCGCCCGCAACAGTAAATGGTAAATGTATGTAAACATAAAACATTTGATTTTTTAAATCTATGGTACCAAACCAATGTTGCAAGATGTCCGTGTTTTATTTCTGACAAAGTAGAAATTTTATGGTTTGACTTGAGAGGGTTAAACGAATTATAGACCTTTTTCTGACTGTATTTTATTTAATATAGGTAATGACGACGATGATTTCGCATATTATGTTTGTCAGTTTTAAATGTTAGAGCCAGTCTGTGTCACTAAAAATAACTGAACATTTGCAACACTAATCGATTCTGTCGAGGGCCGCGCCGGGGCAAGCGTAGACAGTAGTATCACGGTAATATTATAATACAGTAGTGTAACTCGGCCGCATGATAGAAATAAATGCCTACAGCTGCGCGGTACGTAAACATGCGTTAGGGCTGCCCGTCTCCAGCATTTTAATAAGCATTTAAGTTTTTAGTGGTATATGTTGTTATGGCAGCAGCAGAACACTTTGTGAAAATTTCGAAAACTATCTAATGACACACAGACGGTAAAATTTTTTTTCTAGTATTATTCATACACACAGATAATAAACAAATATTATTAATAATAAAATACCACGTCTTTACTTTGAATTATGCAAACTAACAAAACACACATGCACCGAAGTTTTAACACAAGCGTAAGTAGGTAGGTACCAACCGTATCATGATTCATTCAGAACCGCATAAAACTACCTATTTCACTCGTCTCAATAACTTTCCGTTACTCTATTCGCTTTATTTATTAATCCAAACACCTTTTTTTTCGTGAGATAAAAGGAAATAGTTATCCATTAAAAAGACACACATTATGTACATAACTACTAGTAAGTAAAATTATTTTATAGTCTTACCTTTCAAAGTTTCCAGGTAATTTAAAAAAACTTCTGTCTGTGTGTTATTGACGAATTCATACAACCAAAAACAGCACAATATTTCCTACTCATCATATTAACAGATTTTTTGAGAAAAAATCGCGTGGTTATTGTTAAAAAAACAACACACCGTCCGTTCGACACTGCGGTACAGCCGTGACTGTCTGCGCCCCGAGATCGAGGCGCGTAGGTATAGGTCGCGTTTCGTCCGTTTGTATGAAGTTGGAGTACTGTATTATAATATTACCGTGGTAGTATTCTCTGTCTACGGGGGCAAGGGTTATCTATTCTGTGGCAAGGGGCAGACAAAATCAGTGTTGCCAATTTAGCATATTATATGCTAAATTTGGTTGAAATCGATACTGAGAACCCTGAGTGCTATTTTGTACGTCAGATTCAGCCTAAAAAGAGCAGGAAAGTGCTGATAGTCTTACACTGTTCCAGACAATGTACTACTTTGTATCGGAATCAAAGAGACTCTAGCTCAAGACATTGATATTCTATTCCCCTGATATAATTTCTTAGTAAATACTGAAATTTATTTGTTGGCATTTTTTTGAGAAGGTTAGCATATTTTTTACACCAATCTAGCAGATTTTGAAGTAGTTGAGTTGGCAACACTGGACAAAATGTCAATTTTGATAAAATCGATTTAAATTTATTTAAAATAGGAATATTTTCGGAGGTATACAAAGCGCTGATTTCCTCTTATCCTATAGAATTTATTTTGAAACCTTCAACAAAGCAATAAGGTTGGTAGAATTAAACCATTGACTTATTGTTCAACATATAGTTATGGCAGATAATTATGTAATGAAAATTAAACATAGGTTAGGTTTCTTGCATATAATTTAAAAAAGTGTTATTATTGGCAGCAGATTTGCCCTCCATCTTTTACTATCTTTTACTTAGAACTGGCCAACTATAGGGTGCCGGTGTAATTACTAAGCATTGTGTATAATTTGTATTGTGTTCATAGATGGGTGGTCACGATCATGGGCCTCCGTACAAGGTCCCGGACTTCAAACAGTTCACTACCAAGGGCATCCCTCAGCTGGAGGAGCTAGAGGTAGCGCTCCAGAAGAAGGGGCTGAAGGACCCCTGGATCAGGTGATGACAACTACTGCTTTATTGTACAGTCACAAGTACCAATATGTTTACTCTTTCCAAAACTTAAAAGCAATTCTCGCAAGAAATAACGATTGTAACTAAGAGATAGGATCTTTTTCATAAAAAGTGAGTACCAATAAACTAGTTCATATCAACATGAAATCTAAATCAGAACAATAGGCGAAAAACACTTAAAAGTTGTTGAGTGTTTACATATTGGTGCTTGTGCACACATGAAATTATATTGCTATATATATTTTGTTTTACAGTATGTTCAAGTTTTCAGTTTCTAAAGATAATATTGTTTAGATAATTGGAGGTAAACTTCTCATATAGGCTGCGTTTCCACCAGAGATTAGCGAGGATATGTAGCAAAGAATGTGTGTGGACCTAACTTAACACATAGCTAGAATACCTTTTTTTTTCGGATGGGAAATCATCAAATGACTCCTCCCGCTCTGGGCGGAGCAGGAGGGAGTGTCAGACTTTTACTGACTAAAACCCATCCATGTTCCTTCATCGCCCTTTGTGTCCTTGCGACCCCTTCCTTTTTGCTGACTCGGAACTCTGACTCCGAACACGAACGCGCCGTGGACACGGCCTGTCGTCATGAGACGGACGGACGGCGCGCTAGCCCATAGCCCATCGTCCACAGGCCCGCGCCTACGGCGGCTTAACGGTGGTGGCCCCCGACGCCCGGGGCGTCTCCCGCGGCGGCGGCCGGGACGCTGTGAGGTTCTCTCCCTCTCACGTTCCGCCACCTCCTTCTCTAGCATTACTGTTCAACCGTGTGCTCCACCGTGTGCTCCGGTCGATCCTCGCAGTGGATAGCTAGAATACCTCATGTTGTGAAAAAGAAGCGATTTGATTGGTTAGTTTCACATACATCTTCTACGCATCCTCGATCATCTCTGGTAATGCCGTTAGGAATTTTCGAAGATAAAAACTGTCCACCTTTTTAAATGTAAAAAAAAACCTGTCCGATCTGTGACTGTAATATTAGGTATCCAGATTAGATTTTACAAGATATAAATATCCACATTAACCTAAATAAAATTTACCGAAATGAGTAAGCTTACACGGCAACAAAGGAGTGTAGGCGGCGACAATTGTCAATTTTATTGTTGAATGGGAAGGTGCTGTCAAATTTTAAAAGTTTGTAGGTTATTGGGAAAATGATGGTAATTTGGGGCACAAAAATCATAACAACACCATGCTTGTAATCTCTGAAGGATTAGGCAGAGCGTGCCTAATAGTACAGCCACATTTATGTTATTATTCACATGTAACGGGGTGCAACTATTGCCATCAACCGGGCACAAATCCAGACTCCATGGCTGCTACTGAGAAATTCCAGATGGAAAAATCCAATAACATCCCCGACCTGGATGTCATGCTCAGCACTAGACCAACGACGCAGGCACAAAAATGATAAATTGAATAAAACACATCCAGGAATGAGGCGTGGCGGTACCACCCCGGCTTCGGCAGCAAGTGGTCGCGCGCCAACAAGGCGTTGTTCCGCGGCGCGCCGCTGGGCCTGGCGCTCGCGGTCCTCACCACCGTGCTCGGCAACATGCTCGGCGGCAAGGACGACCACCACCACTGAACCACTGAGCTCGGAGCTGCCACTCTGTTCGCTTCTGTTACTTACTCCTAGTGTCAGTCTTTACTAAAGCTAAATTATATATTTTGATGTTAAAACATTACAACTTTTTTCCATTGGTAAGGATTGCGGTAGATAAGGTATACAAATAATAAATCATATAACTTATTACTTTTTATTAACACATCAGTCAGTCTCGCTTGCTCAATATAACAATTAGCTACTTACAATTCTCTAGCCTAACTCCACTCCTCATATTCTTCCTACACCTTCTGATAATATTTAGACACTTATAAAATAAAAGAAATATTAAAAAAATTCCATTATCCAACAAGGCCTTGCAGGTCAAGTAAGATTTTCTTATACAGAACGAAAGTTAAATAAAACAACATGCTTGCTTAAGTAGACATGTTATTACATTGTAAGAAGAGAGTACCTAGAAAACGTGTTAGCACTGTAACGTTGCAGCCGTGTGTGTGTGTGTGTGTGTGAGCTCACGTGGAGCGCGGCTTGAGGTCCTCGTAGCAGGCGCGCAGGTAGATGTAGTTCTTCTTAGCCGGATTGAAGTGCTCGTGACCCTGCGCCAAACGCACACACATGCGATGGTTATAAAGGGTGGAAATAGGACCCATAAGAACCTATACTACCTCAAATTAGCAACTCTATTTGCGGTGCTTCAAACTTCGTTTGAAATACTGGCACTACAAAGTGGTTGTTACGTCAGTCACTGCAGGCCGAATAGAGCGAAATTTGTGGTTTTTATTCTTTATAAAATCAAATTTTTGTCTTTTGGAAAAAACACCTGCATTACCTGACCTGCATTATAGATATTTCAGTTAGTATACAAAGTTTCATGATCTAATTTGAAGTACTTTTTGAATACTAGCGGTTTATTGTTCGATTTGGAGGTAACTTTGGATTTTTTTTCAATCAAGAAAATTTTATGGAATCGTGTTTTCGCCAAACATAGGACCTAACATTAATCCTCATCTTTACCATTTATTTATTTCAAAATTAATGCTGCAGTATTTTAGGCGTAACGGAGGATCATGCTATGCCATTTAAGGTAGTTTATGCAGGTAAGTAATATTTGATTTTACAAAATCTCTAATATTTACAAGACATAACAACTGAATGTATTATTTTATTCGATATAACGATTAGTTAATATAATAAACGATTGATATAATTTTAAAGTTACTAATTTTTATAAGCATAACCTACATTGAATATAAAATCGTTTGATATACCACTCAAAAGACATAAAACTTATTTAGTCTAATATGATAAAACGCGTGGTTTTTATTTCCCTGTTAAAAATATGCAAACAAGCATACACCATGCATGCAGCAGGCATGCAAACAAGCATACACCATACATGCAGTGCAGCATGCAAGCAAGCATGCAATCAAGCATACAGCATGCAAGCAAGCATGCAGCAGGCAACAGGCATGATTTCTGTCACGGCTCCGGCGCTGCGGGGCTCCGGCGGTCCCATGCGAGCTAATCGTCGCAGATATGGTTCACGCTCACCACCGCGGCTTCGGCTTGCTGCAGCCTCAGCCGCGGCGGCGAGTGTTAGAACCACCTGCTCCTCAGCTCGCGGGCCGCCCCGCCCCTCCGCGCCAAGCGATTTTAAATAACACTCTAGGGGTAGGGCAGACAAGACTACAAGGAGTCGGTTTTGCAGCGATTCGTTTCTGTCACGCTTTTCGATTAAATAAACGTTATCTATACTAATATTGTAAAGAGGTAACATTTGTTTGTAAGTTTGTATGTTGGTAAGTTTGTATGTAGGGGGTAATCTCCGGAAGTAATGAACCGATTTCTTTTTTTTAACCTGATTTTCTTTTTTTCTTTCTGAATTCTTTCACCATTAGAAAGCTACATACACCCTGAGTAGCATAGGCTATATTTTATCCCCGTACTCTCACGGGAACGGGATCTACGCGGGTGAAACCGCGGGACGTCCGCTAGTATCCAATGACGTTATCTATATATCTATCTATTTATACATATAATAAAACAGTAAAAAAACTGTGTCTGTACATTGAATATATTAAAAAATAAATAATTGAGGGGGGTTTAGAAACAGTAATAGAGCACGAACACAAAAAAAAAAATCTGTCTGTTTGTCTGTGGGTCTGTTTGTTTGTACACGCTAATCTTCGGAACTACTGGACGGATTCGAATGTTTTTTTTGTTGTTGTATAGGTATTAAGTCTGGGCAACATATATTTATCTTGGAAACTTGAACACCTGATGCAGAACCGCAACAGACCAGCTAAACTATAAGAGATACAAAAATGGTACCATAGCAAAAATTGTTCCACGTGATGAGAATTTTCTGCTGAGAGAATAAATTTGCAGATCTGGAACACCCGATGTGGAATTCCAAGAGCCCAGCTACCATAACATAAACACACATATATTACCATATATTATAGGAATGACGTTTTAGTAAAAGTTGTTCAATCTGATGAGTACTCTCTGTTGACTTATAAAAATCGAAGATCTGGAACATCTGTTGTGGAACTCCAACAACCCAGCTACACCATAACATATATAGGAATGCCGCCTTAGCAAAAGTTGTTCGGTCTGATGGGCATTTCCTGTTGACTTATATCAGAAACATCTGATGTGGAAATCAAAGCTATCACTAATTTCAATGTATTATAAAATAACATAATCTGGGAGTACCTCCACGCGGTGAAGGAGGTAACAGTTTAGGACTGATTTTCGATGACGATAGTATATCATTGAAAATTTGACTCTACTGGCCAAAACTCCCATTTTTTACCTTCCGGCTTATGTTATGTTAGTGTTTAACTTCCTTTTCCATTTATCTTCGTGACACGGTAGCCTACCCGATAACGCAGCGGAGCAGTCACTTAGATTTTAATAAAACTATAACCATGCCTAGAAAGAGGTCAAATCTTTTCCAATGTTCCAAAGGAGCCAAAAGATTGAGGATCTTATGATCCCAAGAATCTACCGAAGAGCGTCTGGAGAGACTTGATGTTGTTCGAGAACATCAGGCTTCTACTCGCTACGTGGAAACCTCTTCGGATCGCGAAGCACGCCTGCGTTCTCAGCGTATTTACGCATCTACATCCAGGTCTCTAAAGACCAGTGAAGAATATGATGCGCGACTGACCGCTGATCGTGAACGTCTGCATTGTCTCGCGAGTTGGAGACGTTCACGGAAAGAGAATTACGCTAGAGTTCTCAGCGTATCTACACATCGACTTCTAAAGTGGGGAACGTGATGCGCGACTGACTGCTGATCGTGAACGTCACGCATTGTCTCGAGTCGGAGACGTTCACGGATAGAGAATTGCGCTTCGACATCAGACGTATGTATCAGATCTTCGATTTTGACGACCCCGTTGTCGCTGGCATAAGCAACAGGTTCCGCGTACGAAGTCGCGGGCAGAAGCTAGTACGAAATAAGTTTTAGAGTATAGAAATGTTATATCTAAAAAATTATATCAACAGTTGGTATAACTCACGTTTATTATATCTTGTGAACGTTATTGAAATGAAAATATACCAAATAACTTTATATGTTACTAGCTGTCGTCCCGCGGTTTCACCCGCGTAGTTCCCGTTCCCGTGGGAGTACGGGAATAAAATATAGCCTATAGCACTCACGAATAATGTAGCTTTCTACCAGCGAAACAATTTTTAAAATTGGTTCATTACTTCGGGAGATTACCCCCCTACATACAAACTTACAAACAAATGTTACCTCTTTATAATATTAGTATAGATAGATATAGATGAGACGCACCCAGTATAGACTCCATAACGAACCCGAAAAGTACTTGTTCTCCCGTCATCGTCATCGCGATAATTTTATTGTTCTGGACCAAACCTGGGAACCTACTAGTTACAGACATATTGGAGGTCAAAGTTACAACTTTTTCGCAAGTTTTCTTTTAGATATTAGTTTTTAAGGTCAACATTACTTTAAATCCATAACCTGTTTACTATTTAATGCGTCCATCAGCACAATGTTTTGGGTGTGTTACATTGAGTTTGATTTTTCACACCAAAAAAAGTCGTGTGGCTGACACTGGCAGAGCCACCATCAGGGATTTTAATTTTGATAACACAAAAATTTCGTCGTTATTTAGTCGAAATTAGTCGCCAAATATCAGATTTGGTCGGTCACTGGTTCAAAAGATATAAGGGCTTATTGGTGGCCCTGCTGGAGAGAGCCTACCCCAGCAGAGCCACATTAATAACTCAAAAACTAGGGCACCTAGCGAAGATCTGTTTTCTCCCATATTTACTCGCTAATTAGTCGAAATTAGTCGCCAAATATCAGAACTGGTCGGTCACTGGTTCAAAAGATATAAGGGTTTATAGGTGGCCCTGCTGGAGAGAGCTTACCCCAGCAGGGCCACATTTATATCTCAAAAACTAGGGCACCTAGCGAAGGTCTGTTTTCTCCCATATTTACTCGCTAATTAGTCGAAATTAGTCGCCAAGTTACAGATTCAGTCGGTGTGTCATTAAAAAGATATTAAAGAATTCAATTTCCCCATACAGTGGTACAACCAAGTACAAAATACTTAAAGTAGTTTTTAGACAGGTGTATCTATACGACGTCTAGAGGAATTCTATAACTTCAACCCACCAAAGGAAAGCAGTATTCATTACCTAAAAACAAGATCTACAATAAATATATTATGTAATTATTTAGGTATCGAACAAAATGTGTGCATTTAGTCGCTGGCAGATAGATCGCTTCGCTCCGTTACATTTACACGGTAAGTAAGAAAGAGATAGAGGCGCGTGTACAGACGAGCTACTTAGAACGAGTTGCCCGTGACCACAGAATAGATAATAGTACTTGCCGTGACGTACCTTCGTTACCACGCAACTTCGTTTGCGTCACTTATGAGCGAAAAAGCTCTCAAAAGGAATAAATCGGATCAGTAGTACCGGAGAGTAGGTACCTACCCCTAACATCCAAATTCTCAAACTTTATCTCTTCAGATTATTGATTAAGTAGGTATTTAGTAACGTATATATTATATATTTAGTATGTAGGTAACTAATAAATAATTTTATAATTCGACAATGAAGTTTTATTATTCTAACCTAAATTAAGATAAAATAACAACTCAACCCGTCCATACAAACTCTACCTACCACGACACAATACACACACACCCACAACGCAACACTGACAATCACCTCAAAATACACACATCAAACCAACTTTTTGGAAATTCATTTTTATAAAATAATTTGATTTAGATTTATATATTATTTCCGGCATTTAGATACAGTTCAATTTGTTTTATTTCTAAGGAACAATAAATAAACTTCCCTTAAACCTTAATTAGAGCCGTTAATGCTCATATTAGGTATAGTAAGTATTTACATCTTTGATTTAAGTATGTATTTTTTTGTAATGTATTTCAAGCAATGGGTTGATACTTACCTACATACTTACAATACGTTTTCAACGTTTAAGTATTACATTTTACTAAAGATAGGTACGATAATTTTAACGTATTTAATAAGCTAACGTAAATTAGAGCTCAACATTGTAAATTAGTAAAACAGTTGCATGCGACTGTACATCTTGACACTAAATAGACCAAGAGCAAGGTTTAATGGTTTCAAAGAAGTTTAAGCCACTCTAACTTAATAATTGAAAACATTAAACATGTATTTAATAGATAATTTATCTCTCTCGGTCATTTCTAAGGACTTTAGTCCGATAAAACTAGAAGTATATTACACATATTAATAGAAATATTTTTTCTTGGCAATTTATCGTGAACTCTTCGATCTAGCTCTTGGACTATACCTTAATAATTTAACTCATTATATCTTCTGAACTAGGACCCGATTAAATCTGTAACTTGGCGACTAATTTCGACTAATTAGCGAGTAAATATTGGAGAAAACAGATCTTCGCTAGGTGCCCTAGTTTTTGAGTTATTAATGTGGCTCTGCTGGGGTAGGCTCTCTCCAGCAGGGCCACCAATAAGCCCTTATATCTTTTGAACCAGTGACCGACCAAATCTGATATTTGGCGACTAATTTCGACTAATTAGCGACTAAATTTTTGTGTTATCAAAATGAAAATCCCTGATGGTGGCTCTGCCAGAGTCAGCCACACAAAAAAGTCATTTCCTAGCAAACATTTTTTCACTAACGTTACTTACTTTGATGTACAGAATGCTTGGTTGACGGCTTCGTGAAGTCTTTACACCCTGTATACACACACTACACAGTAAGCTACTCATATAACAAAAGAGTGCAACAAATGGTATAGTAGTAGAGCCTGACCTTGGACCAGTCGTATCCGACGGCGTAGGCGAAGATCTGTCCGTTGTGGTTGAAGGCGCACTTGGTGAGCGGCTGGTCTAACATCTCCGAGGACTTGAGGCGCGTGCGCGCGTCCTTGTCCCAGAACGAGAAGGAGCCGTCCGAGCCCACCGTGGCCAGTGTGCCGTGCGCCGGGTGGAACGCGATGTCGTTCACCGCGTAGATGTCCTGGTAGCCGGTGGTGTTGGCGGGCGGCCGGTGGCACTTGAACGTGAAGTTGTCCTTGGGGTTGGTGGGGTTCACGTACTGGATGGCCACGCGGCCCTCCACGCTGCCCAGCGCGAAACCGGTGGGCTGTTTGGTCTTCTTGTCGCGGAAGATGGCGATGCAGCGGTGTTGGTGCTTGAGCGGCGACTCCACGCGCTTGAACTCGCCCGGCTTGCCCTCCAGCGTGTAAAGGCAGATGCCGCGGTCGGCCGTGCCCACCACGGCCATAGGGTAGTCCTGCACAGACAATAAATGAGCCTTTCGCCGCACTACGGACTGCACTCGCAGCCAGGGCCCGATCTACCCGCGCTACGTACCACGTCCGCGCAGTAGCAGCGCTCCGACAAGTTCATGTTCATGATGGGAACTGCACTACGGGTGTCCCAGAACTGAAACACAAGTGTATGTTGTTAGTGAGGCGCGCACGAGTGGTCCATGCGGGGCGGCGGTGCGGCGGCGCGGTACCTTGAGCGTCTTGTCCCAGGAGGCGGTCATGAGGCAGGTGTAGTTGGGCGCCTTGATCCAGTGGCACGTCTTCACGGGCGCTTCGTGCGCCGCCACCTGCGAGACAACGAACAATGTACCTCAACTGAACACAAAACATGCGCGTGAGGTTATTTTAACAAAGTGGCCCTCAAGGCCACTTTGTTAAAACAAAACCGGCCAAGTGCGAGTCGGACTCGCACACGAAGGGTTCCGTACCATTGACTATATTTAGTACTAGTGGACTTCCCGCGGTTTCACCCGCGTAGTTCCCGTTCCCGTAGGAGTACTGGAATAAAATATAGCCTATGTTACTCGTGGATAATGTAGCTTTCGAATGGTGAAAGAATTTTTTAAATCGGTCCAGTAGTTTTTGAGCCTATTCATTACAAACAAACAAACAAAGTTTTCCTCTTTATAATATTAGTATAGATTTGTTGTTATAGCGGCAACAGAAATACATCATCTGTGAAAATTTCAACTGTCTAGCTGTCACGGTTCATGAGATACAGCCTGGTGACAGACAGACGGACAGACAGCGAAGTCTTAGTAATAGGGTTCCGTTTTTACCCTTTGGGTACGGAACCCTAAAAAAAATGAAAATGTACTTAGGATTTAGTGAACATTCCCAAAGAATTGTGAAATTTGGAATCAAATATTGTGAAAGACAAATAAGCGAGATAGGAACTACAAAGTTGGGCCCTCAGTTCTCACTTAAGAGGATTGAGGGCCCGCCTGTACCTGATAAACTATGAACGCTACAGCAAAAGCCTTTATACCAAACTCTAAGCTAATGCGTAACAAAATTAGTGAAAACAAGATTTTATCGCAAAACGTACTTTATTGGTAATTTACGTTCAAAATGGGCCCTTATTTCTCATACACGTAAAAGTTTATTACACAAATAAAATTAAACCAATAACTTACAACTAAGTACTACTTGAGATCATTTAAGCTACTAAATAAATTTTGAAAATTTGTGAAAGCATGAACAAGTCCCCACTTCCTGTGGTTTGAAAGTTATGACCTTGATAAAAAAATCGGGCCCTCAGTCCTCCATTTCTTTTGTTTTCCTTATAGTACACTTAACGTATTCAAGATAAGACAAACACAAAATTGTGTCTTTTTGCGAATTTAATTGAGCAATAATTTCGATACCAGGAATAAAATAAAAGACCCTACAGTGTATAAGAAAATCGAGTTTTATATTGTATTCTCTGAATTAGAAAATAGATTGCAGCAAATATTAGTAAATGTAGTGTCATATACTTTATCCCCGTACTCCGACGGGGACGGGAACTACGCGTGTGCGTTACTCTGGCAAAATGTTGTGCATTTGAGAGATGAGACCATAAAAAATAATAATTAGTGTATCATGAGGAGCAATTTGTTTAATAGTAGCAAAATTTCCCCCGTTCCATATATCCCTACTGACGTATCCCTGCTGGTAGGGATACTTGGATTTTTTTTTCCAACTATCGCTACCGGTTGGGATATATGGAGTTTTCTACTCCATATATCCCTACTGACCCGCACTGGTGGGGATAGTTGGATTTTTTTTCCATTTATCGCTACCAGTAGGGATAAGTTTTCAAGGGTTTCTATGATTAACTAGCTGACCCGACACATGTTGTCCTGTCTTAACCATTAATATGTATCTTACCTAAACTACCTAAAAACGTTAAAAGTATTGTCATGCATGCGGTAAACAAATGAAGAATATGGACAGAGTGAATTGTAGTTTTAAAGTTATTTGAGAAAAACACATTTTGCTGGAGTAACGTTTGAAACGTTATCCTGGCAAAATCGATTTACAAAAAGTCGTTCAGCCCGGAACCAAATACATGATTAGATAGCTTTTGTTGCGTAGTAAATGTTTGTAAATAGCAAAATTTGTGTGTGGTATGGTTCTTGAGTTATTTAAGATTTTGCTGCGGTAACGTTTTGGGATTTCCCAGATCTTGAAAACGGCTCAACGCAGAAGATTGAAAAAAATACCAATAAGAGAACTTAATTTGTTTAAACATTAGTTTTTTATTTGTTTGTCGTAAACCAATGGAATTAAATGGTTTAATAATCAGATATAATCGGATTAACAAGTAAATCGAAACACTTATAACCAAGTAAACAGCTGTAAAAAAATACCCATGGTAGACACTTATCACGTCAGGTAAAATAGATTATGTAACTTTATACGATATTAAGATAAAAACAAAATTGATTAATTTTAGACTGGTCGTCTATAGCGATGAAATACGCAGTTCCCAAAACATTAAGAAACGTGGGATACTTTCATCAAATTAAAATGATTCATGAACATTAATTCCTGTTAATTTCAGCTTTCAATTACGGCTGTAATGAAAGTTATATTAAAATCAAGAATATGTCAGAAATTCTCTAATAAGCCGACCAAATTAAAAAGGTCACGTAAAAGCGGCCGCACCGTACGTACAAGTAGTCTTCGCATATTAGCAACTTAGTGTCCGATGATTTGTACAGTTAAGCAGAAAAACCTTTTACGTGTAACCGATTTTTTAATGTTTGAGGTGCAGGTACATTTCACATTTTCTATTAGTTTGCTATTTTATAAATGAAAATCATGTTAATAAACAGTAGTAACAATTTAATAGATCATAAGTAATTATTTAAAGTCAAAGTAACTTTAAAAAGGTAAGTAATAATCTCAGTAAATAATTTATAGTGTGATTTTGATTGACGACGCGTGGTTCACATGTTGATCACCTGTAACAGTCACATGTAATGTTGACATAACCACTCTTAAGGTGGAACTGCGCAACATATTTTCCATACAAATTTCGGGGGGCTATTACTCCACTTTTTGACATGGTACATCTTAAGTTAAACATGATATCGTTTTGTCTCATTATTAATTGTGTCTGTGCGGAAACAGAATAGTAAAAATAAAAAGCCATTCAAAAGTTACGAGCTACCAAAGATTCATTTTTATTGCCAATTTTAACGTAACTTTGGGCGTAAATTAGTAATAAAAGAAGTGTCAAATTTCCAAAACAAAGTCGGTACCGACACAGCACAATTATCGAAGAATTCAATAAATTTTATTTGATAATGATTTATGCAGTGGTTTTTTCATAAAATTCGATTTCCCAAAAGCCTTTTCATATTTTTTATGCGCGCCTTTTACTATGAATTTTCGTGCATCTCACTGAATAATGTTTCCCCCGGTGCGGTGCGGGAGGGGGACACGCGATATTGACATGTCCTTCGTTTGATAGAAGAACAAGACCTATATTTCTGTCCTTTTCATTTCATGCATGACGTCAGTGACGTGTCATTTGTTTTTCGCTGAAGTTGAAAGGCCTGTGCATTTTTATTGCACTACTATAAAGTGTGCGTTTCGATGGCGCGACCACGGCATTATTTTTTTTAAACTATGGTAGTATTTTGTAAAAAAAATAATTTAAAATTAAATTAATTAATTAATTCATTTCAATTTTAAATTTCACATTCAGAACATTTTGAAGGTGATAAGCGATATCGTAAGTATGCTCCTGAAATATAAACCTAGAATTTTTTATATTTTTTTTTACAAAATCTGTTATTTACTTACCTACTTAATTTCAGGTCTCTGCAACGCTTAGTTTTTAAGATTTCCGTGGCCGCGCGGTTCTCCGCGTTTCGATGGCGTGGCCACGTTCAAACCCTTATAACTTTTTAACCATAACTTTGACAAATTTAAGGTTTTGGGAAATTTGAACCACGTACATACATATTTTTTGAAAATCATGGCAGTTAGGTACTTTAAAAAAAAAAAACGCCGTGGTCGCGCCATCGAAACGCACACCCTATAATATGGTGTAGCGACCTACTTATTTAGAAACTTTATATACATAAAACCTTCACGATATAATTTTTACTTTTATTCTGATCTGTCACTTCTCTGTCTTGTGTTGACTGAATTTATATAGAATTATGAACATTTTTAATTTAATTTAGTTAGTGTACAACAACCACTAAATTGGTGACTCCGACGTGATACGCCCTGAAAAGGAAATCCTAAACTTTTATTAGGCCAAGGAAATCCACAGTACCACGATGACAATATAAAGCAGTCGTCTGCCGACCAACGTCCAGACTCTGCTGGCTTCACAGCCATTTATTTCTCTCGAGGGATTAGCAGACCTGGCGAAAAGCGTCCAGGACATCGTGACCCCAGGCCAACAATAACAAACAATATAGTTATACAATATTATTGTTGCTACTAACCTCGCGAATTGTGTAGTGACGATGACGTTATAAGTTGATAGTAAAAGTTTTAAAGAAAAAGTTTATTTTATTCTTTTTAGCGCATTTAAATAAAAGGTCAGACGAAAGTATTATATAACTTCGTTTTTGTTCGGAACGGTTCGAAACGCTGAGTGTGTGCGTACGAACTAGACGCGCGTGAAGACTAGCGTCTAACTGCTCATCACTGATACTATCTCTGTCGGGCACGATGCCAGGTGAGACAGCGTGCTTTTTGGCCACGCCCACCAATGACTTCGAGCCCGTGTGATGTGTGATGTGATGACCTTAAGTAACACGTTACAAGGCTCATATCTAAAGGCAATACTGTGAGTCGAGGGGAAAGGAGTCCACCTAACTGCCTTAAGGAAAATTGTCCAAACTATGAATCAACATTGTATTTTAAGTTTTAAGCATTGGTACTTGACAAAGAGAAAAACATTTATGTAATGAATAAAATGCTAAATGCTGGTCCTGCTCCACAACCATAGGGGCAAACTAATTGATTGTACGGGTCGGGCATTATTCGAGTCTTATCGGCACGCAAAGAAGATGAAGAATTGATTCCCATGTTAATGTATTGTTATTTCATCGCTAAAGTACGACCAGTCTAAAATTAATCAATTTTGTTTTTATCTTAATATCGTATAAAGTTACATAATCTATTTTACCTGACGTGATAAGTGTCTACCATGGGTATTTTTTACAGCTGTTTATTTGGTTTTAAGTGTTTCGGTTTACTTGCAAATCCGTTTTCATCTGATTATTAAACCATTTAATTCCATTGGTTTACGAAAAACAAATCAAAAACGAATGTTTAAACAAATTAAGTTCTCTTATTGGTATTTTTTTCAATCTTTTGAGTTGAGCCGTTTTCGAGATCTGGGAAATCCCAAACGTTACCGCACCGCAGCAAAATCTTAAATAACTCAAGAACTATACCACACACAAATTTTGCTATTTACAAACATTTACTACGCAACAAAAGCTATCTAATCATGTATTTGGTTCTGGGCTGAACGAATTTTTGAAATTCGATTTTGCAAGGATAACGTTTCAAATGTTACTCCAGCAAAATGTGTTTTTCTCAAATAAATTTAAAACTACAATTTACACAAATTTTGCTACTATGAAACAAATTGCTCCTCATGATACACTAATTATTTTTTATCTCTCTCATCTCTCAAATGCACGACATTTTGCCAGGGTAACGCACACGAACTACGCGGGTGAATGAAACCGCGTGACGTCCGCTAGTAATACCTACTTAAATGCATTGTATATGAAATTTTTGTTCCAATTAAGTCACCTGCATTGATTGATTGGAAGCTAGGTCCCAGCACTTGACGCTCTTATCAGTGGATGCCATGAAGATTTTGCTGCCATCCTGCAAACACAATACAGTCAGGTAACACTGAAAAGGCATGTTCCAGTCACTGAACAATGGTAAGCAGCAGTGAGCAGCACTAGTATAGCATACTGACGTCGTGCCATGCCACATCGAGGATGGGTCCGTCCATGGTCTGCACAGCCTTGGGCACCGTCTTGCCTGACGCCTCCACCTCCCAGCATCGCACCTGCAAACATGCCGCTTAGTTGACCAATGCCGCAAACAATGCAACCTAACACATCAGTGTGTGTTACTTGATTTAGATAGCAGGACAGCCTCGACCAATGACTAATGGCCAATGGCCGGAACCAATAACCAGTGGCTCAAACAAGCCCTGGATCAAAAGAACTGAAAGTCATAGGGAGAGGTCTTTGCCCAGCAGTGAGGTGGTACAGGCTAACAGACACAGTAGTAGTAACTTGTATTGTTATTAAGAAAGAGTAACAATAGGTACATAGAATATTCTTTACGGGTGGTATTAGTGTTAATAATATCAGCTACGCGGATGACATGGTGCTGCTGAGTCCCACTGCTGGGGCTCTTGGAGAGATGCTAAAAGTCTGTGAAGCCTATGCAGAGTCACACGGACTTATTTATAATATAAAGAAAAGTCAGTACATGGTCTTTAAGGCCGCCGGTAAGTGTCCTGAATCTGTTCCACCCATTACTTTGAATGGTGTTAACTTAGATAGGGTATCACAGTTTTAGTACCTCGGACATTACCTTACCGACGACCTTAAAGATGATGTCGACATAGAGCGGGAGCGCAGGGCTCTGTCAGTCCGTGGCAATATGCTGGCCCGTAGATTCGCCCGCTGTACGGACCAAGTCAAAATCACGCTATTTAAAGCGTATTGTCAGGGTTTGTACACGGGTGGTCTATGGGTTAGTTATACTAAAAAATCCCTAGACACTCTGCGCGTCCAATACAATAACATTTTCAGGATGATGTTGGGACTTCCTCGTTTCTGCAGTGCCTCCGAGATGTTCGCGCAGGCTCATACTGACGATTTCCATGCCGTCATTCGGAAAAAAATCGTGTCAGTTATGAGGAGGGTGCGGGGGAGTCACAACAGCATCCTGAAGACTGTAGCCGAAGATGTTCGTGCACCTGTGTTGAGGCATTTCGTTCGTCTGGTGATTTCTAGGGAGGTATCTCCCTATTGTTTATCGTGACGGGGCGGGGTGTCTCAGCACAGGGTTTTTTTTATTTTTTTATTTATGTGTTTTATATGTTTTTATTATGATGAGTGTTGTCCTTTGTAATTGTATTTAAGTACTAACGTTAGTTTCTAAGTTTTTGTTTACTAACCCTTGGATCTAGTTGTCCCAAAATAAAAATATTTGAATTTGAATTTACTAGCTGACTCATAAGAGAGAGAGAGAGAGAGGGTCAAAACGGCTTTAGAGCCTTATCACAAACAAAGCGGAGCGGGCGTGCAGCGAATTCGTTGCGCACGATCCGCTTTGAATCCGCTAGTGTGGGGGTTGACGATGGCATCAAGCAAAGCGAGGCGCTTGAATTTAATTCTCAAGTCTGTAATTTTTTTGCGATTACTCTTAAGATATTCGTTTAAATTATATCGTGTAAAAGAGTAAAATGATATGCATGAAATTCTTAAACCTTTAACTTATTTAAAATGATGAGGTCTTAGACTAAGTTAAAGATAAGGATTAATACCGTATTTGTGTCAATAGCTTTCCAATTAAATTCACCATTTTTTAAAGTATTAAAATGGATATAGTATGTTATCCTTAAGAGATAGACATAATATATGCCATACTTCTCTGTAGACCTATATAAGATACATTATTCCACCATACATCATTTTGTTATATCTCAAAGGCAGCATTTTCGTTGAAAGCTCCCAGATAGCTTATTTTTTTCTGACACCACCAACAAATTTTTGCCAATACAAAAACTAGATATATACAAATACAAATTACAACTACAATACAAATTAGATATATACTAAAACCTTCCTCGAGAACCACTATCCATTGGTGAAAATCGGTGCAGTCGTTTTTTAGTTTATCGTGAACAGACAGACGCGGCAGAGGACTTTGTTTTATAATAGCAGTGATGATTTACATACTACAAATTACAGGTATAGCAATGTGGAACATCTAAATAGGGTGCCACTATGGGTGATTTTTTCCTATGTCCTATGTGGTCCTATGGTCCGCGGACCACAGGTGGTCTGTAGAAGCCTCAAAGATGGTATTCGTACTTTTTAACTTGCACAGAAGATGCAAGACCAACCCAACCTAATTGAACCTATCAGAGGTGAGGTGCAAACCTGCAAGAGAAACTATTAAGTTATTCCTTTTTCCATATGAATGATTGCAAAAATTTTCGAGCTCACTTCAATCACTTTTGCATCCTACCTATCTTAATTCTAGAGGTATTCATTTTCCAATTTTTTCATTGTGTGAGTTAAAGATTCACACCCCTACATGTCATCCTGTCGGTGTCCATGTTGATATTGGACCTTATGGCCCCTGCTTACAATAAAGACACCAAAGAGGTCACTGGTCCAAGAAAGGTGGGGACCACTGGGAGCTTAGTCAAAATATGTGGCTTGGCCGTTTCATACTACAAGAACTGTTTATTAAAAAAGTAATGAACACTGAACCCATGCAACTGAGCCCATGTAAATGTAGCGAAATGGTCAAGCCACATTTTTTACCTGCATTTCATTTTGTTGACATAAGCTTGACCAAAATCTCAGAAAACGTATCGTTTCTGCATAAAAAAGCAGGCCAATGGCCATGGCCAAGATAAAACAAAATTCAAGAAGAATTCCCGTGTGAGAACTGCGTGGTAAAGTTGGAATCCTGCAGGTATTTCTTTGTTAATATTTTGATAACATAAACCCACCCCTACGACAACACTCTGACATGGACATAAGACATTCCGTACAAAGAAATCCATTACACCAAGGAGGAATTTCGTCCTAGATCTTTGAGTCGCTCAAATGGTTTATTAAGCGAGTTCTGCTATTAGGACTGTAGGACGCATTTCTGGAAGACACGGTATGTGACAAGGGCTAAGATCAGCAAGCTGGTGCCACTGCGCCAGTGCCACAGTGCCGCGAGTCACTCACCCGGCAGTCCCAACTGCCCGACACGAGGAAGGTCTGCGGCAGCGAGGGCGGCGAGAACTCCAGCGCCGACACAGTGTCATCCGGCGGCGAGGTCACCTCCAGGTCTTTGTTCGGGTTGCTCGGCGCGCCGCCCAGCTGATTGAACATTTTACCGCTTATTGTCACTACTAGTTACAAATACAAAGTGGCCTGCACCACAAGACTACATACAAATTTGATACTGAATTTATTTAAAAGCGCGGAATGAGAACGCAGAACGGAAAACGAACGACTGAAACAACTGTTTGTTTTAAAATGTAATGTTTTGACTTTCTGAATTTGAAGGTTAGGTATGGTGCACAGAGTACAAAGAAGGGTAGGTAGGGTTGCCATTGCCATTCGTCCCGATACATCGGGATCTGTCATCGAGTGGTGTCCCGACCCTATAGTCGCATAATATGAGATTCTCAAAATAGCAGATTCAACGACATCCCGACAAGCTATAAAATGTCCCGATAAACCAGTGGCGTAGCCGCGTAGCGTGGGTTTTCGCCGCTTGGGGCCGACCGGAAACACGCCAACCACTGTTTTTTTAACCCCATAACGCATACGAAGCCATTCATGGCTTCTAAAGTTTGTTATTTTTTTACAGTTTAAGCACCAGTCAGGTATCAAGATATGCCACTGACGTCTGTACGGACTGACAGCATTGACCACTTTCTTGTTTGGGTATAAAATAATCGTCAATTGTGTCAAAACTGCTCAAAGTTACGTAGTTACACAAAATGTGAAATATGCGAGGTCTTCTTATGCTATAATGACTAGCGGAACTGTTTCAAAGATTTTCACAAAATGTAACAGATAAGCATACAAAGCCAGAAATGTCTTACTTGATTTTCACTGGAATGCATACGAACCCAGCTGTGGCTCTTTCATGGAATTTCATAAATAATAACTGTATTTTTTTCTTTTGTCTGATTTATGTTTATTAAAGATAAATAAACACGTTTTTACGAAAAAATCATTTTTTACTAACCTCCATCATAATTCATGCATGCATTCGGGGTTAACCGATATCTAAAAAACAAAACTTTTTCCCTTTACTGCATGGATTTTTCGATTTGGGGGAAAAAAATATAATAATAGCGTAGTATGACCCCAAGACTTCCGACATAAAATATAAAAAAAAATCTAGACCTAGTATTTTTGAAAAAAAAAAAAAATACGAACTCTCTCTCTAATCTCTCAATGCCAAATATATGGCATCAGCAGTTGAACTTTATTACCTATCAAGTTTGCCAAATATGTCATTGTATGCAGAATTAAATAAAACCCTCACACAAATAGGCTGCCGGTGCCGCCTAACCAAGACAACGCACTCCACATTATGTAGCATGCTGCAATGCCGAACAGTGGTGCTCCAACGACGTGTAAAGCAGCCTGTGTTACAGTAAATACATAGAGGAATAAGCACTAGAAACAGCACTCGCTGGGCCAGGTGGGCCTTCCACTCTGCCAAATGAGGATTTTTCCAGGCCAGTTTCCACTAAAAAACGATAGATGGCACTGTAAATGGCTCAGTGTAAAAAGTTTTGTTTAGCTGTATGGAGCTAGCGTTCATTTACCTGCAACCATGAACCTAAAAAAACCGGCCAAGTGCGAGTCGGACTCGCACACGAAGGGTTCCGTACCATTGACTATATTTAGTATTTGTTGTTTTAACGGCAACAGAAATACATCATCTGTGAAAATTTCAACTGTCTAGCTGTCACGGTTCATGAGATACAGCCTGGTGACAGACAGACGGACAGACAGCGAAGTCTTAGTAATAAGGTTCCGTTTTTACCCTTCGGGTACGGAACCCTAAAAAAAGGCGGATGCCGCCGTCTCCTTTAACAATAAGCATCCATAGTATATCAGCGCACTAATATGGACAAGCCAGCACGCACACATTCACATGATTCACACCATAGTAAGTCTGCCGTCGGCCATCACCACAGAGTGCATTATACTAAGCTCTATGTGGTCTGTGATTATACCATACCTATAGGGCAGCCACAAAGACTAAAGAGCTCTAAGTGGTCTGTGGAGTAAAGTAACTATTGGCAGCCATTACGCCACATTACGCTCCGAACGACGTTCGCGTGTTATTTTACTAATAAAAATTAAAGGACGCGGCTCATGTGTTGTGAAAACATGTCGAAACCATAGTTGTTCAATTAAAAAAGCCAGGGGATCACTTTTCATAGATAAACATGTCATTTAAAAGCTTATTTCTCGATTTTACGTCAGTTAATTTATAAATAATATAAATCACGAAATCAATCAGTGTTGCAACTATTTCAATTTGCAAATTATATTATTCATAAAATAATAATATAATATAAATCATGTAATACCGTATATTATTACTTTTTTTTTTTGATGAGCCTATATTGTCCCACTGCCGGACAAAGGCCTACCCTATAGCCTTTTACTCTTCTCTACGTGCGGTTCTCTCCGGCCAATCTCTCCTAAACGCCTCTAGGTCGTCACGCCAGCGTTTTCTAGGCCTCCCTCGGCGACTATTATTATTATTTTTTTAATGTTTGTATGACGAGCATGGACATATGGATAAGTATTTACAAAAAAAAAAAGTATCTATGTAGTATATCAACTATCTGGTGTCCACCACAACACAAGCCTCGTTGCTTAGTGGGGCACTAGATGGCGCTGTGTGTAATGTCCAGCAATATTTATTATTATTATTTCATTTATTCATCTAAACACATATTTTTAACATTTTTAAATATTTCTTAATAAAACTACATAAAAAACATTTAAAAATATAAAAAACAGTAGCCCACCAGCGCTGGGAACAGGGTCCGAGCAGCCGGTGGTCAGGGCTCTTGAGAGAGGAACCTCGTAACGATACGTGCCGTGTCCAGAAGTACTGCTTTCTGAATCAAGCCCTTGATCCAGCTGCCAAGCGAGAGCCTCTTAAGATGTTGGTCGAGGCTCTTGGCTATTAAGCCATTGGCCGACACGACTATCGGCACAATGACTGCTGTACCCACGTCCCACATGTCGACAACCTCGCGAGCCAGATCTAGATATTTGAATTGTTTATCTTTCTCTGCTTTTACGAGGTTCTCGTCATGCGGGATCGTTATATCAACAATCATTGTGCGACGCTCCAATCGATCTATCACCACAATGTCAGGCAGTCCTGTCAGTGGTGATAGGTCGATCCCAATACAACGTGATATGACCATTGTCGAGAACTGGGTAGGGCGCATACTTATAGTATGGCACTTCTGATTCCACAAGGTTGTATTTCAAAGCAAGTTGCTGGTGGGTAATCCTGGCATCAAGGTTGTGTCTACGCAAATACTCTCCGTTAGCCAGACTAGAACACCCAGAAATAATGTGTCGGATCGATTCTCCCGGACGGTGGCATGCCCGACATATAATAATCATTTTATTATCGGGCTACTAAGGCCCATAGATAAAATACACAAAATAACATTTAATAACAATAAACTAATACATATTAACCATGACAAACTAAAACTATACACGTAACGATGCCGGCGTCGTGTTTCGTCGTGTTTCGACATATGTCAACCGTGCCATCTTTCACAATGTATTTCGGGTAGTTATTCGTCATCATAACTTCGTCCATTATTGCACAGATAAAACCTTCTGTTTCCCCGGGGTCCGTAAGGATCGATGCCGATGCCTGCCGGGGTTGCGGGACTGTTCGAAAGAGATACCGTGGCCCCGGAACACAAAGGGCGATGAAGGAACATGGATGGGTTTTAGTCAGTACAAGTCTGACGACACTCCCTCCTGCTCCGCCCAGAGCGGGAGAAGTCATTTGATGATTTCACATCGGAAAAAAAAAAGGGACTTACCAAAGAATGGGCAGCAGCGTTCTCTGTGTTTTTGTAACAACCGTACTGCGATCGCCAACCCGCCTGCCAAGCATGGCGATTATGGCAAAACCCCCCCTTGGGGGAGGCCTATGTCCAGTAGTGGACGTCTTTCGGCTGATATAATGATAATGATGATGAGGCAAGTGTTAGGTTGTATGTTGATTAAAATATTATTCGCGGTTGTAAGACGCATGTAGTTACAGAATTATAATCATCAAAATAATCAATACAACCCTCCAAGTTCATAAAGGTGCAGGAATGATTTTGGCCTTGAAAAAGCCATTTTCATTTGAATTTCGCGGGCTACCGTGGAGCGCACCTTAACTTCATCAGCCATAATCTACGGTGTCAATCAAGTTGGTAGACCAAATCACTCCGATAAAATTTACAGCACGCACGAAGCTTTGTAAATTATTTAGGGCACGATGTTGCCTCGGCGTTAAATATTGGTTATTTGTAGCATACGAGTAGATGACGCACGCCACAATATGTAGCATGCAACAAGGCCGCACAGTGTTGCCCCGGTGTAAAGCATTGTTTAAAAAAATTCCTTCATCTGGCATCCCTTTACACAAATGTGAGTATGTGAGTCAATGTCAATGTCAAACTTGACTGCGATAAAACTATGCGTTTAGGCCAAATTATTGCAAAAACAACAATAATTTACGATTCCTTTCAATTCATAGGATCAAATTCTTAAGATCAAAGAAAACAAGTTACAAAAGCCACAATGAGTAACATACAGTACGTACAAATAAAGGATCTAAAACCCGGCATGAAAAGTATAAATGCCGAGTTCATCGTGCTCGAGGTGGGTCCACCGACATTGACGAAGGAAGCGCGGGAGGTGCGCACCTTGCGCGTGGCGGACGCCACGGCCTCGGTGAACCTGTCCGTGTGGGACGAGCCGGGCGCGCTGCTTCAGCCCGGCGACATCGTACGCCTCACGCGCGGCTACGCTTCGCTGTGGCGCTCAGCGCTCACGCTCTACTCCGGCAAGTCCGGCGATATACAGAAAGTGGGCGAGTTCTGTATGCTATTCAACGAGCAGGTGAACATGAGCGAACCGCAGCCAGCACCGCCGCCCGCGACCGCCGCGCCCGCAGCCCCCGACCGCTCCAACGGTGCGCACGCTCCGCTGCGCTCGCTGCAGGCGCCGCCTGCGCCCGTGCCTCCGCATGGCGGCAAGCCCGACCGTTTCGCGCCGCCCGCGCAGGAGCACTCCGGCAAACACGCGCACAAAACGTACGTGCGGGGTCGAGGGCACGCGCGCGGTAATAACCGCAGGTAGCACGCGGACCTGCCTGCCTTCAGTGCCTTCCAGGATAATGGGGCATTCATTGTGGCTTGATGACTGATACGGGTTGTTTGTGGTGAAACTGTGTCCTCATATACTCTAGCATTTAAACACGCTTCCGTGCTATATTAAGTAATGTTGATTAATAATAATATGTATAATATTGCATTAAAATAATTATGCAAATGCAATTACATTGTCATTTTGTCATCATCATCATCATCATTTCAGCCGGAAGACGTCCACTGCTGGACATAGGCCTCCCCCAAGTGTCGCCACATTGAACGGTCCCGTGCGACTCGCATCCAGCGGATTCCCGCAACCTTCACCAGGTCAAATTGTCATTTTGTATATGGCTGCAAATTCTGATTGTCGGGAGTTAAATAAGGTGTATTTGTTCATACACGAAATCTCTTAAGGGGTCATTGTACTCATCATTATAAACAACTTTTAGTTGATAAAACTATTTTATCATAATAAAATAATACTCGTGGTTGTGACATGTAAAAATATAATTTAGTTAATAACAGCGGTTCAAACAATACATCTGACATAAGCTTTTTAAAAGGCTATCAAAAATAATAAGGTTCTAGTATAATAATAATAACAAGTCATTGAAATTTCATTCAAAAATTCTTGTGCAATTTACTTACTACAGATATAATTTTAAACAACCAGATACCAGTTCCCTTTTTATTATAAATAATAAAGTTTATAACTTACGAGCGATGCAGAGCGGTGGGATGGTCCAAATTGTTAGTTCGGCATGGCAACACAACACAAATTTTATCACGTTAATTTTGGGTGCGCCAAAGTTCACCTAAATTTTCAACTCCGATAATTGGAAATCCGAAAATGTTCTTCCTAAAATTTTTCATCCTAACAATCACAATTCCTAACTACTCTGTCTCTAATGTTCATAATTCCGAAGCATTCAACTTCATAATGTCAGTAGCAATAAACATCTATTATACTTTTATTTGTTTTCCTATATTTTCTCAACATAACCATCTTTTACACTAATATTTAAAGTCATATCTATTTTGTTTAGATTTATTTTTATTCTTAATAATCAGTATTATACAGGGTGTTTAGCTTATGGACCGACACAATTTTTCCAGGGATTTGGGGGGTCACTAGCTAGGTTCTACCCATACACCCTATGTCCTAAATGTCATGGTTGGTTACATATGTTTTTTCTTTTCAAATGAAAAAAATACCCAAAATGTTTCCTTTAATTCCAAATAACTTTTTCGTTTGTGAGTGTAATGGCACAAAATAAATTTTGTTGTATGCTCCAAAGTCTTGTTAATCTAAATAAATCTTTGTTTGATAGAACTGGTTTCAAGAAAATTTCTTACGAGCTACCAAAGTTATTTTCTTTTTTAAATGTATGAAATTGTACAACTTCAAAATTTATTATAAAAAAAACTAAAAGCCATTTTGAACTTAGCTTTATTTTAAAAAGTTCTTTAGTTAATACCCTTTCTAACGGTATGCTACATGTCACAAAGAACAATTCATTAAGTAGTCAAAATGTTAGTTAGGAGAGTCAGGATTAAGAAAAAACTCATAAATATTATTATGTTTTTATAAACTAAAGTTTCAAATCTTGTTCAATTTTGATTCAAATTAACCCAATATTACATACATCCTATGTCCCAAATGTCACGGTTGGTTACATATGTTTTTTTTTTTTATTGAAAAAAAATACACGAAATGTTTCCTTTGATTCGAAATAACTTTTTCGTTTGTGGGTGTAATGGCACAAAATAAATATTGGGTTAATTTGAATCAAAAATTGAACAAGATTTATAACTTTAGTTTATAAAAAAATAATAACATTTATAAGTCTTTTCTTAATCCTGACTCTCCTAACTTACATTTTGACTACTTAATGAATTGTTCTTTGTGACATGTAGCGTACCTTTAGAAAGGGTATTAACTAAAGAACTTTTTAAAATAAAGCTAAGTTCAAAATGGCTTATAATTTTTTTATAATAAATTTTGAAGTTGTACAATTTCATACATTTAAAAAAGAAAATAACTTTGGTAGCTCGTAAGAAATTTTCTTGAAACCAATTCTATGAAACAAAGATTTATTTAGATTAAGAAGACTTTGGAGAATACAACAAAATTTATTTTGTGCCATTACACTCACAAACGAAAAAGTTATTTGGAATTAAAGGAAACATTTTGGGTATTTTTTTCATTTGAAAAGAAAAAACATATGTAACCAACCAAGACATTTAGGACATAGGGTGTATGGGTAGAACCTAGCTAGTGACCCCCCAAATCCCTGGAAAAATTGTGTCGGTCCATAAGCCAAACACCCTGTATACATTAATTTTGCGTAACTTTATTTTCACATAACATGTATAACCTAAAAGAATAATAGTACCATACAAAATAGTAAAAAATTATAATGACCACCAAAATTAACTTTGTGACCACTAACATCTATCACCTAAAATATCAATTGATCAACCAATTTAGTAAATTGAGCACCAAATTTTAATGAGGTGGTTGATGACAAACTAATTTTGACTAGGCCGACTTGGGGCACTTAATAGTATTTTTTTATAAACCATTCAAAAGTAGGAGCCTCGCGAAGGGGGGCTCCGTCGACCGGGTCTCCCTCGACTCAGATGCAAGAGCATAACAGCCCGCGTAGTATGACCACTGTAGAAACGAAAGAGAATCGACAAATCTTTTGTTCATCTGTCATTTTGTCGATTCAATGACAGATGAACAAAAGATTTGTCGATTCTCTTTCGTTTCTACGGTAGTCATGCTAAGCGGGCCGTTCAATTTCTGGTGGTCAAAAATAAATTTTTGGTTTTAATTTCACGATAAAATGGGGATTAATTTTGGTGATCATTTACTGATTTTGGCAACCAAAAGTGATTTTTTTGCCGTTACATTTTGCTAAATCTGGTGGTTCGTTAATTGTATGCCAAATAATAGTACGGTACAAGTAGTTAAATACATGTTTTCATATATATTTATAGCGGTGTCTAACTGCAAAGATATCCATAGGTTAGGTTAGAACTGTGACCGACTACGAAACCTACCTCGCTACCTCGAAATTGGGCGCGAAACTTTTCTAAGTATTTTTTTCATAGTGCTCCCAAGACGACACTTTTTTTTTTTTTTTTGGATGGGAAATCATCAAATAACTCCTCCCGCTCTGGGCGGAGCAGGAGGGAGTGTCAGACTTTTACTGACTAAAACCCATCCATGTTCCTTCATCGCCCTTTGTGTTCCGGGGCCGCGGTATCTCTTTCGAACTGTTCCGCAACCCCGGCAGGCATCGGTCCTTACGGACCCCTTCGTTTTTGCTGACTCTTTGAGGCGCGCGTGGAACACGAACGCGCCGTCGACACGGCCTGTCGTCATGAGACGGACGGACGGCGAGCTAGCCCATAGCCCACCGTCCACGGGCCCGCGCCTACGGTGGCCGGGGGCCACGTGGTGGTGGCCCCCGACGCCCGGGGCGTCTCCCGCGGCGGCCGGGACGTTGAGAAGTTCGCTCCCTCTCACGCTCCGCCACCTCCTTCTCTAGCATTACTGCTTCGCAGAAGGAGGCGACGGCGTCCCATTCCGTCTCGCTCCGGACCATGGCTTGCACCAGGGCCGGACGCGAGAGGTCGCCGCCGCCAAGCGCCGCTTCGAGGACACGGCGGTGCTCCGCCCACGCGGGACACACCTCCACCGTGTGCTCCACCGTGTCCTCCGGTCGATCCTCGCAATGGAAACACCCGGGCGTTTCCTCCCGCCCGATTCGGTGCAGGAACCTCCCGTGTCCGGTGAGGACCTGCGTCAGGCGGAAGGTGAGGACGCCGTGGCGTCTCTCAAGCTACTCCTCAAAGAGAGGACTTATCGCCACTATCGTGGCGTGCCCTGCGCGAGTTTGCGACAGTCGCTCTCTCCATGTTGCCATGAGATCCCGCCGGAAGTCTGTCCGCTGAGCGACAATTTGTCGCTGCAGCGGAGTTTCCCCCCGGCGTAGCGCCTCCGCGCGCCATTCATGCAGGCGCGCGAGGACTATCGCCTCCAGATCCCATGGCGGCAATCCGGCAAGGAGGCTCGCCGCCTCGCGGGAGATCGTGCGTTATGCCCGGGCCAGCCTTACGGCTACCACCTTTTGGTGCTCGTTCAGATAGTGGGCGGCTCGCCGCCTCAAAGAACGCGCCCACACCGGGGCCCCGTAAAGGGCCATGGACCGCACGACTCCCGCGTAGAGCCTCCGGCAGGAGGCGTTCGGCCCCCCCAGGTTGCGCTGAAACCCAGCCCACCAGTAGCCTACGGCCCTCCACTATTGCTTTGGCCGCCGACACGGGGCAGCATACCGTAACGGTATGCATACCCGTAACGTCCGGACGTAGGGCGCCTGCCCTGACCTGCTCAGCAGGGCACCCACCGGACCTGGCGACGGCGGCCACCACCTCCCCCTTGGTCACTGAGTCGTCCAGACCCAGGATGCGCAGGTCTGCGCATCTGACGGGTCTGGACACTCGGGCGTCGTCTGCGTTTAGGGACGCTCTGAGCTTTTCAGCCAGAGCGTCAGCGGACGACCCGCTGGTTTCGCCGGGGATCTTCAGCATACGAGCCCCCGTCGCGGTGACTTTAAGCCGGAGGCCCCCGGTGATCCCGAGCTCTCCGAGATCCACCGTCTCCTTCGCCTTTGCCAGCAGGTCGCGGTAGGACACGCCCCTCTTTTCCGCGTTCGGCTGTAGTGTAATCACTACAGCTGCGGTCTTCGGGGCGCGGAGCCTAGCTGCGATCTTCCGCGCCCTGTGCTGGCGCTGCCGCTCCTCATTACGGGCCTTTTTGGCCGCCTTTCGCCCCTTCTGTTTCTCCCCGACTATCTGCCATCCGGCTTCAGGCGCAGAACAATTCCCTCCAGGACGGAGAACCGCGCCTGGAAGGAAGCCAGCTCCTGCCGAACCAGGTTCAGGACCTGGTTCTCCGCCGGCACGGGCTCGGCTTGTCGCTGCTGCTGCTGCTGGTGGTGGCCCCTATTTGGAGGCGCAGCGCGGCTGCCAGCCTCGCGCAGATTGGCCAGGTCTGCGTGGAGCTTGGCGTTCTCCTTTTGGAGAACCTCCATGGCGGCCGTTAGGCGCTCCACGCGCAGTTTGGCCACCTCCTTTTCACCTATTGGGGGAGGAGGAGGGGTAGGCCCCGCAAAGTTGGCCACTGCTGCCGCCATGATGGAGGCGGAAGCCCCGGGTATGGCCTTGAGTTTTGAAGATGTCTTCACCTTCAAGGCCACGTCCCTTATCGCGGCTTCCACCGCCTTTGTGAACCTGGCCTTACGCTCCGCCTCGGAGCCGCCAGGTGCACCCGCCTCGTCGCCCGACCCGGGAGCAATATTGCCCGGATGGCGCCCCTCCTCGGCCAGCCTTGCTGACCCCTCAGACCTCACGGAGCCAGAGAGCCCCCTCCCCTTGCCCCGGATCCCACCACGCTTTTTGGTGGAGATCTTTCGGGCCGAGGCCTCCTCCTCTCCGGATGACGACCGCCGGTCGCCATCCCGCCTGGGCCGCTTGCGGAAGAACTTGCTGTTCTCCGCTGGCGTTCCGGCCCTCGCGCGGCGGGAGCTCTCTGAGCCTCCCGCGCTCGCATCGCTGGATGCGACGTCGGACTCCGACCCCGCATCCCTCCTCTCCTCTGTTTTGCCGTTGCCGGCGGTGTTGTTTTTTGTTTTAAAGTTCTGAACCCACGAGTATGGGGGAAATAAGCTACAATCTAGGCAGAGACCCCTGTACCTAAAAGGGCAGATTTAAGCATTTGTTACTCGCCATGGGGGTCTGCAGGTACCCTGGCGAGGAGTGCACTAGCGACTGATTTGTTCCATGAAACACCCGTCAGCCATACATCCCCTCGCGGTGCGTCGCCACTTGGGATTCGGGGTAACTTTTTATAGAGGTTTTCTACCTCGCGGTCCGGGCGGTTAAGCCAAGACCCTCGGTCCCCTATCGAAACCGCGAGACGTGATCCACAGCGCTTCGACAGCCGAATTACGAGATTGGCGGTGACAGAGGAGGACGGATCCTTCTCTGTCTGCTCGGAGGCAGGGTGAGTGAACACCGAGCCCACCCTCATTCCTCTGCTGTGCACTCTGCCTTGCAGAGGGTCACGCAGAGGAACGCACCGTTGGTCCTAAATGGACCCTACCCTTGTCAGAATCATTAGCCGCGGCGGTCACATTCCCCGGGGGATAAAAGGAAACTCTCATTTCCTCTCATTCCCCGGAGAAGGATACCGCCGCGTCCAGGGTGCACCGGCCCAGCAGCTGCTCTTCCCTCCAGACGTATCGAGAGGGACCAGCAGCCGCCAGACACACGTGGAGGACTTCTGACATCGCACCCCAAGACGACACTCTGACCTGAATTCAATTCATTTAAGACAAAAATCAGTGAAACAACCTTTAATCATTCTAAACAGTTGGTTTTTTAGACATAATTATCTCAGGTATAGTTATAGTAATAAGTACGATAGGTAATAATAAATAAATAAATATTGCTGGACATTACACACAGCGCCATCTAGTGCCACATTAAGCAACGAGGCTTGTGTCGTGGATACCAGATAGTTGATATACTACATAAAAAGATCCATGACTCTGAAACAAATGTCCATGCTCATCACACAAACATTTGCTCCGACCGGGATTCGAACCCGGGACCCTAAGAACGTAAGGCAGCCTCGCTACCGCTGCGCCAATCGGGTCGTCATTAGAGGTCATCAGAGGTAAAGCATACCCCCAAATAATAATCATACCCTCAAATTAAAACTATAAATATCATCTTCTACCCACATATATTTTTTATTACACTTAGTAATGTTTCTTTCTGAATATGAGTGAAAATATTATGGTTTAATTATGTTTAGGGATAAAAGCGTTATGATAAAAAAACAGTAGGAGTTTAAATATGTTCACATTAATGATTTATTAATTAAAATTTTCGGAAACATGAGTGTTATGAACATCGCCGGTAGCACTACAAATAGTGTGAAAGAAAACTTTAGGATGAAAAATTTTAGGAAGAGTGATCATTCGGATTACAAATCATTAGGAAGAACAATTTCGGGTAAAGAACTTTAGGTGAGCCAATATCACAGATTATATAGAGAACTAACGTTGCCAATATGGACCCGTTATTTTTTACACAAGATATTATTTTTTTCTCACATGACAAGTTTGACAAGAAGTCTAACACCTATTGTTTTTTTTTTAATAGTATTTTTTAGTCTTTGAATATAGAGGTAGCTATACAAACTCCTACACTTTCCCTTATTCAACAGATCTGAGACCCATTGCATGACTAAGAGATGCGAAGCTCGAACGTGGCAGTGCCTTAGTAAGAATGTCAGCCACTTGATTTGCCGTACCAATTCTTAAAACTTTAATAGCACCTTCAGCCACTAATTCTCTCACATAGAAGTGACGAATGTGAATGTGCTTTGTCCTCTTGTGAAATACCAGGTTGTGGGCAAGTCGAACTGCTGCTTCGTTGTCCACACTGAGTGTCGGTGTATGCGTGAGCTTAGTAAAGGCTTGCAGAATTCTTGTTAGCCAAACAAGTTCTCTAGCTGCTTCTGTAGCTGCTACAAGCTCAGCTTCAGTCGTAGAGATAGCGACAGAGACTTGTCGCTGACTCAGCCATGAAATAATTCCACCAGAATAACGACAGACCACTCCTGTAGTAGATCGTCCGGTATCTCGATCTCCACCATGATCTGCATCGCTAAAACCTTCTAGCACGCCTGGTAAATGATGCGCTTTATACACAATTCCATAAGAGCTGGTGCCCTTGATGTAGCGCATAATGCGTTTTACTCGAAGTCAATCTTCTTTGGACGGTGATTCCAGTTTTCGAGAAGCGACTCCTACAACGTAGGCAATGTCCGGACGTGTTCCGACCATGAGATACGCGAGAGCGCCAACAGCTTCACGGCATGGAAAGTCTTCCACTTCTGTAGCTTCAGCTTTCCCTGATTGTGAAGGTTCCTTCTCTATAGGTGTAGCAACAGGGTTACAGTTAGCCATCCCAAAATGGTCCAAACTTATTTTTGCGTAGGCTTCCTGATTGATGAAAACAGAGCCATCTTCTTTTCTAGTTAGTTGAAGACCTAGGTAATGAGACGCAGGTTTCGTTGTAATCCGTAGTCTTTGTTTAAGGTCATTCAAAAAAGAATTAGCCAAAGCTTCATCCGTGGCAGCTACCAATCCATCATCTACATATTATAATGTAATTAGTAGCTTCTTGCCATTCACATGCTTGGTGTATAGACAACAGTCAGCTTCACACTGCTTGAAGTCCATGTCTAATAATATTTCTTGGAAACAGGCGTTCCAGGACCTTTTTTTTTTTTTCTTATTGGAAATCATCAAATGACTCCTCCCGCCCTGGGCGGAGCAGGCGGGAGTGTCAGACTTTTACTGACTAAAACCGATCCATGTTCCTTCATCGCCCTTTGAGTTCCGGGGCCACGGTATCTCTTTCGAACAGTGCCGCAACCCCGGCAGGCTCTACAGCAGGCCCGGCAGGCTCGGCAGGGGCCACGTGGTGGCCCCCGACGCCCGGGGCGTCTCTTGCGGCGGCCGGGAGGCTGAGAGGTTGTCTCCCTCTCCCGTTCCGCCACCTCCTTCTCTAGCATTACTGCTTCGCAGAAGGAGGTGACGGCGTCCCATTCCGTCTCGCTCCGGACCATGGCTTGCACCAGGGCCGGATGCGAGAGGTCGCCGCCGCCAATCGCCGCTTCGAGGACACGGCGGTGCTCCGCCCACGCGGGGCACACCTCCACCGTGTGCTCCACCGTGTCCTCCGGTCGATCCTCATAATGGAAGCACCCGGGCGTTTCCTCCCGCCCGATTCGGTGCAGGAACCTCCCGAAACAACCGTGTCCGGTGAGGACCTGCGTCAGGCGGAAGGTGAGGACGCCGTGGCGTCTCTCAAGCCACTCCTCAAAGAGGGGACTTATCGCCACTATCGTGGCGTGCCCTGCACGGGGTGGCGACAGTCGCTCTCTCCATGTCGCCATGAGATCCCGCCGGAAGTCTGTCCGCTGAGCGAAAATTTGCCGCGGCAGCGGAGTTCCCCCCCGGCGTAGCGCCTCCGCGCGCAATTCATGAAGGCGCGCGAGGACTATCGCCTCCAGATCCCATGGCGGCAATCCGGCAAGGAGGCTCGCCGCCTCGCGGGCGATCGTGCGGTAGCCCCGGGCCAGCCTTACGGCTACCACCTTTTGGGGCGCGTTCAGGTAGTGGGCGGCTCGCCGCCTCAATGAACGCGCCCACACCGGGGCCCCGTAAAGGGCCATTGACCGCACTACTCCCGCGTAGAGCTTCCGGCAGGAGGCGTTTGGCCCTCCCAGATTGGGCAGGAGCCACCTGAAGGCAGCCCCAGTCCGCTCCAGTTTGGGGGCCAAACGTCGGAAATGTTCCACGAAGTTCCACCGGCTGTCAAGGACAAGTTCCAGGTACTTCAACGTCGACTCGACGCCGATGGATACCCCTCCTACCGTCAGTGAGGATCCCGGAGCTGGCGCATTCCGAGGCCCATGAAAGCACATGGCCTCGGACTTGTGCAATGCCACCTCGAGACCCAGTTGCCGGATCCTCTCAACGACTGTCGCAACCCCGCGTGTCATCGCTTCGGCCGCCGCCTCGTGCGACCTCCCCTGGGCCAGCACCAGCGTGTCGTCAGCGTAGCAAACTACGCTGACACCACTAGGGAGGTCGGCGCGCAGCACCCAGTCGTAACCGATGTTCCACAAGGACGGCCCTAGGACCGATCCCTGCAGAACACCGCACGACATCACTCGCCGGTTCCATTCTCCGCTGCGACCGGGGTAGATGACGGCTCTGTCCGTCAGATAGTCCCCGACCACTCGACGGAGGTAGGTCGGCACCCGGTGATACCGGAGTGCCTCCCTGATGCAGCTCCAGGGCATGGAGTTGAAGGCGTTGGCGATGTCGAGAGACACCGCCAAGACAACCCCACCCCTGGACACCGCATCCCCCGTCGTGAGGGCTCTCACGCGCATGATGGCGTCCACCGTTGAGCGCCCCTTGCGGAAACCAAACTGGTGTTCCGCAAGGTCCGGCCCAGTCCCCGCAAGGTGCTCGGCGAGGCGGTTTGCAATGACTCTTTCAAAGAGCTTGCCCACCTCGTCGAGCAGCACCACGGGCCGGTATGCGGACGGAGAGTCCGCAGGGCGCCCCGGCTTCCGGATGAGGACCAGCTTCCCCGTCTTCCAACGAAGCGGGAACTGGCCTCTCTCTGTCGTAAATGAAAGATGAGTTGACCAAGACTGATTTTTATTCTTACCCACAAGTACATAATTATTACGATACTAGCTGACCCGCGCAACTTCGTATGCGTCACATGAGAGAGAGAGGGTTAGAGAGAGTGGAGTCAACCTTAAAAGATACTTAGACATAATGCTATCGCGGTTTTTTTTTAGAACGTTTTAAAACGAACAATTCCCTAATACATGATTGTTGCGTAACTTTAACCGTTTATGCAGCGCCCGCAAAGGAAGCTCTCGAAAGAAATAAATTTTCCTTGTTTTTGCAACATTTATCATTGATGCTCCGCTCCTTTTAATTATAGCGTGATGTTAGATAACCTATAGCCATCCTCGATAACTATTCAACACTAAAAGTTTTCCTGTAATTAGCGCGTTCAACCAACCAAAATTTCTTTAGCTTTATAATATTAGTAGATATATACCTACGTAGATCCAAGTGGGTAACAATTTAACTTCTTCGATATATTTGCATTAATCGCTAAAATAATCTACTTAAGTTTTTCCAAAAAAGGGCTTACCTCGACAGCCTTTTTTTTTTTCGGATGGGAAATCATCAAATGACTCCTCCCGCTCTGGGCGGACCAGGAGGCAGTGTCATACTTTTACTGACTAAACCCATCCATGTTCCTTCATCGCCCTTTGTGTTCCGGGGCCACGGTATCTCTTTAGAACAGTCCCGCAACCCCGGCAGGCATCGGCCCTTGCGGACCCCTTCCTATTGCTGACTCTCTTTGAGGCGCGCGTCGAACACGAACGTGCCGTCGACACGGCCTGTCGTCATGAGACAGACGGACGGCGAGCTAGCCCATAGCCCACCGTCCACAGGCCCGCGCGTACGGTGGCCGGGGGCCACGTGGTGGCGTCTCCCGCGGCGGCCGGGACGTTTAGAGGTTCTCTCCCTCTCACGTTCCGCCACCTCCTTTATCCTTAGACACTCGATGACAGTCATACTCCAGCTAGGTCGAAAGTTCTCATCAAAGGTGCAAGAAATTAGCCCAAACACGATTTTTCAATTATAAATGGGACCAATTTTGAGATGTACCTACGCTTTTTACAAACAAAAGGACCATGTACGGACTTCTCTGTAAAAGTTATCCGTGGTCATATATAAAAAAAATACGCGTCGAATTGAGAACTGCCTTCTTTTTGTTTCGTCGGTTAAAAAACCAATCTTGAGGCAACTTACACGTTTGCGGCGGCGACCTCTCGCGTCCGGCCCTGGTGCAAGCCATGGTCCGGAGCGAGACGGAATGGGACGCCGTCACCTCCTTCTGCGAAGCAGTAATGCTAGAGAAGGAGGTGGCGGAACGTGAAAGGGAGAGAACCTCTCAACGTCCCGGCCGCCGCGGCAGACGCCCCGGGCTTCCGGGGCAACCACGTGGCCCCAGGCCACCGTAGGCGCGGGCCTGTGGACGGTGGGCTATGGGCTAGCTCGCCGTCCGTCCGTCTCATGACGACAGGCCGTGTCGACGGCGCGTTCGTGTTCCACGCGCGCCTAAAAGAGAGTCAGCAAAAAGGAAGGGCCGATCCGCAAGGACCGATGTCTGCCGGGGTTTCGGGACTGTTCGAAAGAGATACCTGTTATGTACACGTCAATAAAAGGCAGAGATCTGGTAACGACTGCTTTATTAAAAACTTGAATCAACCCACATACGTTTATTATCGAAGTACCGACATAACACTTTCCTCCTATATTTTAAATAGTCTAACATAAACAAACAAGAAAGAAATCGCTACATTTTTAACAACATACCAATGTGTAAGAGAACATAATTAAACCCACTAATCATGGTTATTGATGCAGTAACTAGCTTAAACATCGATCATGTTAAATACATGAACGAGATGCTAACATACAGTAGATAAGCTTATATTTATAATATCTATCTATATTACATATTGATGGTAGTAACCTGTGTTTTATTCCTACGTAAGTAACTGTGCAATGATAAGTGTGATTATGAAATAAACAACGAAATATCATTACAACTTTTTTAATTTGTCAATGCAGCGTAAAGCAGCCTTCCTATAAGCACGATTCCTCGGTGTTGTCAGTGGATCATCACGACTTTCAGACATAGTTCTCGAGGGAGGCGACTCCTCTGCCAGTTGCCATTCCTCTGCAACCTGATCGTCCTGATCAGCGTCAGGGGTCGCCATTGATTCTGCATCCGTTTTGTCATACTCTCCCTCCTCAACCTTTGACAATGAATATCTAGACTTTCGATGTTTAGTTGTTAAGATTTGATCAATGTGTCTTTTATGTACCTGACCATTTTGAGATTTTACAGTATAAGAAACTGGACTTTCTCGACGTACCACCGTCCCTTCAGTCCACTTCCCCCGGTTTTTAGAATAGTCCCGTATTAGCACAGGATCTTCGGGCTCGGCCACCCGCAGGGTGGTGTCCCGTCGCCGCTCACTATTCTCCTGTCGCTGCCGCACCAAGTCTCGCGTGTCGGGCCGCAGCAGGTCCAACCGACCACGCAACCGTCGTCCGAACATAAGCATTGCGGGCTCGCGACCAGTGGTACTATGTTCTGTGTTTCTATACGAGAACAAAAATTTACTGAGTGCCGTATTTACATTTTCATTATCGACTTGGGCCTTTTTTAATGCCCTCTTAACCAGTTTCACGGCATTTTCCGCCGCCCCATTGCTCGATGGGTGATATGGTGCAACTAAGGTATGGCGAATACCGTTAATGTCTAAATACTTTTTAAATTCTGCCGAGGAAAAAGGCGGTCCATTGTCGCTAATAATTCTTTTGGGTAAGCCAAAACGCGCAAAACTTTTTCGTAAACAATTTATTACCACCGCAGCGGACGTACAAGAAACATGGTCAACCTCGATCCATTTTGTATGGGCATCGACAATAACTAAATAATACTTATTATTAAATGGCCCTAAAAAATCTAAATTCAATCGAGCCCATGGTTCCTCCGGCCACGGCCAGGAATGCAGGGGAGCCGGGGCGGGAGCTGAGCGCTGCGACTGACATGCGACGCACTCCTGTACTGTTCGCTCGATATCAACGTCCAATGTCTCCCACCAGACATAGTTTCGCGCTATTTGCTTCATTTTTACGATGCCTGGGTGGCCGTCGTGAATTTCTTTCAAAATTGACATTCGTAAAGTTTTTGGAATTATTACCCTGTAACCCCAAATCAAGCAACCTTGATCCACACAAATATTTTCCTTACGATTAAAATATGCTTTTTCCGTTTCGATATTACTTGTTTTTGGCCACCCGAACATTACGTAACCATATATTTTATTCAACAAAGAATCTTTTGCCGTCTCAATTTTTATGTCTTTAAAACTAAGAGGAAAATTTTCCTGCACAAAATTAAGGTAACTACAGTCGCTGTCCTCACATTTGATTCTACTTCTAGTGGAATTCAAAGGAAGTCGAGAAAGTGCATCGGCGTGACAATTTTGTACTGATTTAATAAATTCGATTTTGAAATTATAAGCAGACAACTGGACTGCATAACGCTGTAGTCTACTTGCGGCTGTCACGGGTATTCCTTTATTTGACCCAAAGATATAACTCAATGGACGATGATCACTGCGCAAAATGAACTGTCGCCCGTATAAGTACTGGTGATGCTTGCGAACACCGAACACTATTGCGAGTGCCTCCTTGTCCAGCTGCGAGTAATTTTGTTCGGCGGCGTTAAGTGTGCGCGACGCGCAACACACGGGTCGCTCACTGCCATCTGCGTACCGCTGTGCGAGTACGGCACCCAGTCCGTATGCGCTGCTGTCCACTGATAACACCAACGGCAAAGTAGGATCGTAGTGTGCTAACACTGGTGCGCTGCTTAATACTTTTTTCATTCGACAAAAAGCACCCTCACACTCATCATTCCATTGCCATTTTACATTTTTTTTTAATAAGTTGTACAGTGGTCTCATTATATCACTTATATTTGAACAAAACTTTGAGTAAAAATTTACAAGGCCCATAAAACTCTTTAATTGAGTTACATTTGTTGGAGATGGGGCTGCCTTAATGGCTTCAATTTTGTTGGAATCCGTGTGCAAGCCATCCTTATCAATTTTATAACCTAGATACGTTACACAATCCTTAAAAAATTGACATTTTCTGAAATTGATTCTCAATCCATTTTGTTTTAACCTTTCCAACACTGCCCTCAAATTTGCTAAATGGGTAGTCTTATCCTTCCCAGTTACACATATGTCATCTGCAAATACAGCCGTTGAAGGCAAGCCACTCAATGTTTCCTCCATTATCTTTTGAAAGTTTTCTGGAATACATTTTATTCCAAAAGGCACCCTTTTGTAAATGAACGTCCCGACATGAGTGGTAATTGCTGTCAGCGGCTGTGATTTTTTATCTAATAAACATTGTTGGAATGCATTTGATAAATCAAGTTTTGTGTACTGTTCACCACCCCCCAAGGTTGCAAAAAGTTCTTCAATCCGCGGTAAAGGATAATGAAAATCTTTTAGAATCGGATTAATCGTTATTTTATAATCTCCACATATTCTGATTGAGCCATTCGATTTTATAACTGGTACAATAGGCGTACCGTATTCTGACCTTTCGACTTTGTAAACTACCCCTTCTTGTTCTAACCGTTTGAGTTCACTTTCGACACGCGGGCGCAGCGCCAGTGGCAACGGCCGTGCCTTCACAAACACGGGGGTTTCAACCTTGAGGTGTAGCGATACAGGTGACTTGAATGTACCTAGCCCGTCTGCAAACACTTCTGGGAATTCGTTTCTCAAAGCTTTTGCTACCGATTCCGAGTCGCTAATATTATGACATTCTACTATTTCTATTTTCAATTGCTTAATCCACGTGCGGCCCATTAGAGGTGGACCGCCGTTTTCAATAATAAATAACTTAAGCATCACTGACTTGGTGCCACAGACAACCGTTACCATAATATATCCGATGGTCTCAATAACGTCGCCTGTATAAGATCTCAGACATAACAACTTTGTTTGAATAGGTACATGTTTAAAATATTTATCATAAAAATGTTTTGAAATAGCCGATATTTTACTGCCCGTGTCAATTTCAAATTTACACGGCACCTTTTCTACTACTAAATTCGCATAGTACGGTCCGTCACCGTCATTACTAGTAACTAAGTTAAAAAAATTACAATCGTCATCATCTGAGTCCGAATCATTTAAAAAGTACTGACCTTTGTTCTCCTTAGCACTCTTAACTTCACTTTTACCTTGGCACATTATTTTTAAATGGCCCTTCTGGCCGCACGCATCACATGTATAATTTTTAAAACGACACTTGCCGGCCACATGACCGGTCTTACCGCAACGCGCACAAAGTCGACGCTGTGACGTCGTCGTCGGCACGGAAGCCGCGCCGGACCGCGCGCGCGCTCCGCCGCTGCCGACCCGATGCAGGCCGTCGTCGCCGGCCGCCGCTGTGCCAGCCCCGCCAGCGCTCGTGCCGCCCGATGCGCATGCCGTGCTCGCATGCCGTTCAGCTGCCTCGAGCATCGGCCCTTGCGGACCCCTTCCTATTGCTGACTCTCTTTGAGGCGCGCGTCGAACACGAACGTGCCGTCGACACGGCCTGTCGTCATGAGACAGACGGACGGCGAGCTAGCCCATAGCCCACCGTCCACAGGCCCGCGCGTACGGTGGCCGGGGGCCACGTGGTGGCGTCTCCCGCGGCGGCCGGGACGTTTAGAGGTTCTCTCCCTCTCACGTTCCGCCACCTCCTTTATCCTTAGACACTCGATGACAGTCATACTCCAGCTAGGTCGAAAGTTCTCATCAAAGGTGCAAGAAATTAGCCCAAACACGATTTTTCAATTATAAATGGGACCAATTTTGAGATGTACCTACGCTTTTTACAAACAAAAGGACCATGTACGGACTTCTCTGTAAAAGTTATCCGTGGTCATATATAAAAAAAATACGCGTCGAATTGAGAACTGCCTTCTTTTTGTTTCGTCGGTTAAAAAACCAATCTTGAGGCAACTTACACGTTTGCGGCGGCGACCTCTCGCGTCCGGCCCTGGTGCAAGCCATGGTCCGGAGCGAGACGGAATGGGACGCCGTCACCTCCTTCTGCGAAGCAGTAATGCTAGAGAAGGAGGTGGCGGAACGTGAAAGGGAGAGAACCTCTCAACGTCCCGGCCGCCGCGGCAGACGCCCCGGGCTTCCGGGGCAACCACGTGGCCCCAGGCCACCGTAGGCGCGGGCCTGTGGACGGTGGGCTATGGGCTAGCTCGCCGTCCGTCCGTCTCATGACGACAGGCCGTGTCGACGGCGCGTTCGTGTTCCACGCGCGCCTAAAAGAGAGTCAGCAAAAAGGAAGGGCCGATCCGCAAGGACCGATGTCTGCCGGGGTTTCGGGACTGTTCGAAAGAGATACCGTGGCCCCGGAACAAAAGGGCGATGAAGGAACATGGCTGGGTTTTAGTCAGTAAAAGTCTGACACTCCCTCCTGCTCCGCCCAGAGCAGGAGGAGTCATTTGATGATTTCCCATCCGAAAAAAAAAAAACAAAAAATAGGCAACTGACACGGGCGAGGGTCATTCAATTCAGAAAATGGAGTGAAATAAACAACGCCGTCTATCGACCAAAATATTAAACTGCTAAAGTATATTACCTATGCTATAATTTTTTTTTAAAGCTGGTCAGTCGATTTAAAAGTTATGACTGTGGTGAGCACATTTTTAGTCATTGGTATCATTTTAGTTCAACAGATGTCGCTGCATGTATGTATCTTACATTTGATGATTAGTTCTTCTTGAAAACTTTAAGTTCATATATCTTTTGATAGAATTAACCGATTTCAATGAAACAAATCATACCCCAAGTTACACACAATTTTTATGTATAAACATTGTCAGCATTGAATTCGTAGATTTTACGTGATGTGCGCACAAACAAACAGACAAACAGACAAACAGACAAAAATTTCAAAAATGATGGAAATGGGTTCTGTTACTTATCTTTTCACACGCTGGCTATTTTTTGTTTCAATTTCTTCAATGTACAAAAATGACTTTTCTACAGATTTATTATATGTATAGATGACATCTTTCATATACATTTTTGAAATTTTTATTATTCATTTTACTTTATAATTTCGAATTAGCTATAGATACTCGGTAGTAGTTATAAACCATGCATGCAATCTGCCATGCTTACAATATTATAGTACTCACACTCTTACCTATGTGATTTGAAAGAGTGGGTATACAATAATTATTCATTTATTTCTAAATAGGATATAAAAATTTGACACTTAGTTTAACTAATTAGCTAGTATTAACTAGGTAACTGTATCAATAAGATAATAATATAATATAATTATTAAGAAGGTGCAAACTGATTACTATTTTAGTTGTAATTCGCATGCATAATCATTTTCATTCATAGAAGCAGAGATCAAATTTATCAGTTTTGTTTATCAAACATTCTTTTACGTGCTAAGACAGCCGCCGTTCTGCGACTAGGGCTGCGTGGACGCTGAATTAGTGCGTCTGGTGACGATGGAGGAGTGCTGTGGATCACTGATGTGTCATGCCCTTCCTCACTGGTGATGGTCTGGTCGTTGATTTCGCTCTTAGGGCTTGCCCAGGTTTCCCCATCACTCACCTGTTTCTCCGAAGGGCCTGGTGACGCACTGTCATCAACTTGCAGCTTGAGCAGATGTCGCCTGTTTCGCCTGAACTGTCTACCGTGAGTGTCAGCCACAAAATATGACCGAGGCTGAGCAGCGCGTCCTAAAACTTGCGCGTGTCTGCGTTTACCTTCGTCAGTTATCAGAACCCGTTGCCCAGGTGACAGCTCAGGAAGTTGTTTTGCTCGTTTGTCATAGTATGCCTTATCTACCTGTTTGTTGTTTATAATTGTGTTGTAATCTTTTTCATTATTTCTGCTAGGGCGCAATTTACTCACATGAACTGGTAATCTCGTATTGAGGCGTCGCCCCATCAAAAGCTCTGACGGTGAACTAATGCCGTTGCGTGGCGTTGCCCTAAAATTTAGTAGCCCTAAATAAAAATCAGTTCCCGAGTTTAATGATTTTATCAAAATGTTTTTTTATGGTTTGGACACTTCTTTCACTCTGCCCGTTGGACTGTGCATAATTTGGTGAACTCGTTGTGTGTTCAAAACCCCACTTTTTACTAAACTCACCAAACTCTTTAGAGGCATATGCTGGTCCGTTATCTGTAACTAGTTCCTGCGGAACGCCATGCCTCGCAAACTGAGCTCTCATGGCCGTCACCACCGTTTTTGTTCCTATGTTGGTCAGCGGGTTCACTTCTATAAAATTCGAGAAATAGTCAACGAGAATCAAAAAGTACTTCCCGCCATATTGAAATATATCAGAGCCCACCTTTGCCCAAGGCAGAGGTGGCACATGATGCGGCACCAGCGGCTCCCGCGTAGGACGTGGCGCGCGCTCGGCACAGGTTTGGCAGCGCCGCACCATAGCTTCCACATCACGTGAGATGCCCGGCCAAAACATTACCTCGCGCGCGTGTCGCTTGCACCTATCCATTCCCATATGTCCGTCGTGTAACCGCGATAGCATTTCTTTTCGAACACTTTGTGGAATGTAAACTAAGTGATCTTTAAAGAGAATGTCATCGACGTATTCAAAAGTTTCTTTGTAGGACCATTGATTCCTGACACGTTCGTCTACATCATATTTATTATCCGGCCATCCCTGCTGTATATATTTCACAATTAGCTGACATTCCACATCGTTAATCATCGCATCTTTGATAATATTAATTTTGCTTGCACTGAAACGGACGTTCTCTATCAAAAAACAAGACTGCTCTTCTATCTCCTCCGACACCTTCTCCGTCATCAGGTCCGGTAGCGCTGCCCGCGATAAAGCATCAGCTACGTACATGTACTGACCTGGTTTGTATACAACTGTAAAATGGTAACCTTGTATGCGCAACATCATGCGTTGCAGACGAGCCGGGATGGAGTCCAGTGGCTTTTTAAACAGCGCCTCCAGCGGTTTGTGGTCCGATTCCACTGTGACGTCGTGACGGCCGTAAACGTACTGATGGAACCTTTCAAGACCGTAAACGATAGCCAGAAGCTCCTTCTCAATCTGTGCATACCTACCTTGTGTGTCGGTGAGTGTGGCAGAGGCATACTCGACCGGCCGGCCGGCCTGCAGCAGCACGGCGCCGAGCGCGCGCGAGCTGGCGTCCACCGACACCAGCACGGGCTCGCGCGCCGAGTACAGTGCCAACACTGGCGCCGCACACACCGCACGCTGCAGCGCTCGCGCCGCCTCCACTTGTGCTGACTCCCACACCCACTCGCTATCCTTCTTTAGTAAATTGCGAAGTGGAAGCGCTATTTCCGAGTAATTCGGTATGAACTTGGACAAGTAGTTAATCATACCCAGAAATCTTTCAAGTGAGGACCTATTATTTGGAACGGGCATGTCCTCTATTGCTCTTACTTTGTTGTTATCTATCGACATACCTTCCGCGCTAAAAACATGTCCCAAATAACTATCTTTCCTCACTTGGAATTCACATTTTTTATCATTGAATTTTATTCCTACTTCTCGCGCCCGGTCTAAAAGCTTTCTTAAGCGTTCATCGTGTTGGGACTTACTGCAGCCCCATACAATGACGTCGTCGATGAATGAATCTACTCCCTCCAGATCCTCTAGGATCTGGCGAATCTTCGAGTGAAATACTTCCGAGGCACATTTTATCCCATAAGGCAGCCGTAAAAATTGGTACCTCCCAAATGGAGTCCCAAACGTACAGAGGTCAGCACTGGCGTCGTCCAATTGTACCATCCAGAACCCTGACCTGGCATCCAACTTACTGAAATACTGTGCCCCCTCGAGCTTAGTGGCGATCTCCGTCAGCGTCGGCAGCGGATAGTGCGCGCGCCGCACGACGCGGTTGAGCGGCCTCGGGTCGAGGCACACGCGGATGGTGCCATCCTTCTTGGCCGCCACCACAATGGCGTTAACCCACGGCGTCGGATGCGATACCTTCCTAATCACGCCTATGTTTTCCATACGCACCAATTCATGTAACAGTTTATCACGCACTCCTATCGGTATCTTTCTAACCGGGCAGATCGACGGCTGTGTGGCCCTATCTACAACAATCCTGTATTTACCGGGTAGCCTCCCCAATCCTTTAAATAAATCACTATACCTATCTACATTTATAGCCTGTATACGCTTTACCATTCCCAATTCCTCACATGCATATTTTCCCAGCACACTTTGACAATCAAAATCGGCAACAGTAAATCTTAATTTGTAAATAACATTTTTATATGAACAATCTAGGTAACAATGCCCAACAATAGGTATAAAGTTCCCACAGAATGATTGCGCTTTGGTATTATCTGAACTCAAAGTATTATTCGGAAGCCCCAGTTTCTGAAACGTACTCAATGAAATGACATTCAAGTCTGACCCCGAGTCTAACTTAAAACATTCTTTTGCACTTGTACAAGTAAAGATCAAGGTTTCATACCATTTAGAGTCCTTAAAATCCTTCTTCCCCGACAGCGCAGACACATAGTACAGCTCGTCACTGTCCTCACCGTCATCGACGTCGTCGTTGGCCTCAGTGCCGGCGGTATGAAGTTCCAACACACGCTTACGTAATTTCGGACACATATTTTTAAAATGACCTCGCTCATTGCACCAAAAACACATTGCATTTTTTGCCGCACACTTATACCCGTCACAGTTCATACCGCACGCGGAACAGCACATCCTGGAGCTCGATGCCTGCTCCACGTTGCGCCGCTGTGTCTGGCTGGCGCGCCAAGGGCTGCGCCGCGATTGGCGCGCTCCGCCGCCGCCGCCGCGGCCGCCACCCGACCTGCGCGCGCCCGCTCTGCCGCCGCCGGCGCCGCCTCGCGTGCCGCCGCTCGCGCCAGCGCGGCAGCCTCGCGTGTTCATCGCGTCGACTGCTACCACCTGCCCTCTGGTCGTCTTGGTTCCCTCGATCTCCTTCTGCTCCTCCGTGGACATTTCACTAGCCTGACAAATCTTGACTGCTCGCGCCAGTGTGAGGTCATCAGCCCTGAGAAGTCTGTCGCGCAGCTTGCCGTCACGAACTCCGCACACGATTCTATCACGCACTAACCCCTCCTCGAGACTCGAATTCACACAACTGAGTTGGAAGTTTCAATGCAGTCACGTACTCGTCAATGGACTCGCCTGCTTCCTGGTTTCTTGTGAAAAATTTAAAACGCGCCATTGTCGTATTTTGCTTTGTCTCGAAGTGTGCATTGAATTTTGACACTAAAGTGTCGAACGATTCTTTATTTTCTTCCTTGGTGTATTTAAAAGTTGTGTATACATCGTAACCTTCTGATCCAATCAAGTTCACCAATAAACTGGCTTTCATTTCCGATGATTCCTTGTAAATCCCGGAAGCCTTAAGAAACACATCAAATTGACGCAGCCATTTTTTCCACGCCTCGGCCCGGTTTGCCGGACCACCTTCTAGATTCAATTCCGCTGGGGGTCGCGCGTGCTCCATTGCTTGTCGTAATTATGGCCCTTGATATAACTATAATTATTAATTTTACACTCCACGGAAGCCCTTTCACATTTAATCTATTTATTTTTCGCCACCGCTGCCACCATGTCGTAAATGAAAGATGAGTTGACCAAGACTGATTTTTATTCTTACCCACAAGTACATAATTATTACGATATGACACTCTCCAAGCATGCGCTTAGGAGCCCCTCCAGTCGAGGCCCGAGAGCCTCCGAGGCCAGGACCCAGGCTTTGCCAGGCAAGCCGTCGGGTCCCGGGGCGGTATTTTTGGCACTGAGCCTGCGTACCGCCACACTCAGGTCTACCCCAGTCACTTCTGGAGCGTTGTCGTCGTCGTCCTGTTGGTCCGCTTCCAGCATCGCAGGTGGCGGAGCCATAGGCGGGGGTGGATGTTCCCCTCGCGAAGGGAACAGAGTGCTCACCACGTCCTCCACGAGCTCAGGCCGGAGACTCTGCGTCAGTGGGGGGGCCCAGGGGCGGAGTTTATCCCGCACCATTTTGTAAGGGCGCCCCCACGGATCTCTGTCGAGAGTCCCCAGCATCTCCTCGCGAGCCAGGTCTCTGGCCTGCAGTACAGCCTCGCGGAGGGCGGTCTTCGCCGCTCTGTACCCCTCATAAAGCTCCGCCTCAATGGCTGCCGCATCGGATGGGCAGATGCGGAGCCTGCGATGCCTGGCGTACAGGTGTCGCGCAGCTACGCACGCCTCGCGCAGAGATGTCAGCTCTCGCGACCACCAGTACACCTGAAGCCGGGCGCTTCTTGGCCGAACACGGGGCATTGCCACGTCGCAGATGTCAGACATGGCCTCCTGGAACCACCCTGCCTCGTTGTTAACGTCGGCAGGCCTGTCCGGTGATGTCACCCAGGCCTGCACGATCGAGGCTTCCAGGAGGAGATCCCGGTCCAGCTGCTTCAGCGCCCAGCGTGGACCACTCGGGGCCTGTTGGACCGGCGCGCTTGAGGTCTGGGTGGAGACGTCGAACCGGATGTACCGGTGGTCGGAATAGGTCTCCACCCCCTCCATGACACGCCAGTCAACGAGGCTAGTAGGCTTCGTCCCTGACTGGTCGGCCTCCCACTGACTATGATAAATGAATTCCTTAACATACAGCAGTCCAATGCCTCGTATCATAATTAGATCAAGGAAAGGATATAGTAATTCAGACTATGGGATTCATAGTTATTGAAATATATTGAAAGTGGATTCAAAAGTGTAAAACATAACTGGGAGATGCTAGGTATATTCATATGGCAACCAATAGTCTTCGTTAATAACCCTTACGCTAGCGTAAAAGGTAATTGGTCTTTCGTGACTCACACGATATTCCACATCAACACCTGGTGCATTCAGAGCAACGCTTCCATAAGTGACGTAGGCGGCTTTTCAGCGGCAAAACGTCGGCATCATGCTCCTAGTGAACACTGTCCCTAGCAGTTCTTTCGAACTGGTGAACGTGACAAGGCGACTTTTCCTAGTGTTGTCATACACGCGTCGAGCCTATAATGTCCTGCGCGTCCAATTTAATAACGCCTTCAGGATGCTGTTGGGATTGCCGTGGTGCTGTAGTGCATCGGGAATGTTCGTAGAGGCTCGCACAGATGGCTTTCACGCTATCATGCGAAAGAAAGCGGCTTCCTTACTGCAGCGCCTGCATGGTAGTGACAACAGCATTTTGAAGATGATTGCTGCTAGACCGGACTGCCCCTTCCAGAGACACTGGGTGGGGACTGTCTTAGGTCTAACTAAATAAATATTTAAGTTGTAAACACTAACAATACTAACCTAATTACATAAGCACTATGGGCGTGTTGGTGTGTAGGTAGATGTCGGGGTTTGGTCGAGAAATAACTTAGTCCAGACACGGTACCAAACGGAAAGTTTTTATTATACTGTTTGCACAAGCCACACAGAAGAAATAGTTCCACACACAACACAATCGAAAGCGTAGAAATAGAAGGAGCGAAGAGAATAAGAAAAGTACAGCGATAGCATACGAAAATACACAAAACAATAATATTCGCGAGTACGCGTAAATGCTAGTTGGTTTAGCAGGCGACACGGGCTTCGCGGACCAGTACAGTGGGCCGACTAACGAGGAGTGGCGTGATGTTTTAAGAATGCGCATGGACGCGTTTGCGCGTTTCCAATGTACGTCACGGCATGTTTATATTTTACATTTCGTATTTTCGTGTAACTCTAATATTGTTGATTTGTTTTTGTTTTTGTGTGTTGTGTAGTGTATATGAGTAGGCCACATTACTCCCCCCCAGAGACCGTCCTAAGGGCGATAATAATCTGGGAAGCGAACTCGGCGGCCTGAACGCGTCCTTCTGACGTCATCCTGAGCTTGGGTATTTTGTCCAACAGGCTCAAAAGCAGGGATGGGTTCAGGATTGGAGTTGGAAGTGGGGGTGAGAGTGGTGGGGATAGGGTTGGGAGATGGATCTATCTGTGTGTAGGCCGGTTTGAGGCGGTCTATTGATACAGTAACACTTTTGCCCTTCACTGTGATTTTATATGTTTTGTCCCCTCGTTCCAGCACTTCATAAGGGCCGGTGTAGGCTGGTTGTAAAGAGCCCCTTGATGTGTCATCCCTTAAAAATACGTATCTAGAGGTGGACAAGTCTTTGTGGATAAAGACTTTAGCCTTATTGTGTCGAGCAGCAGGCGTGGGTTGGAGTTTGGTTACAAATTGGCGCAGCCGCGTGGTGAATTCCGATAAGTCGGTGGTGTGGACGGTCGTAGTCTGGAAAAACTGTCCTGGTAAGCGTAACGGCTCGCCGTACACCAACTCGGCTGATGATGTTTTGAGGTCATCTTTTATTGCGCTTCTAATGCCTAATAATACCAATGGCAACATGTCCACCCAATTGCTATCAGCGTGGCACGTTATTGCCGCTTTTAGCTGTCTGTGGAATCGTTCCACTAGCCCGTTGCATGCTGGGTGATACGCGGTTGTTCTGCGATGTTTGAATCCGATCATTTTTCCTAGGTACTGGAAAAGTGACGATTCAAACTGTCGTCCGCGATCTGTGACTATATCTGTTGGGCATCCAGATCTGGATATCCACGATATTAATGCCTTCCCAACCGTCTCTGCTGTAATATCAGGCATCGGCGTAACTTCTGGCCAGCGAGTGAAACGATCCACAGCAGTAAGGCAATAGCGATAGCCCTGTGAAATTGGAAGGGGGCCAATGATGTCCACGTGAATGAACGCAAACCGAGCGCGAGGTAAATCGAAGGTGCCCAATGGAGATGAAACGTGGCGATGAACCTTAGCGCGTTGACACGCCAAGCACCGACGGGTCCAATCTCGACAGTCCTTGCGCACACCTGGCCAAACAAATCGATCGGATACCAATTTTGCGGTTGCGTTGGCGCCTGGGTGGCTGAGACTATGGAGGCTGTCGAAAAGTTGTCTCCTCAATGGCTTGGTGACAAAAGGTCTTGGTGTGGGAGTGCTGACGTCGCAATAAAGCTCTGCCTGAGAATTTGGGATTTGCTGCTTTTGGAGACGGAGTGATGATTCTCCTTCCAGTAGCTGAGTTAGCTCTCGGTCCGACGCTTGCGATGATGCCAGCACGTCTAGGTCGATTGGCATCTGCAGTTCTTCGACGCGTGACAGTGGGTCAGCGACGACATTGTCATTTCCCGATATGTGTCTAATGTCCGTTGTGAACTGCGAGATGTAATCTAGGTAACTGCCACTGCTGCTGGGATACTGCCGAGGCGCACAGTTAGTTTTTCTTTTTTCATTGAAAGCATAACTGAGCGGCTTATGGTCCGTATACACCACGAAGTGTCTTGCCTCTAGCATATGCCGAAAGTATCTGATACTTTCGTATATGGCTAAGAGCTCGCGGTCGTAGGGCGAGTACTTTTGTTGCGAGGGACTCAGCTTCCGCGAGAAAAATGCTAGTGGCTGCCATGCGCCATCTTTGAGTTGCTGCAGTTGCAGCGCTAGCGAGGCTCTCCTTGCACTGGTTAAAAGCCTGTAGAGTATTCCCAGACAAGTTGACTGGGTGGGATGCCTTAACACAGCCAGTAAGTAAGGCGTTTAAAGGTGCTTGGTATGTTGCGGCTTGAGGAATGAAACGCCTGTAAAAGTTCAACATTCCTAAAAATCGCCTGAGTTGTCTGACTGTCTTGGGTGCGGGAAAGTCATTTATGGCCTGGACTTTTGATTCCAGAGGTTTGGTGCCGGATGGGGTGATTTGGTATCCTAAAAATGTCACCTCTGTTGCTCCGAAAACGCACTTAGAGGTGTTGACGAGGACGCCGTATTCCCTCATTCTGGTGAAAAGCTGCCGAAGGTGAGCCTCGTGCTCGGCCTCGTCCTTGTAAAATACGAGAAAATCGTCAAGGTACGTGTAGCAGAAGTCGAGGCCTCTAGTCATTTCGTCAACAAACCTCTGAAATGTTTGACCTGCGTTTCTGAGACCGAAGGTCATGAATGGGAACTCAAATAATCCGAAAGTTGTTATGATGGCGGTCTTCTGTATGTCATCCTCAAATACCGGTATCTGGTTGTATGCCTTCATTAGGTCTATGGTCGAAAAGATAGTACAACCTGCGATGGAGTGGGAAAAGTCATGGATATGCCTAATAGGATAACGGTCGGGGACGGTTCGTGCGTTGAGCATACGATAGTCGCCACAAGGTCGCCAGCCGTTATCCTTCTTAGGTGCTAGGTGAAGGGGTGAAGCCCACGGGCTTTCTGATGGACGCGCCGTTCTGTTGCTTAGCATAAGCTCGAATTCCTTTTTCGCGATTTGGAGTTTGTCAGGTGCAAGTCTGCGGGGTGTACAAGCAATAGGTGGTCCTGGTATTGTCCTAATGTGGTGTACCGTGTTGTGCTTTGGAATGACCGGTGTGCCTGAGGGGCGTGTAATGTCCGGGAACTTACTCAACAGCTCGTGGTAACGCGTGTCGCCTGTCGAAACCTTTACAGAATGTATATTAGCTTTAGCGAGTGAAGCACTAGTGTACAAGGTTGTTGTTTGATCAGTAAGGCGTTGGTTGCGGCAATCGACTGTTAAATTGTAGTAACTTAGAAAATCAACGCCTATTATGGGCCTTGTTACATTAGCCACAATGAAGCGCCATGGAAAGTTGCGTCTTAAGCCTAGATTTAAGTTAAGCACTATGTAGCCGAAGGTGTCGATGATGCTTCCGTTGGCGGCACTCAGCTGAAAGTTCGTCTAGGCTCGAGAACGAGGGTAGACGCATAGGTCACTGCCGGTGTCTACCAGGAATTGGGTGTTCGTGCTGCGGTCGGTTACGAAGAGGCGACCTGTCGATGATGGGCAATCGTCTGTCGCCATTAGCGACTGCCTTTGCTGTTTTCCGACTTGTTGAAGTCGCAAGGCTTGGTGCAGTTATGAGCGTCTGTCCCGAACTTCGCGTGGTACCAGCAGATCGGGTACTTGCGGTAACTCAAGTTTGACCTGCTACGCTGTCGCGGTGATGAGCATCGACGTTCGCGTGATCTTGCTCGTCCAGCGGATGCCGAACAACATGACGCGCGAGTATGCTCCTCTAGCTTCAGGGTAAGCTGCTGCACCATTTTCTTCAGCTCTGCGATTTCATCAGTTGAGCCTTGTATGCCACGGGTTGATGCAGCGGCAACGTTGCATGGCGTCGTCAGCTCCTGTATGCGGTCTGCCAGGTCTGAAAGTTGTTCCAAGGAGAGAGTTGGTTGTGATGCCAGTAGGGTCTGGATGTTCGACGGCAAGCGGTTGCACCATATGGTCTTCACGAAGTCTTCTGGAACAGATGGCCCGGCTAAGTCTTGGAGGTGCCTTAAGAACTGTGAAGGCTTTCTGTCACCCAGCTCTTCGTGTGTCAGCAACTGTCTGACCTTCCTCTCATGGGAATCCGACAAGCGCTTGATGAGTTCGGCTTTTAATTTGTCGTAGCGATTTTTTGTTGGCGGATTGATAATGAGGTCTTTTACGGCCTTCGCGTACTGCATGTCTAGGTTGTTCGTAACATGCGTGAATTTTGTTTGATCATCAGTGACGTCATGAGTATTGAACTGACCTTCTATCAATGCGAACCAAAGTTCTGGGTCCTCCGGAGAAAACGGTGGCACTTTTATTTTGACGTGGTCACGGTCAGTGGACACGCGCACTTTCCTTGGACGGTGTGTCACGTTGTCGTTCTTTTTCGATTCGGCCGTTTTTACGGAATCACTGCTGTCACTCATTGTACTTAACTTGAATCCTCGTGTCCTCAGCGGGGTCACCAGTTATGGGCGTGTTGGTGTGTAGGTAGGTGTCGGGGTTTGGTCGAGAAATAACTTAGTCCAGACACGGTACCAAACGGAAAGTTTTTATTATACTGTTTGCACAAGCCACACAGAAGAAATCCTTTATTCCCGTCTGCCACCACCGGTTCGCCACCACTGGTGGCAGTTGCAACTATTTGTCGCATCAACCACCATTGGTGGTCGTTGCGTCGGTGGAGTCGTAGTTCCACACACAACACAATCGAAAGCGTAGAAATAGAAGGAGCGAAGAGAATAAGAAAAGTACAGCGATAGCATACGAAAATACACAAAACAATAATATTCGCGAGTACGCATAAATGCTAGTTGGTTTAGCAGGCGACACGGGCTTCGCGGACGAGTACAGTGGGCCGACTAACGAGGACGGTGGCGTGATGTTTTAAGAATGCGCATGGACGCGTTTGCGCGTTTCCAATGTACGTCACGGCATGTTTATATTTTGCATTTCGTATTTTCGTGTAACTCTAATATTGTTGATTTGTTTTTGTGTGTTGTGTAGTGTATATGAGTAGGCCACAGCACCATTGTTACTAACACTAAAATACTAACAAAGTTATGGACTGTAGTCTGAAAATAAAGGTTAATTTGTTTATTTATTTATTTTTCAGCGGCAGAACGTCAATCATCATGCTATCCAGTAGTCATGGTCCCTAACAGTCCTAAGACTGGTTATAAAATAGATGTGGTATCAAACCATTCCAATCCCACCCCATGGATCATGCGCTCGTTTCGTACAACTAGTGCTTCTGCAAGACACGTGCTTGTGTCAGCCTGACCGAATCATTTGTCGGAGATAAGAACATAATTATTATTCTAGAATCACTAAATGGTTGTCCATAATATAATTGAGAATCAAATCTTAAATGGCAAGTTGGCTGAACTGATGGTTAGAACTAATGAATACATAATTCAGGAATTACCAGATGATAGAGTTGATAAATCAAAACTCAATAACCATTTTCAATCAATCAATAGTCTTTATTTGTAAACACAGGTAATAACAGTGTGCAGGATGGTACAATACATATTTAAGTTTCTCCATGTTTTGCCACTTGGCGTACAATACAAATTTTGCCAATTAAATAGTAAATCAATCTATAGGTAATAATATTATAAAGAAGTAAAAGTTTAAATTAGCAGAATCAATATCAATTTTAATAAAATGAATAGGTAATGTCAGGCAATGTCAATATTAAATTAAATACGATCATCATCATCTGCCTAGCCTTTTCCCAACTGTGTTGGGGTCGGCTTCCAGTTTTACCGGATGCAGCTGAATACCAGTATTTTACATGGAGCGACTGCCTATCTGACCTCCACAACCCAGTTAGTACCGGGTAATACGATACCCCTTGGTAAGACTGGTTGTCAGACTTTTCGGGCCTCTGACTGCCTACCGAGTACCGACTGTCAAAGATCTACAAATGACCACCGGGACCAACGGCTTAACGTGCTTTCCGAGGCACGGAGGAAACTCGGTATGTAATGGGTGGTCACCCATCCACAGACCAACCAAGGCTAGCACGGCTTAACCTAACGATCGACCCGAGCGGCTGTTATTATTTAGCCACGAGCTCCTCGAAATAATAGAGATCGTAATTTACGCTGTATTTTGCAATAGAGTTGGGAATCAACTCTATTGAAACCCTATAGACAGCCCCAAAAACGCCCAACCCTTCACCACTTCCTAGTGTTGGAGCTGAGGACAAGAAATGGTGCAACAAACTCCCCAGCAACACGATTCTGTCTGTTTAGTTTGAAGAACTTTCATTACACCGTCAGCCTAGGATAATTATTGTAATAAAGGACTCACCCAGTCACCGACAACAAACACACACACATACTAGATTAGTCTAATTAGGGCTCTCAACTATATATAACTTATTCAATCCCTTTCACACTCTTGCGCCAACAGCAACACACTTAAACCTAGACTCGTGGTATTTTACCAAGTCCACCTAACTTAACTAGACTAGATATCGTCCGGTCCCTATAGCGGTCTTACACCGACTGCCTCGAGCCCACTACATGACCACGCATCCTTGCGATTTCTCTTAACCATCGGGATCTCCGCCTCTTTTTTCCTGAACCTTTCTCAGAAATCCCGCGCTTCGCTGGTTGAAGCTTTTTGTGAATCTTTCAATTGCTTTAAGGGTCCGTCTGGCCAAAAACCCATAGCCAGAGTATATTGCAAACACGTGTTGCTTTGCCATTCAGAGCCGCTCGTAAAAATAGGATATTTTAACGTTTCTAAAGAATTCTTTGAAATATTTCTTTTGGCCGGTTCTTATCGTGCGTTTACAAGAGGACGGAACATTGCGTCATTACGGTACCCTGTCCCGTCGTCAAACCATAAAATAGAAATTTAATGGATTTGTAACTGGCAGATGTGTGTTGTTTTTAAAATAAGAATCAAGACTAAGATATTTGCTTAATAATTAAAGGCATGAGACAGACAGTCACACAGGGAAGAGCATTCTTTCCTTTAGGCAAATTGCATGGCGTCCAAACATTGAGGTCCTTGATTTCAATTCACTATGCATAGCCTTTTGCCACTTTACACAATCGTCTCGCTTCATTGCATCCGCGAAGTTTGACGGATAAGCTTCTGTGACACATACGTAGTCATCAAATCTTTTTGGACGTCTTAGTTGATTACGGTCACGGAGATTGTACCGCGGCAGTGACTCTTCTTCAGCGTCATGAAATTCCTCAAAATTGTGATCATCGTGATCTTCTTGAAGCGCATGTTCATGGACAAAGTCTTCCACTTGGACGTCTTCCAGGTTTTCTCCCTCAAGACTTTGTTCTTGATTAATGGAGGCTAAAGGCTCTTCCATAACATGGTCTCCCTCATGCTGAATTGTTTCTTGATGTATATCTAACGAAATCGGAGTCTCACGTTGGATCAATCGGAGTTCGTGCTATTAATTGGCAGCTTAAAGGAATATTCCCTCGAACTAGAAACGGTTTCTTCATGTTCGTTGATGGGAAGTGGTTGTTCGTTAAAGATAACATCTCGCGAACGTACAAGCATGTTTTTCTTTCCGTCCGTTATCCATATACGGTAGCAATCTTCGTCATATCCGATGAGTCTGCCTTTGATTGCTTTCTTATCTAATTTCTTCCGCTTTTGCTTTGGAATGTGAGCGTAAGCTTGACATCCTATAATACGGAGGTGTTTTATTATAGGCTTCTTCCCACACCAAAGTTCGTACGGAGACTTATTGTGTATGCTGGTAGGACCCGTTCTGTTCAGTATGTATGCTGCAGTGTTAATAAGTTTTGCCCATGGTTAAGAAAACCTCTACAGTATGCACACGAAGTAATGCCTACTTCGTGTACATACTGTAGAGGTTTTCTAGCAAATAATAAAACTGTTTTACTTCTAAAGACGTTCTATATTTTCACTCCGGATCTAACCTACAACCATCTCCATAGAACGCTGACAGCTCATCTAGAGGTGTCCATAAACAACTATATTAGGGATGTTCTACATTACAAATCCTACAATCCCTTCCTTTCTTTATAATCAAAATGGCAATTAACAAGCATGACAAAACAGTTAAGTATGCAACCAAAACATCAGTCACCCACTAAAAGATACATAGCTTCACATAAGTACACATAAAATAATCCACACCTCGGGCATTAATACAACTAGTCTCAAACGAGTATACATGAAGTAATCAACACATCAAGCATTAATATTATTTAGCCTTAAACATGAATAAATTGAGCATTTAACATATCAGTCATTAATACAGTCTAATATTAGGCCTAACACAAAATCTTTATATTTAGCAGGAGCCCTACAGTCTCTTGAAGTTCTGCCTGTCTTAGTCCCAACATTAGCCTCTGTCAAGTCCAGACTTCCCCTCTCTTTGCTTTTCTCCCTCTGCCCTTTATCACTTTCATGGCTGTCTGTCAAATCTGTATTCTCTTTTTCACATACCCCAGTTTGTTCACTGCTCTGCATACTAAATCTACTCATATCTCTTCTCTTGATAGGTTGAAAATGGGTAAAATTTCTTCTCAGTATTTTTCCATCTGGTGATTGAGTTGCCATCGAATTTCTTGTTTTCCATATAACTGTATGCTCTGTAGGTGAGAAGTCTGTACTCAGTTTATTCTGCTTCATCTGTTTTACTAATACTTTATCTCCTGGTTTGATATCTGTAACTTTGCTGTGTCTTCTCTTGTCTGCATACTGCTTCTGTATGCCCTTCTGGTATCTATCTTTGTCTCTGATTTCCTCATCCTCATAATTAGTTTTTTTTCAGTTTTGCTAGCTCTGGTATCTTTGTCTTTATGAGTCTACCTCTAAATAGTCCTCCTGGTGGTACTCCAGTAGTACTGTGGGGTGTTGTGCGGTAAGCAGATAGATATATAAGTAGTTCTTCTTTCCAATCCTGTTTCATTGCCTGTGCAATCCTTAATCTTCTTAAAACATTGCGATTCTGTCGTTCAACTTCTCCGTTGGTCTGTGGCCATAGGGGTGTGCTATGCTTAAGCTTGAAGTCATATGACTTCAGGAATTGCACAAAACGATGATCAACAAATGCTGGTCCATTATCACAGATTATACTATCCATGATACCCTCTCTGGCTATAATTTTGTTCAAGATATTTATTGTGTTTTCAGCTGTTGGATGTTTTACAATTTCTACTTCATAGAATCTGCTGTAATAATCCACAATAAATAACAGGTAATGTCCTGATGGTAATGGTCCAAGATAATCAATTGCCACTTGCTCCCATACCTTACTTGGAAGCTCAGTTGGTACCAGAGGTTCAGGTGGTATAGCCTTCCTCACCAACCTGCATCCATCACAGGTGTCTGTCCAATACTCAATATCTTTATCCATGGTCCGCCAACAGACTTTTGACCTTAATTTACTCTTCATCCCATTTGCGGAGATGTGCCCCTCATGTCCTATTTCTAGTACTTTAGCAGTCAGTTCTTTGAGATTCTAGGCCCTCTTAAAAGAATTTCTTCCACAACACACAACTCTGTCTTTATAAGTTCATATTTCTTCAATTCCTTTGGCCATATGTCTTTATCTATTGCTTTCTTCACCTATTTTAACTCTTCGTCTATTAAAGTGGCTTCTCTCACTTCTTCCACTGTTACTGCAGGTGTAGTTATTTCAATCAGCCCTAAAAGAGAATTTTCCTCTGTTTTATCTCAGACGTTTCTGGCTTCCTGTTAGTGTTTAATAGTCTTGATAACGGATCTGCAATGTTGTTTTTACCTGGCTTGTAAATAACTTTAAAGGTATATGGTTGCAATCTTAACACCCATCTTTGAATCCTAGCACTTGGCTTTGACCTCGCTGAATAAATTATCTCCAACGGTTTATGGTCAGATATTATTTTAAATTCTTTACCCAATAAATACATATAGAGATTCTCACAAGCCCATATAATAGACACGGCTTCTTTTTCTGTCTGGGAATATCTCTGTTCAGTTGGTGTGAGAGCTCTACTAATATGTTTGATTGGCACTGGTTGTTTCTCATTGTTAATACTTTGGTGTTGGATCAACACTCCTGCAATGCCTACAGGACTAGCATCGGTTACTAGTGTAGTACTTGCATCCTTGTCATAGTAGCCCAATGCAGGTGCCCTTGCAATAATATCCTGCAGCTGCTGGAATGCCTGCTGGTGCTTGTCCTGCCATGTAAACTCTGTGTCTTTCTTTGTCAGGTCCCTCAGTGTCTCATGGTGCTAAAATTAGGTATAAACCTTGCTGAAAAATTTACCAGCCCTAGAAAGCTTCTTACTTCTGCTTTACTTTCAGGTGCACTAAATTCTTGAATAACTTGTTGACTGGTCTGTGTGGGCTTAATGCCTTTAGCTGATAAATGGTGTCCTAGAAACGTGATCTCCGGCACTCCAAATACACACTTGTTTTCATTCAGGTTGATACCATTTTCTTGCAGCCTTTCAAGTACCATTTTTAGCCTGATATCATGCTCCTCACGCGTTCTACCTCCAATTCTGATATCATCCTGGCTGTTTGCCACACCTTCGATGCCTTGCAGTAGTTGGGAGATAATTCGTTGAAACATTTGACTCGCGCGTCGAATACCAAAGAATAATCTTTTGTATTGAAGAGCCCCACACTACAACTGAACACTGATGTTCCTGGAGTCCTCAGAGAGTAAGATCTGATGGTACCCCCACTTAATGTCAATTTTAGAAAAGTACTTACAGCCATTGAGGTCGTCCAGTAATTCTTCAAATGTAGGTAGAGGTACCCTTTCACGCAACACAGCTTCATTTGCCATTCTCATGTCGACTACTAGTCGGTACTGACTGCCCCTTCTCCTTTTTCTGTACAATGTGTGAAGGTGAAACACAGGGTGTCGGTCCTGTCACAGGTTCGATAATGTCATTGTCAAGTAGTTCCTGAATTAGATCTTTTTCTATTTGTCTCACATTAACACTCTCACCGCCACGCATGTATACAGTTTGCCAAAGCAGCAGGCCATGTGGGCGGCGCGCCGCCCATCCCATTTCTTTAGCGACCCGCCAAGCTTAATTTGAGAGAACTTTTGCGGCACGCCAAGTGGCAGGACACGCCATATATTTTATCAGCGACAAAAATGCAAAAGTTTTAGCGGTAAATTTTTGGTGCGCCGGCCGCCCACATGGCCTGCCGCAACAAATAAAAAAATCAGTAATAGCTTGCTGCACTAGAATTTACGTGGGCTGCCGGCGTACCACATGGGGGTGAGAGTGTTAAACGGTTGTCTTCTGACAGGTTGAGCAACAAGTGGTACCTTAGGATTAATGGGTATTTTAAGTTCAAAATTTTTCAACATGCCCACCCCTGTGAATATATTGGGATATATAGCAGTTATTTTGTCCTTGGTTAGATGACTGTTGTTGGGCTCTGTATATGCTGTCATAACTGTGGTTTTAGGCCCTACTCTCAATAGTCCTAACTGAATAGAAGTATCTCGGCTTAACAGTGCTGGTCCCTTGCCATCATATACTAACACAGAAGCTGTTACATTTATTTTTGTGTCTGGTGAGTACAGTTTTGTTTTAATAATTCCCAATTTAAGAATTTCTTTGCCACCATAGGCACAATACCTTTCAGACTTACTGTTTACTAAAACACATTGCAAACCACACCTTAAAAGTTCTTTAATAACCAAATAAATACCTAAAAGTTTATTCGGAACCCTCGGTGCGCGAGTCCTACTCGCACTTGGCCGGTTTTTTTATTATTATTGTAATTGTTTGATGTTGCATTGTTGCTAGGGCGAATTGACAGATACTTATTTTAGTGAACTTTAAACTTAATTTTTTCTAGGCCATTTACAGGAAAACAGTGCGGATTTTGGTACCGAATTAGTAGTATAGTCCCTAGCGCCAAAGTTTCAACTTTCGACTCTGTTGCGATCCCCTCTAATATTGTGATACCATTAAAGTACCACGTACTTCCATAACTTTGGGAAACACTGCAACCAAAAAGATATGAGGAACCATCTTAAAAATCCAGTAATTTTGTAACAACTTAGTGACTAGTTGTGACGAGAATATTTGTCATTTAATAGCATTTTATCAAAAATGTATTTTTTGATAGTATATCAGTTTTATGGTTTATTCTTGCTAAAATATTTTGTTAGTATTCAAATTTGATATTGTATTTAAATAGACGCTTTTGAGCGCTCTATGTGTAATTATTTTTTTTTTTTTTTTTATAAAACAAAATTTACCTTTCGCCCGAATGATTAAATTATGATAAATTATGGTGGCGCGTTGGTAAATATCAACATATTCAACGAAATAACGCAGTAAATTTCTTTTCCCATAAAGATTTGAGCATTGTAAACCATAGAAATTAATGAAAACTAAATCTTTATTTACATGGGAGATAAGATAGGATTTTTGTATTTTTATTATTTTAAAGATGTCACGCATGAGCCAACGAAAATGAACGAATGAATGAATGATTTGTGCGAACTCTGGTTAAAATATGGTAACAATGTTACGTCACGGCGACGTAAATTAGAAACCAAATGTTACTGTAATACTGTGTCGGGATCTTACCCATTTTTAGTTGCAGCGAAGGCATTAACACGGAACGGCGACGAGATTATGTTTCGAGATAAGTCAGTGTCGACGCTAAGTGTCGAAACGGTTACGTTATGTGTGCAAATATGGTTATATGGGGGGGGCAATTACTATCAGCCCCAAGACGTAGCTCGTGCGGTCCGTCCGTTGCCTAACTGGAAATCTCCAGGGCCGGATGGGCTGCACAACTTCTGGATAAATGGTTCACAAGGTCGCACGCTCGCCTGGCGACCCTGTTCCAGTCAGCCTTAGAGTCTGGGTCGCTGCCAGAGTTCCTGACAACAGGTATAACCCACCTGCTCCATAAATCGGGTAGTATTGCGGAACCCAAATTTATAGACCGATCACCTGTCTCCCGACAGTCTATAAAGTTCTTACAGGTTAGTTTAGGTAGGTGCGCCGCCAGAGCTCAGGAATCAGGATCTATTGCTCCAGAGCATGGCGGAGTAAATAATAATAAAATAAATAATAAATTTTTATTTTCTCCCACAAAGTAAAGTTACAATATAGAGGTGTTACAATTAAATATTGGAGGTACAAAGGTTTGTGGGAGTCAGGAGTTCAAACTAGGATACCCTGTGCTATGGACTCCTGGCCCCCCTCGCCGAGATTGGCATTTAGACAATTTTAGAGAGACATGTCATTGTAGGATTATTGTAAAAAAGAATTACAAGAAAAAGTACTAATGTAATAAAATAAAAACTAAAAATGCGTGTGTGTGTTTGTGTGTGAAGTGTGAGTGTGAAGTGGAAGGTGTCATATGTGGTGTGGTGTTGTGTGTGTATGTGTGAGAGAGCGAAAGTAAGATAGTGTAATGTGTGTGTACGTTCATAGATGGATGTATATACAAATGTATGCGCGAGGGGGTGGCAGTATGTAGTTATGAGAAACGCTAGACTAGGATAATATAGTGAGACGTTTTTCAGTTTCTTCATAATCAAGTTCTAAAAGCCATTGTGTCAGCTTCTTTTTACATTCTACCCTAGACAGATTAACAATTTCAAGAATCTTATTAATTTTATTATACAGTCTGCTTGATCTGAAATTATAGAAATTATTGGCAAAAGAGGTTTTTACCGGAGTTGTTTCACAGACTTCATAGAATCGTCTAGTATTAACCTTTTGTTTAGCCGTAGAAACATCTATAGAGGAATGTTTTTTTATTACCGTTTGCAGTATATAAAGTTGTCTGATTGTTAATACCTTTGCTTCGTCGTAGAGAGTTGTTGTAGCGTATAAACGTGGTTTGAAGAGAGCAACTTTTAGAAGAAGTCGTTGAGCTCTTTCAACGTTTAGGACATTTGTTTTATACGAGCCGCCCCAGGTGGAGATACAATACGATAAGATTGATTGGCAAAGGGATTCGTACACATTTTTAACCAGTTTCCAATTTGCAACATGCCTAAGATTTTTAAATATATGAACGAGTTTTCTAGTTTTCTGAACCAGATGTGCAATGTGTTGTTTGAAAGATAAGTTTTTATCGATCATTATGCCTAAGTATTTTATTGATTCTGTTTTTGCTATCATTGGGCACATGGTACAGTTGGTGGTTACTGGATTACATGTGTGTGCATAAACGTTGAAATTATTAGTGTTTGATGCTACATTATGTATTGTTAACTCTATATATTTAGTTTTGGTGGCGTTTAAGGTCAGTTTGTTGAGAGCAAGCCAGTAAGTTACAATATTGAACCCTTCTTGGGCAGCAACAAAAGTTTCGTCCCAAGAATCACCATAAAATGTTAAGGTGGTGTCATCGGCATAAGACATTACATGACAGTTTCTAATGTTTAGCTGGCAAAGATCATTGATATAGCAAAGGAAGAGGGGGGGGCCTAAGATACTGCCTTGTGGGATTCCAATATTAATCGGTCTTTCTTCACTCAGCGTATTGCCTATCCGAACTGATTGATAACGATCTTGTAAATAGTTCTCGTATAAGGACGGGATTTAAAGACAATGAAACATCTCGAATGCTGGTTAGACACTGGCTATATTTGATCCATTCAATGACAATATAAACTACTTACATACTGCACCACACCTCTTACGATAGTCAGGAAAAAAAAATGTTTAATTCAATTCAATTCAAATATTTTATTTCAGAATTACATCCATATATTGTTAGTAGTAGTATAACTTAGCCTAATGTTAGTATTAAATTAAATTTACAATAATAAACAACAAGAATAACAATGAACTGTACGTTCAATGGAACAACAGCTTATTTGGATAAGTGTGTCTGAACACTTATCCACCTTCGTAGGAGAGGAGAGTCCCACCGGTCTGAAAACACATAATAAGTAATAATAAAATAATAATAGTAAGTTTACATTTTTTTTCACACATCAAAAGTATCTAGGGATCAACATATATTTTTGCAATAACTTTTCTCCTGATTGATATTAATTAAAATTTTCTTTAAGGATTCATCAAATAAAGTGTTTTCGTTTGTCACAGTAACGATAAACCAAGTCACCTTTGCATTAATAAAGAAATTTGCCATTTTCCTAATAAAGGGATTTTTGACATTTGAACCACTAACATTAAAGTTCGAAAAAATGACTGAAAACACAGTTTTCTTTAAAATTTTATTGGGTAACTTAAACAATTAATAATCCGTGTTTCTACCGCGAACACTAACAACACAAGAACATCGGTTTGGCATACTCAAAATGAGTTCATCCAAATCACGCTGTGGAATGGCCGCCCATGTTCGTTGCAACAACAAAAAAAGGTCTTCTTGCGACTGGATACCCTCCATATTCGGCAGAGCTCTTCTCTGTAGCATATCCCATGCATGCTCAATCGGGTTCAAGTCTGGCGACTGAGCAGGCCAGGGCAGGACATTGATGTTAGCTGCGGCGAGAGTCTGTCTTACAACTCTTGCGGTGTGCGGTCGTGCATTATCATGCATTAACTGAAATAAGGGACCGATTTGCACTTGTAGAGGAACGATGACGTCTGATACAATCGTCTCAGCATAAATTTGAGCGTTGAGGTTGCCTCTGATCCAAATCAACTCAGTTCTTCCGCCGATCCAAATACCCGCCCATACCATGATGGTTCCACCACTATAAGGATGGACTTCCTGGCAGGATTTTAATCGCTGTTGGCGTCCAGGGGTTCTCCAGTGTCGTATACGTCTTGTATCCGGTCTCATACCAAAACGAGACTCATCAGAAAAGCACACGAAACGCCATTGTTCTTCTGCCCAATTTCTGTGTTCAAGAGCCCATTGATATCGAATCCTACGATTGTGCATTGCTATAGGTGGTACCCGTAGCGGTCTTCGGGAATGAAGGTTCACTTCATGCAAGCGGTTTCTGACTGTTTGGTCGCTAATTAAGTTCCCTGGAGAGTGATGAAGCCTCACGGCTAACATCATGGCGGTTATTGTTGGAGCTCTTCGAGTTAAGATTTGAATGTATCGGTCTTGTCTCCGTGTGGTGCAGCGATACCGTCCTCCATGGCGCTCAGCCACGGTACCAGTGCTTCGGTAACGTGTCCAAAGTCGACTGATAACACTCTGACTTGTATTCAGAGCTAAAGCTACAGTACGTTGCCGGGAACCAGCTTCTATCATTCCCACGGCTCTGAGCATTTCTTCCCTGCTTAAATGACGTCGCCGCTCCATAATAACGTTGGTTTTAATCAGTAGTAGGGAAACAGTAGCACTAATAATGTCTTCAATGCGTTGTATGTTTTTATAGGGAAAATATTGACAGCTTATTTTCATCTTTTACTCGAATTTGATTGAGAGTTCCTGATTCAAATTATGAAATGCACCAAAAAGGATCCATATAAATTTATAAAATCATAAATTTATTACAAAGCCACATCTCAATCTCAAGAAATCCGCATAAAAATGCTTGATCCCTAGACACTTTTGATGTGTAGTTGATGTTTGTTTTTAATATTATACTAATTACGATTACACACTCATTATTGATTAATACAGTTTGTTTAATTATGTTATTCTAAACTTACAAAAACAATATCTTTGCTCGCGTGACGCGTAACATTGTTTCTTTCGAACGTGAGCTTAAGCTAAACAATTTATTGATACCTATATATCTAGTGATTATAAATTATAACCTTGATTTAATTATGTGTTATATAGTTTTGTTCTGTTCTTATGGATTATATCTGGTTTCCCATTAATGTTCACCTCCACATTAGGTGATAGGTCTCGGATGACCTTGTATGGTTCCTCGTATAAGTTTGTAAGCTTATTACCAGTTTCAGTTTTAATTAAGATGTCATCATCTTTTTTATACCGTATAGGAGTAATATGTTGGTCGTATTTATTTTTTCTTTCTAATTTGCTGTTGATTAAATTGTTTCGCGCTTCTGTTTGTGACACTTGTAGCCGATATTTGAGTTCGAGAGGATAACTATCGTGATTGTACAATGGCTCAATTGTTTTAGTGAGGTTGCTTGGTAAATTGCATGTCTTTCCATAAATAAGTTCAAAGGGTGTATACCTAGTCGATGTATGTACTGTAGTGTTGTATGCAAAGCACCAGAACGGCAGCCAAGTACTCCACGACTCTGGTTTATTTTCTGCTTGTATTCTTAGATAAGCTCCTAAGCTCTTGTGAGAGTTTTCCAGTGCTCCAATGCTTTGGTGGTGGTATGCTGTCGAATTCAACTTAGAAATATTGAGTAATTTACATACGTCTTTAAATGTCTGGGACATGAACTCGGCTCCTCTGTCAGTCGCTATTTCTCGCGGAACGCCGTGCTGAAGGATATGGTTGTTTACAAATACTCGTGCGGTTTCTGTTGCTGTTTTAGATACAAGTGCGTAAGCAGATACATATTTCGACAGCTCACATTGTAGCGTTAGAATATATGAATATTTGTAAGAGTCTCTATCTAGCGGTCCAACTACATCTAAATATATTTTGTCAAATATAGTGTGGGCCGTTGAGGTGATGACCATTGGTTCCTTTACAGTTACCGTGTATTTTTGCTTTTGACATTTCGGACATTTTTTTACATAATTGATAATGTCATTTTCTAGCCCTGACCAAAAGTAATATTTTTTTATATTGTTTAACATGCGTCTAATGCCCGCATGCCCACTAGTGGGCAACAGATGGAAATCATTCAGGATGACTTTCCTGTCGTCTTTATTTTCAACTGCCTCTACATCCATTATAATACAAACTCGTGGCCCTTTCCAATTTGTGTTTTGTTTTATCTCGTTCGTAAATTTTTCTACAAAGATTTTATTGTTATTATTTTTTACAAAATTGATTTCTTCTATATTTGTATTGTTGCAAAACTCGCACATCTCTCTCACAAATGCGGCTGGCGTCAGTTGTGATTGAGCAGATGGGTTTATAAATAGCATTAAATCTTTACTGTCGTAAAGGAAAATATTATTTTCATAAGTAATTTTATTTTCTTTACGTTTTTTTTCTAAAGTTTTCTTGTCTGTGAACCTTAGTTCTACAGTATTTTTTGGCTTAATATTAGATTCTACCAGTATTGGCTGATTGCCTATGGATTCCTTATTAGTATCCATTGTTTTCGGTTCTAATCTTCTCTTTTGAGCGCGTGTCATTACGTTTACGCATTCGTTGATTTCTTTTAGGTCTTGCGATGTCACTTTAACGCGAGAAAGTGCATCCGCAGCCGCGTTTTCTTTACCCTTAACGTATTCAATTGTATAATCATACTCCTATATGCATAGTCTAAACTTAAGTAATCTACTTGAGGGGTCTTTTAAACTGAACAAATAAACCAGAGGCTTGTGGTCGGTAACGATTTTAAATGCCCGTCCATAGAGGTACGGCCTAAAATGTTTGACTGCCCATACTATAGCTAAGAGCTCCTTTTCGATAGTTGGGTAATTCCGTTCGGCTTTGTTTAGGCTTCTACTTGCATAAGCAACTGGGCGGCCGTCTGAGTTAGCTAAAATTGCTCCTATCGCATAACCTGAGGCATCGGTCTGTACTGAAAAGGTATTTTTACTCGATAGGTCGGGATATTGTAAAACCGGTGGTGTTATCAAACATTCCTTAATAGCTTCAAATGACTTTTGACAATTTTCGTCCCAATAAAATTTTGTGTTTTTCCTACATAACACGTTCAAGTTATTTGCTATTTCTGCAAATTTTGGTATAAATTTTCTATAATAATTGGCCAAAGCCACAAAACGTTTCACTTCGTCGATGTTTTCCGGCACTGGGTATTTTTGTACTGCTTTAATTTTTTCTGGATCCGGGAGTACACCGTCTCCTGATACTATGTGACCTAGATAAAGTAATTCTTTTTTTAGAAAATCACATTTTAAAGGATTTAGTTTTAAATTCACTTTGCGTATTCTTTCAAAAATGTCAATTAAATTCTTGTTGTGTTCCGTTAAATTTCGGCCTAAAACAATTAGATCGTCTTGATAACAAAGACATTTTTCATAACATAGGCCCGCCATTGCCATGGTCATCATTCGAGAAAATGAACTGGGGCTGGTTTTAAGCCCCATAGGCATTCTAGTCATTTGGAACTGCCTCGAGCAAAAAGCTGTAACTTTTCTACTCTCCGGTTCAAGTTCTACATTATAAAACCCTTGGTTCAAATCCAAATGTGTAAAATAAATACAGCCGGATAAGGAATCCAATATTTCGTTAATATTTGGTAGTGGAAATTTGTCATCTTGTATACAACTATTTAATTTTCGGTAATCGATGACTAACCGCCATTTTTCCACTCCGCTGAAATCTGTCTTTTTGGGCACCAAGAGTACTGGACTCGACCACTCGCTGTTGCATGGTTCTATAATGCCTTGCTCGAGCATGTCTGTTATTTGTTCTTTTATAACATTTTTCTGTGAATGTGGGAGTCTATAAGGTTTGGAATACAATGGGTTGGTATTTGGTTTTAAAGTTATCATGTGTTGATATATTTTAGTGGTAGTTAATTTGTCCCCTTTTAGGTAAAATATATCATTATTATGAGAGCAGCGGTGGCCCAGTGGTGGCAGCTTCGACTTACGATCAGTAAGTCGTGGGTTCGAACCCAGACAGGCGCATTACTTTGTGTAATTTATTTCATCATCACTGCTCTCAAAACGGTGAAGGAAAACATCGTGAGGAAACCGGCATGTCCTAGAACTAAAAAAAAATCGAAGACATTTGACATCTATCAACCTGCACTGGGCCCGCGTGGTGGATTATAGCCCAATCCCTCTCTTAGAGAGAAGGCCTGTGTCCCAGCAGTGGGAACATTAATAGGCTGATGATGATGATGATGATAACATTATATTTTGCACATATGTTTTTAATGCTACTCTGTTCCTCCGTATTTAGGTTATCTAAACTTAGTAATGGAAAGAGTGTCTTAACTCGTTCCGCATTTTTATTTGGTTTATCAAATGTGCAGATATTATAGTCGCTTGCCATATATATGTTTGGTTCAATATCCTGTACATATAAATCGTTTTCTGTAGTATTTAAAACTCGCACTGGTATTTTCCCGTTTATAGGTGTTACTAAAGTACTCGCTAAAAATATGCCTTTTTGTAATTCTGATGCACAAACTATGCACTCTTGTGTTATTTTAGTGTTTATATAATGAATCGATTCAGACCTAGCTGGTATAGTAATTGTATTATTATTTTCTGATGTTATAGGCAAGTCTATTTGTATATTATTATTCCACATTTGTAAAGAATTTTCATTGAAGTTTAAGACAGCTTTGTATTTATTTAAAAAGTCTTGGCCTAATATGCCACTAGCACTACATGGTAATGATTTTAATACGTAGAACTTATGATTTAGAATTTAATCTCCAGTATATAATCTTAGATAAACAAAGCCGATGGCCTGGACTTTGCCACCTATTCCATTGACAACAAGATTCCCGTTTTGGATTGGAATGTTCAGTTCGTGGATATGTTTATATTTTATAGCCGATATAGAAGCGCCGGTGTCAATTAGCCAAGTATGAGATAGACTAAAACGTTGCAAATTTAATTTAACATGGCATATACTATTACATGACATTTTTCGGGTATGTTTTGTTCTTCTGACGTGCGATTTTCCTGCGTATCTGGGTCTGTCAAAACATGCATCTGCTGTTCTTGACCGTCGCGATACCTAGTTTGGTTATAAAATGTCTTACCTCTGTTTCCTCGCGACCCTCTGGACACCCCACGGCCTCTGTTCTGGTCTTGGGATTGATACTGATCATATTGGTGTTGTGATAGCGGTTTTCCTCGCCCTGATGAGGATGACTCACCTCAATTTTTGTACCGACCTCTAAAATTCCTGCTTTGATAAAACGTATTGTTATTGCGGCGGAAAGCGAATACGTCAGCTGATGTTGAAGGAGATGAGACTTCCTCATCTATGGCCGATTGAACGGCGTCATTCAATGATGAAAAATTTCTTGCAGATATTATGGTGCTAAGCCGACGGCTCCTCAATCCGTCGGCAAAACATTTTATTGCCTGTTTCTCATTTATGGGTTTCAGTATACGAAAACTCGCTTCATTACCTTCTGATTGTGACATCGTCAGGTCAACAAATAATTCTGCCATTTGTTTACCGTAATCATTTATGGAAAGATCATTTGTTTATGATTTAGTAATTTATGTTGCAATGCTGTTGCCGATTTTTTTGGCAGCAGTTGCGTTTTCATATCCTTTATTAAACTGCCAACGTTGTCATACTTATTATTTAGTTTTAGTTTAGCCGACTGCGATAGTCGACTTTTTAAAACAAAATTAATTAACTTACTCTGGCCATCCTGATCGAGCTCTGATTGATAATATTCTATACCATCTATAAGTTGCTTCGTTTTTTCCTCGTCATCAGAGAGAGATTAAAACTGGTAATAAACTCAATGCTATTTTTAAGTCAAACTTAGCCATATTGTCTTCTTTTACTGATACTTTTTCTGATGTTTCACTACACAAGTCTAAAATATTATCATATATATCATTCAATGACAATATTACCTTATTCCCATTTGTTCTAGTTTGGAAATTAATATGCGTGGGCACACAGTATCAAAAGCTTTCTGAAGGTCCAGAAAGATAGTCAAACATTTTTTTCTATTATCTAATTTACTTACAATTAATTCAGTGAACGTATGAATACAATCAGTTGTGGATTTTCCTTTTCTGAAGCCATACTGGTTTGGTGATAAGATGTTTTTATCTTCTAAATATTTTACAAATCTGTTATTTATAATCCTTTCAAATACCTTTGAAATAGAGGTGAGCAACGAAATTGGCCGATAATTGGCCACTTCTTCCTTGCCGCCGCTCTTAAAAATGGGGATAACAATTGATTTTTTAAGGGATTCTGGAAAAATACCTTCTGCTAAACATCTATTCAGGATGTAGGTGAGGGGAGGGACTATATATTTTTTTAAATTTTTAAGGACTGTTGACATAAGTGGAGTGGTTGATCAACGTGGCTGTGGTCGCCGAGTCTTATTTTGTCGCCCCCCGCGGTAACTGGGCACCCCACCTGGACGGCTCGGTAGCCATCATTGGCGGGACTCTTGACAGTCCGTCCCGAGGACACGGTTGGGTGGCTGCCCTCGTGGATGGCATAGTCACAATTGGGGCGTATTTCTCCCCCAACAAGAGTCTCTCAGCGAGACTCTTGTTGGGGGAGAAATACGCCCCAATTGTGACTCACGACGGCACCTAGCTCGACAAGGAACTTCTCAAAGTCAGCTTTGAGGAGTTCCTTGTCGAGCTAGGTGCCGTCGTGAGCCGGTTCCATCCTCGCCCGGTGCTGTTGCTCTGGGATCTCAATGCCAAGTCTGCGGCATGGGGATCCCCGATCACCGATCCCAGAGGTGAGGTGTTGGAGGAGTGGGCGGTTGAGACCGGCCTGACCGTCCTGAATCGGGGCTCGGTGTACACATGCGTGCGGCAGCGGGGCGGGTCCATAGTGGACGTGTCGTTCGCAAGCTCCACTGTTGCGAGTCGTGTGCGCGACTAGCGAGTTGCCGTAGAGGTGGAGACGCTGTCGGACCATCGATATATTCGATTTGACGTCTCCACCCAGACTGCGGGCGGCGGTCGCCCAACGGCCCTGCAAATGGATGGTCCTCGCTGGTCGTATAAGCGTATCGACAGGGAGCTTCTCGAGGAGGCCGCAATCCTCCAGGCTTGGGTCCGGGAGTCAACGACGAACGAACCCGTCGACGTCGAAGCGGAGGCGCAGTGGTTCCGCGGGGCAATGAAGCAAATTTGCGATGCGTCTATGCCCCGCGTCACCCAACCCACAAGGCGCCAGCTGTATTGGTGGTCCGCCGTCATCGCGCAGTTGCGCGTGACGTGCGTGGAGATGAGACGCCAGTACACCCGATACCGGAGGAGACGTCGTCGGGTTCCGGAGGAAGAGGCCGCGCTGTATGAGGTGTACCGCGCGGCCAAGGAGGCTCTGTGGCTGGCCGTCGGCGAGGCTAGGACTCGAGCCAGGGAGGAGATGTTGTCGACCCTCGACGTGAATCCGTGGGGGCGCACAGTGGGCTGGATTTTGAGTTTCATAGAACTTCGTTTGCTTTTTTCGAAAGTCGGGTTTTTTTTACTGGAAATGGATTACTTGACCATTATTATACTTATTTATGAAATAAGGGATCATAGGAGTCAGTGTATCTATTTTTAAAACACAAAAGTTAAAAAAAATGTATGGAGCTAGGGTAAAAATATCAAATATCTCCGGAACCGCACGTTTAACGGTAATATCCTGGCACACGGTAATACCTCTATTTATTTGGGATTTTTTGGCATACTTCATATATCGAGCACAGGTGCGGTTTTTTTTAAAAAAATCGGGGAATATTTTAATTTTTTATGTTGCATTTTTCGTATGGATTCTTGGAGTAAGTGCGTACGCGTAGTGCTGGTCTTAAAAACTGAAAACCTTAATAAAATATACTTTTCAAGACCGCTAACAACAAAAACAAGAATGTCGCATAAAGAATTTGACTCAAAAATTGTCGAAATGAAAATGACGTCGAATCATTAATGAGCTGAGATCTGACATGAACGGACATGTAGATCCCAGGTTTCATCCACGCATTAGTTAATTTGTGCACTCATTAGTTATTTCAAGTACCTATTGGTTAACTCATGTACTCACTTTCCTCCCTGCTAGAGAAGAGCATGTACCGCCGCCGACGGCTTTAATAATAAATCATTTATTTCAGATTCATCCTAAGATTACATCCATATTTGTTAGTATATTGCGAGCTTAAAAACTAGTGTTAGTAATAACTATTGTATTTAATAATAATACAAAAGTGGCAGGTTCGGGTGGACTTCCCGATAGTGGCGGCACATCACTAAACGACTGCGTGCAGCCGTATCCAGCGCGCCAGTATTGGAGAGTCGGAGTTCCTGGCGTCGCGCTTACCCTCACTCTGAAAGAGCTAGAGCCCCAGCGGGCCAGCTGAGAGGACTCTACTCAGCGTGTCTTGAGCAGGGCCAATTCCTTAGTGAGTGGAAAAAGGGTCGTCTGGTCCTGCTCAAGAAGGCGGGGCGCCCAGCGGATTCGCCATCCGCATACCGGCCCATAGTGCTGCTGGACGAGGTGGGTAAGCTTTTCGAGCGGATTATTGCTGCCCGCCCCGCCGGCCACTTGTACAGAGAGGGGCCGAAACTGGACGATAGCCAGTTCGGCTTTCGGCATGGGCGCTCCACTGTGGACGCCATAATGCGGGTAAGAGTCCTGGCAGAGGAAGCGGTGTCCCGGGGCGGGGTGATGTTGGCGGTGTCCTTGGACATCTCCAACGCTTTCAACACACCTGCCCTGGAGCTGCATTCGGGAGGCGCTGTGTTATCACAGGGTGCCCCCGTACCTCCGCCGCATCGTTGGGGCTTATTTGGCGGAAAGGTGTGTCACCTACAGGGCACGCGACGGCGGCGGCCGGCGCGACATGTCGTGCGGTGTTCCACAGGGTTCGGTCGTCGGCCCACCTCTGTGGAACATCGGCTACGACTGGGTGCTGAGAGGCGAGCTCCAACCGGGGGTGGCCCTGGTGTGTTACGCGGACGACACACTGGTCACGGCCCGGGGGAGCTCGTAAAAGCAGGCGCAGCCATGCCCAGCGTTGCTGGGCACGGCTGCGGTCTCACGGTCGTGGGCCGCATACGGCGCCTGGGCCTGGAGGTGGCCCTCAACAAGTCGGAGGCCGTGGTTTTTCACGGCCCCCGGCGGGCGCCACCGCCGGGATCACATATTGTGGTCGGGGGTACTCCAATCGCTGTCGAGTCTACCATGAAATATCTGGGATTGGTGCTCGACAGCCGTTGGAGCTTCGAGCGGCTGGCGCCCAAGTTGATGGGCGCGGCGGGCGCGCTCGCAACGCTGCTTCCCAATCTGGGGGGCCCGAGCATCGCCTGTAGGAGATTGTACCTGGGGGTCTTGCGATCCATGGCCCTGTACGGGGCTCCAGTGTGGGCCTCTGACCTGACGGCCGGCAGCATCGCGATCCTGCGAAAGCCGCAGAGGGCGATGGCTGTCAGGTCTGTCAGGGGGTATCGCACAGTCTCCTACGAGGCGGCTTGTGCACTGGCCGGGTCGCCACTCGCCACCCTGGGACCTAGAGGCGAGAGTCCTCGCGTCACTGTACCGGTGGCGCGAGGAGGTGCGGACGCGGGGCGGTGGACCGATACAGCAAGAGATCGATCTGCGTCGGTCTCAGCTCCGCGAGGTCATGGTGGTGGAGTGGCGGGAGAGGCTCTTGCGCCCTACCGCCGGCCTCGCTACCATCGAGGCGATCCGACCGGTGCTCGAGGAATGGCTCGAGAGAAGGCACGGCTCCCTGTCGTTTCGGGCGACACAGGTGTTCTCGGGGCACGGTTGCTTCGGGAAGTACCTGTGTCGCATAAACAAGGAGCCGGACGCCCGGTGTCATCACTGCGTCCATTGTCTGGAGGACATGGCGCTGCATATATACGCTCGAGAGGTCGAGACCGCTCTCCCCACCCGCAGCAGACGTGTCGGGCGTCGGAGGAGGGCGAACAACGCCCTCTTCCGGCCCCCCTAAACGGGTCCAGAGGGACGGCAGACTTTTGGACGTCCGTCGCCCCGCCGAATAACTGGAACCGAGGCGGCGGCGCGTAGTGTTCCGCGCGCGCCGCTATTGACGTTGCGGGGGGAGTACACCTCACTCCCCCCGCAAACATGAGGTGGCCCGCAGTCGCGGGCCAGCACTAGTCGGGGATCGTGGAAGGCGCACTAGTTCCCATGATCCCCGGTGTGGGATAGGGAAGTGTGGGAAAGGAACACCGGGGTGGTTTTTAGTCGGTTAGAGTCCGACAGACCCCTCCGCCCACCCCAGGGCGGAGGACATCCGTGTGGATTTTCCACCCAAGCAACAAAAAAAAAAAGGTTTGGTTAGGTTAGGTTTTTTTTTATTTATAGTTATACTTATATATTTTTTAGTCGCGGGTACCCCGTAAAAACTAAAGTATACAGCTCCGCTATTATTTAATGTATTTTTTCTGTAAATGGCCAGTATTTAGCCCAAATCTAATGTAAACAAACTCAAAGTAGTCCAATAACGAAGTGTGAGTGTTATCTTTAAGAAAAAACTAAAGAATCAGTAAAAAAACAAAAATCTAAATCGGACAGATAAAAGTGTCAACGAAAAAATTAAAAAATTAACAATAACTCAACGATATTGTGGTGCAGAACAGTGAAAGTAAAGCAAGTGATAGTGATACCTAGACAATATAAATTGACTTAATAAAAGGTTTTTCAAAAATAAAGTGAAGAACAATAAAAAATTCTCATGAGTCGTCATCTTCCACTTTCATTGGTTTAAATAATTATACGTGTAGAAACGAACGCGTAATTTCGATACCTTTTCTAACAGTACGTTTGGTCGAGGGGCAATAACGTGTACCTCGTACCAGGCCTGTGTCACTCCGCGTGTAGGTATTAAAACATACCTACAGGCGGCGGCCCCTGCGGAGGGGCTAATCTAGTAGGCTGCCGCTATCGAAAGAAGACACGCGCGCGCGCTATTTGTTCGACCACGTTCAACTTTCTCGATAATTGCAAGATGGACACAAAACGAAAAAAAAGCAAAAAAATAATGTGCAGTATTTAATTGTTTAAATACGAATCGTGATCTAAATTTAACTTTTTTTTCGTTGCCTAAAGACGCTGACAGGTAAAATCTACTTTGATTGGATTACATTGGTGCCGATTCCCTTGTTTACAAACTAAACCAAATTTAAGTTCAGTGCATTTTTTTCTTTCTATTTCATTAAGAAAAGGATAGAAGATAATTTTAGTTATGTTCTGTCAAATTAATCAGCGCCATACAAGTTTTAGACGCGATTAAAAAGTTGACTAATAAAATTACATCAAATTACGTCAGGCGCTGACTAATTTGACAGGATTAAACTAATATTTATCTTCTGTCCTTGTTAAAGCATCAGTCCCACCGTTGGCTCCAGTTAATTCGGCGCAACTCGTAGATAATAAGATTTTAGCTATAAGTATTTTATCAGGCGTTTATTTCACTGTCCTTGCTTTCGTATTCAATGTCAAATCAAAATAAATCAAAGTTGGCTCACTGCGTGCTACACACTGAGTTTTTTAATTCCCTATATTCCTGAGAAGTTCCTTCAGTTTTTATACATGGTCCTTCGAGCCGGATAATATATTATTCACATATCAGCGAAGTGGAATAAGCTGAATTGGATATTTTATATTGAAAGAGTGCTGGAGTGACGAGGTGAAAACACGTGCTTGGAAGAAGAGTGATTTGGACAATAAGTGATATAAAACAGGAAGTGTTTAAGCATTATAATATTAGTCAAATTCACCCAACACTCGTAATATTAAAACAGGTAAAATAAAATAGGTATAGGAATTAAGTATTTAATAATAAGGTTAGTAACACATTTATATTACATTAACAAAGTTATTTACTTATTTTATTCTTCAGTGTGTGCATATTTACAAGGAATTAATTACAGAGCATTAGGTTAAATCAGATTTGTATATAATTATAGCTATCGCGTACTTAAAATACAGTACAGTAGTGTTATTGTTAACCTACATTAGTTAGCTATTTAGTTTTCAATATACAAATATTATTTTCTAATTGTAACCTTTAAAATTATTTTCTACTTTGTAAACCCTTTTAAAAAGTTTAATTGTACAATTACAGGTCAACGACACTCACTTGTTAACCTACATTAGTTAGCTATTTAGTTTTCAATATACAAATATTATTTTCTAATTGTAACCTTTAAAATTATTTTCTGCTTTGTAAACCCTTTTAAAAAGTTTAATTGTATAATTACAGGTCAACGACACTCACTTTCACAATGACTGATATTAAAGATCTAAAAAAGAAGCGAAGCACTTATAAAGGAAGATTAACAGTATTTGGAACCTATTTAAGTAATTTAAAGGATGCAGATATAACCCCCTTTCAGGTAATGGAGTTGCAATTGCGAGTCACTAAATTAGAGGATCTTTATAATGAATTTAACGAGGTTCAATTGAAAATAGAATGCATGTGTGAAGATACTGATATTGAGACACTCGAAAGAACCACAGTTGAATCTCAATATTATGGGTTGCTAGCTCAAGCTAAAATTATGTTAACAAACTTTTCAAAATCTGAGCAAGATGAAGTAAAATCGAATTGCAGTAGCAGTAAGCGTCAGTTCGTCAAGTTACCTACAATCCAATTACCCAAATTCACAGGATCATATGATAATTGGCTCGAATTCCGTGATACCTTCGCAAGTCTCATACATGGCAATGACGAAATAGACGAGATTAATAAATTTCATTACCTGAGATCATCGTTAGAAGGATCTGCTGCTATCGTGATCCAGTCAATTGAGTTTTCTGCTCAAAACTATAATGTGGCATGGGAGCTTCTTTGTGAACGATTCGATAATGAACGGTTATTGATTGAAAATCACGTTACAGCGTTGTTCAATATCGAGTCAATCAATAAGGAGTCCTCAATTGCATTAAAAGGTGTTGTAGACAATGTAAACAAAAATATCAGAGCGTTAAAAACATTAGGCGAACCTGTTCATAGTTGGGACACATTACTTATTTATATAATTCGACAAAAATTTGATCCTAAAACGTTTCGAGAATGGGAGGAATTCAAAGGGCGTATCGATAAATCTAGACGAATCACTTTTGATCAGCTGATTGAATTTATGCGCAATCGCGCCGACTTAATAGAAACACTGGAAAAGTCACGTCATTCAACAACCAATGTAAAACAAAACACTAAAATAAAAGCCTTTGTTACGACAGAAAACACTAGTAGTTCTTCATCACATAGTTGTCCAAAATGTAAAGGCGATCACAACCTCAATTCATGTCCACAGTTTCTATCATTAAGCGTCAACGATAGAATGTCGTTACTGCCGAGCTATAAGGTATGTTATAATTGTTTACGTCACGGTCACTATCCCAATAATTGCAAGAAATCAGGGTGTAAAATATGTAAACGCAAGCACCACACGCTTATTCATAACACAGATTTCAAACCAAAACCTGTTTCAAGCAAATCAGCTGATGGTACGACCGATAAGGCTAAGGTTGAGTCATCCTCTACTGCCGACGCAAACAATAGTCACGTTGCGCTCTCAGCTAATATCTCTGCGCAAGCGCATTCGCATACGAGCGGCACAGGCGACATCCTGTTGTCAACTGCGTTGGTTAGGTGCTACGATGTCAATAATAAAGAACACATCGTTCGAGCTCTTCTTGATTCCGGGAGTTCGTCGTGTTTAATAACAGAGAATTTATTTAACAAGTTAAATCTGCCTCATTTCAACACAGATAAATCTATACAAGGCATAAATAAGTCCATAACGCTTGTGGAAAAAATGTGTCGTGTGCACATTAAATCGTTGCATGAATCGTACGCTAATGATTTAATATGTTTTGTCTTGCCCACAATAACTGATAACGTTCCCGCTAGACAGGTACATGTGAATATACCCTCAAATATTCACTTAGCGGATCCGTATTTCCACACACCCGCTTCTATTGATATTATTATAGGAGCAGACGTATTTTGGAGTTTATTAGGATCTCATAAGATTTTACTAGGTGATGGGAAACCAACACTTTATCAAACTAGACTTGGTTGGCTAGTTTGCGGCCCAATTAACGGCGGCTTTAGTAAAATTTCATCTCAATTTTCATCAATTAAATGTAATTTTACAAATATTACCAATCAGTATGAAAGTTCTTCCAGTTCGATTGAGTTAGATGACATCCGAAACCAACTGACGCGTTTCTGGCAACTCGAGGAAGTTTGTCATGAGTCATCGACTTATTCAGCTGAGGAGAAGATGTGTGAAGAACCCTTCATAAAAAACACAACGCGCTTAGCAGATGGCCGCTTTAGCGTTAAATTACCGTTAAAGGAATCTTCGAATAGTTTAGGCGATTCATATCATCGTGCAAAACGATGTTTTCTGTCACTGGAGCGCAGAAATCTCAGCCAACCCTCACTCGATAAAATGTATAAGGATTTTATGACTGAGTACATTTCTTTAGGCCATATGTCAGAGTGTAATATTCATGAAGATCAGCTGTCATATTTTATTCCTCATCACGGTGTACTGCGCGAGAGCAGTAGTACAACTAAATTACGGGTAGTATTTAATGCTAGTGCACCCACTACCTCTGGTATTTCTTTAAATACAATACAGATGGTGGGGCCTACCGTCCAGGACGATCTGACTACAATTATTCTTAGGTTTAGAATGCATAATGCGTATATTTTTCTTTCTTTCTTTCTTTCTTTCATAAGTACGTCCTCTCTGCTGATGTGGAGAAAATGTACAGGCAGGTGTCTGTACATTCGTCAGATAGGCACCTGCAGCAAATTATTTGGCGTGATGATGCTTCTAGTACTCTCAAGGTTTATCAGTTGCATACAGTTACCTATGGTACGGCTAGTGCACCGTTTCTCGCGACTAGGTGCCTCAAACAGGTCGGTCTTGAATGTCAGGATCAAAAGGTCGCTGATGTTATCCTTCATGATTTTTACGTGGATGACCTTTTGACTGGTGCGGACGTGTTTGAGGAGGCTCAAATGTTGCGTCATAAGGTGACGGATGCTCTGGCTTCGGGTTGCATGCCTTTAAGGAAGTGGAAATCTAACGAACCCAGTTTGATTTCAGAACCATCTGGCGAGTCTTATTTAGATTTCCACAAGGAAAGTGATGTCGTAGATAAGACACTTGGTCTTAGTTGGCGAACTGACACAGATGATCTGTGTTTTCCTATAAATGTTCCTGAATGCATCGAAAATACTAAACGTGGCATGTTAGCAGTAATCGCGCGAATTTTCGATCCTCTGGGGTTGTTAGCACCGTGTGTCGTGAGCATGAAGATGTTGCTTCAGAAACTTTGGCTGGACGGCATAAAGTGGGATGACCAGCTATCACCTGAAGTTGGAGCAACATGGGCGAATATAATTAAAGCCTTACCGTGCCTTCATAATTTACGTGTTTCTCGTCGTGTGGTCTGTGACGCATACAAACAGGTAGAATTTCATATTTTCACCGACGCTTCGGAGCGAGCTTACGGCGCTTGTTTGTATGTTCGCAGCATCAACGAGCAGGGAGACGTCGACGTGCGATTATTAATCGCTAAAAGTCGCGTAACTCCTATTAAACCACTGACAATACCGAGACTTGAGCTCTGTGCTGCTGTACTTGGGGCACGTTTATATCAAAAGGTTGCCAATTCCCTTCACATTACACCAGTTAGTGTAGTTTTTTGGACTGATTCCATGATAGTGCTGGGTTGGTTAAAAATGTTGCCTATTAAATTAAATACTTTTGTTCGTAACCGTGTTGCCGAAGTACTAGAATTATCCGGTGCTAGCACTTGGAGACATGTGTCGACGCACGACAATCCAGCTGATTTAATAACCCGCGGAGCGGAACCTACCGCTATGCAATCACTGGATTTGTGGTGGTTCGGTCCATGGTTCTTGAAGTGTGACAGTACTACATGGCCACCCCCTGCTATAAATCCAGAAATCTTACCAGAGATTAAATCTAGTATTTTAGTTAATTTAGCTCAAGATCGTCATGCTGACGAAGATTTATTTAAATCATTCATCGAATTTAATCGTTTTTCCAATCTTAATAGATTACAGCGTTCTGTTTGTTACGTTTTTCGTTTTATTAATGCATGTAGAAAGTGTTCACCAAATACATCGTATTTAAACTCTCAAGAATTACAAAATTCATTAAACTTTATTATTATTCAGTCGCAAAAAGAGTCTTTTCCTGAATATAATTTACTATTACATAATAAAATATTATCACATAAAAATAAATTATTAAGCTTAAACGTGTTTCTAGATGAACATAAAATTATTCGTGTAGGTGGTAGATTAAAGAATTCCGACTACTCGTTTGAAAAGAAACACCCAATATTATTACAGTCCACTCATCATTTTGTGAAACTTTTATTTAAATTTGAGCATATCAGGTTAATGCACGCAGGTCCTCAATTATTATTAAGTACAATTAGAGAAACTTACTGGCCACTTGCTGGTCGCAATTTAGCCAGAGCCTGTTTTCGACAATGCGTTCGATGTCAGCGCCTAAAGCCACAGCCAGTTGTCCCTCAGATGGGTAATCTTCCATTAAATAGACTCTCACCAGCCGATTTTCTTTTTCAAAGCGTAGGAGTTGACTACGCAGGCCCGATAATCTCGTCTAGTCGTCAAGGTCGTGGATGTAGATTAGTTAAGGTATACATCGTTATTTTCGTATGCTTCACTACAAAGGCCATACATTTGGAGTTGGTGGGTGACTTGACGAGCAGTAATTACTTACAGGCTTTACGTCGGTTCATGTCTCGAAGAGGAAAACCTCTCAATATTTACTCCGATAACGGAACATCGTTTGTAGGAGCCTATAATGAGATTGCTGATTTTTTGAAACGCAATTGTGACTCCTTATCTGATAGTGCAGCTCAGGAGGGTATTAAATTTCATTTTATACCTGCTTACGCTCCACATTTTGGCGGTCTTTGGGAGGCGGGTGTCAAATCGACCAAATTTCATTTGTTCCGAGTGTGTGTTGTCATCTTACATACGAGGAGCTTAACTCCGTCTTGGTTCAAATTGAAGGCATTTTAAATTCTCGGCCGCTCACACCATTATCGTCGAATCCAGAAGACCTGTTGCCTCTCACTCCAGGTCACTTTTTAATTGGACGACCTCTCACGTCGCTGCCTGCAAAGGATATCCGGGACCACTCCACTCATCACCTGACGCGCCATCAACGTATTGAGCAGCTACGGCAGCACTTTTGGTCGAGATGGAGCAAGGAGTATGTCTCCGAGCTTCAGCAGCGTGTGAAGTGGCGCACGGGCAATGACAGCCTGAACCTGGATTCCCTCGTTGTCATTAAAGAGGATAACCAGCCACCGTTAAAGTGGAGGTTGGGCCGCGTTGTTGGTCTTCATCCTGGCACAGATGGCATAAGCAGAGTTGCCGACATCAGGACCTCAACTGAGACTATCAGAAGGGCATTCTCCAAGATTTGCCCGTTATTGGAAGACAACAACTGTTGAAAGGCGAGCTTCCAACGGCCGGGGGCATGTTAAAGCATCAGTCCCACCGTTGGCTCCAGTTAATTCGGCGCAACTCGTAGATAATAAGATTTTAGCTATAAGTATTTTATCAGGCGTTTATTTCACTGTCCTTGCTTTCGTATTCAATGTCAAATCAAAATAAATCAAAGTTGGCTCACTGCGTGCTACACACTGAGTTTTTTAATTCCCTATATTCCTGAGAAGTTCCTTCAGTTTTTATAGTCCTTTTCATAATGAAATAGAAAGAAAAAGATGCATTCAACTTAAATTTAGTTTAGTTTGTGAACAAGGGAATCGGCACCATGTTCCTATTTGAAATGAAATGAATTCAAACTACAAACCCTTTCTCCCCTTGTTGAACAAAGTACTATTCCAATACCCTAATAGTTATTTATGCAACTGTTGTATAATGAGGGGTATTAAAACACGAGCCGAGTGTGATAATAGTATCACATGAGTGTTTTAATACCTAATTATGTACAGTTGCATACAAGACTTTATCTACATCCATGAAAGGTTCTGAAACCATAGGGTGTTGCAGTGTTCTAAGAAGTCTATGTAAATTCATGGAAAGTTTAATTGCTTGTATTTAATACAAACAAACCGTGTATATGTAGTAATATAAATATTTACATTTTGGATTGTTCAATTATCAAAATTCACAAAGCTTGTGTCACTCATTTTTGTAAACAACAAAGTACATAATGCAATACTAATATCCAAATGTCGAACAAAAATGGCGGGATACGACGTGCTGTGCGCTAGACGGCGTAAGTAGTTTCTCGAAGTAAGCAACCCTAGTCCGCGGCTCTTTCAATACGTATAACCACGTATAACTTATTATGGACCGTAGTCCAGTGAATTAAGGCCCATATTCCCTAAAAAAAAAATTGGTAGGTATTTAAATGAACACGTGCTCGACTGGAACGCGAGCTAAATTAAATCATATTGTTTATCAGATTGAGTACATATTTCTTTGAAAACCATTGCGAAGTAACGCTTCTGTAACGCTAGTTACTAGTTATTATTCTGTGCTCGTACTCAAGAGGTTGCGAGTTCGCATCTGACATAGGGTAAACCACCCTAATATCGGCCCCTTAAGCCTTTTTCAGTTTTAAAATACTCATAATATTTTAACCTGTTATGTAAAGTGTTAACATTGTTGTTTTCCTATTGTGAAATTTAATTGGCTTCTTATTCTTACGTAACGTTTGGAAAATAACCTAGTTGTTTAATTATTATGATTTTTTTTATCAATGCATTCCGATTTTCCCCAATATCGGCCCCTTTTGCCTAAAGCCGACCAGATTTTTTCCTTATATATGCAAAATGTATGGTTATACACTGGTTCTAACAGTGAGCAGCAGTAGACAAAACGGATTATTTGAAAAAAATACATCAAACATCGATTTGTCAACTTTGTATAATTAAGTTCCAGTCCAGTCCAGTCTTCAAAATTATTATTGATTAGGTAAGTACAATTGAGATCAAATAATCAAAAACACGTAAATTGAACACAAAAAAATCAACGTCACAATATAACATAATTAGGAACACCTAATAGGTGATAAATGTAGTTAGTAGTCAACTAAAAAAGATCCTTGTACCTAAAGTCAAAAGATCCTTAGTACACTTTTATTTTACATACATAAAAGTTTTAATGTGAATTCAACCTTTTTTGAATAAAATTGGATTGAGTTTTTAGACATGTTTGTGTCAAAATAAAAAGTAATGAGAGGTTTTCCTTTTGAGGTTTTAAAAAAAAACTTAGTTTCCAAGAACTCTATAGATGGCGTTGAAGTTACTATGCCAGAGCCAAAACGCTTGAAAAAAAACCATTGTGTCACGTCACATACTCTCGTTGACTGACACTTTCATTTGCTTAACCTTCCGAATATAACCAACATTTCTCGCGCTTTGTTAAAATCAGTTTTTTTAGGTTCCGTTCCTTGCATTATCATACTTACACCTAGCGCCATCTATCCAGCGACTAGGGAAGAGCTAAAAAGAAAATCCCTCATTGAAATCAAAAGCATTATGGAGTATCTATATCAACTTCGAAGCAAATCACCGCCAAAATAACTTTCTACCCCTTTTTAATCCCGTTAAGGAATGAATTTCAATAAAATACGAAACACGTTTTCCATAAATTCTGCTAAAAAAGGTTTATGCAAAATTTGAAGTAGATTGGACCAAGGAATCACGTTGTCCCATACAAACTTTGCCCCCCTTTTTCACCCCCTTATGGGAAATCATCAAATAACCCCTCCCGCTTTTTCACCCCCTTAGGGGTAGAATTTCGGAAAATCCTTTCTTATCAGATGCCTACGTCATACAAAGAACACACCCTCCAAGTATCAGGTCTCTACAATCTGCGGTTTAGGCTGTGCGTTGATCCGTCAGTCAGTCATTCAGGAACTACTTCGTTCCCGAACTCCTTCGTTACCGTTCCGAATCGAGTCACCCTCCCATAAGAAGTTATCTAACACTTCAAAAAAAATTGTGTAATGACCAAAGAGATTTAAAAAGACTAAGTAATATATTTGAATGTCTTTGATAATGACAAACGGAGCCGCCTCTGCCGGTTTTAGGATTCATTGTTAAAAAAATATTGTCTTATATCGGCCACCCCGGCCGATATTTGGATTTGTACTAATAAACAGAAACCTAACTCCGGCCTAAAACATGATTTTTTTATTAAAATAAGTATCTAAGGCGATTCTTTATTTTATTATGTATCGAAAACAATCAATTCTCATTCCTTTTAATGAATATAAAACGCTAAAATCGCTTTTCCCAAAATGTCGTCCACAGTCGGTCCGAGATCAAAAAGCCGGCGATAAGAGGATTCTCGTACGCCTCCGTGTTCTACGACCGACTGAATATCCTATAGCGCACAGAGCGCCGCCATGTTGGTATTGACTATTGTGTATAATATAAGGTCTATTTTGGTGCAATATTATCCTAACATTATGTCACGTTTTTTAATTTACGCCACGATTTCTTCGACACGGCCGATATTAGGACGGGGCCGGAATTAGGGCACTTTACCCTACTGCGAAAGTTTTTGGAATTTAAAAAATTTGATTGTCTCTGTATCTCTTAGACTTGACCGAGACTTGACTCAGATTAGACAAACAAATTGACTAACGACATTATAATGGAGGACGAACAAATTGAAAATAATATAACATTTAGAAAACCACAACGATCGAGTTCGCTGTGTGATTTGTCATCGAACCAATCCCTCTTTGACGCAACTATGTTAAGTTTACCAAATACGTCTATCAACGAATCCCAAAACAAAGAGCTTCACGATAAAATTAATCTTTTACAAGAAGAGTTACTAATAGCGAACCAAGAAGTAACTAACTTAAACTTAGAAAACACTTATTTAAAGGAAGAGTTAGAAAAATGCAAAAATGTTATAAATAATTATAAAAAGTCTGTACAGCCGAAAAAACTATTCGGACACCTAAACCTAAATCGGCCAAGAAGAAAGGTGTTTCGAGGACTCAGATTCCATGCCATACACCTCCAATACTACCGCCTGTGTTCAGTGAAAACCCACTGGAGAAAACTGAATCTTCGCAAGAAACACATCCTTCCGTGAAACACAAAATATGTCTGATAAGCAGCGAAACCTCAAACAGACTATATACAATTGCCGAAAGAACTAATTTGTGTAACTTTGAAATCTGTCACTATCGTAAACCTACATGTGGTCTGTCGCAAATTCTTGACAAAATTGAAAGAAAAGTACAAAACTTTACGCACTCGGACTATTGTGTTATTTATATTGGCGAGGAAGACTTTCGCAAAACGCATAATTATTTAGAACTTGTCATGTTTGTTAGGGAAAAATTGTTACCATTGACTCACACAAACTTTATTATTTGTTTACCGACCTATAAATATATGACAGATTCCAACATAATGTTTAACAGCCGTATAGAAACTTTTAATAACCTTCTTTATTTAGATATAAATACATGTAATTATGCGTATTTAGTAGACTCAAATCTTAATCTACCATATGAATACGAAACCTATAATAAAAAATATGGAACTTTAAATAACTGTGGTTTAGAGATTGTTGTATCAGATTTGCGAGACCTTATAATTGACCTAAGCAACCTAACTGCTTCACACTCGGAAGTTAACTGCCTCCCTCAAAATCAAAACAGTTGCTCTGCAGATTCACAAGTAGATTCTCAGTTTTTTCTTTAAATATCTTACTATTCTACATCAGAACATAGCTGGATTGATAAATAAAGCAGATAGTCTGACTGTCAAGTTAGTGGAATTATCTGACAGAGGAACTATTACAGATGTTCTTTGTATCACAGAGCACTTCATACAGACGGGCTATGAGGATATATTACACATTCCGAATTTCTGTCCAGCGGCTTTCTTCTCTAGAAATACAAAGAGAGGAGGAGCGTGTATTTTCGTCAGAGTAGGGCTGCAGTTTAAGGAAATACCGGAAATATCAAAACAATCAGTTTCGGGGATTTTTGAATGCTGCGCTGTAGAGATAATAGCTCATAAAATTATTATTATTTGCATATATAGAATTCCTAAACCTAATTACGAAATATTTTATGAAAAATTAGATTATATTTTAACTAGAGTTTGTACTTCTCCAAATAAAAAAATTGTCTTGTGTGGAGATTTTAATATTGATGTTTTAAAAAGAAACAAGCCTACATTAGAATTAGATTTTTTTCTTATGAAGTACAATCTAAAACTAGCTCTTTATACTCCCACAAGGTTAAGTAGTCACACCTGTATTGATAATTTTGCACACAACTACTGGAAATACTGCGAAACTGAAGTTGTAGATCTGGTCCTTTCGGATCATACATCTCAAATTCTTAAAATACCAGTTAACAAAACCTGTAAACTACAGTTTTGGAAAACTAAAAAACAGGACATAAACTTGAATAATTTAGAAACTTTTAAAACAATACTCCGCTCCGGAATACTCCGCTGTATAAAGAATCGTAATAAACTCCAAAAAAACTCACGGACTGACCCACATAACGAAATTCTAAAAATCACATATAGCCGATACAGAAACCACTGTAACAACCTTATTAAAAAAATTAAAAGAAAGTATGAAAGAGAATTGCTGGCTAACTCAGTCGCCAACACGAAATTATTATGGAAAAATATAAAATCAATTACTTATACCAATAAAACAAAAAATCCAAGTACAGAATTACTAAATATCAAGCCTACTCCGACTGAGTCAGTAAACTACGTTAATAACTATTTCGCGAATATCGGAAAAGAATTAGCTCAACAAATACAACCTAGAAATAATAACAGTCCTGATCTCCAACTAAACAATTTACATACACAAATAAATTCATTCGTGCTCTTAGATACTGACACAGAGGAAGTAGAGGGAATCATAAGGAACTTGAAGGCGGATAGTGCCCCTGGCTGGGATGGTATTTCAACAAAATTCCTAAAATACTGTAATAAAGAACTCGCCCCTGTTATTGCCCACCTAGCTAACCTCTGTTTCAGAAACGGAGTATTTCCAGGCCCCCTGAAACAATCTGTTATTACTCCAGTCCACAAGGGAGGGAACGGAAGCGATGTCAATAATTATAGACCTATCTCGGTGTTGCCAGCCCTGTCTAAAGTTATAGAAAAATTAACCAACACTAGATTAGTAAATTATTTCAATAAGTTTAAAATTATAGCTTCAACACAATTTGGCTTTAGGCAGGGAGTGTCCACCGAGGATGCAGTTGGTGCCCTCACCTCACTAGTAACCGATCATTTAGATAGAGGGAAGAAATGCCTGACGGTATTTCTAGACCTAAAAAAAGCTTTTGACACCGTTTCCGCTCCCACCCTTGTGACTAAACTAGAAAAACTGGGAATAAGGGGAACTCCTCTCAATTTTTTTAAAGACTATCTTACAAGCAGGAAACAGAGGGTAAAGATTGGAGGATATATTAGTGATGATAGTGATGTGTCGTTTGGAGTACCGCAGGGTAGTGTTCTGGGTCCCACGTTATTCCTAGCCTACATTAACGATCTTTGTAACCTAAAAGTGGAAAACGCAAATATATTCTCATACGCTGACGACACTGCTATTGTCTTCCATGGGCACAGTTGGGCCGATGTTAAAGATAAGACAGAGACAGGAATGTTCCAAATTGCGACTTGGCTCGATAACAACCTTCTCACGTTAAATACTGCGAAAACCAATTTCATATCCTTCTCCATATATAAAAATACACAACCAGATGGAGAATTCAACATTAAAGTACACTCTTGTGATAAAGCTAAGAATAACAGTTGCGCTTGTCCCATAATTAAAAAAGTTCTCAAAACAAAATATCTAGGTATAATTATTGACCACAGATTGTCATGGTACTCTCATATAGAACACGTTACTGGAAGGATTAGGAAATTAGGATGGATTTTTAAAACTTTAAGATATATTGCGCCCATAAATATAAAAAAGAAATCAGGCTCTCACAGAAATTTATTAAATGAAATATATATCTCTCTAGCACAATCTGTTATAGCCTACTGTATCACAATATGGGGCGGCGCAGCAAAATCTAAGTTTATACATGTTGAACGAGGACAACGTGCCGTAATAAAAATTATGTATTTCAAAAAGATTACATATTCTACTGAAAGTCTCTATCAGGATAGTGGTCTGCTTTCTGTTAGAAAGTTATACATCATATATACCGTTCTTAAAAAACATAAAAATCTACCATATGATCAAACTGCAATAACACGAAGACGGAAAGATCTCATAGCACAGGTTCCTCAAACTAAAACAAAATTTGCTGCCATTCAATACAACAAACTATCATGCCAACTTTATAATAGAATAAATAAAAAGATATATGTTCACAATAAACAATTACACGAATGCAAAAAAATTCTAACGAATTGGATAAAGACATTAAATTACACAGATACTGAGGCACTATTGCAAAACACAAAATGAAACACCCATCCCCCACACACACTCACACACACAACACACACACACAAACACACACACAATGTTTATATCTAAGGTACTAAATAAATTGTATATTGCTGTGGAAGAGCGGAGTCTCCTAACACAGGCATTACTTGCTTAAAAGGAGGCTCCAATCACCAACTAATGTAAAAGTTTTTGGTAAAGAAATAAAGATTTTGTATTTTTGTATTTTTTTTTTGAAAACACATCTTAGCTGTCTATCGTTTGTACAAGTTTTTGATACACAAGACGCAAACCAAGCTTTTGATAATTTCATGGACGATTTCTCTCTTTTTTATAAATTATGCTTTCCGGAAAAAATTGTAACCATCAAAACCAACAAGGAAACAAAGTGGATATCTCGGGGAATAAAAGTATGTAGCAAAAAGCAAAGACAGTTGCTCTGGTCATATAGGTTAAATTCTGACTCACTGCGTAAAAAAAGTTTTCAAAATTATTCAAAACTTTATAGGAAAATTATCAAGCTAACTCAAAGAGCACAAAATAATCACTTTATAAACACCGCCAAAAACAAATCGAAAGCTACCTGCCAATAATAAATAAAACCAAATTGTGTCTGCCACAAGAGCAAATCATGTGCGTAAATCGAGGTAATCTGTCGTTTACACTTCCCACTGACATTGCAAACGAATTCAACAATTATTTTATTGACGACATTGAAAATAATGCTAAAGCTGACATCACGTTAAACAATATTAATTTAAACACTCAGACATTAAATTCCCTATTCATGCAACCTGTTACAACTGATGATATTATAAAAATTATTGCTAGCCTGAACAACACAAACACTGTTGGATACGATGGCGTTTCTATAAAAGTCATAAAATTCACTAAAGAAGTAATAGCACCTCCATTAGCGCATATAATTAACCTGTGTATTGCTGATGGCTTATCCCAGACAAACTAAAAACAGTTGTAATAAAACCATTGTACAAAAAAGGCGACAAAACAGATTTAAAAACTATAGACCTGTAGCGAAAATACCAATTTTTCCAAATTTTTTGAGAAAGTGATCTATAACTCTCTTTACGCTTATTTCGAAAAATATAAATTATTTTGTAAAGAACAAAAGGGATTCCGTAAGAATACTACAGTTAATATGGCACTCTTCGACCTATTAATAAACATCATGTCATCTGTGGATAGGAGAAATCCAATCTGTGCTATTTATACTGACATGACCAAGGCCTTTGATTATGTGGACCATAAAATTCTGTTACATAAGCTACATAATTACGGTGTAAGAGGGAACATCCTCCAGTTGTTAGAATCGTACTTAAGTAATAGACTTCAATACACAGAAATTTCCAGAATTTGTCCGAAGAGTAAAATAGAAACCATATATGCATCTAAACCGAGGCACGTAAAATATGGTGTTCCACAGGGTAGCGTACTGGGGCCACCACTCTTTTTAATATATATTAACGATCTCCCGAAAGTAACAGCAAACAAAATGGTTCTCTTTGCGGATGACAGTACAGCTGTAATTAAATGTGCAAATCATAATAATTATGAGCAGGACATCAATAATTGTTTACATGACATAATAAATTGGTTAAACAACAATAATTTAGTAATAAACCTAAGTAAGACAAAAATAATGCAATTTCATCAACGCAGTGAAAACCCAAATGTTAATATTGCTTACCAAGGCTATAATATTGAAGAAGGAAATCAGGCGAAGTTTTTAGGTATAGTGATCGACAGCAAACTGACTTGGAAACCTCATATTGAAGTTGTATGCAAAAAAGTCAGTAAATCCGCATATGCTCTCCATCAACTTTCAAAAAAAGTTAACAGTCAGGCTCTTTTAGCAGCCTATCATGGACTTGTTGCCTCTGTTTTGCGGTATGGCATTATTTTCTGGGGACAGTCTACTGATAAGGAACTAGTATTTAGAATGCAGAAGCGATGTATAAGGTCAATGTGCGGTCTTAAAACAACTGATAGCTGTGTTCCCTATTTTAAATCTTTAAAAATTTTAACTTTTCCATCTTTATACATTTTGGAAACAGCTCTATTTGTAAAAAATAATCCACAATTATTTGAAAAACTGTCAGCAGTCAGAAAAAATCCGATACGAACTCAATATGTAAACCAACTATGTCAAGTGAAATGTATAACCGCACTAATGAAGAAAAGTTTTTTTGGTATCGCCCCACGCATTTATAATAAATAATATTTTTTTTATTACATCAGGTCTGATGTAATAAAAAATATGACTGTAATAAAATTTAAAAGGGCTCTAAACCAAATATTAGTTGAGAAATGTTATTACACAATTGACGATTTCCTTAATGATAAATCGCTGTACTGATTGACAAACTATTATGATTGACATACAGTTACTATTCTGACATTTATTTTTTATCCTTCTTATTGACATACGTATCATTCCGATTGACATTATTGATTTTTTTACATTTAATTTTGTGTTTGTAATTCGTATTGTAATTCTAATGATTTGACATCTTAACTTGTTCGGTATCAATACAATTCTTTGATTTTAGAATTGAATATTTGCATGCCTAGGCGACGGTAGAATATGGAGGACTATATTATATAAGAAAACATCTATGTACCAATTACCCATGTTTGCAAAGAAATAAATGATTTGATTTTGATTTGATTTGATTTGATATATTCTTATTCCTCTGACTGAAGTCAAAGCCTGTGTTTCCTTTTTTTAATTTTGCAAAAGGGGGAAAAATCCATCATGGACGCCTGGGAGGACCCAGGCAGTGCCGGACTCTACCGGCTAAAAACCCGCCAATTGCTATTCTATTTTTTTTGTTTTTTGGGGCTTTACCGCTTGGTCTTATGCTCTATTTCTGAATCTTATTGCTATACAATCTTTACCATTTACCCACCACTTTTACAACTACAATTTTTTACCTACATTTAATAATTATGTTTCTTATTCTAACTCATATTTTAGGTTACGTTTACAACTACTTGCTAATTATTCTAAATACTACAATTGGTTTATATAATACGGTTAAAGATATTTATTTCTGAAAAGAATTACAAATTCACTTACAGAGAAAAACATAAATACGTTTACAATGTTATCTGCCAGTAAGCGTAGATAAAAACAAAAAAACAAATATGCATCTTAAAACTACGTTACAATAATACTTTTACTTATCATTAATCGTTTAGTTCATAACAAGTACAAAATTAACAATTCAGAAGAAGGTAGGTTACACACAAGAAACAAGAAAGAACACAAAAGTTTTGGGCGATGAGGGTAGGGTGCAATTTAATAGTTGTTGCGTGTTCACTAAGGCCTACGACACAGTGCAGAACATAAGCGATTCATTATAATGTTTTCGGCTAATATTTGTACATAATACGTAATAATTTATTTTTGTTTATATGAAAATTATGTGATAGGCAGCGTAGGAGTCCAAGAAAACCCAAAATTTCCACTAATTGAATTTAATAAAAGTAATTACAATTAATTCTTAATATTAGGTAAGTAGATACTAAAAGGTTGTCCTAACGACCGATGTATGTGACGAAAGGCCCCACGCCGAATCTGCTGCTTAGTTTTATTGGATGCATCGTGTTGGGTTGCGCAATCCCTTCACAGTAACTGAATGTATGGTGATGACGTATCTGGGGGGCACTCGCAGATATAACACCTCCCACCTTAGATGAGCAAATATTTGCCAATTTCTACGGCAAAAGTTGCGGCTTTCTTGTTCCGCTGCGACAACTCGATGGCTTCTTTATTCGATTCAATTTTAATTAGTTTTGCTCGATGATGACGAATAAAGTAGATGGTAACAAGTGCACCTGCACTTAACAATGCAAGTACAATCGCATACAGTGGTATTGTTGTGTGGTGGAGACTCGAGGAATCCGCAGTATCGATTTCGACAGAAGTTTCCATCGTAATTTGTGTCTGTATCTTGTGCAATGTACCGAGATCCATTGAATTCAGGTGGTAATTTGGTTGAATCTTCCGAGAACATTAGTCATCCGTGGGAGCGCTGAGATTTCAATTGAAATTCCGTTGACTTTGTGAGTTTTCATTTTGCAAGACTTCGGAATTGTAGCCAGAAAACTTCCTTTCAGAATTTGATGTTTTTCAGGGCTGCAGTAAAGTTGAACCTTGGTGGGCTTCAGGAACGAAACTATGTAGTGCTAACTATGTAGTGCACTTTGCTACCTTTTAAAAGTGAAACTGATTTACCCTCTCATATTTTCAATGACCCAGATAAAATTAATTCACACTTCTTGAATGTCCCAGGTGATATAATAGCACCATCTACATGTCTAGGTTACTATGAGTCTCATAGATTTAATGACGGCGTATTCGCTATTGAAACTGTAGGTCAATCAGACATAATGAAGATTTTATCAAAACTCAAAACAAATGCAGAGGGTTTCGACCACATTACACTGGACATGTTTCTTCTGACTCTTCCACAGACTTTGGATATCCTTATTTCCATTATTAATCATTCCATTTCAACCTCGACCTTTCCTGATCTATGGAAAATAGCCGTTGTGCGTTCGATTCCTAAAATCGCGAACCCAACTATTTTACCCTTTTTATCAAAAGTACTAGAAAAAGTAGTTAATGCCCAACTAACTGCATATCTTGAGCAAAATAACATCCTCCCTGAGGCTCAATCCGGTTTTAGGAGGGGGCGTAGTGTTACAGACAACATATTATCAGCTCAAGATGAGGGGTGTTGTACTCTGTTAGTTCTGCTGGACTTTTCTAGAGCATTTGATGCTATTCATTTGAGTCTCTTGCTTTCTAAGATGACATATTATGGATTCGACGCCGCTACCGTTAAATGGTTCGGAAGCTATCTGAGTAATCGTCAACAGCTTGTGGAAATTCGGGATGCGAATGGGTCTAGTGTTTTTTCTAATATGAGCCCAGTGGTAAAGGGGGTTCCACAGGGGTCGATACTGGGTCCTCCTTTGTTTATTCTATATAGTGCCGATATTATTAATATTATAAAAAACTGTAAATTTCATATCTATGCAGACGATATTCAATTATACCTGGCCTTTAAACCTGAAGATTACGAGAGTGCAGTAAAACTAATTAACGAAGATCTGGCAAGGATTGTGGACTGGTCAAGACAGAACTCTCTTCTACTTAACCCGGCCAAAACTAAATTTATGATTTTCGGATCTAAAGGGCAACTGGGTAAAATAAACAGTAACCTTGCAAACGTGATTGTGATGGGCCAACACATTGATCGTGTGTATGAAGCGAGAAATCTGGGTTTGATTATGGACCAAGGCCTTAATTTCGAGGCTCACATCGCAAGCTGCGTGAGAAATTGTTTTTACCGCCTAAAAGTCCTGTATAAAATGCGCCCATATGTAAACGAGGACCTGCGTGTACAGCTCGTTGAAAGCCTAGTTTTATCCAAATTAAATTATGTTGATACCGTCGTAGGTCCACGACTACTAGCACGCACCGAAAGACTTATATAGCGGGTTCAAAATGCCTGCGCACGTTTTTGCTTTGACGTACCACCAAGGAGCCACTTGACACCATTTTTAAACAAGCACAACATTTTAAAAATGAAATCCCGTCGTAAGCTGCACTTAGCATGTCTTCTTTTTGGAGTTATTAAATATAAATGTCCCTCATACCTGTACTCAAAGCTTACGTGGATAAATAACCACCGACAGCACAAGGCCAGGCGTTGTGCTCAGCAGCTGGCTACACCACATCACAGAACTGCAGCTTTTCGAGGAAGCTTCCGGTATGCAGCATCCAAATGTTGGAATAATATTCCTCCACCAATTAGGGACTTAAACAACATAAATACATTTAAGTTAAAAAAATGAAAAAAAAAAAAAAAAAAAAATGAAAAAATATTTATTGTTTTAGCCAAGTTTTTCTTACAAACTAGTGGTTGGAGTTTCCTTTTAGGCGTCTAAAGCCTGAGTCAGGAAACTCCACTCTTCCATAACATAAATTAAAACATTAGCAAACTTGTTTTTTTTTTTTTTTTTTAAACAATAACTACAGAAAAAATAAATTAGAAAAATACACAATGAAAAATACAAAATTAAGATATATAAAAACTAAAAGTGAGAAAGTAAATGTGCTTGTCACTGTGGGGAATGGTTCAGTGTGAGTGAGTGTATGGGGAGGGGTGTTTGAGTGAGTGTATGGGGAGGGGTGTGTGAGCGAGTGTATGATGTGATCCTGTATGTATGATGTAATCCTGTATGGGGGAGGGGTTATGTTGTGTAGGGAGAATGGATGAGTGAGTGTTGAGAATATAAGCGTGGGTCTGTGAAAGGGTGTGTTTGGTGTGCTTATGACTGCGTGAGTGTGTGGGATAGAAAATGTTCTCGGTTTGTATTTTATTTTAGCAATGCCTCCGTGTTTTCGTAGGTAAGTGGTTTAATCCAACTAGTTAGTATGTTTTTACATTCATGTTGTTTCTTGTTATGTACATAAATCTCTCTATTAAATCTATTGTACAGCTGAGCTGAGCGTTTTTTATATTGTATGCTGGCGAACTTGGTTTTCGTCTGGGGAACTACTGCTATTATGTCTTTTCTTCTTTTCAAGGTTTGGCCAGGGACATAAGGTAGGGTTTTGTGTAACTTTAGAATAGTTTTGACTATGTATAGTTTTCTCGCCGAGAGTAAGTCGCTAATTAAGACTAAGGCTTAAGCTAAGACAAGCTTATTAAGGCTTAAGACATTTATAATTCTTTCACAAATTGAATTTAATGTTATAAATATTGACAAATCGTTTATCTAATTTAACAATCTAATTATTATCTATCTATTATTTACTACTATTTCGAATTTATTTCATAGGAACTTAATGTGGGTAGTTGCGCGTCGGCGGTAAATCCGTTGTCTGCGATCGCCAGAATCCATGTGTGTGTACAATCACACATACCTACGTACACACCCATACATTTGTACAATCATCCTTTTGCTCCGACTTCCTTTGTAATTCCAAATTCCATTGTAATTACTAGTTTTGTCTTTGAACTTGAACTCAATGCTCAGCATTATTAAGTCTACGGGCACTATACACTTTCTCGGAAGCAATTGTTTTGATTTATTTAGCTCAATAAAATAATATTAACTAGGCAGTAGTCTCACTCTCACTGAAATGTCATTGCGGTATTGCAATTTTAAAAATGCATAGGTCGATGCTGCATCGGCCAGACCGAAGTGGGTCGTGTCAATAAACTGTGTTTCGTTTTCGGATAAGTACTTATTTATTTAGCAGGTTTCTTCGCGTCTATTATTACTAATATAATTATGTTATCCTCTGTGACAAAAATATTCATTGTATATTATTTATTTATTACACACTTAGAAATGCCCATTTGATAGAATAACATTATTTATTTACTACGTCTACTACCCTCATCCGTGTGTCACTGCGGGGGGCCTACTGAAAACCAGCGCTGAATGTTTTACACCCAGCATATGCTGAGTTGGTTACCCTTTCGTTATGGGCATGCTCAGCACAGTTGAGCTGTTTAATTAATTGTTAAGTTGTTTGTTGTTATATGTATATGTACGTGCTGCTCTATTGTGTTGCTGCTGTCCATTAACGAATAAATGAATATTCTATTCTATTCTATTCTATTCTAGTGTTTGCTATCTAGCTCCAGCAGGGCTTCCTTGGCCAGAGAGATAGGCGTGATTTGACACGTTTCATCTATCTCCTGGGAATGTATCAGTTTTTCTATGCAATCCTGCCCGGAGCAAATTTGGTGATTCGTTTTTTGCTCGCAGATATGCCAGTTATCTACCTTCGGTCATTCAGCCTCCATGTACACATATTCCTTTGAATTGATCGCTACATATGGATAGGATGGCAGGATAACGTCAAAGTTTTTATTAGGAACTGGACAAAGTTTAAATAGTTCAAAGGTACTGGGAAGGGTGATAGGTAATTGAAGGACAACCACGATTTTCTTATCGACATTATATGAACCTAAACTAATTATGTCATAGTAATATCTAATGTCTATGACCTGATCGGTGCTATACAGGGTGTTTGGTTTATGGACCGACACAATTTTACCAGGGATTTGGGAGGTCCTTAGCTAGGTTCTACCCATACACCCTATGTCCTAAATATCATGGTTGGTTACGTATGTTTTTTTTTTTTCAAATGAAAAAAAAAACCCAAAATGTTTCCTTTAATGCCAAATAACTTTTTCGTTTGTGAGTGTAATGGCACAAAATTAATTTTGTTGTATTCTCCAAAGTCTTCTAAATCTAAATAAATCTTTGTTGGATAGAACTGGTTTCTAGAAAATTTCTTACGAGCTACCAAAGTTATTTTCTTTTTTAAATGTATGAAATTGTACAACTTCAAAATTTATTATAAAAAAAACTAAAAGCCATTTTGAACTTAGTTTTATTTTAAAAAGTTCTTTAGTTGATACTCTTTCTAACGGTATGCGACATATCACAAAGAACCATTCATGAAGTAGTCAAGCCGAGCCGTAGTAGGAGAGCCAGGATTAAGAAAAGACTTATAAATGTTAGTATGTTTTTATAAACTAAAGTTATAAATCTTTTTCAAATTTGATTCAAATTAACCCAATATTACCCATACATCCTATGTCCCAAATGTCACGGTTGGTTACATATGTTATTTTTTTTTAATTGAAAAAAATACCCGAAGTGTTTACTTTGATTCGAAATAACTTTTTCGTTTGTGGGTGTAATGGCACAAAATAAATATTGGGTTAATTTGAATCAAATTTGAACAAGATTTATAACTTTAGTTTATAAAAACATAATAACATTTATTAGTATTTTCTTAATCCTGACTCTCTTAACTAACATTTTGACTACTTAATGAATTGTTATTTATGACATGTAGCATACCGTTAGAAAGGGTATCAACTAAAGAACTTTTTAAAATAAAGCTAAGTTCAAAATGGCTTTTAGTTTTTTTTTATAATAAATTTTGAAGTTGTACAATTTCATACATTTAAAAAAGAAAATAACTTTGGTAGCTCGTAAGAAATTTTCTAGAAACCAGTTCTATCAAACAAAGATTTATTTAGATTAAGAAGACTTTGGAGAATACAACAAAATTTATTTTGTGCCATTACACTCACAAACGAAAAAGTTATTTGGCATTAATGGAAACATTTTGGATATTTTTTTCATTTGAAAAAAAAAACATATGTAACCAACCATGACATTTAGGACAGAGGGTGTATGGGTAGAACCTAGCTAATGACCTCCCAAATCCCTGGAAAAATTGTGTCGGTCTATAAACCAAACATCCTGTATAAATGCTGTAATTTACTTATCATAGTTCTTAATTTCCTAATAGATAGAGTAGAATGGTGCAAGGATACCGTGCGACTAAAAGCTAATATATTTTCTAGCCTACTTATTTCACCGGATAACTCTTGTACGTTATCGTTAAGTATAACGAAGAGTTGCGCAAGGTCTTTGACGTAGTCATATTGATGACGTACGAAAGGGCTTTATCTAATTTCAGCTGATTTATTATATAATGAACGTACTGAATATATTATATTATATATATTCAGTACGTGAGTTTGTTGTAAGGAAAATTATTTATATCTAAATATATAAAAGAAGAAACTGACTGACTGATTGACTGACTGACTCATCTATCAACGCACAGCCCAAACCGCTGGGTCTACAGATTCCAAATTTGGCAAGTAGGTTCCTTACGTGGTCTAGGGGTGCACTAAGAAAGGATTTTTCAAAGTTCATCCCCTATGGGGGTTAAACGGGGCTCCAAAGTTTGTATGGGGAAACAAGATTAGTTAGACTATTTTATTCGAAACTTCACAGGAGTGCTCCTATTGATAAATGAGTAGAAACGGGTTTCAGGTTTTTTCAGAATTCAATCCCTAAGAGGGGGAAATAGGGTGGCAAAGTATAAAAATCAATGCACAGCCCAAACCGCTGAGTCTAGAGTTTCCAAATTTGGCAAGTAGGTTCCTTATGTGGTCTAGGGGTGCACTAAGAAAGGATTTTTCAAAATTCACCCCCTATGGGGGTTAAACGGGGCTCCAAAGTTTGTTTGGGGAAACAAGATTAGTTAGACTATTTTATTCGAAACTTCACAGGAGTGCTCCTATTGATAAATGAGTAGAAACGGGTTTCAGGTTTTTTCAGAATTCAACCCCTAAGAGGGGGAAATGGGGTGGCAAAGTATAAAAATCAATGCACAGCCTAAATCGCTGAGTCAAGAGATTCCAAATTTGGCACAAAGGTTCTTTATGAGGTTTAGGGGTGCATTAAGAAAGGATTTTTCAAAATTAACCCCCTTAGGGGTTGGAACGGGAGTCCAAAGATTACATGGGGAAATAAGATTAGTTAGACTACTTTATTCGAAACTTAACAGGAGTACTCCTATCGATGAATGAGATAACGTTTGTGTTTCAGGTTTTTTCAGAATTCAACCCCTTTTTTTTTCGGATGGGAAATCATCAAATAACTCCTCCCGCTCTGGGCGGAGCAGGAGGGAGTGTCAGACTTTTACTGACTAAAACCCATCCATGTTCCTTCATCGCCCTTTGTGTTCCGGGGCCACGGTATCTCTTTTGAACAGTCCCGCAACCCCGGCAGGCATCGGTCCCTACGGACCCCTTCCCTTTTGCTGACTCTCTTTGAGGCGCGCGTGGAACACGAACGCGCCGTCGACACGGCCTGTCGTCATGAGACGGACGGACGGCGAGCTAGCCCATAGCCCACCGTCCACAGGCCCGCGCCTACGGTGGCCGGGGGCCACGTGGTGGTGGCCCCCGACGCCCGGGGCGTCTCCCGCGGCGGCCGGGACGTTGAGAGGTTCGCTCCCTCTCACGTTCCGCCACCTCCTTCTCTAGCATTACTGCTTCGCAGAAGGAGGTGACGGCGTCCCATTCCGTCTCGCTCCGGACCATGGCTTGCACCAGGGCCGGACGCGAGAGGTTCCCCTAAAGGGGGAAATGGGGTAACAAAGCCTGAAATTCAACATAGGTATTGTTTGTATGGTGAATTGGGTTGGGTGTATTACAAAAACAACGATTTTAAAATTTAATGTGGCGGCCCTAAAATAACATTATTCCCTGTTGGGGTGCGATGGGGTTGAAATGTCTAAAAATCAATATGGGTGTCGATACCGAGATTATCAGATGTGCTGATTACGAAAATGGCATTTATTTTGAGATCCAGAAGATGGCGGATTCGACTTCTATACAGGGTTATTGTTGATTTATTGTGATGATTGTGATAACGATGATAATGATTGTGATTACGATGATGATGATTGTGGTAATGATTGTGATGATGATGATATTTCATCATCATCATCTGCCTAGCCTTTTCCCAACTTTGTTGGGGTCGGCTTCCAGTCTAACCGGATGCAGCTGAATACCAGTATTTTACATGGAGCGACTGCCTATCTGACCTCCACAACCCAGTTAGTACTGGGTAATACGATACCCCTTGGTCAGACTGGTTGTCAGACTTTTTGGGCCTCTGACTACCTAACGACTGTCAAAGATCTACAAATGACAACCGGGACCAACGGCTTAACGTGCTTTCCGAGGCACGGAGGAAACTCGGTATGTAATGAGCGGTCACCCATCCACAGACCAACCTAGGCAAGCACGGCTTAACCTAACGATCGACCCGAGCGGCTGTTATTATTTAGCCACGAGCTCCTCGATGATGATATTTATTACAATGATAATGATTGTTTTACGATGATGATGATTGTGATAACGATGATGGTGATTGTGGTAGTGATTTTGATGGTGATTGTGATGGTGATGGTGATTGTGATAGTGATAGTGATTGTGATAGTGATTGTGATAGTGACGGTGATTGTGATGGTGATAGCGATGGTGATGGTGATTGTGATTATGAAAGTGACGGTGATAATGATGAAGATGATTGTGATTACGATGATAATGATTGTGATAACGAGGATAGTGATTGTGAGTGATTGTGATGGTGATGGTTGGTGATTGTGATTGTGTTAGTGATGGTCATTGTGATAGTGACGGTGATTGTGATAGTGATAGCGATGGTGATAGTGATAGTGATAGTGATAGTGATAGTGATAGTGATAGTGATTGTGATTGTGATTGTGATTGTGATTGTGAATGTAATAGTGATAGTGATAGATATTGTGATACTGATAATGATGGTGGTTGTGGTAGTGATGGTGGTTGTGATAGTGATGGTGATTTTGATGATAATAATAAATTGTGATGATTATTAAATTTGGCACTTAGTAGTTTGTAACCTGGATTAACATGTAGGATACTATTTATCCCTTTATTATGATTCAGTGGGACAATTACCGAACTATACGCCGGCGAAGCCGCGGGCAACAGCTAGTAATGAAATATGTAGATTAATTTTGTTGGAAATGAGTTTATCATTTCGTTTTAGAATTTTCATAGCGTTTTCGAACCTTATAGCATCGAATCCTAGATCCTAGAAGTTCCGTTAAGCCTCGTAGATACGTCTGGAAAGCTAGTTTTTTATACAAAGTTATTTTTGCTTCGACGGTGGTAGCGACGGCATCGTGCATTTCTACGTATGTCATGATGGTGCTTAAAAGGTTTAACACGCGCTCATAGAATACTTGAGGCGTATCTGATCCTTGAGATAGTAACGATAGATCATTGTATAACGCAGACTCATCTCCATGGTCTGAAAAATTATGAATTAACGTATTCCTAACACCATTCCAGTCCCGGGGAACACCATTTGTTACTAGTGTTCTAGCGTTCCCGGTGATTTTATATAATATACCATTTTTAATGCTAAGTTGGTTAGTTCGTGACCAGGTGCTGGATTAATATAGCTCGCAACAAGCTGGTCACATAGTGATAAAAATCTAATTAGAGTATTGCTATTACCGTCAAATTCTGGTACTAGTCTTAATGATTTAACAATTTTATCTATCATATCATCTTGATTTCCAAAATTTCCACTAATTGAATTTAATAAAAGTAATTACAATTAATTCTTAATATTAGGTAAGTAGATACTAAAAGGTTGTCCTAACGACCGATGTATGTGACGAAAGGCCCCGCGCCGAATTTGCTGCTTAGTTTTATTGGATGCATCGAGTTGGGTTGCGCAATCCCTTCACAGTAACTGAATGTATGGTGATGACGTATCTGGGAGGCACTCGCAGATATAACATGAACTATCATTATTTATTATTTTGGGGTGCGCCAAAGTTCACCTAAATTTTCAACTCCGATGATTGGAAATCCGAAAATGTTCTTCCTAACATTTTTCATCCTAACAATCACAATTCCTAACTACTCTGTCTCTAATGTTCATAATTCCGAAGCATTCAACTTCCTAATGTCAGTAGCAATAAACATCTATTATACTTTTATTTGTATTCCTCAATGACGTATTATATATAGACACGTCATGAACCAACATCGCGGCGCTTAAAAACGGCGAAAATACTAGAACTACTTATAAGCGTGAAGAAAGAGAAAGAAAATATGATACCGAACGGCGGGATGCCTGTTGCGAGAGGGAGATAAATATACATTTTCAGTCACGTCACAGGATTTATTAAATTATAAACAAACGTAGCGTCGCGCGACAGGTTGGTGCGTAACTAAGCGCGATGTGGCCAATTGGCTTCATTTCATGTTGTCATTTTAGAGTGCGGACAACGTATCTATAGTTTATATATCATTGGTATTCCTATATTTTCTCAACATAACCATCTTTTACACTATTATTCAAAGTCATATCTTTTTTGTTTAGATTTATTTTTATTCATAATAGTCAGTATTTTATACATTAATTTTGCGTAACTTTATTTTCACATAACATCACATATAAGAATAATAGTACCATACAAAATAATAAAAAAATATAATGACTACCAAAATTAACTTTGTGACCACTAACATCTATCACCTAAAATATCAATTGATCACCAAATTTAGTAAATTGAGCTCCGAATTTTAATGAGATGGTTTATGACAAACTAGTTTTGCCTAGGCTGACTTGGGGCACCCCGACACGGATAGATTAGGTTAGAAGGATATGGCGGGGTCGAATGAGCGAGCGAAGCGAGCTAATAGACCCCGCCATACCCTTCGTGGTTATTTTTTTATAAACCATTCAGAAGTAGGAGCCCCGCGAAGCGGAGCTCCGTCGACCGGGTCTCCCTCGACTCGGATGCAAGAGCATAACAGTTCAATTTCTGGTGGTCAAAAATAAATTTTTGGTTCTAATTTTACGATAAAATGGGGATTAATTTTGGTGATCATTTACTGATTTTGGCAAGCAAAAGTGATTTTTTTGCCGTTACATTTTGATAAATCTGGTGGTTCGTTAATTGTATGTCAAATAATAGTACGGTACAAGTAGTTAAATACATGTTTTCATATATATTTATAGCGGTGTGTACCTGCAAAGATATCCACAGGTTAGGTTAGAACTGTGACCGGGGTTGCGGGACTGTTCGAAAGAGATACCGTGGCCCCGGAACACAAAGGGCGATGAAGGAACATGGATAGGTTTTAGTCAGTAAAAGTCTGACACTCCCTCCTGCTCCACCCAGAGCGGGAGGAGTCATCTGATGATTTCCCATCCGAAAAAAAAAAAAGGTTAGAACTGTGACCAACTACTCGACTACTAGCTACCTCGAAATTGGTTGCGAAACTTTTATATGTATTTTATACTACACTTGCTTAGTAAGTGTACCAATACTACCCCACTAATAGGCTTGAAAGCTGTTCATTAAACCTTCTCAAAAATCTAGGCAGTTATGTTGTATGGAATTTCATTCCTGCCCTGAAAATCAGGGTAGTAATGCATTACTAACGCGTTATGTTTTTGTTTTTTTAAGTCTTGATGACGTCATCATCATCTTCCTGCCCTTATCCCATGTTACTTGGGGTCGGCGCAACACGTTTTTTTATCTTATCTTTTCTTTTCTTTTCTTTGCTCTTCTTTTCTTTTCTTTTCTTTTCTTTTCTTTTCTTTTCTTTTCTTTTCTTTTCTTTTCTTTTCTTTTCTTTTCTTTGCTCTTCTTTTCTTTGCTCTTCTTTTCTTTGCTTTTCTTTGCTTTTCTTTTCTTTTCTTGCAAGTGTAGTATAAAGCAGTATATCTCACTCGAGGGTAAGTACAGATTACTAAACTCGTGTGGTTCACGGCCCTCCGCTTCGCGTCGGGCCTCAAATGCACACTCGATTAGTAATCTGTGCCTTACTCCCCTTGGTGAATAAATAGCTATTTTTCTTAGTGCCCCATGACGACACTCTCATTTAAGACAAAAATCAGTGAAACGACCTTTAATCATTCTAAACAGTTGATTTTTTAGACATAATTATCTCAGGTATAGTTATAGTAATAAGTACGTACGGTACTGGCACTGGTGCTGGAGTCTTCTCGGAGGATCTCAACATCCACATAGCCAAACCTCTGGGGGCCCACAACACGGTATTTCAGGCAGAATGTATGGGCATTTCCCTGGCGGCATCTGCCATCTTAGCCAGGAAGGTTGTGGACCACTCAATTCGTATACTCTCAGACAGCATGGCTGTACTGCTAGCACTGAACAACCACACAGTGAACTCTGGGTTAATACACGAGTGTCACCAACGCCTGAACCAGGTTGGTAATCTCAATAATATAACTATCCAATGGATCAAAGGACACAGCGATTCCCGTGGCAATGATGCGGCGGATGAACTCGCTAGAAGGGGATCAAGCACGGCAGCGGTGGGACCCGAACCTATCGTATCACTCCCTTTCGGATACCTACGTACACCGGTAAGGAAACGAACTAGCGAACAACACCACAAGCTGTGGCTGGACCACGGCGAGTGTAGGCAGGCCAAGGAAGCACTTCCTGCTATCAATGGCCGCTTCACCAAACGCGCGCTGCGGTTCACCAAACCACAGCTGCGCACAGTTACAGCCGCCGTTACCGGACACGGCTCTTTTAATAAACACCTCTTTGTCTTAGGAGTCACAGACAGCCCCCTGTGCCGTGCCTGCATGGAGGAGGACGAGACAGCAGCCCACGTGCTTCTGCACTGCCCAGTGGTTGCAACATACAGGGCAAAGTACTTTGGTAACCCAGGTACTCTCCGCGAGATAGTCAGCAACATTGGGGCGTTGCTGGCGTTTCTCGGGGAATTGGGATGGATCGAATAGTTTCCCACCCACACACAAAATACGCGCATCGACGTGGAGTTGCGGACACCAGCCCGTTATACAATACAACAATACAATACAATACAATACAATACAAAGTACGTTATGTAAAGCATACCCCCAAATATAAGCATACCCTCAAATTAAAACTATAAATATCATCTTCTACCCACATATATATTTTATTACACTTGGTAAATGTTTCTTTCTGAGTATGAGTGAAAATATTATGGTAATTATGTTTAGGGATAAAAGCGTTATGATAAAAAACAGTAGGAGTTTAAATATATTCACATTCATCATCATCTGCCTAGCCTTTTCCCAACTATATTAGGGTCGGCTTCCAGTTTTACCGGATGCAGCTGAATACCAGTATTTTACATGGAGCGACTGCCTATCTGACCTCCACAACCCAGTTAGTACCGGGTAATACGATACTCCTTGATACATTAATGATAGTATTAATTACAATTTTCGGAAACATGAGTGTCATGAACATCGCCGGTAGCACTACAAATAGTATGAATGAAAACTTTAGGATGAAAAATTTTAGGAAGAGTGATCATTCGGATTACAAATCATTAGGAAGAACAATTTCGGGTAAAGAACTTTAGGTGAGCCAATATGGACCTTTTTTTTGATTATATTTGTTTATATGTTTTTTTGTTTTTTTTGTTACTTTTTCGTTTGGTATTTATACATCTATTTTTTTTTATATTTGTAAGGAAAGATCTTTTAATATATATTTTTTAAAAGTTTTCTTATATATGTATGACGATTTGATTTCTTTTATATCTTTAGGTAGTTTGTTATAGAAGTTGGCTCCTTCGTACATAATATTCCTCTTTCCATATTTAGTTCTAGGCTGAGTTAAGCAAATGTCATTAGCTTGTCTTGTTAAAATTTTATAAGTTTGTGCCTGTTTGTGAATATAATCTGAGAATGTATACCTTTAGTTAGTATTTTTCTTACAAGTATGCATGTGTTGTACTTATATATTTGAAGGAGATTCATAAGTTATTTCTTTGTAGATTTTTTCAGTAGGAATTAAATAGTTATATCTAAATAGTGTTTTAATTATTCTATTTTGGGTAATTTGGAGTATTTTTAGGTTTGATTTGGCAGCAGTTCCCCAGACTTCAATCAAATAGTCTAAGTGAGATTTAACCATGGAGTTATATATAGTATAACGCACATGTCTAGGTAAACACCGCACCACGCCACGGAGCGCACCTGTTAGTGATGTGAGCTTGTTTTTGATACTTTCTATATGTGGTTTCCACGTTAATTGATCATCAAGTATAAGACCAAGATACTTTTCTTGATGAACTCTCTTCAACATTTGACCATCAATATGTAAGTTACTGTGCTGACCAATCTTTTTTGTTTTTTGCTGCGAATATAATATAATTTGTTTTGGCTATATTTATTGTCAGTAAGTTTGATTTAAGCCAAGTATGTAAGAGGTTTAGATCGTGTTGAGCTTGTTCTATAATTGAGCATATTGAGGAACCTGAGTAGAACAGACTCGTGTCGTCAGCGTATAGTGCTATTTCCCCCATCAGATCGATTTCATGGATGCTATTTATGTAGATAAGAAATAATAGTTGCCCGAGGATTGAGCCCTGGGGGACTCCGTAGGTGATTTGTCGAGGAACACTTTCGACCTCACCGATTTTCACAATTTGATATCTGTTACTAAGGTACGATTTTAACATTTGTAAAGCGGATCCTGACAAACCTAGATGATTTAGTTTTAACAAAAGTGTTTCGTGACTAACAGTAATTTTTTTACTATGAATATTATATTTGATTTTTGTCACTAGATCGGTTGCAGCTGTAACCGTGTTTGACTTTGGTCGAAACCCGTATTGTTTTTCATATAGGAACTTTTTTGATTTTATAATGTCTACGATATTCCACAATATCATATTATTATACTATTATCTATGTCTTATTTCTATCTATTACTTTATATAACAATTTTAAACAGTAATCTAAAAACTCCTGCCTGTATCTTCTAGGGCATACGAACCGGTTTTTCCCGGTTCTCAAGAACCTGGGAATTCGCGGGTTTTCAGTTTGAAAAAAAAACCGGTTTTGTCGTTTAAAAACCCGGGTTTTCGGGTTTTTCGGTCTTTTTCGTAATTAATTATTATTGATCTGTGAACTTCGCAGATCAGACCCGCAACATGTCGTTTGAAATATGAATAAGTTAAATTTTATATCCCCCGAGTTATTCATCTAATTTATAATTTATTCTCAAAAACACGCTACAGGGTTTCTTGGGTTGAGGAATTGGTAAAATTCTTAATCGAAAGTACCCGTTGTATATTTTTTTGTCTTAAATTTATTGTGTATTTTTTCTTCTGAGACACTTAATTTTAAATTTGTATTTTTTTTTAACAAATGTATCTGATCATTTAAAAAGATGTAGATACTCCGAAATTCCTCCATGGCGTGTAAACAGTTGTGTGCTTTGACAGGTTGGCTCAAACTTTCTTACGACTTTTTAGGCAGTGGACACGTTTGGAAGAAACATTTTGGTGATTTTTGCAACTTCGCCTGACTCATACCTTTCGCCCCATTCCCGAATCGACTCCATCCTGAGGGTCCGCTTCGCGAAGGAAACGGGGCACGGGTCATAGTCGGGCTTTCTTTTGGCTGAAGCGATGGCGGCTTCTTTGGCCAGTTGGTCGGCCCTCTCGTTGCCCTCCAATCCTACATGTGCCTTGACCCAGAACAAAGACACAGCTTTGCTCTGCTGAGAAAGATTGGTTATGTTCTCACGCGTTTCTGTGGCTAAGGGGTGAGGTAAGAGGGCGCCGAGGAGGGCCGCCATCGATTCGCTGTAGATGACAAATGTAGTTGAAGCAGGTTTCTTAATTTGCCTCGTGGCCACACATATGGCGAGTAGTTCTGCTTGGTATACTGTGCAGTATGACGGCAAGCAAAGTTTGACGGTCTTTGTTTCCACATCGCCTTCCCACATAGAGAGCGCTGCGCCAACCTTCCCATCAATTTTTCCTTTTTGGGCCTGCGTGCATCAATCTCTTGTGCTCGAAATTAAACAATAGCTTTGTAAATATATGTGAGGACTGTAAAATAATAGGGTGTTTTTTATTATATGAGAACTCAGAATTCTCTAAGCGTCCTTCGACACGCATTATATGTATTATAGCTGTCTAAATACCTACACATTAAACTTAAGAAGGGCGCTTTTTGAAGGTAAAATTTGTTTGTTTGCAAGTAATTTGTGCTCTGGAAACCAATGATATTATAAGTAAAAAGGTGTAGATACGTTACCTAAACGACATTCTATCTTCAAAAACGGCACACCGCACACATGAATAACTAAAAATATTGCAATAACACACTACATTACAATTAGTCGTCAAAATAGGATGGCATGATTCAAGTATCGCGAGTGAAAAAGAGACAAATATAATTCGCGACATTAATAAATCTGATATGACATTACCTTACACCGTGATTTATGCCTAAAAATGCGATTCACTCAAGAGTTCATGTAGTAAAAGTAATGTAATAAAAATGCATTGAAAGTCAACTGACTTGTCTGTTTCGTACATATCATTTTACTCTATGATCGGTAATGACGTCTATCTCTATCGCACTTGTTGATAGAGAAATTGTTGTTGCACTCTTTCTTTTCGGACGCCATTATTTTAAAAACGTAATGTTTGTTTTGTGAAAATATTAAGATAAATAGTATACTTACGAATGATATGTGATTCCTTGACTTTTAGAAGTTTTGCTAGTATAATTTGTACAATATCTCATGACACACGACGGCATTTTCAGTAGTTTTGGGTCACTTTCACTTTTAATGCACTGTGTTTACGTGAAGTGCGTCTGTCGACGCCGGCAACGTCACACTGAGGTCAAGGTTTGCTAATTAGCCACATTTTAACGTACCGCTTGCTGAGCGCTTATAACGCATCTACACCTTTTTACTTATAATATCATTGCTGGAAACGAATTGATTTGACATTTTAAAATAATAACATCAATGCTTCCTGTAGTTCCTCTTCTGATAGAAAGTTACTAATTACAGGAAGTTTCTTACAAATTCTAACAAACCTCAACATATATGCTATGGAACGAACAAGTCTTAAATAATTAGAGAAACGCTTAAAATCTATAAATAAATTACTAGAACTACATTCTATAATAGCGCTCAATGAAACTTGAGGTCGCGTTTCAGGCAATGACTCTAATTCTAAACATTTAAGGTGAGATGGTCAGTTGGACTGATCTTCCTTCAAGAAGTCGGGGCCACACCACCACAGATGTAACCCTTGCAGAGCATCAATACTCACGCCACGAGATATGAGTTCTGCTGGGTTCTTGGCAGTTGGGACATGACGCCAAGTACAGTTTCCTGTCTTATCTAAAACTAGCTGACGTCCCGCGGTTTCACCCGCGTAGTTCCCGATCCCGTGGGAGTACGGGAATAAAATATAGCCTATAGCACTCACGAATATTACGTACTGTTACGATTTCCCAATGCTAGAGGAAACTCTTAGTAATCAATAATAATTGATTACTAGGGTTTTCTCTTAATTATCATGTCATCATTTTAAAGGCGGTATTGCCTCCTGCTCCCGCGGGGCACCAGTCTTCTTCCGATCGCCGTACCGTGACCATCTCGTTTCCGTGTCTGCCAGTTCTTTAAATTATTATTGTACAAGGTCAAACCCCAAATTAAACTTTTACTATTTCCGATAAACAAGTGTTTTTTTAAAACGGTATTTTCGGGGTCCCATATAACATTGGTGGCAGCTTAAGGGATTTTAAAAAATTAAATCCTCGGAACGCCTCAAATCGTGTCGTGATCGTGTCAGTGAAAAGTGCTATCCAATCTCACCTCCGTGTCGCTGTATCCTGCTGGTCTCACTAGACCCTCACGCTGTATCCTGCTGGTCTCATAAGACCCTCACGCCGTATCCTGCTGGTCTCATCAGTCAGACCCTCACGTGCCCTGGTGGGCATACTCCGAACACCTATCACTCACCTTGGGTGAACTCGCCTGGCTACGAAATGATTCGTGGTGCAGTCATAGTCGCAGTGTTCCTGTAAGTACCTACCGTTTCCGTGTTGTGAAAATAGTGCAAGTGTCTTAAACTGCAAGTTTCACCATAATTCAAAACTATTTCAAATTCTAAAGTGCTATATAAAATTCAGTTAATTAAATTGTCCATCTGTACTATTCCTAATCATAAAGTTCCGAAGCTCCGAGACTAGTGCAACATTCCTTTCTTATCGCGAATTCTCCGTACCTTGCGCGCTATCTTTTGTTTTGTCTACCATGCCTAAAGACGAGTCTAGTGACATGTCCACAAAGGAAATAGACATGAACTTCATTAGCAAATTTATAAATAAATTCGACGGAAACCGCGAAAAACTGAATGCATTTTTAAATAATTGCAGAAATGCAATAAGCCTTGCATCATCGCTTCAGCAAAATATAGTATTAAAATACATTTTGAGTCAACTCGAAGGCCGTGCTGAAAGTGCGTGCTCAATCAAAGAATTTGAAACCTGGCAACAGCTAGAGGAATTCCTAAAAAATCAATTCGGCGAGAAAAAACATTACGCTGCACTACTCTCGGACCTCCAAGATTGCTGTCAATCTAACAGCGAAAATGTTAACCAGTTCGCACTACGCGTAGAAACATGCCTAGCCAAACTGTTAACTGAAATTAATATCTCAATCCCTACAAAAAAGAAAGGCGAACTGGCTGGCCGTGTCGCTGCAATGCAAGACCTGGCATTGCATACATTTATCAGTGGCTTAAACTCTAGATTGTCGACTGTAGTAAGATGCCGTGACCCTGAAACATTAAACGAAGCCATTGGCTTCGCTATGTCCGAAGAAAAGATTATTCAGACCATTTCTAAGCGTTCAGCGTCAGCAACCAATACTAACTCACCCAATCAAGGACGTTGGCCTCAACGCCGATTCCAACAAAACCGAAACCAACAGCAAAGTTACCCAAATGACCCCAATAATCAGAGACCATCTACTTCAGGTCCTCCGGTGTGCCGGTATTGTAAAAATGTTGGCCACACTATTGAAGAATGCAGAAAACGAGAGTTCAATAATAATCGTTTCAGAGACCAAAATAATCAAAGACAATTTCCAAGGCGTTACCAAAATAATCAAGGTCAAATTCACATGGTAAATAATGACGAAGGCTATGACTATATGGAAAATACTCAGGTTAAATCAAACGACGATTTAAACGAATAAAGGGCTCACGGCGGTGTCTCGTGAGACCCACACTTCAAATTACCAAACAATGCCATATCAAAGACACCAATACTATATCCGCTGTATCCTCTGTATCCCCTAAGAATAGGGACTCGCGAACAAATCGCAACACTGTATCCTCTGTATCCCCTATAAATAGGGACTCGCGAATAAATCGCAACACTGTATCCTCTGTATCCTCTGTATCCCCTAAAAATAGGGACTCGCGAATAAATCGCACCACTGTATCCTCTGAATCCTCTGTATCTCCTAAAAATAGGGACTCGCGAATAAATCGCAACACTGTATCCTCTGTATCCCCTAAAGGTAGGGACTCCCGAATAAACCTCAACGCTGTGTCCTCTGCATCCTCTGTATCTCCTACATCCACTGTATCCTCTACATCCTCTGTATCTCCTACATCCACTGTATCCTCTACATCCTCTGCATCCACTGTGTCTCCTACATCCACTGTATCCTCTACATCCTCTGCATCCACTGTGTCTCCTACATCCACTGTATCCCCTACATCCTCTGCCTCTGCTGTATCCTCTGCCTCCGCTGTATCCTCTGCTCCCGCTGTATCCTCTGCTCCCGTTGAATCCTCTGCTCCCGCTGTATCCTCTGCTTCCGTTGAATCCTCTGCTCCCGCTGTATCCTCTGCTCCCGCCGAACATAAATCAGATCCTCCAATACCTGAAACAAAAATCTATGAAATTAATATTGGTCCATTTAAGAAACGCTTACCTCACATCCTTGTCTATTCCTCAGTGTCAGATACTACCTTATCTCTTCTCGTAGATTCTGGCGCAACTGTAAGCCTACTGAAACGATCTTCTATACAAATACCAGTTGATATCTCAACAGAAATAATCTTTTTGAAAGGCATTGATCCCATTGATCAAGCTTCACCAACCATGGGTCATTTTCAGCTGAAATTAAAAGTAGATGATAAAAATAGTATCACGCATAGATTCCACATAATACCCCGAATCCACTTACCTTATGATGGTATAATTGGCACTGATATGCTAATCGCCTTTGGCTGCACAATTGACTACACTCGCGAAACCTTGAAAATAGGTAAATACGAAATAAAATTACATTTCAATGAACCAACTTATATAATTCCTCCCAGGTCTGAAACTGTCATAGAATGCTCCGTCTCCAACCCTGAGGTGAAAGAAGGGCTCGTACTAGATCAATGCTATCATGAAGATTTACTAATTGCTAATTGCTTAGTTGCAGTCAAAGAAAACAAAAGAATTAATTTATCAGTAATAAATACTTCTGAAACTTCTATAACCTTAAAGTCAAATCTAGATATCACACTAATTCCCATAAGTTCTTTAATCAATCCTATTGATACAGTAGACGCTCATACAGTTTGCCATCTCAAAAATACCAACTCTTACATCCGAACACAAGAAGTATTAAACCTCCTTAGAATCTCTCACCTCAATCCTGAAGAAGCAAATGCTCTTCACGATGTTTGTTCTGAATACTCAGATATATTCTTTATCCCCGGTGATAAACTGTCTCACACGAATGCACTTAAGCATAACATAAAGACGAGCGATCAAAATCCAATTAATGTAAAATCATATCGGTTCCCAGAGGTACATAAACAAGAAGTCAATAAACAAATTGACCAAATGCTCGACCAAGGAATCATAAAACATTCAGAGTCTCCATGGTCTTCTCCAATTTGGATTGTCCCAAAAAAGATTGATGCATCCGGACAACAAAAATGGCGTATAGTTATCGACTACCGAAAACTTAATGATGTCACCATTGGTGACAGCTACCCCATACCGCAGATATCCGAAATTTTAGATCAGTTGGGTCAGAGTAAATACTTCTCGACCCTTGACCTCGCATCTGGATTCCATCAGATCTTAATTAATGAAGAAGACGCTCCTAAAACAGCGTTTAGTGTACCTCAAGGACATTACCAATTTACAAGAATGCCATTTGGCTTAAAAAATGCACCCGCTACTTTCCAACGATTAATGAATACAGCCCTCACAGGCCTCCAAGGTATACGGTGTTTTGTATATCTTGATGACATAGTAATATATTCTCATGATTTGAATTCTCACATCGATAATCTTTCATCAGTATTCCAAAGGCTTAGAGATTACAATCTAAAACTTCAACCCGACAAGTGCGAGTTTCTCCGACGTGAAGTCGCATATCTTGGCCATCAAATAACTAAAGATGGTGTAAAACCTAACCCTGAAAAGATAAGAGCAGTAACCCAATTTCCTACTCCCAAATCTCCGAAGGACATTAAGTCCTTCCTCGGACTTGTATCTTACTATCGCCGTTTCATTGCTAACTTCTCGAAAATTGCAAAACCTCTAACTCAACTTTTAAAAAAGGATGTTCCCTTCCTTTGGGAAAACCAACAACAAGTCGCCTTTGACGAACTTAAGCACAAACTTACCTCTGCTCCCATCCTCATTTATCCAGATTTCTCTGCCCCTTTTATTTTAACGTGTGATGCTTCTAATTATGCCATCGGTGCCGTACTTAGTCAAGGTCCAGTTGGTAAAGATAGGCCAATAGCCTATGCCTCTCGGACCCTCAACAAGAGTGAATCTAATTACAATACCACTGAAAAAGAACTCCTTGCTATTTTGTTCGGTTGTAAAACCTTTCGCCCATATCTCTATGGACGAAAATTCCTGATCATTACTGATCATAGGCCATTAAAGTGGTTGTTTAATCATAAAGATCCTAGTAGTAAATTACAGAGGTGGCGCCTGAAACTAATGGAGTACGATTACGAAATTGATTATCAGAAAGGGAAACTTAATGCCGCTGCTGACGCCTTATCCCGATATCCTGTAAATCCAATTCAACCATCAGACTGTGATCCTATTCCATCTACTTCTAACCAAAACGCAGATGCTTCATCACCTCCATTCAGCCCCCTAACTCTCGAGGATCTTGATATCCAACTACCTCCTGGTTCCCTAGACTTTGACGATAAATTACCTTCAGTAGACCTTTTAGAAAACAATGATTCACCACCAGAAATCGATGATCCTTCTACTTCATCTAACAATTCCCCGAATCGCACAACAAATCCCCTTCGTGACGATAATTATAGCAAATTCCTGAAAACAATGAGCAACAAAGACTTTAATAGTAATGCTAAAATCATAGAACACAACGAAAGCATCCTGAAAACTAACTGCAAAATCATTGTCATACCTACTTCCATTGATCTCGATGAATCCAATCCTCACGTAGAAGAAATCTTGAGCAACCTTGAAAACTCCAAGGAACTATTAGATAGGGAAAGAACTCTCTACTCTTCTATCTCTTTCGATCATAAAGGAAAATTAATATATTTCCTATTCACTAAAGTATACCACTTTCATAACAGCTCTTATGAAGACATTTATAAAAGTATACTAAATCTTCGATTCGACTTATTACATAATCCTACTGACCCCAACCTAAACTTAGCCATTACTGATTTCCAAAATCCTTTCGACAAACACATCTGGGCAAAAATATACAACATGTTCTGCTATATCTTTAACAATACTCAAGTATCAATTTATATTTATCATAATACTATTATTTACCCTACACCCTCAGAGATACCTAAAATACTACGCGAAAACCATGACATTCCTATTGCCGGACATTTAGGATCTACGCGAATGTTTCACAGAATAAAAGAAAGGTATTTCTGGAAAAACATGCGGTCAGATATCGAAACATATGTAAAAAATTGCTCCCAATGCCAAAGTAATAAAGCCCTAAGACAAATTAATAAATCACCGATGCAAATAACTACCACTTCCACTAAGCCATTTGAACGACTCAGCCTCGACCTTGTGGGTCCTCTTCCGGAAGCTGGCCTTACTAAGCTCAAGTTCATTGTTACATTACAGGATGACCTCACCAAATATTCCCTTGCTTACCCTATCACTAATGCGACTGCAGAAGAAACATGTGAGTGTCTGGTGCACTTTATTTCTGTTTTCGGCATCCCGAAGTCTATTTTAACTGACCAAGGCACAAATTTCACCGCAGATTTATTTAAAAGAACCTGCAACTTCTTGAAAATTAAACAAATCTGGTCTTCCCCGTACCATCCTCAAACTCAAGGTGCGCTTGAACGCAGTCACTCCACACTCAAGGAATACCTTAAATCTTATGTCAATGAAAATCATTCTGATTGGCATAAATATGTCTATACTGCTATGTTGGCATATAACACTTCTACTCATTCCACTACTAACTTTACACCATACGAGCTTCTCTTCGGTCAAAAGCCTTTTATCCCGGACTCCGTCTATGAATTACAATCAGACCTTACATATCCAGAATATCTGAAGTCCCTGCATCATCGCCTAAAACTCTCACGCGAAAAAGCCATCGAAAACATACAACGATCTAAAGAAAGATCTAAACAGTATTATGACAACCATTCGCGACCTGTTCAGTATAAAGTCGGAGATTACGTGTATCTCAAAAATCATGTACGTCTGCGTAAGGCCCTTTCGCCAATTTGGAAAGGCCCGTATAAAGTAGTAAAGATCAATGGCAGAAGTACTTTAACTTTACTCATAAATAGACGTCATGTGACACATCACTACGACGAAGTCAAACTAGCTCCTAGATCTATAACGTAGTCCTAGTTATATACTTAATACTAATTTTAATTATATTCTATTACAGTAATTCTGCGCTGGGTCAGGAGTTCATTACGTCCTTGACGAACAGTCCTGGCATCTACTTCGACCCTTTAGGTTCCTTAAGTTTATTTGATAGTCACCTTAGTATAGTTATTCCTTATGATGTATCCTTTATTAATCCACATATTCTAAACCTTCGTCTTATTCTCGATAAATCCAAGCAAGTATGTGACAGTGGTAAAGTCTTTGATTATTTGGAATGTACAAATCTCTTTGAACCATTGAACACTCGTTATAATGACATAGCCCATAATAATGAGGCTATCTTTCACCTAACATCTCGTCAGTCGAGAAGGTCTGCACTCCTAGGATTCGTAGGCACTTTATCAAAGAAACTATTTGGCACAATGGATGAAGACGATGCCATCCGATACGACAATGCCATTAGAGAAGTAGAAACAGACCAAAAGAAACTAGCCCTTCTAATGAAAGAAAATATATTAGTCACTACTTCTTCCCTTAGATCTTTCAATGAAACTCTGTCCATAATTGAACTAAATGAAAAGCATCTGAAAAATGCAATTGATGGATTGTCCCAAGATATTCCAATTCTGACTCATGCTTCAAGAGAATTAGGTATTAGGTCTCGCATGCTGGAAATAACTTCCATGATAGAAAATAGTCTCCTAGCCTTGTCCTTCAAACTCGAAGACTTAATTAACTCTATCATGTTTAGCAAATCTAATGTCTTATACCCCACTATCCTAACACCTAAGGAACTTTACACCGAATTAATCGATAATTACAGATTCTTACCCGAATCTAAACAATTTCCAGTTCCTTTAAAACTCGACAATATGCATACTATTTTAAATATATCGGAAATATCTAGTTACTTTAGTAAAGAAAAAGTGGTATTTACTGTTAAAATTCCTCTCATTAACCCTATACAATTAAATATATATCATAACTTACCTTCACCGGTTCCTCATGATAAAACTAATCCAGAGTCATACTCGACCATCATTCCATCATCCAAATATATTGGTATAAGCAGAGATAGGTCAATGTATTGTAAATTAGATAACCTCGACTATTGTAAAATAATTAATAACTACCATTACCTTTGTGAAACATCAATATTGTACTCCTCTTCTGCGACACCTTCCTGTGAAACGGAAATTATTACAAAGGTACTTACCTCAATTCCTTCGATTTGTGAAACCAAATTTATTCATGGTCACGTTAGCATCTGGCAGCCACTACGCCATAATAGATGGTTATATGTAATGTCAGAAAAAACTAAAATAAGTATTGAATGTAATAACTCCCAATCCACTGAAATAGAATTTAGTGGTAATGGTTTATTGTACTTACCTTCTGAATGTGTTGCCTATTGCAAGGACACTCGTTTAACTCCGCATGAAAATCGTAAGGTTCTGTTGAAAACTATTGTTTCTAATTTTAATATTTTAAATGATTCATGTTGTAATATTGTAGCGTATAATAATATTGTATCAAACTTACCTGTAGTTAATCTTAAGAATGTTAACTTAGATTCCTTAGCTTATGATAATCCTGAAATCCTGAAAAGCCTTAACAATATAATTGAAAAACCACATATTGTTTTATATCAAAAATACTATTCAGGTATTACCATTGTAATTATAATTTCTATTGTGTTCTTTATTATATATAAGGTGTATAAAACTGGCATACACAAGAGACTAATGAAATCTAAAGAAAATAGAAGTCCCGAAAATAATGACATTGAATTAGATGACATTCAACCCTCGAACATAAACACGGGGCCCTCTCTTCGAATCGGCTGACTCACGTTTATTTAACTTAAACTTCACTTTAAAAGGTGTAGTTTACTCTAAATCGGGGGGCTGTTACGATTTCCCAATGCTAGAGGAAACTCTTAGTAATCAATAATAATTGATTACTAGGGTTTTCTCTTAATTATCATGTCATCATTTTAAAGGCGGTATTGCCTCCCGCTCCCGCGGGGCACCAGTCTTCTTCCGATCGCCGTACCGTGACCATCTCGTTTCCGTGTCTGCCAGTTCTTTAAATTATTATTGTACAAGGTCAAACCCCAAATTAAACTTTTACTATTTCCGATAAACAAGTGTTTTTTAAAACGGTATTTTCGGGGTCCCATATAACAGTACGCTCCGAGGCGCAAGTTCGATTCGCACAAACTGACATGTTTGTTTTGGTTTAAAATTAAGTAAATAGTTTTAATTGTAATCTTTTTTGTCTCAGATTTTTTTTTAATGTGAGTGCACGAAATCGTGGTGATAAAAGAACTGGTTATTTCTACAAGACAAAAGACAATTTTTAAGAGAAAACATTCCAAAAATCGGCAAAAACACGTGAGTGACAATAAAGTGATAAATAAGTGAAGATTGAACGGAATTACAACATAACTGTTAGTGTTCATCAAAATAAAAGTGAGAATATTCTAAATAAATTAAACAAAGTGCGTTAAAAAGTCACAACTATCGAGTAACAAATGGTTAAACTACTAAAAAACGCGTCAAATAAAGCCACTAAAAACTCATTTTATAATTAAAGTGACGATAAGTGTGCTAAATCAGTGCTAAAAAGAACATATTATTTAAGTTGAAAAAGTGACGATTTGCAAAACAAAAAGAACAAAGAGTGTGTCAAAAATTGTATTGGTATGAATCATCTTTAACTGCCAGTCATTATTCAAAAATATCACTACCAAGAAATGGACTCACAACTTCGCTACGTTGATTAATGTACTGTTAGGGAATTAAGGTTGTATTAAAACACATTTCCACAAGAAGTACATTTAGTTTACTACATTTTTATTTTTGTCTGTGGACTTGGCTGACTGAATACATTTCCTTTGCCTGTCATGTGACAACGATCGTTTGTAATTTGTCTATGTATTCAACGCTCAAAAAAGAGGTTGAGGACATTGGGGCTGGAGATCATTCGAGCCCGGACCACCAAGAGAACAAGTTGTATAGTATCAAGTGAAAGGAGCTACTGTAAGTCAGTCTGATTTAATAAGTACCTATTCTTTAAAATATCATACTATGTTATAAAACTGTGACCGTTATTTTGTTCGAATGTGTTGAATTCTATGGTTTAACTATTGCTAGTCTTGTAATTTATGTAGAAAGTATGTACTTAATGTACAATGCATTATTTTCTAAAGTATATTGTGGTTTATGTGAGATGGTTATGTGAAACAGGGTTGCCAACCGTAAAAAAAAATCCCTCGTACATATGCAGCTAAAAATCTCGTATTTTGACTTTCAAACCTCGTACATTTATTATGCATCGAAAACGTGCTAAAACCAAAATTAAGGCATATTGAACTACTGGATTTAGGAATTTTACTCAATGAAATAAACTATTGCAATTTACCTACTAAATAAAACATCACTTTTTGTTGTATTTCAAAAAATCTTTATTATTACATGAGTAAAATCACAAAAAAAAACAAAATGTCTATATTATTACGAAAATTTGAAAGGTAACTTAAGTTTACAATCTCCTCTCCATCCTCACTGTCATCGTTTTTTCTGCCGTATTTTTTATCTGTTGTCATGCGGCTATACATTTCTTGCCGGCATGCAACGAATGGAACAAAAGGAACAGAGAAAGTAGAAATTTGCACTATGTGTGACAGAGACGACTAATGCGAAGGACGAAATGTTTTATTAGTCGGGGATTTCCGGTTGACGGGATAACTACCATAGACAATCATCGCGTAAATGCGGCAACGAAATTTTTGGTGTAAGAAATTCCTACAAGTTCTGATAGATGGCATTAGTTTTTACTATTACATAATATTGTGACAATGTCGGATAGGACGTCTGCTAGAGAGGCCTATACACCTCCACGTGTAGTAGAGCGTAGGAGTAGATCTAAGGAGAGAAACACGCGGGTTCGATATCGCGAACCCAAACGTCTTCTGACACGCTCGCGATCATCTACACGTAGGGACACCTCTGGAAGCTCAACATCAAATGATAAACACTCACGATATAGAAAGAGATCGCCAAAGCGAATGCGAAAGCGCAGAATTTCTCGTTCTATTGGGCGGTCACGTAGCATGGATTCACAGTGTTCCAAAACATACAGGGGACGTTCGCGCTCTCGTCACCATAAAAATAAAAAACGCTCGCGCCATGATCGCACACATGTAGAAAAGAGACGACATGTTAGCATAAGTTCAGTAACGAGTACTACAACAATATCAAGTTCTTCCGAATCGAATAGCAGCAGGCATAGACGTAGCCCAGCGAAATCAAACCATACTAAAGGCCGAAAGCAAAGCGTTACTTCTAAATCAAAAGAAAGTAGTGTAATGGAAAAGTTAATAGATGCGCTAAATAAACGTAATGAAAGTAGCTTCATAGGCGCCAAAGACGTTATACCAAACTTTGATCCGAGTAAAAAAATCAAACGATGACATCCTGGTTAAAGAAAGTTAACGAAACTGCTCGCATATATTACTGGAATGATAAAGAAATTATTTATAATGCATTACCTAAGCTCGCTGGTCTTTCACGCAGATGGTATGAAGGCTTACCGTCTGTTAAGCTTAACTGGAGGGAATGGCAGGCGAAATTACTGAAAAGTTTTCCTGACGACCAAAATTACGCGGATAAACTCATCGAGATGTTAGACAGGAAGAGTAAGAGAGATGAAACTCTAGAAGAATACTTCTATGATAAAGCAAAACTTGTAAATCATTGTGGAATTAAGGGAAAAAACGCAGTAGACTGTATAATACAGGGCATATATGATAATAATATCCGTCTGAATGCGTTAGGCTCAGACTTTGGGCGACCGAGTAGGCTGCTCAAGTATTTACGGAATATTTCTTGCAAAAGTATAAAGGAAATAAAGAAAACTCCCATGCAAACTAAAGAAACCATACGAAACAATAAACAGCCACCGTTTAAAGTCCGTTGTTACAACTGTTCGGAGCCTGGACACACTGTTCCGAAGTGTCCAAAGCCTCTCCAAAAGTGTCCAAAATGCAACAGAATGGGCCATTTAGCTGAACATTGCAAGCGTGATGCAGATAAAGATAAACATCCATCAAATCCCGTCAATAAGGTACAGTTGATCGAAGCTAGTAAAACTAGTCACAATATTTATACAAAAAATATAACAGTAAACGGCATACCTAAAACCGCATTTGTCGATTTCGGTAGCGAGTGCACGCTTATCAAACGGAGCACGGCAGACGAATTAAAGTTGGACACCTCGACAGTCGGACTCCCTGTATTAAAAGGCTTTGCAGCTGGTGTAGTTTTACCGTTAGGTAAGGCATCCGTCGAGATAGGCGTGGACTTTGTTACTGCCGTAGTAGAAGTTTTTATTGTACATAATGAGTTCCTTAACACAGATGTACTGGTTGGTCAGACTGTAACTGAGTTATCTGATGTTAGAGTTTACAAAACAAATAGTAATTTGGTGTTATACTCAGCGGTGGCCGAAGCAGAAAAATCGGAAGTTTACGTTGAATCAGATGTAGAGATTAATGGGCTAGTCGGCGTAGATATACATTTAGGAAGTAAACACACGGGGTTAATATATTTACTAGGAAACACTTGTTTTAAGACGGGGGAAGAAATTGTGATTCCGCAAGGTCTATATGCAGTTAAAAACGGCTTAGGAAAGATATTAGTTATAAACTTATCTGGGGATAAACATGCGTTGCATAAGGGAAAGCTTATTGCGAGGGCTAATTTATTACCGATCTCTCTTGACATTTATAGTGATTTCCAAAGGGCTGACAAATTAGGGATCTACAAACTGACGGTTGACAAACCTAACAACAACAAATATGATCCCCTGACAATGGACATGCTAAAAATAGGTTCCGAGACTACTGACAAACAGAAACAACTACTTTTAAAGTTGGTTAATGAGTATCGTGATTGTTTTGCTTTAAACGTGGGCGAGCTGGGAACATCGACTATTTCAGAAATGCATATTACACTTACTGACAGCTCTCCAGTCTCCTACAAACCATACAGATTACCATATACCGAACGCATAGTAGTTCAAAAACTTGTAAATGAGCTTCTTGATAACAATATCGTTAAAGAATCTAATTCTTCTTACGCAAGCCCAATAGTTCTAGTCAAAAAGAAAAATAATGACTATCGTTTATGTGTAGATTATAGGGCACTTAACAAAAAAACCGTCAAGGATTCGTATCCTATGCCAGTCATAGATGACCAACTAGACCGACTTAACGGCAAAAGATTCTTTACGAGTTTAGACCTAAAATCAGGCTACTACCAGATTCCGATGGCAAAAGATTCGACTCATATAACAGCGTTCGTAACTCCTGACGGACATTTCGAATATACGCGGATGCCATTTGGTTTAGTCAATGCACCAGCCGTATTTCAACACATGATAAATAAAGCCCTAGGGAAAGATAGATTCGACCTAGCTCTACCCTATATGGATGACATCTTGACACCCGCTACTGACGTAAACGAAGGTATGGAAAAATTAAGGAAAATCTTTGGTTGTCTCCGGAAAGCCGGATTGACCTTAAATATCGAGAAATGTTTCTTCTTTGAAACGAAGTTAGACTACTTAGGATATGAAATCTCCAAAGAGGGCCTGAGGCCCGGTAGTAGAAAAACCGAGGCAGTAGCTTTATTCCCGACACCAAGCAGCGTTCATCAGGTCCGTCAATTCGTTGGTCTCGCAAGTTTTTTTAGACGATTTGTTCCAAACTTTGCGAGTATTGCTAAACCTTTGACTTCTCTAACAAAAGCAAATGTCCCTTGGGTTTGGAGTAGTCTCCAAGAGGAAGCATTTAATACTATTAAAACTAAGCTAATGGAACGCCCCATTTTGGCCCTGTATGATACAACTTACATAACGGAGGTCCATTGCGATGCTAGCAAATTAGGGGTAGGTGGAATTCTGCTTCAAAAACCTGATGAAAAATCTCCCCCTAGGCCGGTGGCATACTTTAGTAAACAAACAACTAAAGATGAAGAATACCTTCATTCTTATGAATTGGAGACTCTTGCGGTTGTCCTGTCACTAAAGAAGTTTCGAATATATTTAATTGGTATACCGTTTAAAGTGTTCACGGACTGCAACGCATTGAGGACTACACTGACAAAGCGTGACTTGATGCCGCGAATAGCACGATGGTGGTTATTATTACAAGAATACGATTTCAGTATTGAATACAGGCCAGGCGACAACATGAAACATGTTGACGCATTAAGCCGAAATCCTATAGCTTATCGAGACTCACGTGAACTATTAGATGTTAGGGAGTATGATGTCATGAATATCAGTGCCACCGATTGGCTTCAAACTGTTCAAATGTCTGATCCTAAATTACAACACATCAAACTGATCTTAAAAAGTAAAAAAAAGGAGGTTAAAGATCGCTGCCCTAGTTCAACAGTAAGATATCTTAAAAAAAATCAAAATTGAGATAAGTTTTGTTTCATGTGAAAAATTTGCTCTTCTGTCCGGTTCAAAAAACAGATATTTGTAAAACGCAACCAAAGTGCCTAAAATTCAATGTCTCACTGAGACATTTAAGCATATTTTTACCGACCTTTAGTTCAAGATTCTGACATCTTAAGATATTTATAATGTCAGGAAGATTTTTACTTTTCTTTTATTTCAACACTGAGACTTCTTCAAATGTCCTTATATGAAATTATAAAAACATTTCTATGTTGAGACATCTTAAAAAAATGTCCCAGTGTTTAACTAAAATATCGTTAAAATCTATTTCTTTCTAGGACATTTTAAAATAACCTACCGACGTATGCCAAATTGGGCACCTGATTTAACGGCACCTGAGGTAATGGCACCTGAGGTATTCCACATACGGCACCTATCAATATTTTTCGCAGGTGCCCTAAGTGGAATAGTTTATGATTTAAAATTTTATTCCACAAACGGCACCTACGGATCATTCTAAACTGATTTTTCGTTCCGTTCGTCGAATGTCGCGCGACACTCAAGCGTGGGCGCACTTCCAATACAATGCGTGCAACTGTTCGTTCCATTGCCACAAAGAGAAGTTCCTACATTCTATGACAAATCAAAGTTAAACTTCATTAATTTCACTATAAGTGATATAATTAATTAATATGGAATTTGTTATGCTTGGCACGAAGGTATTGCCAAAAAAAGAGGGGCCAACGAAATAGGGTCGTGTGTTTTTTCGGTATAGAATTAATTAAATCAATTAATTCACTATTGATATTAATTAATTTTATAGTATTTTAAATTTTATTATAAAACTAAATTTTGGCTGCTATACAGACTTACTTAATTGTGTCATTATTCACATACCTAAATAACATTAGAGCACTGACTGATTATTATAATAGTTAAACTGACTTGTGCAATAATAATAATAAGATTTTAACTGATAATATGAGGCTGATTTGTGCAATTATGATACAAGGTAATAAATAATACATTACAAGCAAACTAATTTCTCAGTTTTAAATTCATTTTCGTATCCCTTTCCCAAACATTTCCGCGGATTTAGTCGGACAACTTACATTTTAAAATATCGATGTGCTGTAATACTAAGATATCATTAAATTATGTCGATCTCTGTTTCTTTATCATAAATTTGGAAGCTTGGCTGACTAAATCTTTAGTATTTCTTAAACAAAACAAAAAATAATAACTGTATGAGTTACAATATAGATATAATATTTAATAAACCATTTTAGAGACAACATTAAAATCATAAAACATTTTTTATTTAGTCTAAGTTCAATGTAAGGTTATCTTACTATTTAAAGCCTTAAAACCATTATAAAAAATATGTTATTCATATTGAAATATAAATAACTCCCTAACACATTAAACTAAGCTATAGTTTTAAAAAATCAACCACATTTCAATTAACAACGAGTGAATGAATGACACTAAAATCATAAAAGTATGAATAACTCAAAACATACTTTGTTCAACATATCTTACTGTTGAACTAGGGCAGCGAGATATTCACACAAATTTCCTCCTCCAGGATGACAAGATCTATAGAATAGTAGGGGATAAAAAAAAATGGGTTGTACCTAATGGGGCACGATGGCGTATTTGTCAGTTATGTCATGATGAGATGGGGCACTTTGCGGTCGAAAAGACTTTAGATAAAATAAAACAGAACTATTGGTTTCCAAAAATGAAACGTTTCGTTCGCAAATATGTGGAAGCATGTCTTAATTGTGCATACAATAAAGCATCTACTAGTAAACCTACTGGTTACTTACATCCAATCCCCAAAGGTAACGTCCCATTTCACACTCTTCACATGGACCATCTAGGACCATTTGTTAGGAGCAAAAAGGGGAATTCTTACATACTGGGTGTAATTGACGGTTTCAGTAAATTTATTTTTATAAGACCAGTAAAAGATGTAAAAACTAAAACAACTATCAAGACTCTGCAGGAAATATTTGACGTAATAGGTAGTCCGAGCATAATAATCACCGATCGCGGTACTAGTTTTACATCAGTGGCATTCCAAAGCTTTGTAAAATTAATAGGTGCTAGGCATGTACTGAACGCTGTAGCAACACCACGAGCCAATGGGCAGATTGAGAGATATAATCGTACAATTCTCGATTCTTTAGCCGCAACTAATCACGATCAGGCGGAGCGCGACTGGGATGTCAGAGTAGGTAGATTGCAATGGAGTTTAAATAATATGACCAATAAAACCACGGGAAAATCTCCTTCCGAAATAGTATTCGGACGTCGCACAATCTGTCCTGGGGAGGGTCCCATTTTAAACGAGCTAGCCGATTTAATAGATACTTCTGAATCAGGCCCATCTAGAGATGCAATACGATCGGCTGCTCTTGAAAACACCGAAAAGAGTCAGCAATATATGAAAAAGAAATTTGATAGCGGTAGGGCTCCAACGAAATTCTTTCAAATAGATGATTTAGTCATGATTCCCAATCATCACAATCCAGCAGACGGAAAAAGTAAAAAGTTATGTCCAAAGTTTCGGGGTCCCTTAAAAATAACTGCGGTTCTAGAAAACGATCGGTATGAAGTCTCTAGTATTGAAGGACATTCAAAACGTAAATATAAAAGTATTTATCCAGCAGACCAGTTAAAACGTTGGATAACTTTTGCACCTAGTAATGACACTGACGGCGAAGACAATGACTTTACGAGTAACGAGGCTGATGAAAGTTAGTTACCGTTCCGATTCAAATTAAGATACAATTTTTATGTTATGACTAATACCGACTTGCATACTTAGACTATCTGCTAGACTCATAACAAATACGGTCTTTCCTCCCCAAATCCTTCCCAGTTACATGATTACAGAATAAATCTTACATGACGGGCTGCTAGCTACTCTGGAGCTGCTTGTAAGTATTAATGGTGGACCGAGGCCGAAGTACAAGCTATAGTCAGTAACAATGACGTATGCTGAAGTACAAGCGGTGTTCACGCCCCTTAAAAAGTGGACCGAGGCCGAAGTACAAGCGGTAGTCAGTAACAATGACGTATGCCGAAGTACAAGCGGTGTTCACGCCCCCCTTAAAAGTGGACCGAGGCCGAAGTACAAGCGGTAGTCAGTAACAATGACGTATGCCGAAGTACAAGCGGTGTTCACTCCCTCTAAACTTTCTCTTTCATCTTTAAATTTTTGTTAATCTTTTCTTTATTTAATTTATTTCCATCATCATGTCATAATTGAACTATGAATCATTGTGTTTTGTACTAGTCCCAATTGAACTCTACTAATATATTTCTGTTTTCAGGTTTCTACAGTACCCCAATAATCACGTAATGGGCTCATTGCACAAACGTACGCTCAGCTCATTGCACAAGGGTTTGAGCGCGCTCAACTTTCCGTCGCGTCGTCGCCGCGACGACACCGAGAGGCGCGAGGACCGTTCCGGTTCCAAGTTTGATTGAAGCCTGGTTGACAAGGAGCAGACGATGCGAGCCAATAATGACCCGATGCTAGGCTGACGGGTGTGCGATGACTTATAACGGGATGACCTTATTCATGTACATATTCGATCAATTACTACGATTTTACAATGTGTTAATTACGTTATATTTTCATGTTTTCTTAACATATTTTATTTTTTTTTGGTTTCGTTGTCTTTGTTTGTTATTATTTGTTATGAACGTTAACAGGATTATCTTAATTTATGTACATATTAACTAAATAATTATATACCTATTTGAATTGATTATACAATGTTTTAACGACGTTATTATATTTTCATGATCTTTGGTACATAATTAGAAGTTATTGTATTAGTTACTTAGCGTATTAGTTCTATTTTCAAACATTTCTACACATTTATTAATGTATTTTTTTGTGTTGTGTCAATAAGGTGTTAGTTTGGTCAAGAACCTAGTGTTCTATTTGTTTTGTATAGAGTCACACAAAATACTCGAATGGCCGGAAAGCAATGGGGTCATTCCTTCTTCAGGACGGCCGTCTGTTAGGGAATTAAGGTTGTATTAAAACACATTTCCACAAGAAGTACATTTAGTTTACTACATTTTTATTTTTGTCTGTGGACTTGGCTGACTGAATACATTTCCTTTGCCTGTCATGTGACAACGATCGTTTGTAATTTGTCTATGTATTCAACGCTCAAAAAAGAGGTTGAGGACATTGGGGCTGGAGATCATTCGAGCCCGGACCACCAAGAGAACAAGTTGTATAGTATCAAGTGAAAGGAGCTACTGTAAGTCAGTCTGATTTAATAAGTACCTATTCTTTAAAATATCATACTATGTTATAAAACTGTGACCGTTATTTTGTTCGAATGTGTTGAATTCTATGGTTTAACTATTGCTAGTCTTGTAATTTATGTAGAAAGTATGTACTTAATGTACAATGCATTATTTTCTAAAGTATATTGTGGTTTATGTGAGATGGTTATGTGAAATCATGATAAACGATAATAAAATGTGTGATTTGAATGTTACCTACACTAACGGCTTTTTATTAACTTTGCTCCTTCTGACCCAGATAATTACAGTCAATACCTTATTAAAGCTTAAATGTTAATATTCTAATAGTACGTTTGGCTTGGTTGGTTTAACGGGTAGATAACTCAGTCTATGGTGGTGCGAGTTCGAATCCTGCGAACAGTAGTTCTTTTTGTAAGATAATAAAATTACATTACACGTTTCTAACACAGACATCTATTAAAGAAACCACAATGTCACTGGAAAATAATGTTACACTACGGCGTAAGCAGTTATATAAATCAAAATCTATCGAGTCTGTTAACTTTGACTCATCAGTAACTCAGAAGTTGACATAAATATACGAAGTTTCGAACTACCCGATACAAATAATAACTCAAATGATGCATGGAAGAATGAAATCTTGCAATTAAGGATGGAACTGGATAGCACGCGTAATGAGTTACGCGTGCTAACTCATTAGAGAATGTAATACTTGACAATAATGAATTAAGAGAAACTGTTTCGCGACAGCAGAAACAAATAAATGCACTTAAAGAGATCTGTAGTACCTAGTCCCTTGAAATCACACAGAATACAATTACTCTCGGCTAGAAAACGGAGTAGACGCTCCGTCACAGATAGCTTGCGTCTGTCACTAGATCAAAATGAATCTTGTGAACATGACAAAAACATACATAGCACAAGGGTAACTTCACCACAAATTCACGAAATCATCTTAGGCAACGAAGAAAGGGACATTTCGCCGCAAATTAACGAAATACCAAATGACATCGAACATGGAGGTCAGCAAGAACAATTAACAGATTGCATAGACAAAAGGGAGCTGCAAATAAGCAATGAGTCCAGCCAGATGAAGACAAATAGACAGAGACTCATGATTTTCGCAGATCAAACTGGACGCGATGTGCGACAAATTCTGCAAGATTACCTGGGAAATGACTTCTCTGTGACCTCTGTAGTAAAACCCTACGCAGCCATGGATGAAGTACTGAAATCTTGTGTGTCTATGTGTAGAGACTTTACTAAATCAGATTTTGTACTGATACTGGCGGGCTCTAACGATAAGAGTCCGATGGTGGTGCAATCGCATTTACACTATACGTTGTGTCAATTGAGCAAAACTGTGTCGCAATTGTGATAACTCAACTTTTATTCAGCTAGATTCCAATTTCGGTAAATCGGTACAACGTATAAACAAATTATATGCATGCAGACTAGTTCTTAGACATATCCTAAGGGTGATTAACTTAAACAAATGTCAAAATTATAAGGAATCACTAGCAAATTGCAAACAGATGAAACCGGTTTATTTCAACAATGTCAGTGTCCAAACAGACTTCTCGTCAAATGTAAGTTGCAAAAAATTTAATACAGAATGTGTTGACTCCATGACACAAACTGACAATCTTATACAAGAGTCAGACTTTTTTCGTGAATGATTTGTATGGTACTCCCTTAATTCTCCGAATTTTTTTTTGTCCGAAAATCATTATCCATAAAACCTTTGCTATAAATTTCAATAACCATAATGTTCAAAATCCCGAAATTTTGTTTTAAATAATTATCTTTATTTCTAAAACTGTTCTGTCATAATATCGAATACTATAATAATTGAATCTTCTAATTTTAAATGCCATATAGTTAAATGTCCTAAGTGTTTTATTATATAATGTGTATTATTCCGAATGTTCATATAAGTATAATAAAATTTTTGATCCTAAAACATTTGCTAAAAATTAGGTTTTAGTGACAGAAACGAATCGCTGTAAATTCGACCCCACGCAGTGTTGTCTGCCCTACCCCTAGAGTGTAATTTAAAATCGCGTAGGCACGGAGGGGCGAGGCAGCCCGCGAGTTGAGGAGCAGGTGGTTGTAACACTCGCCGCCGCTGCTGAGGCTGGCCGGCGTAGCCGGCCAGCAAGCCGAAGCTGCGGTGGTGAGCGTTAAACACATCTGCGACGATAAGCTCGCGTGGGACCGCCGGAGCCCCGCAGCGCCGGAGCCGTGACAGAAACCATGCCTGCTGCATGTTGCTTGCATGCTGCATGCTTGCTCGCCTGCATGCTGCATGCTTGCTCGCTTGCATGCTGCATGCTTGCTTGCATACTGTATGCGTGCTTGCATGCTGCATGCTTGCTGCAAGCTTGATGCATGCTTGCTGCATGCTTGCTGCAAGCTTGCTGCATGCATGGTGTATGTTTGTTTGCATGTTTGCATACTTATTATAGGGAAAAATAAAATCCACATAATTATGTTCATACTCAACTGTTTTATAATGATTGACGGTTTGATTGATTGATTTTCTGCCTTTTAGTGACTATCGATATGAAATGTATGCCAAAAGAAGATTCTAACTGAGATTTTTCTGCGATATGATGGTTCTACTTTTTAATTCTTAAAAATTTCATAAGAGCAATATCGTATAGAAATGTGTTGTATTGAGAGAAGTTCATAGCATAGCAAAAGCTAAGTAATACCACAGGTAATACTTAACCTGTAATTACCCGTAATTATAGACACAATTAAAATAACAATGTTCTGTTCCCTTTTGGGAACGTCTGGGCACATACCGGTTTGTTTTAAAAATATTATTAAGATTTTTTTTATTTAGGATTTATAACTATTATTGAAAACGGTTTTAAGACTTTTGTATATTATTGATTGTAATATTTATGACAAACGGGTTTAGGGCATATCGTATTTAGGGATTTCAATTTTATGGCATGTGATGTGATATTAAGTTCGGGTAAGTTATAATTCGGACAAATGATGATTAGGACAAAAAAAGTTATGGCACTTTAAATGATGAATAAAAAAGTTAGGTCATACAATAGAGAACCGATTTGTATACTACTTGCGATTCTTGCCACAAATGTGATTCAAAGTTTGTAATCTCATACAATACGAGGAACAAAAAAATTAGAGGGGGGAGTCTAATCTTGGGGCACATAGACAGAAAAGTAGAAAATAGAGATTTTATAAACAAATTGTATAAGATGGAAGTCTTTGAAGTGTGTTGTATTATGGATACTAGTACTGGTCTATATTTGTGTTGCTGTTACCGCACCCCTAATGATAAGAATTTCGCTCATTACATGTTAAATATGGAGAAGTTATTGGAATATTTGTTCAATAGGAAAAGCATTATTTGTGGTGATTTTAATGTGGACTTAATGGTTGAGAGTAAAACCCGGACTGAATTCATGAGTTTACTGGCATGTTATAATTTCCGACTGCTTATTAATACACCTACGTTTATTCGCAACAATTGCGCATCTTGTATAGATAACGTTATAACTAATCTGTCTGATGATTATGTGGAACAATGTGATGTAGACCACAATGGCTTGGCAGATGGACACGTTGCGCTATTGGGCAACTTTTTGTTAGATAACACAATTGATAATTCAAATAATAATAAATATAAAGTTGTAAATAAAAGAGTCTTTAATCACTAAAAACCACCTAGCGTTTAGACAAAGTATTCTTGAAACTGATTTGATTTGATCAATACGTTCTTGAAGACATTTGCTACAAGTTTCAAAACTTGTTATAAAAAGAGGGAAAAAAAAATTAAACTCAAAAATGGTTTCAAATTAAGGTGGATGACAAAAGGCATTAAAACATCAAGCCTAATGAAATGTTTGCTATGTGCTGGTGGAACTAAGCTGGAAGACAGTGTTCGGAATTATAAAAAAAAAATACATACGAATATATCTAAGGCCAAAAAAATTACAATATTGGAAACTATTAACAATTCTTGTAATTTGGGTAAAGAGGTTTGGACAGTTATAAATAAAAGCACGAATAAAATAAAAGCACCGCATTCTGAAATTCTCTTGCTTAAATTCGACGGTAAAATTATAAAAAATCCCTTGGATGCAAACGTATTAGTAAATCAATTTAGCTGCAAATGTATTTTGAGTAATTTTAAGAATCTAGATCCCCTACAACTTCTTGAACAAAGCACTAAAAGAGTTCAACATGACATGGTTATTGCGCCTGTTACTCCATGTGAGATAGTGAAAATAGTTAATCGTATAGAAAATAAGAAATCATGTGGTTATGACGACATTCCTACAGCAGTTATTAAAGAAAATTTAGACATATTAGCTGAACCTTTGACTAGTTTTTACAATAAATGCATTTTAGAAGGAGTCTTTCCGGAACAGTTAAAAATAGCAAAAATTATCCCACTCCACAAAAAGGGCTCCAAAACAGATCCAAAAAACTATAGACCTCTCTATATCTCCTTGCTCCCTATTCTTTCGAAAATTTTTGAAAAAATTATTAAGAGTAGACTTGTAGTTCATCTAAATTTAAACAAGGTTTTGCACTTACGACAATAAATTTGGATACTAAAAAAATGTCGGAACAGGGGACGCTATTACGGACATTAGTGGAAGATATTATTAGTAAATTGAATAGGAAAAAGAGGGTAGCTGGCATTTTCCTTGATTTAAGCTCAGCCTTTGATACAATTGACCACAAATTACTCATTGCAAAGTTGGAGCATTATGGTGTGAGAGGCAAAACTTTACAACTTTTCTCTTCATTTTTAAGGAACAGGAAAATGTATGTAGATATTAGCAATATGCAAGCTAATGGTAATAGCAATTGCAATAAATCTTCTATGCAAGATATAGTAGCGGGCGTACCCCTAAGGATCGATCTTGGGGCCTATTTTGTTTATATTATTTACAAATGATTTAATTAATTACATGAATTCAATATTTCCTGACACACAGCTGACAGTTTTTGCAGATGACACCAACGCAATAGTAGAAGCTAACGACATACAGGAGCTTTCCGCTAAGGTTAATGCAGTGTTGGCAGTTTTTAAATCTTGGTTTGAAAGTAACAAGCTTTTAATTAATACTGAAAAAACCAATATAATTTTATTTAGTACAACAGCTCGTAATAAAGATAACATGATGATAGCACTTAATGAAGTTACAATTTATATAGTTAATGAGGTAAAGTTTCTAGGGATATACATTGACAAATATTTAAATTGGAAAAGAGAATTGCAAGCCATTGATTCGTATATTTCCTCAGCGTGTTATGCCTTACGCAGTCTTAGGGACGTAACAGACATAAAACACCTTAAAATGGTATATTATGCTCTAATAGAATCAAGATTGAGATATAGTGTTCAGTTTTGGGAAAACAGTTTTAAATATAACTGCCAGAGAGCCTTTGTGCTCCAAAAGAGAGCTATACGAACCATGGTCCGGATTCCGCAAATAGAGAGCTGTCGGCCACACCTTATAAATTTAAAAATTCTTACTGTGCCCAGCCTCTATGTTTTAGTATTGTTGGTGAATTTCAGGAAATACCTACATAAGTATGAAACAGATGAGGAGAGACAGTTGAGGGAAAGTACGCGCAGGAAAGATTAAAAAAAAATAATAATACCCCAACTTAATATTGTGCAACATAGTCCTCAATACCAAGCAGTACGGATTTTTAACAGGTTGCCATTGGACTTAAAAACGATAATTTACAAAAGCTCATTTAAGTCAAGACTCAAAGCATTCCTATTGGAGAAATGTCTGTATTCGATAGACGATGACATATCCACATTTTAATATTTATTTATTTATTTATATCAGTTAATGTGAGACTGGGTAATATTGGTATAGGTATTATAGATTGTTTGAGTATTCTTTTTTTTTTTGGTTGTAATCTAATGTTATTAAATTTTTAATTGTATCGTTTTCATAATTTGTAATGTAATTGAATTTTATTTTATTTTTATTGTTGTTTATTTTCTATAATTTATTGCTGAATGTGTTAGTTTTATAATTTTAATGCACGTGAATTTATTATTATTATTTTTTTGTATAGATTAATGATTTCAAACACAATGTGAATTGTTCCTGAATAAATTGAATTGAATTGAATAATGTGGCTTTCTACCAGTGAAACAATTTTTAAAATTGGTTCATTACTTCCGGAGATTACCCCCTACATACAAACTTACAAACATACAAACTTAAAAAAATACAAACTTAAAAAACTAACAAATGTTACCTCTTTAGAATATTTGTATAGATTTCAGCAACGCGATTGCGTACAAACGACTGAAGTTTAGAGGGCAACATTTGTAACCATCCCAACACAATGGTCGAGTCTGTCCAACAGTAAACTCGATCGAACTTTACTCGAAGTGAGTTGACCACCTTCTCACACACGCGAGCTCCCACTAGCGCACCACAAAGTTCCAGCCTCGGAATCGTGGTAGGTTTAATCGGCGCCACATGACTTTTGCCTATCAATAAGCGGACCATGCATTCACCATCACTGCTGACACTACGGACGTAGGCACACGCACCGTACGCGCGCTCAGATGCATCCGTGAATACATGAAGTTCTAACGTGTGGTACGAATCGAACATTACAAAACGTGGGATACGCAAGTTATTTAGAAGAGGGAGATCTTTAACAATAGCTTTACAAGTAGTGTTGAGTTCCAGACCCATATAACCATTTTTGCGAACATAACGTAACCGTTTCGACACTTAGCGCCGACACTGACTTATCTCGAAACATAATCTCGTCGCCGCCGCGCGCGCCGTTCCGTGTTAATGTCGTCGCTGCAACTCTTGTATTATAGTGTATTATCTATGGCTGCAACTAAAAATGGGTAAGATCCCGACACAGTATTACAGTACCTTTTTTTTTTTTTTTTTTTTTTTTTCGGATGGGAAATCATCAAGTAACCCCTCCCGCTCTGGGCGGAGCAGGAGGGAGTGTCAGACTTTTACTGACTAAAACCCATCCATGTTCCTTCATCGCCCTTTGTGTTCCGGGGCCACGGTATCTCTTTCGAATAGTCCCGCAACCCCGGCAGGCATCGGTCCTTACGGACCCCTCTCTTTTTGCTGACTCTCTTTGAGGCGCGCGTGGAACACGAACGCGCCGTCGACACGGCCTGTCGTCATGAGACGGACGGACGGCGAGCTAGCCCATAGCTCACCGTCCACAGGCCCGCGCCTACGGTGGCCGGGGGCTACGTGGTGGTGGCCCCCGACGCCCGGGGCGTCTCCCGCGGCGGCCGGGACGTTGAGAGGTTCTCTCCCTCTCACGTTCCGCCACCTCCTTCTCTAGCATTACTGCTTCGCAGAAGGAGGTGACGGCGTCCCATTCCGTCTCGCTCCGGACCATGGCTTGCACCAGGGCCGGACGCGAGAGGTCGCCGCCGCCGATCGCCGCTTCGAGGACACGGCGGTGCTCCGCCCACGCGGGGCACACCTCCACCGTGTGTTCCACCGTGTCCTCCGGTCGATCCTCACAATGGAAGCACCCGGGCGTTTCCTCCCGCCCGATTCGGTGCAGGAACCTCCCGAACACTCCGTGTCCGGTGAGGACCTGCGTCAGGCGGAAACAGTATTACAGTACCTAACATTTGGTTTCTAATTTACGTTGCCGTGACGTAACATTGTTGCCATAATTTAACCAGAGTTCGCACAAATCATTCATTCATTCGCTCATTTTCGTTGGGTCATCATGCGTGACATCTATCTATATCTATCTATACATATAATAAATCTGTAGAAAAATCGTTTTTGTACACCGAAAATATTTTGAAAAAATAATGCCAGGGTGTGAAAGGACAACCAACAGAACTCATTTCCAGCATTTTTGGATTTTTTGTCTGTTTATCTGTTTGTCTGTTTCGATGATCAAGCATCACGTAAAATTTACGAAACCAATGTAGATAACTTTTATACATTAAAAATGTGCGTATCTTGAGGTATTATTTAGTTTTTGTTTCATCGTAATCGGTTAATTCTATCAAGAGATATACGAATTTAAAGTGTTCAAGGAGAACTAATCATCAAATGTAACATAAAGCGACATCTATTAGCGGAATATGGTATAAATGACTAAAAATGTGCTAATTGGATAACTTTTAAATCGACTGACCGGCTTTAAAAAAAAGTTATATCTTATGGTAGGTACTCTAGATTAGTCTACATGATGCTGGTTTGAAAATTTACATAGCATGATTTCCGTACATTATATTTTAGCATCTTGGTCGATAGAAGGCGTTGTTCATTTCACTCCGTTTTCTGATTCGCGGTGAGATTTTCCGTGAAAGAATGATCCTCGCCCGTATCAGTTGCTCTCAAGTTTGGATTTTTAACCGACGAAACAAAAAGGAGGAAGTTCTCATGTTCGACGCGTATTTTTTTTCTGTATGGCCACGCACAATTTTTTACGGAAAATTCTGCTAAGCAAAGCATGGTTATTTTTTTTTGTGAAAAGCGTAGGTTAGGCTAGGCTAACCCAGGAACTTTCGACCTAGCTGGAGTATGACTGTCATCAAATGTCTAGGAAGACTTAAGGCTGTCGAGGGAAGCCCTTATTTGGAAAAACATAAGTACTTAGATTATTTTAGCGATTAATGCAAATGTTTGGAAGAAATTAAATTGTTACCCACTTGAATCTATTCTAATAGGTATTATAGAGCTCAAGAGTTTGTTTGTTTGGTTGGTTGAATGCGCTAAATGTAGGAACACTGGTTGGAATAAAAAAAAACGTTTAGTGTTGGATAGTCCATTTATCGAGGAAGGCTATAATAGGTTATCTAACATCACGCTACAACTAAAAGGAGCGGAGCATCAATGATAAATGTTGCAAAAACAGGGAAAATTTGTTCCTCTTAAAACGTTCTAAAAAAATCTGCGATAGCATATCATTATGTCAATCTTTTAAGATTGACTCACTTTCTCTCTAACCTTCTCTCTCTCTCATGTGACGGAGACGAAGTTGCGCGGGTCAGCTAGTAAAATAATAAAAATACAAAAACCCCATCTAACTCTCAAGTAAAAAAATATTTAGTTTTCATTAATTTATATGGTTTACAATGTTCAAATCTTTATGGGAAAAGAAATTTACTGTGTAATTTCGTTGAATATGTTGATATTTATCAACGCGCCACCTTAATATCATAATTTAATAATTCTGGCGAAAGGTAAACTTTGTTTTAAAAAAAATATATATACATAGCACTCTATGTATATATATTTTTTATTTTTTATTTTTTAAGCGTCTATTTAAATACAATATCAAATTTTAATACTAATAACAAAATATTTTTGCAAGAATAAACCATAAAATTGATAAATAATCAACAAATATTTTTTTGATAAAATGCTATTAAATGAAAAATATGCTCGTCACAACTAGTCACAAAGTTATGTCAAGTCAAGTTACGATAATGTGTCAACACGTGTCGACATGTTACGCTAAGTTGCTACAAAGTTACTGGATTTTTTTAAGATGGTTTCTCATAAGTTTTTGGTTGCAGTGTTTCTCAAAGTTATGGACGTACGTGGTACTTTATTGGTATCACAATATGAGGAGGGATCGCAACAGACTCGAAAGTTGAAACTTTGGCGCTTTGGACTATACTACTAAGCTCCTCGGTACCAAAATCCGCAGTTTTCCTGTAAATGGCCTAGAAAAAATTAAGTTTTAAGTTCAATAAAATGGGTATCTGTCAATTCGCCATATCAACAATGGAACATCAAACAATTCTTATAACATAAAAACCGGTCAAGTGCGAGTTGGACTCGCGCACCGAGGGTTACGTATTAACTTGTAGGTATTTATTTTGTTATTAAACCACATATTTAAGGTTTTCAGATTTTTTTCTACATGTGCTGTAATGTAAGACATTGCTTTTTGACAAATTTCATCATTCTAGGTCAACGGTAACCTACGTTATACATTTTGATTCCCTTGAGAGTTTCGATAAATACGGTTTTTGCGACATAAACGCCCGTATCTTTTTTACGTTAACTTAGAAGGATGATTTTTTCACAGCTTCAAGTGACTGTAGATTTGAGTATATGGTTTTAATTTCAACTCGATACGTTCCGTTTTTTCTTTATCAGGTACGGAACCCTAAAAATTAACTTATACATGTACTTAAGCTATTTTGAGACGTTAATTCTTTAACTCTTATTTAATAGGTCATTGGAATTTACGTGAGGTTTTTGGTTTACTTATTTTAATTTTAATGAAACGGTAGACAACGGCATCAAAAATAAGACAGTTTGAGAATAACTGGCTCTGGTGATGTTTTTATATGTGCAAGTTAGTGTTAAAGTGTTCTGGAACATCGACTACACAATGTTACTACCCAGTTCAAACACATTGTGTCAACAATACATTGAACACTAGTTACAAACCAAACGCAAAGTTTCTAAAATGTGTGATTACAAATTAAGCAGTAAAATTAATAATAATAATAAAGATTTATTTCTCACCACAATACCCAAAATACGTAGCAACAATAATTATACTGTGGGAGACTGGTGCCTAAGCTAGACGTGAGGTCTGTATTTCAGGACACCAGGTCCCCACCCCTTGGGTAATGCTTACATTTAATGTTATGTACAATAATGAATGCGGTAAGAATTAACAAAGATAATAAGTTAAAAGTAAAAATATAATTATTCGTGCAAGGTGTTAGTATGTGTATAAGGTATTTGTAAGGTTGTGTATCTGTGAGTGAGTAAGGTGGATGTGTGGGTGTAAGTGTGGGGGCAGTGAGTGTTGGGAGATAGGAACAGGGTGTGCATAATGGTTATTTTGGGACAGCAAGTAGTTTTTCTGTTTCTTCATAATTTAGCTCCCAGAGCCAATCTCTTAGTTTGATTTTGCATTTGATTTTGGAGAGGTTATATATTGGAAGCGTTCTATTTATCTTATTGTAAAGAAAGCGACCAAGGTAGCAAAAGAAGCGATTTGAGGAAGCAGTCGAGAGCCGGATGTGATGGCGGACAATGGGATCGAATCGTCTACTTCTGTGGGAGAGTGAGTGGTTGAAGGTGGTAAGGCCATGCTGTTTTATAACCGTTTGCAAAATGAACAGTTGGCGAACGGTTAATACCTTTGCTTCCTTATACAACATAACCGTTGGGTATCGGAAAGGTCGGAAATAAGATACCTTCAAAATGGCTCTTTGCGCTCGTTCAAGCTCTAGCATAGAAGTTTTTGTAGCACCACCCCAAGACGTTATGCAGTAGGTTAGTAGGGACTGGGCCAGAGCCATGTAAACCGATTTCCTTAGCTTCTCGTCTGCCACTTGTCTTAGGGTTTTGAAGACATATATAAGTTTACGTAACCTACCGCTTAGAGTATTGATATGCTTTTTGAAGCTTAGGGTGCTATCTATTATTCCTCCTAGGTCCTTTGCACTGTCTGTTTTCTGAATGCGGGTGGTGCAGGTGCAGTTATTTATAGTTTTTTTGGAACATGCGTGGGCAACTATAGAGTACGACGAGTTCATGAGTGTGGTTGACGCATTATTTTTCAGAAAGAAGGGCACGTATACTGTTTTTTCCGCGTTTAGAGTAAGAACATTATTACGCAACCACTCCATTACGACATCGAAACCTGCTTGAGCTTGCATGTACACTTCGTGCCATGTACTAGCACTGAATAGAAGGGCGGTGTCGTCTGCGAAGGTTATGATTTTGCCTTTGGGAAGAGTGAGCATACCCAGTTCATTAATGTATATTAAGAAGAGTGTCGGGGCTAATACGCTGCCCTGTGGAACGCCGTAGGCGACCGCGCGTTCATCACTGATGGCATCTCCTATCTTTACGCACTGGGTACGCTCACTCAGATAGTCCTTAAAGAGTTTGAGCTTGACATCCCTGATTCCTATGCTTTCCATCTTACAAATCAGAGTAGGGATAGACACCGTGTCAAAAGCTTTCGCAAGATCTAGGAAAATGCCCAAGACTTTCTGTCCATTGTCCAGGTTTGTAATGACATAATTGGTCAGATCATGAACAGCATCAGCCGTGGATTAACCCGCCCTGAAATCATATTGCGAGGGTGAGAGGATATTAAACTTTTTCAAGTAATCCACGAGCCTATTGTTCATGATCCTCTCCAGTATTTTGGACAGAATAGGAAGAACTGCTATAGGTCTGTAGTTGTTGACACGGCCTCTAAAGCCTTAAAGATTGGATGTATTATGGCTTTTTTGAAGGGTTTGGGAAATTGGCCAGATGAAAGTGCAAGGTTGCAGACATACGTGAGGGGCGGTGCAACAATGTCTTTGTGTTTTTTAAGTAGACCGCTTGATATCCTGTCCCACCCCGCGGCAGTGTCGTTACGTAGGGACATTATCATTTTGGCAACTTTTTCGTCATCAGTGGGTAAAAGAACCATAGATTGTGTGATTTCTTGCTTGACGGTATTATGTGCGTAATTTGATGACGTCGGTATTTTTTCCGCGAGGTTTTTGCCGATTTCTGCGAAGAATTTATTGGCTATGTTAACCGACTCCTGAGGAGTAGGATAAGAATTTAACAAATCTGTTGCGTTATCTCTCTTTTTGATTCTGTTTGTGATTGTGTTTATTGCTTCCCAGAGTTTTTTGGTGTTATTACCAGCTTCGTTTATTTCGTTCCTCTCATAGTCTTTTTGATTTTTTCAAAAGCTTGTTACAGTAGTTTCTGTATCTATTGAATGATGTTTTTAAAATTTCATTATCAGGTGACTTTTTTATTTTTTTGTGCAGGTTGTCTCTATGTCGGACACATCGTAGATGGCCCGGAGTGAGCCAAAGTTTTATGTTTTTTTTCCGGTTTGGTATTTTTACGATTTTGGAACTTGACTCAATTGCCTGTGTTATTAGATTAACCATACGTTCTGCTGCCTCGTGGGGATTTTGCGTGCAATATACCTGATCAAAGTTAAGTTCCGTTATCTCTGCGTCAAGCTGATCATGGTTAATGCGAGTGGCTGTTTGTTTAATAACAGGTTTAGGGGCTTTCTTCACTAGGAAAAAAAGGACAGTTTCATGATCGGTTAGTGCAGAATGAGCCACAAAGGTGAATGCTGGTAGAGTGGATTTAAGAAAAACATGATCAAGGCAAGCTTGGAGTCGCGTAGGCAGTGTATGGGCAGGCAGTCCATGCGAGGCTAATAGGTTTAGGCAGCTCTGTGAGGCAGAGTCAAGACAATGTTCGTGAATGTTTATATTTATATCACCGGTGATAATAATATTTTTACAGTGTGTGATATTTGTCAGAAGCAGATTGAGTGAGTTTAGAAATTTGTTGATATCTTTATATCCCGGCGGACGGTATATTGCTACAAGGATGGTGTTAGAGTCGATTTTTATTAGTAGACTGTTGGCTTCCAAGATTGAGGGTTCTTCCACAGAGACTACAATTTTCTCATTAACATAAACGACAACACCCTCGTTTTGTGTGTAGTTGTTTGCAGTTTTGAAACAATTGTAGCCTTGAAGGTTTGGAATGTAGTGTGTATTTGGAAGCCAACATTCAGTCAGCGTTATAATGTCCCACTCGATCTTTATTCTGGCGAGTATGGTAATTGGGAATCAAACGAGCTTACCTGTTAAGCGAAGTCTTGATTCTAATTTTATGAGTGGCAAAATGAAAAATAATTATTATAACTTGGTAGTATTTCTATCTAAGTTAACTCACCGCGATTTTTAGAGAATTAAAAAAGAATATTTTTTTGCAATTGCAACATTCGTATGCTGTCTCGTTGTGACGCAACGTCAAGTCACGATAAATGTCACTTATTTTAGAAATCTTATCATTGGAACAATCTCTGTTTTATGTACAGAGTAGTTCCAAATACCTACATTCGCTATGTTTTCCTGAAAGGTTAAAATTGTATTAGGTAGACTAATTATTGCAGCTTTGGGGCTGTTAGTGTTAGCTATATTGTAGTGGCGGGTGGGTAATTATTTTTCAGATTGCCACTCATAAAATTAGAATCAAGACTTCGCTTAACAGGTAAGCTCGTTTGATTCCCAATTTTACTTCGTGGCAATCTTTCAAATAATTATTATAACTTGGTAGATGTTCAGAGTTGGCTGCAATAATTAATTTATTAACTGATTAAAATGCAAATAATTCTGAGTGTTGATTTGTGATAATTACATTGGACCTTCTTCTGTAAGAATATTAAAGATACAATATTATAGCTTCAGGGATACTTTACAATAAATATATTACATTTTATAAAATAACTTTGATAACCATGTAATCAACATTATGTCTGACTTTGTTGATGCCAGCTCTAATTTGAGCTGTTGTTTTGGTTGTATAGTGAGAGTTTAATTCTGGAGTTTAGATACCCTTTTCACTTGAAATCTGACAAACATACGAATATTAGGGTTTGATATATTTTAATAACTGTTTTATTGCTCCAATGGGTTAAAGTTAGAGCTAGGAGAACAATCAATGTCTTTGTTTTCTAAATTTTGCTCATATTATCAAACTACGATGAAATTAATGATACTTTTGATAGATTCTATGATTGAGGCAATGATAGCCTCAGATCTCTCAGTAAGTAATTTTATAATTTGAAATCCAGTTGCAGTGTTAGTATTTAATAGATGTGTCTGCAAATAAAAAAGGCTCATCAACTCCATTATTTAGTGTTGAATTGTCTGGAAGTACTATCAAGGAATGCCACTGGCATTATGTTTATACACTTAGGGCCTTTTGTTAAAATACTTGCAACAGAAGAGTGCAACCAAGGCAAGTATAGAGCTCCATAGATATATCGTCTCAAAAGGTGATTGCATAACTATACAAAATATAATGTAATGATTTTAGTAAGACATACAATGTCTAACTATTGTTCAATAGTAGAAGAGCCCGAGTCCATTCAAAACACTTTTTTCAATTAATATTACAACCAATTAATCAGAGTACAGAAATCTCTTCACTTTATTGTCGTGAGAATTAAACTGATTTTATTACTTAATCAGTACATAGTAGTAAGTACTTCCTATCAATAAAGCTCAGTCATTTTTTAAGGTTCTAGTAGACCCTTGATCAAATATTATGGATATTAAAGTATTGACTCTATCATCACCAATTAATATTACATACAATTAATCAGAAAAAAAGAGAAACCTCTTTATTACAGTGTGGATTAAACTGTTTTTATTAATTAGTACCTAGTAGTACATAGTATAAATAAAGCTCAAAAATTTGCTAAGGGTCTAGTAGTCTTATGACTAAATATTATGAATGTTAAGGGATTCACTCCTTACTGGTAAAACAGAATTTGAGATGTAGTCAATTGGCTCGAAAAGGACGATTGAGCTATTTTCTCAAAACTGTTTGTATTTAAGTCTTAGAAACTGATTTCTGCTTAATACTTTTAGTCTGGTACATTTTGTACATTATGATTTCGTTTATAATTCATTTTTTTAACCTATTATTCCTACAATGATAGAAACAATATAAATAAAAACATTGTTATTATTATGTTTTCCCAGGCACCTTGTAAAGGAGCAACAAGTTTTTGCCGTTTCATAGAAGAAAAAAATATAATACTTAGAGGTCTGGTCTCCACGATAAATATTTGCTATATTAGTGTAATTTCCCAAACTATTTCAAATATTAGGTACTTCTACAAGAATCAGCACTGTTTACATGACAATGTCTTTCAAGGGTCTCGAACGCTCCTGGTTTAATCATCTAGTACAACAAACAGACGCAGTATACACTGATTTTCAAAAGGCATTCGATAAAGTGGATCATAGATTACTGCTCAATAAAATCGCGTACAATGGTATCAGAGGGGATCTCCTGCGTTGGTTTGTCTCCTATATAACCAACAGGACCCAAAAGGTTGTGATCAATGGCTTCGAGTCCTGCTGTATTCAAGTAACATCTGGCGTCCCTCAAGGTTCGATTTTAGGACCTTTATTATTCAAACTGTTCATAAATGACATAAAATATTGCTTTCAAAATTCAAAATTTATCTTCTAAGCTGACGATTTAAAAGTTTTTAAACAAATTTCAAACGAACAAGACTGTGTTGAATTCCAACGTGATCTTGATCGTTTCTCGGACTATTGCACTTATAATAAATTGTACCTCAGCTTGCCTAAGTGTCATAGTATAACGTTCACTAAAAAGAAAAATATCATAAAATTCAACTATCGACTTGCTAATAGTGTTATTAACAAAGTTAGCAATCTTCGTGATCTTGGTTTGCAGCTGGACTCGAAACTTCATCTTGACATTCATATTGAAAAAATTGTCAATAAGGCTTATCAGATGTTTGGCTTTGTGATGAGAGCATCAAGAGATTTCCATCGTCCCTCCACCTTCTTGCACCTGTATAAGTCCATAATTAGGCCGCAATTGGAATACGCAGTACCGATCTAGAATCCTTACTATGCGAGATATGTCGAAATCATAGAACGTAGTCCAACGTAAGTACCTTCGCGCTATGCAATTAAGATGTTTTCGGAAGAAAACATCATACCAATCGCTTCTTAAAGAGTATGACCTGCTTACATTACAGTCAAGGCGCGTCCTTCTTGAGACAATGAAGTTATTCAGTGTCTGCCGAAACAAGTTTGATTGCCCTGACTTAGTGGGTGGTTTGTGTTACCTGGTTCCTCGAACAGTACATGAACGGGAGATAAGCACTAGGCGACTGTTCGCTACCGGCTTTTGTAGATCTAATGCTGGGGTGCGCTCACCGCTATACCGCTTAGTCGACACATACAATACGCGTTTTGGTGCAATAGACATTATTCCTAAGCAGATATAAATTTAAAAATGATATAATTAAAATTCTCAAGGATCGGCAGTAGGCTCCATAGGTTTTACACAATATAGGTATCATTGTTAATCGGCTAGGGACCTGTATGGACACATCATGCATTATTATTATTTTTTAAAATGTTGTTTTTGTTTGTAGAATATTGTCTATTATCCTATCCTTTTTTTTTACTCTTAAGTTCTTTGTCATTAAGTTAGCCCTGCGATATAATAGTTAACGTTTGCTAACAGTTTGTATTAAATACCATAGTAATCTTTTCTTATGGGACAAGCCCGCCACACTGTTCCCAACCACTGTAACTCCTGAAAGCCAGAATCAACAGTGGCGACCACCAGAAAAGCGCCGAGACAATGAAGCTCGACTGACACTGACGAATGAATTTAACTGTCTTGGATCCCGCAACGAAATTAATCAGAAAAGTATAGTGGAGGAGTAGGAAAATCTGTAATTTCCACTTCCCTCCATATCAGCAGGAGACACAAAGAAACAAGGCCAATAGGCGCAAAGGGACGTTCACAACTGGGATAGGCCCAGTTGCCTAGCACCACGGATAAAATATTAACATTAATGGGTCCTAAGTTGTGAGCAGTTATATTTGATTCCAATAATAGGTATGGCAAAAACGCTTGAACGCACGGAAATTTGTTCTAGTTTCTACAAGGTCTGTGTAGTAAATAACTCCGGATGTAACCTGTACACTATCCAACATAATATTGCGTTCATTCTGCCAAAGACTGCACTCCCATAAAATATGATGTGCTGATTGTTCATATTCGCAGTCAGATGTGGAACATTGACAAAGAGGCGAGTCAACAAGCTTGAAGGAAAATAATTTACTCTTAAAGTTACCATGACCGGTGAGAAATTGAGCAACACAGTGATCAACCTCCAGCCATGTCCTGGCCAGCCGTTCACGGACAGATGGAAAGAACTGGTGGAGGTGTCGGCCCTTGATGGAATTATCCCACCTACATTGCCATTCAGACAAAAGTTCCTCCCAGACGTCGGTCTGTGGTTTGAATAATCTAGAAATCTTATCACGGTCACGTAGGGTTAAAAAGTCTGCGTCCATGGTCTCACGCGCGTTATAGTACATTGCAGCCCGTCGCTGCACTTCAAGATCGACTGGAAGTACACCTGCAAGTACCGGTAAGGCTTCAGTACTAACCGTCCTATACACTTTGCATAAGAATATCAAAGCCAAACGCTGGCTTTGAAGCAATTTACGTCGTACCGCTCCTATGGTGGCCCTATCCGCCCAAACAGGTGCCCCGTAGCACATACACCCCAAATAGGTAGCCCCATAAATGGTCTTTAAAGTTAGAAATGACAGACCCCACGTAGATTTGGATATTCTAGTTAAGGCATAAAAGTTCTTTTTAGCTTTTTCACCGACAGTTTTTATATGATCTATGAATGAAAAATTCTTCTCTAAGACCAAACCAAGGTAGCACACGGACTGCTTTCTTTTCACGGGAACGTTATTAAATTTAATACTAATAACCATAGTAATCTGTGGAAAATGTTGTGGGTAGTATATTTGTTAAGTTTAATTTTAAGACAACACTGTTTATGCTTAATATACTACTGTTTGTTTTCCCAAACTGAATAAATAAATAAATAGTAGTTCTAATGAACTGACTAAATGTTGTGCAATTAGTGGATATGTGTGTTGGCCATATTCAGTCAACATTGTGTAGGTAATTGGCTACATTGCCGTAATGTACTGTCAATTGTTATGAATTTTAGTTGGATTTTATTAGCTCTACAAGAAATGTATGGCATTTTATCTTCTAGTCACAATCCATTGATCTCTGCACGGGAGTGAAAAGGGGGGGGGGGGGTGCATGGGAATGCAGCCCCCCCCCTTTTTGTTTCACTTTAGTGCTTACTTTCAATAGAAAGCTATTAAAGCCAATACTCCAATCGGTAGTGAAAACTGAAAATAAATTAATTTTTTTAGTTAAAATTCCCTTCTCGTTTGAGCACTTGGTGGATAGTATGCTTACGCCGGGAGCAACAAACACTGCGTTACCGTGCTTTGGGTGACTGATCTCGACGATAAGCGTAAGTCCATCGATGTGTGGCCGGCTTTGGGTTTCATCTTGGTGGGTCTCTTGGACGCAAAAAATGTCGCACTGAGTTTTGCGGTAGACATCGGAAAGAATTTCTGATTTGTCTTCTGAGAACCCTTCGATGTTGACCGAAACTACGCACAAAGCCGGTTTTATAAGTGGACTTTGGATTACCAACGTGGTGAAAGGATTAGCCAGTCAGCGGGGGGCTCGCTGACTGCCCAGGGTGCGCCGGACGTATGGTGGTTCAGTAGATACGTCACTCGGGGAGGCTCCTTTCATGCATCCCATTGTTTGCTCACTACAGGAACTGATGGACGCAAACGAAAGCGCCAAACTAGTGGCTCAGTTCTGGGCCGACTCAATTTAGATTGCCATCGGCACGCTAAGAAGAAGAAGTTAAAATTACTTTTTATGAGTTTGTATAAATCTCACAATAATGTCTGCCCATCTATCTTTTCGGGTATTTTAATTGTGATTTTAATGTTATGTTATGATTAAGAATCAAATGAACTTACCTTGTGAAGTTTGATATCTAATTATACGAGTGTCTCGACCGAAGATGACTACAGTTTACATGCAGCAGTACGAGAGTTGATGCTGTCCTAATCACACTTTTTAAAGCTATTTAAATGCTTATTTATAGAATTTATTTTTTAAATAAATAAAGAAAAAGTAGTGTATTGACTAATCTCCCCCACTGCAGTGCGATCCGCCATTGCCTTTGCAATGCCAATCCTTGACTCATTTTTTTAGAGCTAGATGATTTTTTCGATAGGTCTCGGGATTATCAGGGAGGGAGGGAGTGTAGTCATCTTCGGTCGAGACACTCGTATAATTAGATATCAAACTTCACAAGGTAAGTTCGTTTGATTCTTAATTATACTTCGTATCTCTCCCGAAGATGACTACAGTTTACATGCAGATGTTTAGAGCATCGAAAAAATGTAATATTGAAGCGATCGATGTATGCTATTTATTATATTTTAATCACTTAAACATAATGTTAACTCATCTGTATGTAATAATCATTTAATTTATACAACAATAACAAAATAATAATCATCGAAAGAGTGCATCTATAAATTCAGTTTCATTAGGGGTAGATACAACCTTGTTATAATATTTTTGAAATACATGGGATCCAGCCTGCGGCCTTTCGAATAGTTTCCAGATTGACACCTGCTCTGCGAGCAGCAGACGTATTGTAGATGCGTGCCTTGTGCTGTGCGTACCATACAACTTCACATCTATGCCACTTTTTTATAGAACTTGTTTTACCCAGTGAGACAAAGTTTGAGAACCCACTTTCTTATGTGGTTTTTGATAACTTAAAAATAAAGAATCTTCTTGACTTGTGACACGTAAGCAAACAGTTTTTTCTATATAATGTTTGAGGGTTAAAGCTGGGTAAATCTTAGGGTTTTCTTTAATATATGGCAACAGAATCAATGGTTGGTAAGCACCTGGCCTTGAGGTTTTTATTAAATCTTCGATTTTAATTATAATTTTGTCTGAATCAAAAATTATATTTTTTATTTTTATTAGGCTTAAAGTTTGCATTCTCTGAGCAGATGCTAGTGCTAAAAGAGTTACGGTTTTTAATGACAAATCTTTTGGTGTAATAGAATCATTAGGGTAATAATTTGTTAAATAATTTAGCACAAGCTTGGGATTCCAGGTGGTGTGGTATCTTGGTGCGGGTGGCTTTATACGATAAATCCCTTTGAAGAACATTTTTATATAGTCGTTACAAGTTACTTCCTGACCTAACAATATTGATATTGTAGAACGATAACTATTAAGTGTGCTGTAACTAGCACCTGAATTAAATTTCTCGGTCAGGAATTCTATTAACTGAGTAGTGTGGGAATTACAGTATTCTAATCCTTTTCCATTACAATATAGCCACCATGATTTTAGTGAAGTATTATATTGGTTCAGCGTGTTTGTGGAGAAAGAGGCCATCATTATATCGAGAGATGCGTTGGGTATTCCGCGCCTTAGTAGCGACTGCCGGATAATTTCCCTGCCATCAGGGTGAGATCCGTGTGGAGAGGATGCTCCTCCCTGAAAGGAGAACACAGTAAATTTTTGTCAGGATTAAGATACAGTACTTTCGAAATAATTAACTTTAACCAGACTGGGTACCACGGTTGTGTTGGACAATATGGCACCACTACAATCCCTTCTGTTTTGTCATTTTTAATCTTATGTAGGACTTTTGAGATAAGACTAAAGGGAGGAAAAGCATAAAATTTTATGTTTTTCCAATTGAATGTGAATGCATCGATAATTTCGGAATTTGGATCTAATTTCCAGGAAGCATATCTATAACATTTATGATTCTGACTACTTGCAAATAAATCGAACTGTGGAATACCGAGTGAAAGAGTTAAATAAATAAATAAATAAATAAATATTGCTGGACATTACACACAGCGCCATCTAGTGCCACACTAAGCAACGAGGCTTGTGTTGTGGACACCAGATAGTTGATATACTACATAGATACTTTTTGTTTGTAAATACATACTTATTATACATATAAACATCCATGACTCGGAAACAAATGTCCATGCTCATAACACAAACATTTGCTCCGACCGGGATTCGAACCCGGGACCCTAAGAACGTAAGGCAGCCTCACTACCGCTGCGCCAATCAGGTCGTCAAAGTTATTTTATTAAATGCGTAATCTGCTAGTTCCCATTCTGTGTCCTTATTATATTCCTGACGAGATTCAAAGTCTGCTATTAAATTATCTTTGGATTGGATATAAGATGCAAAAACATGTATACTGCGCCTTTCACACCATTTCCATATATCGCGTGAGATATTATTCAGATGTATAAATTGTATACCTCCCATTTTATTAATATAGGCAATTGCTATGGTATTGTCTATTCTGAGTAAGATATTGCAACATTTAAGGTGTGATGCAAATATTTTTAGACCATAAAAAGCTGCAAGTAATTCAAGAGTGTTTTTATGTGTAATGATGATTCCGAGTGTTTCCAATGTCCATGAGCGGTTTGGTTACTGCAAACTACGCCCCAGCCAGTGGTTGAAGCGTCGCTGAATATTGCAAGTGCATAATCATTTGTTTGAAAGGAACAAAATGAAGCATCAATATGTTCTTTCCACAAAATTTAATCATTTTTTATGTTATCTCGTAATATCATCTGTTTATATTGTAATTGTTAGAGTAATTTAGTGCCAGAATTTTTTCTCTTTCTAGAAGTTTTGTGTATGACCAGCCGTATTTAACTGCAGGACATGCTGATGTTAGCAGACCTATGAATCTAGCAAGTTCTCTGATTGTGCATTTGTTTGTATTTAACAATTTGTTTGATATTAATTTAATGCGTTTTTTCTTTTCGATAGGTAATGTTAGGGACATGTTCTTTGAATAAAATATGAAACCAAGGAACAGACATTTTTTAGTTGGGTGAATTTTACTTTTGTCAGTATTGATTAAAAAACCTAATTTTAATAATAATTCTTTTGTCGCTTCGACGTTATTAAGACAGCTTTTATATGAATTACCAATGCATAAGAAATCGTCTATATAGTTTACTGATAAATATGGCCCAATGAACGTAATTGATGTAATGCAGGTTTTAGTAATTTAGTGAATACATAGGGTGCAGTACAGAGTCCAAATGGCAAGACGTTAAATTCAAATAATTGATTATTATATATTTGTCGGAGTTTGTCAGGAATTTATTTCGCTAAGTTCGAGCTTATGTGGGCAGAACACGGGTTTCGTGCTATGAAAACACATTGGATGCGAAACACTATTTTATTTCGCATTGTTCGGTTCGGGTAGGTTGTTTCCATGGAAAAGAACCGGCAAGAAACTCCATGGTTACTCTTTTCAAACAGATACACCGAGTCTAACAAATAACTTGACATTACACTTTCATACATTAACACTGTAAAAAATCTACTTGCTCCTATTTAAAATAAAAGGATAAGCAGACTTGTTCAAATACAATTTTAATTTAGGAAAGATAAAAAATACAGCTAGTTATAAAAAACTACCTAGCACGCACTCAGTTTTAAAGTTTATGCACTTAGATGGACAATAATGAGTTTACCACACTGTAAGAACGGAATCAGGCGTCAGGGTAGCAGGTCGATACCGGAGTAACCTTGAAGTTGAGCTCTGAAGCAGTAGAAACGGTGGCAGCGCAGATCTCAGAGTTCACTAGGACAGCTCAGCAGCAAGACAGTGCAGAACTCAGGGCCAGACGTAGGACAGCCCTGCGAGACCAGTAGACGGATAGGCACGTAATTAGCCTCCGAACATCGGGAGTAGAAGTCCCAGGAGAAACTTTCGTTGGATCCCCTGGACAGTTTAAGAATCTCACCGCCAAAACCAAGCTGCTCTCTGATACTCCTCAAATCAGATTTCAGAGTCGACTTTTCAGCCGTCCGTCAGCTCGTTTCTCACAAAGTAGTCTTCCTTTTTCAAATCTTAGTTTTCTTAGTGTCGCCATCATCTCAACTGACAAGTGTAGTCGGCCAGAACATATCCATGAGTGCGTAAATAATTTTATAATATAATTTAATATTAAGTTATCTAGTAAACAATCGTAATAATCTACAAAATATAATGGCTAAACACATATTGATAAAAATAATTTAAATTATACAAACCAAAAAGAGAAATCATAGAGCTAGACCATAGACTGAGCAGAAAGAGAATTAAAAAACTAACTGACAGTTTGACAATTTGACGCTTGACGTAAATATCACAACATGAAAATTATAATAATATTTTATTTCAGCTATTTCCAAGCTAAAGAATCGTATTTAAATCGATTTGCTGAGTGTAGATATATAAACAAATAAAATGCATGATAAATAGTATTATGAATGGTGAATATGAAGCGTAAGTATAGCATAATACTATAACACTAGGCACAATGAATCGTGTACAGTTTCAAGACGTCTTCACTCCGCTGCGGTCAGACCCAGACTGTCCGCCTCGCCGCGAGGTGTCAACATCAGGACTCTGTAAAAGCCGCATGGCGCGCTTTCGATCCATTCGCCTGTCCGTACTCATGACCGGATGCGACACGGCCATCCTGCTTTCACACGTCCTCGTGTGATAGTAACCCTGCAAACAAAAAGTCCACGACAGAAACTTGTTCCTCTCGGTCACTCCTGACCAAACTCATAACATCACATCTGTAATCCCCAAAGGGTTTAACAGAGGTGTACTTAATAGTACACTCACAGTTCGCTAGTTATGTCCAAGTCCCATGTAATAGGAGCGAACCTATTGACATCAACCGGCGCAAATCCAGACACCGTGGCTGTTACTGAGAAATTTCTGATGGAAAAACTCAATAACACTTTGCCCGACCTGGGAATTGAACCCAGGACCTCATGCTCAGCAGTCACGCTTGCCATCACTATAGCAACGAGGAAGTTGATTAAATCAAACACGGTTAATTGGGAATAATTGAAAATAGGTCAACCCTTGGGCCATGTAACATAGTCGTTCGAATCAACCTTTAACCTTTAAAACTCAATTGCAACAAAAACTACGAAGCTTACAGAAACCATGTGAGGTTCAACATAGTCTAAATCAATTTAAAATTCAACAACATTGACATTATGATTCGCTTCTACTTTGGTGGCCCAGTTGCACCATGCAACTAACAGATCACTGTCTGCTCAACAAAAAAACAAATAGACTCTCAACTCTCAAGTCTCAGGTCTATCCAGACTGTTTCATCCACCAAGTTTCTGAACGCACCTTTTTGACGTTTGACAGATTACGTTTCAGTTGTCAGTGCGATGACGTTTGGTTGTCTGTGCAATTTTGGTTGAATAATGGTCGCTCCGTGCTTGTAATTTTGATGCACGCGGCTGTCTTGTAATTATTGTTTGAAAACTTTGAGTTATTGTTAATCCGATGCAATCCTGTTCGGTGTTTGATATTTTGTTGATAATTGAGTGAAAATTGAGAAATCTCGCCATTTTGGGTCTTGACCGCGAGTAATTTGTTGGTTATGTAGACGGCCTTTTGTGTCTTTGAACGCCGTAAATTCCTAAATTCAGTGCTGGACTAATTACATCCCCGATTGGGTTAGCAAACCGGGATAAAATTCAGTTGAACATTCGTGAAAGGTGCCACGTGTGGGATCTGAAGGTTTGTCCAGAAAGACGTCGGTACGCGCTGTGGGGCGTCCATGGAACCGTCGTAATCTCACATAACTACACATACACCACACAAACCACAGTTATACTTACACCCCACCCAGATAAGACGGAACCAGGGACTACGTCACATCACCGGTACCAACGTGATGGTAAGTGTATCTAATAGGTGTTTTCACTTTGTCGATTGAACAATATTATTTTGATTAGGGCTCCGCGTAATCGCGGACATCGTGAGTCTGTTCGTGCAGTCTCACACACAGACCAATAGCCAAAAGGCCCAAGTCACGTCCATGTGACTACTATAGTCTCTTACAAGACCCAGGTCCGACCACACCACAAGCCGCTCATCACGCCCTGAACGACAACGTACGCAGTTGCGACTGCGTCTTGTGGATGCAGATTGACCAAATAGCCAATAAGCGCTATCATAAGTCTGTCGAGGTTCCTTCGCCCTCAGAAACATCGTCTATTACATCATACTCTGTTAGAACTTCACAGGTTGGCATCTTTCTTAGCCTACCGTGTAAATATTTGTAGGCACCCTTATAATTCAAAGCTTTCAGTTTATAACGATCATCGTTATCAAAATGTGTGGAAGCACTACCTTCGGGTATTTTCTTCAATTGATCGTGAATTTGTGAGCTCGTGAGTTCGTGAGCATATTCATACTGGCAATCACAATGTAATGATAGCAAAGTGTATCTGACGTTCGAATAATAAACTCGTCGGAAAATTAGACTCTACACGTCACTCTACATGTCAGTCTACGCGTCAGTCTACGCGTCAGTCTACGCGTCAGTCTACGCGTCAGTCTACGCGTCAGTCTACGCGTCAGTCTACGCGTCACTCTACACGTGTCTCTACACGTGACTCTACACGTGTCTCTACACGTGACTCTACACGTGTCTCTACACGTGTCTCTACACGTGACTCTACACGTGTCTCTACACGTGACTCTACACGTGTCTCTACACGTGTCTCTACACGTGACTCTACACGTGACTCTACACTCAATTGCCAGTCCATCGGCAAGTCACAACGTAAAATGTGAACCCATCGTCAGAAGCTAACCATCTTAGTCGCGTAAGTGCTACTCCTCGCAAAGAGTATACTGCACAGAAAAAGCAGTCAACGTGCACCTCTTACATGCTCCGGCGCTTCTGATGCGGCCACAACAATACCCAGTCCTTCGGGTATGCTTTCAGTCCATCGAAAGCATTGTACTTGTAAACAGTGAATCCATTAAAATCAAAACAATTACAATCATCATAGTTAGTTTAGTTTAGAAAATAAGATTATAAGAAAACTTACTATACTGGGTACTCAAAATGTTAAGTGGACTACTTGATACTTAACTGGTCTCGTCAGCGTTATCATTTTCGTAATGGCTAATCGTCATTGTCACCTACGAGCATGTCAACGTCAGTTATTTTTCGCAGTCTGTCATAATTGGAACTTTCAACTATATTGCGCGATGCCTGCTCTCTCATTGCAAAAGGTCCGATCAACATTGGAAAAAGTCCGATCAACATTGGAAAAGATCCGATCAAAAAGTTACAACACAGGAATTCTAACAATTCTGGTTCTCTTTACCATAATTCTTAGGCAATGCAAACTCAACTCATAAAACTTTCATAAGCGCTCTGTGCACCAACACAGACAGAAATCGCACCAACGATTTCCTACAGACCCATCGCCACATGTTACTCATGAGGTGCGGTCCAACAGACCCATCGCCACGTGTTACTCACGAGGTGCGGTCTAACTCATAACAGACCCATCACCATCATGTTACTCATGAGGTGCGGTCCAACAGATAACAGACCCATCGCCATCATGTTACTCATGAGGTGCGGTCTACCTGACCCATCGCCACATGTCACTCATGTGGTGCGGTCTAAAGTTTCGAGTATGAGTGTACAAGCCATTCTTAATCAGATTGGGTTTCACTACCACTGTCATCAACTATGACATCTAATTCTCGAGGAACTTTGTGATCGGGGATCTTTCCAACACAGGCTAAAATCTTCGAATTACCATTTACTGAACCTTGAACTACACCAGTTACAGTAAAGACAGGATAAATATGCTCACTCTTAAGTCTAGACGAAACTGAATTAGCACTCTGCTCCAGAATCATAACAAAATGAAAATGACTCACCAAATTACTTTCATGTTCCGGCTCGATGATGCAAAGTTCGACTCACTTCTCGATCAGTACAGCAGCACTGGACCAGCGCTGGCCTGCTGCGCAGCGGCTGACCATGTGGCCCGGCGTGCCACACTTGAAGCACATCAGTGAGCTGCTGCTGGCCTGCGGTTGCCGCCCAACGCCTGTAGCAGCCGGCACAGGCAACGGCTTCTTGACGGCGGTCGTCTTCGTCCGAAAATCCGCTTGTTTGTCCTTGTTTGCCGCATGCGCGACACTTGATTGGTAGTTACGATGAAAACTTCTAACGTATCTTGTAACCGGCGTAAGTGCGCATATTTTTCTTTTGTTTGTCACTACTCACGTAAATGACGTACAACGTACACGAATTTGGCACTGAACAATTCTTTACACTGGTTTCACGACATACCACAACACTATCTTGCTATTCACTGGTTAGGTTTTAAGAATTCGTAAACGATACAAAGTCTTAACGATACGAAGTCTTTGTTTTGCGTTTCAAAAAGTAACCGTCACTGATTGTCATTAACACTAAAAACCGGCATTGTGAATCCCGTTTTTCACATAGTAAATATCACTTGTTTACTGTCTGTTTTATTTCCGCGCTGTTGCAAGCACCATGACCACGGAAAAACTAAAGTTATTGCGGGTGGGTGTTTATTAGCACACTAATCGGTCTACCTTCTTTCTTGTCCGTTTTTTTCACGAACTGTTTTGGCACTTTTTCGGTTTTTACACAGTTGACACTGATTGTTATTGACACTGTCCTGCGTATGATTTCATTAGCACGATTTTATCCCAGTTCTGATGTCGGAGTTTGTCAGGAATTTATTTCGCTAAGTTCGAGCTTATGTGGGCAGAACACGGGTTTCGTGCTATGAAAACACATTGGATGCGAAACACTATTTTATTTCGCATTGCTCGGTTCGGGTAGGTTGTTTCCATGGAGAAGAACCGGCAAGAAACTCCATGGTTACTCTTTTCAAACAGATACACTGAGTCTAACAAATAACTTGACATTACACTTTCACACATTAACACTAGGCACAATGAATCGTGTACAGTTTCAAGACGTCTTCACTCCGCTGCGGTCAGACCCAGACTGTCCGCCTCGCTGCGAGGTGTCAACATCAGGACTCTGTAAAAGCCGCATGGCGCGCTTTCGATCCATTCGCCTGTCCGTACTCATGACCGGATGCGACATATTTTTGAGTTCCAAGTAAAACGAAGGTAAATCCTGTCGCTTTTGGCAATTGCGACCAAAAAATACGCGTCTTTTAAGTCTAAACTTGCCATATAACAATTTTGATCGATTAATTTTATAGCCGTGCGATAGTCTTCCATTTTAAAATGGTCAACCTGAATTAATTTATTTAATTCCTTTAAATTAAGGATGAAAGATCTTTTCCGTTAGGCTTAGGTACTGTAAATATAGGTGAAATGAATTGCTTTTCACATGGGGTACATTGAGAAATAAAACCTGATTCTAATAATTCAGAAATGCAATAAATTATCAATTATGTTAGATTCTGTGATTGTGAATAAACTTTTAGATGTGCCTGTTTGATATGGTCACAGAATAGATAATAGTACTAGCGTAATATGGTTCACAAATAAATGGTATTTGATATCCTTTAATCCAAGAAAGGATAGTTTTATCCTTTGTTATAAGATGCCATTAATGAATGTAATGCTGTAACCTGCCAGCTATAGGTACATTATTATTATCTACCTGTGGCGAAGTGATTAGCGGCGTCGGGCTGAGTAGTTGGTCATCCGGGCACGTGAGGCCGTCTGCGCTCGGCGATGGTCCCGCGGCGGCGGTAGTGGCTGGCGCCGAGATTGGTTGGGGTACACTCGTGACTCCGCGGCTGGTGCCTGCGGTGCCCCCCGTGCGTTTTAAGCACCGGTTTGACGATACGTAGAAGTACTCGGCTGATTGCACTGTCGATTGAATCTTGCACTATTTGCGGTGAATCTCAGTTCTGAAGCAGACATTGTTATAGCCTTGGTGGATTTAAGATAATCAGACAAGTTAGAACCGAATAAATAATCGTCTATTTTAGTGTTTTTTATTATTTCTCCTTTTTGTTTACTTATAGTATTAATGATAGTGAATCTTCTAGACAGAGATTCTCTGCAATGCGTGTCACACATTAGCCGCCCTGCATCACTGAGCGTTTTAATAATATCTTGTGGAATATTTTCGGTTTGTGTCAAAGCTACATTCAGTGCTTTGCCGATTGCCGAGATACAGCTGGCCATTTGATTTTGTTTCTGCTCACTGTATGAATCTTTCTTGTTAGAATCAGACAGTGTCGATTTTAACTCAGGGTTTAGCGTGGTTTAGCATGGGTGCTTTCATGTATATACAATTTTCAGCAGGTAGATACTGTTTTAAGATATCAACTTTTTCCTCTTTAGTCAGACCGTTAGTTAAGATGTGTTTCCACCGCGTTGCCAAATCTTTGTGTAAATTGTCTCCAAATGATTTATTAAGTGTAGGGTCTGAACCTAATAATTAGTGATTAAACGAACTTACCTGTAAGCGAAGTTCGATCATAATTATACGAAGCGCTTCGTCCGAAGAGATTAGAGCACAATGTAGTAACACACAAGTGACACCACTCAGACACTGTAGTTGAGAGTACCTACAATTTTTTTTTTTTTTTTACTGCGGGTACTCTGCTTCTCCTTCCTTATTTGTCGGCTTGGAATCTCTTGTCATTTAGTGTAAAGAATAAGCGTTACTTAATATTTTCTGAAGATATAAGGGCGTAGCGTAAGCGTGGGAGGGAGGGACCTAATCTCTTCGGACGAAGCGCTTCGTATAATTATGATCGAACTTCGCTTACAGGTAAGTTCGTTTAATCACTAATTATACTAACGCTTCGTCCTCGAGATTAGAGCACAATGTAGATCTTGAGAGTTACCTTCTGGAAATATTAATAACGCAATGTTATAATTTTGGAATTATTTATTCTGGTAACAATATTTTCAAACAACAAAAAATAATCAAATCTTACATTATTACAGATTTAGGTAATTAATGTTTCATTGACAATCAGAAAAATAATAATTAATTCTAACTTTGTGCATGAGTACAATTTATTCTTAGTGAATAAGTTGCAACAGCTACAATTAATAAGAAATCTAGACTATTGGTTGATTATTGACCTTGCTAAGGAACTCTCGTCATAATCAGTGATGGTGCGATTATAAAATCTAGCAAAAGTCTCAGAACTACCGCTCCATCCTGCAGTCCTGCGAATTTCATCGATACTGACCCCGACAGCGTGCGCACGCGACGTAGCCGCGTGACGCGTGCTATGCGCCGAGAAAATTGACACATCTAACCCACTATCGCTTAAAGTGCTCTTAATCCAGCGGCTAAGTGTTTGCGGACTTACAGAGTTGTGTGGCTTTTTTGGGTTAATGAAAAGGATGTCAGATTTGCGAATATCTTTGGGTAAAGTTAATAGAGGTTGTTTAGACCCCATTCGAGAAGTTTTTATCAAATCAGGAATTTTTATAATAATTTTGGATGGCACTATACTGATATTTTCCATAGAAATTTTCGACAGAGTTTGAACCCTATGAGCCGTGGTAAGGGCCAGTAATGTTGCACATTTTTTAGAAATTTCTACCAGTGACAGTTGTTCATTTGGGTATTTCAATCGTAAGAAATTCAGCACACAGTTAGTATCCCATGTTACATTATATTTCGGCTTAGGGGGTCGTAGGCGAAAGACACCTTTAAAAAATCTAAGAATTCGATCGTCTTTAGACATATTTGGGCCCAAAATCAGTGACAACGCTGATCGATATGAATTTAAGGTTCCATATTTACTACCGTTGTTAAAAATTTGCGTAAGAAAATATATTACTGATGGAACCGAGGCCTCATAATAATTGATAAGTTTTTCTTGGCAAAAACTCCACCATTTTTTTAGACATACGTCATATTGCTTCATCGAGTTATCTGATAGAGAAGCCATCATGATATCTATTGAGGAAGGCGGCAGGCATCGTCGTGAGAACGCCTCCCGGATAACACCCCGGCAACCAGGGTAAGCGGCGAGTGCACCTGCCGGTTGCTGGTATTAGATATTAAGAAGTTTTCATTGGGAGTAAATATAATTGGGTCTGATATAAGCTGAGACCTAAATAGGGGATACCACGGTTGTGTGGGCCATAAAGGAGCAATGAAAATTCCTTGAGCGTTGTCATTAATTATTTTCCTTAGACTTTTTAAAATAACAGTGAAAGGGGGAAACGCATAAAAATAAGATAAACCCCAATCGATTGTAAATGAGTTTATGGCATATGCGTCTGGATCTTTTTGCCAGGAAACGTATTTCGCACATTTTTTGTTGATGCGGCTAGCAAACAAATCTATATCGGGCTGCCCAAATTTACACTTAAGAGTATTGAAGGCGTTCTCTGACAACTCCCATTCTATGTCTGGGTGATTACGACGCGACTCGGCGTCCGCGATGGTGTTATCACAAGATCGTATGTAGGACGCGAATATATAAAGTTTTCGTTCTTCGCACCACTTCCAAATCTCCCTTGACATATCGGTTAAGTGGGGAAATTGAACCCCGCCCATGCGATTGATGTATGCTATAGCAGTCGAATTATCTATACGAAGTAGTACCTGACAGTCGTATAAATCCTTAGCAAAAAGTTTTAGAGCGATGAAAGCGACTAATAATTCTAAATAATTTATGTGCTTATCGCGTTCGCTATTCGACCACTGACCACTTGCATTTTCACCATCACAGGAGGCGCCCCATCCCGTTTTTGAGGCGTCAGAAAATATTTCGATGCAATAGTTGTCGTCTCTAATACGGTGCTTCGAATTATCAATAACCTTTAACCACCAAAGAAAATCAGGCAATAATGAATCAGGGAGAATCATATGTTTGTTATAATCTTCTTCGCCCTTAAGATTTAAGAATTTGCAACGCTCGCATTGTTTAGTGTGTACCCATCCGTATTCCACAGCTGGGCAGGCTGACACTAAAATACCTACTAATTGTGCGAAGGTTCTAATTTTGCATTGTCTCATGGCAATAAATTTACGGATTTCGTTTTTAATGCGCGCTTTTTTATCTGTGGGTAAACTAATTTCTAAATTGACTGAATTTATAACTACTCCTAAGAATTTACACAAAGTAGACGGATACGGATTGCTTTTATCATCGTTGATAATAAAGCCTAAGGAACAAAGTAGTTTCTTTGTGATTGCAAGATTTGTTTTGCAATTTTCGTATGTATTCGCTATTAATAAAAAATCATCTAAGTAGAGGGTAGATAAAAAACCCGCGGACCGCAACAATTTCACAACCGGTTTCATTATTTTTGTGAACAAGAATGGAGCTGTATTCAAACCGAATGGTAGCACATTGAATTCGAATAATTGGCTATTAAACGAGAATCTAAGATATTTACGAGAACTTTCATGAATTTTGATAGAAAAATAAGCGTCTTTTAGGTCTAAGGTCGTCATATAGCAGCCCTTAGTAACAAGTTTTATAGCGGTTCTTAAGTCCTCTAATTTAAAATGGTGTGTATTAATAAACTTGTTTAAATGTTTGAGGTTTAATATGAACCTCATTTTCCCATTTGGTTTAGGCGTAAGGAACACGCTGGATACGAATTGGCCTGGGCACGGGTCACATTTCGATATGGCTCCTATGTTTAATAGGGTATTAATAGCATCGGAAAAATGAGTAAACTCAGAAGTCGAATAACTATTCTCGGCAGGCGCTATCGTCTGGATTACCTGAGAGGAAAATGTAAGTTTATATCCGTCGATCCACGATAGTAGAGATTGATCACTCGTTATAAGCGACCATTGTTTGTAAAAATATGACAAGCGACCGGCATACTTAACTGTGTCTAGTAGCGGCGCTGCGGTTGGTGTTGTGGCGGCCACTTCCTCGATGAGCTCGCGGGCGGCGGCGGCTGCCGCGTTGCTGCAGGCTCGCGGCTCCTCGGCGCGGCTGCCAGCGGCCTGCGCTGCGCTGGAGCAGGAGCTCGTCGGTTTAAATGTCTCTGAGGCATTGGGATGTTTGGTCGTTTTTGATGGCTTTTGTTGACGGTATCGGGCTTCAGTTCTGTACTCGACTTTGTTACGGCTTTAGCTGATTTTATCGTTTCCGATAGATTATCGCCGAATAAAAATTCATCAATTTTAGTACTACCTAGGGCATCCTTCATGTCCTTTTTCAGCGCAGATAAAATAAAGTTTCTGCGGGTAATTGAGTCGTAGTGTTGGATATCGCAAAGGATTCGTGTAGCGTCCATTAGCTGAGGTAGTAACTCGTTGTTTTTTTAAATGAGTTGAGTTGTGATTATCTGGCCCAAGCAGGAGATAGCACTTGCCATCTGATTTTGTTTGACGACTATAGCCTTATCTCGTTTCGATGCGACTTCAGGTATTGCTGCTTTCAGCTCTGCGTTCAACGCTAGGGCAGTATTATAACGGCAGTTTGATGGGACTAAGTATTTAGCTACTAGTGCTTTTCTACAATCCTTGTCGAGGCCCTCGGTAGCGATGTGCAGGAAGCGTTTAGTTACTTCTTTATGTAAATCTGGTCCGTATTTAACAGATGTCGACGGGTCTTCCCCCAGGATGATCATTGTGTCCTGGTCTAGGTCCGCGTCGATGATGTCACCTGACGCTTCTTGCGAGGATGACCGGATCCAGTGGTACTACGGGGTCAACCGAAATAACGGGATCAACTGGAACCGCGGTGGTCTCCTCAGGTGGATTACTGACCTCTGGAGGGTCTTGCAACCAATCATCAGGCTCAATACCAGTGTATTTCGTGTGTAGCAGAAAAATAAAGTAGATAAATATCTACTTGTTAAGTTTAACGGTAAAATAGATTTGAATATAATTTTTCTGGATGAACAAACGTTTACAACGTTTAAATATCGAAAATAACGAACGTTTTAACGAGTGAGTAGGTATAACATAATTGCTTTTATTATTATTCGTTGCGTCGGGACAGCCCACAGACAGCCCGGAGTGCAAGACTTAGTTAGATGTAAACACATTTAATTTATTGAGTATCGGTAGTAGTTTGTGCGTCGGAAAACCCATAGGTAGCCCGGAGTGCAAAACTTAAATTTTAACGTAAATACGTTATTTGAATACTCTGTAGGAAAGTATCTGGTGAGGAACACAAGTTGTTACTTCACATACCTGTCTGTTCATATGGTGAACACGCGATCGGAGGCGTTGAGTCTTGCGAGGGTGGATATAGACGCCGTAATCTGCGTTCATATTTACGTAACTTTTTCGTTAGATGTTCGTAATCAACAACACTGGTTCTTTTCGACATGATATTTACTGTACAGTCTAGTTAGTTGTTAAACGTGTTGAGCGGTTGAACACTAAAATGTGAATGACAAGAGATTCCAAGCCGACAAATAAGGAAGGAGAAGCAGAGTACCCGCAGTAAAAAAAAAAAAAAAAATTGTAGGTACTCTCAACTACAGTGTCTGAGTGGTGTCACTTGTGTGTTACTACATTGTGCTCTAATCTCGAGGACGAAGCGTTAGTATAATTGCAAAATATCCGGGTCTAGTTCATCAGGATTTTCATCAACAGTTTCTTCGCCTTCTAATGGTGCCTCAGTATTTGGGATCTCATCTGCCAAGAATTAAAATATAATCATAAGTAGATGCCCACCGTAAATACCTAGGTGGGTACTTTATCCACACACGCTTTGCGTCGGGATATTTAAGCTGGTGTTGTAGTGTAGGTACACTTAAGACGGCCATAGTGGCCATAGTATCCACACACGATAAACGTCGGGATATCACAATGAACATATTCATTTTATGGCACTTGCTACTTGGCTTTAGGCATCCACACACGATATACGTCGGGGTATTAGAATTGGTTTTGAAGGTAACACTTAGATAAATTACGGTAATAGGCAGAAAGTATCCACACACGATAAACGTCGGGATAACACCTTTAAGCATGATAGATACTAATTTTATGACGCTTAGAGGTTATTTTTTTGAGAAATCTCAAAGGCGGTAGATAAAAAACAGTATGTGCAGGTATTTGTCTATTCACTTACCTTGTGGTTCTAGATCACTGGTTAAATCGTGCGGCAGTGAACGCGAAGGACGCGAACGCTGGTTCACTTTCCGATGACGATGAAGAAATTATTCTTCTTTTTTTAACTAACTTTTTCACGTTTTTTGTAGTTTTTCGACACTGTCACTATCGTCTTTATGAGATCGCTTTCTTTTTCCCATAGTGTAACGAAATTAAAGTTATTTCCGGACGAAGCAAAGTTACGTGTGAGTCGGACAACATTAAATCACGTAATTTTTCAAGGATTTGCATTGCAAAGGCAATGGCGGATCGCACTGCAGTGGGGGAGATTAGTCAATACACTACTTTTTCTTTATTTATTTAAAAAATAAATTCTATAAATAAGCATTTAAATAGCTTTAAAAAGTGTGATTAGGACAGCATCAACTCTCGTACTGCTGCATGTAAACTGTAGTCATCTTCGGGAGAGATACGAAGTATAATTCAATGTAGGTAGATGACATGCCAAATTAGATGTTGTTGTTTGTTAGGGATTAATTTGTTTTCAGTACGGTTCATTTTCTAGTGGCTACAGCTGATTATACTTCGGGTCTCAACCGAAGACGATTACTTATATTAGGTACTTGCAGCAGTACATGAGATGATGCTATCTTCATCACACGTTTAGATCCTAAACACTAAAAAATAGGATAAAAGGACATATTTTTTATTACAATTTCCTGTTTCACCACTGGCAACACCGTACGCCCTTTTTTTTTTTTTTTTTTTTTCTTTTGGGAAATCATCAAATAACTCCTCCCGCTCTGGGCGGAGCAGGAGGGAGTGTCAGACTTTTACTGACTAAAACCCATCCATGTTCCTTCATCGCCCTTTGTGTTCCGGGGCCGCGGTATCTCTTTCGAACTGTCCCGCAACCCCGGAACACCGTACGCCCTTGAATCATTATTTCAGAGTAGATTTTTGTGTTATAACATTGCCTTTTGGCCATTGGGTTGAGGGGGGATAGGGCAGTAATCGTCTTCGGTTGAGACCCTCGCATAATTGGAATCAAACTTCACAGGTAAGTTCGTTTGATTCTTAATTATACTTCGGGTCTCAACCGAAGACGATTACTTATATTACTTGCAGATGTTTAGAGCATTGCAATATTGTAAAGGAAAAAGAAAAAATATAAAAAGCTGTTTAGTGTATTAACTAGCCTTAACATGTTAATTATATAAATGCAATTAATAATTGACAAAAGTGGTGTCATTCGAGTCTACCGCATCTCTAAAATAATACTTAAGAAAGATGTTTGAGCAATTGCTCCAGCCCGCGGCCTTCCGAACCACCTCCAGGCTGACCCCAGATCTGTGCGCGGCAGATGTAAATGCCGAGCGAGTACTATGAGCACCGATTATGGAAATTTATATTCCTGTCTTGCAAACCTTTTTTACCCAATGTGCTAATGTTTGAGGGCCTGCTCTTTTATGAAGTTTGCGTACACCGATGTATTAGAGTGATGTTGGCAAAGTAAAAGAGAACTGTTCAGTTCAACGATTCGTGTAATAATGTCAATAATTAGTGTGTGCAGTTACAAATATAAGGTTAGGCGAGCTGCACACTACACCTCACCTTTTTTAAAAAAAAAAAATGTTGTTATTATTAACATACGTACATAATGCATTTTTTTTTTACTTAAACTAAGTTAACTCAATATCTTAAAATATACTTTTAAACATTGCATTTTATAAAAACAATTAAGTCTATCTTAACCAAAATATTTTAAGTTACACAGTTTTGTATTATTTTTATGAATTACATATTCTTTGTTATCTTTTAAAAATTTTACATTTGGTGATACATCTTCAATGACTCTGTATGGTCCTAAATATATTTTATCTAACTTATTTCCTACTTGATTTTTAATTAGTACTAAATCTCCACTCTTATATTTTAATTCATTTACATTTTGACGTGACAACGTCTTATAAATTGGTTTGCCGGGTGACACTTCAAGAAACTGGGTCACGTTATGCGGCTTACAATGAGAGCGAGTGAGAGGCACGCGTCCCGCCTAAGAGCGAGAGAGACAGACATAAAAAGTTTATTTTACCACTCAAAGTCGTTGTCACGTAAAATTATCGTCCGTAAACCGACTTTACAGACAGCCAGTTTTTTATCAAATCTACTTTTCCTTAATTCCTTACTAAATAATTAATTATTTCCAGCATCAGCTTGTGCTCTTTGTAGTCTGTATTTTAGCTCCAAATGATAAGAATCAGGATTATACAATTGATCAACATATGTATTTTGTACTATATTGGATGGTAAATTGGGAATCAAACGAGCTTACGGTCTGTTAAGCGAAGTCTAATTGATTCTAATTTTATGAGTGGCAATCTTTCAAATAATTATTATAACTTGGTAGTATTTCTAATATCTACACGTTACTTACCGCGGTTTTTAGAGAATTAAAAAATAATATTTTTTAAGAATTTCAACATTCGTATGCTGTCTCTGTGACAGCACGTCAACGTCATCCACTTATTTTAGAGATCATATCATTGGAACAATCTCTGTTTTATGTACAGAGTAGTTCCAAATACCTACATTCACTATGTTTTCTTGAAAGGTTAAAATTGAATTAGGTAGACTAATTATTGCAGCTTTGGGGCTGTTAGTGTTAGCTATATTGTAGTGGCGGGTGGGTAATTATTTTTCAGATTGCCACTCATAAAATTAGAATCAAGACTTCGCTTAACAGGTAAGCTCGTTTGATTCCCAATTTTACTCCGTGGCAATCTTTCAAATAATTATTATAACTTGGTAGATGTTCAGAGTTGGCTGCAATAATTAATTTATTAACTGATTAAAATGCAAGTAATTCTGAGTGTTGATTTGTAATAATTACATTGGACCTTCTTCTGTAAGAATATTAAAGCTTCAAGGATACTTTACAATAAATACATTACATTTTATAAAATAACTTTGATAACCATGTAATCAACATTATGTCTGACTTCGTTGATGCCAGCTCTAATTTGAGCTGTTGTTTTGGTTGTATAGTGAGAGTTTAATTCTGGAGTTTAGATACCCCTTTCAATTGAAATCTGACAAACTTACGAATATTAGGGTTTGATGTATTTTAATAACTGTTTTATTGTTCCAATGGGTTAAAGTTAGAGCTAGGAGAACAATCAATGTCTTTGTTTTCTAAATTTTGTTCATATTATCAAACTATGACGAAATTAATTATGCTTTTGATAGATTCTATGATTGAGGCAATGATAGCCTCAGATCTCTCAGTAAGTAATTTTATAATTTGAAATCCAGTTGTAGTGTTAGTATTTAATAGATGTGTCTGCAAATAAAAAAGGCTCATCAACTCCATTATTTAGTGTTGAATTATCTGGAAGTACTATCAAGGAATGCCACTGGCATTATTTTTATTCACTTAGGGCCTTTTGTTAAAATACTTGCAACAAAATAGTGCAACCAAGGCAATGTTTATTCACTTAGGGCCTTTTGTCAAAATACTTGCAACAGAAGAGTGCAACCAAGGCAAGTATAGAGCTCCATAGATATATCGTCTCAAAAGGTGATTGTATAACTATAAAAAATGTAATGTAATGATTTTATGATCACATACAATGTCTAACTATTGTTCAATAGTAGGAGAGCCCGAGTCCATTCAAAACACTGTTTTTAATTAATATTACAACCAATTAATCAGAATCCAGAAATCTCTTCACTTTATTGTCGTGAGAATTATAATAAAATAAATAAAAAAAAATAAAATAAAAATAAAAAATAAAAAAGCCTTTTATTTCATGCATTAATAGATTACAAATTCTACATAAATTTAAAGTTTGTCCTACACTAACACAATTTTAAATTGGTTTTATTATAAATTGCTTAATTTTATAATAGTATTATAAATATTGTATTGTAATTGATAATAGTATTGTATAAATCGTTTTTTTTTTTTTTTTTTTTTTATAAATTATTATTATATAATGCTAGTATAAATGTGAATTGATTTTAAATTTAAATGTATTGTATGTATTAAAATTGTATAATTATCTGAAATAAATAAATGAATTGAATTTAAATTCATGAATAAAGAAATAAATTAAAATAACATGCATGCATGAACCCCTCAGGTAGTGAGGGTGAAGGCCTCCTCCAGAGAACCCCAGCGGTCTCGATCTTTGGCTTCTGTCAGCCAGTTTGTTCCCGCGACTCGTGTGATGTCGTCAGACCATCTAGTTATAGGTCTTCCTCTTTTCCGAGTGCCTGTCGGACCTGGCCATGACGTCATGCGAATTGTCCAGCGTTCATCGCTCATTCTCGCTACGTGTCCTGCCCATCTCCATTTTAATTTTAGAGCGTAGGTGAGAGCATCTATTACTCCAGTTTTTTGCCTGATGGTAGTGTGACGAACTTTCTGGCATTTCCTGATTTTTGAGACACTTCTCTCCATGCTTCGCTGGCAGGATGTGATTTTATTTTTCACTCTTCGAGTGAACTTCCACGTTTGACAGGCGTAAGTTAACGAAGGCAAAAGACATGAATCCATAACTTTGCTCTTGATTTTCATTGGCATCTGACTTTTTAAAATTTCCTTTAGGCTCCAAAACTTTTTCCATGTCGTTATTATTCTTCTGTCTACTTCTGCATCGTTGTTTAGCTTTTGGAAAGAAATTTGTTTACCTAGGTAGATATAGCTCGTAACGTATTCTACTGGTGTGTTGTTCAGGCATATCAAGTGTTGTGCAGCATTTGTCATTAGTTTTGTTTTGCTCAGGTTAATTTCTAGTCCTACCTCTCTGCTTGCTTGTTGTAACGCTTGTAACATTGATTCAAGCTCTGTGCTATTCTCTGATAGAAGGACAATGTCGTCGGCGAACCTTAGGTGACTAATATGTTTCCCTTCTATGCATATGCCTGTTCTTTCCCAATTTAGTTTTCCAATAATCCATTCTAGTACTGCTATGAAGATTCGAGGTGATAAGGGGTCACCTTGCCGTACTCCTCTTTTGATGGGGATAGGTGGTCCTGCAGTCTCCAGTTTTACTCTACTAGTGCTGTTCTTGTAAAGGTATTTTAAAACTTGTATGTATTTTTTCTCCACATTTTGGGATTGTAAAGCCTTCCATATTGAGGGATGTAGTATCGTATCAAAAGCTTTCTGGTAGTCTACAAATCCTATGTAGAGTGGACGTTGGTACTCTTGATATTTTTCCATAACCAATTCCAAAGAGTGGATGTGGTCTATTGTGGAGTAGCTTTTTCGAAACCCGGCTTGTTCGATCGGTTGACTTTTTTCGAGCGTAGTACTAATTCTCTTCTCTATAGTTGATGAGAATAATTTATAAAGTGCTGGAAGAAGGCTAATGGGTCGGTAATTAACTATGTTCTTTGGATCACCTTTTTTAAATAACAAGATAATATTAGACTCAGACCATTGTTTAGGTGTTACGGAGGAACTTAATATCAAATTAAATAAATGTGTCAGAGGATTTACTAGGTAGGCACCCGCTATTTTTATGACCTCGTTTGTTATTTGGTCAGGTCCTGGGCTCTTCTCTTCTTTTAGCCTTTTGATTCCCATTATTATTTCTGATTCATCCACTGGGTTTATTTCTACCTCATTGTCCTCATTTTCTGAGTCACTTTGGTCTGTGTCTTGGCGTACTGGAGCACTGTACAAGTTTTCATAAAAGTTGGTTGCTATGTGTAGGATCTCCTTTCGGGCATGTGTTGTTTTTTGAGAGTCATGAAGTTCTTCTATCCATGTTTTATGAGATCGTAGTTCCTTGTACGCTTTCTTTATACTTCCTGTGGAATTAAGGTGTCTTTCAATGGTCTGTTCTCGATGGTTTGAGTAGTCTTTACGAACATATTTGCTAACCAGTTTATAGTGTCGTGAGAATTAAACTGAAGTATTTCCTATCAATAAGGCTCAGTCATTTTTTAAGGGTCTAGGTAGATCCTAGATCAAATATTATGGATATTAAAGTATTCACTCTATCATCACCAATTAATATAATTACATACAATTAATCAGAAAAGAAAGAGAAACCTCTTTATTACAGTGTGGATTAAACTGTTTTTATTATTAATTAGTACCTAATAGTACATAGTATAAAATAAAGCTCAAAATTTTGCTAATGGTCTGGTAGTCTTATGACTAAATATTATGAATGTTAAGGGATTCACTCCTTACTGGTAAAACAGAATTTGAGATGTAGTCAATTGGCTCGAAAAGGACGATTGAGGTATTTTCTCAAAACTGTTTGTATTTAAGTCTTAGAAACGGATTTCTGCTTAATACTTTTAGTCTGGTACATTTTGTACATTATGATTTCGTTTATAATTCATTTTTTAACCTATTGTTCCTATAATGATAGAAACAATATAAATAAAAACATTGTTATTATTATGTTTTCCCAGGCACCTTGTAAAGGAGCAATAAGTTTTTGCGGTTTCATAGTAGAAAAAGTATAACATTTAGAGGTCTGGTCTCCACGATAAATATTTGCTATATTAGTGTAATTTCCCAAACTATTTGAAATATTAGGTACTTCTACAAGAATCAGCAGTGTTTTCATGACAATGTCTTTCAAGTGTCTCGAACACTCCTGGTTTAATCATCTAGTAGTTCTAAAGAATTGACTGAGTGAATTTCTCAGACGAAAAATTTACGCGTCTAGGCTGAAATCGCAGTGCTGCTTTACAGATAATGCAACGATTTTTTTTCTCAGAATTAAAGTGACATGAATCTAAATGAAGCCATTTAAATTACATTTATAAGACTATTACTTTTTATGAAAAAAATCGGTAAATGATGAATTATCAATTTCTGTGTCTTGTCCACAATCGCTTTCATACACAGCATTTACCTCTTAGGAAGATAATCTCCAACATATATAGGAAAAAGTATTTTGATTGCGTTAAGTAATGATTAACCTACAAGACGTTAATTAGTTTTGAATGTTAAGACTTATAGTTAATGAGTACATGTCAACGGTAGGTTTGTCCAAGCGAAATTACTAATTTCTATGGTCATTTTGTTTCACCGTCCTGAGCTTCCACCAATGAGTTTAAACGAACAATAAATCCCTGCTCGGCAAGAGACAGTCGTGCTCTTACGTGCAGTAAGAATGGTAGTGCACCATATCGCCAGGTCTTTCCGCCAAAAATGTAAGTACGTGATTTCAGTTTACTCGGAACGAAATTTTGCAATTTCGGTGATTAGGTTTTAAAAGGATTTTTGCAAGAAATAAAGGTATCACTTTTATGCATGCTAGACATGCTATAGAAAATAATAGTCATAGCCTTGATAGTTTCTTGTGAAAAAAATAAAATAGCCACGTTTCCAATTTCTATGGGGCAATTTCTGTGGTTTCCGTGGCATCTCGTGGCCCACGGAAATTACACGACTCCGCAGAAATTGTGACAATCAATTATTGTATTAATGTTAATGAAGATTTTTGAAAAGAATCAATACTTGTTATGCCGAAATTACTTTGACAGAACTAGGTCCTTAGCCCTTAGCCCCCGACATTAAAATAAAAATGTATTACTATTTCTTGAAAAAGTCATTCAATTGGATTAACTGAATTTTGAGGGTTGCATCCTCCAGGAGCTTCTTCTGAAAGCCTCGATCGTGCAGGCCTGGGTGACATCACCGGCTAGACTTGCCGACGTTGAAAATGAGGCAGGGTGGTTCCAGGAGGCCATGTCCGACATCTGCGACGTGCGCGGGTGTCGAGTCCCCAGCATCTCCTCATGGGCCAGGGATTTGACCCGCGAGGAGACGCCGGGGACTCTCGACAGAAATCCGTGGCGGCGCCCTTACAAGATGGTGCGGGATAAACTCCGCATCTTCATCCCCCTACTGACGCAGAGTTTCCGGCCTGAGCTCGTGGAAGACATGGTGATTACTCTGTTCCCTTCGCGAGGGGAACATTCCCCCCCCGTCAATGGCTCCACCGCCTGCGATGCTGGAAGCGGACCAACAGGACGACGACGAAAACGCTCCGGAAGTGACTGGGGTAGACCTGAGAGTGGTGGTACGTAGGCTCAGTGTCAAAAATACTGCCCCGGGACCCGACGGCTTGCCTGGCAAAGCCTGCCTCAGAGGCTCTCGGACATCGACTAGAAGGGCTCCTAAGCGCATGCTTGGAGAGAGGCCAGTTCCCGCTTCGTTGGAAGACGGGAAAGTTGGTCCTCATTCGGAAGCCGGGGCGCCCTGCGGAATCTCCGTCCGCATACCGGCCCGTGGTGCTGCTCGGCGAGGTGGGAAAGCTCTTTGAAAGAGTAATTGCAAACCGCCTCGCCGGGCACCTTGCGGGGTCGAGGCCGGATCTTGTGGAACACCAGTTTGGTTTCCGCAAGGGGCGCTCTATGGTGGACGCCATCATGCGCGTGAGAGCCCTCACGACGGGGTATGCGGTTTCCCGGGGTGGGGTTGTCTTGGTGGTGTCTCTCGACATCGCCAATGCCTTCAACACCATGCCCTGGAGCTGCATTAGGGAGGCACTCCGGTATCACCGGGTGCCGACCTACCTTTGTCGTGGGGTTGAGTTGACTTTGAAGTACCTAGGACTCGTCTTCGACAGCCAGTGGAACTTCGTGGAGCACTTCCGACGTTTGGCCCCCAAACTGGAACGGACCGGCGCTGCCTTCAGGTGGCTCCTGCCCAACCTAGGGGGGGCAAACGCCTCCTGCCGGAGGCTCTACGCGGGAGTCGTGTGGTCCATGCACATGCAGTCGTGGCCGGGGGCCACGTGGTGGGCCTGTGGACGGTGGGCTATGGGCTAGCTCGCCGTCTGTCCGTCTCATGATGACAGACCGTGTCAATGGCGCGTTCGTGTTCCACGCGCGCCTCAAAGAGAGTCAGCAATAGGAAGGGGTCCGCAAGGACCGATGCCTGCCGGGGTTGCGGGACTGTTCAAAAGAGATACCATGGCCCCGAAACACAAAGGGCGATGAAGGAACATGAATGGGTTTTAGTCAGTAAAACTCTGAAAGTCCCTCCTGCTTCGCCCAGAGCGGGAGAAGTCATTTGATGATTTCCCATCCTCTTCATAGAAGTAAAAAACATAATCAGTTCCTTGATTGCTAATTTTGTAAGACTGATTTATCCACGTTGTATTTTTAGAAATGCTTATTAAAATGATCAAATCGTTTATTTGTGATACATGAGTTACATGCAGGTGTTCATTACAAAATTACAACGATAATATATATATTAACGACGATATTCGTATTATATCAGTTTTTTCATTAAACCTTATCTTTCTTTACATATTATTAAAAAACAATGTATATATATAATAATTCACAATTTCGGTGCAAACTCAGAATTTCTGTGTCACCAATACAATTTCGGTGGCAATAATTAAATTTCTGTGGCTCGCCAATTTCGGTGGCCCAAATAATTCTCTAAGTAATTTAATTATGATATTTCCTTTCAGAAAATGTATATATAATGTGGATATGTTGCGCTTTGTTATTAAAGTTTTTCAAAAAACCTGAAAATGAAAATGTCCATGGAAATTAGGTAAAAAATCGAGTTGTTGAAATTGACTCGACTAAATGTTGTGCAATTTGGTGGATATGTGTGTTGACCATATTCAGTCAACATTGTGTAGGTAATTGGCTACATTGCCGCAATGTACAGTAACAGTCAGAAGTCGACTGCCAATCTCGCAACACAATGGCAAAGCAATATTGGTGGTACTTATGACCTTCTTCTTAAATATGCGTATGTGTGTATAGGCGCCGCCGCCCGTATAGCGCAAACGATAATGTGCATTGCGGTGGAAGTGGAATTTTGACCTTTGACTGTACCTACTGTCAATTGTTATGAATTTTAGTTGGATTTTATTAGCTCTATACGAAATGTATGGCATTTTATCTGTTGTTGTATCTGCACTTCCCCTTTTTTTTCACTTTAGAGCTTACTTTCAATAGATAGCTATTAAAGCCAATACTCCAATTGGTAGTGAAAACTGAAAATAAATGAAATTTCTTAGTTAAAATTTATTTTTATGAGTTTGTATAAATCTCACAATAATGTCTGCCCATCCATCTTTTCGGGTATTTTAATTGTGATTTTAATTTTATGTTATGATTCAATGTAGGTAGATGACATGCCAAATTATCTGTTGTTATTTGATAGGGATTAATTTGTTTTCAGCATGGTTCATTTTCTAGTAAGCTACAGCTGATTATAGGGGTCAACGCCCGGAAACAGAGGACAATGAAGTTATGTTTTACTACTGTCTTCATAATAATTTTATTTCATTTCATTAATAGTTTTAAGGTTTATGTCAGCACTAATATGATTAAGAAAGGTGATTAATTATTATGGGTAAGGTTTAAGTGATTTTAAAATGCAATGCAATGCAGGAAAAAACTATCTGGTCATGGGAACCTTTCCAAAAATACTCTTGGACATAAGGGGTACTTAAATGAATTGCATGATTAATATACCTACCCATAATTTAATATTGTATCTATGGATTGCTAGATAAAGCAATGGATTACTATTGGACATGTTATTTTAGATTGGGCTTATACATAATGATGATAAGAATATTATCTATGTTCGAAGATGGGGGTGGGTTTAAATTTGCAATTTGATTTAAAACTAAAACAGGTTTAGTTGTTAATGTCATTTGTACATTGACAGGCTGTTAAGACCTCCAAACTTTGTAAGTCTATAACCCTTTTCCTCTCAATACTAATAGTTTTGAGTATTAGGACATTATGGTGTATAGATTTTGATAACAAATGGTTTCTTGAACCATTGTACTTAAACCAAGTACCCAGATCATTACTTTACAACTGGTATATAATATGGTTAAATCATTCCGGTACCATCCTTGATGTGTTCTCTTTTGGGGCTACTGGCTTAGCACTCCAGTATCTATTATTGTGTTCAGTCTTGAAAGATTCTTGTTAACGGGATACTTTTTTGGGTGTTTGAATTTTATTGTGCTAGGCACAAACAGATTAATTGATTTTCTTGTTGTTGGTGGTAAAATCTCTTTGGCTACATGTATTAGTTATTTGGAAATATACATAATAAGCTAAGAATATAACTATTGTCCTTATAGGTTTGTTGTTTCATTTCATTAAAGAAAATATAAATAATATTAATTTAATTTCGAGGTTGACACTGTGCTGATGAACATTGGTAGGTTGTGTTATGCAGTGTCATTCAAGCCATTCATCGGTTAGTTTGCTTATGATAACAGTACAAAAATTCGAAGACATGTGACATCTACCAATCCGCACTGGGCCCGCGTGGTGGATTATAGTCCATTCCCTCTCATAGAGAGGAGGCCGTGTCCCAGCAGTGGGAACATTATAGGCTGATGATGATGATGATGAACAGTAACATTCTAATTCGGATTAGAACATCTCAATACCTTGGTTCACTGGTTCACCATATGTATAGTAGTGGAACAGAAGTCTGTCATAAGTGTCTGGAACATTTTCCACACAGAACATAATATGAAGGAGGTTAGAAAGGCCTTGTGGGCGGGGCACGCGCGCCGCGGTTTTGAGCAAATGCTCAATATCAACCGAAATTTAATTTACCGGCCAGCAATCGCTCTCTTGTTTTGACAGCGTACGTAAGCTCCGCAAAAATATTAAATTATGCCGTCTTGCGCTATTATAATGTGTCGGAAAAGAAGCCAGGTGTGTAGTGTAGCACGAGAAGGGATTTCTTTCCACCGGTAAGTCCAAAAACATTAAAATACTTGTGATATTTGTAATTATAACATTAGCATTATGAAGTTTGTAGACAAAAACGAAATAATCGCAAGCAGACGAATAGTAATACATTGCTTGCAATAGATGGACTATACATTTTGCATTACGTGAGCGATCGCGCAATGTATTACGTTCACTGCGAGAGTCCCGAGTGCCGAACCAAAGGTGTAATTCCACGAACTCTAGGCACATCGATAGGTGCTGTGCTAATTTGTAAACAATGTCGATAATTACTATGATACAATGGATTATTATCACTAGTAGACTTTATAACTAAAATAATATTATTTATTACGACCGATTGTTAATATAGATTTTGAGTGAGGTTTTTGTATATTTTTTGTATTAGTACTATAAGTTTTATGTAATTTTTCAATATTGAAACTAACATAATTATGATTTAATATGTGATTTATATTTCTTCCGAAATGTAGATACCATAAGTAACGTAACCGTATATATTTCATTTCAAGGACAAAAATCGTGTAAGTAAACTAGTGAAATCTTTTTCTTTTTGAACTGGTGATAAGCACCGGAAATGTAAGGTTGAGAGGCAACCGACTTTCTCTAATGAACAAACAATAAACACGGTAAATATTCCATGTTATATCCTAATGTTTATAATAAAATTGGTTTTAAAATTCAGTTACGTATTTTTTATTTGTTTTTATATTGGTGTTATTTATCTATAATATGTATGTATTTAGAAATATAAGTATGTTTATCAGTTGTCTAGTACCCATAACACAAGCTCTGCTTAGCTTGGGACTAGATGGCGTTGTGTGATAGTTGTGGAATATTATTATTATATTCGCATGAATAATGTTCACAACATGCATTACAGAAGTCCGCATAGTCCACAATACTTGCAAAGTTAGAAGCAAGATTACATTAATTTTATCGATATCAACAATCGACCTTTTAGTCGCCCACCATACATGAGCTTTTACGCGTGTATGAGTGTACCTCAAACGCAGGGACTGCGTTAGTGTGACAACCAATAGCAAACTCACGATCTAAGTGCGTGTTGTTTATTTGTGTGCGTAATCCGCGTAGGCATTGGTCTCTTGCTTGTAGTGAAGTTAAAGAGTGGGAGTCAAGCGGCGACACGCGCTCTGATACAAATCAGGATCTATTTCCTTTCTAACCTCCTTTAAATGTTCTGTGATTTTCCATCAGCTGTTCTCTCATAGTATTAAGTGAACAAAGAATCTTGTTCTATTATTTGAATGAAAAGTGTTATGCTTAAATGTAAATATTACTTCATCACTGAAAGATCAAAATGACAAGTTTATGGCATAGCCACAGGGTGCTTTCGATAATATCATACTTGACGTCGAAGCTTACACACATAGTGTGGATTATAACATGCTGTAAATATCTCGTATTTAGGCATGTAGAATAATAAATATCCTGTATAGTCTGGCATAACTTCCACCAAAATAGCATACATACACTTTTTGGGCTGGTGTTTACATTAGTTAAACGTATGTGTAACATTAATTTATACTTGGTGTTCAAGCTGAACCCGCGCCTGTCACCTTGCAGCAATGATGTCACAATCTGTTTTCTGTTTTATTTTGTTTGTAAATGTATTACTAACATAGTTTGTAAGTATATTGTTACTAACACTATGAGTCTTGTTGCTCAAAATAAATATATTATTATTATTAAAAACACATTATATGGGTTTAACATGCTGTTAGTATCTCGTACTTAAGGATGTGTGGTCCTGACAAATGTATGTCAGCCAGCCAGCAACTTTAGTCGCTGATGGGAATCCAGGCAAGGAATGGTTCCACATTCACTGCGAGAGTATAATGCATTTGCAAGGTTATAACACACACGGCATGTGCTAAGTTAAGCAGGGTCGTCTTACGACCTGCATGGTAATGGATATATAGCACAATTTTGTAATTACCTGATCAAGGTCATGAAAATGGGACATACCTGCCCTTTTACCCGGCAATTTGGATGTGATGTCAATTAGATTTTCAGTGCTAGCATTGTACAATAAATTTAGCTGGACACCACGTGTCACACTGATAGTTTACCATGCAGCTAGTAACATGAGGTGTTACTGGTCTTGAAAATGGCACTTACCTGTCGCTGGACCTGCCATTAGATTTTCAGTGTTAGCATCGTTCAAAGACTCAGCTAAAGGATATCTCGTATCTCCACTGATAGCTTACCATCCAGCTAGTAACCAGTAGTAGTGTTACTGGGGTATCGCGTACCCACTGGAGGAAAAAGGCTTTAACGAGCTTACAACCCCCTTAGTGCTTCAATGAGCACTGTGGATATCGCGTATCCGGGGGTCATTTAAAGTCGGGCATCCAAGTTGTTGTCAGGAATACGCTTTTCCTGCTTCATCTCTGATGTCTTCTGATAAATAATGTCCTTCCAATTTACGTCCCGGTAGCGAGCGTTATTTGTAAATGCTCGGATTTCTGTTTCGGGTTTACGATTTTCACTAAAGATGCACTAAGTACACTTCCTGTCACTCGACATTTTGTTATTTTGGTAAAATGTAATGTAAACTTAGTTATAAATGAATAATTTGACGAGAAAGATTTTTTCTTGCGGTGTCATAACGCGCGAAAAAGAAAAGTGGATGACGTTGACGTGCTGTTACAGAGACAGCATACGAATGTTGCAATTCTTAAAAAATATTATTTTTTAATTCTCTAAAAACCGCGGTAAGTAACGTGTAGATATTAGAAATACTACCAAGTTATAATAATTATTTGAAAGATTGCCACGAAGTAAAATTAAAATTTTTCCCAAATACTAACTCAAATGGAGTGTATTTTGTCTCAGAGTGTGTTGTAGTGTTAAAAGAAAAGCACCAGAATGGAAGCCAACTGCTCCAATCTGTTTTGTAATTGTCACACTGAATTCTAAGATAAGCTCCGAGAACCTTATGAGTATTTTCCAATCCTCCCAGAGTTTCGTGATGATAAGCTGTTGAATGCAGTTTATTTATATGCAACAAATTGCAAATCTCAGTAAAAACTGTTGACATAAACTCTGTTCCCTGGTCTGTTATTATCTCTCTAGGGATACCATATCTCAGAATAAAATTGTTTACAAATAACCTAGCTACAGAAACAGTATCTTTCTTCTCTAAAGGGTATGCTTCGACGTTTTTCGTTAAATCACACTGTAATGTCAGAATATACTTATAATTTAAATTATCTACATCTAAAGGACCCATTAAATCTAAACTAACTCTCTCGAAAGCAGTGGATGCCGTGGTTGTAATTACCATCGTTTCCTTCGTATGCCTATTGGAATGCTTTTGAATCTGACAATTTCTACACTTCTTTACGAATTCTGTTACGTCATTAGTCATTCCTGGCCAATAGTAGTACTTCCTAATATTATTTAACATTCTGTTTACCCCCGCGTGGCCACTCGTGGGTAAGAGGTGGAAGTCATTCAAGACCACGGTTTTCGTGTCTTTGTCAGTAACTCTTGTCACATCTTTAATAACAAGTAGCTTGGGAATATCATTTAAATGACTCATTTCCTTTATAAAATTGTTAACAATTATTTCGTTGTGCTTGCTTTTAATTATTATGAGCTCGTTTATTTTGATTTGCTTGCAAAAACGTTGTAATTTTCTCGCTAACACACTTACGGTCGATAACGATCGAGAAATCACAAAAATTGCTGATTTTTCTGGCACGAATTTGTAGTTACCATTATCACTTGTGTAATGTTTTGATTTTCCTATCTGATTTAGTGTATTTTTATTACTAAATAATATCAGTTCTACGCTGTCGTTTGGTCGTTTGAGGATTTCCACTACCTTAGGTTGATCAGGCCTTGGAGTAGAGGATACCTCAGTAGTCATGTCATTGTTGTCACAGTCAGTGCGTAACCTTCGAGTTTGTGCTCTTGTCATTGCATGACCGATACTACTACATGCTTGTTCATATCTTTTAAGCTGTTGGATGTAATAGGTATACGGCTCAATGCATCTGCAGCTGCGTTGTGCCGTCCTGGGACATAGCTGATTTCAAAATCATATTCCTCAAGATACAATCTAAACTTTGTCAACCGGCTTGAAGGATCAGTCATATTAAATAAATAAATCAACGGCTTATGGTCTGTTTTTATGTAAAACTTTTTCCCATATAAATAAGGTCTAAAATGTCGAACTGCCCAAACAATAGCAAGTAATTCTAACTCAATCACAGGGTATCGCGTCTCAGCTGGTTTCAAGTTACGGCTGGCGTACGCGACTACCTTGCTATTGCTATTAGACAGTACGGCGCCTAATCCTAGTTTTGATGCGTCAGTTTGTAGTGTAAATGTATTATTGTCGCTAAAGTCTGGATAGTCAAGTACAGTCGGACTAATAAGAATCTGTTTTAGCTTGTAAAATGCTTGCTCGCATTCATCACTCCACACGAACGCTACATCTTTCTTACATAACGCATTTAAAGGATAGGCTATTTCAGCAAACTTTGGAATAAAACGCCTATAATAATTAGCAAATGCAACAAACCTCTTGACTTCGTCCACATTCTGTGGGACGGGGTATTTTTGTAAGCATTCTACCTTTGATGGATCGGGAAATATTCCTTCTGAAGTGATTTTATGTCCTAAATAAACGATTTCTTTACGTAAAAATTCACACTTCAGCGGATTTAGCTTCAAATTCACTCTTCTTAGGCATTCTAAAACTTTTATTAGATTCTTGTTATGCGTTTCAAGACAATTTCCTACGACAATACAATCATCTTGATATAAAAAGCATGATTTATAATTTAACCCAGACATTGCTATTGTCATGAGACGAGCAAAAGCACTAGGCGATGTCTTAAGTCCCATTGGACATCGTTTCATTTGATACTGCTTGTCTGTTGTAAACGCAGTAAACTTCCTAGACTTTTCTTCTAAAGACAGCTGATAGTAACCTTGACTAAGATCTAATTTTGAAAAATAAATGTTATTAGATAACGAATCTAGAATCTCAGTAATGTTAGGTAACGGAAATGTATCATCCTGTGATTGTGTTATTGAGTCGGCGATAGTCCACTACAAGTCTCCATTTCCTTTCACCTGACCTGTCTGCCTTTTTAGGTACTAATAGAACTGGACTTGACCATTCTGAAATAGTCTCTTCAATGATATCGTTTTTAACCATTTCATCTATTTGTCTTTGTACCTCGCCTTTCAATGCTTTAGGCAATCGATAAGGCTTTACGTACGCTGGTGACGTATTTTCCTTTAGTTTAATTGAATGTTCTATTAAATTAGTTGTAGTGAGCGTATCTCCTGGCAAATGGAAAACATCGGCATATTTAGCACATACGTTTTCAATGCCCCTTTGTTCCTTTTTATTTAAATAGGTATGTAGCTGTAAAGTAGTAAGCAAAGTTCTGACTCTATCAGCAGATATGCTATCGTCGTCAAACTTGCAAACATAATAATTATTTAGGCAACTAATATTTAGATCTCAAATATTTATATTAATCGATCTATCAGTTGTATTTAATATCCTAACAGGAATAAGTCCATTTTGTGGCTTCGATATTACACCCGCTGTGAACACACCTTTATAAATTTCCTTTGACGAAATGACACAATCACTGTTGTGTGACGTCGGGATGTGTTTTATTACTTCGCAACGCGGCGGAATTATAAATAAATTCCTATTTACATGAACACTAACAGACTGGTATATGGTTTCTAAACTCATAGTACCATTTTTATAATTTAATATCGCGTTATATCGCATATATCGCTCAAAAAAATCTTGTCCGAGTATACCTTCTGCGGCACAAGATATGTGTTCAAAAATGTAAAACTTTTGTTGAAAAGTTACATTATTAATTACAATATCTAAATAAATATATCCTAAAGACTCTAAATTACCACTAATTCCTTTAATAACTATCTTATCCTGTTTTACTAAATTAATTAAATTCCTAAGCTCCACTATCAATCAGTAAATTAAGATCAACATTACTGATCTTTTAGTTTACAATTAATTATACAAAAATTACAAAAACTTTGAATTGAATGTGTATACGGTTTAGGTAAGAAAAAAATCTAAGTTTTCAGGACTATTTACGCTCTCATTGCGCAAGTTGTCTTGGACATTGGACTGGTGCGCGTTATGCTGAACATGCTGATAACGCACCGGACGTCCGCGAAAATGCTGACGTTGATCACCTGAGTGTTTACCTCGATTTACACTGTATGTAGGTCTTTGACCTGTGCTATTTTTATAATTGTACGTTTTATTGCTATTATAAAACTGTCTATTTCCTCGGCCACGAGAACCTCTAAAGCTTCCACGTTTATAATTTTGGTTAGCCCTAAATTGCATAACCTGGTCTTGTGGATGGACAGACATGGACTGCTCATCTACCGCAGCCGTAATGGCTTCAGACAACGACGCAAACTGTCGTGAGGCAATGATGGTGCTGAGCCGTTTGTCAGCCAAGCCACCGCTGAACCGTTTAATTGCAGTCTTCTCATTAAGTGAACGCAGAACCTCATAGGCATCACGTTTATCGTTAGCCTGAGCAATCGTGAGATTCACAAATAACTCCTCGATCTCCGTACCGAATTTTTCTATACTCCTGCGGCCTTGAGTTGCTTTAAACAATATTGTGTTTGTAAAGCTATAGACGATTTTTTCGGTAACAAATGTACACGAATATCCTCTACCAAACTTTCTATATCTGCGACGCAATTTTACACTAGGCGAGAGACGCGTTTTTAACACAAACTGTATTAACTGACTTTTACTGGCATCATTGATCAGTGAACTATAATATAAAGCAAGATACCATCAATAAGCTGATTTGTCACCTGCTCCTGGCCATTCATCACCGGCAACAGGGAAATTGCAGTTCTAAGTAATATCAAATGCGTCAGCCATTTTTGTAACACAATCAGAATATTCTATAAAATCCTTAAAACTAATTTGACTACTACTATCTACCAAAGAAAGTAAACCCTCAGTACTCTTTTTCAGCTTCTGCTAGTTTCTTATAAGCTAAATCTTGTCTACGCCTATCTGGAGCGAGTTTCACTAAATCTTCTCTTAAATATTTTAGTTTAGCGAGCAAATCTTGCACTTGTTGGGACATTCCTAATCCCCAATAGAAAATATAAAATAACACAGCATGATCTAATTACAGTATCATGCAAAAATGTAGAATATAAAATAATAATGTTTGCAGTGCAAAACTTACATTGCAGTAGGTTCGTTTTTTTTTTTTTACTGACAACGTATATGTAGATCACGACTTCTCACGTGGCATGGATGAATGAACTCCTCAGCATTGGACTCGGACTGACTCCCAGCTGCTTCACATCGGACCCGTACAAGTTATCTCCCGGCGCCCTGCATATCCTCTCATCATAAGGCTTGAGCATTCTCCCGGCACCCGGCAGCAACGTTCCTTTTCTGCCTTCATATTATGTTGTATAATTTTCTCCTCTTCAAACAAAATTTCCATTATGGTTCTGGTTCTTATTCTTCTGTATTTTTTAAATCTTCTTTGCTCACTTTCTTCTAATTTTCCGTCTTCACAAACTTCTTTCAGTAAAATCTTCATGATTTATTCAACTAAGTACCGACTTTTTCACTTTCACGTAAGTTGCAAAATTTTAATTGATGGCTAAGGGTCGCCATGTATTAGAGTGATGTTGGCAAAGTAAAAGAGAACTGTTCAGTTCAACGATTCGTGTAATAATGTCAATAATTAGTGTGTGCAGTTACAAATATAAGGTTAGGCGAGCTGCACACTACACCGATAAAAATATTTCCTTCAGCGTAGTCTATATCTAGTTTTGTGTAGGTAGGTTTCTATAGCAAATGCTGGACAAATACTGAGGTTTTCACGAATGTAGGGTAGTATGTTAAGTGGTTGGTATGCCCCGGGCCTCAATGTTTTGATTAAATCATTAATTTTAATTACAATCTCATTTTCTTGTATTGATATATTTTTCAACTTTTATAACATTGGTGGTCTGCATTCTTTGGGCAGAAGCGATAGCCAATAATGTACTAGTCTTATGTGACAAATTAATTATTATTGTAAGGGCATAAATCGGAAAGGTATTTCAGTACTACGTTTGTATCCCATGTTGAATTATATTTTGGTTTTGGGGGAGTAAGTCTATAGACACCTTTAAGGAAGTGGCTGAGCAGACCTATGCGTATTTAAACTATTGTAGCTAGACCCCTCCTCAATATATATATATTTTTTTTTTTATTGATATAATTTGGACACTCTTTAAAATAAAGCCACCAAGATTTATCGAACTATTGAACTGCCCTATGGGTTGTAATTGCAAAGTTTTTGACTTTCGTAATTAGACAGAAAGGGGGTAAAGCATAAAAGAAAATGTTACACCAAGAAACAGTAAATGCATCAATAACTTCGGAATACGGATCTAGTGTCCATGATGCATTTCTACTACATTTGTATTTTTGAGCGCTCGCGAAAAAGTCAAACTCATGTTTTCCGAAAAATTGACATAAATGTGAAAAAACACAATCTGAGATTTCCCACTCTGTATCTTTATTAATCCGCCGAGATTCTCGATCTGCTATTACGTTGTCATTAGATTTGATATAGGTACGATGCGAATACAAATATATTTCTAGATTTCTAGCTTCACACCACTGCCAGATCTTTCGAGTTATGTCATTTAAATGCTAAACACCACCCATGCGGTTTATATAACATATATCAGTGGTGTTATCAATCCTTATTGTAGGAACTCAACCTCAATTCAGAAATAAAACGATGATTGTATGGATATTCTTCGATGTAATTCTCACAGCAAAAATATCAACGCTCCGTTCAACGGTTCAATTTCAAGTGTCGAGCCAAACGTGCAAAAGTGAAACTGTCACACTTTCGAATAACGGTGGCAAAAGCCTCAGCTCTATACAGCCAGAAACAATATTATTTTAAATAGTCGATTAGTACTTTAGTGTCGGGTATCTGTCAATGTTACCAGGCGAAAAAATACAGGACTGTTTTATGTGTCTATGACAGCTGACAGATACTCGTCACTATTACAAATAATAACAATTGGATAACCTATATCGTGAATATAATAAAGCTGTTAGTCTTACAGCTCGGCCGTCCTTTAATAAGTGAGTCCTCTCACTTAGGACAGTAAATATTCAAAAACAAAAAAAAAATTGTACTTAAACACTAATAAATCTATGTCTTAATTTAATAACATCATTAAATATTATAACTTTATAATACAATCATATCAATTACTTGTTTCTCATCATCTCATCTCGCATGATCCACTATGATCTGCAATCATCTGTGCGATATCTGTGCTCGATATCATTCGTTTCTGCACTAATTGCTCATAGTCTATGCTCATAAAATAAAGCTATCTTAGACAATATAAATAAAATAATCATAATAATAATAATACATCTTGCACGATCTGCTACGGTCTACAATCATCTGTACGATACCAATTACTTTGATACCATTCTTTTCTGTACTGATTGTTCATAGCCTGTGCTCATATCATTATTTCAATCTATGATCATAATCTGTGCGGAACTGTGTCACAGTTCCATTCATTACCTGCACGAATCATTCTAAGTCTCAATCTCAATCAATTCCTTATCGACAATCAAATATACATTACAATGCAAAGAATATAAAATACGGTCAATCATCTGAATAATTCATATATAATTCAATATCTTTACATTGTAATAACAATAGTAATGTAATAAGTAGTTAAACAATACTTCGAAATTCATTCATCATAATATTACTGCATAAGTAAACCTAATCATTCATTATCAGTTTCGCTGTCATTATTATCATTTTCGTTGCCATCGTCACTGGAATAATCATTAAAATTAAGCCAAGGGTGGATTTTATCAATTGCTATTATGTTTTCGTATCGTTTGTTTCCTTTTCTAGTGAGTGGGGTGTCCTCTACTAAGAACCTATCGTTCGGTAAAACTTTAACGATTCGGTACGGGCCCTGAAGTTTTGGTATAAGCTTTTTGGATTTACCTAGGTGCTCTTTATCAATGATCGTCCTCTCAATTCTAATAAGGTCTCCTACATTGTATGATTTCGGTTTCTTTTTGTTCTTGTCATACTTGGCCTTCGCATTTTCCTGATCCTTATCTATTTTCTGTTTAGCATCGGACCTCAGTTGCATTAGGGCGTCGCCACTAACTAATTGAGTTGTCTTAGAAATCGCGTCCCCTAATATATTTTCCGATGTCGAAGTTAATTTGAACCCGAATAATAATTCTGAGGGACTTTTGCCTGTCGCTTTGCTAACAGTCGTATTTATACGTAATTGAATATCTCCTACATAATCGTCCCATGTATTTTCATTGTTGCCATGACATTTTGTACTCAATAAAAAAAAAAAAAAAAAAAATTAACCTTTATTTTCAGACTACAGTCCATAACTTTGTTAGTATTTTTGTGTTAGTAATAATGGTGCTTATGTAATTAGGTTAGTATTGTTAGTGTTTACAACTCAATGCATCAGATATAGTTCGATTGAACCTCTCGACCTGCCCGTTCGCTCTAGGAGTAGCTACCGCGTTCAGTATGTGTTTTATGTTCAGTTTTTCTGTAAAATCTCTGAACTTTCCACTAGTAAAACACGTACCTCGGTCTGTAATAAGCCTGGACGGAGCACCAAAGTAACTAAAGTACTCATGAAATATTTTGATTGCAGTTGACGTTTTCGTATCCTTCACGGCACGTATATTGACAAATTTTGTGAATGCGTCTACAATGACCAAAATATACATATTGCCCCTCGTAGAACGAACAAACGGACCGAGATGATCCGCATGCAATGTATGGAATGGGATTTCTATTTTTGAGATAGGGTGTAATAACCCTTCCTTTTGGCCTGATGGTGCCTTATGATGTGCACATTGTAAGCATGATGATACATATTTTTTTGTGAATCGACGCATCTTCGGGAACCAAAATGTTGCTTTTAACCTACTCAGCGTTTTATCGAAGCCAAAATGCCCTACATGGTCGTGGTTCATGCGCAAAACTTGCCACCTAACACCCCGCGGTACTACCCAACGAATTCCATCATCTAAGATACGGTATACGTAGTCACCCTTCAGTTGATAATTCTTTCGTACATCGGCAATGAAATTCGTTTCATCGTCAAGAAGAATTTCTTTAATTCGTTTTACCTCTTCATCATTACTCTGTACGGTCGCAATCCAATCGGTTGTCTCTGTTTGCAATACGTCAATTACATGTGTATTAGAATCTCCAGTGTGTTCAGCTACCGGAGCACGACTCAGGGCATCCACATGAGCCATACGTGATCCTGACCTATATTCAATGGTACAGTCGTACTCCTGTAGCTGCACCCACCATCGCGCGATCCTGGGTATGAGATCACGCTTAGTCAAAGTCGTCCTCAACGCATTACAATCAGTTACTATTTTAAATTGTAATCCCAGCAAATAAACACGGAATCTACTTAACGAGGCAACGACAGCCAACGTCTCGAGATCAAAAGAGTGGAGTTTTTGCTCATCTTCTGAATTTTTCCGACTGTAGTAGGCTACAGCTCTTAACTGGCTGTCACTGCCTCGCTGCATAAGAATGCCTGCGATGCCTATCTTTGATGCGTCGGTATGTAACTCAGTCTCTAATCGCGCATCAAACAAGGCTATTATAGGTCGTTCTACCAGTTTCTCTTTAATAATAATAATAATAATATTCTTTATTTTTCGGACAACAGTGATCCATTGTGTTAGTAAGCAAAACAAAATAACTTATTTCTAGTGTTAGTAGCTGATATACAATAGAAAAGACAGAGTAAATAGTATTGTGAAAAGGACATCTCCAAATTAATGCTCAGAGATTGTCCTTCTCACAAAACTTTTAATAATCGGAGAGTCAATACTCTCCGCTATAGTTTTTAGGATGCTGTTTCCACTCGCCCGCAACCTTGACAACAGCGACGCGGTTTTCTTACGAATGACGGCATGGAAGCCGTCAGTTCGGTTTTGCGCAAACATAGCAGAAGCGCTACACCATCGCGGCAGTCCCAACATCATCCTAAAAATATTATTGTATTGTACGCGTAGGTCATCCAACGTTCTTTTAGTATAGTTGACCCAAAGATTCCCCGTGTAAAAACACTGGCAATATGCCTTAAATAGTGTTACTTTTACTAAACTGCTACACCGAGCGAATCTTCGGGCCAACATGTTACCTCGGACCGCCAGTGCCCTACGCTCTCTTTCAATATCAACATTGTCCTTAAGGTCGTCAGTGAGAAGATGCCCTAGATATTTGAATGTTGTCACTCTTTTAACGTTCAAGCCGTTTAGGGTAATGTCAGGTATAGTATCAGGGCATTCACCGCCGGCCTTAAAGACAATGTATTCACACTTCTTAACGTTATAGACAAGTCCGTGCTTTGAGCGTGCGTGCTTTGAGCGTGTTAAAAGCAGATGTACATTCGGCGGTCCATTTCCACTCAAATTTGGATTTTAAAAGATTCGTTAATGGGCATGCTATTATTGCAAAGTTTTTAACGAATCTGCGAAAAAAACTTGCAAGTCCTATAAAACGTCTTACGTCATGGACGTTTTTGGGTACGGGAAAATTGGAAATTGCAATTGTTTTACGCGATCCGGGACGTATGCCATCTCCAGATACACAAAACCCTAGAAAATCAATCTCCTTTTGGAAGAAATGGCACTTCTTTAATTTGAGAGTTAGCCCTGCATTGGCCAAATGCTGAAGAACTTCCTCTAAACGAGTTAGACCATCATTAAATGTACTAGCGGGAATTAAGATATCATCCATGTAAATAACAACGTATTTCAAGTCAGAGAGAACTTTATTCATTACTCTTTGAAATATTGAAGGGGCATTCGCTAACCCAAAAGGCATCCTCTTATACTGGTACTGACCGTCGGGTGTTACAAAGGCTGTGAGCTCTTGTGAACCCTCTGATATCGGAATCTGGTAGTACCCAGATGCAAGGTCGAGACTAATGAAAAGAGAATTGCCTGACAACCTATCCAATTGGTCGTCGATCAGTGGTAAAGGATAGTGCTCCTTACGAGTCTTGTTATTTAGGGCTCTGTAATCGACGCAGAGCCTCTTCTCACCTGTTTTCTTCTTTACAAGAAGAATAGGACTCGCATAGGGCGAGTTGGACTCACAAACGATATCGGCGTCAATCATTTCCTTTACCATTGTTCGAACCAATTCACGTTCCGGATATGAAAGCCTGTATGGTCTGTAAACCACCGGTTTCGCGTCGTTCAATTCTATCTCCATCTGTACAACGTTAGTATACCCTAAATCAGCTAAACAAGAGGAAAAACAACCCTCGTACTTCTTTAGAAGAGACTTTAATCTAATTATCTCATCATCCGATAAGTGACTGCCATAATTCAAATCGGAACACGTATCACGGTTGCTAAAATCTAGCATGTTGATTTCAAAACCTTTTTCAGATCTGTGAACTCGACTAACTAATGTATTTTTGTTTAGTAGAAGTAAATGGTCGCTAAAATTTTGGACTAGAAGTGCTCCAAAACTATTTTCAAGGGAGTATTCACCTGGCAATAAGTAAAATTCCTTACCAGGCTGACCTCTTAATGAACCCCTGACATATACAGATCCAGAGTAGCTTCGATCGGAAAAAACAGGAATCATAGTCATTTGTTTTGGTTGAATTTTAACATTCGCCTTAAGGAATAACCACAATTTGTCAATCTCTTCCTTGGTAAAGATCAAGGAATTTGTGGTTTTTGTAATAATAATTCCGGGTTTTTCCGTAAAGCTGTGACCAACTAAAACGGGATATTTAATTATGCCATCTTCAACCACATAGACGTCAACCATCTCTACGATATTATTAATATCTATTTTTACACGCGCCATTCCTATTGGTACAACGATATTATTACCTAATCCCCTCATAACGGGTAACTCGCCTACCGACCAACTAATTCCTAATGATTTTGCTACGCTACATTGTATCAACGTGCATTGACTGCCTAAATCTACATACCCTTTAACCAGAATATCGTTAACCTTTAGCGAGATCATATATTTCTCATTGCTAGTATCATCAACATCGACTTTCATAACTTTCTTTTCTGTACTAGAAGTATCTTTAGTCTTTTCGCTGGACAGCTGCGGGCAATCGATTGTTACATGACCAAGCTTTTTACAAATGTTACATCTCAGTAGCTTTTGTGTACACTTATTACTAAAATGACCTACTTCTTTACAATTGAAACAAGTTATAGATGCACTAGATCGTGGCTTAGACTTTGAATCATCTCCAACGGACTGCTTAGTATTCGAATTCGTATTACTTGATGGTAAAATCTTTTTATCTTAGACTTGTCAAAATCGCGACTTTGTTTAATAGACTGAAAGTAATTAAGAACCTCTTCAGGCTCTTGACACTTGGCTGCTTTAGCACCAAGTCTCAAGGAACGATCCTCGATTCCATAGAGCAAGCAATCAACGGCACGCTTCCCGAAAATCTGGCATCGATTCAACAGATTTAATTTTTCATAATAATATAATTCTAACGATTCACTATATTTCACGCGTTTATTTAGCATTTCGGTGAGTAATTCTGCGTAATCATCACTACTAGGAAAGGAATCAATTAATTTAATTTTCCACTCAGGCCACGAAAATGACATTGATGGCAAGGCCTGGTACCATGTACGAGCAACACCCGCAAGTCTGGGCAGTGCGTAGTGTATAACCTGATCATCGCCCCAACGGTACAGCTTCGCACATTCGTCGACCTTATTAAGTCACATGTGGACCGTCTGGCCCTTGACCATGGGGTCAAATTCAGGAATAACGTTGCCTAGCATTGGAAATTTATTGCCTTCTGGCTTCGCATCCGACAAAGATTTAATTAACTCGTTCAAAAATAGCTGAGTCTCACTGTTAGCAAATATTGATTTTTTTACCTGAATATTTCCGCGTGGTTCATCACTTACTGCGGTGTTTGATGAGCAACTTCGATCAGACCGCCGTCTACGGCGTCCGGTATGCCGATGCCGCTGCTTACTCCGCTTCCTCGTCCGGCTTCGGCGCGAGTGATGCTCATCTTCGCAGCTACGTTTCCGACTTCGTTGACGCCGCCCATCATCTGGTAGACTCCTCTCGTCCTGGTCACTCGAATCGCTAGATGTACTTCCATGCCGCCTGCGACGTTTCTTCTTACTCAGATGGTTCTCACTGGTTTCATTATCACGGCGACGCTTATGTTCCATGCTCACAACAGGTGGATTAAAACGAGACCGGCTCCTATGCGATTGGCTATCACGGTCCATATTATTGAAATTTTCCAGAACTTGTGGGTGTGTTGTATATATCCCACTTCTGAATTGTAGGAACTCAACCTCAATTCAGAAATAAAACGATGATTGTATGGATATTCTTCGATGTAATTCTCACAGCAAAAATATCAACGCTCCGTTCAACGGTTCAATTTCAAGTGTCGAGCCAAACGTGCAAAAGTGAAACTGTCACACTTTCGAATAACGGTGGCAAAAGCCTCAGCTCTATACAGCCAGAAACAATATTATTTTAAATAGTCGATTAGTACTTGGTGTCGGGTATCTGTCAATGTTACCAGGCGAAAAAATACAGGACTGTTTTATGTGTCTATGACAGCTGACAGATACTCGTCACTATTACAAATAATAACAATTGGATAACCTATATCGTGAATATAATAAAGCTGTTAGTCTTACATTATCAAAATTGAGATTCTTTAAGCCTTTAGTAATCTTAAGCCATAAAATGCGGCTGTAACCTCAAGTGTGTTTTATATGTAAGGACAATTCTATCTCTGACCAATTTCCATTCCCACTTTGACCACTGCATGTTGCACCCCAGCCGGTGTTCATAGTGCCTTGATTTTTGGACATCAACTCGGTAACTTATTCGATATTTCATGCTTGAGGTATAAAACCTAACCATTCTAACACTGCGGCTGTAGTTTTAACATTTAACAAACACTCGTCATACGAGCTACTTATACATAAAAAATCATCGAGGTAGTTTACTGATATTAATACTAAAATGCGTAAATATTTCAGAACGGGTTTGAATAACTTTGTGAAAACAAATGGTGTAGGTAGTGCAAAGGCCGAACGAAAGAACATTGAATTCGTATAACTGAGACTTCCATCTAAACCGTAATTTTTCCCGGTCATCATCATTTATTAAACCCTCAACACGATTTACGTGGAGCAAAGTTATCCTCAACCAGAGCTATTGCACTCCGGGTGTAAGCATGAGATAATTACCTACCGCTTCGCGAATATTGAATATGCAAGCTCTCTAGGGCTGTTGCGCTCTAGCCGTGCGTAACTGCTGCGTACGTATGCCGCGTTAATTTTTCGCGCTATTTTGACCTTGCGTCGCGTACCCACCTACTCGTGCTTCGTGTTTGTTAACTGACTGATTTATTGATCATAAATCATTACTAGTGAAAATGACAAGCCGGATAAACTTTACTGATGCTGTTAATAAATGTAGAAAAAAATTGTATTTTTATATAAATTTCACTGCTCCATGTCCATGCTTCCCATCAGAGTTTATTTTAAAATTACCCAAGTATTTGTTAGATTTCACATTTATGCTGCTATTAAATTTAATAAGTACCTCGTAACTTTAGAGAGGCTAGATGAGACATTATACTTAATAGAGTAAAACAATTGAAATTATTTAAATAATAATACATTAAAATACAAAAATGTTGGTAGTATTTTATTTTGAGTACTTGAGGCGACCCTGCCGACTGACCATTAAGCAGTGAGACGCCGAATAAAATACCCTAACGCGTGGCGTCAAGGCACAATTTAGATCGAGCGGGCCTAGTTTAGGTATTTATAATGTCGGCTTTCTTCAAGATCAAAGGAGTGCAACTTCTGTACGCTAGTACTATTATCTATTCTGTGCCTCAACACCCTTAGTGAAGTAGGTACCTAAATCCTCGACACGATTTACGTGGAGCAAAGTTATCCTCAACACCCTTAGTGTAGTTGTTGTTGCTGTAGTTGTTATTAGTATGTATTTTTAGGTTAAGGTATTTATGTATGGGTCTTTGTTACCTGAAATAAATGGATTATTATTATTATTATTATTAGTGAAGTAGGTACCTAAATCCTCGACATGATTTACGTGGAGCAAAGTTATCCTCAACACTCATAGTGGAGTAGGTACCTAAATACTCAACACGATTTACGTGGAGAACTCTACACTAATAATGGAGTAGGTACCTAAATCCTCAACACGATTTACGTGGAGCAAAGTTATCCTCAACACTCATAGTGGAGTAGGTACCTAAATCCATAACACGATTTACGTGGAGCAAAGTTATCCTCAACACTCATAGTGGAGTAGGTACCTAAATTCTCAACACGATTTACGTGGAGCAAAGTTATCCTCAACACTTATAGTGGAGTAAGTACCTCAATCCTCAACACGATTTACGTGGAGAACTCTACACTAATAATGGAGTAGGTACCTAAATCCTCAACACGATTTACGTGGAGCAAAGTTATCCTCAACACTCATAGTGGAGTAGGTACCTAAATCCATAACACGATTTACGTGGAGCAAAGTTATCCTCAACACTCATAGTGGAGTAGGTACCTAAATCCTCAACACGATTTACGTGGAGCAAAGTTATCCTCAACACTTATAGTGGAGTAAGTACCTCAATCCTCAACACGATTTACGTGGAGCAAAGTTAACCTCAACACTCATAGTGGAGTAGGTACTTAAATCCTCAACATGATTTACGTGGAGCAAAGTTATCCTCAACACTCATAGTGGAGTATGGTGCATAGATCCTCAACACGATTCACGTGGAGCCAACTTATAGTGCAGTAAGTACTTATATCCTCAACACGGTTTACGTGGAGTAAGTATTCTCAACACGACTTTCGTGTTATAAAGTTTTCCACAACACTTATAGTGGAGTCTAATCTCGACACGATTTTTCGTGTATTTTAATAGTGGACAATAAGTCCAACACCAATATTATCACGGAATAAAAGTCCAAAACGCGATAACAATCTCGTCGACACAAGTTTTATTTTGCATAGTTTATGTAGGTACACATACTTAGGTAGGTGTACATTTTACATTATTACGCTATGAAACATTTCGAATAGCCAACAAACACTCCTTAAAAATTTTAATGATTTTGAAGACCGCCAGCGGAGTGAATGAGGGTAGGTCGTTAAAATTTTAATCGATATTTTTCTTGTACTTAAACAATATACTTACTTATGTATTTTAAATTCTGTTGTTATGTAAAATAATATTAAATTACCTGGGATACTGTTCATATCCGTGGATGTCATAATATCGGTTGTACGACCTATCAGCTTCCACCGACTCCGACGCTGACGAAGACAAAGGCCGTCGTATTTAGACTCTAATTTTCTCACTTTTCGCAAAATACTATCATAATCACTTTCTTTTGACCTTGAACGCTTTCTTTTTCCCATTTTAAACACGTGCAGTGAAACCATGATAATATTATAATACAGTAGTGTATCTCGGCCGCATGATAGAAATAAATGCCTACAGCCGCGCGGTACGTAAACATGAGTAAGGGCTGCCCATCTCCAGCATTTTAATTACATTTGCCTACTTTCTGTTTCTATTTAGTTTTGTGATTGTAAATATCCTTTTTATATAAATAAATGAAATACTTTGTATATTGAATAGGAAGTGTTCAATAAAAATGCGTGTTGTTTTTTGATTGGTAGATTTGCAAACTAACAAATTTATTTAGAATTTAGAATTATGCAAACTAACAAAACACACATGCACCGAAGTTTTAACACAAGCGTAAATAGGTAGGTACCTACCGTATCATGATTCATTCAGAACCGCATATAACTACCTTTTTCACTCGTCTCAATAACTTTCCGTTACTCTATTCGATTTATGTATTAATCCAAACACATTTTTTTTTGTGAGATAAAAGGAAATACTTATCCATTAAAAAGACACACATTATGTACCTACCTAATAGTAAGTAAAATTATTTTATAGTCTTACCTTTCAGAGTTTCCAGGTAATTTAAAAAAACTTATGTCTGGATGCGTTATTGACGAATTCATACAACCAAAAACAGCACAATACTTCCTACTCGTCATATTAACTGATTTTTAGAGAAAAAAGAATAATATTTTTGTGTTCACCAAAAATCTAAAGGTACATCTATGTATGCATTTCTAAAATATTGATCTTAAACCCGTTTAATTGTTTTACTATAATTAAACTACTCGGCCAACAAAATATGTTACATCAAACAAATTCCAAATTAACACCAAGATATAACACTTTTTTATTGTAGTGCGCTGCAGATATTGTATAGTAACAACTCAGATTAAAGAAATAGGAAAACTATTTCTTTAATCTGAGAGTAACAATAACTATTTTATTCTTCCCCGAAAAATACTGATCGTGCACCAAATATTCCTGAATGTTACACAAAATATTTAGTATGCATCCTAGTACCGTATACCCATTTAAAACGGTTTTGTACAACTTTTATGTTACTGAAATAATTATAATTGAAGAACAAATAATGCATTTCGTAAAACATTACTTCTAAGACTTATATTTTTATTTTACTGAAAATGGTTTTGGCGCGCTTGCGACGCGCATATGCCTGCCTATTTTGGTCTCTGTTGTGCGACGGAGACGGCGCGCGGCGGCGTGGCGATGGCAGGCGGGGCGGTTCGTTGAGTGAGATAGAGATATTGCAGGATCATAGGAGAAAGCGAGACGTTAGATACACGTGCGACGTTACCGGCATGCTTCTAGTGTTTGTTAATTTAGGGGGGGTCTGTATTTATGCTTTCACGGTTGCACAACGACATGCTTTGCTTTAGCTTTGCTTGGTAGTATAGATGCAGGCCTACCCTACTGCCTCCCTCAGAGGCGGTAGGGTGGCGGGGTCTTGAGGGGGAGCGCTACGGTCGTGTATATCCTCAAGGCAAGTCTGGGGGATTCACCTTCACGAGGTTGCCACCCTGTTCTTGGTCTAATTCCATAAGAAATAGACGCAACAAAAACCCCCGGGCGCTTTATCTCCCACTTTCCCGAAAGCCAAAATCCCAGGCCTAGGGTAATCCCACACCCCACTCCTATGATCCTACGCCCAGTCCTTCCCTCCTTTTCCTTTCTCTCCCTTCGGTCCTTGAGGACGGGTAACCTCAACTCCAAAAAAGCCCACACAGCCTACAACAATGTCGCAGAGAGGAAAAAATAATATTCCCCAGGTGGGTCCCGGCAATGCCGGGGAATCCCACACCGACTCGTCGGTCTGCCCCCACCGTAATCTGGGGGGGGGGCACCAATCTGCTTAATAGCGCCGCGCCTTCTGCGCGGCTGGCCGCTTTAGCGCCGACAACTCTGGCTGCGGATCACGCGCCAATACCGCCAACCAACACAACAATGGCTGCGCCTTTTGCGCCTACCGACTCTAAGACGACTACGACTTCTGCGTCAACTACTCTGACGACTGTTACACCTTCCACGAGGGCCTGGCAACAGAGCATCGTTCGGAACAGTGTAACGAACAATCCTGACAATGACAGTGACAAAGCTCGACTCTCCAGCCTTAGCAGCGAACTCCGCGCGCTGGCACTCCAGCGCGAGAAGATCGAGGCAAGGCTGAAAGACATAAGCTCTCTCGGGACGGGAAAGGAAGCGGAATCTGGTGGTTCTGGCTTCATCTCTGTGGACGAAGTACGTTTGCTGAAAACAAAGCGCGGAAAGATCCGGAACAGAGAGAGAGAACTCAACAACCGTTTGCGCAAGATACGCGAAGGCAATAGCCTGCGCGAAGCACAAACGGTTAGTTGTAAGGGAGTACGCGACCGGCTACAGACACGCGAAGGGGAAATCCTGCGCGAACAGCAGTCGGACGCGGAAACGAGCGGGCAAGGAACAGCACGCGAAGGGGAAACCCAGAGCGAAAAGCTCTTGCCCGCACCAGGACCATCCGGAGGAAACGACCGGAACCGCGACGAGATGACCGTAGACCGACACCGAACCAGACAGAAGCGAGGCAAGCGGGCTGGGTTCCTGCGCCGGCTGTCCCTGGCACAAAAGGCTGTGCCAAGCCCCTCAGAACCGCAACCCGGTCCATGTGGCCAGGGAGCGGCGAAGAGGGAGCGCCCGGACGACACGGCTTCGCCGAGTACGCTCCAGGGGGACGCCAAGCGTATTAGAACCCAGCCTGCTCAAGGGGAGCAGAGAACCTACGCGCGGGCCACAAAGGATATCCCTGCGCGACTCGCCGTAGCGATCTGCCTCTCGCCTTCATCCCGAGACATGACGACTGACGAAGGAGAGCACATCAAGCTCAGCCTTGAAGACTTGATAGTAGACACGTGTCGAACCGACCCCACCAAAGTCCCAGCCTTCCGCGGTTACCCAAGGGTAGCGGAAGGCACGGTGCACATGTGGTGCGAGGACGACAACGCCCTGACTTGGCTGACCCAGAACGTGCCTAAGATAAGACTGCCGAACACCGACTTGACACTGACAGTCATGAGACAGTCCGACGTACCAACCCGGGTTCGAGCAGCGCTCTTCGTACCCAGGTACAATGGGGAAATAGAGCTGCTCCAGACAATATTGACCTGCCAGAACCCCTGGTACGCCATCGGTAGATGGTCCCTGTACAGGGCGACATCGGTCGGTGGGGATAACTACGGGACTTATCTGACCCTGGGTATCCCACCGGACGAGGCCTAAAAGGTCTTGGGGAGGGAGCGACGGATATCGTACCTACTTGGGTCGATATACGTGCGCTTTTTCCCCCATCCCTCCGACACCCAGACTGACAATGACACTGAACGGACGAAACCGGCACCGACTGAACTTGACCTGACGATGACGCAACTGGAGGAGGAGATGGCCAGAACGGCGATGGCTGATGCTGACGCTGTGAGGATGCCATCCTCACCACCAGGGTGGACGGAGCAGCTGCTCTCATCGTCACCGGCACCAAATGAAGACCAGCACGGGCTGGAGGACAGGGGAGAATCATCCGATGGATCCATCTCTCCCTAATTCCACCCACCTGCCTCCCACATCCCGTCCCCTAAATATCATCCAGACCAACCTTCAGCATAGCCAGACGGCTACTGCTTGCCTGCGCAGGGCACTGGAGATGGAACCCCGAACCATTGCACTCATCCAAGAGCCTTGGATCCGTAATAACAGAATATGCGGCCTTGGTAACATTGGAGGTAAGCTGATCCTCGACACACAGGGCACAGATAAACCACGAACCTGTGCCTATATACCCAAAGATTTTCCCACCACCACACTCACGTAATTATGTTCCAGAGATCTAACAGCCGTCAGGATCAAAACCGACGGCGATGCACCTGATATCGTCCTGGCCTCGGTATACATGCCAGGCGAGGATGAAGACTGCCCACCAAAAGGTATGGCCGACCTGGTAAGGTATTGTGAAGATGCCAACCTGGACCTGGTCATCTGCACGGACTCGAACGCCCATCACCCGCTTTGGGGTTGCACCAAAGCCAACAATAGAGGTGAGGTACTATGCACATATTTGTTCTCCACTAACCTTAACATCGCAAACCGCGGCTCGGAACCCACTTGGGTCACATCCCGCGGACAAACGATCATTGACCTAACGCTGGCTTCGGAAAGCGCGGCAAAACTCATCTCTGACTGGCACGTATCCAACGAGCCTTCCTGCTCTGACCATAGAAGGATTCGCTTCTCATTAGTAGCTAGTTTTAAAAAACCTGATCCTAGACGCAACCTACGCCGTACCAATGTACCCGGCTACAAACGGCTGTTGGCCTCCCTACTAACGCAGCACCAAACGCCCAAAGCTCTAACAGACCCCAAACAACTTGAAGAAACCGTGACAAAACTCTCAGAATTAATAATTGAAACCTACCACGCCTGCTGCAAATTAAAAGATCCAAGCACCAAGAGCAAGGGTAACTCCTGGTGGAATGCGGAACTTAGTAAGCTCAGGCATACCATGCGCAAACAATTCAACAGAGCCAAAAACTCCAGACTACCAGAAGATTGGGACTCATACAAGAAAACACAATACACCTTCAAAAAACAAGTCAGGAATGCCAGCAGGGCCGCCTGGCGGAAGTTCTGCGAAGAAATTGAATCGAACAGCGAAGCCGCGCGTGTGAGAAAGATCCTATCTACCGATCAGGATCGCACCCTCGGGTCGCTGAAAACCTCAGATAACACTTACACCAAGTCGGACCACGAAACAAGTAAAATCCTTTTGGAAACCCACTTCCCAGACTGCAATCTCTCTGAGGACAGAACCTGGGCAAGTGAGCCAACGCACACACCAAATGATCAAGACTGGGCCAGAGCCCGCACCATAGTAACCGCAGAGAGAATAAAATGGGCAATAAAGACTTTTAAACCATATAAATCCGCAGGCTTAGACGAAATTTTCCCCGCCCTGCTACAATGGGGAGTAGACGTCCTAACGCCGTGGCTGACCGCCATCTACCGTGCCTGCATAGCACAGAAATACATACCACTTGCATGGCGAGAGGTGAAAGTAATTTTCATCTCTAAACCAGGCAAACCAGATTATACACAACCTAAAGCGTACAGACCAATAAGCCTAACATCTTTCCTACTGAAAACCCTCGAGAGGCTCTGTGATCGACACATTCGGGACGGACCTCTTCGGGAGCGACCGCTCCACAAACAACAACACGCGTATTCCTCAGGAAAATCAACAGAATCCGCGCTGCACAGTGTGATCTCCAAGATCGAATGTGCAGTGGACCACAAATGCTCCTCACTAGCCGTCTTCATTGACATAGAAGGCGCTTTTGACAAAACCGTCTTCCATAGCATCAACGCAGCCCTTGAGGAACACGGTGTGGACTCGACCCTGCGAGGATGGATCACAAACATGCTCCGACTAAGAGCCGTACAAGTTACGGTAAACGACACCACCAGAGCAATAGTGGCGAAGGGCTGCCCCCAAGGTGGCGTCCTCTCGCCACTACTATGGAACCTCGTAGTAGACAGCCTCATTAAACGTCTCAACAGCAGAGGCTACTACACGGTGGGCTATGCCGATGATCTGACCATAATAATAAACGGCACACACGAAAACACACTATGCAACCTTATGCGCCAAGCCCTAAGGATAGTAGAAGACTGGTGCAAGGAATACAGACTAGCAGTGAACCCTACCAAAACCGAACTCGTCCTCTTCACAAAGAAAAGGAAGCTGGCAACGTTACAATTACCAAGCTTCTTTGGGACAACCCTAAGCCTATCGACTGAAACCAAATACCTGGGTATTTTTTTGGACAAGCAGCTGAACTGGGCAAAACACACCGAATACATCATCACAAAAGCCAGTATAGCCCTATGGCAATGTAAGAGACTCCTCGGGAGAAATTGGGGCATAAGCCCCAAAATCACCTACTGGCTATACACCACAGTTATCCGACCAATCATTACATACGGCTCTTTAGTTTGGTGGCCCAGGACCAACCTAAGTACGACCCAAAAGGATCTCGAGAAACTACAAAGATTTGCCTGCGTAGCAATCACCGGCAGCATGAGAACTTCCCCCACTGCTGCCTTACAGGCGATGCTGGGGCTACCACCTCTACACCTCGTAGTAAGAGAGGAGGCGGCCATAGCGACTTTCAGACTCGAAGTATCTGGCACCCTAAGTAACGATTCCAGAATTAAACACACACGCATCAGAGAAGATGCTATCAAAGAACAGCCCATGATGGCATTACCCAGCGACAGAATCCTGAAGACCCACTGCTTTCAAAAACACTACAACATAGAGCTCACAGCGGAGTTGTATGACTACTCAGGTACGAAAGAGCTAAGAATCTACACTGATGGTTCAAAAACCGACGACGGGACAGGTTTCGGGGTGTTCTCCGACGACCTAAACATTAAAATAGCCAAACCCCTTGGAGTACTCAACTCTGTTTACCAAGCAGAGTGTGTGGGTATCATCCAAGCGGCACACGCCATAGAGGCCAGGGAGGTTACGGATACCAATATTCGAATACTATCCGACAGTGCCTCAGTTCTTCAATCCTTAAAGAGTAATCAGATAACGTCGAGATTGATACTAGAATGCCATAATGCCCTAGAACGAATCACGGTACTAAACCATAACACGGTAACACTACAATGGATCAAAGGTCACAGTGGATCACTTGGGAACGATGCGGCTGATGAACTTGCCAGAAGAGGATCCAGCACAAAACCCTACGGACCCGAACCCATTCTGCCTATTCCTTTCAAGCAACTAAGAAGCTGGTTAAAGGAACACACTCGAATACAAGCGGAGAAATGGTGGACCTCGGCACCAGGGTGTAGGCAATCCAAGGAAGCTATGCCATCCCTGGACACAAAGCTGACCAGGCGCCTTCTGCGCCTGGACAGAGATAGCCTACGACTGGTGGCGGGGACCATCACTGGACACTGTTCACTAAATAAACACTTCCACACCCTAGGAATCACTGACAGTCCCCTGTGCAGAGCATGCATGGAGGCGGAGGAAACGGTGGCGCATGTGCTCCTCGAGTGCACTGGCGTTACCAAGATTCGCGAGGAGACCCTGGGAACACCAAGATCCCTTGCGGACGCCCTGAGAAGACCGGGAAGTTTAATCTGCTTCTGGAGGGAGGTGGGCTGGTTGGAATGAACGGCCACCACGGCTCACGCACAATGGTCCACTTTAGGGACTAAGTGCGGAAACCAAAACCCCATGATAGTTTGTTAATTTACTATTATCCTGTGCGCGGCGAAGAGATTCTGATTTATTGTTGATATAATTTCATTTTATCTAATTTCTTATGATATAATAAACATTTCCTGTAATGCACATTTGACATAATATTCATGTAGTATATTACTCAACTATTATTATTATCTCAACTATTGTAACCAGTAGAAATTGGATGCAATCTGGACTTTAGGGCACCCCGACTCGGACAGGTTAGGTTAGAAGGGGATGGCGGGGTCGTGTGAGCGAGCGAAGCGAGCGAATAGACCCCGCCATCCCCTTCGTGGTTATTTTTTTATAAACCATCCAGAAGTAGGAGCCCCGCGAAGCGGGGCTCCGTCGACCAAGCCCACCCTCAACCATGCATTGAATATTTTAAGATTTGGTTAGGTGCCATTTGAGTTAGGTTAGAACTGTGACCATTAAACATGAAAATTAGGTCAAAAGAAATACATAACACCTCCAGTAGAATCCAAAAACATAGCCATCGGGCAAAAACGAAAACGTGGGCGTCCTACAAAGGCAAAGTGCGCTTTATTGGTGCAATAATTTAAAGAAGTACTGCAGAGATTGAGTGGACTGATAATGTAAACATTGTAGGAGTAAAGACTTTGTTTAACATTTTGAATTATTATGGTTCGTACTGATTAGTATTAAAAAAACATTTTTAGTAAGCATTACATTTTATAATGTGTTCATTTTTGATTAAGAGCGGGCCTAACGCCAGGATAAATTCTGATTTCCCCCGCGCGTCTCGCTACACCCGCATTAGTGCCGATAACAAACACGGGCGGCCGCGGCGCCACGACGCGCGAAGCGTGGGACCAAGCTTGCGTAGTGTAGCGGGTAGGGCGTAGTATATGCAAGCAACACAGTTAAATAAAGCCACTTTTTTTTCTTATTTTTTTTTGTATTCATTTTTTAACACCTTCTATACAATACATTCCTATGTTGTTTGTATGTCGTGAAATAAAAGTTTCGACTTTTGAGTACCTACCTTATTTCATCTTAAATTTTTTTTCCATTTCGTTTTATCACCACGCCTGTTATTTTGACGACCCGATTGGCGCAGCGGTAGTGAGGCTGCCTTACGTTCTTAGGGTCCCGGGTTCGAATCCCGGTCGGAGCAAATGTTTGAGTGATGAGCATGGACATTTGTTTCCGAGTCATGGATGTTTATATGTATGTATAATATGTATGTATTTACAAACAAAAAGTATCTATGTAGTATATCAACTATCTGGTGTGCACGACACAAGCCTCGTTGCTTAGTGTGGCACTAGATGGCGCTGTGTGTAATGTCTAGCAATTTTTTTTTTTTTTTTTTTTTTATTCTAGAAAAAGGGCTTTGTCGCGCATGCGATTATGCCGCCCTGGTTATTTTTACAATTTTTAACAAATATCGGATGTATACATACATCAACTAAATCTTAAGTCTTAACATAGCTAGTCTGTACAGTGCCCTAGCTGCGTCAGAAAGTGGCGCAGCTAAAACACTGTTGCAGTAACCTATTTCTCTAAGCCTACAATCTAATCTGTATCTAAATTCTTCGTTGCGGACACACTCTGTCAATATGTGGTAAACATCATCAACGGAATTACTAAAAAATCACACTTATCTGTTGTTGATTTTGCCATAAGGTATAAGAACTTATTACACGGTATGTGTCAGGAGCGAAGCCTTAGTGCAGTAACAGTATCACATCTGTTCAACAATTGGTTATCTATCCACGGCGAGTTCAAGGGATGCGGCTGGATCGTTTTATACCAGATTCCTTTTTCACGAGATCTTTTATTAAAATATTCCTTCCAAAGTAAATAGCAATCCAGTTTCACTTTAGGTATAAAGTTTGAAAAGTAAGGAGAGAGGTCAACAGGAATTCCATCACAAATGGCTTGCTTGGCTAATAGATCAACAATTTCATTGCCTCTTATTCCAATATGTGATGGAATCCATTGAAGGACTACGTGCTTTCCGTCAGATTGTAACTTCAAAATAGTTTTCAGTATAGTGTAGGCTATCGGTGTTCCTCGAAAGGTCGAGGTACACCGAGCCAGATGTTGGAGCGAGCTTCTGGAATCTGTGAGAATTACAATATATTTTTGGTGGATTGATTCTACATAAGACAGAGCTTCAGCGATCGCGATCAGTTCAGCTTCCATTATACACACTCTGGCATTTATTTGAAATTTCATTGAATTTTCTTCTGACCCGTAAAACGTAGCCCCTATATTGTCCCCGTCTTTAGAACCGTCAGTAAATATTTTTACATACGTCGAGTATTCGGAAGTAAGGTAATCAATACTTAAGTTTCTTAAGCTAACAGGATTGTATTGCCTTTTTGGCCCAGACATGCAGTTTACGTCGTGTTTTATTATTTTGTCACTATCAATACTACTCACCCAAATATTCAAAGAAAACATATCTACTTTCGGACTAATGTGAATTTTCAAGGAGTGCAGTGAGTCATTAACCAAGATTAAAAGGGGGATTCTTTTGTTTTGCCAATATGAGGAATTTTTACATAGTGTACCTAGATAATTCGGATAGTAAATTAATACCTCCGGTATTTGCCTGCAAAGCTTTAGTCTTTAGCCAGAATTTGCTAGCCAAGAAGCGTCGACGTAGGTATAATGGTTGCAGGCATAATTCACTCTCCATCACGTGAATTGGTGTGGTTTTAATAAAACTCCCCACCACTCTCATGGCCTGGTTCTGTAATCTATCTAATTTTCCTAAGTGAGTTTTTGCACTGTTGTCATAAAAAAAAACTTCCATAATCCATACGGCTTCGAATCAAGGTTAAATAAAGTCTTCTTAGATATTTTGGGTGCACACCCCAACTCGACCCAGCCAACACTTTAAAAATTCTAATAAAATTAAGAACTTTTTGGCAAATCTCATTTATATGTTTTCCCCACCTAAGAGAACGATCCAACCACATACCTAGATATCGTACCGTGTCAACAACCTCCAAACTATTATTTCTAATTGATAAGCTAACCGACTGTTTCCTATAGCCTCTGTCAAAGATAGAAATTTTACTTTTATTCGATGATATACTAAGATTAAGGGAATCAAATAGATCGCATAAGATATTTAGCGCTTCCTGTAACTCAGCGGCGGCTTGATCAATGTTATGACAAGTTATATAAAGTACGTAGTCATCAGCGTACTGAGAGACCGAAACGGAGTTGGGTATTGCTTTACAGATATGGATGGTAGCAATATTAAATAGTAATGGCGACAGGGGGTCGCCTTGTGCCAAGCCCCTTCTGGCAATTCTAGTGATAGTATTATCTATGCCACCAATTGATAAATACCTTTCTTTAAGAAATTCCCATAGATATCTACAGTATTTTGATCCCACACCAAGTTGGTCCAAGGTTAACAGAAGAGTGGTGACATCAACGTTATTGTACGCGTTATCGATATCAAGGAAACATCCGATAGTCACAAGCTTTTTAGAAAAACCAATTTGTATTTTCGAGGTAAGTAAATTTAAATTATCTAGACATGAGCGAGCTTTCCTGAACCCTACAGTTTCTTCAGAAAAAAATCCTCCATTTTCTAAGTACCACTCAATTCTCTTATTAATGATGGAATGAAAGATTTTACATAGACAGGACATTAGCGAAAGAGGCCTTATTGCAGAAGCAGACGTTAAATCTCGACCTGTGCCCTGTTTATCAAAACTCACAAGTCTACACGTTCACAAGTTACACTTTACAAGGAAGTTTTTACAAGTCCGTGTAAATTACGTTTATCAAAAAAAATCTACAGGTCTTGTAAAATTGAACACTTGTAGGTTCTACTTGTAAGTTCTAAAATCAAAAATGTATGCCGCATTCTTTTCCCGCCCTACTTAAACGCATGTCTGAATGGTATATTGTCTGTGCCTAATATTGATGGGACATTAAAAAAAAGTAGGAGCGACAAAGTATTCCCTCTCGCCTTTTATTTATATTTTGAAATTCGCGGCAAGATTTCGAGATTTTTTCAAAAAATTCTATAAATAATAATAAAATTACGGTTTTACAACTGATTCACGACAAAAAAGACATTTTATTTGGTGCATTTAGCGACAGACATCCTGTCGATAACTAAACAAAGCTTAGCTAGCTGGCTCAGCTTAGCTTGGCTTTAGCTTAGCTTTGCTTTGGCTTGGCTTTAGCTTAGCTTTGCTTCGGCTTGGCTTAGCTTGTATTTTCTAGCAAATAAACATTTTTGATTTGATTTGAAAAAAAAAGAAGAGTGGAAGAATATTTTATTTATTTAGTACTTGGAGGACTTACAGCTAATAAAAACAGAAAAATAAGGAAACTATAGTCACCAGAAAGAACCACCTTAGTCACCAATTTTAATTACATGTCAGTCGCTTGGTCCGGTTCCTGCTGGAAAATATTACACCCATGTCCTACATACATTTTACTCTTTAAAAATGTATTGCGGTACTAAGCACGCCACTTGTAAGACGGAATGGAGAGTCGCCGGACACTCTCAGGATTTGCTATGATTTTCTACAAATTGTAACTTAACAAGGGATTTTTGATGAACAAAATGACGACTACAAGTGTAAAAATATACTTGTGAAATAAATAATGACCCCTGTAGCTTGTAATTTACACGTGTGGTTTTGATAAACACATATTTGTAATAATTACTTTTTTTACAGGAAAATTGCTTGTAATACAAGGCTTGTAAGTTTTGATAAACAGGGCACTGGTTTGGGGATTGGTACTATGCGGACTTGGCGCCATTGTTCTGGATCAAAGTTTGACGTAAAAAACAAATTATAAAGATGTAGCAAGATATTTTTAGCAATGTTGTAACGTTACATTTTCCTGGATAGGATCCACAAAACTGTAAGGTCACTGAGCACTCACCTACCTAACTTTCAGTCTGGAGGGGAGCACTGTTAAAAGAAATAAAGGGGACGAGTTATAAGAATTTATTAACAAAGATAATCTAAAGGCTGGAGCTACTTAATTACTAATGCCAGTGAAGCTGGCGGAAAGTACTGAAGATGAAACGCAGAATGGAATAAATAACTGAAGAACGTCCGTCTTCAGACTGTGGAGGAGGACCGAGGAACCATCAACTCTCAGGCCGTAGAGAAGGGCCGAGGGCATCTGTCTTCAGACGGTGGTGGACGACCGAGGACCGTCAATCCTCAGGCCGTAGGAGGAGGGCCGAGGGCATCCGTCTTCAGACGGTGGTGGACGGCCGAGGACCGTCAATCCTCAGGCCGTAGGAGGAGGGCCGAGGAGCATCAAATCTTCATCAGGCTTGTGTAGCTCAAGGATCAAGGTTTCCAGGTGTTCTTCGTGAGGGTGCGGCACGGAGAGAGGCCGACTTAAAACCGAAGAATAAGGGTAACTGCCCTTTTACAAATACTTTTATATGGAGCTTCTCAGAGGTGTTACTGCTCTCAGCTCTGAACGTAGACTGCCCATTCCACCACCAGGCTCCTGTCAACTCCAGATATTTACATTTTAAAATTAGAAAATTATTAAAAAGAAAATCGAATGAGGTCGATGTGATTTACCTATACAACCTACAACTAGCTCCAGCAATAAATTAAAAATAAAACTAGGGTTGCCACTAACTGACATCACAAAAGTAAACAAAGATTTAATAAAGATAAAAACTTAAATAACATAAATTACAAGGTAAAAAGGCCAAAGCCGTTGCTAAGCCTCCAAGAAATGATCATGAAGCTACCTAGGTAGGACGAATGCTTAAATTTTCAGGTTAATAATATCCAAAAATGTAAGTAAAAAAAACCATGTAAAAGACATACACATTACATTACCCCGAAAACCCCGGAAAATTTTTGAATACAATGAAAAAATTTTCTTATATTTAGCATTAAGAGAGCGTTAATCAACAACAAATTAAGCTAAATGAGTATATACAGTGATAAAGTAAGTTTAAAAACAATTAAAACTAAGATTCCCCATAACCCCAGAAAATTACTAACTAGAAAAAAATTTCGAGGTTGTAAATAAGACCTTGCTCTTTCATACACCTTTCATCAACCTACCCTACACACTTCCTCAATCATACATCACCAGCATACTTAGGGGATATGGTTCACATTCAATGACGCATACTCCACAAGGAATTATTTTTAAGGTTTACGAAGGCTTATTTATTTAATTTAGGTGTCGTAATCCGCACCTGTTCTAAAACCCGATAAAATTAAAAGAATATATTTACAAAGTTTTTCTGCTTTAGAAAAGCAGCCAAGGTTTAAGAGCATAAAGCGCTTAAGAGAAGCCTTTAAGCTTTAAGTCAAGGGTCAAGGAGGGTCAAGGATAAAAAATTATTAATATCTAAGTTTAAAAAAGTACACTAAGGCTTATTTAACGAGTTAATGCGACCGCTCGACACAACGGCTTATTTAATGAGTTGTGCACCGCTCAACACAATGGCTTATTTAAAGAGTTGTGCACCGCTCTACAAAATAAAAAGAGGGATAAAAATAAGCCAATAGTTTTAGAGGAAGGTAAACCTTGTGGAGTATTTACAAAACTTAAAATCTAAATGGTTTTTACAAGGAATGAGTTAAAGAGGCTAGGGCATTTAAGTTATAAAATTATAAAAACCGTAAAGAAAACTCCAGACAGAAAATAAGGCGATAGCAAATTCAAAAGTAAAAGGTATCGAAAAAAAATATAAATAAATAAAGTATTATGAAAGTGATAAGAGAAATTTAAAAAAAAAATCTACGGAGGCCGAGAGCGTTTGAGAGGGAACTCAAGTCCAAGGGAGCGTTTGAGAGGGAACTCAAGTCCAAGAGAGCGTTTGAGAGGGAACTCAAGTCCAAGAGAGCGTTTAAGAGGGAACTCAAGTCTAAGAGAGCATTTGAGAGGGAACTCAAGTCCAAGAGAGCGTTTGAGAGGGAACTCAAGTCCAAGAGAGCGTTTGAGAGGGAACTCATATCCAAGAGAGCGTTTGAGAGGGAACTCAAGTGCTATAGAGCACTCAAGATTAAGAGTGTTTAGGACTCGCCCTTAAGAGTGTGTACCCGTGTTTAGGACCCGCACTTGAGAGTGAGGACTAGCCCTTAAGAGTTGGACTCGTGTTTAGGACCCACACTTGAGAGTGTGGACTTGTGTTTAAGAGGAGAAGGAGGGAAAGAGGGATCACGTCAGGATCGTAACACCGTATTCAGTAAAACTGAGTAAACGTCAGGACAGCTCCCGTAATACAGTAGTCGGGTAAGCTCCGAATAAAACATTAAGAGAGTCTGAGTAATTGAGCCCAAGAATGTTTAAAAATTTATAAGACTCAGAGGGTCCAAAGAGGTTCGATTAAAAAATAATATTAAGAGTATGACACAGAGGGTGCAAAGAGGTTTGATTAAAAATATCGTAAACCAATAAAAACTGTATGGTGGTAAAATTTGGAACTAATGCATAAAAAGTTTGCTAAACTTTAGTACCTATTTTGGCCACCGCAAAGTTTGATTAAAAACTTTTTGCTGCTGCAAAAGAACTAGATCTCTATGGGCCTGTTACCTAGCAACGCGTGACAAATAACAAGTCAACCCAAAATAATTTTATGCAATTTTACCCGACTAGGGCCAAACTCAAAAAGGAGGTTATGTATATTATCTGTATGTATGTTAGTCCGTTTTTTATCAAAAAATGAAGGATTTTTAACGAGTATGTTTATAAGATTTTGGTGTTATTGAATAAGAATATCACCCAAAATTATCATAACTCAGTCTAGATTTAATTCGTTAGAATTTCTTAGAAAAATCTAGATTTAGTTGTTTTATTATAGCCTAAAGATTCAATTTTACGCCAGATTCGCGTATGACAAATTTATAGTCTAGGATCAAGTAATTTTTCAGTGTAAAAATGTATAGATTGCACTAGCCGTGTTATCAGATCAAAACTAAATGAAGTAATCTTTAAAGTGTTAATAGTTCAGAATATATTAGTAAAGTATTTGTAGTGGGTGTAACGTAGTATTTTAGGGTTGTATAAACATCCACAGGATATTCTCCTGTTTCTGTCGTGAAGTGTCCCAACGACCCACTTGGGAGTGTCCACGAATGGATTAACACATCAAGCGACCATTGGGTACGAATACCAGAGGGTATACGTAGTGGTGTGCAAGTCTGTGGGATGCAGTATAGCGATGTTTTGGTAGAGAGTAAGTACATATAATATGAGATGAACGATTACGGGATATTGTCCAATAACCGTCGTAGAGTAACCAATCTCCAACCTTGGCAATGCCCACAAGTGGGTTAACACAACCAAGAGGCCGAAAGGGTGCCAATTATCTTTCGATAATGGAATGTGTGTGAGGTGAGGAATACCTAGATGATGTTTAGTTGTAAAAGAGTTGAGTAAGAGTTGAGATGAGTGAAAAGATGAAAATGAATAAAATGCTTACCTACCAAATATACTCACTTGGGGAAGTGTTATTTTCGAATTTTGAGAAGTGCAGAATGCCTAGAAATAATTAAAGAGGGGTGGGTTAGTAAATATTTGGGCGCCAGTCTGTAACGTTACATTTTCCTGGATAGGATCCACAAAACTGTAAGGTCACTGAGCACTCACCTACCTAACTTTCAGTCTGGAGGGGAGCACTGTTAAAAGAAATAAAGGGGACGAGTTATAAGAATTTATTAACAAAGATAATCTAAAGGCTGGAGCTACTTAATTACTAATGCCAGTGAAGCTGGCGGAAAGTACTGAAGATGAAACGCAGAATGGAATAAATAACTGAAGAACGTCCGTCTTCAGACTGTGGAGGAGGACCGAGGAACCATCAACTCTCAGGCCGTAGAGAAGGGCCGAGGGCATCTGTCTTCAGACGGTGGTGGACGACCGAGGACCGTCAATCCTCAGGCCGTAGGAGGAGGGCCGAGGGCATCCGTCTTCAGACGGTGGTGGACGGCCGAGGACCGTCAATCCTCAGGCCGTAGGAGGAGGGCCGAGGAGCATCAAATCTTCATCAGGCTTGTGTAGCTCAAGGATCAAGGTTTCCAGGTGTTCTTCGTGAGGGTGCGGCACGGAGAGAGGCCGACTTAAAACCGAAGAATAAGGGTAACTGCCCTTTTACAAATACTTTTATATGGAGCTTCTCAGAGGTGTTACTGCTCTCAGCTCTGAACGTAGACTGCCCATTCCACCACCAGGCTCCTGTCAACTCCAGATATTTACATTTTAAAATTAGAAAATTATTAAAAAGAAAATCGAATGAGGTCGATGTGATTTACCTATACAACCTACAACTAGCTCCAGCAATAAATTAAAAATAAAACTAGGGTTGCCACTAACTGACATCACAAAAGTAAACAAAGATTTAATAAAGATAAAAACTTAAATAACATAAATTACAAGGTAAAAAGGCCAAAGCCGTTGCTAAGCCTCCAAGAAATGATCATGAAGCTACCTAGGTAGGACGAATGCTTAAATTTTCAGGTTAATAATATCCAAAAATGTAAGTAAAAAAAACCATGTAAAAGACATACACATTACAATGTCAGGGAGATTTTTAATCATTGAAAAGGAAATATGATCGAAGCCTGGTGCAGTATCCTTAGATTTCACACATTTGTCAAACTCCTGCCTTGTTAAATCTACTTCCATTTTATGATTTAGAGAGCAAAAGGTAGGTAATGGGGGGCATGTAAAATCAGGAGCTAAATTAAAAAGAACTTGTTCAGCTAACGTCTTATCCACATGAAGTCCAGCTGAACGGTGGCCCTTCAACCAGCGCATGCGTCGCCACCTGTCACTGGCCGAGGTGACCTCATCCACTGAATAACAGAATTTACGGAATCCTTCCTTACTAGCAGTTCTAGAGATTTACGAGTTTTGTCCCGTAACACTTCTAAATTATCTGGAGTTGGGTTTTTCCTAAAACACGTTAAAGCTAATCGTCTTTCCGCTACAGCTTTGGACAATATCGGAGACCAATAAGTCTTTGGTTTAAATTTATTGCAGGGGTTTTGGCTAAATTTAAAATAAGGAATGCTTTCATCTGCTGCACTGTTGATTATATCTAAAAAGGAATTATAAGCTTCTTGGGGATTAATAGGCAAAGTATACTCAGCTAGTGCGTCTTGAATAAAGTTACGGTAAGCCGTCCAGTCGGCTTTTTTTAAATTTCTTTTTTTTACGATGCGTGGAACATACGCATCTGAAGTTCTGAGTTTGATTATCATGTGATCACTGCCTAGGGATTCATTAGTTACGCTCCACTCAAACATTAAACATACGTCTGAAGAGACAATAGATAAATCAGGTGCCGATTTTTGTAAGATTCCATTAACTAGCTTTACTCGTGTCGGCTTTCCGTCATTCAACGTTACAAAGCTATGGTCAATTAAGGAGTCAAAAATACGAGTACCTCGTTGATCTGTTTTCGTGGACCAACTTGAGTGATGACCATTGTAATCTCCCAAAATTAGGGTTTTAGTGTTAGCTATAGAAAACAACGATTCCCAATCATTTTGCGTAGTCCGGACGTTAGGTGGGCAATAAATTGAAACAACATTTTCAATGGAACTACAATTAAAAATGTTAACATGAACTATCTCAATACCCGGATTTGTAATAGAACTGCGACATTGTTGTGACTTGATGGATTTATGAGTCAGAATTGCAACTCCTCCGTATGAATCTGGTCTGTCTCAACGAAACACGTTATAATCTTTTATATTGAAGTTACAGTCCGAGTTCAGCCACGTTTCGCATAGGGCGGCAATGTGGATTTTTTCTAAGAATAAAATTTGTTCTAAATCTATCTTTTTGGGTAATACACTTTGTGAGTTCCATTGTAAAATGTTTATTTTAACATTCATTACGGAAATAATATTTAAAGGAAGAACAACTCTTAGGTATTATCTTCTTTAAGAAATACGATATTGCCCACTCCACGCTGATTTGAACAACACATATAATTTTGTCTATAAAGGTGTCATTCCTCATAAATAAAATATTTTTAATTTTATCTACCAGCCATCCAAAGGAATGAACGTATTCCGAATCCTCATTTGTGTCGTCTTCAGAAGCGTCTACCCTGCGCGTATCCTCTTGAATATCCATATCGCATTCCCGGGTATGGGAAGTTTCGGGTTGGGGTGATTTTTCCTGCTGTTTTTTCTTATTATTTTTCTTTATTGTTTCTTCTTCCTCCTTCTGTGGTTTGTCTGTCTGTGGTATATTATCTCTGTTGGAGCGCCTACGCAAATCGTCTTAGCTTTAAGTGTTCCGTCTTATTTAAACTATTATGTTTTCGCTAGGTTTGTACGCACATCATTCATGTGTGTCATCTTTTCACTCCGATTAAAAACTCATACAAGTTACATGTGCCTGCTGCCTTTTATTTTAAATTACGCTAATTTCCGCACATATTGGTCCATTACGAGCTGGATTGATTAAATAGCAAGGATCTGCTATTATTATATGAAGATCAAGAAGTTAATAGTGAAATTAACGAATATTAATTTATTAGTGCAACGAAGTCACTGATCGGCAGTGTGGTATGTGAATCAAGTACATAAAATAAAGCGGTGTTAAGTATAATGTATTGATAATATCGTCACCCAACACTCAATCAGGTATAGTATAATAACGCCAATTAAGGATATAAAAGGTTAGTCTTACTAATTACCTATTGTATTTGCGTAATTAGTTGTTCCGTTAATTACCCTACCATTTGCATTGTGATAGTTTTATTGTCATTATTGTGTATTCGAAGCAGTTAAATTAGAAATCATACTTAGTTAAGTGTAGTAATATAGATTTATTACATTATATTGTTTTAATTTAATTGTCTTTGCCAAAGTAATTACTAATCACGTTAAGTATTTTTGCATAGGTAGGTACTTAGGAGCAATATAAAATTAGAGTGTTAGATATTGTTAATTAATGTTTACTGTTAATGTGATTACCGTATTATTTTAGTTATTTTTCTGTTGTACTTTATACAAGTCATTGTTAGTTTATTGAGTTTTGTTTATGAATAGAAACTATTTGCATTATCTAGGTAGGTATTCACTAATTGTTCATATAGGGGTCACCTGTAGGTTGAATCATAAGACATAGGTACATAATTACATATTTATAATATTGTTTACTTAAACTTTATTGTATAAATTCCAGATTTGCACTCGAATCCCAGAATGACCGAGGAAAAGGAGTTAATAAAGAAGCGAGGTAGCTTCAAAGGCCGATTAACTGCTTTTGCCAATTATTTGGACGCGCTGGAGGATAAAACGTTTTCTAGTTCCATTATAACAGAACTACAGCTGCGTATAGGCAAGATGGAGTTGTTATACCAACAATATGATGAGGTACAGTTACGTATGGAGTGTATTGCTGATGATATCAAGGCACAGTTTTCTGAGCGTTCTGATTTTGAGTCTCTGTATTTTAAATCAATGTCTAAGGCTCAGGAATTTGGTAATAATTATAATAAAGATAATGAATCTGTTTCTCGAAATAAAAGTGATTTTGGTAGTAGTTATAAGCCCGTTAAGTTGCCCACAATCCAATTGCCAAAGTTTAGTGGATCTTACAATAACTGGTTGGAGTTTCATGACACATTTACGAGTCTCATTCATTCCAATGATGCTATCGACGAAATCAACAAATTCCACTACCTTCGAACGTCTTTGGAAGGATCCGCTGCCGTAGTGATCCAGTCGTTCGAGTTTTCGGCTACTAATTACTCTGTGGCATGGAAAGTATTATGCGAGCGGTATGATAATAAAAGATTATTAATTCACAATCATGTTTCGGCTATTTTTAACATGGAAACAATTACAAAAGAATCCTCTGTAACTTTAAAGAATTTAATTGACCAGATACTTAAGCATTTACGAGCATTAGACACCTTAGGTGAGCCTGTTAAGTCTTGGGATACCCTTTTAATTTACATTGTTACTCGCAAGTTGGATAGCAGAACGTTCCGTGAGTGGGAGGAGTTCAAAGGTCGTGTTGATAAAGATAGTAAGATTACCCTCGATGCATTCCTTAGATTCATGCGTGAGCGCGCTGAGTTAATTGAAACTTTGGAATTGTCGCGTAATAACCAACCTCAATCTGTTAATAAATCAGGGGCTAAGCTGAAGTCTATGGTTACCGTTCAAAGTGGTGGTAAGTCTGGTTCAGAGTCAGGTACAAAGGTCTGTCCCAAATGCAAAGGTGACCACAACTTGAGTGAGTGTGCACAGTTTCTCGCATTGAGTAACGAAGCACGTATTAAATTGCTGCCAAACTTTAAAGTGTGTTATAACTGCTTTCGTTCGGGTCATTTCGCGAATCATTGTAAAAGGCCAGGTTGCAAGCTGTGTAAGCGCCGACATAATACTCTTGTCCATGTCGCTGATTTTAAACCTATTGCAAATAGTCATAATAATACGGATAACTCGTGTGATAACAGCTTGTCGCCACAATCGTCTTCGACGGCTTCTGTGACTGAGACGAATAACGTCGCGTTGTCGGCCAACGTCACATCTTCGCACAGTAGTATGAGTCATGATGTGTTATTATCAACCGCATTAATTAAATTACGTGATCGTAATGGTCGAGAACATATTGTTCGTGCAGTTCTTGACAGCGGTAGTACATCATGCTTTGTGACGGAAAGACTATGTCGACAGTTAAATTTAGAGACAAGGCAGATAGACAGGTCGATTTTCGGTATTAATAACGTGACCTCTCACGTAGGTAAAACGTGTCGCATTAACATGACGTCATTAGACAATAGTTTCAGTAGTGAACTTTATTGTTTCGTTTTACCATCAATAACTAGTGATGTGCCATGTCGTGAAGTAGATCTGTCTGTTCTGAACATTCCGTCTCATATCTGTTTAGCAGACCCTACTTTTTGCAAGCCCGCTCATGTAGATATTCTGATTGGTGCTGATATCTTCTGGGACTTGCTTGGGTCACAAAGAATCAAGTTAGGTACTGGTAAGCCAATTTTATGTGAAACCAGGTTAGGCTGGATTGTCTCCGGTCCTATTAGTCGTAATTACATTGCATTGCTTTCTAGTAACATTAGGTGTAACTTTACTAAAATCGATTCTTCACCTGATAACGATTTTGATAAAATTCGAAGTGATTTAACTCGCTTCTGGCAGTTAGAAGAAGTAAATAAGAAGTCTTCTCATTATTCACCAGAAGAGAAGTTATGTGAAAAGCATTTTAACAATAATACGACCAGATTACCTGATGGTCGCTTTTGCGTTCGCATTCCTCTCAAACAAGATCCTTCTATTTTGGGAGATTCACTTAATAAAGCTACTCATTGTTTACAGTCGTTAGAACGTAGGTTAAAAACGAAATCAGATTTGAGTAAAATGTACCACGAATTCATGTCTGAGTATGAGTTACTAGGTCATATGACTGCATGCAAACAATCCGATTTAAGCCCTTCTGGCTATTTTATTCCGCATCACGGCGTATTACGTGAAAGTAGTACCACTACGAAACTCCGAGTGGTATTCAACGCAAGTTGTCCTTCTTCAACTGGCGTTTCATTTAACGATTTACAGATGGTTGGACCTACCGTTCAGGACGATCTGTTGTCGATTCTTCTCCGTTTCAGACAGCACAAGTATGTCGTGTCAGCAGACGTCGAGAAGATGTATAGACAAATAGTCGTCCATCCGTCTGACAGATATCTGCAGCAGATATTGTGGCGAGGTAAGGCATCTGAGCCCGTTAAATTTTATAAATTAAACACCGTCACCTATGGCACGGCTAGTGCACCATTTTTAGCTTTTCGGTGCCTTCATCAATTAGGGCTCGATTGTAAGAATCAGAAGGTTGCTGAGGTTATAAGGCACGATTTCTATGCTGATGACCTATTATCTGGCGGTGATGATTTAGATGAGGTTAGATTTATTCGTCAGGAAGTCACAAATGTACTTGCATCGGCTGGCATGCCATTGCGTAAGTGGAAGTCCAACGAGCCTCAATTATTGTCTGAAGTTGCTCAATCTTCGCTTGACTTAAATATAGGTTCTAGTGAGCCTGACAAGTTGCTCGGGCTAGGTTGGTATGCAAGTTCAGATGAACTGGTATTTTCCATAGGCTCAACTATATTATCCTGTAATAGTAACACTAAACGTGATTTACTTTCTGTGATTGCAAAGATCTTCGATCCTTTGGGGCTGTTGTCACCGTTTGTAATCACTATGAAAATGTTACTACAGAGAATGTGGTTGGATAAATTATCATGGGATGATCCATTGACCCCTGAAATTAAATTACAATGGCAGACCATCATTAAAACTCTGCCTCTTTTAAATGAAGTTCGTATTCCTCGAATTGTTGTGTGTCATTCATGCAAGGAGTTGGAACTACATATATTTACTGATGCGTCTGAGCGCGCGTATGGTGCGTGCGTTTATGTTCGCAGTATTAATGATGCAGGTGAGTGCATCGTTCGGTTACTTATGGCCAAAAGTCGAGTGGCGCCAATCAAACCCACTACAATTCCAAGGTTGGAGTTGTGTGGCGCTGTAGTGGGAGCTCGTCTGTGTGAGAAGGTTTTAAACTCACTTCGTCTTAAGTTCTCGCGCGTCTTTTGTTGGACTGACTCGACCATCGTATTGGGATGGCTACAGATATTGCCTTCGAAACTTCAGCCATTTGTACGCAATCGCGTCGCTGAAATTTTAGATCAGGCAGGTCGTTGCACCTGGAGGCATGTCCCAACCAATGAAAACCCAGCAGACCTACTATCTCGTGGTGTGGATAGTAGTCATCTGCAGGGTTTAGATTTGTGGTGGTCTGGTCCTGACTTCCTCCAACAAGACCCAAGTACTTGGCCTTCGCAATTTAAATGTTCAGAATTAGGGCTACTCCCCGAAACTCGAACTGATGTCACTTTAAATGCTGTCCTTGACACTGAGCCTAAGGCATTTATTATAGATTATAATCGTTTTTCTAATTTCTTACGCCTTTTACGTTCCATGGCATACGTGTTGCGATTCATTAAGGCGTGTAAACGCCAATCGCCAAACAGTAAATTTTTATCTGATCATGAGTTAAAGAAAGCATTAAACGTTTTAATCTATCAGTGTCAACAAGAATCATTTCCCGAACATAAATTACTTTTAAATAAACACAGTTTGCCAAAAAAGAGCGTCCTATTAAAATTTAATGTGTACTTAGATGACGACAAGCTAATGCGTGTCGGAGGACGTCTCGACAATTCAGATTTTACACATAATAAACGGCACCCTATAATTTTACAGTCCACTCATACTTTTACTAAATTATTATTTGATTTCGAGCACAAAAGGTTAATGCACGCAGGCCCACAACTATTGTTAGCATCTATTACTACTACTACTACTACTACAACAGCCCATAACGTCCACTGCTGGACATAAGCCTCTCCCATGATGGGAGGAATTTGCCGTAATCTCCACGCTTGGCAGGCGGATTGGAGATCGCAGTGATGAAAGACTAACAGAAAACGCTGCTGCCCATTCTCTGGTCTACGGAGGCGCAAGGTGTTCTGCCTCAGACATTAGTCGCCTTATACGACACCCGTGAGTGTAATGGGTTGGTTCTATTCTACTCTGCCGGATACCACACGGCTTAGCATCTATTAGAGAATCCTATTGGCCTATAGGAGGACGAAATTTGGCTAAAGCCTGTTATCATAGATGCGTTCGGTGCCAGCGTATGCAGGGTAAGGTTGTTACTCCATTGATGGGTAACCTACCCCGGCAACGACTTCTTCCAGGTGGGTATCCGTTCGAAAGTACCGGTGTTGATTATGCGGGCCCTATTATGAGCGCCAGTCGTCAAGGTCGTGGATGTAGACTCGTTAAGGTGTACATAGCAATTTTTATCTGTTTTACCACAAAGGCTGTGCATTTGGAGCTTGTGAGTGACTTGACGAGTCATAATTACTTATTAGCCTTGTACCGGTTCATTTCACGAAGGGGTAAGCCAGTTCATATATACTCCGATAACGGTACCTCATTTGTTGGTGCGTGTAACGAGCTATCTAAATTTTTGAAATTAAATTCTGATGCTTTAAGTGAAAGCACAGCTAATGATGGAATCAAATTCCATTTCATTCCCGCGTATACTCCACATTTTGGCGGTCTCTGGGAAGCGGGTGTCAAATCGGCAAAGTATCATTTACAGCGAGTGTTGGGACAATGTAATTTAACTTTTGAGGAACTTAACACCACCTTAGCCCAAATAGAGGCAATATTAAATTCACGCCCACTAACGCCGCTATCTTCAGACCCCGCCGATTGCACTCCATTGACACCAGGTCATTTTCTCGTCGGTCGGCCACTCACTTCATTGCCACAGAAGAATTATGAAGACCAAACTGCAACCCATCTTAGTCGTTACCAACGTATTGAGCAACTCCGCCAACATTTCTGGACTAGATGGACTAAAGAGTATGTTGCAGAGTTGCAGCAACGGACAAAGTGGCGTTCTTGCAAGAATGGCTTAAAGCTGGATTCCTTGGTAGTCGTCAAAGAGGAGAATCTTCCACCTCTGAAGTGGAGACTGGGAAGAGTCATCGCGGTACATCCAGGTACTGATGGAATTGCCCGTGTAGCCGATATCAAGACCTCTACTGGAGTCATCCGGAGGGCCTTCAACAGGATATGCCCATTACCTGTGTCTTCAGAATCTATGTCTGGTTGAAAGCACGACTTTCAACGCCCGGGGGCATGTTGGAGCGCCTACGCAAATCGTCTTAGCTTTAAGTGTTCCGTCTTATTTAAACTATTATGTTTTCGCTAGGTTTGTACGCACATCATTCATGTGTGTCATCTTTTCACTCCGATTAAAAACTCATACAAGTTACATGTGCCTGCTGCCTTTTATTTTAAATTACGCTAATTTCCGCACAATCTCTTTGGGTGGATATAGGTTCTTTAGTTGGTTCAGGGCGTGCTGTTTTGTGGGCGTTAGTAGTTTTCGGTTGTAACACAGGTGACCTGGGTGTAGTTGAAGTCATAGTAGGCGCTTGCGTTACTGCGTGTCCCTCATAGGACGGTGTGACTGTCTGCGGGTTGATATCTGCCTCATAGGGAGGTGCAGGAGGAGGTATATAAATATCCAAGGCTTTTCTATATGAAACATTAAACTCACTCATTAAACTGCGTATTTTTTTTCTTTAATGTACACAGGGCAAGTTTTGTCTAATGCCATGTGATTCTTTGAGCAATTAACACACTTCAGTGAACCGGTTTCACAGTTATCAGCATCGTGTTTACCTGCGCATTTCGGACATATCATTTTAATTGTCGTACACATTCTGAGTGAGTGACCATACCTCCAACACCTGGCACATTGCGTAACGGGAAAAACGTAAGGTTCTACCAAAACTCTCATTTCGTATATAAGTACATAAGGGGGCAACGATGGTCCTTCAAATCCTATTCTCCATGTCTCGCTATCGGTCCACGTGGCTGCTTCTCTATCTCTTCGCTGTAGGCGTTTTACATTCACGACCTTACAGGTACTTGATAAACATGTAAGTAATTCGTCCTCCGAAATGTCTAAGTCGATATTTTTAATGACTCCATAAGATAATCCAACTTCAAAAGGCCGTTGAAATCGCCATCCTAAACCACGAAAATGGTCTGAGTTGGCTAATTTCTGCGCGCTGTCAGCGTCATTAAGTTCGATAATAATTTTATACGGGTTTATGTGTTTCACTTTGGTGATATTTAATATTCCTTGTTCTTTAAATAATTTTGCGAGGGCAAATTGTTTAGGAACTTTATCTTTACAAGTAACGCTCAATTCCGTAATTCCTCTTACTTCTCTCATCCTCTGTTTTCTACTCCTAACTTCAGTCCATTCCTCATTTTCTCTCACTCTTTTGAGCTTTCTCGAGCTGTCTTTCGACGTCTCAATATCCTCCATCTCAAATAATTGTGTTAAGTCTTCTGAATGTGTATTTTCGTCGTCGTCCATTATCACAGTGTTGATTAATTCTTCATTATGATTCTCGTCCGTACTCATTACGCGTAAAGTGTAGATTCGCGTAAGCGATAACCGATGGTTCGGCCGAGCGGCCGACCCAGGTGGGAGCACAATAGATAACGATGTACTTAGCTAATGACCGCAAAAAACACGTCTAAACAACACCGTACGCGCTTCGACACTGTTTTTTTTTTTTTTTTTTTTTTAGGAGGTACCACTCGCAGTTGCAACTCTAGACGGTTGCTTGACTGCTTAACCGGACAATCCTGTGGTGGCCAAAAATTACTTTAAGGCCCCCAGCCAGGGCTTACAAACTAACAGGAATTACACATTAAATGAACCGTCACTAAGGGCACCCCCTGTGGGGTTCGGGCCTCGGCTTAGTGGGTCATTGACAAGAGGGCTATTGCAATTTATTTATACTTGAAGGTGGTTTTTTTTTTGTTTTTTTGGCCCATGAGTGCCATACGCTCGACAACATAAACAAACACATATTAATGTCTTTGATTATATAATGTCATTATATAATCAAAGACGATAAAGACGATATAGTGACATTATATAATCAAAGATTAATGTCTACAATTTTTGCACAAATTCCAATTAAAAAGAAAATGTTATAATAATATAACATTTTCTTTTTAATTGGATTTTTTTTGGGCGCCATCTTGGATTTTCATTTTGACTTCATTTTCGTTATCAGTGACCCTAAAAACCATAAAAACGACACCGATGACAGAAACACCAAAAATTTTCTTTGGCACCATCTTGAATTTTCATTTTGACCTCATTTTCGTTATCAGCAGTGATAGGAATAGGTAGTGCTTATTAGCCTAAACTTCGAAGAACAGAGACAAGAATCGGAGACTTCCTTAGACCACAGAATAGATAATAGCTCGCTTAGACTGTATTTTTTTCCGGGACATCACGTAAGTACCTACATCAAAAATTAATGTTATTTGGAATAAGTAATTGGTCTATGTTTACCTAAAGTTTGCGACTAGACATAACATAACACAGTCGTTACAACCATCAAAATTTCTGAAAGTTTTCTTTTTTTAAGAACATTTTGGAAACGACTTCTTCATCATAAAACTATGAAACGCTATCTTTGTCAAGGAGCCGTACACGTTTTGAAGTAAATATTTACTTTCTAGCTCACTCTCGGCCACGTTTGTTGAAATTTCTAAAGTTCAAGTGATTTATTATTTCAAAAACAAAAGGTATTTGGATTTTATCTTACTAAGATATATTTCTGAAGTATATTTCAAAATTCTAAAATAATAGCCTGGTTACATTGTTTAGTAACACACTTAAAGTTTAAAAACATCATTTAATCTTTATTGCAACGAAAGTACAACGGGCGGACTTTTATGGCTGCGCATTTAGTTATCTACTCTTAGAATTTACAAAAAAAAACTCGTCGTGGTCGCATAATAAAATATAGTCTAAGGAAGTCTCCGATTCTTTTCTCTGTTCTTCTTCGAAGGTTAGACTAATAAGCACTACCTATTCCTATCACTGGTTATCAGTGACCACGTAAACCATGAAAAAGACACCCATGACGGAAAATCTAAAATTTTCCTCGGCGCCATCTTGGATTTTCATTTTGACCTCATTTTCATTATCAGTGACCACGTAAACCATGAAAACGACACCCATGTTTGAAAAACCTAAAATTTTGCACGCCGCCATCTTGGATTTTTACCTACCTACTACCTACCTACTACCTACCTACTACCTACCTACTACCTACCTACTACCTACCTACTACCTACCTACTACCTACCTACTACCTACCTACTACCTACCTACTACCTACCTACTACCTACCTACTACCTACCTACTACCTACCTACTACCTACCTACTACCTACCTACTACCTACCTACTACCTACCTACTACCTACCTACTACCTACCTACTACCTACCTACTACCTACCTACTACCTACCTACTACCTACCTACTACCTACCTACTACCTACCTACTACCTACCTACTACCTACCTACTACCTACCTACTACCTACCTACTACCTACCTACTACCTACCTACTACCTACCTACTACCTACCTACTACCTACCTACTACCTACCTACTACCTACCTACTACCTACCTACTACCTACCTACTACCTACCTACTACCTACCTACTACCTACCTACTACCTACCTACTACCTACCTACTACCTACCTACTACCTACCTACTACCTACCTACTACCTACCTACTACCTACCTACTACCTACCTACTACCTACCTACTACCTACCTACTACCTACCTACTACCTACCACCTACCTACTACCTACCTACTACCTACCTACTACCTACCTACTACCTACCTACTACCTACCTACTACCTACCTACTACCTACCACCTACCTACTACCTACCTACTACCTACCTACTACCTACCTACTACCTACCTACTACCTACCTACTACCTACCTACTACCTACCTACCTACTACCTACCTACCTACTACCTACCTACCTACTACCTACCTACCTACTACCTACCTACCTACTACCTACCTACCTACTACCTACCTACCTACTACCTACCTACCTACTACCTACCTACCTACTACCTACCTACCTACTACCTACCTACCTACTACCTACCTACCTACTACCTACCTACCTACTACCTACCTACCTACTACCTACCTACCTACTACCTACCTACCTACTACCTACCTACCTACTACCTACCTACCTACTACCTACCTACCTACTACCTACCTACCTACTACCTACCTACCTACTACCTACCTACCTACTACCTACCTACCTACTACCTACCTACCTACTACCTACCTACCTACTACCTACCTACCTACTACCTACCTACCTACTACCTACCTACCTACTACCTACCTACCTACTACCTACCTACCTACTACCTACCTACTACCTACCTACCTACTACCTACCTACCTACTACCTACCTACCTACTACCTACCTACCTACTACCTACCTACCTACTACCTACCTACCTACTACCTACCTACCTACTATACCTACCTACTACCTACCTACCTACTACCTACCTACCTACTACCTACCTACCTACTACCTACCTACTACCTACCTACCTACTACCTACCTACCTACTACCTACCTACCTACTACCTACCTACCTACTACCTACCTACCTACTACCTACCTACTACCTACCTACCTACTACCTACCTACCTACTACCTACCTACCTACTACCTACCTACCTACTACCTACCTACCTACTACCTACCTACCTACTACCTACCTACCTACTACCTACCTACCTACTACCTACCTACCTACTACCTACCTACCTACTACCTACCTACCTACTACCTACCTACCTACTACCTACCTACCTACTACCTACCTACCTACTACCTACCTACCTACTACCTACCTACCTACTACCTACCTACCTACTACCTACCTACCTACTACCTACCTACCTACTACCTACCTACCTACTACCTACCTACCTACTACCTACCTACCTACTACCTACCTACCTACTACCTACCTACCTACTACCTACCTACCTACCTTCTACCTACCTACTACCTACCTACCTACTACCTACCTACCTACTACCTACCTACTACCTACCTACTACCTACCTACCTACTACCTACCTACCTACTACCTACCTACCTACTACCTACCTACCTACTACCTACCTACCTACTACCTACCTACCTACTACCTACCTACCTACTACCTACCTACCTACTACCTACCTACCTACTACCTACCTACCTACTACCTACCTACCTACTACCTACCTACCTACTACCTACCTACCTACTACCTGCCTACTGGTTAATTCGGACGGGTTGTATATGTCGCCGCGAGGACACCTCTAGGCTAAGCTTATTACATAATGTTATTGATTGTAACTAGTTGAATTATAATTTCTTATTCCATAAACTGCATCTGTGCTAATACTGCCATCTGTGAGATACTCTGCCAACTATTATAACACCTGTGAGTGCCACTGACTAATTTCGTTTAGAGTATCAAGCTCAACAGCGCCATCTGTTGGCTTGTCTTAATCAGTATCACTTGAAAATCAATTATCAAACTAAACTCGATGTTCTAGCTAAAACTATCGTTATAATTAACATAAGAATATTTGTTTAACAACTTTAGGGTTTCATTCATATTAGCAATTAATAGTTAATCACTTGACATTATGATTCGGCGTCACCTGTCAGGGAAAATGGCGCCGAATGTGATTTTACCGTAAATACCTGAATGTTTAAAATAATTTAGTACGAGAACTAAGTAAGTCTCAATAATAGATCCCAACTTTAAATTAATAAGACTATTTTACACAGTGATTTACTAGTAAAAAGCTTTTGTTTAACATAACTGTTGTACATCACCGGAAATGTTCCATGATAGCACAGATTAAAGACTAAAAAGTAATGAGACAACTAGTTTATTATTAATGATTGAAAATGTGTTCAAATTGGTGAATTCTGTCATTATTTAATAGTAACACAATTATTGTAAAGTGTTTCATTATTATTTGTGAGGCTGATTGAATTTACTATTGTAATAAGTTGCTGTACGGATATTGTGATACTTCCGCTCACGCAGGCAGAATAGACGCGTGAGCGACAAGCGGTCACGTTATCATAAGATTAGCAAAACAATTGAAATACTAAGTAATTATAAGTGTTTATTGAAGTGAACGATTAGCTGTTGTGAAAATGAGAGTAAATAAACGTTTGGAGTTTGAGTCAAGTGCTGTGTGTGATTTCAACTACCCAGTACCCACCTACCTATCTACCAACATCAACAATGAAGAATCGTATCGCAAGGCGATGTGATAGATGACAGAAAGACAATATGGTTACTCTAGGCTTTCCCTGCCGTGATATATATATCTATACTAATATTATAAAGAGGAAAACTTTGTTTGTTTGGTTGTTTGTTTGGTTGTAATGAATAGGCTCAAAAACTACTGGACCGATTTAAAAAATTCTTTCACCATTTGAAAGCTACATTATCCACGAGTAACATAGGCTATATTTTATCCCCGTACTCCCACTGGAACGGGAACTACGCGGGTGAAACCGCGGGACGTCCGCTAGTTTAACCTTTTGAACGCCAGAGCGTAAACGCATCGGCGCCCCCTCCACGCCAAGCCACAAAATCAGCGCAAATACCTACAAAATAAATAGGGATTCCAACATCTTATCGATAACTATCTTATCGATAATTTATCATTGCTTTTCGTTCTATATTTTTTAAATAAAATATTACTTGTTGCAATATTCTTTTATTTAATTTGACCCTATTTAGTAATATACTATCATTAAAATAATTTCGGACAAAAACAATGCACATAAATCAATCATCCGTTTATTTTGCGTTTACTATGAGCTTATGCACGTAAAATAGTAGATTGTATGACAAGGGAGCAAAATGGTATTTTTACGGCGAGGGCGCTATTTTGAATCCAGAGCGAAGCAAAGGATTCTTGAATAGAATCCCGAGCATAGCGAGGGATTCTAAAATAGAATCCTGAGCGTAGCGAGGGATTCAAAGTACATCGCCTGAGGGAAAAATATGTTTGCTCTCGAGTCATATACTCTACTTTTCATCTCGTTCTATGAGAAAATAAATGAGAGACACTTTTAAGTAATTAATGAACAAGTTTAATTAAAAAATGACATAAATGTAAAAAAGGTCAATTACAAATTTATATTTATATATAATACACTGGCGAAATTTTGAAAATGTATTGTCACTGTGTGTGTGTTTTATTTGGGATCGATATTGTTGTGGATTTATTTATACAGGATGACATTTTTATCACTTTCCAAATAAAAAATGGGTATAATAGGTGAAGCAAATGGCATACACCTTTTTTTAAATTCGATATTTTCCTTTTTTCTTTTTTTTTTTTTTAATTTCTCTTTCTTTGTTCTTGTAGGAAAAGTTTACTTGAAACTGGTAGCGTTTTTTGATGATGGATCAATTCTTTTCTAATCTGTGGAAAAAAGAAAAACAAAACTAGGTATGCCATAAGCTTCTACTGTGTTCACCTAATATAGCCATTTTTTTTGGAAAGTGATAAGAAAGTCATCCGGTATTTTGAGTGTTTGTAATCTCAGTATCTGGCTGGTGCTCAGGAAAAGGCACTGATTCCTTTGATGTAGAAGGGCGTGGCGACGTATGGTATGGGCGAACTATCTGCAGCTCTTAATTTAATATTTTGTACAATGCGGGTGCTGACCCCCGCACCGTACAGCCAACACTTACTACAGCCAGTCATACAATTTGCTTTCGATTTCAATGAACGATTCATGTTCCAAATTCAAATCTCATTACTGCCCGCTAAAAAGTCTAGTGGAGAAACGACCTACTTTGCTCCCACTCAAAAGGGAACAAAACGTCACTTTTCGAATAGAAGGGATGAAATAGTAGATTGTATCATAAGGGAGCAAAATAATATTTTTACGGCGAGGGCGCTTTTTTGAATCCAGAGCGAAGTGAGGGATTCTAGAGTAGAATCCCGAGCGTAGCGAGGGATTCTTTAATAGAATCCTGAACGTAGCGAGGGATTCAAAGTACGTCGCCCGAGCCAAAAATATATTTTGCGCCCGAGTGATACACTCTACTTTTCATCACCCACTATGAGAAAATAAAAGGCGCCTCATAATTTTAACCGACTTCAAAAAGGAGAAGGATCTCAATTCTACTGTTTTTTTTTAAATGTATTTACACCGATTACGCTGATATTAATGAGCCGATTGACGTGATTATTCTTTAGTTTGATGCAGAATAGTTGCCATTTGGTCCTATAAAAATTTAACATAGTTTGGCCCAGTAGTTTTCATTTTATGAACATTTTTACTTCAGTCGTGTGGTCTAATTTCAAAATGTAAAATAAATGCATATCTAATATTTGGATAGGATATTACAACTAAAAATGGAAAAATAAAAAAAAACTTTTGCAATATATAAAACCGACTTCACAAAACACAAAACACAAAAACGTTAAAAATAACTTTAGCTTCAGAAGTCGGTGACAAAAAAAAAACTAAATGAATCAAACAAAGGTGACCGACTTCTGAAGATCTAGTTATTTTTCACTTTATTGTGTTTTTTATTCACTGTCACTTGAAGAACTAATTTTTCAAAACAAAACCATGAATTTCTAACAATTCATGAAAATTGACGAAAACGCGGTCTATAGTTCGCGCGTTTTTTTTTTAATCAGCCATCCAGCGCGGCGGCGGGCGCGACTATGGGCCGCGTCGTACCAGCCAGTTTTTATTCAAACAATATTTGCGTTCGATTTCTTTCGGCGCTGAACACTAAGATGTTCCAAATTCAAAAAGTGCGCCGCAAAGATAATTGCGGCGCACTTATAAAGAGGAATAAAAACCCATTACTGCCCGCTAAAAGTTTATTATAGAAAACACCACCTTTGGGTGCACTTAAAGTCGAACCAAGTCGTCCTTTTCGAATAGGTGGGATGAAAAATACATAGTACCTTCGACTTCGGCAATCAGCCATCATTTGAGTCTTCAACTGTTTTAATTATCGCTTTTCAATTGTATTTTTTCTTGTTACCCATGTTACACAAAAAAAATAATTGATTCAATGATATTATTAATGGCGAATTGGCGCGGAGCAAAGTGACATAGACTACCCGTCTCAACAGAGCGAGGGCAACTGATCGGCGAGTGATCGCCATCGGTGAAACAAACTGATGTCTCAAGCTCGCGTCACGCGGGACGGAAGACTGCGTATTGCGCGGAATAAAAATGTAGTAAGCGCCAAATGCTTTGAGTCTGTTATCTCTTAAAATAGAAAATATTTTGAAAAAATGCCAATGTCAGCTATAGGTTATACATGAGTGATAATATTTATCAAGTTTATGGTTCAGTAACATGCACCAAAATAGAATAAAAACCAAAAATGTTGAAAATTAGAGATAACTTTGTGATGGTTTTCTATCGAGAAAATTTTATCCTATTATGTTTTTGACGTGACAACGTCTTATAAATTGGTTTGCCGGGTGACACTTCAAGAAACTGCGTTACGCTCCACTCACGTTATGCGCTCACAATGAGAGCGAGTGAGAGCCCGCCTAAGAGCGAGAGAGACAGACATAAAAAGTTTATTTTACCACTCAAAGTCGTTGTCACGTAAAACTTTCGCCCGTATACCGACTTTACAGGCAACCAATTTTTTCGCCAATGTCAACCACATTGGCGAAAAACATAATAGGATAAAATTTTCACATTCATAATGAAGTTTCCTGACATATACTTTTTTTCCAATTGGAACATGATTTACTACTCTAAAAATCTAATCAAAGATTGAAGATTTTGCTTTAGGCCCGCTCTTAATAAAGCTACATTGGACATTAATTGGTGTTTGATTCAAATACACTTTGCAGTGCATTATCTGAAGTAAAACTAAAAAAATAAATGCTTGTTTTTTAAATTAGGTGTATTACTATTTTTACAAATTTGCAACAGTTGTTAAATAGATGCTCGTTATGACATATTTTAATGAACATATTTTGGTGCACATTCAGTATATTTGGTGGAACACAGGCAAAATTAGGTAAATGAAATGGGAATAAATTGAAGTACTTTTAAATACCATCCGAGAAAAAATCGCGCGGTTATTGTTAAAAAACAACTCACCGTCCGTTCGATACTGCGGTACAGCCGTGACTGTCTGCGCCCCGGGCGCACCCCGAGATCGAGGCGCGTAGGTATAGCTCGCGTTTCGTCCGTTTGTATGAAGTCGGAGTACTGTATTATAATATTACCGCCGTGGTGAAACTTCGTGTGAATCCGTTAACACAAAAACACGTAATGATTCAAGGGCGTACGGTGTTGCCAGTGGTGAAACAGGAAATTGTACTTAATAAAAAATATGTCCTTTTATCCTATTTTTTAGTGTTTAGGATCTAAACGTGTGATGAAGATAGCACCATCTTATGTGCAAGTAATATAAGTAATCGTCTTCGGTTGAGTTGAGGCCCGAAGTATAATTTCGGAAATAATCGCTCCAAAAGTAAAAAACAATGTGTCCCCCCCCCCTCTAACTTTTGAACCATAAGTTTAGAAAATATGAAAAAAATCTGAAAAGTAGAACTTTATAAGGACTTTCTAGGAAAATCATTTTGAACTTGATGGAAACTACAGTTTTTGTACAAAAAGACAAAAAGTTGTACAAAATAATTTCTGGACTAAGTTTGTAGTATATTCGTATTAGATATGAGCGCCGCCGCGCCGTGAATTCATGTCGGCGCGTCGTCGTCGAGTACAGCGCGCGGCGCGCCGTCGCGACGAGTCGCAACTTGCTTTCTCGCTCACACGCGCGGCCCGACCGCATAAGTGCTCATTTACGGAAACGCGGCGCGTCGTGCGGCGCGTTATGCAGCGCGTCATGCTGTGTGTTGCGCGTTTTCCCATTTACGGAGAGGCGGTGTCATCTGCGATATATTTGTATTTGCGCGTGTGAAGCCGCGTGCACCGCCGCGGCCATCGCAACGCTGCATTTCAGCAAACGCGCGTAAAATCGCTTCTCTGTAAACACTCTCATACATAGTCAATCGTCATTTATTATGTTTGAATTGATAGCGAGCCGCGCCGCACATAGCACCGCGCGACGCGCCGCGTCTCTGTAATTAGTAAGACTAGTCGCTTCGCCACACTCTCGCTAATGCAGTCAAGTCGAATATTTTACCGAGTAAACGTGTATTGTTGTGTGGTGTTAACAACAAACAAAATATATGATAATACTTAGAATACTTACTTTTCCGTTTTTTTTAAAATAGTTTTTGTTATATAAATAAATGGTGCTCTAATTAAAAAAACTCGGTTTCACTTCAACTCAAAATGCTGAAATGATTATTTTTCAGTAAACGTGATCTCCAATTATTATTTAGAAGACTGTAAACTTTTTTTTGTAACAACAAAATGGTTTTCTTTGTTATTTTTAAGAAATCTCTCCCTGATAAAAAAAAAAGGCCCACGGCCAGCCATGCCGCGCCGCCGCGACGCCGCCGCCGACGTGCAAATTTCCAGGCTACGCCGCCGCCGCCGCCGCGGAGTTGGCCATCGGCGCTCATATCTAATTCGTATCACTTATTGTGACGGACGGGAAACTACGGAACCCTACACTGAGCGTGGCCCAACATGCTCTTGGCCGGTTTTTTACCTGAACCTTTTCTAAGAACACATAAGAGATAAAAAAGAAATTCTAAGAAATGCTCTTTGCGTTATTTATCAGTCAGGCTTCAAACCATAAATTGATTTTTTATGGATTTGTAAGTGGCAGATGTCGTATAGTAGGGCTTCCCAAACTTATTTTAACTGTGACGCCCGCCCGGGCGTCACAGTTAAAATAAAGGAAGTTGCCATATTTTTGCGACACCCTGGCCACAGTAGTGTAACTCGGCTGCATGATAGAAATAAATGCCTACAGCCGCGCGGTACCTGCGTAAACATGCGTTAGGGTTGCCCGTCTCCAGCATTTTAATTACATTTGTTTCTATTTAGTTTTGTGATTGTAAATATCCTTTTTATATAAATAAATGAAATACTTTGTATATTGAATAGGAAGTGTTCAATAAAAATGCGTGTTGTTTTTTGATTGGTAGATTTAATTAAAAAAACATGTTTTTGTTTGAAAAAAAATCGGGCTTATAAATTTGCGACCGAAAAATATTTGCGCCTCGACTGAGTCGTACGAAATGCTTTATTGTTAAATTTTAAAGTATAATAAATCCACATTCTTATATAAAGCTTAATTAAAAATTGTTTTGGGAAACATGGACAAGGTGGAGAAAATGGAATATCTTTTACTTGGTTATAGATACCTGCAGCTACTTTACAATTTCTCCATTTTTTCTATATATTCCACAAAATCATCGTTGGGTACAATCAAAAAAGTTCGCGAATTAATCTTACTGTAGTTCACACTTGTGTACACTCGTCTCAATAACTTTCCGTTACTCTATTCGCTTTATTTATTAATCCAAACATCTTTTTTTTCTTGAGATAAAAGGAAATCCTTATCCATTAAAAAGACCTACCTACTAGTAAGTAAAATTATTTTATAGTCTTACCTTTCAGAATTTCCAGGTAATTTAAAAAAACTTATGTCTGGATGCGTTATCCACTTCGCAGCTAAGCGCGCGGATTGCAAATACCCCAAACGCTAACATGCAAAAATTTTTGCAAGTTTTCAAAACATTTTCTGCCCGATCCGATAAAAACACCTGTAGCTCAAAAACTACAAGTCCTAGAGCAATTTCAAAAATACTGTTGTCAAGCTGATTAGATAAGGAATCTATTTATCTAGAAATCAAAATGAAATACTTTAATTATATACTCCAAGTCATAATGTATAGCAAAAAATAGTTACAAAAACTGATATTTCACTAGAAATATCAGTTTTCTCTTAGTTTTTTATCCATTTTAACATTAAAGAAATAAACTAGACTATATTTCCTTTCCAACAAGACCACAATCTCATTTATAGCTCAATAGCATCATATCTAAATATACTTATGAAACTAGATACTCACTGTTTGTTTACATCTGGGAACTAATTTTTGCCAGCCGGTGTTGGATGAAAAAACACACAAACCCACATGTTTTTTGGTGTAGATAGTTGAACAATCTAATCACCTCACTAATTAAGCACTGTTTTTCCCATTTCACACACGTTTTAGTCACTAAATCACGTATTTCTTCACACAACACAATCACTTTAAGTACATATAATAACTACTTTTTCACGGGCGAAATATTGCAACTTCGAGATTCCAAAACGAATTTACGTTGACAAAATAATGAAGCACGGTTCACAAGGATAATTTTGATATATAATAGTATCAGCTACCATTAAAAATACCAGAGTTATCACGACATTTGCTGCGCAGGTAAATTCGAGTGTTCACCGTCTGTCAAATGAAAGTTTTTTTTTTTTTTCGGCAAATTGTCTATGGAGTAGTGTTGCGATGTTCGATTTTATTATTGAGGAATTTAGTAACGAATTGAACACAGAGGTATAAGCTCTAGAGGAGACAGTTTTAGACGGTTTTTAATGCAGTTTTTTGGGAGGCGGGTGCGCGCCATACAAATGTACCAGATAGCTATCAAGTGTAATGCAGCCATAACGCAAATGTCTCAGATAGCTGCGGAGAGGCTGACGAATTCATACAACCAAAAACAGCACAATATTTCCTACTCGTCATATTAACTGATTTTTAGAGAAAAAATCGCGCGGTTATTGTTAAAAAAACAACACACCGTCCGTTCGACACTGCGGTACAGCCGTAACTGTCTGCGCCCCGAGCGCACCCCGAGATCGAGGCGCGTAGGTATAGCTCGCGTTTCGTTCGTTTATATGAAGTTGGAGTACTGTATTATAATATTACCGTGGTCCCGTGGTACAGCCGTGACTGTCTGCGCCCCGAGCGCACCCCGAGATCGAGGCGCGTAGGTATAGCTCGCGTTTCGTCCGTTTGTACGAAGTGGAGTACTGTATTGTAATAATACAGTACTCCACTTACGTGCCACGGTAATATTTCGCGGGTTTTCTGAGAAAAGGTTCAGGCAAAAAAAGAAGGGGTTGGACAGTTGTTAACCCTTTGTTCCCACGCACAAAACTAAAGAGGTTCCGGCTTTTGTTAATTCTATTGCATTTCTTTTCCGATGTAAAATAAATTGCGTAGTTTATACAATCGTTTATAGAAATATTAGCTTACAATCCGCCACAATGCACCTCTAACTAAGTACTTACCACGTACCTACTTTAACAATGGAAAGTGCTTGTTCCGCTAGAATCAAAACAAAGTACCTACCTATGTCTATAACTTACTTACCAAAATAAAGTACCTATTTGTATATAAGTACTGATTTTTTAATGTGTTTTGAGATGTTTTTTTTTGGGAATTTGCCGGTGAATGGTCCGATATATGCGATTCCATACGAATCATATTCGGGGTAGTTTAATTGAAGGAGAATTCGATGCAAACCTGGCTCCGAACTCGATATTTGCCTATACAAGAGATACCTTCACCACAGATAATATAATACTTCGCCTTCACCCAAGGTGTACAAAGATGCACCACCTTTTGTCTTACAATCGTTGCGCCGACCTAGACTCTGGATCGACTCGCACGAATTTACCTGTCTCAAGTGCGGGGGCAGGTAGTTTGTCGTTAGAAACAGCTGCAACACTGGATTTTGTGCAAATTGAGATGGCTATCAAAATGCTGAGTCCACGTGGACTAAAATCTTTCTCACGTTTCATTGGACAGTTAATCTATTGACGGAAATATAAAAAACTGTGACTACGAAAACATCACATCTGTAATGCGTAAATCTCTAAGATAAGACAAAGGGCATACGGAAACGAAATAACTTCTAAGAAATATAGACTAAAGGCAAGTTAAACTGTCAGAATATTCGAAATTTATTGACCTTTTGACGTGGGTCGTATTACATTTTAAAGATTTTGAAGTAAAAAACTCTGCGGGGCGCTGATTGCACGACATAAATCTGTCAACTAAAAATGGATAAAGAAATAAACAGGTTTTTGCAAAAAATTTAAGAGACTTAAAAAAAAACACAATCATAAAAAAAGAAATCTAGGACAAAAAAAAATAACCAACCAGCCCTTTTTTGGCTCCGGCCCATCTCGTAACTTTCCCATTTCGACAACTAAACAAAAGACGTTCGAAACAAGTGACAAAGTGTGCCAACTCGTAACTATTCTAGTCTTCATACATTGAATCCCATTTCGTAACAATTTTGATCTTCATACATTGAATCCCATTTGGTAAACTTTTTTATCGGCAAGTACAGTTAGCACTCAGGAGAACTACTAAGAAAAATCACAATTACTGTTGGGAATAAATAATTCCGAACAGTAATTGTGATTTTCTAACTTATCTAAATCTACACTTGATGGTAGCCGTAAGGCTAGTCCGTGGTTACCGCATGATCTCCGGCGAGGCGGCGAGCCTCCTTGCCTTGCTCCACAATAATCCAGTAACTGGGTAACATGATACCCCGATCCCCTTTTGTAAGTCTGGTAGTCGGTAGTAGTAGACTGGTAGTATTGGAAACGGCGGGACTAAAATCTTCACGATTCTGTTCTCCTAGTACTTATTGTTGGGTATTCACTAAAAAGACAATTTCAGCGCAGCAACATCTCCTTCTTGATTCTGTCTCCTAGTACTTTCTGTTCAAATTCAAAATTGGGTCTCTCGTAACAAACTTTAGTGTGCCGGAGAGAGACAAAAAATAGCAACATCAACAAATGGTTTCCATGTAACTTTGGGAGCGGACTGTACAGTACAAAAAACAGTTGAAATTTATCGTTGACGAAATGGGATTAAATGTATGAAGATTAAAATAGTTACGAGTTGGCACACTCGGTCACTTGTTTCGCACGTCTTTTGTTTAGTTGTCGAAATGGGAAAGTTACGAGATGGGCCGGAGCCCCTTTTTTTTACGTCATGCTTTGTTTTACAAAAAATCTAACGGCCATCCATTTTGGGGTAATAGTAGTAAAAGGAATGAAACAAAAAAAAAGAACCAAAGAAGATAAGGTTTTTCAATAGGTAATATGCATGAAATACAAAACTCTTTTTATTTATGAAAAATGCCCTGTATTGGCGCATAAAATAAGTTTCTAGAGTCTGGCCAACGAAAGCTGTCCAATAAAAAAGGCGGGAATTTTAAAAAATCAAGAGCTGTTAACCCTGGCTATACACTGCTTAAACGTTGTTGATACTATTTATTATTCAGCAAGTAAAGTCTTTTTTATTTATGTTTTATGAGCTGTAATTTTCGAGTGTAATGAAGAATATTAAATAAAAGAGTAGGTACTTTTAATTCTGCCTTTTTATTATTTTCAAATAGTTCATAATTTTATGTTCACGTTTCCACGCCACCTGTGAGGTAGTGTCCTTAAAATTCGTTTATTTTGTTTCTTAAAGCTGAAAATAAATAAATTAATAAATAATTTTAATTCTCGTTAACAATAAGTTAGTTTTTTAGACATTATTTTGTACCCTATCACTATGTTTTCTTATTTAACCCAAAGGTTGACTGGTAGAGAATGCCTTGTGGCATTAAGTCCGCCTATGTACCACTCTTGTACATGAAGTTTAAATAAATAAATAAATATCAAAATTATCGAATGTGGTCGATTTTTCCCTGGAGTATTCCACTGTCCTTGATTTTTAGACCCTTCAATTTAAATTCTTCATAATTATGGTCTTCACACTTACATCTGAAGGGAACAAATACAATAAATTATGTAACAGTATACTATTAATATCAGTCATTAAAGTAAAAAACCATAATAAAATACAGATAGTAGAGTTTATTATTTAATTTAGCCATCCATACATTATCATAAATGTTTAAACCCTTCGAAGTAACTGTTAAATATCTATAATTTCTAAAGTAATACCTGTCATTGAAGATATCTTTACAAAATAATGAGATTCACAGGTCGACATTTCATTTTTTTCGAGTTGGTTTTCAATTTCTTTACTGCTTCCACAATTTTAAGTTTTGCCTCCTCGTTGTTAGTACTTCTACTTCCTGAAAAGTAGATAGACCGTGAAAAATATTGCGATTTGTTATAAATAGTCGAAAAGTATCAAGGTATTTCATTAGAAATTCAATAAACTAACCTAAAAATGAAATGATTGAATCCAGTCGTAGTATTTTCTTTGCAATTTCTGATTCATATCACTTTTTATGTGTTTAAATTTGTCAATCATAGTAAATAGAAGCTTCCTCGTCGAACTTTTGATTGTTTTCGGCATTATTTTAAACAAAACCAATAAAATTACGAAACACGTAAACCCAAGATGACTCAATATGAAACGTAATTATGTCAATTTTGACAGTCCTAAATTATTGCCATATCAAAACTTCTGAAAATATGTGGTGGACAGCTTTCGTTGGCCAAACTCTAATACATCAACAGATGAAAAATAAATCACAAAACATGGCCTCAACAAGTACTAATGTAGGTACAGGAACCACTAAAAAACTGAACCGTGCCCCAAATTCTCTTTCAAGTAGGTATCATCCAAGAAGACTCTTTCAACAACTATCAAGAACCTAAAAATATACCAATATCTCACAATACGGCTGTAAAAAAAGGTCTTAGCGAAACCAAAAGGAACTTGGTCTCCCTATCATTGCGATATTTTTTTTGTTCTACACCATACATGGGAACCTTCCAATGGAGGCACTTGTATTATTATAATATTACTTATCTTCCCGGACTGACATCCTTACATTATTCACGTTACAATGTATGCGTATTACATGATTATGCGGATATCTGTTATTAATTCATCAATCTGAAACATTTACATAACACCCATCCTGCACCAACCCGCACCTATCATAATTTAAATTCTTGTTGGAAATAGGAAACAAGTTAAAAGGGTGTAACTCCAAATCCCATAGTTTTGGCTTTGAGCAAAATAGCAAAAAAACATTTCTTAAATAACTGAGTCTACTAGAATCAAAAACCGCAATGTCCATATCCGTGTTTTGGTCACAATACATATATTTTGAATTATTGGTTGTTTGTACATTCAGTGGTTTATGTAGTATAATAAAAATACGGTAAATTTATAATGTAATGGTCGCATATTAATGGAATCACGTAGATTCGTCACAGTAACAAGAAAATTGAATAAATAGTCTGGACTTTGCTGTTTTTGAAATAAACCACTGGACTTTGCTGTTTTTGTTGCACGCGTCTGATGGACATTGCTTATTTTGAAACATACCTATTTTTATGTACTACGCCTGGTTAGTATTGATACTTTGAACAGCAAAGACCATAATCCTTACATCATTTGATTTCCAGAAGATTGAAGTCCAGTAATTGAAGAAAATTGGCGGTGCTTTTATTTAAAAATTAAAAATAAAATTATATACTTAATGTTTAATTATCTACGTTTAGTCAAGTGTGATAGGCGATTTGTGTAAATGTAATTTCGGTGTTGAAACAATTAACTTTGGCCAAAGAAGACTTTGATTTTATTCGCAAAGATATTTTAATAGTCTATAAATAAAATACAAATAATCATAAATAAACTGTATAAAAAAATCAAATTTTATGTTTAAATCCAGTGAAAATTTCATTTTTGTAAATAAATTGTACAATAAAGGACGATATAAAGTCATTATAAACCGTGTTTGAAAACTTTAAAAACAAAGTATCAAAACTATCTAATTGTGATTTACTCACCGGTCATTTTTGGTCTTGTTTTTTTTCCAATTTGCACTATCAACTCGGCGTTTTCGAGCATCTTTATTATCCACCACTTGGGGATAACATTCCATAGTTCCTTTATTTATAAAAATTATAGCTTACAAATCTTTTTTAACACATCAACAACGAAATAAACGAGAGCACTCTAAACAGCAAATACCATATTCCGCCATGTCGTTTACGCGACCGTGATTGGTTGTGATGGACAATGCTTGTTCAGATACATACACAAGTGGACAATGCTGTTTTTGTAGCAAACATCGATTTTTAAATGTGAATTTCTATGAGACATTGCGGTTTTAGTTCCATATTGAATAAATAGATGTTTTATTTTTTCACTGGAGATTCATATGCCATAGACAACACAAATTCAGTTTTTTATGGACATTGCGGTTTTTGATTCTAGTAGACTCAACTCTTTTGTTTTTATACTTATAAAATTTTGTTCTGGGATGAAAGTTCTTAAATTTTGGCAGTCTTTGCCTTATTTAATTACAATTATGTACAAAAATTATTAACGAAGTTAGCAGGGAGTTAGACCCCTGAAAACGTAAACAAATGTATATATAACCCATAATTAAATGGCTTAGCAAGAAACGTCTGCGATAAAAACCAGTTATGCACATACAAGGGTAATTTAAAAAACATGGTCTTTACAACTACATAAATTACCCTTGTATGTGCATAACTGGTTTTTATTGCAGACGTTTGTTGCCAAGCCATTTAATTATGGGTTGTATTTACATTTTTTTTACGTTTTCGGGGGTGTAACTCCATGCTAACTTTGTTAATAGCTTTCGTACATAATAGTAAATAAATGAGGCAAAAGAAGAACTTTCATCCTAGAAGTCAATTTTATTATGGGGGAAAATATAATGACCACCAAAAATAACTTTGTGACCACTAACATCTATCACCTAAAATATCAATTGATCACCAAATTTAGTAAATTGAACACCAAATTTTAATGAGGTTATTGATGACAAACTAGTTTTGTCTAGGCTGACTTGGGGCACCCCGACACGGATAGATTAGGTTAGAAGGGTATGGCGGGGTCGAATGAGCGAGCGAAGCGAGCGAACAGACCCCGCCATATCCTTCGTGGTTATTTTTTTATAAACCACTAGCGGACGTCACGCGGTTTCACCCGCGTAGTTTCCGTTCCCGTGGGAGTACGGTGATAAAATATAGCCTATACGGATTCGGAAGAATCCCTCTAAGTAATGGTAAAAGAAATTTTGAAATCGGTCCAGTAGTTTTTGAGCCTATTCAATACAAACATACAAAAATACAAAGGTTTCCTCTTTATAATATTAGTATAGAAGTATAGATTCAGAAGTAGGAGCCCCGCGAAGCGGGGCTCCGTCGACCGGGTCTCCCTCGACTCGGATGCAAGAGCATAACAGTTCAATTTCTGGTGATCATTAACTAACTTTTAACTATTTTTGGTTCTCATTTCACGCTAAAATGGGGATTAATTTTGGTGATCATTTACTATTTTTGGCAATCAAAAGTGATTTTTTTGCTGTTACATTTGACTAAATCTGGTGGTTCGTTAAACATAAGCCTTTTATAAGTATAAAAACAAAAGAGTTTTCAACAAAGTTTTTTTGCTATTTTGCTCATAGCCAAAACTATAGGATTTGGAGTTACACCCTTTGTAGCGGAAAGTGTCGATACCTGGACCTTGGCTCGGTGACTGTATGGTTGTAGAATGCCCAGTGGGCAAGCACAATGCACAAGTAGGTACCTAGGTACCCAGAGCGTTCGCGCTCTCGTTTATAGACGAAAGTACAGCTGCAATACACTATTGAGGTAAACTTACATCGTACCTTTTCAGATTGTGGGCATGTCGAGCCATGATTCTCGATATGTCGACTATGTCACTTCCATGCTCGGACCGGCGAGCGTGGCACTACACAGCTATGTAGTGGGTTTGGTCGGCATTTTGACCGTGATTATGATTTCGTGTTTATCACAGTCTATACAAGGATTCGCTAACATCGCACCAACAAGGTTCAGATCCATGCAATCGAACGTGTAGCCATGGATCTGAAACAATCTTTGCATATGAAACCGTTTGTCGTTTCGAAAAAGTCGTTTGCAATGTAAGCGCAAAAAAATGTGTTCATTTACGACATCACATTAGAAACCTCTAAAATTATCAGTGTTTCTCTACTATATTATATAAGCATGTTGTATACGTTATAAAACTTCTACCTATTAAAAAAACCCGCATAAAAACCCGTTGCGTACCTAGTTTTAAAGATCGAAGCATACAAAGGGGTAGACAGACAGCGAGAAGTGACTTTGTTTTATACTATGTAGTGCAGTGATCTCTACAGTCAATCAGGTACATCTATAACCTATATATACTTACATGTACATTTATATAGAATCTAACAAATAATTTTTAAGTTTACGTGCGAATTTTACTTTATTAACTTCTTGTCTGATGTCAGCAGGCAAAGTGTTCAATATGTACCTAGGGAACGCGTTTTTTTAAAGTTCTGTCGCCATAGTAATTGCTAACTCTGGGTACATCATATTTACCTGCTGTCGTCGACCTGGTAGTATACTTGTTATAAACTAGTGAGTCACTATCCCGACTGCCATGGTTATTAACTAATGTTTAACGATCAAAAAATGTTGAACAAACTCGTAGATGAATATTTCGGTAAAGCTCCCGAAACTCTGGTAGTATACGGTGCTGGGTTCGATTTCATCGAACGGTCTTTCGTCCTCCAGTACTGATATGAATCTTGTGGATGGTGGAAGGTCATAAGGTTCATTATCGTAACTCGGTATTTGTCTGGTTGGCAAATAAAGGGTTATTGAACCTATTCCTAGTTGTCTCATCTAAATATATAAAAGAAGAAACTGACTGACTGACTGACTGACTCATCTATCAACGCACAGCCCAAACCGCTGGGTCTACAGATTCCAAATTTGGCAAGTAGGTTCCTTATGTGATCTAGGGGTGCACTAAGAAAGGATTTTTCAAAATTAACCCCCTAAGGGGGTTAAACGGGGCTCCAAAGTTTGTATGGGGAAACAAGATTAGTTAGACTATTTTATTCGAAACTTCACAGGAGTGCTCCTATTGATAAATGAGTAGAAACGGGTTTCAGGGTTTTTCAGAATTCAACCCCTAAGAGGGGGAAATCGGGTGGCAAAGTATAAAAATCAATGCACAGCCCAAACCGCTGAGTCTAGAGATTCCAAATTTGGCACATTGGTTCCTCATGTGCTCTAAGAGTGCAATAAGCAAGGATTTTTCAAAATTCATCCCCTAAGGGGGTGAAACGGGAGTCGGAAAGTTTGTATGGGGAAACAAGATTAGTTAGACTATTTTATTCGAAACTTCTCAGGGGTGCTACTGTTGATAAATGAGTTGAAACGGGTTTCAGGTTTTTTCAGAATTCAACCCCTAAAGGGGGAAATGGGGTAACAAACCCTGAAATTCAACATAGGTATTGTTTGGGTCGGGTGTATTACAAAAACAACGATTTTAAGGTTTAATGTGGCGGACCTGAAATACCATCATTCCCTGTTGGGGTGCGATGGGGTTGAAGTGTCTAAAAATCAATATGGGTGTCGATACCGAGATTATCAGGGGTGCTGATAACGAAAATGGCATTAATTTTGAGATCCAGAAGATGGCGGATTCGACTTCTATACAAGGTTATTGTTGATTTATTGTGATGATTGTGATAACGATGATGATGATTGTGATGAGGATGATTGTGATTACGATGACAATGATTGTGATAATGATGATGATGATGATGATGACGATTGTGACGATAATGATTTTGATTACGATGGTAATGATTGTGATTACGATGATGATGATTGTGATAACGATGAAGATGATTGTGATTGTGATTGTGATTATGACAGTGATGGTGATTGTGACGGTGATAGTGATGGTTATGATAACGAAGATTGAGATTGTGATAATGATGATTGTGATTAAGATGATAATGATTGTGATAACGATGATGGTGATTAACAAATACAATAACCATCACCATTGCCATCACAATCACCTCTATCACAAGATAGTGATGGTGATTATGATCATGATGATTGTGATTAAGATGATTATGATTGTGATTATGATAATGATTGTAATTATGATAATGATTGTAATTATGATAATGATTGTGATTATGATAATGATTGTGATTACGATGATAGTTATTGTGATGACGAGGATGGAGATTGTGATGATGATTGTGATTACGATGATAATGGTTGTATTTAGGATGATAATGATTGTGATAATGATAGTGATAGTGATTGTGATCGTGATTATGATGTTGATTGTGATGGTGATTGTGATGGTGATTGTGATGGTGATTGTGATGGTGATTGTGATGGTGATTCTGATGGTGTTTGTGATGGTGATTGTGATGGTGATTAGGATCATGAGGATTGTGATTAAGATGATAACGATTGTGATTACGTAGATAATGATTGTGATTACGATGTTAATGATTGTGATGACGAGGATGGAGATTGTGTGATGATGATGATTGTGATTAGTATGATGATGGTTGTGATTACGATGATAATGATTGTTATAATTATGAAAGTGATTGTGATCGTGATGGTGATTGTGATTGTGGTGGTGATTGTGATGGTGATTGTGATTGTGATGGTGATTGTGATTGTGATGGTGTTGGTGATTGGGATAGTGATTGTGATGGTGATGGTGATTGTGATGGTGATGGTGATTGTAATAATGATGGTGGTTGTGGTAGTGATGGTGATAGTAACGGTGATTGTGATGGTGATAGCGATGGTTATGGGAATTGAGATAGTGATTGTGATCGTTATTGTGATGCAGATTGTGATGGTGATTGTGATGGTAATGGTAATTGTGATGGTGATTGTGATGGTAATTGTGATGGTGATTGTGATAGTTATGGTGATAATGATGGTGGTTGTGATAGTGATGGTGATTGTGATGGTGATTGTGATGGTGATTGTGATGGTTATTGTGATGGTGATTGTGATAATGATGGTGATTGTGATAGTGATAGTGATTGTGGTAATGATGGTGGTTGTGATACTGATGGTGATTGTGATAATGATTGTGGTTGTGATAGTGATGGAGATTGTGATGATAATAATAAATTGTGATGATTGTGAAATTCGGCACATAGTTTATAATATAACCTGGATTAACATGTAGGACACTGTTTATCCCTTTAGTATGATTCAGTGGGACAGTTACCGCACTTCCCGCGAGCGAAGCCGCGGGCAACAGCTAGTATAATATAATTGAACGTTAATATAGTATTATCGTGCAGAGTATTTTAGTTTTTTTAGTACAACCTACGATGAAAGATTCAAACATTATAGTAAACATGTCAGACTATGACTTGATTTTTACCAATCCCGACTCTCCGAGAGAGCTACTTCGGGATACTTTACCCGGTAATTTGACAATGTGGTTGCTGGCCGATACCGCAAAGTGGTATAGTTTAGATTCTTACAAATTTAGAGAACCGGCAATAACCGAGGATTCGCTCCATAAAATGATTCAACTCAAAGATATCGTAACTTTCGCGTATGCCATGTAGGTACAGAACCAATGAAAATGATGCCGGTGAATGGTCCGATATATGCGATTCCATACGAATCATATTCGGGGTAGTTGAATTGAAGGAGAATTCGATGCAAACCTGGCTCCGAACTCGATATTTGCCTATACATACCTTCACCCAAGGTGTACAAAGATGCACCACCTTTTGTCTTACAATCGTTGCGCCGACCTAGACTCTGGATCGACTCGCACGAATTTACCTGTCCCAAGTGCGGGGGCAGGCAGTTTGTCGTTAGAAACAGCTGCAACACTGGATTTTGTGCAAACGTAGAGTGCGACAATTTTCGCATGTGCACAATGACACTGGAAAGTATCGACTTTGAGACTGGCCCTTTGAACAATATGAAACTTTCTATCAAATCTAGACGTAGAATTGCCAGCGATCAACAGACTGAACAGTTGATGGTGTGCGTAAAATGTAAAAATTGCTCATTATGTAAGCGATCATTGGAAAAGAACGGGCGTCGATGCCGCCGTCATCCTATATGTACACACTTCGCCAAACGACATTGTTTAGTTTAGTATTTGAAGTTTTGTATTGAAAGTATAAATTTTATTAAAATACTGTCTAAAAGTTGAAATAATAAATACATATAATAAAATAATAAAATTAATAATAAAAATTCATAAAGTCCTACACGATACCTACTTATTGTGGACAAGTCGTCTTCCACACTCAATTAGGGTCGTCATAACCGCATGCGACACTTGTTTGGCTAAAATCGCTGATATAATTCTGGAAAATACCAGACCATCTGAAATAGCCCCAGTTTCTAAAACAACTCCGAGTGCAGACCCAACACTTCCCGAAACCATTGTAAATGAGCTGAAACAAATGAGACTAGCTTAATTAAATTAAAGAATTAAATTTTTATTTATTATATTTTATCTTCCAAAGTTGAGTGTAGTGTTTGGGTTCTCTGTGCATACGTGCACCTTGCTAGCTGGCGCGACGCCCTAGATGCCATCGACAGCAAGGTACAGCGCCCATTTCTGCGTCTGAAGCTGAAAGTCGGTGAACTCGTTGAATTTATTGATCTTGAATGAGCACAGTTTATTTTTCAGCCAACCAGCGGTCACTACAGTCTACCTGGCTAGGAATACTATTTTTTTGAACGATTGACTCTCTAATAATCAAAATACGTTATTGTGCATGATAAATGCCTCTATACAGAGAGCCGGAGCTCCACATAATTGATACGCCGACCTGCTGTTGGGGGCGCGTGTCACCTACTTCTATGTTTGGAATCATAATAGCAATTATACTTCGGGTCTCAACCGAAGACGATTACTTATTTACTTGCAGCAGTACATGAGATGGTGCTATCTTCATCACACGTTTAAATCCTAAACACTAAAAAATAGGATAAAAGGACATATTATTTTTTATTACAATTTCCTGTTTCACTATCACTGGCAACACCGTACGCCCTTGAATCATTACGTGTTTTTGTGTTACGGATTCACACGAAGTTTCACTGCACGTGTTTAAAATGGGAAAAAGAAAGCGTTCAAGGTCAAAAGAAAGTGATTATGATAGTATTTTGCGAAAAGTGAGAAAATTAGAGTCTAAATACGACGGCCTTTGTCTTCGTCAGCGTCGGAGTCGGTGGAAGCTGATAGGTCGTACAACCGATATTATGATATCCACGGATATGAACAGTATACCAGGTAATTTAATATTATTTTACATAACAACAGAATTTAAAATACATAGGTAAGTAATTTATATTGTTTAAGTACCTACAAGAAAAATATGGATTAAAATTTTAACGACCTACCCTCATTCACTCCGCTGGCGGTCTTCAACATCATAAACATTTCTAAGGAGTATTTGTTGGCTATTCCAAATGTTTCATAGCGTAATAATGTAAAATGTACCTACATAAACTATGCAAAATAAAACTTGTGTCGACGAGATTGTTATCGCGTTTTGATCTTTTATTCCGTGATAATATTGGTGTTGGACTTATTGTCCACTATTAAAATACACGAAAAATCGTGTCGAGATTAGACTCCACTATAAGTATACTTAAAATGTCGCTTACGGGATATCTTCCGTGATTATTTATTATTTTGAGCTCCCGATATTTCGACGCTGTTGCAAGCGCCATGATCTCCACTATAATAAGTGTTGTGGAAAACTTTAGAACACGAAAGTCGTGTTGATGAGAATACTTACTCCACGTGAACCGTGTTGAGGATATAAGTACTTACTGCACTATAAGTTGGTTCCACGTGAATCGTGTTGAGGATCTATGCACCATACTCCACTATGAGTGTTGAGGATAACTTTGCTTCACGCAAATCATGTTGAGGATTTAGGTACCTACTCCACTATGAGTGTTGAGGATAATTTTGCTCCACGTAAATCGTGTTGAGGATTTAGGTACCTACTCCACTATGAGTGTTGAGGATAACTTTGCTCCACGTAAATCGTGTTGAGGATTTAGGTACCTACTCCACTATGAGTGTTGAGGATAACTTTGCTCCACGTAAATCGTGTTGAGGATTAAGGTACCTACTCCACTATGAGTGTTGAGGATAACTTTGCTCCACGTAAATCGTGTTGAGGATTTAGGTACCTACTCCACTATTAGTGTTGAGGATAACTTTGCTCCACGTAAATCATGTTGGGGATTGAAGTACCTACTCCACTATGAGTGTTGAGGATAACTTTGCTCCACGTAAATCGTGTTGAGGATCTATGCACCATACTCCACTATGAGTGTTGAGGATAACTTTGCTCCACGTAAATCGTGTTGAGGATTGAAGTACCTACTCCACTATGAGTGTTGAGGATAACTTTGCTCCACGTAAATCGTGTTAGGGATTTAGGTACCTACTCCACTATGAGTGTTGAGGATAACTTTGCTCCACGTAAATCGTGCTGAGGATTTAGGTACCTACTCCACTATGAGTGTTGAGGATAACTTTGCTCCACGTAAATCGTGTTGAGGATATGGATACTTATTCCGCTATAAGTGTTGAGGCAACGTATTCCATGTAAATCATATCGAAATTATACTTCGCTATATTTTAAGCAAGTTAACAATAGTGTCATTCTGTTGTGCACAAACTAAACTTTATTTAGGCTATTGCTATCTTTTTCTCGCTAATAAAACAAGAAAAAGATGGACGTAATTTAGAGCTGTCAAATTTAATTGGAACTAATATTTCCATACAAATGAAGGATGCACGTAAAAACATGTCGACTATAACACGGTGAAGCGCAAAGCATAAACTAGTTTGATATCTCCAACTTAGTTCATAGCTATAGCCGCCCTTTTCCCGCACTGCCTTTTAGTAAAAAGCCATATTATGCCAAACGGTTTGTCCAAAGATACACAGGTGGAGTTAATGAAATTTTATTTACCACCAGAACACTGTCCACTATGAGAGCTCCAAAACTGAATTTAGAAATCAAGACAGCCCTTTTGGATTTAGACATTAAAAATACTTTTTCAGTCAAAAATAAACAAAATCAGCTTGGCTGTGGTCTCTCCATAATAGGACGTGTTTTGAATTAACTAATGAAATCGTTGAGTGATCCCGGTACAGTCATATGCGATAGTTACTATGAAGAGTCTCAATCACGACGATACTTTAAACTCGAGGGGGGTGCCGCCACGTATATCACCAGCGGTCGAGTCGCGCACCACGCAGACCGTCGAGGGGCCAACACGTCTGGAAGCAACCCAGGGACGCCGTCACGCCAACAGCGCGCGGAATCAGGCGAGAAGGCGATGTTAGACTTATTGCTGGCCGTTTATCAAACTTTTATGATAAATAGTGCGAGCTCACTGAAGATGACACTATTTTATAATGGGTTCAGGGATATAAAATTCCTTTCAGTGAAGTACCTATACAAATTGCTGAGCCCTTTAACAGTGCATGTAATTCGCAGTCACAAAGTCAAATCATTGACAAATGTATATCAGACTTTATACGTTCGCGATTTATATCAACATGTACATCTTGCCAAGGATAATTTATTTTACAGTGCCCAAGTCGAACGGAACCCATAGGTTTATTTTAAATTTAAAAGAACTAAATAAATTTGTTGAGATTGAACATTTTAAGATGGAGAACTATCGCACTGCACTAAAATTGTTAAATCGTAACTACTTTATGGCAACAATAGACATTAAGGATGCTTATTTTTTAATTTCCATAAATGATGATGACCGGGAAAAATTACGGTTTAGATGGAAGTCTCAGTTATACGAATTCAATGTTCTTTCGTTCGGCCTTTGCACTACACCATTTGTTTTCACAAAGTTATTCAAACCCGTTCTGAAATATTTACGCATTTTAGTATTAATATCCAGTAAACTACCTCGATGATTTTTTATGTATAAGTAGCTCGTATGACGAGCGTTTGTTAAATGTTAAAACTTCAGCCGCAGTGTTAGAATGGTTAGGTTTTATACCTCAAGCATGAAATATCGAATAAGTTACCGAGTTGATGTCCAAAAATCAAGGCACTATGAACACCGGCTGGGGTGCAACATGCAGTGGTCAAAGTGGGAATGGAAATTGGTCAGAGATAGAATTGTCCTTACATATAAACACAGTTGAGGTTACGGCCGCATTTTATGGCTTAAAGATTATTAAAGGCTTAAAAAATCTCAATTTTGTTAAGGATTGAAAACACCACTGCCCTAAGTTATATAAACCGCATGGGTGGTGTTTAGCATTTAAATGACATAACTCAAAAGATCTGGCAGTGGTGTGAAGCTACAAATATATTTGTATTCGCATCGTATATCAAATCTAGCGACAACGTAATAGCAGATCGAGAATCTCGGCGGATTAATACAGAGTGGGAAATCTCAGATTGTGTTTTTTTACATATAAGTCAATTGTTCGGAAAACATGAGTTTGACTTTTTCGCGAGCGCTCAAAAATACAAATGTAGTAGAAATGCATCATGGAAACAAGATCCGTATTCCGAAGTTATTGATGCATTTACTATTTCTTGGTGTTACATTTTCTTTTATGCTTTACCCCCTTTCTGCCTTATTACGAAAGTGAAAAACTTTGCAAATACAACCCTTAAGGCAGTACGACAGTTTGATAAATATTGGTGGCTTTATTGTAAAGAGTGTCCAAATTATATGATGATGATGATGATTGAGCACCACACCCAGCCAGGAGCAAGCCTGACCCGGACAAGCCGGATACACCAGGGGGCACTTTTTTGTAAGGAAAGACATGCTCTGGGATGGGAAAGGAAGCCCGACCAACCGCAGCCAGTCGGGCACAATCAGCCGACTATGCAGCCTCGAGCCAATATAGGAATAGTGGTAAAGACAGGTACAATTTATAGGGATGAGCATTGGTGTTTTGACCTTCGTTTGATTGGTCTCTTCTATCATTGGAGAATCATATACGTTTCTGGCGGTTGGGATTCCTTTCGGTTTTGGCTCGCCTTATGTAACAATATTATGTTTGCGTATAATGTTTCATTGTCAGTAGTATTTGTTTCACTGTCAGTTTCGCTAAGGTGATATAGGTATTCCTTGGGTGGCTGATTTGAATTTTTCTCTATCTGCTGCTAACTGAATCCATTCTTCTTTGCTTTTATTGAAATAATCCATGTCTTGTTGGAGTGACTCGTTCCATGTATATTTGGTCTTCCAACTATTAGCCGTTTCGCCTTGTATCTAATAGCTGCGTGCAGTAAGTGAGGCTCTGGTCGTCGGAGGATGTGCCCGTGGCTGCGTGCTTCACCCTTAATACAGTTTCGCAATCTGAACGGCATCCACTCAATGGCCGCTCCCGTGAAGACAGGTAGTTCAGACACTTGTTGGGGCGGCGGTTGTACTCGCATCATTTTGTCTAACATATCGGCAAACTGTTTTATCCCTATGCGACGCTCTCTTCGGATGGGCGACTGCGGGACCGATCGTTGTCTTCTTTATTCATGTCTGGCGGGGGTTATGGCGTCGACACATGTGGCGGGCTTGTTGCATGTGGTATTTCCTTCGCACGTGGTAATTTCTTAAAACGCGTGCGGGGCGGCGGGACGCTGGGGCTGCTGTTCTAGTATTTGTTTCGGGACTGAGAGGTGGCTCCGGTTGATATATTGAAGCCACTCGTCTACCCGATCCTCACTCTTGTGCACTGAGCCCTCTTCTCGGGCCTCTGCTTCCGCCTCGATCACCGATACTTCGTATTCGTACCGTTTGTTGACGAGCGCCTTTTCAATCTCTAGTTGCTCGTTACGTATCGCGGCAATTCTCTTTTGTGCCTCGTATTTTGCCTCCTTAACTCGTGCCACTTCGCTGCTGTACGATCTTCTCGGACGTATTGTGCTTGCCGTATTCCTTACAGAAACTTCGCGGGCGGCCGTCATAGTTCTATCCGAGTCCTGTAGTATGGGGTTTTGTGCGGGAGAATAGCACGTGGATGGCGTCGCGATCGATTCCCCGTACTCTTACGAGGTCGCGGTAGCTCTACTCGCCTGGGGGCGTAGAGAAGGTGCGGCGAACGCGCTTTCCGATATGGTCTGGTCAGAGCAGCCCTCCTCGCAGCGGCGGTAGCGGGGGGCGCGGTCGCGAGCGCGGGGGCGGCAGGATCGGTCGCAGCCACGGGCGCACCGTACGGGGTGCGCGGCAACGCGGACGCGATGGTCGACTACGGTGACCTTGGCAGCTCTTCAAAGGTACTTACGTGGCCGCCGACTATTATAGCCTGACTTCGATTCACTCTCTTTTCTCTTCTTCTATTATTTCTTAAATTTTTTTTTTGCAGATTGTGGCCTGCTTCGCCTTTGCTTGATTGTGAATGCTTCTCTGGGGTAACAGTTTTTGATACACTTGGCTTGTGCAGTTTTGCAAGCGCGATTCCATGTTCTTATTAACCGAATGTTTGGATGTCTATTTGTTGGTTTGACAAGTTACCGTAATTAATAGCGCAACGTTTTTTGTTTGTCCGCTTGTCCTTTCTAGAATTGTAAGACAATGTCGGACTACTCGTAAAACGATAAATCCCATATTTTAAAGGGTAAACGCACTGGGGATTGGACAGGCCTTTCAAAGAATTCTAAACGTTACAATATCCGATTTCTCCGAGCAAAAAACAATAGCCAAGCCACATCTGAAAATAGTAAACCATGGTTAAAGTAAAACATCCAAAGGGATACTTAAAAACAATCGATACATTCGCACAAAAACGGTCGTAAACAGACCCTGTAAAAACGTGAGACAAGGCGGCCAGCCAGGCGCCGGGAAGTGTGGCTAGGAACAGCCACATGTTAATTTACACAAATGCATTCGCTGATGCATTATTACAAAATATGTTATGTATATTATTTTTTTAGTGAAACAAAATATACCATTGACGATGAAACACAATATACGCGAACATAATTTTGTTACTTAAGACGAGTCAAAAACGAAAGGAATCCCAACCACCAGAAACGAATATGATTCTCCAATGATAGAAGAGACCAATCAAACGAAGGTCAAAACACCAATGCTCATCCCTAAGAATTGTACCTGTCTTTACCACTTTTCCTATATTGGCTCTAGGCTGCATAGTCGGCTGATTGTGTTGTGCCCGACTGGCTGATCTATACGTAATACTTACCATAATTCGTCACAAAAAACGAGCAAAGCAATAAATTACTCCTGTCACTTTAAGTTAAATAACATTTAGTGTGAAATCAACCTTGTAACAAATAAAGTATTTTTTTTCCGTTATATTGCCTTGCGAGCTACATCGTCTTGATTCATATAACCCCCCATTCGTCCACAGACGCAATGTTTATTTACCACTTATGTCCAAAAATATTTCAATTATTTACGATTCGGCACGCCTGATTAAAAAATTACGTTAGTTAGCTCGCTACCAGTTATATCATTGGAATCGTTATTAAATTAGCTAACAGGTTATGTATGGTTTAGTATAGTTTTGCCTTGTGATGTATTAGTAATTGTAATGTGTGTTCAGTGTTAGGGATTTTTACCAGTTTCTTGTGTAAAGGTCATTTTAATAAAAAAAGTAAACCATTGTTTCAAAAAGTTATTGTTTTGTTTCTACTAGTAGGTACACATGAAGTCACATAAATCAAACAAAAGAATACAGCTCGTAGTATATTTTTTTCATCTCACAAGCCTAACAAAACATGACGTCATTTACGAGTGCCGGATTCTAAACAAAATAATGGGTTTGTTTACGCTTCAATTCTCAGAAAGCTCGACGATAACTGGCTTGAGTTACACTTTTATAATAATGTTTGGTTCACATACCTACTTGACACCGAAAGAGTGTCAGCTGTTACAAGTTATTAGTTAATTAGTATAAAATAAACAAAGCAGACACTTAAAGTCTTAAAAGTTTAAATAACACCTTTTATGTTTTGGGCATCTATGTTTGTTATTTTTATAGCCAACGGGAACTACCCTAAAGGTTTTCCACCATAAACCTATAGGGTACTTCCGGTTGACCTAGTGAACTGTCAATATTGGTTAGAAGCAAGGTCTTACAGCTCTAGTAAAGGGAAAAGTCCGCTAAATATTTTTTTTTGGTACTTACAAGTTTTCGCGAAAATCTGAATTTGCCCATATATTTTTATCGTGTTGACTCAGGACCTTGATTTTTATACACCAAATAGGGACTATAGACCTCAATATTTGGTATAAATTTCAACTTGCAACCTGTTCCTGATAAAATCGGTAGTTTCAGACGGACGGCCAGACGGATAATAAAGTGATCTTATAAGGGTTCCTTTTTTACCTTTTGAGGTACGGAACCCTAAAAAGGAAAAGCTAAGTATATAATGAGAGAGTAACAAATGATTACAACACAAATCTACTCCATGCCTGTTCTGTTAAACAAAAGTTTGTGCATATTATGTTGACGAGCCTTTGGCCAAGACTCGCCAACACAACACACGCGCTATAATTTATTCTTCATGCACTTACAGATAGTAAGACACTCCGGCCATTAAATTGCTTTTTCGGCATCGATCACTAATAAATCGATGTTTTTCGGGCATTATTTTTGCAACTTATGAAAACAAATTGCGTCATTTTGAGCCTTTAGGTACATAAAGTCTACTTTACCGTAAGACGTAATTACATTGGCTGTCTTTCAAGCGAACTAATCAAACTAAGATCTCACTTCTCAAGTGAGCTGTTATTTACCGAGACGTATTTTTGACGCCGACCTGACATCTAGTTGCTAATTGTTGATCGAAGATTTTACATTACGATAACGCACAAGTAGGTACCTACGTAATGAGATACAATACGATATTGAAATTGGTGAATTATGAGACCCTTTACGAGTTCGCAGATGTAAAATTATAAATAACATAAGTCCCTATTTTGTTAAACTATAGTATGTGGGACGTACCTACTTTTCTTTACCTACCTTTGAGATCAGCAAAAAAATATAAAATTAGATACAAAATTGTAATTTATTAATTGTAAAATTAGTGATCATTATGTATTACATGAGAAAAACCAATTTTTGTAACCTAACTTCAAAACACTCTATATTCGCCTAAAAAACGAAGTCACTTCGGGGTCCCCAAGTCTTAGTAGTATCCTATACCACTCACCGTGTAGTCTGGTAAATGAGTGCTCAAAAGGGGTATGTGGTTGGAAAAGTCGAAAGCAGAAAATCTGACTTATGAAGAACTTCGTTTGGACTAGTTAGAAGATAAACATATTAAAAGTCCTGACCCCTCCGAGGTGAGCCCGAGGGGGGGGGGGCAAAGAAGGTCCCGTTTTTTGGTTTTTTGCTTATATCTCGAAAACGATGCGTCGTATAAAATTTTGTTGTACTACATAATAAAACCTCATAAAATTCTCTACAACTTTGTTTGTCACACTTTTTATCGATCTCCAATATTTAAAAAAAAATAAATTGCAAAGTTGTAGAGAATTTTATCAGATTTCATTGTGTAGTACAACAAGTATTCGTGCGACACACCGTTTTCGCGATGCAAATTAAAAACAACGAACGGGACAGAGAATTGGACAATTTTTTAAAAATTGTTCGTTTTTCGGAGCTCATACCAATTCAACGATAAGAGATAGATAAAAAATTTGAAAAGCAAAGTTAAACAGAATTTTATGAGGTTTTATTATGTAGTACAACAAAATTTTATACGACGCATCGTTTTCGAGATATAAGCAAAAAACCAAAAAAAACGGGACCTTCTTTGCCCCCCCCCCCCCTCGGGCTCACCTCGGAGGGGTCAGGACTTTTAATAAGTTTATCTTTTAACTAGTCCAAACGAAGTTCATAAGTCAGATTTTCTGCTTTCAACTTTTCCAAGCACAATCATTCATTTACCATACTAGTGCCGCAGTTGAGGGAGGTTGCACTCCAGTGACAAAAAAGCGCGCGAAGCCGCGAACCTTTTTTCAGTTAATTTGTTCTGCTTTTAGAAATAATGCAATGTAAAAGGATTTTTTTGTTATAATAATCATTAAATTTGCCGAGCATGGCTTTTTGAAAATTAAGACAAATATGATGAACGGGTTTCGTTGTACTTACTTACTGGTAATATGCGACTGGGATAGTTATTTTGCTATGAAATATGGAAAATATGCTGTGCAGTCACTATTTTTATGCTATGTATGTACTACAAAATTTTTGTACAAAAATAAGTTTAATTGATATGCTATTTATAATATCCCGTCCAAATATAGTATTATGCTATTTTTACTATACCAAAAAGAACCAACCCGCATTTTTCTACATTATTGATAAAACAAAATTATTACAAGGGACCATAAAATAGTACATTTTGATACAAGTGGAGAAAGTTTGTTATTGCAATCGAGGCGGAATTATAACACCCGAGCCGTAGGCAAGGGTGTTTTTGAGCCGAGAATTGCAATAACAAATGTCCACGTGTATCAAACGACGTTTTTCAATACACTTTTGAAGAAATAAAATGAAATAACGAATAATATTTTTGTCACGAACTATGAAACTATGATTTAAATTTTCTTTTTTTTTTTCGCGCTTTGGTCTCGCCAGGTTGAAAGAGAGGCAATGGTATGAAGCCGTTAAACAGCCTAATATAAAAAATAGATTTATTTTATATTTTTGAATTCAGAACACAAATAAATGTTAATTTGTGTATAAAAGTAACTATTAGTTTTAAATAATCATGTTTATCTATGATATTCTATTTATAAACACAATTTGAATATTCAAAAAATATTTATGCCGTAAAGACGCGTAGTGCTTTGCAAAAATTAAAAAAAAAAAAACATTCACCTCAGACATTGGCATTGAACCAATTTGGACTAAGTATAGGTATAGTTATCTGTGGCAATTTTCATTCCTGCACACGTGCGGGAAAGTGGAAAAAATCGCACGCGTGTGAAATACATTGCATGTTGTACCTAATCGTAGTGCGTTAAGGACCAGTTTTCGAGGAAGTGTATTGAAAATGACTTTTTTTATCACACAAGCTATGCATAAGTCGATGCTGCATCGGCCAGACCGAAGTGCGTCGTGTCAATGAATAAACTGTGTTTCGTTTTCGGATAAAATTACTTATTTATTTAGCAGGTTTTGTCGTGTCTATTATTACTAATATAATTATGTTATCCTCTGTGATAAAACGTATTCATTGTATATTATTTATTTATTACACACTTAGAAATGCCCATCCGTGTGTCACTGCGGTGGGCCTACTGTAAACAAGCGCTGAGTGTTTTACACCCAGCATAATTATGCTGAGTTGATGACCCTTTCGTTATGGGCATGCTCAGCGCAGTTGAGCTGGTCACCACTATACTTTCCATGTAGGCTGACGCCGATTCGTGATTTCAACAAATTTTACACATTATATTTTATTGGCTCATACGGTTCAAAATAGTCAAAAACCCCACTGTAAATAATAATTTCTTATTACTATCCACACACCACGCGCATCCCTTCCGGGAATGCCTACAGGTACTTTCAAACATAATTATCGCAAAAAAAGGTCGCATCGGCAACTCCCCAAGGGTGTCACACAAAAAAAACTTATGGGTTATACTTAACGTGGTGACCATACTGACTGGACTGGACATGGGACTGTCCCGTTTTTCGATTTTCTGTCCCGGTGTCCCCGAAAGAAGCCTCGGGACACAAAATTGACCCGTTTTCATAAACTGCAAAGAAATTGCGGCGCAGGCGACTCTTATTATGTAGATTAAAAAAAAAAGTATTTGAAAAAAATGTTTTCTTACAACATTCAAAAAACATTGGATGTATTGATTGAAAAGGGTTATATTGACAGTACTAAAATACAGAAGTTTTTGACGAATTTTCACTGATCACAAACTACATACTTCGCAAAAGGAACGGGGCTGAATGGGACATGCGACGGAAAATAGATGAGTGGAAGTGTTCAAACACTTTCACACCAATAATTTAATCTCAAACATAAAACCTTTTGTATCTTAATTGAATACATTTATGTCTGCCTGGTACAAATGTACCAGTAGAAAGAGTGTTTTCATGAACGAACAAATTGTGTGACTTCTGAAAAAACTGAGTGTAGTTTGATTTCACTACTTAGACTCGCCAAAATGTATGGAATAGGAGAGCATCAAAATTAAGTATTCTTCATGATCCGGCCTGACTAATAAAAAAAAAAATAAAAAAACCGATGTCCCGTTTTGATAAAAAAATTTGGTCACATTAGTTATACTATGCTACACAAGGTTATAAATACAAGTCGCACCCTGTACCTGTACCATTCCATTCTCATCTCTCTCCTAAGTCTTACGTATTTCAAGTGTAGTGTAGTGTCAGTGTTTTGTTTACCTCCTCCTTTTTGAAGTCGAATTAGCAGTAGCAGCAAAAATGGAAGGCAAATTAGCAGACCTATTGCAAAATATAACAAATGATATTAAACCCGCCCCACCGTCCACGTCCGTTAAGTCCAAAACATGTTATAGATGTAATAAGGTTTACTCTGCGAGATCAAACCTTTTACGACATATTAGGGCAAAACATAAAAAAAAATCAAATAATTTAGTGCGTCCTACAACGTCGAACTCAAACTTACACGCCACGTCTGGCACTTCAATGGTTCCGGAGCTAATTAAAGTTGAACCTGATCAACCGCCACAGACACCATCCTCAGGACAAGATAACGGTATGTAAACCAGACTGACACAAAACACATTTTTGTCTGTACTGCAATGAAAACTTCAACAAAAGTAGTTACTATGTTGCCATGTGGGCTGCCCCACATGAACACCCGAACTGTTATTACCCCATTTGTTTCGCTGAGAATGTTATTTTCAGTCGTGCCTAATGTCACATAATTATCATATATTTTTTATTTAATATTTGGACTATCAGAGACGTAGTTTGGCGTAACCATTCGCCTTATTTATAAACCCTATTCAATTTAAATGGGTACCGGGGCCCTAGAACACAAAGGGTAACCGAAAGAACATTGTCTTAATCAGTGTGTTTTAGTCAGTAAGTCTGACAGCCCCTTCCGCTCCACCCAGGGCGGGAGAGGACTCATTTAATGATTTTACCAATTTTACAGTAAGCGCACTTCTTTTTTTATTCTAAATTGGTCCCGAGCGAAGCCGGGGCGGGCCGCTAGTGTAGTATATTAGAAAATGAAAAATATTTGTCTGTTTCGACACGTTCGAAATTCATTAATCTTGAATTTTATAATATAAAATATTATAATTTTTTTGAAAAGCTTTTATTTCATTAATTTCTTTATAAATTTTGAAGTCGACCTACTGGTTATTTTTGTACCATGCCCTCGGCAACCACACGAGAGTCATAGTCTAAGATCCGGCTGCAGAATTAGTGCGTTCATCGAGTATTTGCTTAAAACCAATTTTTTACGTATATTTATGATTAGTAGAATAAATACCTACCAGGGTGCCTATCAAAATGTGGCCGCTAATATTTTTAATAAAATTGATTTTTCGGAAAAATATTTCATTCATTTGTTTTTAAATTTCACGGCAATACACATAAAGACTCTGAAAACACGGTTGCCGTTGCGCACTTGGCCGCACCTCTTCGCAGCCAGGTGTAAACAGGTGTGATTTTGATACATTTATAAGTTCACAACGTAGGTATGCACTATATTATTTATATCGTAACCTATATTATTCTTAAGTTCAATTGAAATTTTACTTACGGTTTGTGTTTTGCAAAAATATTCGAATTCTTCTTTATCGTTTTGCTTTAGAACTGTATTTTTTTTTGGACACTATTATAATAATTATCCAAAATCATCAGTAGATTCAAATTGTTAATAAAGTGTCATGATGTTTATATTTTTTCTTACGACGAAACAATAACATTAGCGAACATTTTTTGAATGATTCGTTATCAAAGTCAAGTACATTAGATTGTTTTGTCTCACAGAAAATACGACTTAATAACAACACGTTAATTAATTTGATGATACTTAATTTAACACAGATTTAATGACAAATCATACACAATAACTGGCCAAGAGTTCCATTTTCAAAATTTGAACTGATTTTTTTATTAAGTACATCGTTTACAAGTGGCCAGTTCTTAAAACTTTCAGTGTCGCTGTTGTTTTATTTGTGCATCTAAACACTAGCATTCAACGCATGTGCAATGGCTTCAAAGCGTCGTACAGCTGGCAATCGTAATCCTCGTCAACTACCTTAAGTATTCGAGCAACCCTTATTTGTGGCCAGATTTAATTAAGCAACCGTATATCATAATAAACAGAAAAAAATAGCTTTTATTTGATACCTAAATAATAAATGTACGTTATGACGTATAAATGTATCAAAATCACACCTGTTTACACCTGGCTGCGAAGAGGTGCGGCCAAGTGCGCAACGGCAATCGTGATTTTTCAGAGTCTTTATGTGTATTGCCGTGAAGTGGACGATATTTAAAAAAAAAAAACAAATGAATGAAATATTTTTCCGAAAAATCAATTACCAATAATTTAATTGAAAATATTAGCGGTCACGTTTTGATAGGCACCCTGGTAGGTATATATTCTTCTAATCATAAATATGCGTAAAAAAATGGTTTTAAGCAAATACTCGATGAACGCACTAATTCTGCAGCCGGATCTCGTACTATCAGCAGAGTATAATAATTCTAAACTGTTGCGGCGTCATCAGATTCGAAGTAGGTGCAGAGTCCATGGGAATCATCCGTTAGGAATATGTTAAACTATATTGTTTTACCCTCAGGTCCACCAGAAGTCAACCGCGGTGAAATATGGGTGCCGGTGGTGGATTGTAAACAGTACCAGGCGACTTCCACAGGTAAGGACTTCACATCTCATACGAAACTGTATGCTCCAATTAGCAATGACCCCACTTTTGGCCTGCAAGATATCAATGACTTAGTTTCAACTTTCAATGTTCAATATCCATTGCAGCCGTCGATGAGAATGCCTCAAATAATTATTTTGAATAGGTCCTTGGCCACGATTAAACTCTATTGTACTCTATTTGAGTGAATTTCTCAGGCGAAAAATTTACGTGTCTAGGCTGAAATCACAGTGTGCTGCTTTACATATAATGCAACGATTTTTTTTCTCAGAATTAAAGTGACATGAATTTAAATGAAGCCACTTAAATTATATTTATAAGACTATTACTTTTCATGAAAAAAATCGGTAAATGATGAATTATCAATTTCTGTGTCTTGTCCACAATCACTTTCATACACAGCATTTCCCTCTCAGGAAGATAATCTACAACATATATAGGAAAAAGTATTTTGATTGCGTTAAGTAATGATTGACCTACAAGACGTTAATTAGTTTTGAATGTTTAGACTCATAGTTAATGAGTACATGTTAACGGTAGGTTTGTCCAAGCGAAATTACTAATTTCTATGGTCATTTTGTTTCACCGTCGTCCTGAGCTTCCACCAATGAGTTTAAACGAACAATAAATACCTGCTCGGCAAGAGACAGTCGTGTGCTTACGTGCAGTAAGAATGGTAGTGCACCATATCGCCAGGTCTTTCCGCCAAAAATGAAAGTACGTGATTTCAGTTTACTCGGAACGAAATTTTGCAATTTCGGTGATCAGGTTTTAAAAGGTTTTTGCAAGAAATAAAGGTACACATTTAATATTATAGAAAATAATAGTCATAGCCTTGATAGTTTCTTGTAAAAAAAATGAAATAGCCACGTTTCCAATTTCTGTGGGGCAATTTCTGTGGTTTCCGTGGCATCTCGTGGCCCACGGAAATTACACGACTTCACAGAAATTGTGCCAAACAATTATTGTATTAATGTTAATGAAGATTTTTGAAAAGAATCAATACTTGTTATGCCGAAATTACTTTGACAGAACTAGGTCCTTAGCCCCCCGACATTAAAATAAAATTGTATTACTATTTCTCAAAAAAGTCATTCAATTGGATTAACTGAACTTTGAGGGTTGCATCCTCCGGGAGCTCCTCCTGGAAGCCTCGATCGTGCAGGCCTGGGTGACATCACCGGCCAGACCTGCCGACGTTGACAATGAGGATGGGTGGTTCCAGGAGGCCATGTCCAACATCTGTGACGTGCGCAGATGTCGAGTCCTCAGCATCTCCTCTCGGCCAGAGATCTAGCCCGCGAGGAGATACTGTGGACTCTCGACAGAGATCCGTGGGGGCGCCCTTACAAGATGGTGCGGGATAAACTCCGCACCTGGGCCCCCCTACTGACGCAGAGTCTCCGGCCTGAGCTCGTGGAGGACATGGTGAGTACTCTGTTCACTTCGCGAGGGGAACATCCCCTCCCGCCTATGGCTCCGCCGCCTGCAATGCTAGAAGCGGACCAACAGGACGACGACGAAAACGCTCCGGAAGTGACTGGGGTAGACCTGAGAGTGGCGGTACGTAGGCTCAGTGTTAAAAATACCGCCCCGGGACCCGACGGCTTGCCTGGCAAAGCCAGGATCCTAGCCTCGGAGGCTCTCGGGCCCCGACTAGAGGGGCTCCTAAGTGCATTCTTGGAGAGAGGCCAGTTTCCGCTTCGTTGGAAGACGGGAAATCTGGTCCTCATTCGGAAGCCGGGGCGCCCTGCGGAATCTTCGTCCGCATACCGGCCCGTGGTGCTGCTCGGCGAGGTGGGCAAGCTCTTTGAAAGAGTAATTGCAAACCGCCTCGCCGAGCACCTTGCGGGGTCGGGGCCGGATCTTGAGGAACACCAGTTTGGTTTCCGCAAGGGGCGCTCTACGGTGGGCGCCATCATGCGCGTGAGAGCCCTCACGACGGGAGATGTGGTTTACCGGGGTGGGGTTATCTTGGCGGTGTCTCTCGACATCGCCTATGCCCCTTCAACACCATGCCCTGGAGCTGCATTAGGGAGGCACTCTGGTATCCGGGTGCCGACATACCTTCGTCGTGTGGTCGAGTTGACTTTGAAGTACCTAGGACTCGTCTTCGACAGCCGGTGGAACTTCGTGGAGCACTTCCGACTATTGGCTCCCAAACTGGAACGGACCGGGGCTGCCTTCAGGCGGCTCCTGCCCAACCTGGGGGGGGCAAACAACTCCTGCCGGAGGCTCTACGCGGGAGTCGTGCGGTCCATGCACATGCAGTCGTGGCCGGGGGCCACGTGGTGGGCCTGTGGACGGTGGGCTATGGGCTAGCTCGCCGTCTGTCCGTCTCATGACGACAGACCGTGACGACGGCGCGTTCGTATTCCACGCGCGTCTCAAAGAAAGTCAGCAATAGGAAGGGGTCTGCAAGGACCGATGCCTGCCGGGGTTGCGGGACTGTTCGAAAGAGATACCGTGGCCCCGGAACACAAAGGGCGATGAAGGAACATGAATAGGTTTTAGTCAGTAAAAGTCTGAAAGTCCCTCCTGCTTCGGCCAGAGCGGGAGGAGTAATTTGATGATTTTCCATCCTCTTCATAGAAGTAAAAAACATAATCAGTTCCTTGATTGATAATTTTGTAAGACTGATTTATGCAATAGTACACCACGTTGTATTTTTAGAAATGCTTATTAAAATGATCAAATCGTTTATTTGTGATACATGGGTTACATGCAGGTGTTCATTTCATAATTACGACGATAATATAAATATATATTAACGACAATATTCGTATTATATCAGTTTTTTCATTAAACCTTATCTTTCTCTACATATTATTAAAAAACAATGTATATATATAATAATTCACAATTTCGGTGCAAACGCAGAATTTCTGTGTCACCAATACAATTTCGGTGGCAATAATAAAATTTCTGTGGCTCGCCAATTTCGGTGGCCTAAATAACTCTCTAAGTAATTAAATTATAATATCCCCTTTCAGAAAATGTATATATAATGTGGATATGTTGCGCTTTATTATTAAAGTTTTTCAAAAAACCCGAAAATGAAAATGTCCACGGAAATTAGGTAAAAAATCAAGTTGTTGAAATTGACTCATTTACCCTCAGGTCCACCAGAAGTCGACCGCGGGGAGATATTGGAGCCGGTGGCGGTTTGTAAATAAGACCAGGCGACTTCAACGGGTAAGGACTTCACATCTCATACGAAACTGTACGCTCCAATTACTCTTATTACGACATACACTGCAGTATACGTAACTGCATACGTCTTACAGAGTTACAACCGTGAATAATATTTTAATCAACATGCAACCTAGCTTTGGCCTGCAAATTGCAAAAAACGATAATTTTTTTTCGCGAAAAAAATTGAATTTCGCGGGCTGTTTGGAGCATTCACCATAAGTCCCATGTAGCAAGGGGTGAGCGCGGGTGCAGATCCAGACTCCGTCGACTGTGCTGCTACTGAGGAATTCTTGATGGCAAAACCCAACAACACGTTGCACGACCTGGGAATCGAACACAGGACCTCATGCGCCGTAGTCGCCACCACTACACCAACGAGGCATTTTTTTATTCATCATTTTATATTGTTAACAATATATGTCATCAATGTCATGGTAATAACACAAGTAATAGGTTTATCTACACTAATATTATAAAGAGGAAAGATTTGTATTTTTGTTTGAATATAAACACAAAAAAACTCAGACCACAAAATTGACACCTTGAATTTGACCAGAATGCAAAACTGCACCTTGTAAAGGTTACTGATTTTTTTATGGTGATTTCTATGGAAAAAACTCGATTGGGTAATACAAAGTTGTTTTATTTTTAGTTACGCGACGGCGATTATATACACCAAGAAGAACACTGCGTCTGGGGCAAAATGCTCCTGATTGCTCTCGCAGCTGTTGTCGACGGCGCATGACTGTCGGAGGTGTTGTTGGTGGTCGAAGCCCGCAGCGTGACCGAGCTTAATTTCTTTTTCGTCTCGTGTCGTGGATTAGGCCTACTGGGGAAACCACGTTAAAAAAAACGCACCAAGTACACTACCTCACACAGGTGGCGGGGAAACGTGTACATTCAACCTAAAGAAAGCCTTATCTTCCGAAATATAGATCCAAATCACAAATGATTCCCCAGCAAGTTCGTATGATTTCTGTACGAGACATAGGTGGACCCCACCTATGTCTCGTATAATTGGTATAAAATAATTTTACTAATTTGTATGTGCTATATTCACAATATTATAATAAAATTTTAGTAAAACTTTAAAATGTTTTATTTTTACCTTATCATAAAGGTTTCCGGTACGGGCGAGTCGGTGCCGATCGGTGCAGGTATTCATTTCTATGTTATCTTATGCGCTCGATTATAAAGAAGCCGGTTTAAACTATATGCAAGTGAACCCTGCACCGATCGGTACCGACTCGCCCGTACCGGCAACCTGCTTCTCTTATTTCACCCATTTCAATACCGTAATGTATCTCATTACGTACTTGTGCAGTAATGTAATGTAGGTACAACGCACGGTTTACCAAGATGCTCCGTCAAAAAGGAACGGTACTTTTTTAAATATTAGCATGTCAGAAAACTGGTTAACATATTGTTATGAATAAAATTTTTGGAAGATGAAATATAATAAATAAACATTTAATTCTTTAATTTATTTAATTTTACAACCATATAACTGTAACAACACACCACACCACAATACGGTTCCTGGCCACTGACAAACAATAAACGATTTCTCAATGCATCATCCATACAATCATCCAACTCATTAGATACAAATATAATTGGATAATGATTATTTGAAGTCTGTCTGGTTTGAAAAGAAAGCAGTTGTATTTGTATGGTCCTTCTAATGTCGGTAAATCAACGTATGTCAGACTCTACATACGTTGATTTACCAAAACCGATGCTCTATAAAAGGATCATCAAATCTAAACCTCGCAGTCGGCTTATACGACACCACAGGGTGTCGTATAAGCCGACTAATGTCTGAGGCAGAACACCTTGCGCCTCCGTAGACCAGAGAATGGGCAGCAGGGTTTTCTGTTAGTTTTTCATCACTGCGATCTCCAATCCGCCTGCCAAGCTTGGAGATTACGGCAAATTCCTCCCATCATGGGAGAGGCTTATATCCAGCAGTGAACGTTATGGGCTGTTGTAGTAGTTGTAGTAACTGTAACAAAAACACAAAAATATTAATGTGAATAGAATTGAGAATTTACAAAATCATGAAATATCTACAACCTAGTAAAATCAAGATTTCATACAATTTCATACACTCGATTCAATACACGAACAACTTGTACCTCAATGTATTGTCGTGTATTATGCGTAATAGTTTATTGGTCGTATGTAAGCAATTTCTATTGTAGGTAACGTGACTCGTAAGTTCACATTTCAAGGTGTTTGTTCGAGTTGCCTCGTCGCTCGATGAAATTACATATAAGCGCCTGACTGTAAATTGGCTGCAATTTTACATGTGAAACCTTTGCATTTGTAAAATGTACAGGTTTTCCCTTTTTTTGGTATTACAGTCTTGTAATTTGTAGTTGACAATTCCATGGTTCGATCTCGGTGTGTTGGTACATTTGTTTGTTTAGTTTTAGTTTGTTTTTAACAAAAATATGGATCCTTTTTCTCTAATTTTGGATAGAAATTTTAGTATCTGGAATTATGCTGCGGCTATTACCACGGAGGATAGGGCCATTGAAGCGGCAAAACGGTGGATGCTTATTCCGTCACAGACACCACCCTGCCCATCATGCCATCACACAATGAATGCGGAACGCAATAGTAATTATAAGTTGGGGTTTAGATGGCGTTGCAGAAGGGCAGGTTGCAGCGTCATCAGGTCTCCTCTAAAGGGTACCTTTTTTGATCGCAGCAATGTGTCAATTTTAAACACACTTAGACTTTTGCTGCACTTCTTCAGGAAAGAGAAAGTGTCACAAGCTGAGCTGCTATAGACGTAGGTGTGTCGCGCAAAACGGCCATTCAAATGTTTCACTTCCTACGCGAGGTCAGCGAGGTGGCCGAAGCTCATGACCGCGATATGATCGGTGGGGACAACGACACAGTGGTGGTCGACGAAACCCACCTTTATACAAACAAATACCACAGAGGCTGATTATTGCAGCGGCAAACGTGGTCCTTCGGTTGCATAAGCCGACTAACTAAAAAAATTCACGTGGAGCTAATACCCAACAAAAATAGGGCCACATTAGTTTTGGTGCACAAGCCTGGCACCGATGAGGAACCCGTGGGGATTCGAACCTTTACAGCAGTATGGTGATGGTGACAGCTTGAGAAATGAAACCAGCCAGCACGATAGACGACGTATATTCTTCCAAAATATATTACATGAATCGATCGTCTTATACATCCAACTTATTATCGATACTTGATGCTTATTAATACAATGGATCACTTTGATAATATAAAATGCAATCAACATTAATAAATTATGTGCGTACACGTTCACAGGTCAAAGAGAAGAGAAGTGACAGATGACATAGACAAATAAAGTAGACAACATACAAACCGATGAGATTTAAAGGCATAGACAATAATTACTATTGCTTTAATAATTAGATCCAATAATCCAGGAAAATGTTAGACGTGGCTCCTATATTATGTCTGACCTGCACCGATCATACATGCTCGTGCACTTGAGACTGGGTATGCGTGGACACTCCAATGTCAATAACAGCCAACAATTCAGGCACCGAAAATGTTCGGTGCATAGTACATACAAATACAATAGAGCGACAATGGCTAGAATTGAAACGCCATTGTCGCACCTGTAGGAGTAGGCAGCGGTTAAAGTGGTACATGGGCGAATTCATGTAATGCAAAATATTTTAAAAAACCTACCCACGGACGCTGCTAGGTTCTGCCGTTTTCTGCGTGACATACACAGGTTATACCCTGGACCAGGAAAGAGTGCTATCAAAATGAGCAATTGCCAATGTGAGCCCACTCGTCCCCGCCGATAATATACGAAGGTTAGCCGAAGAAGCCTGGTACTGCGGAATCACAACAGTGTCGTTACTGTTAGCTCAAATGTTGAGACTGTGGATGTGTGCATAAAGTCAAGAGATTTTGACGGTGGAGTATGCACACCTTACTTTTCTCGCAGATCATTGGCAAAAGGGTTAGCTCGAAACCTACAAAAATAACGATAAGAGAGGACCCTGTTCTACACCTAGGGCTCATCAAGAATCATCTCGATATGATGGGGTGGATCACTTGGTTCAACATAGTGCTCCTCAGCTAATATTCAAAGATTGAATGATCGGATGAACTACCTACGCAGCTTGCGCATGTTAGTTATGCTATACGGCTGCGACGACGGCGACGCTCTCGTCGGTCCTCCCTTTTGTGACCACAGATGGCACCGACCTCAACAACTATGAACATATCAAATTAATATCAATATTTTATTTCATACAAACCTTGTGCTGAGAATTAGGTAAGCACACGACGTGTTAATGTAACCCTTTATTTGTCCTGACGACAAATACCGAGTTACAGGACCTTCTTGTGACCTGATCTGGAATTTCTGCGAATATAATGGCGTCAATTCCATCCGGTCTTAGCTTTAGGTAATCCCGTTTTCTGGCACTCGATTGCAGAGTACATCCAACATAACACGTCTCCGATGGCAATCTTGTTAACTACATTATTTACATAGTTTTATTGCTTACAATTGCGTTTCGTTTCGTTACAAAGTTTTGTATCAGCGTCCTCTCGTTTAATTTCGTATATTTTTTATTAATATTTTATTTCGTACAAACCTTGTCCTGAGAATTAAGTACACAACAAAAAAAAACTGCCAAATCGGTCGAGCTCACAGAAACGAGCTGCTCTTGAGTTATGCTTAGGGTTGCCATTCGTCCCGATATATCGGGACTGTCACCGTCATTAGGCCTTCTGTCCCGACGTCCCGACAAAACACTATTACGTCCCGTTTTATCGCGGGGTCAAATGATAAATGATCTTTATTTAGCAAATTGGTTTTGAAAAACTCTTTTACACTTCAAAAAGACACTATTTTTAACTAGATGCTATGGCTACAGTTGACACGGAAGAGTGGAAGGCCAAAAATTCTGTAGAAGAGAAGTGGATTTACTTTTTCAATCTTACTGAAAATCCTGAAAGAAAATGCCAAATGCTCAAATTATGCCAATTTGTTTGCGATACCTGGCCACAACGCTACAGTAGAAAGAGTATTTTCATTAATGTCGAGCCAGTGGACCGATGAAAGAAATCGCCTGCTGCCGGAGACTGTGGAGTCGATATTACAGTGTCAGGTTAACTTCAATATGACTTGTACGGAGTTTTATAAATATGTAAAAGGACAGAAAGAATTACTTTAAAAAGTAAAGTCTTCAGCAAAATATGACCAAGCTACGTCTAGCACTGCTTCCGTACAGTAGAATTTGTATTTTTTTTTTAAATAAATGTATTCATATATTTTATTTTTTTTTTCTTTTTGCGTCCCGACACGAGCCTTGCCAAATATGGCAACCCTAGTATGCTGTCATGCAATTGAGTAATTATAAAATTCGAAGGCCCAATTTAGAAATGGTTTAGGTATATAGTTTTGTTAGTGATCGTAGCTCTACTGGAGTGACCACAGTTTATTTTACAAACATTCACCAAATCGTGAAAACCAAAAAGTCACAAGTCACAGAATACCTACTGTCAGTGATTGCTAATAAGTTCGGTTCGTAAAAAAGTTTTGTATCAGCGTCCTCTCGTGGTAGGCAGACGAAACACCTACGTAGCTTCAAGTGTCGCAGCGCATGTGAGTTATGCTATACGGTTGCGATACACTGCTCCTGTTTGTGACCACAGATGGCACCGTCCTCAACAACTGAACATACTCTATAAACAAAGTTAGTTTGAAATATCCTATTAGCGTCACTCACCTGTCACTTGATTCATAGAAAAATCAAAGAAAGCTTTTCTGTGACGTTTTGTTTCTAACGGTCAGTAAGCTAAATGTCAACAGACAGTTGTTAAAAATGTTAAAAATCATTGACCTTTCTATCTCTATGTTAAAAATGCCGTTATTCATTCAAAGTATAATCGTATAGATGTTTCTTTCTATCTCTATGGTATAGATACACAGATAATCGTGAGACAAGCACGCATTCTACCTGCCCATTGCCTGGATGGAGTAAAAACAGAAAAAAAAACGTTTATTTGGAACAAGGTTTACAAAATAAAACAACTCTAGATATTAAATCAAAGTTTTTTATTCAGTCAATAAAAACTAAGACATTCGTCATTATGTGCACAGCACACTTCTTAGGTACTAACAGGACAGAATTCATACATAATTTAGTATACAAGGTGTAAACGGACCCTTCGCGAAGCCGTCAACTAAGCATTCTGTACGAACTGCTTGTATCAATATTCTATAGCAATGATGTCACTAACAGATCTTGGACGTCGTTTAGAAATCACCCATGAACTCTAGCTACTGGTGCCGATTCCCTTGTTTACAAACTAAACCAAATTTAAGTTCAGTGCATCTTTTTCTTTCTATTTCATTAAGAAAAGGACAGAAGATAAATTTTAGTTAAGTTCTGTCAAATTAATCAGCGCCATACAAGTTTTAGACGCGATTAAAAAGTTGACTACTAAAATTACATCAAATTACGTCAGGTGCTGACTAATTTGACAGGATTAAACTAATATTTATCTTCTGTCCTTTTCTTAATGAAATAGAAAGAAAAAGATGCATTCAACTTAAATTTAGTTTAGTTTGTGAACAAGGGAATCGGCACCATTGTCTCACAAACTACAAACACAAGTTTGTGGCGAAAGGCAACGAACCGTGCTTGCTGTAAGCAAAGAACGTATCGTCTCGCTGAGGGTGGTAGGGAAGTAGCGTGCGTTAACACATTTATTGGAATTATAAAGCTAAATCTTTAGTCACTAACATATTAATCCATGATAATTATTAGACCATTAACTCGAGGTAATAGCTTACAAACCAAGTAAATCTCTCACAAACTACCGGCACAAGCTTGCGGCTAGGGGTTGCGACGCCTTCTTACTGCTCGCAAAGAATCGTATCGTGTCTCTCACGACTGATGGGAAGTAGTGCGCGTCGATTACTCGAGACAGAGAGATGGCAGGGACCTAGCGCTATATTGCGCGTCTCGTCTTCTGCCTGAAAAAGGAGAATTTAAGAGTGTATCAATATTTTACATGGCGCGACTTCACAATCCAGTTAGTTTTGAGTTATTTCGTGATGCTTGTGTTAACGTTATAACTCTTTTAAACCTTGCAGAATAGGTCTTAAACGATTGTTTATTCTTTAGGGAAGGGTTTGTTCTATATTGCCATAGCAAGTGCCGTTTCTTTTTACTACATTTTCTTATCCCGTTCGTGATCCATTTTGTTTTTTTTATAATTGATTTTGTTATTATTTCGTTGGGAAAACAAAGATCGTAAAAACATTTAAATAGGTCAAGAAAATGGCCATAGGCCTCATTGACGTCATTAGTTGTATAATATATATGTCCGAAAAAGTGAGACTTTTAATGCAATTTTTAAATTTATCTATATTATCTTGACAATAATTCCGTCTTTTTATTTTCCAACGCTTTAAGACGCATGTCTTCTTAACAGGACATTTCAAAAGTTGCGCGGTATGATCTGACAGGCCTAATTCTATAATTTCTCCTTTACAGCCTCTAACATTATGTGCTATATTGTCCAAGCAGGTCCCACTGCTTAATCTAGTGGGTTGACAAAATTGTAATTTTAAATTATAATTTAACATTGTCGAAAAATTTATCCAAATTAGATTGAGGCACCCTATATATATACATACAATAATAATGTTGTGTTCTGTCAGTTCTATCGCGCAGCATTCAATTACGTTATTAACAGAATATTTACTTATATTTAGCACCTTATATTTGTGGTTAGTCCTAGTTAAAATGCATGCGCCACCTCTTCTACATCCTCTGGAGAAACTCGTTGCCAGGCTGTAGTTAGATATGTTTAATAGTTCTTCCTGTTCAGGTGTCATAAAATGCTCAGTTATGCACACCGCATCGATTCTTTTTTTATTACTCTCTAGTTCTTCCAAATAAACATTAAGGATATCAGCTTTGTTTAGGAGTCCAGCAATGTTTTGATGCAGGATGTACAAGTTATTGTACACGAAAAAAGTTTGAAGTTTCCTTTAGATTTGCATTTGTACTATTGAAGACGGTTTCTTGTGTATTCTGACTGGTTAGCTGGCTATTCGTTTGACAATAAAGATTCAGATCAATCAAGATGTTACTCATAATATTGTCATAAATGTTCCTCATTCCGTACTTATTGATTCTGCCTGTAGTATAAGAGAACATCTCAAGTGTTGTGTTAGGTCGCGATTGCTGTCGAAGATGTACGCGTACTTATGACTTTGATTGTCTAAATGAAGCACTGTTGTTAAACATTTCGACTTTAAAGTTGTATATTGGTGATTCTGTTTTGTATGTAGGAAGACAAATCACTACATTGGTGTGTGACACTTTTCGGAGGGATTCATTTAACATATTTATTACGTCTCTAAAGTTGTTTTCATATGTGTTTATAACATCTTCTCCTATGAAAAGTAAGCAGTATAGTCCTCTAAGGTAAAGCCTTTTAGTTTTTGTTCGATACCGCTTATGAGTCGCATTATGGTACAGTTGGGCATTATATAATGGCAGTAGTGAAAATATTCAGAAAAAACTTCCTCAACTAAAGGTTTGGATCCCTTAATTTTGCTACAGCTTAGGATACACAGTTTGTTCTTTTTCGTAGGTTTCAATACCAAATTTGTTGGTGCTATAGCGGTAGGCGTATCTTTCGATTTGTTGGGTGTTTGAGCATGGCTATAAGTACTTGTAGTTTGTGTCTCTTTATTTTGTTTATTAGTCGCGCACTCAAGACGATGTGGTTGTTGCTCATGTTCGTTGATGACCCTATTTGGTGAACTTATTCGTTGCAAAGTTTTGGTTTTGCGTGTTGTGTTAGCCTATTGAGACACTACTTACACACTACCGCCACGCTAGATGGCGCTGCATCTAGTCTAACGCGAGAAAAAACGCTCCGTGTAAAATATCTTTTAAAAATACTAATAGTGTACAGTGTGTGTGTGTTAGGTTAGGTTGGGGTGCGTCAGAATTCCTCCACGTGTGCCTGGTGGCTGCTGGTCCCTCTCGATACGTCTGGAGGGAAGAGCAGCTGCTGGGCCGGTGCACCCTGGGCACGGCAGTATCCTTCCTCGAGGAATGGGAAGAAATTCTTATTCCTCGGGGAATGTTACTGTCGTGGCTAATATTCTGGGGAGGGGTCCAGCCTGGACCTACGGGGCGTTCTTCCGCGTGACCCTCTGTAAAGCAGAGGGCACAGCGGACGACGTGACCATGCCGCTGAGGTGCAGGCGCACCAACGCGGCATTCGTTGTCTCTCCTCTAGGAACATTCTTAGAAGAGACAACTTTCGGCGGGTTCGCTGAGCCGGGTTGGCCGGACAGCGAACGGAGGCATGTCTAATGCCACCGTCGGGGGCTTGGCTTAATTGCCTGGCCCAGAGGAAGGATACCTCTAAGATAAAAAAACACCTAATCCTAAGTTTCGAGGCGCGGCGAGAGGATGAATGGCTGGAGGGTGTCCAGTCATTAGCGCTTCCCCTGTGGGGCACCGGCCGCACCCTACAGTATTAGGCTTACCTAGGTAAAAGGCTCTGCCTAGGTTGATGAATAATTCCTTACTACTCGTGGGAACAAAATGGAAGAATTAATAAACAAAAAACAAAACAAGTTGGTGGAGAAGAAGGACGCAGTGGCAGACTCTGGTGCTGCGTCACAGAGGGCGGGTGCAGTGGCTCCGGCAGAACCATGCGTGGTTCTTGAGAGGGTGAATGTGTTGTTGGAGTCCGACAACACAGCGAATAGTACAGTGGACGGCGCGTTGTCAAGCGACACCACTATGGTAGAGGTAGGCGGCCACCCAAGTAACAAATTTATGTTGTTTAATAGTTGAGTAGACGTTTTTCATTCACTGTAGGTTCTATAAGGTCGGTTGTATAAACGTAGTTGTAGACGTTTATGCAACGCGAAATAGGCCCAAATTATACAACATTATTGTTATTTAAAAGTTACATAAAAGTTAGTGAAGAACTATTTTAATGTTGCTTAAATGTTAAATAAAAGTTTCCGACCGACTTTTTGGTTAGATAATGGTTAGATCTCGACTGCTATGGAACCACTGGAGTCCCATAAAAGTTATATAGAAATTAGAAGGTGACTGAAATGTCGCACAAGTGTTTAACATCGACGTTTATAGTATACATTCAGTCCATCCATTCATTCTCATTCATTCCTAATATTTGCAGGAATAGTGCATCGTGTAATATTTTATTCAGAAATAGAATTTAAGAGGTAAGTTATAAATTATGCTCCGTAATCTCGTCCTCATTTAGTACTTGTAGTTTGCACTTCCTGCTAACTCGCTATCACATTTTTTAAAGATGAATCGATTTCATCAACATGAAAATGTTGTCTGTGGTCCGGTCTTGGCGCGCTCTGTCTGACATCTGTCAACTCATTGTACTTTTTTGTGAAGCGCGCAGGTCACGTTTCCGTTAATAAAGTTCCTAAAATGTTGTAATTACCAAACCGAGATGGGAAAACACCGAAGAAAACGAGACGAAGAGATGAGAGAACTCAACGAACGTTTGCGAGAACTAGAAAATCGGTCGAGCAAGCGAAAACGGAGTCGTCACCGAAACTCTGGTAAGCTTTTTTGTTTAAGTACCTACCCACTCTCTTTTCCAAGAAGTACCTGGCACCCTGGTCTAAGATGCACATGTCTCTAGGGGTTTCACGAGAGGTTAACCATGAGAACACCAATTGTGCCAACCTATTAGACATCATTAGAGCTTTCACGAGAGGCTAGCCGATGATCTTAGCCATCTAACAAAATGACGACAACATCACAAGACATGACATGATGATGTTTAATATAACGAGATCACAAGAGCTTTCACGAGAGGTCAGCCGATGGTGTATACGTTCAGTTGTTCGCACATGTCTCTAGAGTTTTCACGAGAGGTTAACCATGAGTACACCAACTGTGCCCACATTAGTAAGATATCACTAGAGCTTTCACGAGAGGTTAGCCGATGATCTAAGCCATCCTACAATAGAACGACATCACTAGAGCTTTCACGAGAGGTTAGCCGATGATCTAAGCCATCCTACAATAGAACGACATCACAAGAGCTTTCACGAGAGGTCTGCCGATGATGTACACATTCAGTTGTTCATAGTCTCGTCCCTACTGCATCCCTTGAGCTACCACGAGAGGTTAGCCGTGGATTTAAACTCGACCAGGCAGAGGTCTAACTTTAATTATCCTTTGTACACAAGTATGAAGCCCGCTCCAGTCGAACACGCTCGAGAAGCCGTGGTTATCGCGACCGTTGTTGTGAGACACGTTTTAAAACCCGACGCAGCCTGACTCGCCGTGACAGCTATTCCTCATAACCACCACTTCTGAGTACAAACATTTGTCCTATATCACCTAATGAAGGAAATATTTAAAATGATTAAGATTTAATTTCAATATGCTTTAATAACTTTATTGAATATTAATATCCGTCTCTAAGACGACCCACTGACCGAAATCAGAAAGAGGCAGAGATGAGGGGGCGTAGCCAACATAGACACCTATAGAACTTCACGCCAGCCTGGCCACGCGGTGGTCAGCAGTAATTGTGAAGGGTTTAAATGAAACGGCAGCTTGTTGCACCCACCAAAACTAAATGAAGAAGTGGCAGCCACACTGAGGATGGTGGAGTGATCAGTGGGCAGCAGATCACCTCGGCTGCTGCCATTACATCAATAGGCAAAGTGTTAAACAATCTAATCGCCAACCGAGAGAGTAGTTATCAAATTATAACTCTTTATGTGATGCAGCCAGACTAGTTTGTCACATTTATCATGCAACTGCATCACCAGACTCTCCCTAATCCTGCTTGGCCTCAATAAGGAAATGAAGGAGCTAATGGGGCAGACATTCCAATATCTGAGTACCTGTTCGGGGGTAAGCTGCAGGACAAGAATTGAAGAACACACCTGCAAGACCTCTAACGCAGTGCTGAAGCGGAAAAACCAGGTGAAACTAGCAACACGCCCGAGGCACAGAGGCGCCAGCCGCGACGTCAGCGTCGGGGACAAGAATGCGTCTAGCTCAGGTAGAAACTGGAAGATTACAGTATTTCACTGAAGTCTGGAATAATGTTACCACCTATCCAACAATACAATGATTGGATCAAGGGTTATAAACTACTTACACTTTTATGAAATTCCAGTTCAAACTTCCATTCTTAAAAACAATAACTTCAGTCAGAAAGAAAGCAATCTTATTTTATGGAAATTAATAAACTCGTGTATTGAATGATGTTTATCCGCAGATATTCAATTTTTATCCAGCATATTTTTGCATCCAAAATCAGATGGCACTTGGATTTATATTAAATCTCAAAAAACTTAATAAATATATTAATACACATCACTTAAAACTAGAAGAGTTATGGACAGCAACCAAACTCATGACCCCAGGTTGATTTATGGCAACTATAGATTTGAAAAATGCACCATGCCCACGGTGCATTGTTATTTTAACTGTGTCTGTAATTGCGGGTATCTAAGTGCTACACTTCTTACCCATAAAAAATATGATAGATTTCTCCGGTATCAGTTTCAAGATACATTGTAAGTTTACATGCCTTCCATTTGGGCTTAGCATAGCACCATAATGTATTCACAAAGATTATGAAGCCAGTTATGTGTCACCTGAGGCCATTGGGGTTACTTTTCTATACGGTGATATTTTGTGCCTTGCTGATTCTTATACTAAGTTTTTTCTTAAAAAATCTAGGGTTTGTTATCAATACTAAAAAGAGTGTCTTAGAACCCAGACAATGCTGTCAGTATATAGGATTTCTGTTAGATTCAGTTCAATTTAATATCTCACTTCATCGGAAGAAGATAGATAAATTTCATCCCTAACTTATTAAATAAAAGTCTAAGAGGATATGCAAAATAGTAGAATTTGCTCAGTTGCTAGGTAAAGGTATCCTTGTTGCTGCTTGCCCAGCAGTGGAATATGGTTCGCCTTACACCAAGGTTATGGAAAGTAACAAAACAACAATGAAAATTACAAGGCTCTGCTACCTATGCTACCTATCACAAGAGGAATTAAGATAGGACTAGTAGAACAGTATAAAACTATTTGACCTTGCTCCAGAAATATTTTCTGATGCTTGACAAACTGGCTGGGGTCTGGTATGTAATGATGTCAGAAGCCATGGGCATTGGGCAACTGATGATAAAAAGTTTCATATAAATTACCTTGAACTACTAGCAGTATTTATAGGGCTCAAAATATTTGCAAGCACACTCAGACACTGTGAAATTTTACTTAGAATTAAATAGATAACACAACAGCCATAGCCTACATCAATAAAATGGGTGGCACTCGTTTTACCCACCTTAATAACTTAGCCAGAAAGTTGTGGCAACGGTGTGAGGAAAGACACATTTGGATCTATGCATCTTACATCAGTTCTAAAGAAAACACTATCGCAGATCTCTAATCTAGGCATCCAAACAGAAATTGAATGGAAGTTATGTGATGTAGCCTATAAGACTATTATTGTTTAACCTCAGATTGATCTGTTTGCAAACAAGTTTAATACTAATTGTCAGAATTATATATCATGCACTGTCAAATGGTATGGTGATTTCTTTTATACATTACCACCATTTGCACTTATTAGTAAGATGTTACAAAAAAAAAAAAAAAAAAAGGGGGAAGGGGCAACAGGCATTGTTGTAGTACCTTGGTGGCCCTCACAATCATGGTTTCCCTTATTTGAGCCCATGGTTATATAATAATGGAACCCCATCATAAAAGCGATATGAGTCTGCTCTGAATCAGGGGATTTCCTATTGTCAGAACCAAGATATTGAACCTCTCCTAGACTCAGTTCCCACTGTGATATCTTTACTGACTAAAATTTAATAAGGGCTGTCATATAGCTCACTCAATACCATTACGTTAGTTATTTCCCTAGTTCTAGGGTTATTTCCCACATTGGCTCAGATGACCGACTGTCAAGGTTCTTCAGAGATTTATTTAGGTTAAGACCTAAGAACCCCAAATATGAAGTAGTATGGGATCTCAGTATTGTTTTGAATTATTTGTCTAAACTATTTCCTAATGAAACCCTTAGTCTAGAACTAATTACCAAAAAGTTAGTTACCATAATAGCCTTTATAATAGCACACAGATTTCAAACCTTGTCTCTCATAAGTATACTGATAACATTTCTTATAATCAGGATATTATTAACATAAAAATTCCAGAAATTAATAAAATCTCTGAACCTGGAAGATATCAACCCAATTTGATATTACCATTTTTTTAAGGAGAATTTGTCTGTGTGCCCTGCTACTACCCTTTTGTTCTATTTAGATATTACAGAAAATATAAGACAAAATTATAAATCACTAATTATAACTAAGTATAAGAAAACCATATCATGCCGCCACTACTGCAACTATTAGTAGGTGGATAAAACAAATTCTGGAATAAATACTCCTAAATTCACATCACACAGCACAAGGCACGATTCTGCATAAAATGCCTCTGAAGTGGGTATTAATATTGAAGTTATAAGAAAAGCAGCTGGTTGGACCACAAGTTCCTCAACTTTTGCTTGCTTTTTTATGAGAACTATAGTTAGTGATTCTAATGCTTTTACACAATTAAGCAGTGTGTTCTAGTCTATACACTATAAAACACACTGCTTGTTATTATTGGTTGATTAAATTTAATGTCAATGGTTACTGTCTGATTAAAGTAATTATGTTCTATAAAAGATTATTACGACACTGGTTGACACTAGAGTTAGAGAAAATTTATGTTATTTTACCTTTTATTTAAGTAAATGTGTAATTAGTACCCAAGTAATAATACTCAGAATAGTATGTTATGCTGCATTGTTCAATGATTAAAATATGTTGATTATATTACCAACACAACTTCTTTGAACATCTACAAGTACTAAATGAGGACGAGATTACGGAGCATAATTATATAGATCGGACTAACTTACCTAGTGACGTCCGATCCTTAATTATGTGAAGTAATCTCGTCCTCATTGTATCCCAACCCTTCCCAGAAGATCAGCCTACTTATATGTCTTTTAAAGTGTCTTATCTACACCCCTTTTTAAAGTTGTGTTGACTAATGTATCGGGACTACGATAGATAACCGTATCGGTCATCTTGAAGTCCCGATCATGTGCTTTGAAAGAATGAGTTGACAGATGTCAGACAGAGCGCGCCAAGACCGGACCACAGACAACATTTTCATGTTGATGAAATCGATTCATCTTTAAAAAATGTGATAGCGAGTTAGCAGGAAGTGCAAACTACAAGTACTAAATGAGGACGAGATTACTTCACATAATTAAGGATCGGACGTCACTAGGTAAGTTAGTCCGATCTATATAATTATCATAACTAAATTTACATTTACTTTACAAGGTTTATAATATACGCGAAGAGGGTGCACCTAGTTCTTATGGGACCTTTAGTTTTATGATTAAATATAGGTGTGTTGTTGTGAAATTTTTTGCGCCCCCCTTGAATTCGTTGAAATTTAACTATTGTTAATTATTATTTAAAATTTGTTTTAATACTAACTAAGTACCAGCCATCTTGTCAAAGTTACGAAGTGACTTCTATACAACAATTATAGAATGAAAAGGTTCATAATGCGGTTTCTTGCGACCAAGATAGCCGGCCATTATAAATGATTTTAGAGTTCCGTGAGATAATATATAAACATTATGAACAGAGAATGACGATCACATTACAAATGACATTAATTTTATTGAATGTACTTGATGTTAATGACTTAATTAAAATTATGTTACCTACTATAATAAATAAATAATAATAATAATAAATATTGCTGGACATTACACACAGCGCCATCTAGTGCCACATTAAGCAACGAGGCTTGTGTCGTGGTCACCAGATAGTTGATATACTACATAGATACTTTTTGTTTGTAAATACATACTTATTATACATATAAACATCCATGACTCGGAAACAAATGTCCATACTATGCTTGTGTTGCATTTACCTACTTTGCAAAATAAAATCATTATACACGGTGTAAAATTTAATAAAAAAATGCGTTATCTAATTAATTATGTATTATTGAGCGCAGTGTACTTTTTCTGTTCGACCATAACATACTAAATAGGTGCATCTTGTGATTATTTGTTTAATTTCTCGTTCCACATTCAATAAAATGACAGAAAATTAATATTTTTTATAATTTTTCAGGTGAAGTAAAAGTGGACATCAATAAATTACGGTAGTGTTTTTGGATGTCGATAAATTTAGATTAGATCTGAGACTGACCTACAAAATGAAAAAACATAAGAAAATTTGACATTCGCGAGCATGTTCAATACAAACAAAAAATATTGAAAGTTCCACTTTTTAATTTAATTGTACTTCTGTGATTTTGCATGCCAAAACTTAGTAAATAAAAAGATATAAACAGTTTTTTCAGTATTTTTATTTTTCAGTTACCACTTAAGACAACGTATGCACTAAAGGTACAAAATACATGTGCTCGTTAAGCACTGTACACACCAATTTGCATTTAATATATTTCTGTATATCTTCCTGAAATTCGATATCTTTGGCAGCAGATAAGCTTGAAGTATCGGAAGATCAACGGAGTCACCTAAAATAATTAAATCAAATTGAGACATTGGTTGTAGTTATAATACTATAAGGTGATTATCTTAAAATTTAAACATACTATTTATTTCTGGTACAATATTCTTTTGTTGTATGTCAATGCCATCAGATGAACTTTTAATTTTTGATCTTGGCTCATAAGTTTCATCTGGAATATTTAAAAAATGACATTTATAAGAGAACTATAATAAAAAAAAACAATAGAAATACTTCTAAAAAAATAAAATTTATACGGAACCATTTTTGTTGTTGAGGCTTTGTTGAGGTACAGAATTAGCAGATGACGGGCCAGTTTTCAGTGATTCAAAAGTTTTTCTTACTTTCCGCTTGAAAGCCCCACTTTGTTTAAGCTTTTTCCATTGATCTAGATCCATATTTTTGTAAATATTGTAACAACGTTTGTTTAGCTGACAAAATGGAAGTTAGTTTTAAAAAGGCCCTTTTGGACCTTTATATAATTTTTAGGTCTGCTTAAAAAGTTCTGTAATGGTTACAAAATAACGCTTAAGTCGTATAATGGTTCGTAGTTCACCACTAAAATACTTCGTTATATACAGCTCTAAAAATAAACTTTTTGCGACGGTTTGATTACATAAAAGTCGTGTTAAGGTTACTTCGACCACCAACGCTGGTTAAACGAACCCTTTTATCTAACTGTTATGTAACATCGTATTATTTAGTTGGGTAAACGCGGTTTCCACAACCTACAATATACGACGTTGTATAAAAGCAGTCGTAAAAACGTTTACCTAACCTATACACTTGTACCACTATACGACGTTGCATTAAATAGTTGTAAAAACGTTTACCTAACCTATACACTTGTACCACTATACGACGTTGCATTATATAGTTGTAAAAACGTTTACCTAACCTATAATTTGTAACACTATACGACGTTGCATAATATAGTTGTAAAAACGTTTACCTAACCTATTATTTCGTACCATTATACGACGTTGTATAAAGTGGTCGTTAAAACGTTAACTCAACTATATAATAGGACCTTTTAGTCACAGGGACTGAATTGTTGTAGGAATAACGGTTACACAACCTCGTAGTTGTCTAATAACGTCTATTCAACAGTTATATAACCGAAAGTCGCATAAGATATGTTTTATATAACCAATTTGTTAGTTGGGCAGCGAGGCCCGAGTCGCTTTGGTGCTGAGTTGTCGGGTCGTGCTTGTCAACGCACACAGCGTCAACACTTACACACACCAGCGCGACGAGGGGACCGGGCGCGGGCGGCGCGGGCGTGAAGACAAGAGCTCGCGCGCCATTACCACCTTTCACCTCAACCGCGATCGCACGCAACTTATTTGTTAATTCTCCTATTAGATTTCATTATACCTTTTTAAATCATACAGTCCACTCTTTTATTTAATATCTGGGCCTATCTATGGTCCTTCGAGGCCTTCTAATAGGTAAAAGTTAAATATTTCGCGTCGCGGTCGCAAACCACGTCACCATCGCGCGTCCAGAATATTCAGCTGAAGGTCAAACAGCGGACATCGCAACAGCGAGCGCAGCCTACCAGCAACTGGAAGCAGCCAATCAAGCTGTGCGGGAATATAAGGGATTTGCTTCATGAAAATTGCAAGAATACTCGAATGCAAATAAAATAAAAATATATTTGGTGTTATTTAAACGGATTTTTACAGACAAGTGACTACAAAAGACAGCATATGACACATGAACAAAAAAACTGAACATGGAAACATTAAGTACAAAATAACTGATTGCCAGTTGCTGCTATGTGTTGGTCCAGCGCTCCAACATGCCCCCGGGCGTTGAAAACAACGGTTTCAACCAGATTCCGAAGACACAGGCAATGGGCAGATTCTGTTGAATGCCCGCCGAACGACTCCAGTGGAGGTCTGGATATCAGCTACACGAGCAATGCCATCAGTTCCCGGGTGAACAGCCACAATTCGTCCAAGTCTCCACTTCAGAGGAGGAAGAGAATCTTCCTTAATCACGACTAAGGAGTTTAATTTAAGACCATCCTTGCAGGCACGCCATTTGGACCGTACTTGTAATTCTGCCACATATTCCTTAGTTCATCTGCTCCAGAAGTGTTGGCGGAGTTGCTCAATTCGTTGGAAGCGAGACAGATGGTTTGCAGAGTAATCCCGGTAGTCAGGTTGCGGCAAGGAAGTAAGAGACCGCCCAATAAGAAAATGTCCTGGCGTAAGCGGAGTATAATCTGCAGGATCTGAAGACAACGGCGTCAGTGGACGAGAGTTCAAAATGGCTTCAATCTTAGCTAGCGCGGTGTAAAGCTCCTCAAAGGTCAAATTACAATTTTCCAACACTCTTTGATGGTGGTATTTTGCTGACTTGTCACCGGCCTCCCAGAGTCCACCGAAATGCGGGGTATATGCGGGTATAAAGTGGAACTTTATTCCATCGTTCGCTAAACTTTCACCCAAGGACGAACTATTTAATTTTAAAAATTTAGAAAGATCGTTGTACGCACCTACAAATGAGGTACCGTTATCCGAGAAGATATCAACGGGTTTACCTCTACGAGAAATAAATCGATACAAAGCCAGTAAGTAACTATTGCTAGTTAAGTCGCCAACGAGCTCTAAATGGATGGCCTTGGTTGTAAAACAAATGAAAATTGCGACGTACACCTTTACCAGCCTGCATCCACGACCTTGACGACTAGCACACATAATTGGGCCGGCATAATCAACGCCCGTGCTTTCAAAGGGATAACCTGGATGAAGGCGTTCTTGTGGTAAGTTACCAATTAACGGAGTAACGACCTTACCTTTCATGCGTTGACACAGAACACATTTGTGATAACAGACCTTTGCCAAGTTGCGACCTCCTATTGGCCAGTAAGATTCCCTAATGGAAGCTAGCAGTAATTGTGGGCCCGCATGCATTAATCTTCTATGCTCGAAATGAAATAATAATTTTGTAAACTTATGAGTGGACTGTAATACTATAGGGTGCTTTTTACTGTAAGCAAAATTTGAATTATCGAGACGTCCTCCTACTCGCATAATATTTTTGTCGTCTAAAAACACATTGAACTTGAGAAGGGCGCTCCCTTTAGGTAAACTTTTTTTATTTAAAAGTAATTCGTACTCAGAAAACGACTGAGACTGACTTTGAATAATGACAACATTTAGTGCATCTTGTAACTCATCATGTGACAAATAATGATTCTTTGGATAATGTTTTCTGCATGACTTAATAAATCGTAATAGATAAGCAACAGAACGTATCAGCCGTGAGTAATTAGAATAACAACTAAAATCTATTAAATCCTCACCTATTGAATCATTAAAGACAGCATTTAATACTACGTTAGGTCGAGTCTCCGGTAATGACTCCAGTGCTGGACACTTACTTTGTGAAGGCCAGTCAGACGAGTCTAGTTCTAAGAATTTTGGTCCATGCCACCACAGATCCAAATCCTGCAGAACACTGATATCCACTCCACGAGATATAAGGTCTGCTGGGTTTTGATCGGTTGGAACGTGCCGCCATGTACAGTTACCAGCCTTATCCAAAACTTCAGCAACGTGGTTGCGTACGAACGGCTGAAGTTTGGTAGGCATCATCTGTAACCATCCCAGTACGATGGTTGAATCAGTCCAACAATAGACCCGACTGATCTTCACTCGGAGTGAGCTCATAACTTTCTCATAGAGACGAGAACCGACTACCGCACCACACAACTCCAGTCGCGGGATTGTTAGTGGCTTTATGGGAGCCACTCGACTCTTAGCCATCAATAAACGAACCAAATGTTCACCCTTATCATTAACACTGCGAATGTAGGCGCAAGCACCATATGCGGACTCAGACGCATCTGTGAAAATATGGAGTTCAAGCTCCGTATATAAATTGCAGACTACAATTCGCGGAATACGGAAATGATTTAAAAGAGGCAAAGACTTAATTATCATATCCCAATGTTTACTAATCTCATTAGGTAAAGGTTGATCCCATGATAATTTGTCTAACCATAGTTTCTGTAACAATACCTTCATAGTGATAATAATAGGACCCAAAAGGCCTTAGGGGTCGAAAATTCGCGCAATCACGGATAGCAAATCACGCTTAGTGTGCTCATTTGAAGACTTAGTTACACTTATAGAGAACCCTAACTTATCAGTACCGACATACCATCCAATACCAAGCAATTTGTCAGGCTCATTAGGTCCAATGTTTAAGTCTAATGACGCCGGCAAGTTGCCTGACGTAGGAATACAATCCGACACTAGTTGAGGTTCATTTGACTTCCATTTTCTCAATGGCATACATGCCGAAGCAAGCGCCTTTGTAACTTCAGTGCGAATTAATCTTGCTTCGTCTAAGTCATTCCCCCCTGTCAGTAAATCGTCCACGTAAAAGTCATGTCTGATAATTTCAGATATTTTAGGGTTTCTACAATCGAGTCCTAGTTGTTTAATGCATCGAGTCGCGAGGAACGGTGCACTAGCCGTACCGTACGTGACGGTGTTTAATTCATAAACACTAATCGGCTCACAAACATTGTCACGCCAAACAATTTGTTGCAAATACCTATCTGACGGGTGGACGGCTATTTGTCTATACATCTTCTCCACATCTGCAGATAAGACATACTTGTAAAACCTGAAACGAAGAAGTATAGACAATAGATCGTCCTGTACAGTAGGCCCGACCATCTGTAGATCATTAAAGGACACTCCCGTCGAAGTAGGACAACTTGCGTTGAAGACAATACGAAGTTTGGTCGTGGTACTCGACTCACGTAATATTCCGTGATGGGGAATAAAATAACCGGTACACAAATTAGGGTTTTCAACTTTTGTCATATGACCAAGTGACTCGTATTCTAATAAAAAGTCATGATACATTTTACTAAAGTCTAGCTTCATCTTTATTCTACGCTCTAAAGACTGTAAACAATGTGCAGCTTTCTTAAAAGAATGTCCCAGAACTGAAGGATCTTTCTTAAGGGGTATACGAACACAAAAACGACCATCAGCCAATCGTGTCGTATTTTTAACGAAATGATCTTCACTCATTTTCTCTTCTGGCATATAAGAATTGGAAGATTTCGCACTCACCTCCTCTAATTGCCAGAACCTTTTCAATTCTGTTCTAAGCTTTTCCCAGTCACTATCATCCCTATCGGAAATCATTTTAGAAAAATTACAATTTACATTATTTGAAAGCAGTGAAATATAATTTTGAGAAATTGGACCGGAAACTATCCATCCTAAACGGGTTTCACATAATAGTGGTTTTCCGGTACCTAACTTTAGTCTTTGCGATCCTAACAATTCCCAAAAGAGGTCAGCGCCGATTAATAAATCAACATCAGCAGGCTTATAAAAAGTAGGATCAGCTAAAATAATATCAGATGGTATTTCGAAATCAGAAATATTTATTTCACGGCACGGTACGTTACTTGTAATGTAAGGCAGAACAAAACAATTAAGTTCAAAAGCACAACTATCATCTAATGACGTCAACTTAACACGACATGTTTTGCCTACGTGCGAAGTGACATTGTTGATGCCAAGAATCGATTTACTTACTTGGCTAGTTATTAAACTAAGTTGTTTACACAACCTGTCCGTTATGAACGACGAGGTGCTACCGCTGTCAAGAACAGCGCGAGCGAAATGCACGCAACCACTGTGGTCCCGCAGTTTGACCAGGGCGGTTGATAATAACACATCTTGCTGCTTATTACCACGAGATGCAATGTTAGCTGACAAAGCTACGGTATTTGTATCATTGCCGGTCGACGGTAAAGAAGACGATGCAGGCAAGTTGTTGTTATCACGAAGTGTATTCGGAATAGTGCCTTTAAAATCTACGTGAATTAGTGTGTTATGCCTACGTTTGCATAGTTTGCAACCTGGTTTTTTACATTTGTTAGCATAGTGACCTGAACGAAAACAGTTGTAACAGACTTTATAACTGGGTAGTAATTTGAGACGATCATCATTGCTTAGTGCGAGAAACTGTGAACAATTATTTAAAGAGTGATCATTGCTATTGCATTTAGGACACACTTTATGAGCCAATTCAGTGACAGAACTGTTTGAAGATTGTGTTGCCACCATAGACTTGATTTTAGGGCCTGATTTACCTGACGATTGGGAATGACTATTGCGACCTAGTTCCAAGGTCTCAATTAGATTGGCACGATTACGTAGGAACTGCATCAATGCGTCTAACGTGATCGGGCTATCTTTATCGATCCTACCTTTGTACTCCTCCCATTCACGATACGTCTTTTGATCAAGCTTGCGAGAAACAAATTCAATCAAAAGAGTGTCCCAGGTTTTAACAGGTTCTCCTAACGACTCTAATGCACGCAAATCTTTATTCAAGTAATCAATTAAACTTTTTATTGCAACTGAAGATTCCTTTGAGATAGGCTCGATATTGAACAATGCAGACACATGATTTTGTACCAATAATCTTTTGTTGTCAAATCGATCACATAATAACCCCTATGCCACAGAGTAATTCCTCGAAGAAAACTGAATAGATTTAATTACTACCGCAGCAGTTCCCTCAAGAGATGCTCTCAAGTAATGGAACTTATTGATTTCGTCAATGTCATCATTACAATGGATCAGACTAGTAAAGGTGTCGCGAAATTCAAGCCAATTAGAATATAATCCACTAAACTTTGGCAACTGAATCGTTGGCAGCTTAACTGGCTTGTGCATGCTAACAGGTGTACTTTTACAGCTTTCCATCGATTTACTATCCTTGTTAAATTCACTCAGAACATTTTGTGCTCTGGACAAGGATTTATAATAACGAGACTCGAATTCGGAACGCTCTGAGTATTGCAATTTGTGATCATCTACAATGCATTCCAGACGTAACTGTACCTCATCATACTGCTCGTACAACGACTCCATCTTGCCCATGCGCAACTGCAATTCAGACACATCACAGTTTGTTAACTCTTTGTCCTGAAGTGAGTCCAAAAAGTTTGCGAATGCAGTCAAACGACCCTTAAAGCTTCCTCGCTTTTTAACTAAATCCTTTTCCTCGGACATGCTGGGAGATGAGTGTTGTCAACCTGAAATTGATACAGGAATGCAAATTATGAAACACGAACAATACAATTATACACGCCTAAACTGTGTTGTACACTTCCTGAATGCTATTGCAAACAACACACCTAATAATGTAAAAACCAAGTGTTTAAACCTTACAAAACATCCAAGTGCAATCTTTTTATTTGTATTACTTTATTGCTAACTTAGTAATAATAAGGCACAACTAAAAACACTAATCTTCATGGAATCCATAAGTGATTCTAACTAATAAGTATTAATGACCAAATTCAATTAATGAATGATATTATATGTATTATGTTATGATACCTGCTAACAATTATCGACCATTGTTATTAACAAAGTAGATAATTATGTGAATTAGTTACAGCTTTATACCTGACTTAAGTTTAAACTGTAAACAGTATGATTTTAAACTTAAATTTGCTGTTGAATAAAATACTAATTACAATGCAACAAGTACCTAATGATTTTCATCTAACAATACAATAGGTAATATAACAAATTATACGGACCTTTTTAATGACCATTTATTTATACTACCTGAGTGTTGGGTATCGATATTAGTTAAATATAAGCGCAGTACACCGCTAATAGCTTGCTCGAGATCAATCCAATTCACCGGCAAAAACCTCCACGACACGTGGAAAATATAATCCTTAATTCCTTGATAATGTCCGACGATGTTTTTTGTATTATACGTTATCCGGCTCGAAGGACCATGTGCGGGAATATAAGGGATTTGCTTCATGAAAATTGCAAGAATACTCGAATGCAAATAAAATAAAAATATATTTGGTGTTATTTAAACGGATTTTTACAGACAAGTGACTACAAAAGACAGCATATGACACATGAACAAAAAAACTGAACATGGAAACATTAAGTACAAAATAACTGATTGCCAGTTGCTGCTATGTGTTGGTCCAGCGCTCCAAGCAGCGTGGGCCACGTCAGACGCAAAGGCACGAAAAACACCATCGCGCGTCCAGAATTCAGCTGGAGGTCAAACAGCGGACATCGCAACAGCGAGCGCAGCCTACTAGCATCTGGAAGCAGCCGATCAAGCAGCGTCGACCACATCAATCGCAAAGGACGAAAAAAGGGTTTGATAGCAGCAGTTTCGTGAGTCCGACCAATTCATTCTTTAAAGTACCTTTTCAGTTCCATCAAACATTCAGTCAGCTTGCTTAATTGCCATCCATCCCCATTTCCAACCATAAATTCAGCAATTAGTTTCTACGTAATTATTCAAACATAAGCAATTATTGCATCAGATTTTTTTTTCTCACACCGCCTACCTACATTTTACTTTTCGAAATTTTCTTGGCAATCTCATAAGACTTCGATTAATTCCAATCACCAATCATCTCTTTTCATTATTCGATCGTTTTCTAATACATTTTTCTTTCATTCCGTACAGATTTCATCGCCTTGCTCTCAGCGTACTGAGTTGGCCTCACACCGAGGGTAATTTGGTAAAGTTGCGTGAACATCACACTGTGCCTGCCACATTTCCGATCCAACTTAAGTATTGTTTCAAACATCACTTTCATTAAGTTTCAACAATGACTGATTCTAGACAAGCCCAAACATCTAATAAGCCCGATGAATATGACTTTCTCACACAGCTCAATACATACAAAAAAAGGAGATCAAGTCACAAAGGAAAGGTCACGGTTTTTAAAAATTATATAGATTCATTATTATCCAAAAAACAGTTGTCCGATTTAGACGTAATACAATTAAGTAATCGATTAGAGTCCTACAAGTCCCTTGCAAATGAGTACGATAAAAACCAGTGCCTCATCGACGACATTATTGGGGTTTCAGACGAACAGCTGAAGGAGCGGGAGCAATTTGAAACGGAATATCAATATCAACTTGCGCTCGCCATCCAGCTGCAGCGAGACAATGGAACTGCCTGCGTCAACGGGTCTGTACAAACTCCAACTGCAGGTGAATCAGCAACTAAAGCATTCATTAAATTACCCACCATTGACCTTCCACACTTCTCAGGGGAATATCAGAATTGGCTCGAATACAGAGACACTTTTGAATCACTCATACACAAGAACAAATCAATAGATAACATTCAAAAGTTTCACTATTTGCGTGCATCTCTGCAAGGAGTGTAACAGATCTACTTGCTCCTATTTAAAATAAATGGATAAGCAGACTTGTTCAATTAAATTTTAATAGAGGGGAAAGATAAAAAATACAGCTAGTTATAAAAAACTACCTAGCACGCACTCAGTTTTAAAGTTTATGCACTTAGATGGACAATAATGAGTTTACCACACTGTAAGAACGGGATCAGGCGTCAGGGTAGCAGGTCGATACCGGAGTAACCTTGAAGTTGAGCTCTGAAGCAGTAGAAACGGCGGTAGCGCAGATCTCAGAGTTCACTAGGTCAGCTCAGCAGCAAGACAGTGCAGAACTCAGGGCCAGACGTAGGACAGCCCTGCGAGACCAGTAGACGGACAGGCACGTAGTTAGCCTCCGAACATCGGGAGTAGAAGTCCCAGGAGAAACTTTCGTTGGATCCCCTGGACAGTTTAAGAATCTCACCGCCAAAACCAAGCTGCTCTCTGATACTCCTCAAATCAGATTCCAGAGTCAACCTTTCAGCCGTCCGTCAGCTCGTTTCTCCCAAAGTAGTCTTCCTTTTTCAAATCTTAGTTTTCTTAGTGTCGCCATCATCTCAACTGACAAGTGTAGTCGGCCAGGACATATACATGAGTGCGTAAAGAATTTTATAATTTAATTTAATATTAAGTTATTTAGTAAACAATCATAATAATCTACAAAATATAATGGCTAAACACATATTGATAAAAATAATTTAAATTATACAAACCAAAAAGAGAAATCATAGAGCTAGACCATAGACTTGTGGCGACCCTATACATAGCAAGAAGTCGAGTCAGCAAAAGTGGCCAGAGGCCACCACTCACCGTGTCGCGTCGCCACAGTCGGTCTCCCATCGCGGTACAATAATCATGTATTTTATGTAACGTATTAAACTCCGTATATATTCGCAACAAGTTATTTGATTTCTTCAAGGTCACCACCCATCTCCAATAGCATTTATACCGAACCAAATAAGAACACGCAAACACTAAAGTGGTGAACCCGACGTGATTAAGTGAAGTGAAATAATTGTGGACAATAAATATTCAAAATTTAAAATATCGGACTTAAAATATGGAAGGTGTAATTATACAGAAAACAAACTCAGACTCAGTGCAAAACCCCGTTTACGTAATGCCGCAAACAGCATCGTATCAGGACTGCCTCGGGGGGACACCGACTGTCACCGGAGCAGCAGCGGATGACATGGCCGCGATTAGCATCAATGCACGACTTCCTGAATTTTGGCCGCACATGCCAAGGCTTTGGTTCGCCCAATTCGAACATGCCATGATGCCTCAGAAGGCTAGCGATGACGTAAAATTCCAAGTCGCAGTTTCGAAGCTTGCACCAAACGCGCTTCAACAAGTAAGCGACATCATTTACAACAGCTCTCTTCCGCACAAGTATCAAACCTTGAAAGACTGGCTTCTACAAGTTTACGAAGATTCCATTAACGCACAGTTCAAGAGATTAGTAAGCGAGTTGGAACTCGGTGCACAAAAACCGTCACAATTGTTGAGACAAATGCAAGACGTAGGCCGTAACATGCAAATATCGGAACAAATATTGAAGAACCTGTGGTTAAGTAGACTTCCTGCTACAGTCAGAGCGAGCTTAGCAGTAACTCAAGAGCTAAATTTAGAAAAATTAGCTGGCGTAGCAGACAATATTATGGAGCACATCAACGTTGGCGAGGTCGCAACCTTGAATAACTCAGCACCGTCAACATCAGCCTTTCCTGTCTCGGAGATATTAGCACATATGAATAAACTAGCATTAGAAGTTGCCACTTTAAGAACAGAGGTACAAAGTCGAGGACGCAGCCGTTTCCGCGAACGAAGCAGAGGACGAGACTTCCGAGGACGCCGATATGACCGTTCCTGTTCCCGATCCAAATCAGCAGCGAGGATTACACCTAACGACCCCAAGTGGTTATGCCGTTACCACTACAAGTTCAGAGATCAGGCGCACCGCTGTGAGAAACCGTGCAATTGGAATACCAACCAGGGAAACTGAACGAGGTACGTTCGACGGCGGACGATTACGTACCATCAGCTAACAACCGCCTATGTGTCACCGATTTACAGAACAACCTCAATTTTTTAGTGGATACTGGTGCCAACATCTCGGTAATTCCGGCTTCTCTTAAGGACAAAAAGTGTGGTGAGTCAACAAAATATCGTTTATTTGCTGCAAATGGTAGTGAAATCCGTACTTACGGCGTAAAAACTCTAGTGTTAAATTTAAAATTAAGACGTGTTTTTAAGTGGACTTTTGTAATAGCAGATGTATCTCAACCAATTCTAGGCGCAGATTTCCTAGCTAATTATAAGTTACTCGTTGACCTAAGTTCTAAAAGATTAGTCGATCAGATAACAAGTCTGAATGTCCTTGCTTCTTTGGTTTGCTCAAATCAAGACACAATTAACACGATCGATAGTAGCCACCCGTATTATAGTATTTTGAGTGAATTTCCTGAAGTTTTAAAGCCAGTTTCATTTAAAGAAGTCTCAGCTCATTCGGTATGTCACTTTATTGAAACAACGGGACCCCCAGTGCATACAAAAGCACGGCGGTTACCACCCGAACGTTACAAAAAAGTTAAAGAAGAGTTTTCACTCATGCAAGAGTTAGGGATTTGTCGTCCTTCAAAAAGTGCATGGGCTAGTCCGTTACATGTCGTTCTAAAAAAGAATGGTCAATTACGCCCTTGTGGTGATTACAGACAGTTGAATGCCGTTACAATTCCTGATAGATATCCGATTCCACGATTACACGATTTTACATATATTCTGGCAAATAAAAAAATATTTTCGCGCATTGATATAAATAGAGCATACCATTGTATTCCAGTAAATGACTCAGATATTCAAAAAACCGCTATAATAACACCATTTGGACTTTTTGAATTTCAACGCATGCCGTTTGGTCTACGAAATGCTGCGCAGACGTTTCAGCGTTTCATGGACCAAAATGTGTTAGCAGAATTAAGTTCAGAGCTAGGATCAGATTTCTATTTTGCCTACTTAGATGACGTAATAATTGCCAGCGAGAATATAGAAATGCATAAAAAACATTTACAAGCAGTACTTAAAAAATTTGATGAACACGGAATAACAATTAACGTTTCGAAATCTACGTTCGGTCAAGAGAAAATTGAGTTCTTAGGACATGAAGTATCAACTAAAGGCGTGTGTCCATTGCAAGAGAAAGTCGAAGCTATTTTAAATTACCCTAAGCCAGAAACGATATCAGACCTAAGACGCTTTCTCGGGATGATAAACTTTTACAGGTCACATATTCCAAATGCCGCTGAAATTCATACCGAACTAAATAAGTACTTACATAATGCAAAGCGTAACGATAAATCAAAAATTAATTGGACAGATACTGCAAACAAAGATTTCGAACGGTGTAAAACCAGCCTTAGAAATGCAGTCACGTTATCGCATCCGTTACCCGACACCCCGCTCGCGCTCATGACCGATGCATCAGGTACGTGCGTGGGCGCAGTGTTACAGCAGAAAGTAAATCAGCGCTGGGAACCTTTAGGTTATTTTTCTAAAAGAATGTCGGACGCACAACAAAAATATTCGACTTATGATCGCGAATTACTAGCTATCTATATGTCAGTTCAATATTTCAGAAAGACGTTTGAAGGACGTCCGCTAATTATTTATACCGACCATAAACCTTTAACTTATGCATTTAACAAAAAAGCCACCGAAAAAGAAATACCACGGCGAACAAGACATTTATCTTATATCAGTGAGTTTACTACAGACATACGTCACATACCAGGCTCAAGTAACATAGTTGCAGACGCGTTATCTCGGATAGAAACTATAAACTGTCCTACTAGTATTAATTACAATGAATTAGCTATTGACCAGAGTAAGGATAAGGAATTACAATTACTGTTGCAACAAACGAAAGACACTTCGCAATTCAGGGAAATTTACTTACCAAACTGCGAAAAGTCATTAATTAGTCACGTATCAGATAAGAATAGCAGACCCTATTTAACACCTAATTTCCGTAGAATAGCTTTCGAATCATTGCATAACATTAGTCATCCAGGAAACAGAACCACGAAGAAAATGATTACAGAAAAATTCTATTGGCCATCAATGAATAAAGATATCTCGGTATGGACAAAAACTTGCATTCCTTGTCAAAAGTCAAAAGTCCAGCGTCATACGATGTCAGAATTAGGGCAATTTTCGCCAAGTCAAAGATTTGAACATATACACCTTGATCTCGTTGGTCCGTTACCTACTACCCCTGAAGGCTATAAATATTTGCTAACTATGATAGATAGAGCTACCGGTTGGCCAGAAGCAATACCGTTGCAGGACATCACGGCAGAAACCGTTGCCAAAAATGTTCACGACAACTGGATTACACGATTCGGTTGTCCTCGTCGTATTACGACTGACCAAGGAAGACAATTCGAAAGTTCCTTATTTACTAATCTTACAAAGTTACTAGGGATACAAAAACTACGTACAAATGCTTATCACCCTCAAAGTAATGGGATAATAGAGAGGTGGCATAGAACATTAAAGTCAGCATTAAGAGCTAGGTTAAATAATAAATTAAATTGGTACAAAGAATTGCCTACGGTTATGTTTGGACTTCGCGCGGTGCCGCGCGCAGACACAGGCGTCAGCACCGCGGAATTAACGTATGGTACAAAGTTAAGATTACCAGGCGATTTCTATAATATTAATATAGCGGAAAATAATAGCACATATACATTCGTAAATAATCTACACCGTACTATTAACGATCTGAGACCTAGACCAATTACCCAGAGAGATTCGCGAACTATTTTCGTACACAAAGATTTACAACAATGTGAACATGTTTTTGTAAGGCAGGATATGGTTAGACAGTCACTATCCCCTCCCTATGAAGGCCCGTTTAAGGTCATTAGGAGAGGAGAAAAGTCGTTTATTATAGATGTATTTGGTAAGAAAAATTCAGTGTCTATTGACAGACTTAAACCTGCTTACATATTAAATGTAGATAAGCAAACCGAAGGACAAGGTTGTTTAGATAAAACTAATAATTATAATGATTCTCATGTAAACCAAAACTGTCAACATAATGAACCCGCTACGAGCGTGAAGCCTAACACTTATACCACACGTAGTGGCCGAGTTACGAAACCGACCGTAAGATTTCTGTCAACTACTTGAAATTAAGTATTTAAAATCATTAGACCTCCTCACAAATAAACATTTCATTATTAACCATATGATCATAGCTGATCCATACTTACGTCCAAAAATGGGTACAACAGTCAGTAAACCAGAGGAGATTATTATAGCCCAAAACGGAGCTAACAGTGCAAGTACAAGTAATTTAGAAGCAAGCGTAAAGATGTACGGATCCATCATGTTGGCAGTACTTATTTTATGCGGAATAATGTTCATGTATTTTTGTCTACAAAAGTGTAAATCATGGAGTGCAAATTGGATGCAGTCCCAAGTTAAAACTGTACATACGGAAGTTCCTGTAGTTGCTATACAGCAACCAAGACAACAATAATGGGTAGAATATTTCAATTATTGGTATGTTAATTATGTTATTATTTGTGTCAATTAACTTAGAATTATAACTACGTAACTTCATTGCTGTTTAAATCAAATTACCCATAGTATTATTCGCATCCTGTTGTATCAGCAAGTCAGTTACTAAGAATACGATAACAACATTGTTTTATTTTACTTTGTAACAAACAAGTGTGTAAAGTTTCAGCGTTCACAGCAGATTATGTTACATTATTGTTTAAAGAAACTTATGTTATGCTTACTCTGTTATCGTTGTTACAGAATGATGACCAAGCTCCTCCGGTTATAATTAAGTAGATGTTAAGTGTATAAGGTAGCGATATAAAAAAAAACAATGTAATTTCTGATATATTTTTATTATGTATTTCAAAATTTTTGTAAGAGGGGGAGTAGCTGTGGCGACCCTATACATAGCAAGAAGTCGAGTCAGCAAAAGTGGCCAGAGGCCACCACTCACCGTGTCGCGTCGCCACAGTCGGTCTCCCATCGCGGTACAATAATCATGTATTTTATGTAACGTATTAAACTCCGTATATATTCGCAACAAGTTATTTGATTTCTTCAAGGTCACCACCCATCTCCAATAGCATTTATACCGAACCAAATAAGAACACGCAAACACTAAAGACTGAACAGAAAGAGATTTAAAAAACTAACTGACAGTTTGACAATTTGACGCTTGACGTAAATATCACAACATGAAAATTATAATAATATTTTATTTCAGCTATTTCCAAGTTAAAGAATCGTATTTAAACCGATTTGCTGAGTGTAGATATATAAACAAATAAAAAGCATGATAAATAGTATTATGAATGGTGAATATGAAGCGTAAGTATAGCATAATACTATAGGAGAAGCATCAGAAATGATTAAATCATTAGAAATGTCATCAGACAATTACCGGGTAGGTTGGGAACTCATCACAGACAGGTACAATAACACGCCTCAACTGATACACAATCACCTACACGCATTAATCAGCATAAAAAACATCGAAAAAGAATCCGCAACAGCACTCAGACAATTACTAGACACAGTAAACAAAAATTTCAGAGCACTTAATAATTTAGGCGAACCCACAGTAGACACAATGTTAATTTATCTAATTACCTCCAAATTAGACTTCAGAACACTCAGATATTGGAAAGAAACAATCAGTAATAATACAGCAGAAAAGCCCACACTTCAAGATTTAACAACATACCTTAATGATCGCTGTATTCTTTTACAAAATCTTGAAGACACTAAAAACATCAATAAATTAGATTCAAAATCACAAACATCCAAATCAGACAATAAAGAAAAACAATCACGCAATCCATGTCCCTTGTGTAAAGGTCACCATTATCTATTCGCTTGTCCACAATTCAAACAAATGACCGTAGAAAAGAGAATAGAAAAGGTTTCCAAGTTTTCAAATTTCTGTGCTAACTGTTTGCATACCGGTCACGAAACGAAGTCTTGTCGTGGCGGAGAATGTAAATATTGTCAAAAGAAACACAACACAATGCTACACATACACAAGGAAACGAACAAAGACAATGCGCACACCACGCTCGCCAGTAACAGTAGTTCACAACACACATCAGTACTACTTTCCACTGCCGTAGTGCATGTCATCGCCAGTGATGGAACACCACACTTGGCGAGAGCATTACTGGACAATGGAAGTACCTCCTGTTACATCACAACCAACCTGGCTACAAAACTCAATCTCACATTCGAACCCATCCACGGCACAGTCTCAGGCATAAATCAACAACATACAAACATATTTCATCGCACAAATGTACCAATACAATCATTACATAATTCATTCACAACTAATATATGATCAAACGAACTTCAAGTGAAGTTCGATCATTATTATATGAGTCGCTTCATTCGAAGATATTTTTTACCATGTAGTCCCCTTCCCTTGCGCTAGCAACTACGCACGTCTTTTTAGATTTTTTTTTTTTTTTTTTTTATATTCTGGCAACACTGTGCCCCGCCTCGTTGTGTCGGTCAGTTGTAACCATCATTATTTTAGAGATGAATAAGTTTGATTTTTCGCAAATCTCTTCAGGGTTCTCTAGGGCGGGTTGGGAAATTAATATCTTCGAATGAAGCGACTCATATAATAATGATCGAACTTCACTTGAAGTTCGTTTGATCATATATTATATTTCGTCGCTTCATTCTTCAGATATTTTTTACCATGTAGATGTTAAGAGATAATGAGATTTGCAGGTTCATTCAAATAAATAGCAAAGATTCTATAAATCATTATTTATTTATTGTTCAATTACATAATAATATTGAAAAAATAAAGGATGTTCTTCTTATGATTCGTGTTTGATTTACAATCAATTCTTTACAACTATACTTAATGTAATTACAACTAAAGGCATACCGATTCTGCAAACTCGGCTTCATTAATTATATTAAGTTTATAAAACTTGGCAAACGTTTGAGAACGACTGGTCCATTCCGCGGTTCTACGTATTGTTTCAATGCACACGCCTGCCGAGCTTGCAGAAGAAGTTGAGGCGTGTCGTGTACTGTGTGCACTGAATAGTGATGTATCGACACCGCTCTCTGATAACACCAATTTTATCCAACGACTTATGGTTTGAGCTGTGGCCGCCTTGTTAGGTTTTTTAATTGTTAGTATTAAGTTATTTATATTTTTAGCTCTTAGGTTTTTTGTGACAAATAAGTAATCTGTGTGTATATTTTGGCCTGCTAGGTTTAAGTTTATAGGCTCCTCTTAACAAACGTTTAATGCATTCGTCGGAACCAATGTTGTTGCCCAATAGTAACGAGAGTGCGGATCTGTGGGAATTTAAAGATCCATACGAGGCACCTTTATTAAACTCTGTTGTCAGAAAGGAGATGACCTTTACTACTGTGCTCTCAAAAGTATCAATTTTGTTAATTTTGCAGAACTGCCACCAGAGTTTGTATGAAACGCTATATTGTTTTTTGGTATTATCAGAAAGCGATGCTAACATGAGATCTATTGCTTCTACTGGGATGTTACGTCGGAGGAAGGCTTCCCGGAGAGTATCGCTGCAGCCAGTGTAAGATGACTGTGCAGTGGGTGGTGGTGATCCCTGGAAGAGGATAGAAGCAAGTTTTTACTGGGTTCAAAAAATATTATTTCTGAGGAGATTAATTCTGTAACAATAGGAAACCATGGCTGTGATGGCCACCATGGAAATACGAGTATACCACACGCCTCATCGTTTATTATCTTATAAGCACTTTTAAGTATTAATGAGAATGGGGGAAAAGCGTAGAAAAAATCATTTTTCCAATTAATTGTAAATGCGTCGACAGTAGACGCGTCTGGGTCAGGAAACCAGGATGCGTAAACATGACATTTGGCATTAATGCGAGAGGCGAACAGATCAATTACAGGTTGACCTAATTTACGAATGATAGTTTTAAATGCTTGATCTGATAAGCTCCATTCTATATCAGGGTTAATTTTTCTTGATTCAATGTCAGCTTCGATATTTTGTTTGGTATTAATATAGGATGCAAATATCCATATGTTCCGCTTCTCGCACCATTGCCAAATTTGATAAGCAAGATCATTTAAATGAGGATATTGCACTCCTCCCATTCTATTAATATAACTCAACGCTGTGTTATTGTCAACTCGTAACAATATGGAACAATTTGATCGTTTCTTTGCGAAAGTTTTTAGTGCTAAGAAACTAGCTAATAACTTTAGGTAGTTTATATGACATTCTCTTTCGGTTTCCTTCCATGATCCATGAGCACGATTACCATCACAAAATGCTCCCCACCCTGATTTTGAAGCGTCGGAAAATATTTCCAATTCGAAATCAGGGGTGACGACGAAGTTAGTACATGTAAAAATATTTTGTGACCACCAATTTAAATCATTAAGTATGTATCGTTCTAGTTTTATTTTAGAATTATAATTATTATGGTATCGATTCAACAAAAGGTATTTTTGACGCTCTAGTGTTTTGGTATATAACCACCCGTATTTAACAGCAGGACACGCTGCTGTGAGAACGCCGATTAACTGAGCGAATTCTCTTATGGTACAGGGAGGTAAACTAATAAACTTTTTAACAAGTTGCGCGATATTACGACGTTTGTCAATAGGTAAGGAAACCGAAAGGTTTGTCGTATTATAGATAAAACCTAAAAATTTGCAATTTTCTCTTGATGGGGTAATAATGAGCTCTTTTTATAATTTATCACAAAACCGAGACAAGTTAACATTCGTAAGGTTTCGTTAACGTTATTGAGGCACTCAGTATAGGTCTTACCGATACATAAGATGTCATCTAAGTAAATGACTGATTTATGTCCTTTGTATCTAAGGTAGGTCATGACCTCCTTCATAATTTTTGTAAACACTCTAGGAGCAATGGAAAGGCCGTAAGGCATTGCGTTAAATTCGTATGTTATTATATCAGATTTATTATTTTCGAATTGAAAACGTAAGTATTTTCGAAATGATTTTTTAATTGGAACTAAAAGATAGGCTTCTTTAAGATCTATCGTTGCAAGGAAACCATTTTTTGGAATAAGTCTAGAGGCAGTCCTATGATCTTCCATTTTGAAGTGAGTTTTTTTAACGAACTGATTAAATGATTTCAGATTTAATATAAATCTCTTTTCACCGTTTGGCTTAGGTGATAAAAATATGCGAGATATAAACTGGTCTTTTACAGGTTCACAAACGTTAACCGCACCTAGATCTATGAGCTTGCTAACTGCGATCGCCATATCACATTTTTCTTGTTTAGACCAAAATGTTTTGGTTGTATTATGGGGTTGTAGTACCCCATCTGATAAAGGGATATCTACACCTTGACTAATCCATCTGAGAACTGTCGTATTATCAGTGATATTTGCCCAGCAATCATAATAAAACTTAATTCTTCCTGCATGTACCTGAGTCAATGACGTCGTGTTGGAGCACGTTGCTTGTAGTTGGCCTTCGGCTGGCTGGGTGCAGGTGGAGCTCGGTAGTTGGTACGTTTCTGACCCCCTCGCCCCCCTCCCCTGTTCGATTGGAAGCGAGAAGGTCCCGACCAGTTTCCCTGGTAGCTGGACCTGTTAGCTGCTGGTTGTGCTCTCAAGCTGGAACTAGAAGGTTTTAGTGCGGGCAAAGTCTTCTTGATTTGTTCCCCTTGTTTTACAATCGCCTTTGAGGCTTTAATTTTTTCTGAAAGATCGTTACCAAAAAGTGTGTTGTCACGTTCGGAACGATCAAGAAATTGTAAAAATGATTTGTCCAACCCGGGAAGTATAAATCTGACTCTAGCTTCCGTATTTTGGTAATGCAAGTCGGATAAGATTCGGCATCCGTCACTTATAAATTTAATTGCATCTACTCTGCTTTCATTATTTACAAGCAAGTGTAAACCTCTATTGACAGCGGTAATGCCCAGTCCCAGTTGTTGTTGGCTAGCGGTCATTTTCTTGTCCCGAAATCTACCAGATTCGGGTATGGCCGCAGAGACCTCAAGGTTAAGCGTTGGTGCTTGAAGTAAAGGACAGTTTTCGGGTATGAGGTAATTTCTCAAAAGTATCTCCCTATTTTCTTTTGTCATACCTTTTTTGAGCAAAGGTAGCCATATTTTTGCGAGATTTTCATGAATTTTCTCGCCAAACTCCGGTGTCTCGTCTGTGATTTCACCTAATGCCGCCAAAATATTTGGGTCCATGGGATTCGTTGCTTCGATGTCAACGCAGGGTGGATTGGCTGCAACTTCTGGGGCAGTAAAAGCGTCGCTCGCTGGTGGTTCTGGCGGTAATATGTCTGGCTCGGAGTCTGCCACAGTGTCCACATTGTCAGGGTCCCCCGTTTCTCTTGGACCTGGTAACATTTTTCATAAGTTATGAGGGTAGTCATAACTTTACACGACGAGGAATTTGTAAGTACACAAGAACAGTATTACACGTGATTCTAGTTTATAGAAACCATGTTTGTTCTATTTATAGCCATCGTGTTATCATCTCGGATAACCTCCCGGTATAGTTAAACCTTCGTGTTGCCATCGCGGACAACCTCCCGGTATTATTGGGTTACTTAGTAAAGTAACTGGTAGGTATTTAGCCATCGTGTTACCATCTCGGGCAACCTCCAGGCGTTTTTTCTTCACAGAAGTAATATTTTAACTTTTTATTATCACTTATAGAACACCAACGATGAACAAAATTGTACTTACTTGGATTTTCTTCCGAATCTGAAGACAAATAACGTCTTATTCGACGACGGTGAGCCTTTTTTTCCAACCTCCGTATTTTATTTTTGTAATGCTCGATCTTATCCTCCGCGTTTCGTTTCGGCATACTGGGTAAATACACTTTTAACCTATTGAGAGCTGAAGACGTCCGTTCGTTGCTGCGCACGAAAAAGGAATGATGGTTACAACTGACCGACACAACGAGGCGGGGCACAGTGTTGCCAGAATATAAAAAAAAAAAAAAAAAAAATCTAAAAAGACGTGCGTAGTTGCTAGCGCAAGGGAAGGGGACTACATGGTAAAAAATATCTGAAGAATGAAGCGACGAAATATAATTTGTCATGTTTGGTACTTGACACCATAGCACACTCATTACCAAACATGCGCATCAATACACAAGATTTAAATCTACCTAAACATTTAAAACTCGCCGACCCACATTTCTATGAACCCGCCCCAATAGACTTATTGCTAGGTGCTGACATATTCTGGCAAATAATCGGCAGCGGTCAGATTCAGTTAGGCAAACAACAGCCTACACTACAGGAAACTGAATTAGGCTGGCTAGTTTCTGGGTGTACAACAAACACCAACAAACACACAAACAGTTGTTTTTTCAATAACAACAATCCCGATCAGTTATCACGTTTTTGGGAGCTAGATAGCTTATCTAATTCACAAATCAACGATCCATGCGATTCAGATGCATGCGAGATCATTTTTAATCAAACAACCACAAGACAAAGTGATGGCAGTTTCATTGTCACTATTCCATTAAAAAAATCACCGGAATGCTTGGGTGATTCATTCTACCAAGCCAAAAAACGACTTCATTCCATAGAAAACCGCATGAATTCCGATCACACATACAAACAACAGTACTCAAACTTCATAAAAGAGTACCTACAACTAGGTCACATGACTTTGAACAAACATTCACATAAAAATAAAAACATTCATTCAGAACACAACATTATACAATCAAGTGCACACAGCACTAACACAAACAAACAGCGCACATCAGTGTACTATCTACCACATCACGGAGTTATACGTGAGTCAAGCACCACCACAAAATTCAGATCAGTGTTTGATGGTTCCGCAAAAACATCCACAATGCTATCACTCAACGACATACAGTTAATAGGACCGGTCGTTCAAGACGATCTTATTTCTATACTCATTCGCTTTCGTCAACATAAGTACATAATATCAGCTGATATAGAAAAAATGTTTCGCCAAATATCAGTGGTGGAACGTCACCGGCCCCTACAACAAATCGTATGGCGATACAATCCTACGGAACCTTTGCAAACTTACACGCTCAACACTGTCACATATGGTACGGCTTCAGCTCCGTTCTTAGCAACACGCTGCATCAAACAAATAGGCCTAGATTGTCAAAACACACAAAATCATTCAGACAACTATGATCACAAACTGGTCTCCGAGATCATCTTGCATGATTTTTATTGTGATGACCTCTTGACCGGAACAGATGACGAGTCGGTACTATTGGAAATTGCCAACGGAGTTTTTTCCGAATTAAAAAAATATCAATTTCCACTTAGAAAATGGCAGTCTAACTGTCCCGCAGTTCTAAAAAAAATAGATTTCAGTGATACAGACAACACAACAGTTAACCTTAGTTCAAACGATCCATCAAAAACACTAGGCATATTTTGGAACATACACAAAGATACAATCTTATATACAGTACATTCAGATCTAGCATCACAAAAACAAATCACAAAACGCACAATTTTATCCACTATAGGTCAGATTTTCGACCCATTAGGTCTCATTAGCCCGTGCATACTCGAGGCTAAACTAATAATGCAACAGATGTGGGTAAACAACATCAGTTGGGACGGTGAAATACCGGTTTCAATACAACAACAGTGGACGAAGTTTGTAGAATCGTTGTCTTTTATAAATCAGTTAACTATTCCTCGGTGTGCATTCTTCCATGACTCATCGCGCGATAACATTGAACTACACATTTTTTGCGACGCCTCACAACAGGCGTATGGTGCGTGCGTATACATACGTACATACGCATCCGATGGCAATATTAATGTTCAATTGTTAATTGCCAAAGGACGCGTGGCACCTCTAAAAACACTTACCGTTCCGAGACTTGAATTAATGGCCGCGTTTACCGGTGTTAATTTAAGTAAAAAAGTTTTAAACTCACTTCGAAATAAAACCAACTTTAAGTGTTATTATTGGAGTGATTCAATAATTGTTTTATCTTGGATAAATTCACCAACACACAAACTTCAAACATTCGTCAAACACAAAGTCACAGACATTCTCAAACATACAGAACCACAGTCACGGTACTATGTACCAACCAAACAAAATCCAGCAGACATAATTACAAAGTGTACCAATGCACAACAATTAATTCAATCACCTTTATGGTTTTCAGGACCAAACTTTTTAAGGAATGATGATAATCACAGCTGGCCTGAACAACCAGGACATCTCAGCGTATCTGACCTTCCAGAAGTCCGGTCCCAAACACATTTCACACACAAAGATGGACTTGTTACGCGCATCACTATTAAGTAAAGCGCTGACACTGCTGGCACGAGGCACAACGCGTGCGCATCATCGACCCAGTTGCTACGAGGGGAAACTGCTGACACAGAACACGAGGCTCGACGACACCGTCTACGTGACCGAGCCCGCTCACTTCGTTTCCACCATCGATCGAGTCAATTTGCTTTCTTATTAATTGTAATTTCTTTTTATTAAATAAATTAGTTTGTAATTAATTCGGTTTTTTTTTGAGTCCTCTGGCAGTAGCCCACGTATTTGGCGCAGCCGGTAGGATTCCCGGGTCGTAATTGCGATTACCGGTATATCGCACCACGTTCGCTACGATAGACTTTCAACGTCGCACCGGGAGATCCTGAACATCATCAACGAGACTACGCCAGAGATCCAGACATCGATACCGCTCAACGAAGACCAGAATGTTCATGTAAGTCCGCTGAATTTTCTTAGTGGTTGCTTGCTTCCTTTTTGTGTGTAGATTCCATATACCTTATCCAACATTTTTTATCCACGTAGATCTAGTACACGTAGGTTAGTTAGTAGTAGGAATAGAAGTGTAGATTCTAGGCGCGATATTATTAGTCCTGAAATTGAACCCGAGATGGCCGATTTAGACAGCATATTTAAAGCCCTCCGCTTAGTTCCCGATTTTGATGGGAATCCGAACGTACTTACCAGGTTCATCAAATTGTGTGACCAGTTAGTAGCTGAATTTATCCGAGAGGGGCAACCGTTAAATAACATAGCGCTTCTAAATGGCATATTGAACAAAGTTACGGGGCCCGCCGCCCGTCTGATTAACGCGAACGGTATACCTAATGATTGGGCAGGCATACGTAGTGCTCTTGTAAATAATTTTGCCGACCAGCGAGACGAGACCGCTCTCTACAACGATTTGGCTTTACTTACACAGGGTTCCGGCACGCCACAGGAATTTTATGAGCGTTGCCAGGGACTTTTCAGCACCGTCATGACATATGTTTCATTGCACGATACCCTAGACTCAACCATTGCAGCCAAACGCGATTTATATCGCAAACTAACTTTGCAGGCCTACCTCCGCGGTTTGAAAGATCCTTTAGGCTCGCGTATAAGATGTATGAGACCAGAGACTATTGAGAAGGCTCTAGAGTTCGTGCACGAGGAGACTAACACTATGTATTTGCAGAGCAGAAATGATAACTTGTCAGACAAAAAACCCTCAGCGAGAATGCCACCCAGTCATCATAACGAAATTAATCATAAAATGCCAGTCCATCCAAGTAACATGCTTGTTCCATTTAGACCACAAGGACCGCAATTTATGCCGCGGCCCTGGCCATCTCAGCACCAATTCGGAAGACCGTTTAATCCAAATAACATACCACGTGGCCCGACCCGTACGCAACAAGTATTCAGTGCACCACCACTTAATAATAATCAGGGTGGTTCTGGATTCAGAATTCCCCCAAGGAACCAATATCTGCCGAATAATGGTCCCAGGCCGATGAGCGGCGTAAGCCACTTTGTACCAAGGCCTCTGCCTGCTACCAACAGTTGGAATTGGGCACTACAGGGCAATCCACCACCTTCCAACTATCTTAAAACTCGTGATGTTAATGTAAACGAATGTTCAGATTATGGGGAGATTTACTATTACCCTGACCCATCCGACTACCTTTACATTGATCCCTACAACCAAGACTACTTTTATTTTGACGACTATGCATATGACCATGTTACACCGGAACAGACCGACGGAATTAACGACAAAGACAAGACAGTTACCGCCGACCAACAGCAGCCTTCAACCAGTCAGGATTTTCAGAAAGTTCCGAAGTCAAACAGCTCAGGATAGAATTAAACTTGCAAACCCAAAGGCAATTACCGTTTGTTCGTATCCATAATCCTCCACTTAATTTTCTAATAGATACCGGTGCAAATCAATCATTCATCAGTCCAGAAGCAGTTCAGGCTTATTTCCCTCACATACCTCTTAACTATGATCCATTCGAGGTTACTAACGTCCATGCCACAAGCAGGAGCGATTACTCTATTAACTTACCCTGCTTTCCCGAATTCGGTGACACGGAATCGATTAAACTATTCGTATACAGATTCCACGATCGTTTTGACGGTTTGATAGGAATGGATTTACTTACTAAATGGGAGGCTAAGTTAGATTTGAAAGATCTTACATTTACAACTAAATTCGCAATTAATCCCATCCAAATTTATAACTCTCGAAATTTAAATCTCTATGAAGAGATTATACCAGCGGGAAGCTCTAAATTAATACGGTTACCTATTAATGCACCGGGTGGTGAGGTTTTTGTAGAGGAACAGATAATTTGCAATTGTATTATATCTGAATGCCTGACCACCGTCTCTAATAGCCGTGGTATAGTCGAAGTGACCAATCCAACCCATAACGATATCATATTTTCACTGGACCATGCCACTCAGGCAACGATTTTCAATGTTGAATGTACCGAGCAATTATCACCCCGCGCTAAAGATGTTACATCCCGGTTACGTATCGATCACTTAAACGAGGAGGAAAAGGCAAACTTATTGGCACTGTGTTCAAAGTATGCCGACGTCTTTTACATTGAAGGCGAGGCATTAACCTTCACCAACAAAGTAAAGCACAGCATTAAAACTACAGATGAAATTCCAATTTATACTAAAAGTTACAGGTATCCGTTTATACACCGCCAAGAAGTTAGTGATCAAATAGAGAAAATGTTAGATCAGGGAATCATTAGGCCGTCTGAATCCGCATGGAGCTCACCAATTTGGGTCGTCCCAAAGAAAAGTGACGCCTCCGGAAAGAAGAAATGGCGTATAGTTATTGACTTTCGGAAGCTAAACGAAAAAACGATTGATGACAAATACCCTATCCCTAATATCACAGACGTTCTGGATAAACTAGGCAAGTGTCAATATTTCACTACTCTTGACCTAGCATCAGGGTTCCACCAAGTGGAAATGAATCCCAGTGACATTCCAAAGACCGCCTTTAATGTTGAACATGGGCATTTTGAATTTTTAAGAATGCCCATGGGACTTAAAAATTCCCCGTCCACGTTCCAACGAGTGATGGACAACGTACTCAAAGGACTACAAAATGTCATATGTCTCGTCTACCTTGACGATATAATTGTATTCAGTACTTCTCTCCAGGAACACATGAACAACTTAGAAAAGGTGTTCCAGAGGTTAAGAGAATCTAACTTTAAAATCCAGTTAGATAAATCAGAGTTCTTAAAACTCGAAACCGCATACCTAGGTCATGTCATCAGTACCGAAGGGATAAAGCCTAACCCAGACAAAATCACAGCTATTCAAAATTATCCCATACCTAAAACACCTAAAGAAATTAAACAGTTTCTCGGACTCCTCGGTTATTACCGAAAATTCATTCCAGACTTCTCCCGTATTACCAAACCTATGACACAATGTTTAAAGAAAGGGAAAAAGGTAACTTTAAACTCAGACTACATTAACTGTTTTGAGAAATGTAAGACTCTGTTGACCAACGACCCTATCCTTAGATATCCCGACTTTGACAAAGAATTCGTATTAACCACAGACGCTTCTAATTTTGCAATCGGCGCGATACTCTCACAAGGTTCTATCGGCTCGGATAAACCCGTGGCATATGCATCACGGACACTTAATGAAAGTGAAGTAAATTACAGTACGATAGAAAAAGAGTTACTAGCCATTGTGTGGGCAACAAAATACTTTCGCCCTTACCTCTTTGGACGCAAGTTCAAAATAGTAACAGACCACAAACCATTACAATGGGTCATGAGCCTCAAAGAACCAAATTCACGATTAACAAGGTGGCGACTAAAGTTAAGCGAATATGATTTTACCGTCATCTATAAAAAGGGCAAACACAACACCAATGCCGACGCCCTCTCTCGCGTTGAGATCCATAACGAGGAGGTTAGTTCGATGATTGCAAACGCAACTGACAGACCATCATCCCCAGCTAACTCCAACACCTTGACAGCACATACCTCTGAGGAAAACCCTATACTTGAAATACCCATCACCGACGAACCACTTAATAAATTCCACCGACAGTTATGTTTAACCGTTGTAGGTGACTTTAAAAAACGGACTACTGCGACCAAGACATTTGACACCCACACTCGAACAGCCGTTCAGCTATCTGAATCCAACTTGGAAGAAGATCTGATTAACGCCATTAAAGAGTACGTCAATCCTAAGATCAAAACTGCCCTGTTAATAAATCCACCCCTTGCAATGTACAACATAATCCCTCTGTTACAAAAATATTTTAAAAGTTCATCTATGAAGTTGGTATTGGCAAAAAAGGAACTTGAAAACGTAAAAGAATACCTGAGGCAGCAGGAAATTATTCGTCACTACCACGAAGGCAAGACCAACCACCGTGGCATTAACGAGTGCTTTCTAGCCTTATCTGTTAAATATTATTGGCCCAAGATGCGAGAACACATAACCAAATTCATAAATGACTGCACAATATGTGGGCAAGCAAAGTACGATAGGAGCCCCATAAAGCAGAAGTTCAACATAGCGCCCCCGGCCACCAGACCGTTCGAAATAATACATATGGATAGCTTCTCAGCACAGAATGAAAAATACGTAACGTTTATAGACGCCTTTTCAAAGTACGGTCAAGCTTACCTCCTTCGAGATGGGACTGCAGTTAGCATCATACAAGCTTTACTAACTTTCAGCACGCATCATGGCCTACCACTAACCATTATTACAGATCAAGGGACCGAATTCACCAACCAGATGTTCTCCGAGTTCTGCAAGGTTCATAAAATAATTCATCACCAAACACTCGCATACTCACCTAACGCTAACGGTAACATTGAACGTTTTCACTCCACCATACTGGAACATCTTCGTATTTTGAAACTAAAACACAAAGATGAGCCAGTCGTACATCTGATGCCATATGCTATCATAGCGTACAATAGTTCAATCCATTCTTTCACACGATGTAAACCATTCGACCTTATATTTGGACACACTGACCCACGAGACCCGACTGACATAGACCTGACCGGACACCTACTGCAACAGTATACAGAAACACATAGAGAACGTATGCAAAAAGTATACGAACTAATCAATGAGACGTCTCTCGCTAATCGAACGGCGCTTATAGAGAGTCGTAATAAAACCCGTGAGGATGAGGTCGATTATGAACCCGACCAACAAATATTCATCAGTAATCCCTCCGCTAGTAGATCTAAACTCGCACCCAGATACACCCAAGACACCGTTTTAGCTAATTTACCTATCCATATTTATACCTCCAAGAAAAAGGGACCTATAGCTAAATCTAGATTAAAGCGCGTCCCTAAAACCGCGAAATTGTTGCAGGATACCCCTGATGCTGTCACTTAGCCTAACATGGGCACAAGAGATCAATCTAGAACGACTAGAGAATGGACCTGGACTACTGCCCTTCAAACTAGGGCCCATGAAACTCGTTACTCATTATCATACATTCCTGCAGAACATTGAACTAACAGACATAGACAATAACATTAACGAAATACGAATCCAACTTATTAAAGCCACAGATAGACTAGACAATTACACTCACACTTTATACGAGCTCCAAATAGATAGCTTGAACGCGAAACTAAATAAAGCCTCATCTCATCTACAAAACCTAAAGCCCAATCGATTCAAGAGAAGTTTAATAGATGGTCTCGGATCCGTAATAAAGAGCATTACAGGAAACCTGGATCATACAGATGCCATCAAGTACGATAACGCCCTTAAGGCTCTCAATGATAATCAGCAACAGATAGCTATTGAGCAAAATCATCATATAAGCCTTAGCAAAGGTTTGATGAACGAACATACAAAAATTATTACAAAATTAGTAGAAAACCAAGTACAATTAAATGATAGTCTGCATATTTTACTTGACGCCGATAAGTATAAACAACACAACCTCATCAAGTTTGCAAAGTTTTCGCAATTACTGCCCTGTCCCCCCTCAACCCAATGGCCAAAAGGCAATGTTATAACACAAAAATCTACTCTGAAATAATGATTCAAGGGCGTACGGTGTTGCCAGTGGTGAAACAGGAAATTGTAATAAAAAATATGTCCTTTAATCCTATTTTTTAGTGTTTAGGATCTAAACGTGTGATGAAGATAGCACCATCTCATGTACTGCTGCAAGTAAATAAGTAATCGTCTTCGGTTGAGACCCTCGCATAATTGGAATCAAACTTCACCAGGTAAGTTCGTTTGATTCTTAATTAATCTTCCGCATTATAAGCCGATATAATTGACAAAAGTGGTGTCATTCGAATCTACCGCATCTTTAAATAATACCTAAGAAAGATGTTTGAGCAATTGCTCCAGCCCGCGGCCTTACGAACCACCTCCAGGCTGACCCCAGATCTGTGTGCGCAGATGTAAATGCCGAGCGAGTACTATGAGCACCGATTATGGAAATTTACATTCCTGTCTTGCAAACCTTTTTTACCCAATGTGCTAATGTTTGAGGGCCTGCTTTTTTATGAGGTTTGGGTACACCGATAAAAATATTTCCTTCAGCGTAGTCATTTCGCAAAGATCTAGTTTTGTGTAGGTAGGTTTCTATAGCAAATGCTTGACAAATACTGGGGTTTTTACGAATGTACGGTAGTTTGTTAAGTGGTTGGTATGTCCCGGGCCTCGATGTTTTGATTAAATCATTTATTTTAATTACAATCTCATTTTCTTGTATTGATATATTTTTCAACTTTATAGCACTGGTGGTCTGCATTCTTTGGGCAGAAGCGATAGCCAATAATGTACAAGTCTTATGTGACAAATTAATTATTATTGTAAGGGCATAAATCGGAAAGGTATTTCAGTACTACGTTTGTATCCCATGTTGAATTGTATTTTGGTTTTGGGAGAGTAAGTTTATAGACACCTTTAAGGAAGCGGCTGAGCAGACCTATGCGTATTTAAACTATCGTAGCTAGACCCGTCCTCAATATATATATTTAATGATATAATTTGGACACTCTTTACAATAAAGCCACCAAGATTTATCGAACTATTGAACTGCCATAAGGGTTATATTTGCAAAGTTTTTGACATTCGTAGTTAGACAGAAAGGGGTATAAAAGAAATTGTTACACCAAAAAACAGTAAATGCATCAATAACTTCGGAATACGAATCTAATTTCCATGATGTATTTCTACTACATTTGTATTTTTGAGCGCTCGCGAAAAAGTCAAACTCATGTTTTCCGAACAATTGACTTATATCTGAAAAAACACAATCTGGGATTTCCCACTCTGTATCTATATTAATCTGCCGAGATTCTCGATCTGCTATTACGTTGTCGCTAGATTTGATATACGATGCGAATACAAATATATTTCTAGCTTCACACCACTGCCAGATCTTTCGAGTTATGTCATTTAAATGCTAAACACCACCCATGCGGTTTATATAACATATAGCAGTGGTGTTATCAATCCTTAACAAAGTTGAGATTTTTTAAGCCTATAATAATCTTAAGCCATAAAATGCGGCCGTAACCTCAAGTGTGTTTATATGTAAGGACAATTCTATCTCTGACCAATTTCCATTCCCACTGTGACCACTGCATGTTGCACCCCAGCCGGTGTTCAAAGTACCTTATAGTGCCTTGATTTTTGGACATCAACTCGGTAACTTATTCGATATTTCATGCTTGAGGTATAAAACCTAACCATTCTAACACTACGGCTGTAGTTTTAACATTTAACAAACACTCGTCATACGAGCTACTTATACATAAAAAATCATCGAGGTAGTTTACTGATTTTAATACTAAACGCTCTCGTGTTCCCGAAACCAACACAAGTCCAGTTAATCTGCGAACAGGAAGAATCTATAACTATAGCCGGAAGCTTCCTAGCCACCATTCCACATAATTGCAAGCTACGAACAGACGAGTTCACCATCGTCAACATCAACGACCACATTAGTGGACAACCCATGAAGATAAGCAGCGTGCCAGATGACATCGAAGGATCAACCATGCCACCTCTTCAAATCAGTGCTATTAACTTAAAGAAGCTGCACGATATTCAAGATAGAATAGACTCACAGAAGCCAATCCACATCGAACCAATCTCAACTATTTACCATACAACAATCCCATTTTATGGTACACTGCTAGCCTTATTTGTACTGGGAGCAATAGACTCACAGAAGCCAATCCACATCGAACCAATCTCAACTATTTACCATACAACAATCCCATTTTATGGTACACTGCTAGCCTTATTTGTACTGGGAGCAATACTATCATACCGAGTCCACTCCCGCCGAAAGAAGCAGATGACAACTCCAGATGAAGCCATGTACACCGAGCCTGAAACATCTGAAACCCGCCGGAACCAGCCGGCTTCCCAAGATGAATCCAAACTCTCGACGATATTTCATCTCAAAATCTGAAATAGTCGTCGATCTGAGGGGGGAGGTGTTACGCGCATCACTATTAAGTAAAGCGCTGACACTGCTGGCACGAGGCACAACGCGTGCGCATCATCGACCCAGTTGCTACGAGGGGAAACTGCTGACACAGAACACGAGGCTCGACGACACCGTCTACGTGACCGAGCCCGCTCACTTCGTTTCCACCATCGATCGAGTCAATTTGCTTTCTTATTAATTGTAATTTCTTTTTATTAAATAAATTAGTTTGTAATTAATTCGGTTTTTTTTGAGTCCTCTGGCAGTAGCCCACGTATTTGACTTAATAACAATTCATTTGTTTACAAATATTCCAATTTTAACAAACTTACACGCATCGTAGCTTACATGCTTCGATTCATTCATCATTGCAAACATAAACATTCAAACATTAATATCAGTACAAATCAACACCAACAGGTGTGCATAGGTGACGTCAGGTTAGGTTAGGTTAGGTTTTTTTTTTTTTTTTTTTTTTTTTTTTTTTTGAATTCATACTGGTGTCCCCCTGACATAGTCAGAGACCTTGTTTACAATATAGAATTATTTTGCATTTGGTTCTTTAAATTACCATTGAGTAAAAAATTTACGCTGAATGACTATTTGAAACTATTTTTTTTACAATCTGGTACTTGATAACTGTATTATTATTATGCTTTAGTCCTATATCTTTTCCAGTGGAAATATCCATATATGGCAAAGCACAGAGTTTATGTGTTCTTGTTTCTTTTAATAACTTTAGTTGCAATTTCGCTACAATAATCCAATAATATTTTTCGTGTTTTACTTGTTTCCAATAATTTACTTAAATTGTTTTTCGTTATTTTGGTCTCTAGTTTGAATTCTGCTCTGTATCTCTCCGCACAGTAGACCGGGCACTCAATCAGGACGTGTGCGACCGACTCCACGGCCTCCGGTTCGCAGATGCACGCTGGGTTCTCCTTACACTTAAAACGGTGCAAGTATTCGGAGAACCCACCGTGCCCCGTCAAAATTTGTGTTGTAATTCCGGCTGGTTTTATTTTGTGCACTATCCTGTAGGCGTCGATCGCGTTGGGAGGAACATCTTAGTGACGCCAGCTGTTTCTCCTTGCTGATACCTGCGGTTCCATTCGTCAAGCGACTCCATCCGGATTTGCCGCTTGACGAATGAAACGGGGCATAGGTCGTAATCCGGCTTCTTCTTCGCCTTCAAGGCAGCCTCCTTCGCCAGCTGGTCGGCTCGCTCATTTCCCTCCAACCCTGCGTGGGCCTTTATCCAGAACAAGGAGACACTCTTGTCCTGGAGCTTGCAGCGTCGGATGGTGTCCCTTGTTTCCACTGCCAGGGGATGGGGGGAGGAGACACTTACAACCGACTGGAGGGCCGCCTTGGAGTCGCTGAAGATGCCGAATGTTGTCTCTCTACGCTTGAGCACCTCTTCTGCCGCTCTTGTTAGGGCTAGAAGCTCAGCCTGGTAGACGGTGCAGTAAGACGGCAAGGCAAGTTTGAGGGCCCTAGTTTCGGTGGCGCCATTCCACACGGATAGCGCCGCTCCGACTTTTCCCTCAATCTTGCTGCCGTCTGTGAAAATCCGCACAGCAAAGTTGCTGTGGTTTCTATATTGTTCCTCGTCTACCAGGCTTCCGAACTCTAGGTTCAGCTGGTCCGCGGGGTGTGGAGCCTCTACTGCTGGAGCCATTCGCTCAACCTCCCGGCCTCCCAGCACAGGCTGGGGCACCCCCCTCCTGGCCTCGTACAGGGCAGCCACTTCCCGTATACGAAGGTCAAGTGGAAGTATCCCAGCCAGCACTAGTGCCGAGTTAAGGGAGACCGTGCGGTAGGCTCTGCATAGCTTCTGAGCGAAACCCCTGTGGACCACGCTGAGCTGTTTAATTATTCCCACTTTTTTGGCGGCAGGTGCCCATGCGCTTGCAGCGTAGAGGACAACCGGTTCGACTGCTGCCGTGTAGATGACGCGGATGATCTCCGGGTGAAGGCCCCAGCTCACTTTTGCCGCCCGTGCCAGCTGTTTGTAGATATTAACAGCTTTCCTGCATACGTTGGCGACGTGGGTGTTGAAAGTGAGGTTAGGTTAGGTTTTTTTTTTTTTTTTTTTTTTTTTTTTTTTTTTTTTTTTTTTTTTTTTTTTTTTTTTTTTTTTTTTTTTTTTTTTTGAAGAGACAGTTGAGGTAGTGCCGGACTCGAACCGGCTAAAACCACACTCCTGCCCCGCCAGTGTCCCTCTGACATTGTCAAAGCCCTTTCTAGCGAGTTTTTTGGCTTGTTTTGCGACTTATTGATAGGAGGCCGAGAAGACCACGCTCTATATTTTAGTTTTAATCTGCAATTTAATTACTATATATCTAAACTTTAGTTTTTGAATACTTCGTCTTATTTTACTACATTATTTACGTTATTCTTACTTTACGCTGCTACCAAAAAATTTTGCTACCTTCTAAATGTGTAAACTATGTAAACCCCTCTTAATTTATGTTCTTTATCTCTTTCCTTTTACTATTTTACCCCTGTTTATATATCACCAACCCAATTTTTAATGCCTTTACCAATTCAATTCCGCTCATACGGTTCTGCTTCTTAAATTAAATTTTGTGTAGATACTTTTTATTAATTTCGTTTTTATAATATCTAAAGTATATAATTATTATATAATTGGATATTATATGAGGCCTTAATAGAAACGGTGTTTACCAATGAAAGTTACTAATGACTTTTTGAAACGACGGCAGAATTCGTCGCCCAGTCTGACACAACTTGACGATTCCACTAGAGCTGACTCACTGTTAAGCATAATTCCAGCCACTTTCTTATGAAAGTGACTCCAATTACCGTTTTCCATTAAGCCAACCCTAGAGGTTCGCTCAATGCGTTTGCAATCTTGTTGTGTCAAACCGGTCATCACTGTGTACGCGGAAGTGGGCGCATCGACAACTTTAGCAATATGCTATTGATGCTCTAGCGAATGCGTCCCACTTCCTACGTATCGGGCATAAATCACTGAACGCATTGTGCGAGTGTTCCCCCAGCTTGGCTTTGGTGCAGTTAACGCACACCACTGCTTCGCCTCTGTGCTTGTCTGGGCAGTCCACCCTAAGATGTGGACCACCACAGTGGCTGCACAGGTCGGCCGGCTCCGTACATAGGCGCTTGCCGTGGCCGTACGATAAGCAGCGGGTGCACTTGTCCAGAGGCGTCTGATCCTCGACGCGCACTCTCTGGAGGTCAATACGGAGCTTGCCTCCTTCGAGTGCCCTCCTCCAGATTACTGGGGTGACACTCAGCACAATGCTGCTCACGTGTGGGTTACGTGATTTTTTGCGGAACTTTATACAGACTTTCTGTTCCTCGTCACTGAGGCCGTGAAAGATCTCCTGGTTCTGGTTCCTAAGGGCTCTAAGCACTTCTTCGTCGCTGTGTACTAAAAGCACGTCCCTAAGGACCAGAAGCGGGTTTCGATTTTTCACTTCCTCGACGACGAGGTTCTCCCCGGCCTTCTCCAATCGCGCTTTTAATTTTCGTCTCTCCTCCGTCGTTGCGCACCCCATGATGACCTTCTGGTCCTTGGCCTTTCGGACTCTCTCGACGCGCACCCAGCCCTCCTTCGCGTCCACTGCTTTCCTCACTCTTTCGAGGATTTCGTCCCCCGTGTCCCTCTCCTGAGTTGAGGAGACAACCACCGAGTGCAGCGTCGTTCGTTCCAGAGCCTGAGCCCCGGTATGGCTCTTACTGACGGCCGCTACACTCGCGTAAGTTGTCCCCTCCACCCCTTCCCCGCTGGCCAGACTGTCTCGAAGTTGGTCGAGTTTCTCGGAGTTTTCTCTTAACTCCGAGATGTGCTCCTTCAAACTGTTTAGGAGTTCAGTCTGGCCAGCAAGAACTTCGACAGAAATGGGATGGGCACTACGGTCAGCAGTGGACGCGGGTTCTGGTACAGCAATGGGTGCGGCCGCGGCCGGCTTGTCTCGCTCGGACTCTTTGACCAGCTCGTAAAGCCTGTTTATGGCATCGAGCACCGCAGTCTTAATCTCGGCCTTGAGGTTGCGAGAGTTGCCCAAATTTACCTTAGCCTTGTTCAGGCAAGCTCTCGCCTCCTCAGTGCGACTGCGATACCTCGCCTCAGGCTTCTTGAGCGGTGCTGAAAGGTCAGCAGGGGGTCGGCGCGTTCCCGGAGTAGCAAGGCCCGCCCGCGAGGCAGGAAGAGTGTCTTCTCCGAAGGAGATTCTCTTCCTCGCGGCAGCAGACGAATCTCCCGCTTTCTCCGGCGATCGCGTCGAGCCACTAGAGCCTTGGGCCCTCACGGTGCTTGATGGGGTGCAAAACATTATAAATTTGGGAGCAGGTAACAGAACAGACCCCTGTAAAGAGGAGGACGGAACTGCAATATCCGCTCGAGAGGAAAGGCTGAGAGGAACACTGGTACTTAATGTGACCCTGTAAAGGGGGGAACACAGTAAGTAAAAATTTATAAAATCAATTACAATATACCTAAATACAAACAAGTCCAACAATTATAGTCGACCTCACAAGTACGACTGTCACAATAAATGACTAAATAATATAATAACAATAAGTATCTAAAACATAAAAATTAAAAATTCCGTAAAAACAAATTATTTTAGTTTAGTTACGTTTTTTTTTTTTTTTTTTTTTTTTTTTTTTTTTTTTTTTTTTTTTTTTTTTTTTTTTTTTTTTTTTTTTTTGGCAGGAGTGGGATATCCCCGCGGACACCTCGACTATCCCACAGGAATTTCTCCTGTGAGACAGTCGAGGTAGTGCCGGACTCGAACCGGCTAAAACCACACTCCTGCCCCGCCAGTGTCCCTCTGACATTGTCAAAGCCCTTTGTTGCGAGTTTTTTGGCTTGTTTTGCGACTTATTGATAGGAGGCCGAGGAGACCATGCACTTTGCGTTTAAATGTTTGTCTAATAATCTTTATTTTAAAACTGTGTTCATTTTTAGATTTTAATGTTCTGCTAATTTTTAGTACAATTTTCCAAAAACTTTTCATTACACTGTATTAACTAGCTTAAATATTATACTATAAATTATTCTAATTACACACACATTTTATTTTCTACTTTTCTGCAATTGTAATTTTATCTGATCTGTGTCCTTAATTTGTTTTTACTAAGACTATTCTATTATATGCCCTTTCTGTGACTGCTTTCTTTTACTCTAAAGTTTGTTTTAATATTCGTCGTTTTAGTTGTGACTTATGATATACGGACTATATACTCAATATATAGTTTTTTATATCATTTTTAATTAGTTTTTTCTGACATAAGTCGACAGATTTTTTTGCAACCGTGACACAGCTTGACGTACCACTAAGATTGACTGATGGTACAGTTTAACTCCAGTCACTTTCGCATGAAAGTGACTCCAGTTTCCGTTCCCCATAAAGCCAAACCCAGTGGTTTGCTCTATGCGTCCGCATTCCGGTTGTGTCGACTTAACAAACCTTGTGTACGTGGAAGTGGGCGCTCCGACAACCTTAGCAATACGCTATTGTTGCTCGTGCGAATGCGTCCCACTTCTTGCGCACCGGGCAATCATTGCTGAATGCATTGTGCCGGTGCTCCCCCAGCTTGGCTCTGGTGCAGTTCACGCACGCCGCTGCTTCGCCAATCTGCTTGTCTGGGCAGTCCGCCCTGAGGTGCAGTCCACCGCAGTGGCTGCACAGATCGGCTGGCTCCGTGCACAGACGTTTTCCGTGCCCGTATGCCAAGCAACGGGTGCACTGCACCAGAGGCGTCTGATCTTCGACGCGTACTCTCTGGAGGTCAATCCGAAGCTTGCCCCCTTCGAGTGCCCTCTTCCGGTTAGGTTAGGTTAGGTTAGGTTAGGTTCTGAGAGGACTCTACACAGCGTGCCTTGAGCGGGGCCAGTTTCCCACTTTGTGGAAATCTGGTCGTCTGGTCCTGCTCAGGAAGGCGGGGCGCCCTGCGGACTCGCCGTCCGCGTACCGGCCCATAGTGCTGCTAGATGAGGTGGGTAAGCTGTTCGAGCGGATAATCGCTGCCCGCCTCGTCGGCCACTTGTGCGGAGAGGGGCCGGATCTGGACGGCAGCCAGTTCGGCTTTCGGCACGGGCGCTCTACCATTCACGCTGTGTCGCGAGTGAGAGTCCTGGCGGAGGAAGCAGTGGCCCGGGGCGGGGTGATGTTGGCGGTGTCCTTGGACATCTCCAACGCCTTCAACACCCTGCCCTGGAGTTGTATTCGGGAGGCACTGCGGTACCATCGGGTGCCTCCCTACCTCCGCCACATCGTTGGGGCTTATTTGTCGGAGAGGTGTGTCACCTACGTGGGACGTGATGGCGGACACCAGCACCGCATGTCGTGCGGTGTTCCACAGGGCTCGGTCTTGGGCCCGCTCCTGTGGAACATCGGGTACGACTGGGTGTTGAGGGGCGAGCTCCAACCGGGCGTGGACCTTACGTGTTATGCTGACGACACGTTGGTCACTGCCCGGGGGAGCTCGCACAGGGAGGCAGCGTTGCTGGCGACGGCTGCGGTGTCACAGGTGGTGAGCCGCATACGTCGCCTGGGCCTGGAGGTGGCCCTCAACAAGTCGGAGGCCATGGTGTTTCATGGCCCCCGGCGGGCGCCGCCGCCCGGATCACACATCGTGGTCGGGGGGGCTCGGATCGCTGTCGAGTCCACCATGAAGTACCTGGGATTGGTGCTCGACAGCCGGTGGGATTTCGGCCCCCACTTCCGGCGGCTGGCGCCCAAGTTGTTGGGCGCTGCTGGGGCGCTGTCAACGTTGCTTCCCAATCTGGGGGGCCCGAGCGCCGCCTGTAGGCGGCTCTACGTGGGGATCGTGCGATCCATGGCCCTGTATGGGGCCCCGATCTGGGCGACTGACCTGACGGCCGGAAGCATCGCAGTACTGCGAAAGCCGCAGAGAGCGATGGCCGTCAGAGTCGTCCGGGGGTATCGCACGATCTCCTACGAGGCGGCTTGTGTACTGGCTGGATCCCCGCCCTGGGACCTGGAGGCGAAAGTACTCGCGTCACTGTACCGGTGGCGCGAGGAAGCGCGGGCGCGAGGCGAGGGGCTGACGCAGCGCCACATGGAGCTGCGTCGGTCTCAGCTTCGCGAGGTCCTGGTGGCGGAATGGCGGGACAGGCTTTCGCGCCCTACCGCCGGCCTCGGTACCATCGAGGCGGTCCGGCCAGTACTCGAGCGCTGGCTCGGGAGGAGGCACGGCTCCCTGTCGTTTCGAGTGACGCAGGTGCTCTCGGGGCATGGTTGCTTCGGGAAGTACCTGTGTCGCATTAACAGGGAGCCGGACGCCCGGTGTCACCACTGCGTCGACTGCCGGGAGGACACGGCGTGGCATACGCTGGCAGAGTGTGCCGCTTGGGAGGAGCCGCGCCGTGCCCTCATCTCAGAAGTAGGCAATGACCTCTCGCTGCCGGCCGTGGTCGAGTCCATGGTCGACAGCGAGGAGTCCTGGGACGCGGTGGTTTCCTTCTGCGAAACGGTCGTCTCGCAGAAGGAGGCTGCGGAGAGGGAGAGGGAGGTAGAAACCGCTCTCCCCACCCGCAGCAGACGTGTCGGGCGTCGGCGGAGGGCGGATAACGCCCTCTTCCGGCCCGCCGGGGGTTGCGGAAGGATCGTACGTTCCCGCGACCCCCGGCGTAGGTGTGAGATGGAACACCGGGGTGGTTTTTAGTCGGTTAGAGTCCGGCGCCTCTATGCGATCTTGCGGAGCATGGCCCTTTACGGGGCACCCATCTGGGCGGACTCCCTCCATAGGAGGGAGAATGCGACCGCCATCCGCAGGCCCCAACGGGCCATTGCACAGCGGGTGGCGAGGGCCTACCGCTCGGTGGGCTTTTCGGCGGCGTGCGCTCTGGCCGGCACCCCTCCTTAGGAGTTGGAGGCTTGGGTGCTCGCCAGAGTGTACGAGTGGAAGGCGCACCGGAAGGCGCTCGGAGAGCGCCCCGTCGCCGAAGAGCGGGAGGCCGTGCGGCGAGAGGCGAAGGACGCCATCGTCCTCCACTGGACGGAGGACCTCGCCACCGCCGCCTTTGGCCGCCGGACGCTGGACGCGCTTGGTCCGGTCCTGCGGAGCTGGCTCGAGCGGTCCCACGGTTTCCTCTCGTTCCGTCTGGTCCAGGTGTTGTCCGGGCATGGCTGTTTCGGATCGCACCTGCACCGCATCGGGAGGGAGGAGACCCCGGCGTGCCACGACTGCGGCGCGGCGGAGGACACGGCGCAGCACACCCTCGAGGTGTGCCCGGCTTGGTCCGAGCTGCGCCGCGGTCTGACCGCGGTGGTCGGACCGGACCTCTCGCTTCCTGGCGTGGTCAACGCCATGCTGGGGAGTGAGGAGGCCTGGGCAGCGGTCGCCTCCTTTTGCGAGAACGTAATCTCGCAAAAGGAGGAGGCGGAACGCGCGCGGGAGGACGATCCTCTCGCTGCGCCGCTCCGCAGACGAAGAAGGGGGAGAAGGCGCCGTCCTCTCCCTCCTCATGGTGGCGACGGGCGGGCGACAGGCACGGGGGTGCCTTAGCCCGCATTGCACCCGTCACCACCTTCGTCGGTCATTCCCGGGCCCGTCCCCCTCCCTACGGGGAGGGTGTGAGGGGTCCGCCATGAAGGGCAATCGTCGGCGGAGGACTGGACGTAAAGGCTGTGCCGGTTTCCCAGTCCCCCGCCACTAAGACGAAGCGGGAATGTCGCTGGGTCGCTTTAGTGGGTATACCGGGTCCACTCGGGGAGTCCCACATAACCCCCCATCCCCCGATGGGAGGGTATGCGTAATGCATTTTTTCCCAGCGCAAAAAAAAAAAAAGGTTAGGTTAGGTTAGGTTGGGGGACCCCCCCACAGAGCTTACGTCCACGTCGTGTCCCCTGGAAACAGCCCAGTTCTGACCACCGTAACGGAGTGGCAGACTGGGTTGGCCAAAGTGCTCTGTGCTCTCGTAGCTCATTTTATTCATTGCCTTTTTAGTACGAGTCTGCGGAATGCCCAAACCCTCGCGGGACGCCTGCGGGCGTTTTTTAAAACCAAAAGGCCCTTCTCAGGGCCAACCAAACGGCCCTTCTCAGGGCCAACCAAAAGGCCCTTCTCAGGGCCAACCCAAAGGCCCTTCTCAGGGCCAACCAAAAGGCCCTTCTCAGGGCCAACCCAAAGGCCCTTCTCAGGGCCACCCCGATGCTCCAACATCAGAGTGTAGCCGCGCGCCGTCTGCGGCTAGCTACTTCGGCGGGGCAGAGTCGTCTGACAGCGACTCGGTTGTTGGAGGGTTGGATGCGAGTGGCTCTCGATCGCGGAAGCGGGTCTTCCGGAGCTGTGGGTCCGAGAGCTCCTCGGCTTCGGCGTCCAAACCGTTGTCGAAGGCTCAAAAGCCGACGACAACGGCCGCGGATACCCACGTCGTTGGGCTCGCGGACGCCCAGCGCCAGGTGGACCTGGCCCGGAAGGCGCAGCTCCAGCAAGAGCTGGAGGAGCGGGTTGCCGCCAAGGAGAAGTGTGCGCACGTTGCCCGGGCCAAGTCTGGGTACGGTGCGTCACGCGTTCTGTACGCGGACCAGTCCCTGGAGGAGCTGCAAAGGATGGCAGAGGAGGACGAGGAGGGGATCATAGAGGTCGCCTCTAAGTCCTCCAACTTAAAGGGCACGTTTCAAAAGGCCCTAAAATGCAGGGCCGCGAGCCTGCGTGGTGTCGTCGCTGAGTTGGTGAAGCGGACGACCACCGACGAGACGCGGCAACTGCAGGCGAGAATAGATTGTCTGCAGTCGGAGGTCAGCCAGCTTCACCAAAAGCTCGCTGAAGCCGCGGCCCGGCCACAACAGGCCAAGGCGAGCCCTGTGGCAGAGGGCCCTGCCTCGGCCCGGCCACAACTAGCCGAGACGTGCTCTGTAGTGGAGGGCCCCTCCTCCAACCTTGAGGATATCATCCGCAAGGTTGTAATGGAGGAGAGGGCCTTCACAAGAGCCTGCTTAGCGGGCATCGAGGACCGGCTCTTGCCCGAGAAACGCCTCCGACCGCCGCTTGCGGCGGATAAGAGGCAGTGCGAGCCGGGGCCGTCCTCCTCCTCCCAGGTGGAAGACGCCCTTCTGCCTTCAACCACCCCGTCCAACGAGTGGACGGAAGTGGTCCGTAAGGGGAAGGGCAAAGGGAAGAAGACGGTAACGGCCGTCCCTGTCGTCCCCGCCACCACCGCTCCCAGCCAGTCGCAGACGACCGGTACGGGAAATGGGAAAGGGAAAGGGAGGGGAAATAGACACCTAGTCCCCCCAAAAACCGCGGCCGTCGTGGTGACGCTCACCGCGGAGGCTGCGGAGCGCGGGGAGACGTACGCGTCTATTTTGGTGCGGACGCGGGCCAATGCCGATCCCACCCAACTGGGGATCGGCAGTGTGTCTTGCCGGCGGACCCAAGCCGGGGCTCGAATTTTCGAGTTCCCGGGGACCGAAGGGGGTGCCCGCGCGGACCTCTTTGCAGCCAAGCTGCAAGAGGTCATCGCGGACTCTGCCAAGGTGGCCCGGCCGGTCAAGTCGGCGGCCATTGAGGTGACGGAGCTGGATGACTCCGTCACCAAGGAGGAGGTGGTGGCGGCGGTCGCAGCGGTAGGGGGCTGTGGCGCCGCGGCGGTCCAAGGCCGGGACATAAGGCCCGGCCGCGGTGGTATGGGCACAATCCGCCTCGAGTGCCCAATCGCCGCTGCCAAAGCCGTCCTTGCGAAAGGACGGCTTCAAGTCGGGTTCAGCTCGGGCGCAGTCCGGGCACTCGAGGACCAGCCTCTGCGTTGTTTCCGGTGCTTCGGCATCGGCCACACCAGGCCTCTGTGTCCGTCTAAGGTAGACAGGACGGACACATGCTACCGCTGCGGCAAGGAGGGCCACAAAGCCGCCTCCTGCAAGGCCGCCACGCCGCACTGTGCGGTGTGTGCCGCCAGTGGCCGCCGATCAGGCCACGTAATGAAGGGGAGGAAGTGTATTCCTCCCCCTAAGCGTGGCAAAGCGCAGGCGCCGGCCGGGCCTGCGCCTGCTGCTGCCGCTAACACCGCCGTTCCTGCGGCGGCTGCGGAGGAGGTTGCGATGTCCGACTGATGGACACAGTCGAACATCGCATCCTTCAGGCGAACACCAACCACTGCAGGACAGCCCAGGATCTGCTGATGCAGACCATGGCTGAGTGGTTGGTGGACTTGGCGGTGGTCGCCGAACCCTACTCGGTCCCTGGCCGTTGGCTGGGCGACCGAGACGGCTTGGTGGCGTTGGTGGCGCGGTCTTCCACAGACTCCCCTCCCCTCTCGCTCTTAGAGAGGGGACCGGGATACGTGGCCGCCGCGTGGGGAGAGATAGCGATGGTGGGGGTGTATTTCTCCCCAAACCGCCCTCTCTCGGACTTTGAGGATTTCCTCGAAGTCCTCACTGCTGTCGTAGGGAGGGCGGCGCCACGCCAGGTCGTGGTGTTGGGCGACCTAAACGCCAAGTCGGTGGACTGGGGCAACCCGGCCGCCGGTTGCAACGTCCGGGGACGCGCCGTCCAGTTTTGGGCGGCCTCGTGCGGTGTGTCCCTCCTCAACAGGGGGGCGGTCCACACGTGTGTGCGGCAACAGGGCGGGTCTGTGGTGGACGTGTCGTTTGCCACCCCCGCGCTGGCCGCCCGCGTCGTGAACTGGCGGGTGGAGCTGGTGGAGACCTTGTCGGACCACCGTTACGTGCGGTTCGACATCTCCACCAGGCAGGGGAGGGGGACGGCCCGCGCTGGGCAATCTCCCTTCCCGCGGTGGGCACTCACCCGCCTGGACCGGGAGGCAGCCAAGGAGGCCGCCTTTCTCCAGGACTGGCTGTCGCCTCCCCCAGTCGAGGAGGTCCCGGACGTTGACGCCGCAGCGGTCCGGCTCAGGGGGTCCTTGACCGAGGTGTGCAACTCCAGCATGCCTCGGTCTCGCCGTCCGCCTCCCCGTCGTGCCGTCTACTGGTGGACGGAGGAGCTGGCGGGACTCCGGGCCACCTGCGTGGCGGCTAGAAGGGCCTACACGCGGAGCCGACGGCGCTGCGCCCAAAACCGAGTCCGGGCAGAGGAGGACCGCCTGTACGCCTCTTACCGAGAGGCTGCGGAGGCCCTCAAGTCTGCAATGGGCGCTGCGCAAGACTCGGCCAGGGCCGAGATGCTGGAGGGTCTCGACAGGGATCCCTATGGGAGACCATATAAGGCGGCGCGGAACCAGCTCCGCCCCTATGGTCCCCCACTGTCGGAGACCCTCGAGCCAGCATTGTTGGATGGGGTGGTCCGGTCCCTGTTTCCGCGCAGGACCGACTTCGTCCCACCAACAATGGATCCCCCGCAAGGGGCGGCTCCACCGGAGGCGGAGGTCCCCCTGGCGACGGCGGCGGAACTCTGCGCGGGGGTTCTGAGCCTCCGCGCAAAGAAGACAGCCCCCGGACCGGACGGCGTCCCCGCACGGGTGGTGGCGATCGCCGCCTCCCAAATGGAGGACAGGTTTCGGGACCTCTTCAGTGCGTGTTTTACGGCTGGGAGGTTCCCGAAACTGTGGAAGGAGGGGCAGCTATGCCTCCTCCGAAAGGAGGGACGCCCGGTGGACTCCCCCTCGGCATACCGGCCCATCGTTCTGCTCGATGAGGTCGGTAAATTGTTCGAGGGGATTGTCGCCGGGAGGCTGGACAGCCATTTGCGGGAGGTAGGGCCGGATCTGTCGGACGCCCAATACGGTTTCCGCCGAGGGCGTTCGACGATCGACGCGCTGGCCCTACTGAAGGGCCAGGTGAAGGAGGCGGTGGAGGCGGGGGACGGAGTGCTGGCGGTGTCATTCGACATTGCCAACGCCTTCAACTTCGTCCCCCACTCGACGATATTGGAGGCGCTCCGGTATCACGGAGTGCCCCAATATCTGCGGGATCTCCTGGCCAGCTACTTGGAGGACCGAGAGGTCCTCTTCGTAGACAAAACGGCCACCGTGAGGCGCTACGGGGCAGAGTCCGGTGTTCCACAGGGGTCGGTGCTTGGCCCCCCCTTGCGGAACATCGGTTTCAATTGGCTCTTGCGGGGAGCCCTCCTCCCGGGCACGAGTGTCATCTGCTACGCGGATGACACTCTCCTCACTGCCCGGGGGAGGAACTTCGGGGATGCGGCCTGTCTGGCCTCGGCTGGCGGATCCTTGGTGGCAGAGAGGATCCGCCGCCTGGGATTGAAGGTGGCGCTGCACAAGACGGAGGCCGTGTACTTTCGCGGTCCACGGCAGCGCTGCCCTCCCGACGCCCACATCGTCGTGGAGGGCGTCCGTATAGGGGTCCAGCCCCAGATGAAATATCTGGGTCTGGTGCTGGACGACAGGTGGCGCTTCGGCCCGCATTTCAGCGGGCTGTCGACGCGCCTGTTGAAGGCCGCGGACGCCCTCTCGTGGCTCCTCCCAAACCTGGGGGGGCCCAAGGCGAAATGCCGGCGCCTCTATCAGTATCTTGCGGAGCATGGCCCTTTACGGGGCACCCATCTGGGCGGACTCCCTCCATAGGAGGGAGAATGCGACCGCCATCCGCAGGCCCCAGCGGGCCATTGCACAGCGGGTGGCGAGGGCTTACCGCTCGGTGGGCTTTTCGGCGGCGTGCGCTCTGGCCGGCACCCCTCCTTGGGAGTTGGAGGCATGGGTGCTTGCCAGAGTCTACGAGTGGACGGCGCACCGGAAGGCGCTCGGGGAGCGCCCCGTCGCCGAAGAGCGGGAGGCCGTGCGGCAGGAGGCGAAGGACGCCATCGTCCTCCATTGGACGGAGGACCTCGCCAACGCCGCCTTTGGCCGCCGGACGTTGGACGCGCTCGGTCCGGTCCTGAAGGGCTGGCTCGAGCGGTCCCACGGTTTCCTCTCTTTCCGTCTGGTGCAGGTGTTGTCCGGGCACGGCTGCTTCGGATCGCACCTGCACCGGATCGGGAGGGAGGAGACCCCGGCGTGCCACGACTGCGGCGCGGCGGAGGACACGGCGCAGCACACCCTCGAGGTGTGCCCGGCGTGGGCCGAGCTGCGCCGCGGTCTCACCGCGGTGGTCGGACCGGACCTCTCGCTTCCCGGCGTGGTCGACGCCATGCTGGGGAGCGAGGAGGCCTGGTCAGCGGTAGCCTCCTTTTGCGAGGACGTACTCTCGCAGAAGGAGGAGGCGGAGCGCGCGCGGGAGGACGATCCTCTCGCTGCGCCGCTCCGCAGACGAAGAAGGGGGAGAAGGCGTCGAGCCCTCCCTCCTCATGGTGACGGGCGGGCTACAGGCACGGGGGTGCCTGCGCCCGCATTGCACCCGTCATCTTCGTCGGTCATTCCCGACCCCCCCACACCCGTGAGGGTGTGAGGGGGGTCTGCCTTGCAATCGTCGGCGGAGGACTGGAAGTAAAGGCTGTGCCGGTTTCCCAGTCCCCCGCCACTCGGACGAAGCGGGAATGCGCTGGGTCGTTTTAGTGGGTATACCGGGTCCGCCCGGGGAGTCCCACATACCCCTCCCGTCCCCCGATGGGAGGGTATGCGTAATGCATTTTTTCCCAGCGACAAAAAAAAAAAAAAAAAAAAAAAAAAAAAAAAAAAAAAAAGGTTAGGTTAGGTTAGGTTGGGGGACCCCCCCACAGTGCTTGCGTCCACGTCGCGTCCCCTGGAAACAACCCAGTCTGACCACCGTAACGGAGTGGCAGATTGGGTTGGCCAAAGTGCACTGTGATATCGTAGCGTATTTTATCTTTGCCTTGTGTGACCTACGATCCTGCGGAGGCTATGCCTAAACCCTCGCGGGACGCCTGCGGGCGCTTTTTAAAACCAAAAGGCCCTTCTCAGGGCCAACCCAAAGGCCCTTCTCAGGGCCAACCAAAAGGCCCTTCTCAGGGCCACCCTGATGCTTCGGCGTCGGAAACTAGCCGCGCGCCGTCTGCGGCTAGCTTCTTCGGAAGGGTGAGTGAGTCGTCTGACGACGAACTTGTTACTGTGTCGGACGCGGACGACTCCCGTACGCGGAAGCGGGTCCACCGGAGCGGTGAGTCCGAGGGCTCCTCGGGCTCGGGGTCGACGAGGCTGCCGAAGGCTAAAAAGCCGACGGCGGCCGCGGATACCCACGTCGTTGGGCTCGCGGACGCCCAACGCCAGTTGGATCTGGCTTGGCGGGCGCAGCTTCAGCAAGAGCTGGAGGAGCGGGTCGTTGCAAACGAGAAGCGGGCGCAAGTCGCGCGGGCCAGATCCGGGTACGGTGCGTCCCGCGTTCTATACGCGGACCACTCTCTGGCCGAGCTGGAGAGAATGGCGGAGGAGGACGAGGGGGAGATTGTGGAGGTCGCCTCTAAGTCCTCCAACCTAAAGGGGACCTTTCAGAAGGCCCTCAAGAGCCGGGCCGCGAGCATGCGCGGTGTCGTCGCGGAGTTGGTTCGGCGGAAGGCCACCGACGAGACGCGGCAACTGCAGGCGAAAATAGATCGGTTGCAGTCGGAGGTCAGCCAGCTTCATCAGAAGCTAGCTGATGCCACGGCCCGGCCACTACAAGCCGAGGCGAGCCTTGCGGTGGAGGGCCCCTCCTCCAACCTTGAGGATATCATCCGCAAGGTTGTAATGGAGGAGAGGGCCTTCACAAGAGCCTGCTTAGCAGGCATCGAGGACCGGCTCTTACCGGAGAAACGCCTCCGACCGCCGCTTGCGGCGGATAAGAGGCAGTGCGAGCCGGGGCCGTCCTCCTCCTCTCAGGTGGAAGACGTCCTACTGCCTTCGACCACCCCGTCCAACGAGTGGACGGAAGTGGTCCGTAAGGGGAAAGGCAAAGGGAAGAAGACGGAAACAGCCGTCCCTGTCGTCCCCGCCACCACCGCTCCCAGCCAGTCGCAGACGACCGGTAAGGGAAATGGGAAGGGAAAAGGGAGAGGGAGGGGAAAGAGACAGCTAGTCCCCCCAAAAACCGCAGCCGTCGTGGTGACGCTCACCGCGGAGGCTGCGGAGCGTGGGGAGACGTACGCGTCTATTTTGGTACGGGCGCGTGCCAATGCCGATCCCACCCAACTGGGGATCGGCAGTGTGTCTTGCCGGCGGACCCAAGCCGGGGCTCGAATTTTCGAGTTTCCGGGGGCCGAAGGGGGTGCCCACGCGGACCTCTTTGCAGCCAAGCTGCAAGAGGTCATCGCGGACTCTGCCAAGGTGGCCCGGCCGGTCAAGTCGGCGGCCATTGAGGTGACGGAGCTAGATGACTCCGTCACCAAGGAGGAGGTGGTAGCGGCGGTCGCAGCGGTAGGGGGCTGTGGCGCCGCGGTGGTCCAAGGCCGGGACATAAGGCCCGGCCGCGGTGGTATGGGCACCATCCGCCTCGAGTGCCCAATCGCCGCAGCCAAAGCCGTCCTTGCGAAAGGAAGGCTTCAAGTCGGGCTCAGCTCGGGCGCAGTCCGGGCACTCGAGGACCAGCCTCTGAGGTGTTTCCGGTGCTTCGGCATCGGTCACACCAGGCCTCTGTGTCCGTCCAAGGTAGACAGGACGGACACATGCTACCGCTGCGGCAAGGAGGGCCACAAAGCCGCCTCCTGCAAGGCCGCCACGCCGCACTGTGCGGTGTGTGCCGCCAGTGGCCGCCGATCAGGCCACGTAATGAAGGGGAGGAAGTGTATTCCTCCCCCTAAGCGTGGCAAAGCAGTGGCGCCGACCGGGCCTGCGCCTGCTGCTGCCGCTAACACCGCCGTTCCTGTGGCGGTTGCGGAGGAGGGTGCGATGTCCGACTGATGGACACAGTCGAACATCGCATCCTTCAAGCGAACACCAATCACTGCAGGACAGCCCAGGATCTGCTGATGCAGACTATGGCTGAGTGGTTGGTGGACTTGGCAGTCGTCGCCGAACCCTACTCGGTCCCTGGCCGTTGGCTGGGTGACCGGGACGGCTTGGTGGCGTTGGTGGCGCGGTCTTCCACAGACTCCCCTCCCCTCTCGCTCATAGAGAGGGGACCGGGATACGTGGCCGCCGCGTGGGGAGAGATAGCGATGGTGGGGTAGTATTTCTCCCCAAACCGCCCTCTCTCGGACCGCGCAAGGGAGGACGATCCTCTCGCTGCGCCGCTCCACAGACGAAGAAGGGGGAGAAGGCGTCGAGCCCTCCCTCCTCATGGTGACGGGCGGGCGACAGGCGCGGGGGTGCCTTCGCCCGCATTGCACCCGTCACCTTCGTCGGTCATTCCCGACCCCCCCACACCCGTGAGGGTGTAAGGGGTCTGCCTTGCAATCGTCGGCGGAGGACTGGAAGTAAAGGCTGTGCCGGTTTCCCAGTCCCCCGCCACTCGGACGAAGCGGGAATGCGCTGGGTCGTTTTAGTGGGTATACCGGGTCCGCCCGGGGAGTCCCACATACCCCTCCCGTCCCCCGATGGGAGGGTATGCGTAATGCATTTTTTCCCAGCGACAAAAAAAAAAAAAAAAAAAAAAAACAAAAAAAAAGGTTAGGTTAGGTTAGGTTCGGCGGACCCAAGCCGGTGCTCGAATTTTCGAGTTCCCGGGGGCAGAGGGGAGTGCCCATGCGGACCTCTTTGCAGCCAAGCTGCAGGAGGTCATCGCAGATTCAGCCAAGGTGGCCCGACCGGTCAAGTCTGCGGCAATAGAGGTGACGGACCTAGACGACTCCGTCACCAAGGAGGAGGTGGTGGCGGCGGTCGCGGCGATAGGGGGCTGTGGCGTCGCGGCGGTCCAAGGCCGGGACATAAGGCCCGGTCGCGGCGGCATGGGCACCATTCGCCTCGAGTGCCCAATCGCCGCTGCCAAAGCCGTCCTTGCCAAGGGACGGCTCACAGTCGGATTTAGCTCGGGTGCAGTCCGGGCACTCGAGGACCAGCCTCAGCGTTGTTTCCGGTGCTTCGGCATCGGACACACCCGGGCCCTGTGTCCGTCCACGGTAGACAGGACGGACACGTGCTTCCGCTGCGGCAAGGACGGCCACAAAGCCGCCTCCTGCGAGGTCGCCACGCCGCACTGCGCGGTGTGTGCCGCCAGTGGCTGCCCGGCAGGCCACGTTATGAAGGGGAGGAACTGCAATCCTCCCCCAAAGCGGGGCAAAGCGCAGGCGCCGACCAAGCCTGCTGCTGCCGCTAGCACTGTCGTTCCTGCGGCGACTGCGGAGGGAAGTGCCATGTCCGACTAATGGATAGGATCGAACATCGCATACTTCAGGCGAACACAAACCACTGCAGGGCAGCCCAGGATCTGCTGATGCAGACCATGGCTGAGTGGTTGGTGGACTTGGCGGTGGTTGCCGAGCCTTACTCGGTCCCTGGCCGTTGGCTGGGTGACAGGGACGGCTTGGTGGCGTTGGTGTCGCGGTCTTCCACAGACTCCCCTCCCCTCTCACTCTTAGAGAGGGGACCGGGATACGTGGCCGCCGCGTGGGGAGACATGGCCCTGGTGGGGGTCTACTTCTCCCCAAACCGCCCTCTCTCGGACTTTGAGGATTTCCTCGAGATCCTCACCGCAGTCGTAGGGAGGGTGGCGCCGCGCCAAGTCATAGTGTTGGGTGACTTGAACGCCAAGTCAGTGGCCTGGGGCAACCCGGCCGCCAGTTGCAATGTCCGGGGGCGCGCCGTTGAGTTTTGGGCGACCTCATGCGGTGTGTCCCTCCTCAACAGGGGGGCGGTCCACACGTGTGTGCGGCAACAGGGTGGGTCGGTGGTGGACGTCTCGTTTGCCACCCCCGCGCTAGCTGCCCGCGTCGCCAGCTGGCGGGTAGAGATGGTGGAGACCTTGTCGGACCACCGATATGTGCGGTTTGACATCTCCACCCAGGCGGGTGGGATGGCCCACGCTGGGCAATCTCCCTTCCCGCGGTGGGCACTCACCCGCCTGGATCGGGAGGCAGCCAAAGAGGCGGCCTTTCTCCAGGACTGGCTGTCGCCCCCTGTCGAGGTCCTGGACGTGGATGCCGCAGCGGTCCGGCTCAGGGGGTCCCTGACCAAGGTGTGCAACTCCAGCATGCCTCGGTCTCGCCGTCCGCCTCCCCGTCGTGCCGTCTATTGGTGGACAGAGGAGCTTTCGGAGCTCCGGGCCGCCTGCGTGGTGGCCAGAAGGGCATACGCGCGTAGCCGACGGCGCAGTGCCCAGAACCGAGTCCGGGCAGAAGAGGACCGCCTATACGCCTCTTACCGAGAGGCCGTGACGGTTCTCAAGTCTGCAATGGGCGCTGCAGAAGACTCGGCGAGGGCCGAGATGCTGGAGGGTCTCGACAGGGATCCTTATGGGAGACCATACAAAGCGGCGCGGAGCCAGCTACGGCCCTATGGTCCCCCACTGACGGAGACACTGGAACCTGTGTTGCTGGATGGGGTGGTCCGGTCCCTGTTTCCGCACAGGACCGACTTCACCCCGCCAACGATGGATCCCCCGCAAGGGGCGGTTTCGCCAGAGGTGGAGGTCCCCCCGGTGATGACGGCGGAGTTCTACGCGGGGGTTCTCAACCTCCGCGCGAAGAAGACGGCCCCCGGACCGGACGGTGTCCCCGCACGGGTAGTGGCGATCGCCGCCTCCGAAATGGAGGACAGGTTTCGGGACCTCTTCAGCGCGTGCTTTACGACTGGGAGGTTCCCCAAACTATGGAAGGAGGGGCAGCTATGCCTCCTCCGAAAGGAGGGACGCCCGGTGGACTCCCCCTCGGCATACCGGCCCATCGTCCTGCTTGATGAGGTCGGCAAATTGTTCGAGGGGATCGTCGCCTCCAGGCTTGATAGCCATTTGCGGGGGGTAGGGCCGGACCTGTCGGACGCCCAATTCGGCTTCCGTCGAGAGCGTTCAACAATCGATGCGCTGGCCCTACTCAAGGGCCAGGTGAAGGAGGCGGTTGAGGCGGGGGACGGAGTGCTGGCGGTGTCATTCGACATTGCCAATGCATTCAACTCCGTGCCCCACTCGACGATACTGGAGGCGCTCCGGTATCACGGAGTGCCCCAATACCTGCGGAACCTCCTGGCCAGCTACTTGGAAGACCGAGAGGTCCTCCTCGTGGACAAGAGGTCTAGAGCTGTCGGAGAAACTGCATCTCTCCCACAGCCCGACTCCCGACCCAGGGAAGGAGGAGCCGAGGAAATGGAATGTCATTAATGGCACAATACCGTTTCCTCCAGGCGAACATTAACCACGCCGCCAGAGCTCAGGATCTATTGCTCCAGAGCATGGCGGAGTGGTTAATCAACGTGGCTGTGGTCGCCGAGCCGTATTTTGTCCCCCCCCGCGATAACTGGGTAGGGGACCTGGACGGCTCGGTGGCCATCATTGGCGGGACTCTTGACAGTCCGTCGCGAGGACACGGTTGGGTGGCTGCCATGGACGGCATAGTCACAATTGGGGCGTATTTCTCCCCCAACAAGAGTCTCGCTGACTTTGAGGAGTTCCTTGTCGAGCTAGGTGCCGTCGTGAGCCGGTTCCATCCTCGCCCGGTGCTGGTGCTCGGGGATCTTAATGCCAAGTCTGCGGCATGGGGATCCCCGATCACCGATCCCAGGGGTGAGGTGTTGGAGGAGTGGGCGGTCGAGACCGACCTGATCGTCCTGAATCGGGGCTCGGTGTACACGTGCGTGCGGCAGCGGGGCGGATCCATAGTGGACGTGTCGTTCGCAAGCCCCGCTATTGCGAGCCGTGTGCGCGACTGGCGAGTTGCCGTAGAGGTGGAGACGCTGTCGGACCATCGATATATTCGATTTGACGTCTCCGCCCAGACTGCGGGCGCCGGTCGCCCAACGGCCCCGCAAATGGATGGTCCTCGCTGGTCATATAAGCGTATCGACAGGGAGCTTCTCGAGGAGGCCGCAATCCTGCAGGCCTGGGTCCGGGAGTCAACGACAAACGAACCCGTCGACGTCGAAGCGGAGGCGCAGTGGTTCCGCGGGGCAATGACGCAAATTTGCGATGCGTCTATGCCCCGCGTCACCCAACCCACAAGGCGCCAGCTGTATTGGTGGTCCGCCGTCATCGCGCAGTTGCGCGTGAAGTGCGTGGAGGTGAGACGCCAGTACACCCGATACCGGAGGAGACGTCGTCGGGTTCCGGAGGAAGAGGCCACGCTGTATGAGGTGTACCGCGCGGCCAAGGAGGCTCTGTGGCTGGCCGTCGGCGAGGCTAGGACTCGAGCCAGGGAGGAGATGTTGTCGACCCTTGACGTGAATCCGTGGGGGCGCCCTTATCGTGCGGTCCGAGGGAAACTTCGTGGCTGGGCGCCCCCACTCACTGAGAGTCTGCAGCCTCAGCTGCTGGAGGAAGTGGTCGCAACGCTCTTCCCTGCTAGAGAAGAGCATGTACCGCCGCCGATGGCTTTGCCCACAGCCACAGAGCCAACGGATGAGGAGGACGTCAGCGTCCCCGAGGTGACAGAGGCAGAGATGAGGGCGGCAATAACGCGGCTTCGGGCCAAAACCGTTGCCCCGGGACCCGACGGAGTTCCTGGTGTCGCGCTTGCCCTCGCTCTGAAAGAGCTAGAGCCCCAGCTGAGAGGACTCTACTCAGCGTGTCTTGAGCAGGGCCAATTCCCTAGTGAGTGGAAAAAGGGTCGTCTGGTCCTGCTCAAGAAGGCGGGGCGCCCAGCGGATTCGCCATCCGCATACCGGCCCATAGTGCTGCTGGACGAGGTGGGTAAGCTTTTCGAGCGGATTATTGCTGCCCGCCTCGCCGGCCACTTGTACAGAGAGGGGCCGGATCTGGACGATAGCCAGTTCGGCTTTCGGCATGGGCGCTCCACTGTGGACGCCATAATGCGGGTAAGAGTCCTGGCGGAGGAAGCGGTGTCCCGGGGCGGGGTGATGTTGGCGGTGTCCCTGGACATCTCTAACGCTTTCAACACCCTGCCCTGGAGCTGCATTCGGGAGGCGTTGTGTTATCACAGGGTGCCCCCGTACCTCCGCCGCATCGTTGGGGCTTATTTAGCGGAAAGGTGTGTCACCTACAGGGGACGCGACGGCGGAGGCCGGCGCGACATGTCGTGCGGTGTTCCACAGGGTTCGGTCGTCGGCCCACCCCTGTGGAACATCGGCTACGACTGGGTGCTGAGAGGTGAGCTCCAACCGGGGGTGGCCCTGGTGTGTTACGCGGACGACACACTGGTCACGGCCCGGGGGAGCTCGTACAGGGAGGCAGCGTTGCTGGCCACGGCTGCGGTCTCACAGGTTGTGGGCCGCATACGGCGCCTGGGCCTGGAGGTGGCCCTCAACAAGTCGGAGGCCGTGGTCTTTCACGGCCCCCGGCGGGCGCCGCCACCGGGATCACATATTGTGGTCGGGGGTACTCCAATCGCTGTCGAATCCACCATGAAGTATCTGGGATTGGTGCTCGACAGCCGTTGGAGCTTCGGCCCCCACTTCCAGCGGCTGGCGCCCAAGTTGATGGGCGCGGCGGGCGCGCTCGCAACGCTGCTTCCCAATCTGGGGGGCCCGAACACCGCCTGTAGGAGATTGTACCTGGGGGTCTTGCGATCCATGGCCCTGTACGGGGCCCCGGTGTGGGCCTCTGACCTGACGGCCGGCAGTATCGCGATCCTGCGAAAGCCGCAGAGGGCGATGGCCGTCAGGTCTGTCAGGGGGTATCGCACAGTCTCCTATGAGGCGGCTTGTGCACTGGCCGGGTCGCCACCCTGGGACCTAGAGGCGAGAGTCCTCGCGTCACTGTACCGGTGGCGCGAGGAGGTGCGGACGCGGGGCGGTGGACCGATACAGCGAGAGATTGATCTGCGTCGGTCTCAGCTCCGCGAGGTCATGGTGGCGGAGTGGCGGGAGAGGCTTTTGCGCCCTACTGCCGGCCTCGCTACCATCGAGGCGATCCGACCAGTGCTCGAGGAATGGCTCGAGAGAAGGCACGGCTCCCTGTCGTTTCGGGCGACGCAGGTGTTCTCGGGCCACGGTTGCTTCGGGAAATACCTGTGTCGCATAAACAGGGAGCCGGACGCCCGGTGTCATCACTGCGTCCATTGTCTGGAGGACACGGCGCGGCATACGCTGGCAGAGTGTGTCGCATGGGAGGAGCCGCGCCGTGCCCTCGTGACAGAAGTGGGAGCCGACCTGTCGCTGCCGGCCGTCGCTCGCGCGATGGTTGGGAGCGCAGAGTTGTGGGATGCGGTGATCTCCTTCTGTGAAACGGTCATCTCACAGAAGGAGGCTGCGGAGAGGTTGAGGGAGGTCGAGACCGCTCTCCCCACCCGCAGCAGACGTGTCGGGCGTCGGAGGAGGGCGGACAACGCCCTCTTCCGGCCCCCCTAAACGGGTCCAGAGGGACGGTGGACTTGGGGACGTCCGCCGCCCCGCCGAATAACTGGACCCGAGGCGGTGGCGCGTAGTGTTCCGCGCGCGCCCCTATTGGCGTTGCGGGGGGAGTACACCTCACTCCCCCCGCAAACATGATGTGGCCCGCAGAGGCGGGCCGGCACTAGCCGGGGATCGTGGAAGGCGCACTAGTTCCCATGATCTCCGGTGCAAGTGTGGGAAAGGAACACCGGGGTGGTTTTTAGTCGGTTAGAGTCCGACAGACCCCTCCGCCCGCCCCAGGGCGGAGGACATCCGTGTGGATTTTCCACCTCGGCAACAAAAAAAAAAAAAAAAAAGGTTAGGTTAGGTTAGGTTAGGTTGCCTGGAGGTGGCCCTCAACAAGTCGGAGGCCATGGTGTTTCATGGCCCCCGGCGGGCGCCGCCACCCGGATCACACATCGTGGTCGGGGGGGCTCGGATCGCTGTCGAGTCCACCATGAAGTACCTGGGATTGGTGCTCGACAGCCGGTGGGATTTCGGCCCCCACTTCCGGCGGCTGGCGCCCAAGTTGTTGGGCGCTGCTGGGGCGCTGTCAACGTTGCTTCCCAATCTGGGGGGCCCGAGCGCCGCCTGTAGGCGGCTCTACGTGGGGATCGTGCGATCCATGGCCCTGTATGGGGCCCCGATCTGGGCGACTGACCTGACGGCCGGAAGCATCGCAGTACTGCGAAAGCCGCAGAGAGCGATGGCCGTCAGAGTCGTCCGGGGGTATCGCACGATCTCCTACGAGGCGGCTTGTGTACTGGCTGGATCCCCGCCCTGGGACCTGGAGGCGAAAGTACTCGCGTCACTGTACCGGTGGCGCGAGGAAGCGCGGGCGCGAGGCGAGGGGCTGACGCAGCGCCACATGGAGCTGCGTCGGTCTCAGCTTCGCGAGGTCCTGGTGGCGGAATGGCGGGACAGGCTTTCGCGCCCTACCGCCGGCCTCGGTACCATCGAGGCGGTCCGGCCGGTACTCGAGCGCTGGCTCGGGAGGAGGCACGGCTCCCTGTCGTTTCGAGTGACGCAGGTGCTCTCGGGGCATGGTTGCTTCGGGAAGTACCTGTGTCGCATTAACAGGGAGCCGGACGCCCGGTGTCACCACTGCGTCGACTGCCGGGAGGACACGGCGTGGCATACGCTGGCAGAGTGTGCCGCTTGGGAGGAGCCGCGCCGTGCCCTCATCTCAGAAGTAGGCAATGACCTCTCGCTGCCGGCCGTGGTCGAGTCCATGGTCGACAGCGAGGAGTCCTGGGACGCGGTGGTTTCCTTCTGCGAAACGGTCGTCTCGCAGAAGGAGGCTGCGGAGAGGGAGAGAGAGGTAGAAACCGCTCTCCCCACCCGCAGCAGACGTGTCGGGCGTCGGCGGAGGGCGGATAACGCCCTCTTCCGGCCCCCCTAAACGGGTCCAGGGGCGACGGACTCGGGGACGTCCGTCGCCCCCTACACATCAGGACCCGAGGTGGCGGCGCGTTGTGTTCCACGCGCGCCCCTCTTAGACGTCGCGGGGGGAGTCTAACACCTCACTCCCCCCCCTGACCAGACGGGGCCCGCAGAGGCGGGCCGGCACCAGCCGGGGGTTGCGGAAGGATCGTACGTTCCCGCGACCCCCGGCGTAGGTGTGAGATGGAACACCGGGGTGGTTTTTAGTCGGTTAGAGTCCGACAGACCCCTCCGTGGATTTTCCACCTCGGCAACAAAAAAAAAAAAAAAAAAAAAAAAAAAAAAAAAAGGTTAGGTTAGGTTAGGTTAGGTTGGGGGACCCCCCCACAGTGCTTGCGTCCACGTCGCGTCCCCTGGAAACGACCCAGTTTGACCACCGTAACGGAGTGGCAGACTGGGTTGGCCAAAGTGCACTGTGACTTCGTAGCTCATTTTATTCTATTGCGTTGTTGACTACGAACCTGCGGAGGCTATGCCAAAACCTACGCGGGGCGCCTGCGGGCGATTTTTAAAACAAAAAGGCCCTTCTCAGGGCCAACCCAAAGGCCCTTCTCAGGGCCAACTAGAGGGCCCTTCTCAGGGCAACCCCGACGCTCCGGTGTCAGAGATAAGCCGCGCGCCGTCTGCGGCTAGCTATTTCGGAGGGGCGAGTGAGTCGTCCGACAACGACTCACTTGTTACTATGTCGGAAGCGGACGACTCTCGTTCGCGGAAGCGGGTCCACCGGAGCGGTGGGTCCGAGGGCTCCTCGGCCTCGGGGTCGACGAAGTTGCCGAAGGCTAAAAAGCCGACGGCGGCCGCGGACACCCATGTCGTTGGGCTCGCGGACACCCAACGCCAGTTGGACCTGGCTCGGCGGGCGCAGCTTCAGCAAGAACTGGAGGAGCGGGTTGTTGCGAAGGAGAAGCGGGCGCAAGTCGCGCGGGCCAGATCCGGGTACGGTGCGTCCCGAGTTGTATACGCGGACCATTCTCTGGCCGAGCTGGAGAAAATGGCAGAGGAGGACGAGGAGGAGATTGTGGAGGTCGCCTCTAAGTCCTCCAACCTAAAGGGGACCTTTCAGAAGGCCCTCAAGAGCCGGGCCGCGAGCATGCGCGGTGTCGTCGCGGAGTTGATCCGGCGGAAGGCCACCGACGAGACACAGCAACTGCAGGCGAAAATAGATCGCCTGCAGTCGGAGGTCAGCCAGCTTCATCAGAAGCTGGCTGAAGCCACAGCCCGGCCACTACAAGCCGAGACAAGCTCTGCGGTGGAGGGCCCCTCCCCCAACCTTGAGGATATAATCCGCAAGGTTGTAATGGAGGAGAGGGCCTTCACAAGAGCCTGCTTAGCAGGAATTGAGGACCGGCTCTTGCCGGAGAAACGCCTCCGACCGCCGCTTGCGGCGGATAAGAGGCAGTGCGAGCCGGGGCCGTCCTCCTCCTCCCAGGCGGAAGATGCCCTTCTCCCTTCAACCACTCCGTCCAACGAGTGGACGGAAGTGGTCCGTAAGGGGAAGGGCAAAGGCAAGAAGTCGGCGACGGCCGTCACTGTCGTCCCCGCCACCACCGCTCCCAGCCAGTCACAGGCGACCGACAAGGGAAAGGGGAAGGGGAAAGGGAAGGGAAAGGGGAAGCTGGTCTCCCCGAAAACCGCGGCCGTCGTGGTGACCCTCACCGCGGAGGCTGCGGATAGAGGGGAGACGTACGCGTCCATTTTGGTGCGGGCGCGTGCCAATGCCGATCCTACCCAACTGGGGATCGGCAGTGTAACTTGTCGGCGGACCCAAGCCGGGGCTCGAATATTCGAGTTCCCGGGGGCCGAAGGGGGTGCCCGCGCGGACCTCTTTGCAGCCAAGCTGCAGGAGGTCATCGCGGACTCTGCCAAGGTGGCCCGGCCGGTCAAGTCGGCGGCCATTGAGGTGACGGAGCTAGATGACTCCGTCACCAAGGAGGAGGTGGTGGCGGCGGTCGCAGCGGTAGGGGGCTGTGGCGCCGCGGCGGTCCAAGGCCGGGACATAAGGCCCGGCCGCGGTGGTATGGGCACCATTCGCCTCGAGTGCCCAATCGCCGCTGCCAAAGCCGTCCTTGCGAAAGGACGGCTTCAAGTCGGGTTCAGCTCGGGCGCAGTCCGGGCACTCGACCAGCCTCTGCGGTGTTTCCGGTGCTTCGGCATCGGCCACACCAGGCCTCTGTGTCCGTCCAAGGTAGACAGGACGGACACATGCTACCGCTGCGGCAAGGAGGGCCACAAAGCCGCCTCTTGCAAGGTCACCACGCCGCACTGTGCGGTGTGTGCCGCCAGTGGCTGCCGATCAGGCCACGTAATGAAGGGGAGGAAGTGTATTCCTCCCCCTAAGCGTGGCAAAGGGCAGGTGCCGACCGGGCCTGCGCCTACTGCTGCCGCTAACACCACCGTTCCTGCGGCGGCTGCGGAGGAGGGTGCGATGTCCAACTGATGGACACAGTCGGACATCGCATCCCTCAGGCGAACACCAACCACTGCAGGACAGCCCAGGATCTGCTGATGCAGACCATGGCTGAGTAGTTGGTGGACTTGGCGGTGGTCGCCGAACCCTACTCGGTCCCTGGCCGTTGGCTGGGCGACCGGGACGGCTTGGTGGCGTTGGTGGCGCGGTCTTCCACAGACTCCCCTCCCCTCTCGCTCTTAGAGAGGGGACCGGGATACGTGGCCGCCGCGCAGGGAGAGGTAGCGATGGTGGGGATGTATTTCTCCTCAAACCGCCCTCTCTCGGAGCGCGCGCGGGAGGATGATCCTCTCGCTGCGCCGCTCCACAGACGAAGAAGGGGGAGAAGGCGTCGAGCCCTCCCTCTTCATGGTGACGGGCGGGTGACAGGCGCGGGGGTGCCTTCGCCCGCATTGCACCCGTCACCTTCGTCGGTCATTCCCGACACCCCACACCCGTGAGGGTGTGAGGGGTCTGCCTTGCAATCGTCGGCGGAGGACTGGAAGTAAAGGCTGTGCCGGTTTCCCAGTCCCCCGCCACTCGGACGAAGCGGGAATGCGCTGGGTCGTTTTAGTGGGTATACCGGGTCGGCCCGGGGAGTCCCACATACCCCTCCCGTCCCCCGATGGGAGGGTATGCGTAATGCATTTTTTCCCAGCGTCAAAAAAAAAAAAAAAAAAAAAAAGGTTAGGTTAGGTTAGGTTAGGTTTTTTTTTTTTTTTTTTTTTTTTTTTTTTTTTTTGATTTTTTTTTGGCAGGAGTGGGAAATCCCCGCGGACACCTCGACTATCCCACAGGAATTTCTCTTGTGAGACAGTCGAGGTAGTGCCGGACTCGAACCGGCTAAAACCACACTCCTGCCCTACCAGTGTCCCTCTGACATTGTCAAAGCCCTTTTTGTCTGTATTTACTTTGCTTTAGCTGTTGTAGATCGGAAAAGACCATGTTTTAGTTCTATCTATATACTTTTAAATTTGTTGCTGTATTTTAACACGCTTCTCTTACTTATGTGTAATATGATGCTACTATTTCTATATACTGTTTTAGAATTAGCTTCTTCCTTAATTAATTTCTTACTTTATACTGTTTGAATGTCCACTACTATTTATTGAAATACTATTATTCTGTTTTACTAAAATTTTAAAAACAAAAAGAGAATTTTAACACATCTATTTATTACCTAATATTTTGCCCGTTTTTATTAATTTTCTTAATTTTTATTCTTGATTTTCTTATCGCTTTGAATTCTATGATATCTAAGTTATATACTTATTATATATTTAAATATCATAATTATATAATTTACAACTAGGTTGTTAATTTCATCGATTCCTAATTTGGTTTTTGTTTCAGTAGATGATTTTAACTTTGTGATGTTATTAACTTGAAATGCAACAAGCTCGACGCAGCTTGCCGATTCCAGTAGGGCCGGCCTCTGGTCCAGCATAACTAGAGCCACTTTCTCATGAAGGTGACTCCAGTTACCATCCCCCATAAAATCAACTATAGCGGACCGCTCAGCGTGTCCGCTCTCTGGTTGTGTCGAACTTGTCCTATGTCTGTATTTCAAAGGGAACGCACCTACCACCTTAGCAATATGCTATCGCCTCTCTCGAGAATGCGTCCCACTTTCTTCGTATTGGACATTCACTGCTGAATGCATTGTGTGAGTGCTCCCCCAGCTTGGCTCTAGTGCAGTTTACGCACGCCGCTGCTTCGCCTTTGAGCTTAACTGGGCAGTCCACTCTAAGGTGTTTACCACCACAGTGGCTGCATAAATCGGCCGGCTCTGTGCATAGACGTTTGCCGTGACCGTATGCTAAGCAGCGGGTGCACTGCACCAGAGGCGTCTGGTCTTCGACGCGCACTCTCTGGAGGTCAATCCGGAGTTTGCCTCCTTCGAGTGCCCGCCTCCAGATCGTGGGGGTTACACTCAACACAATGCCATTAGTGTGCGGGTTCCTCGTCTTTTTCCGGTACTTCACAGACATATTTTGCTCCTCGTCGTCGAGGTCGTGAAAAATCTCCCGGTTCTGGTTCCTAAGGGCTTTTATCACTTCGTCATCACTGTGTATTGACAATACGTCCCTAAGAACCAGAAGCGGGTTCCGGTTCGTCACTTCCTCGACAACGAGGTTCGATCCGGCAGCCTTCAGTCGCTCTTTGAGCTTCGACCTCTCTTCCCTTGTGGCGCACCCCATTATAATTTTTTGGTCCTTTGCTTTCCGCACCTTTTCCACTCGCACCCAGCCCCCCTTCGCGTCCACCGCCTGCCTGATCCGTTCCAGGATTTTGTCCCCTGTGTCCATTTCCTGTGTCGAGGAAACGACCACCGAGTGCAGCGTCGCTCGCTCCGGGGCCTGTCCTCCAGTGTGGCGATTAGTTGCGGCCGCTACACCAGCATAGGTCTTCTCCCCGACCTTGGTTTCCCAGTCAGCCAGACTGTCTCGCAACTTGACCAATTCTTCGGAGTTCTCTTTTATTAAGGAAATGTGCTCCTTCATTGTCTTGACGAGTTCAGTCTGGCTAACAAGGCCCTCAGGATTAGACTGGGGACTGTGGTCAGCAGTGGGCGCGGGTGCCGGTACGGCTACAGGTGCGAGAGGAGCCCTATCTTTCTCCGACTCCTTCACCAGCTCATAAAGTCTGTTAATGGCATCGAGTACCGCGGTCTTGATGTCGGTTTTGAGGTTGCGAGAGTTGCCCAAATTGAGCTTAGCTTTGTTTAGGCAAGCTCTCGCCTCCTCGATGCGACCGCGGTACCTCGCCTCAGGCTTCTTGAGTGGTGCTGAAGCAGTCGCAGGAGCTCGGCGCGTCCCCGGAGTGGCAAGGTCCCCCCGCGAGGCGGAAGATGTGTCCTCTCCGAAGGAGATTCTCCTCCTCGCGTCAGCAGAGGAAGGTGCCGCCTTCTCTAGCGATCGCGCCGAGCCCCCAGAGCCTAACGTTCTCAAGGTAGCGGAAGGGGTGCAGAATATATTGGTCTCGAGCGGCATGTTTAAAATTAAAAACGAACCCCTGTAAAGTGGGGGCCCGATCTACAATAGCCGCTCGGGAGGAGAAATTTAGAGGACACTAGAATCTTCTGTGTCCCTGTAAATGGGGGTACACAGAAGATAATAAAAATAAATAATCTGCTAAAAAATATAAATGCGTTAATAATAATTAAAGAGTCAAAAAATATTTGTTAGCCTTACAGACTCAGTCAAGTATAGATAAAAAGCTAAATTTCCCTATCAAAACACTCAAACAATCTTAAGAAATCAAAAAACAACGTAATCACAAAAATAAGTTTTGCCAAAACCCCACGTCTACCTTCCTATAGACCAGAGGGCGGGTGGGTGGGCAAAATTTATTCGAGTTAGGGGCGCGTGCGAGGTGTCCAGAGACGCGTCTCCGCGCGGGCTAGCTATATAAAGAATAAAACTTATTAGGTACCGACCAACAATTTTGAGTTTCGGTCAAAAAACCCGTTTTTGAACCGAAAAATTTTGAATTTCTCCCCAAAACCTGGAAACTGGGACGCGGAACGCGGACCAGAATTCAGGGATGAAGGGTGAGGACTATTGCAACTATAAACTAACGTTATTTTTGTAAAAGAATTTGGAAAAACAATTAATTTTGACAATTTAATTTGAAAATTCGAAAAATTCCCGAGTGTTAGTAGGGATAAAGTCCCGACGCGCGTGTAAGCGCGTGCGATATGGTCAAAACGTAGGCGGAGGCCTAGTTTGGTCTAAAAACACTGAAAACCGCTTCAAAATCGCGCGTCTGGAAGCGAAGATATCTACGTTTGTGTTTTTTACTCGCTCCCTTTTTTTTTTTTTTTTTTTTTTTTTTTTTTTTTTTTTCGGATGGGAAATCATCAAATAACCCCTCCCGCTCTGGGCGGAGCAGGAGGGAGTGTCAGACTTTTACTGACTAAAACCCATCCATGTTCCTTCATCGCCCTTTGTGTTCCGGGGCCACGGTATCTCTTTCGAATAGTCCCGCAACCCCGGCAGGCTTCGGTCCTTACGGACCCCTTCCCTTTTGCTGACTCTCTTTGAGGCGCGCGTGGAACACGAACGCGCCGTCGACACGGCCTGTCGTCATGAGACGGACGGACGGCGAGCTAGCCCATAGCCCACCGTCCACAGGCCCGCGCCTACGGTGGCCGGGGGCCACGTGGTGGTGGCCCCCGACGCCCGGGGCGTCTCCCGCGGCGGCCGGGACGTTGAGAGGTTCTCTCCCTCTCACGTTCCGCCGCCTCCTTCTCTAGCATTACTGCTTCGCAGAAGGAGGTGACGGCGTCCCACTCCGTCTCGCTCCGGACCATGGCTTGCACCAGGGCCGGACGCGAGAGGTCGCCGCTGCCGATCGCCGCTTCGAGGACACGGCGGTGCTCCGCCCACGCGGGGCACACCTCCACCGTGTGTTCCACCGTGTCCTCCGGTCGATCCTCACAATGGAAGCACCCGGGCGTTTCCTCCCGCCCGATTCGGTGCAGGAACCTCCCGAACACTCCGTGTCCGGTGAGGACCTGCGTCAGGCGGAAGGTGAGGACGCCGTGGCGTCTCTCAAGCCACTCCTCAAAGAGGGGACTTATCGCCACTATCGTGGCGTGCCCTGCACGGGGTTGCGACAGTCGCTCTCTCCATGTCGCCATGAGATCCCGCCGGAAGTCTGTCCGCTGAGCGACAATTTGTCGCTGCAGCGGAGTTTCCCCCCGGCGTAGCGCCTCCGCGCGCCATTCATGTAGGCGCGCGAGGACAATCGCCTCTAGATCCCATGGCGGCAATCCGGCAAGGAGGCTCGCCGCCTCGCGGGAGATCGTACGGTACCCCCGGGCCAGCCTTACGGCTACTACCTTTTGGGGCGCGTTCAAATAGTGGGCGGCTCGCAGCCTCAATGAACGCGCCCACACCGGGGCCCCGTAAAGGGCCATTGACCGCACGACTCCCGCGTAGAGCCTCCGGCAGGAGGCGTTCGGCCCCCCTAGATTGGGCAGGAGCCGCCTGAAGGCAGCCCCAGTCCGTTCCAGTTTGGGGGCCAAACGTCGGAAATGTTCTACGAAGTTCCACCGGCTGTCAAGGACAAGTCCCAAGTACTTTAACGTCGACTCAACACCGATGGATACCCCTCCTACCGTCAGTGAGGATCCCGGAGGTGGCGCATTCCGAGGCCCATGAAAGCACATGGCCTCGGACTTGTGCAGTGCCACCTCGAGACCCAGTTGCCGGATCCTCGCAACGACTGTCGCAACCCCGCGTGTCATCGCTTCGGCCGCCGCCGTGTGCGACCTCCCCTGGGCCAGCACCAGCGTGTCGTCAGCGTAGCACACTACGCTGACACCGCTAGGGAGGTCGGCGCGCAGCACCCAGTCGTATCCGATGTTCCACAAGGGCGGCCCTAGGACCGATCCCTGCGGAACACCGCACGACATCTCTCGCCGGTTCCATTCTCCGCTGCGACCGGGGTAGATGACGGCTCTGTCCGTCAGATAGTCCCCGACCACTCGACGGAGGTAGGTTGGCACCCGGTGATACCGGAGTGCCTCCCTAATGCAGCTCCAGGGCATGGAGTTAAAGGCGTTGGCGATGTCGAGAGACACCGCCAAGACAACCCCCCCCCTGGACACCGCATCCCCCGTCGTGAGGGCTCTCACGCGCATGATGGCGTCCACCGTAGAGCGCCCCTTGCGGAAACCATACTGGTGTTCCGCAAGGTCCGGCCCAGTCCCCGCAAGGTGCTCGGCGAGGCGGTTTGCAATGACTCTTTCAAAGAGCTTGCCCACCTCGTCGAGCAGCACCACGGGCCGGTATGCGGACGGAGAGTCCGCAGGGCGCCCCGGCTTCCGGATGAGGACCAGCTTCCCCGTCTTCCAACGAAGCGGGAACTGGCCTCTCTCCATGCATGCGCTTAGGAGCCCCTCCAGTCGGGGCCCAAGAGCCTCTGAGGCCAGGACCCAGGCTTTGCCAGGCAAGCCGTCGGGTCCCGGGGCGGTATTTTTGGCACTGAGCCTGCGTACCGCCACTCTCAGGTCTACCCCAGTCACTTCCGGAGCGTTGTCGTCGTCGTCCTGTTGGTCCGCTTCCAGCATCGCAGGCGGCGGAGCCATAGGCGGGGGTGGGTGTTCCCCTCGCGAAGGGAACAGAGTGCTCACCACGTCCTCCACGAGCTCAGGCCGGAGACTCTGCGTCAGTGGGGGGGCCCAGGGGCGGAGTTTGTCCCGCACCAACTTGTAAGGGCGCCCCCACGGATCTCTGTCGAGAGTCCCCAGCAACTCCTCGCGGGCCTGATCCCTGGCCCGCAGGACCGCTTCGCGGAGGGCGGTCTTCGCCGCTCTGTACCCCTCATAAAGCTCCGCCTCAATGGCTGCCGCTTCCGGTGGGCGGATGCGGAGCCTGCGATGCCTGGCGTACAGGTGTCGCGCAGCCACGCACGCCTCGCGCAGAGATGTCAACTCACGCGACCACCAGTACACCTGACGCCGGGCGCATCTTGGCCGAACACGGGGCATTGCCACGTCGCATATGTCAGACATGGCCTCCTGGAACCACCCTGCCTCATTATTGATGTCGGCAGGCCTGTCCGGTGATGTCACCCAGGCCTGCACGATCGAGGCTTCCAGGAGGAGCTCCCGGTCCAGCTGTTTCAGCGCCCAGCGCGGACCACTCGGGGCCTGTTGGACCGGCGCACTTGGGGTCTGGGTGGAGACGTCGAACCGGATGTACCGGTGGTCAGAATAGGTCTCCACCCCCTCCATAACACGCCAGTCAATGACACGCGGTGACAGAGCGGGGCTAGCGAACGAAATGTCCACCACCGACTCGCCCCGCATCCGCACACACGTGGGGACAGAACCCCGATTTAGGACGACCAGGCCCTTCTCCAGGGCCCAGTCTTCCACCATCCTTCCCCGCACGTCTGTGCAACGAGAACCCCAAGCCAAGTTCTTGGCATTGAAGTCCCCGAGGACAAGCACGGGGAGGGAATGGTTTCCGACGACAACATTCAACTCTTCGAGAGAGTTGTGGAACTCGGCGAGAGTTCGGCTCGGGGAGAAGTAGACACCGACCACTACGATCTCCCCGAACCGGGCTGCTACGCACCCCCGACCCCTCCTGACACCTTCAAGGGTCGGGGTACCGGCGGCGGCCGACGACACTATGGTCACTGAGCCGCTAAGGTCCGCCACCCAGTCTTCCCTGGGGAGGACAAAATACGGCTCAGCGACCACAGCAATGTTAATCAACCACTGCGCCATGCTCTGGAGCAACAGATCCTGAGCACAGGCGCAGTGGTTGATGTTCGCTTGGAGGAAGCGTAATGGCGCCGTTATTGGCACTCCATTACCGCTTCCTCCCTAGCCCCCTGCGAGGGCCCCTCTGTGGCGGCGACAGTGGCAGCGGCGGCGACAGTGGCAGCGGCGGCGGCAGTTGCGGCTGCGGCGGTGGCGACGGTGGTGGTGGTGGCGGCGGAGGGCCTTCCCTTGCCTCTGGTGGCCCTGGTGGGCGGAGCGCAGGCCTTGCTCCCAGCCCGGTGGTCGGCCGGCTTGCCGGCTGCCGCACATGCACCGCAGTGCGGCGTGGCGCAGCAAGCTGCGGACACATGGCC